>OX438967.1:2601759-3901389 GCA_949316085.1 Hypercompe scribonia | reverse complement strand
CTGAACTACCGCCGTCGTCCGTCGTGTTAGATCAAATCTACTAACTCTATCTAGTCAACTAATTCTATAAAGTAGAATGGCGCCATTATCTCATTTGTTACATTAGCTCAAGTCTACTAACGTTATCGGCTAGATCTTGTTAACTAATTCTATCGGCTACACGCTACATTGTCGTCAACATAATTTTTTTTTGCATCAGCTCAACTTTACTGACTGTATCGGTTAGACAGAGCCAAGTATCTTTTCCTTCTAGAATGAGGATGTCGCGGCCGAATCCAGGGGCGTCGTGTGGCGATTTATATAATTTAGATTGACTTCGTCATAGAAAATCTGCAGCAAAATGACTCGATAAAAGATCTTTTTAGTTGGCCATCCGTTGTCAACACTTTCGGCAGAGGAAGAAGAATAATTTGTAGAATTGTAATGTGACTTCAGCCTCGAGCCCTCGTACAAATAACGTAAACTGCTTGAATTTTTATGCTCGATTTCTCACTAGTGTCATTATCAGCACTGCAACATTGAAAGTTGTTTTTTACCATTCACAACATCCTATTCTATTCAGTTTTTCTGCAGTCGTACTAATAAAGAACAAGTATAAAAAAGAGAAAACAGTATTAATTATTAAACTTAAACTCCGTTTTGAGAAACATGGCTCTGAAAATCAAGCACATCCTTCTCATTAGTCGGCTAGCAATGCTATAAGTAAATTAATCCTTAGAGTTATAAAACTATCTACCTAATATGCAGGGATAATATAATATGATATGGAGATAATATAATATGGAGGGGAGCAACGGAGGGCATCGTCACTGGAAATATACATTTTGGAAAGCTCAACTACGAGTAAGAGTACGAGAACTAACGAGCTAAAAGTTGGCCTAGAACGTCGACATCGCCTATTTCATTGAAATCCAATCTACTATCGGTTAGATTGAGTCTACTAATTTTATCGGCTAGACTGTCACCATGTCTCCATTTGTTTTGTTAGCATAACTCTACTAATTCTATCGACTTGAACGTCGGCATAGTCCATTTTGTTTAAGACTCTCAAGTCTACTAACTCTATTGACTAGGTCGTTTATTACAGCTTCTAATTCAGCAATTTTCTTATCTTTTTTGTCATTTTCCGTTTGCAACGCTTTCACTTGTTCAGACAAAGACGGTTCTGATGCATCAAGCCTACAACTTGAAGACGTCAACTGCGGCGTGGAGATCGGTACCGGTTTATACTTTTGATAAAACTTTGTTTTCTGAAACTTATCTAGCTCAGCTTTCGTTAAGAGATGAGTGACCAGTTTATCTGTATCCTTCACTGTGATACTCGCGAGCACAATCTTCAGTTTAGCAACATAGCTCTGCTGAATAGTTTCCGTCCATCCGCCGATTAAATTGTAATCACTATTCCAGAAGAATGCAATATTCTTATTCTCTATGGCGGAACATAATTCTTCTAACATCGTTCGGAAAAGAACGCTGATATTAGAGTTCCAGTACTTTTCATCGTCTTTTTTTTCTAAGACTTTCCATAAGAACAACGTTTTTATGTAGTAGCTGGCGATATCAGTCATTTCGAGGGCATCCCGCAATTTTTTTACCTAAAATGGAAGACAGAAATATAATGCAGTATTGATACGATATATATAGATCAAGCTAAATACCTAACATCAATCATACTCTTTCTAATCATTTGGTGGTTCTGTTGGGTTACCCAGTAGTTAGTCCTTGTAGTGACCTTGACTGTTAAACCGGAGGACGTGAGTGCAATCCAGATTTGGTCTGTGTCTGAGTATAATTTAACTGCAATATATGTGTATTTAGAAATGGTATAGTGTATTTATCAGCAGTTCAGTAATACGGTCTCTACCTAGTTTATAAGATATTATGTAGTCAAAGCAAACAATATGAAACCGTTCTATACTTGAAAGCCTGCACGAGATCTTTAAAATTGAAGATAATTTACCAATCTAAAAGTGGTCTTCATAGACTTGCAGTCTTTTATTAGTTCACGTTCCTGTTCGTGGAAGGAGAGGCGCCAACAACGGTTCTTCAACGTTTCACTCATTGCTTTATTTGGTTTTGGTACAACCAACCATTTTTTTGATTTGAATTGCATTTCTGTAATCGATCTAAAACAAAAGAGTATCACTATTATCAAGGAATACATCCAATTTGTAGTAAATACCGCGCAAAATCTAATAAAATTTTTATTTCATAAGTAAAGATAGAATATATCTAATCAAATAAACTACTGTCATATGAAGTACCTGTAGCCTTCCGGTGCTCGCGGTAACATAAACTTGATGACGGGCACGATGTCCACATCTAGTTTAAACAGTTCGTTGCCTTCGACATTTCTAATGTTCAACGTGTAGGCCGGTCCAGCCTCTCTGCAACTCAGCAAGTAGACAACGTCATTCACAATTACTTGTCCCCCCATTGCGTTCAGCGCCTTCTGTACAGTACCGTGCACCCACCTCCGAAATTTACTCTGTAGGAAGTAATTCTCAGAGTCTGTCCAATCTTTCATCACTTTGTAGCAACACTTCCAGTCCGTCTGATTTGCTAAACTGTCAAACGCGTTTATGATCTTCAGTTTGACGTAGCCGGGCTGTTCATTTTCAATTATGATTCCATTTTCTCCGTCCTCGTAGCTAATTGGTAAACGGATCACAATATCCATATCAAATTCGTCCATTTTGGTTATTTTACAGCCATCATAAACGCTGCCAGCATAAATCACCTAAAATAGATTCGAACGAAAATAAATTCCACAAAAGCATCAATTATGATGCTTTTGTGGAGACACTCACATGACACTCGTTCCAACCACAGTGGTGACCCCGATGTGATTGGAAGCAGCCTTCAAAATCAATAGCAGCAACGTTACTCCTACAGCGATAAGCGGTAATCAAGTCAGGTCAGTCAGTCAGATACCACACACAGGTAGTGACCGCTCCAGTCTGGTAAACGACTCACTAGGGACACTGCAGCACCACGCACCGCATGCAATCCCGACTCACTGGGATCTGCAGACTTTCAGCCCCGACTCACTGAGACTAGCGGCATTCAGTTTCGACTCACTGAAACTTGCGGCACTCAGTTCCGACTCACTGGAACTGCTCACTCCTGGCACTGGCACGCTCCACAACAGAGTATAAACCGCTGACTCATCAGTATATAGACCTCCAGTCTTGGAGGGGAGTGATGTGGCGACTTCCACATTTAGCACAAACAAAAATATACAACAGCGCCATATAGCGAAGATACATGGAACTACGAATAGCGAAGATACATCGAACTACGAATGATAATAATGAGCTACGAAGCAACTACTAATCCTGACAACAGAGGATTATACCCTAGATTCTAGAGTAAGTTAATTTGTGACGCGGAAATGCCCCGCATGCAAGGTATCCGGCCTCCACGGAAGAAGGTTTGCTGGTAGTCCTAGGAGTTGGCCCACCAGCAGTTGGCTCCTGCGCGGCCCTTACACATGCTGAAAGGTCGACGGGTAGAGCAAGAGTAATGTTCCACCCGTCAGGGATTCATAGGTAGGGGCGGTCATTCTACGGATCTGTTCCAAGAACTCCGTCCCCGGGCTAGACAGAGTAACTGCTTAAGTGCTGACGTGAGCCCACAATCACATGGCGGATCGCCTCAGGGAAGTCTTGGATGCCACCTTGACGTCCGGACGCTTTCCTAAGTGCTGGAAGAGCAGGAAGCTGGTCCTATTGAGGAGGCCGGCATGGTCCGCTGATATGGTCGCAGCCTATAGACCCATCGTGTTGCTGGATGACGTGGGTAAATTATTTGAAAGGATCTATCAGATGCCCAATTTGGTTATTGAGTAGAGTATTCGACGGTCGTTGCCGTATTGTACCTGACGGTCATGATCGAAGAAGCGAAAGCTGTGGCGATGTGCTGTTGGCGGTGTCATGGGACTTTGCCAATGCGTCCAGTAGTCTGTTGTTTAGCTGCATCAGGGAGGTACTCTTTTACCACAGGGTGCCAGAGTACCTGAGGCGACTTGCAGACTATTACAGGAGCGTGCCGTCATGTA
The DNA here is from genome assembly GCA_949316085.1 of Hypercompe scribonia. NCBI lineage: Eukaryota > Metazoa > Arthropoda > Insecta > Lepidoptera > Erebidae > Hypercompe > Hypercompe scribonia. The sequence goes on along the minus strand of OX438967.1, from coordinate 3,897,329 downwards.
CGAGGACCGAGATGGTGTTCTGAGGCAGCGGCTCATGTCGTGCGGTATTCCGCAGGGGTCTGTTCTTTGACCACTCCTATGGATCATGGGATACCACTGGGTCCTTCGAAATCGTCTTGCTCCGGACTGGACGTAACTCGTTACGTCGATGAGATGGAGGCCCTATTGTTCCATGGCCACCGTCGTGATCCAGGCCCCGTTACCTCCATCGAATTCAAGATCCTCGTTCCGGAGAATTTTATCGGCGGACGGCTGATTTCCGGGCGGTAGCGATACACAGCTTCCGCCCGAAGAGATACGCGAGTAGCGTGAGGACGCTCGTCGAGCCAGGATGGTTCGTTGGTCGTCTCGGCTGGAAGCTCCACGTGCAGGCTTTGCCACCACGGATGCTCTCCAGCCGGTCATCGTCGAGTGGCAGGCAGCAGCACGGGACCCTTTCGTTCCGACTGAAGCAGGTCTTTTTCGGGCACGGATACTTAGGAAAGAATCTGCGCTCGGTTGCTAGGAGGGAATTGAGTCCCGCCTGTCACCACCGCGACTACAGTGAGGACTCGGTTCAGCACACGCTGGCGGTTTGTTCCGCCTGGGTGGTGCAGCGTGTGTTCCTTACCGCAGTTATTGGAGGAGATCTCTCGCAACTGGTCGTCATACGCTCCATTGACAGTAGCGACAGCTGTTTCACCGCGGTCGCATGCTTCTGCGAAGAAGTCATTTCGCAGAAAGCCCGGGAGGATGATCTCCGTTCGAAACCAATTTGCCGCCGGCAAACCGGGCGGTGGAGGCGCATTTAACAATGTCTCATGCCGCCCTGAGTGTGACCGCGGGTGGACGGGACGGGTTTTCCCCTATAGAGGGCATAGCGGATGGCCGCTACAGTGGCCAGCCGCGAGGAGGCAACGTCCGCTAGTACCGTACGTCGCCTAAATAGAGAGTTTACCCGTAGATGGTGCACGCACCAGTGCGGGCAGCACTGGTGCGTGCACCATCTACGGGTGACGTGACCGGATAGCTTAATAACAGCAGTTCTCAGATACCTTCCACTCCAGGCGCAGAATGGCACACCGTGTGGTTTTAGTCGGTCGGATTTCGACACAAAAAAAAAAGAAAAGTCAAATTCTAAACATTTATCGTACAAGAGTAGTGTTTCTGACATATTCTTACTAGTGGTCAGTGAAGGTTCTCAATATGACTGCAGCGTTTATATATATGTGTTATAAAATATGTACCTCTCTGCTACATTTTTTGAAACAGTTACATTGCTCACACATCTGCCGTTTGACTTCTCTAAAAGCACTTATGAACACTTTTTGCGACCGCTTCATGTCATCTTCTTTTACAGACACGGACTGTTTGAAAATCTCGTTTAGATATGCGTCTAAGCTTGCCTTTTTTGGAGCCATGGTCTGCTCAACTTCTGAAACAAATTTAGACTTAGTATCAATCTTTCTCACTCGCCGTAATGAATATTGATCTGGTAGATTTTGAACATTCAATTCTATTATTATGATAAAAAATAAATAACACTTTGTACAAGTTATCGTATTTCTTTAGCATATATTTTTCTAGGAACCAACGCCGCTTTGTATTTGCCTAATTATTCCGTGCGCAAAGAAACTATTTAGTAATACTATAATACAAAATTGGATCGTACGGTCGATCATTTTCTATAAATAGTATCTCGTAAGTATAGTGGCGTAAGTCGGCACGCATACATTGGGAAGTCAGGTGGGCGACTGTAAGAAATTATATCAGACATTCATGCACATACCCCCGTTACATTCCCGTCCCGTTGCGAGCAGCAACAATAGAACGCCGTTTGCCACGGTCTTGAAATACATTCTTGTAAGTGTATGAGTACTTTCCAAGAGGCAAAAAATATAGTAATAATGGTTAATAGGTTATTTCATCATCATCATCATTATCACCAACGACGTTTGAAAGTCCGCTGCTGGACATATGCCTGGCAAAGACTAAATAATTATTTGTTACGTAGAGTATGTATAGAGTTTAATGTATTAAACTTTAAAACCTGATATTTGAATCCTCAATGACTGAAAAACATAATTTTAAAAAAACTTATAAGACGTTTAAAGAGTACAAATCAGTCGACATACAGTCTAATATGCGTATGGGTTAAAATAATAGTTATAGAAAAAGACTCGACTACGATCCCATATCTCAATGATGTCGATGACTGGAGGTCCGTTGGTACAGAGACGACAGTTATCGTGGTAATAGTGTAAACCTTACACTGTCACGCTGACTGTCATGCCTTTTACGTCCCCAAGAGGGGTGTGAAAAAGTGTGGGTCACCATACTGCATTATCTGCATTTGCAATGAGTATGGTGACCACAACTCTTGGATTCTATTCATGCTTTCCATCAGGCAGAGTAGAGTCACTTTGGTAGGCTCTTAATATAGAAAAAAAAACAGTATCGCGAGTTTACTTGTAATGTAAATTATAGATTTCAGAGTATGTAACAGGATAGTTTATAACACAATATAGGTATGTATGTAGATATAGATATATCTGAACATTACACGTCAAATATAGATACTACTGACATAGTACTGTTGATAAATGAGCATTCATAATTCATTCTTTATACACTGATAAGAGAAATTGCATTGTGAAAAATCGATAAACCTAAGTACAAAATACACTAATTAATCAAGTCACTACATTATAGGCTAGATACATTAAACGTTCCCTAACAATAAATGTGACCGACTCTATGATATGGTTATGTTGTTACCCGTTAGATGGTGTCCCATGTTCAACATTTGTGTACCCAATGACTCCATATAAGAAGGTTGCGTGTTCAAATCACGTCGGGGTCACCACTTTGGCGTTACTAATGTTTGTGTTACTCCACAATATATTTTTATCTGATGCATCTACCACTTGAATGGTCAAATTAAACACAGTATATATTCAATATGGATTTACTTTTCAGGTGGTACCAATATTCACAGTATTTTGTCTCCAAGAGCTTAAATTACAATTTTTGTTAATCAAAGCGTCCACTTAACATTTTTGTGTACCCAACTCTGTGTATAAAAAGTGGTGTCGTCAAAAACAGTGTTGCCACATTCAATACACGTTACCTGCTGTAATGGTACTTGTGTTACGAGACTTGAACATGTATCATTAACTTATTTAGTCCGAAATGATCGAGTATTATACAGCCAGTACAATATACAATCATATGCAATATGTAACCAATTTTTAATGTAACTTTTAAATTGCAATTTGTTACCTATCTATAAACTTGGTCCTGTCAATTATAGTTACTAGTCTATGGTTATTCGTATTTTTTAAATACCTGTGTACCACTGACCTCTTCGTCCAGTACACTTGTACACAAATATTACCCACAAGGGTCAACCTTGTGTGTGTTATTTGTATGTTTGAAAAGTCCACCACAATAGCAATCTAGCGCGGTATTGGCTTGTAAAAAAAATCTTTAAATGACGATTATTGTTCTCGTGATTTGTTTATTTGATCATATAGGTTAACTTACACCGAACGGGTCGCATCGTTTCGTATCATCTCGGATTTTAAGTCGTGTTCCCATTGCTTTAAAGAATATATTACCACAGCTTAACCGCGGGGCACCTGCCACGATACGCGATCGTAGCCGAACTAGGTAATGTAGACTTTAAACACTGTATACACGATTTAACATCGTTTAAAGAATATAAAATCTGTGCCGATGCGAGACGGTCGATGACAATCGTCTTTATGAGTCAAATTGGTCAAATATTGTGTACAAAAAAGATGAGGTGCTGTGTTGTAAACAGGTTAGGGGTCACTTGCGGTTTTGATCATAACCTATCCATCTACAATTAGAATATAAATAATTAAAAAGGGTATTTATTACCGTCGGACGCTCGCTTCGAATTTTAAGCGACGCACAGGACTTTGTGATGTATGCGAGTAGCATTATTCATTATTTAACATTTAAGGGCTTCAACTGAAACTTCTGAACGGCACACGCATCGTGAACGAGGATATGATATGGTCTCTCCAACAGTGACTGACTAATGTTCATCGTCACCCAGTGTTGTGTAGTCTTATTTATTGTTAGAACTTTTATACATCTAGGTAATTCTTACGCTGGAGGCGGCGAGGGGGACGTGGTAGAGGTCGTTAGCTCCCTAATCGCCACCTAAGGGGCGCTGCGGCCACATCTTGGGGCGATGTGACCACTGCAAACGATCCGAGACAGGTAACATTCCGGTGCGGCAGGGGGTATCGTCTAAGGCGTGGCGCTTGCCCGTCTCTTACTGTGTATAACAGTCAGAGGTATGATAGAGTCCTACCCCGTGGGTGATTTTGCTCATTACTAGGATGTTCCTCAATCGTACGTACGTACTGAGGTATGGCATGGAGGACTCCAGAAGCCGTTGATGCTTTCCTGGAGCTCCTCCTGACTACCGAGGTAGGGCTCCTCGACGTTTACGCCCTCCGTACCCCTACGGAGGGTAAGGTGCGAAAAGCATACCCGTGTTAAAAGTATACCATAATAGGTACTACTATACCATAACAGTATTAGAATCAACGTCGTATCGTTACGAAATAGTTGGTATGCGAGTATTGTATGATTTGATACCGATATTTGGACGTCGTCTGTACAAAAGTGCATGTTAAAATGTGATGAGTAATGTATCACTCTAGTTGTTCTCAGGTAATGTTGACAACATAGAGCTCATTTTACGATTGGTCTTAAGAATAAAGTTCACTGGCTACACAAAATAATGGAGTACAGTTTTTTATACTGTAATTACGAATAAATGACGATAAAATAGCAAAGAATTTTAGTTAATGTATTTACATTTTTTCTTAAATTATTTAAACCTGTAGAATTTCTTTGCCAAATGATAATGAGTATATATATTTCCGTAAACAACTCAAATATCTATAGCGCGTTGCATTAAGACAACCTGAATTTATTTATAGGTTCTAAAATGTATCTCAATTGGCCATTATAGTATGAGTCACCATCCCGCATTGTTTGCGTTCGCAATGAGTATGGTGACCTCTTGAATTCTATTCATACTTTCCTTCAGGCAGAGAGTGACTTTGACAGATTCTTAAAAAGAAAAGACCCGAGATCCAACTGACCCGTGCAACTTCGTCCGCGTCTTCTATTGCCCGTAACGTTATGTTTTAAAGTTTTTTTTCTGTGGATATCCCCCCGTATACGACCTACTGATGGTTATGTCGGTCTCGATATCCGACCAAAAACCGCACACCGTCTCTGGTACCAGTAGGCGTAGAATCAGGTGTACCGTAGAAAGGAAATCCCTGAAACCCCGACATACCTCGGGTCATCTACCTACGGCTTGCAGATGACGCCTTTTCTTCTCCAAAAGAGCGTATGCTCCGTAGCACGTCTCGCTGCCATCCTGGCCTGCTTCTGCTCGGGTGACGGATGGCCTCACCTATCACCCCCAGACTTGCGCTTATGGAGGAAGGAGATCGTTCTGCGATCTCCGACACCCGAACCGTCTGTGATACTGGACACGTTCACGGGCCTGGCAGACCGAGAGAGTTCTAAACCTCTCCCGGTCCCGCTCCGACATCTCCTTTGCAAAGTGCGACAACTCTAAAAGATAGACGATGCTGTCGGGGACTTTTCTTTAGAATTTTTTAAGACGAACATTTCTACGTTGCATTATTTTTGCGAAAATTTAACGGTATATGTGGCGCACGTAATAACTGGTTCTCAAAAGAAATAATGTTATCTAACCTTCAAAGAATTTTTCAAATCGGACCGATACTCCCTGAGGTTGGCGCGTTCAACCAAACAAACAAACAAACAAACTTTTTAGTTTTATAATATGAGTACAGATATAAATGTTAAGTTGGGTTGTGTAACTTCTAAAACTTAAAAAATTCCACATTGTACTCAAATTTTGACTCGATATATAGAAACAACGATATAGTTACATGTGAAATACCGAGCGAAGTTTGGCAGGGCACCGCTATATGTAACAACAAATAGTTATAAAAATCAATTTTATTTACCTTATAAAATGTACATATCATTAAGTTTCTTTATTTGTTTTTTCATTTTGTTTGCTTTCGTTGGATGCGGGCGGTAACCGACCGGTTATCGTGGAGAACGTTAGGTGGCCTAAATCTGGCAGTGGACAGTTACCAAATTTAATAAGGACCTACTAGAGGAAGTGGCCATAATTCACATTTCTTCTGTCTCCGCAGGCCCCGACTGAGGAGGTTGACATGGGGGCTGGTCACTTCCATGATGCAAATACGCAGATTTGCGATACGGCCATGCCCCGAATCCCAGGTCGTCGACCTCCACAGGAGGAGGTTTACTGGTGGTCCCAGAAGTTGGCGGACCTCCGTGCAGCCTGTACTCGTGCCCGGAGGTCCATGTCGACGGAGGCAGCGGGCGCCTTAGCTGGCACTCTCCTGTGCGGTTTGGTGGCGGAAGTGCTCGCCGAAGCTTATCGGCGGACAGTTTACTTCCGGGCGGGTAGTTGCATACGGCCCGCCTGAAGAGATACGCGAGTGGCGCGAGGCCGCTCGTCGAGTCACGATGGCTCGTTGTCATCCCGGTTGCAGGCTCCACGTGCTGGCTTTGCCACCGTGGAGGCTCTCTAACAGGTCATCGCCGAGTGAGCAGGGCGATAGCACGGGACCCTTTCCTTCCGTCTGACGCAGGTCTTTTCCGCTTACGGTTGCTTCAGGAAGTATCTGCACTCGGTCGTCAGGTGGGAATTGAGTTCCGCCTATCACAACTGCGATCGCAGTGAGGACTCGACTCAGCACACACGAGCGGTTTGTTCCGCCTGGGCGGCGCAGCATGTGTGGTCCTCACTGCAGTTATTCGTCGTTCGCGTGTACCGTACGTCGCCAAAAATACGGCGCAGGGAGGTCTGGCCTACTTCTGCTAGGGTGGCAGATGGCCTCACCTGTCACCTCCAGATTTGCGTTTACAGAGGACGGAGATCGTTCTGCAATCTCCGGTATCTGGGCCGTCTGTTATACAGTGTATAGATACCCTAAAAATTGGTTATGAAATCATAAAAATTTTGCAGCTTAAACGGCCTGACTGGCCTTGGATCTACAGATACAGGCTTTTATGTATTTTGTTGTTGTATTAACAATTTTTCGCAATTTCTAAGTGTACTTAACATTATTCTCCTTTCTAAGAATAAACAATTAGATTTTAACAACTTGACTGTCAAATCACGAATAACATACAAACGTGAGAGACCTTTGGTGTCAACAATACAAATTGAAAGGGTGGCAAGCCACAAATGTACACGTGACACTTGAGCTTCAGATTGCCAGGAGCAGTGGTAGTCACCTACTGTCATCTCCTATCAGTTGACAGTAGGTGACTTAGACACAAATAACCTTCAATTATGCATAGTTTGAAATATTGAAAGTATGTTGTTCTGTGTTATACTGAATGTAAATCTTTAAACCATACATTTAAACTGGATCACAAATGCAAATATACAGGCTGACTGGTGAGTTACCTTCAATACTTATGGAGAGTACTCGGTACTCGATTCTCGTTAACTTGATATAAAAAAAAATAGGTGCTTATTTTTTATCGAAATGTCTCTAAAAATAAGTGAAATTTGGATATTATACTCCCTAAGCTCGCCGCTCGCCGCCGCCGGTATCGATGTAGGTAGGCAACAGCTGTACAGTGTAGGTATCTATGTATTTTGTGTTTATAGCGCGCTCTGCGACACGTGCGGCCGCGCGGTGTCCAAGTATTCCGAAGTTAAATACTGGACTCTCGGTGTACTGTGTACGAAGTTTACTAAGAAGTTATTTAATATTTCGTTTTTATGTTATTTTATTTCATGATATATGTTCGCATACTATCACGTCCTCAAATATTGAAGGTATCTCACCAGTCAGCCTGTATATATACCACGTCACACGTGATAAAAAGTTTCCTTTGTATATTCTCAATAAGATGAAGGAAGGTGTGCGCACGTTTATAAAAATTCCTTCCATATGAACATGCTCTAATTAAATAACCGTCTTATATTATCCCTGGACAACATGTTTCTGAACTGCGGCTGACGTATGATTGTACATTATAATTTTCTATTTATATCTAATAATATGAGATTAATGAAAGTTCAGTAAGAAAGTAAAATCGGAGGGGCTCGTGATTAAGTGTTAACCGAGTACGCAAGCAATTCTAGCTGGATCTGGATGTCGTAATAGCAGCTGTGCCCGGATCCCTCCTATGTCAGGCGCAGAGTGGCACACCCAGTGTTGCCAACTTTATTTTCTAGAGGATCGTATAACACACTAGAAAAATCGTATTTTACCAAGAATTCCAAATAAATAGTACGTTTTAAAAAATTTAATAAAACTACAGCAAATTATTTAAATAAGAAATGTAATTGTACTTTTTAATATAATGAAATATAAAGTTTTAGATAGATAAAATTTATCTATTATAATTAAATTACTAATTAGTATACCTACATTTGGTATAGGTGATTATTGCACAGCAGTGCCATGTATGGATATAAAATATCAATCGCTATCAGTGTCAAAAGCAACATCAGAAGAATTTATTCTTTTGTACATACTTAAATTTAATTTGCGCAACATGTCGCTGGACGGCTGGAAATCGATACATGATCCTGATTCCTTAACATGTTGTGCAGCCAACAAAGTTCCATTCACTGTATCTATTTTTAATTTATTTCGAATTTTTGTTTTCATTAGATTGACGTGACTGAATACTCGTTCGCATTGTGCATTAGAATGAGGAATACACAAAGTGTCTAAAGCCAATTGTGACAGCTCCTTAAAATCTGGGCATACAAGTAACTTACTCCAAAATTTGTCAACTGGCAAAGTCAAATCGAACTCATTGAATTTGTTTGGCAGATTTCTCCATTGATCATCGATTTTTTGAATTAAACTCACATTTTCGTTCGGTACTATTCTAGGCAGTAACTCAATCAATGGCAACATTGAAGGAAAAGATTCTCGAAATTCTGACGTTGCAGCATTTGTAGGGTGTAGTAAATGGAGTTTTGATAAAAGGGGGTCATTCATGCAATAACGCTTTTTTATTTCTTTAGCACTCGTAATCAAAAAATTTCGACAAGTATTATAAAAATTATTTAGTTCGGATTTGTTCTTTGAAATTTCATCATGTTTTAAATCATTCATTACTCTAATGCCCAAGTACATTTGCTCATTTTTTAACCAATTTTCTTTATTATCTAAATTTATTGTTTGAAGTTCGTTTTGCATAACGTAATTCCTATTCAAAAAACAGAGTAGTATGTCCCGGTATATTTCGTGAACTTTGTCATTTAACAAAGTTATCATAACGCTTTCGGATTGAAACGATTTGTTCAACTCAGTAAATTTAGGCAAAATCCACGACAGAAAATTGAAATATAATTTGATGAACGGATCATTTAAGTTTTTAAATATGATTTCCGTTGAAATTAGCTTCTCGTTGAACCATGTGCTTGTGAAGAAGAGTTTCAATGCATCCCACTGTTCGAGTATTCTTTCCACAACAGCAACAAGTGAGAGCCAACGAGTCTGTGATGGATGAAGCATTTTATGCGGTTTCAATGCAAAAAAATTCTGGAATTGAGCGAATTGACATTGTCTTTTGGAACTACGTTTGAAAAATGCGTATATTTCTCGAGCTAAATCTTCACAACTCCTGGGTAACTCGTTACAAGCTGAAGAGGCACAAAGATGGGCCGAGTGACAAACGCATTTCATAATTATGACACCAGGACAATATTCTTTAAGGTGACTGGACACCGAATTATTCTCTCCCATCATTACACTGCAGCCATCAGCAGCAAATCCTATTAAGTTGATGACAGGAATATCTTCCTTTTCAAACGATTTAATTAGTGCATTAAATAAATTTTTCCCCGTGGCTCCTTCGTTAGCTAAGTCAGGATTTGATGAATCAAATATTTTCGACAGTTCCCAAAAGTTACTGATGATTTGTTTTGACTTGTCGTCGTAAAATCTCACGACAATACAAGAAGACTTTTGGGTAATTATATCAGTAGATTCGTCACTAATTACACTGAACTTATTACGTTTTAATTTTGACGCCAAAATTTCTTTTTCTGTTTCACCTATAACTGCGGTGGCAATGGCAGTTGCTTTTGTTCTTTGAAGAGAAATTTTTTGAGCTATCTTCGAATCTGGGAATATATCCTTCATCAATTCTGTCAAGTGGTCTACCGTTTTGAACGATAAATTATGTTCAACTAAAAAACCGGTAAGTTTTATTTCCGCATTTTGAATGGCTGACGTTGATGTGTCTTTTTCAGTTACAAAAGATGCCATTGCAGAAACTTGTTTACTCGTTGATGGTAATTTTCTCATGACGTCAAGGTGTTTTTTTCGTTTGGCATGCGTTTTGAGAGCACTTATATCTGCTATTAAAATGGTATCGCAGGCATTACATTTAGCTTTAAATTCATTAGGCCCTGGTTTGAGCCAGTTGTTAAATATGTCTAATGCTTCCCAATCTGACCGATACTTTTGAGCCTTACGTTTTTGCCGTTCTGGTTTTAGTAACTCTTGATTTATTTGAAGAGTTTCCTCTGGTGTGCTCTGCTTGTTTTTAAATGTTTCAGCCATGATTCTGAAGAAAAACCAATACGTCAAACAGACGATAAATAAACAAAAATACATACTTATCTATTTTTTCCAGAATAAACACTATACACCTACCATATTTCGTAATTAATTCCACATGAAACAAAAATTACCAGTAGGAAATACGTATTAACAATAAAAATACAAACAATAGAACACAACATACAATTCAAATTCAAATAAAATCTTGAATAAACTTTGAGCTAACAGCGATCTAATAATAATATCCTTTTTATTATAACGACATAACATAACCTCGAAGATGGTTGAATTGCGCGGGGAACCCCGGTACCATCGATATGCCATAGACTATAGAGCTTTAAAAGTATTGGATATTTGGATGCGTTCATAAAAACACGTAAAAAAAGTTTAATGCTCGTTCAAGTATAAAAATGGTTAGATGAGTGCATTATAAATAAAAAAAAATTTAAGGCTCGTTCAAATCTGTAGATTGTTATTGATTTTTTATTGACAAATAAAATTAATCGGAATATTTTTTCCATATTATTCTAATATTTGAAACGATCCTATATTTTGCGTACGATTATGAATTGACGATCGTACATCGTACCAAAGCCAAAAAGGTCGTACAAATACGATTTAAATAGTACGGTTGGCAGCACTGGGCACACCGTGTGGTTTTCGGATCTCACCGTAAGCCTCGGTGGGGTGACGGCCCGAGGGGGATTCCACACGTAAAAAAAATACCTATGTCCGGCAGTGGACGTCTTTTGGCTGAAATGAAGATGATGCTGATGGTGATGATAAAGGTAATATGTTTTTTGCCAAAAATATTTTATTCAAATGTGGCTGTAATATTCACCAACCATGTGTTGCACGAGTTACGGTAATAATATAAAACACGTAACGCTATAATTACACAACGATTAGGTACATAGCAATTAAAGGCTCAATAGTTATGGGAATAGAGTGCTTTTTAAAAAATATTTAAAAGATCCTACCTGTTTAAATATATAATATCAATAACACAAAACTAAGTGTTAGTTCAGGTGTGAACATGTTATGACTGTTTTATTCAGATACCAGTATCGGATAGATAAAATGAATTAATCCATTCCTTGCCACTCTTGATAAAAAACATTAAACACAATCTGAAATACCCAGTAAATAATTATATCAGTGTAACAGGCTTAAAAATATTTATTGAAATTGGTGGCAAGTAATTTATTATAAAAACTTGGAACTATGCTCTTTTACGCTAGTTCTTTTTTTACAGTTTAGGAGCCTGCCAAAGTGCCTCTACTCTGCCTGATGAAAAGTATGAATAGAATCGAAGAGTTGTGGTCACCATACTCATTGCAAATGCAGACAATGCAGTATGGTGACCCACACCATGGCGGCCTAGTGTGATGCTTTTTCACGTCCCGCTTGGGGACGTAAAAGGCATGACAGTCAGCGTGACAGTGTAAGGTTCACACTATTACCACGATAACTGTCATCACTGTACCAACGGGTCTCCGGTCTCACACTCACCAACGAAACATGACATCAAGGGTGCTGTCGCTTTAGGTTGGTCTTCTGTGGGAGGGTAGTACTGTCCCGGTCAAGCCGGCCCGTTCCTGCGTGGCTCTACTACCTAATAAAAGTTCAATTTATACTAGTCACGAAATAAAACAAGGCATTTAAATCTGTTGATATATGAGCGGCCCTCTAGTCGTGCTTATCTCAAATTTATTAGCGCTAAGTGGCAATCGAACCCATGGCCCTCTTGCTTAGCCGGCAAGATCGTTAACCTGTAACCCAACAGATCAGTCTACCAAATCAATACAAGATTAACTTGCATAAAAGTTTAATATGTGACTCATTACTTAGTATATTCGTCGCTTTTATTTCAGAATGTAATATTCATAATTATTTATGAAACGGGCAAATTTGTAACAAAATATTAGTTTGCTTTGTAATTTTTCTTATCGTAACATACTGTGACTGTACACGAGGCCGCGTGACTTGAAATGATAACAAGGCTCAATAAAACAACGATAAGCAAACGACAAATGTTAAGAAATGAAACTCGGGGAATCCCCTGGATCGTCGCGTATTACCACAGTACTCTAACTTACTGTAGTAAGTTGTCTTCATGGAAACGTGCCGTTACGAGTTTAAAAGTATGGGTGCGCCAGACGTGTTGTGCGAACGCACAGCCATGCACACATTAACATAATATCAAATGGTAGAAGACGGCCATGCACAGCGTTGGCCGTACCATGAATCACGTGATCAAGTAAGCTAGACGCCCGCTCGCAGTCGGCAGGTTTTATCGGCTACTTTATTTAATTATTTAATGCAGCTTTATGTTATTATTTATAGTGCAGTACATGTAGTGTTAATTGTTCAGCTACGTTTATATTGATTTTTTGATCATTAGTGCAAACAGGGCGAAAAAATATTGCAGTGTATTGAAATTTGCAGCATGTGTTGCACTTAAAAAGATTTTTTCCTACGAACTAACACACAGATATACTGATTTTATCCTTTTAGGTAATGTGCCACAAGCGGCTAGCGTAAAGAGCAATTCGACGCCTGCTAATATATCGGCGGCGTTTGTCGCTTTAATTAGAAAACGTGGTTTTGGCGTTTGTAGGACCGCGCGGTCGGTGTAATGATTTATTATTATTTTTATGGTACGTACGGTGAATAGTGTCGCTGAGGTAATTTAAAATTCTTAATCAATTATTTCGTTTTCTTTTTTTTTATTGAAATAGGAAATTTTTACTCGCATAAGGAATAAATCTTGTGTCACGGCGATTTTACAAGCATACGCGAAACAGGCTTATCCCATGTGAAGATTGAACCTACAACTCTCAGCGCAGTAGAAAAAGGCGTGGCGATCGCTTAAACCGCTAAGCCAACTTTGATTATTGTGGATTAATATTTACCACAAAAGAGATATGATTTAATTTTAATTTGATTAAATATCGAATTTTAACATTTAATCTGGTTTCGAATAAGGTCTTATATCGAAACTAAAGAAAAAACAGTAAGAAGTGACAGTTTGACGCATTATGTTACGCAATTGTTCCGTCAATTATGACCCGAATTTGTTGATTCTCGTACTTAGTAAATTATGATTAATGAATAATTAATATCTATACTTCAGAGTTATTATGTGATATGTTTTGTATAAATCACATCTTGGTTTTTTCTTCGAAATACTTACGTGCAACTAAAGTGTCCACACGGTTCTGTATACATTTTTAAATATCACATCAGGTGATGTGTAGTTGGGTGACAAAAGAAAACGGTCCAGTTTTAAAGTTACATCGAAATCAGTCCGGCTGTTTTTGTCTTATAGTAAAACAAACATATAATACATAGGTCAATAATAACACACGTTTGGTAAAATATTTCATAATCTTAATATACAGGCTGACTGGTGCGTTACCTTCAATACTTATGGAGAGTACTCGGTACTCGATTCTCGTTAACTTGATATAAAAAAAATAGGTGCTTATTTTTTATCGAAATGTCTCTAAAAATAAGTGAAATTTGGATATCGCGAGCGGCGCGGCGACACCCACCCCCGCTCTCCATCCCGCTACATAGGCAACAGCTGTACAGTGTAGGTACCTATGTATTCTGTGTTGATAGACACGTGCGGCCGCGCGGTGTCCAAGTATTCCGCAGTTAAATACTGGACTCTCGGTGTACTGTGTACGAAGTTTACTAAGAAGTTATTTAATATTTCGTTTTTATGTTATTTTATTTCATGATATATGTTCGCATACTATCACGTCCTCAAATATTGAAGGTATCTCACCAGTCAGCCTGTATATAAATTTTGTGTCACGGTGTTAGTTCGCGATGGACTCCTAAACTACTTAACCGATTTTAATCAAATTTTGCACGCCGTGTGAAGTTTGATCCAACTTGAAAGATAGGATAGCTTACATCTCAATTTAATAGTTTATTTTAAAGTAATAATTAAAAAAAATTAGGCACAGCAATGTGTGGCCGGGTCTGCTAGTATTGTATAAATAAAAACTTCATAAAAGGCAGTGACAAGTTTAAGCGGTAACGCAAAAGTAGGCTAATAACCCGCCGAGCGGTCTCAGATAAACGACTGTTCTTAGTATAGTTCACTGTGGTATTACGATAAATGTGTACACAAGCATACTACATACCTCGCTCAGTTTAATGCGAGGGGAATTCCTTGTAGAACACAACGAAACAGCCAATAGATCTGGAATGTTATGTAACGACGCATCACCATCGTATAATATATATTTAGTTATTCTTCTAATTTTTCTTTTAATCAATAAGACGTTGTTTATGAATTAAGAAAATTAGTAGTAAATTTTAGTGGATTTTCACCACAAATTACGTATAATCTAAGGCAATCTAAGCCAAGTTTGCTTGTAAGACATTGCAGATTACGATAAGGACATCTGCACTGTTTTTAATGTATTTTATCGTGTACTAGCTGACCCGGCGAACTTCGTACCGCCTTAGCGTAGCAATGATGCACGACTATAAAAAAGATTGATGATGATTATAAATATATTTTACTCCGTAAGAACCTTCTCCTAATAATAATAAATACAACAAAAAAAGAATTAGTGAAATCGGTCCAGCCATTCACGCGTGATGCCGTGACCAAGAAAAACGGGTTTCATTTTTATATATATAGATAGCGGCCCGTCCCGGCTTCGCACGGGTGGACAAAAACGGAGTTACTGTGGCATAACTGTAATTTTAGGGTACAAACAAACAAACAAACAAACCAATTTTTCCTCTTTATAATATTAGTAATCATCTATTTTAGTAGCGCACGTCGAATTATGTTTCTTTTGTGAAATTTTTTTACACCTTGGCTTACAAACTTCGATTTATAATACGGATCTCTATTTTTTTTTTATATAAATTATAGCCTATGTTACTCCTTGATAATGTAGCTTTTTATTAGTGTCGGTCGGTCAAAATCGGTACAGTAGTTTCAGAGCCTTTAGGATATAAACAAACAAACAAACAAAAAAATTTTTCCTCTTTATAATATTAGTATAGATTATACCTTCTTACTTTTTACTTTGAAGATAGATGTTCAACCGAGTATTTTTTCCATATTGAGTTAGGTTCGGCTTAATTCACGAAAATAGATAATATCTTACAATGAATAATGTACATGACAGTGCAAAAATGTAGAATAACAAGGTGAAATTAACTGATTATTATGTTGAATACTGCAGAATGTAAATACAAATTGTAGCTTACCGCTTATACGTGCTGCGACTTCTCTCTTTTTCAGGGCTTCGTCCTTTTACTACTGCTTAATTCGAACATTAAGAAGTTCAAGATCTTTTTCTAACTGGTTAAGACATAAACACTCAGACAAGTATGGACAAAAATAGTGAATTGGTGATACAGTCACAAAAACACCCAGGGCTCGAAACGACTGGTTGCCGATTCAATTCGTGCTGTGATGTTTACTCTGAGAGGTAACCAAGAATACTAATATGTCTCCCATGTGGGTTCTATGTAGAAGAAAGTTGTTTTAAAATAATAATTGTATGTATTTACTAACCACATTGATGATTCATTTACTTTATTTATTCAGTATTATGGTGGGTAATTCTATGGTATTACGTCACGTGACCCTAATCTTAATGCAAAATAAATTATAACATTTAAATGCAAAAACAACTATGCATGGATTTAAATAAGGAAATATTAATACCAGCTAAAAATACATATTATATAACTATAAACAAGCGTAAAATGCCTCCGTGACGTCATTTACATTTACTGGCTGGCGTTTTCAATGAGCTGGCGGCACCATCATCAATCATCAGTCTATCATAGTCCACAGTTGGACACAAGCCTCTTCCATTGTACTCACTTATCATAGGAATCCCACTCATCAATATCAACAGCCTTTAATTGTCCACAAACTGGAGGTTTTGGCCTGTATATCACACTGCCCAAACGAGGTATTTTCAAGTTTTCCTTCTCGTTGCATTGATGTTGTCCTTGCGTAGTTTGCTCCTTTACTCGATTCTTACGACACCCAAGTAATGAATAGGGGTGGTAACATTCCATATCCACACTGACAATTTGGAATTCCACTCATTTAGTGTGATTTAGCAAAGGAGGAATTGTTCAGAAAACGTGGGTCGTGATTTAACAACGGTTTTCTGTGAAGCCGCAATATGAACCGGTCGAGTCAGTTCATTTCTTTACTGTGATCTCAGGGTGATTTCTCCAGGTTAACGGCCTGTCCAAGTAGTCGTCCTCGCCGTCTACCACAACAGACGGATCACTTGGGTGGGCCCGGATGATTCCTATAGTAGTGCCGGGGTATTAGTCCGATCTGGTGAAGTAACTAACAAGGTTGATTCTTTACGGGTGGCCTCACAGGGCGACCAACTTAATAGTTTCGCCCGACTCTTATCCTGTAACCTGTAACACCTGTGCTTAGTGAGGTCAAGCTCCACGAAGTGGAGACCCCGAAGAGCACCTGTCACCCACCATCAGGGCGGGTATTGAGGACGGTCCTTTAAGGGTTGCCACGGAGACGAGGTCTTGCGATGCGGTCGACAAATTGTTCTTCAGTGGCCGTTTCATGTATGTTTGTGAAGTCTTCCATGACACAAGATATATTCCTAATATGGGAGTTTCTTTAATTTTTTTATAAATACTTAGTAGCGCCTAACTACGTAAGTAATTGAATATAGTCAAATTGGTCACAGACAATTTATCAAATACGATGGATCATTACAAATCTTGTAAGGTAGTGCTTCATATGTAATACATACAAGACTTCGGGCCAAGAAGTCTGAGATGTCCAAAAAAAACATCACATTGCAATAAAGTAATATCGTGTCAAATTTCTGTTAGAAATGTAGTTCATTGCATGTTTCGAGGTTCTAATGTAGCTAGTTTTCCAATATGATAGGTTAATGTATAACTATTTTTTGTAAATAATATCAAAAGGGTTTTGTTTCTTAAATTATATAATACTCTGTCAATTGTGGTCATAATTAGGAAGGTTAGAGGTATGCAGAACTGTCTCATTAGGGGGAATGTTGAAGAGTGTCCGCCTATAAACAGTAAACAATAGTTCTAAAATCGACCAGAATGGCGCTAGTGTACCCAACGGAATGACATGAACATAGCAGTTATAGACGGACTGAAGGTTGCCGAGTTAAAATATTTTATACTTTACTAGCTGACCCGGCAAACGTTGTTTTGCCATTTTTACTAAAATGGCTATTAAAAAATAAGGGTTGATCGTAGAAGGGTGAAAATTGAGGATTGTATGTATTTTTGTATGTTGTATCATAAAAAAATAGAAATTAAAAATTTTGTCTAAAAAATAAAAAAAAATTAGGGTTGTACTACCCCTAACATTTAGGGGGATGAAAAATAGATGTTGGCCGATTCTCATAGATACCGGATAAGCACAAAAAATTTCATCAAAATCGGTCAAGCCGTTTCGGAGGAGTATGGCAACGAAAACTGTGACACGAGAATTTTATATATTAGATTGTTCAAAGGTTATTAAATGTTTATTTATTGTTTGTTTCATTCATTGTCTAATTGTATATAATTACTCATTGTACAGAGTCTAATTATTATTTCAGCCACGAAGTAAAAGTTTTGTGTGCCTTTGTACAATAAGTATAATTAGTTAAAATGAATAAATAAATGAAAGTTTTACACAATGTTTTTTATTCTATGTTTATTTCTTAATCGTACTCTAACTTTTATGGTGCTTTAATTTAAAAGTTATTCTGATATTATTGTAGCGCCGCAAAATTTTAAATTTATACACGGAGACGATTCTCCTTAGGCACCCACTTCTGCCCTCTAAAGTTATTACTTAAATTGCTTAAACACAAGAGGTTTTCGACAGTGTTTCACAACACCCCAAGCCGAGGTTCGTACCCCGCAGGGGGTGCCCTCGGGCAATGTTGCTTAACAAATGGCCGGTTGAGGGCCTTCAGCGGTCACCGTAACTAAACCGGGTAAAGTTGTAGAGGCCATCTGAGGCCAACAGCTAAATAAAAAAAAAGAAAAAAAAAAAAAAGGTTTTCGACTCACCACTGACAGGGTGTCCTTACTTCGAGCACACAGCAGTCTTGACTTAAGTTTCGACATTTCTTCGCATATTGATATTGTCACCTAGCTATCTAGGAATATATTGACGATAGTGTATAAATGATTTCATCGTGGTACTATTAGTCAAATAAGCGTATGCTTATAATGAGGGTGCACGTGGCCCAACCACATCGTACTTCTTATTTATTCCAGATGCTATATTCACAAAAATCTCTAAACATATTTATGTACAACGAACGCAACCATACAGTTATATAAGCTTAATCATTTATTTTATTTTTTAGCACTGCGACACACACTACAATGTAACAACGACCACTATCTTCAGATGTGAATACAAGATGCCACAAGCGATAAACTGGTTGGCAAGGCCATTCATTAATAAAAAAGTTTTTTGGGATTCCCATTGGTGTAAAATTTAAGTGTTCAACTATGTTGCCATAAGAAAAACAGATTACCATTTCAAAAGTAATACAAAACAGCTTATTTTGCATGTGATTAATATGTCAGTGTAAAATACCAAAATAAATAAAACTGTGGGTCTCCAAATATGTTTTTTGGCACACACACACACACACATACAGAATGATTCAATTGTAAATTACTCGTATATCCATGATATAAAATCTAGTCCTATAATAAGCGTAACTTTACGCTTATTATAGGTTGCTGAAACCAGTTTCAGCATGGCCGGGCATAAACGCGAAATAATAACAGCATATTTTTACCATCATATTGAAAGAAAATTAGGTCATTGTGAGAGGTATTGTAGATGTGCATCATCGAAGGTCGAGTAGTCATAGAGTCACTTGCGCATGGTGCCACTCATCACATCGCAGTGCAGTGGCGACACGCTAACAGGCAATTTGCATTAAATGTGACGTCACATTACACCATTAATAATATTTCCTACACGATTGAACTAGCTTGACCGGAGCGATGCCAAAGCCTCATATAAAACCTCCGTTAACCATTCTTGTGTTGTTTTTAACCGAGTGAACGAAGTTGCCGACCCCCAAACCCTTTGTAATCGTATTTATGAATATTGAAGTTAAATATTGATATTACCAAATGCTCAAGACAGTGCGGCGTAGTATGTGCCAGAAATTAATAATAAAAAAAACATAAACTTAGTATTATTGTAAACTTGATATTTGAAAAAAAATCTTCTCTTCTTGAGAAATTGGACTACAATGTCACCACATTTTCAAGTTACTGGTATCAGGTAGCGCTAATAAGTTAAGAGGTTTAAAAGAAATGAATTATTGAAAGCATTAGTTAGTAGTTAATGTTATTTAGATAACATATTCCACTTAATAAAATAACAGCCCAGAAGTTCTGCAAAATAGTTGACTCTAGAAGCAAATCTATTTATTGCAGCGGCGGCCACAAAAAGCTCAACTATTTATTTACAACTATGTACTAAATTTTTAATGTTTTATTAAAAAATATTTAATTATTGTTGTACCATCACAAAGAGTGATTTAATATATGAACTTACTATAAGTAATTTTAGTTTTTTTATAGTGTTTACTGATACATTGATAGCTATCATTATTATACAGTGTGTTTTTCTGAACGTGATAAAACTTGGTTTCAGAAATCAAGAAAAATTATATAACAAAAAAATTACACAGCAAAAATAACGCTCAATGTAAATAACCCAACAGAAACCTTAAAACGTAGGGACAATTTGAATGCAGTCGATAGAGACAGGTATAAGTTAATGACCTTGCGTCGAATCGCAAAAATTAAAAATACAATATGATGGTAAATTTGGTTTCCAAAGGTCAATGGCAGGTATGTATAAGACTTTTATACCGCCATGCGTATCTTATGGTCGAAATTATTTTGGCTGGCAATATAATATTTTAATTCCTTTATTTTTAGTAATATCTATTCTGTATGGAGGGTAGAGGTAACGAGAATCATCTGTGTACAAGAAAAGGTGTCTGTTGAAATGCATTAAATTAGGGTCGCGCCACATTAGCATCAGATTGAATGATAAAAATCGATAAACGTACTATTCACAATTCAGAAAATAAAGTCACTCTAGCTACACGCTTTCTCATAATCACTCTTTAAGGTTATATTTACTACATTATTTTGTACTACGCAAGTAGTTGACATTTTCAATAAGTAACTACTTTAGTCGATAATAATATATTTTTTTTAACTCGGCGTACTTCAATTCGTTTACAATTGCTACATTCATACCATACTCTGTGTCTACACCAGCGCCATTCTGGTTTTTGACCTATTATTTACAGCTTACAGCTGAACACTTTTTCAATTTTCTACCATATGAGACGACCTTCCTTCCTTCCTTACCTCTACCCTCCATACCATTCTGTACTAAAGTCGAAACCCATTATAGCTGGCTGTCATAAATGAATGTCAATGCTGTCAAAAAGATGGCGTGGTAACATATTTTTAAAATCATAATCATTGCTTTATTATTTTATTGACTCTTAAAAAAGATTACTCTGTCAAATTACTTGAACTACATACTTTTTTATGTAATATTCACAATTGATATAGTCAAATGAATAAATATAACTAATTGTCTTTCTTAAATTGATTTAAACTAATTAACTTCTTTAAAGAAGTTAACTTGTACAACCAACATTAGGGGTAAAAATGATTGTTTAGATACACTAGTGAACACATTCATAAGTAACGATTTAAGTTTTATATCGCTTTTTACGTAATTTAATAAATATTTAATGTTAGAATAAAAAAATTAAACATCTGACACACAATGCCATCTAGTTTTCAGCAGAATTCAAACATGTCAAGTTTAGAAAACGTAGGAATGCGTTTTGTTGACAACAGGAGAGTTTAGTTATTGCAGTTGTCACAATTTTGAGAAGAGTTTAAATTTTTAGCTAAGTCCTAAAACTATGATAACTACATAAAAATAAATACAGTAATTTATAACTATCTATAACATATTACTAGCGGTACAGAATCAGCCGTTCTCCTTGTTTTCTCATTTCCTTTTTAGTTTCTTTTGCTTAAGTCAAAATTTATTGTAATCATTCGGTAATAAATAAATCAAAAAGTCAAGATCTCAAAATTTCTTCAAGCGTTTTGTGTTATTTTTTTATTAACACATTAAACAACATTTAAAATTATGTACATATGTGTTGTTTCTACATATTATTACACTACATATTATTATACATCCATGGTACAAACATAGAAGTTCATGGCCATGTTTCTGTAGCGTGGTGCAAAACCAACCCGTGTAATTAAAGTAATATGTAAATTGGATTTTGTGTAAAAAACAACTTCAAACAAAAATACCTAGTTACATATAGGCAAACCTTCCGACATTAAAGTATATGTACAAACCAAAGTACAGTTCAATAATTTTTCTATAGAGAAGATTTCTGGTAAACACGTATCTTTGATTTTTACTTCAACCTTTCTGTAAGACATAGACATAGATTACAAAGACTTAATTAACTTTTAAATTTTAATGTTAGTAGTTTTTTAAATGGTTAACACATTGGGGATCTCCCTGCATTTTTGGTGTTACCAACTTATAAAAAAATTACTAAAGTAAATGTCCAATTTTGGCCCACACAAAAATGTAAAACATTGTAAAATTTGTAAATACATTCAGTACTACCATATTATATTATTTGTTGTAACCACTTAATTATTTTTTATCCTGTTATTCTAAGTTTATAAGAAAATGTTCGTGAAAATGTCAAATGCGTTATTTGTAGTGGTTTTTTGACATTTATAGTATGGTATACTTTGGTAAAATTTGGCATTTATAAAGAGCATTTCTTTCTTCTTGGACTATTTAATAACTAGAATTACTCTTAATAATCGTGCATATTAGTGTCATATGCGTTAATTTCGTTGTTTTGTTTTGTGTTTTATTATCTTTGTAACGAAATCAGATACCTAAACCATATGTAAGTTTACTAAAATTATTGTAGGAAATAACCAGTATTAGTTTCAGTTCAACATATCTCCTCTTAGATTTTTGCTTATAAATTTTATAATAAACCTTTACGCCTATGTCTATTGTGAGTTGTGAATAAAATAAAAGTCACTAACTTAAATTACGCTTAACTCGGATTTTTTTTCATATTATTACTGGATAACAAACATACCATTAAAAAGATTGCTTGCAGTAAACAATAAAATAAATATATATAAGAGCTAATTTATTTTGATGTGAATATTTCTCTGAAATAGTATTATAGAGTTAATAAACATATATTGAGATTATGTTCAGTAGAAAAAACTTTATTGTAATATTTACAAAATATATGTATTTGCTTGAACGTTTTGGCAAGACTCCCTGATTACACTGGTTACCTTTTTATTTTTAGGTAAGGATATATCTAATAGCACAAATGTTTTTCAGAAAAATGGAGCCTAACGAAAATAATAGAAATAGACCTCAGCCAGGTCTATTAGCTGTGGCAGGGGGTATTATAGGAGCTGCAGCCATTGGTACATTTGCATATTTTTATTATGGTAAACCTAAGAAGACAGAAGAAAGACAAAGTACTACTGCAACACCTTCTCAAAGTCAACCGTTACAACAAAATCCCTCTCAGGATCAAAATAATAGTGGATCATATATCAAACTTATAAGGTATTCTAGTGAATCTTGTTTTTGAGTATGTAATAGACATTAAGAAGATTTTTAAAAATACATATGTAATGAATATTAACATTATTCAAAAATATAAAAAAATAAAATTTGAGACTCGTAAATATAACTTTGAGGTACATCTTAAAATGTGATCAAATTTAAAGTTTTCATCATTATTTATCAGGCATGTTTATTAAACCCTCATTGAGAATAACATAATATAAGATGAGATAGATCTATGTAGATTAAACCAGGTTGTATGGGCCACTATGCAGCTTATTCTAGATTTAGTATGGGCCAGCAGGAAAGTATTTCATTTTTAAAGAAGCTGTTCTATACATACATTTGATATTCCATCCATTCTTTTTTTTTTTTTCAAATGTTGCTTTGCAGCCTTTGAGTATGACTTTATTATTATATTTATATGCTACTTAAGATCGTTGAGTTGATTAAATCTGAAAACACGGAATAACAAAAATGTGTACGGAAATTATGAACATACTTTTATATACTTAAACTATTTATTGTTATTTGTAAGTAATATGGTAGAGCTTTAGAGTAAGATGAAAACAGATGTGCATATGAGTATTGGTTTCTTATAGAATCTTCAAAAGAGTATGGTATTTTTAACATTTTGTGGATGTTGTGAATATTTGTATTTGCAAAAACAATATTAGTTCTTCTTAATCTTAAAATCAATTTTGACTTAAACTGGACCAGATTACATTTTACAATACATTTAACACTTATAAGATAATCCATTTAATAGTAATATTTGAGTAAATTCAGAGTGGTATTTAACTATGGCTAAAAATATAGTTAAGTCTCTACTATCTAATCCATACTAATATTATAAATGCGAAAGTAACTCTGTCTTTCTGTCTGTCTGTCTGTCTGTTACCTTTTCACGCCTAAACCACCCAACCGATTTTGCTGAAATTTGGTATGTAGATAGTTTGCATTCATGAGAAGGACATAGGCATATTATTTTTTGGGAATTCAACCCCTAAAAGGGTTAAAAGGGGTGGCAAAGTTTGTATGAGAAAAATATTTTTATTGCACATTTTTGCATGAAACTTTGAATTAATGCTTTTTAGTACAAATGATGAAACACGTATTTCAGGGTTTTTCGAAATTCACCCCCATTGGGGGTTAAAGGGGGTGGCTAAGTTTGTATGGGAAATTTAATTCTATTGAAATATATTGCGTGACACTGAAATAATGCTCTGCAATACAAATTATGAGATACATATCTAAGCGTTTTTTGAAAATCAACCCCTATGGGGGTTAACGGGGGTGGCACAATTTGAGTAGGAAAAATATTTAACAGTATTTTTTACCATAAGTCTACGTGTTTCAAAGATCTCAAAAAACACAATGATCAGGAAATGTCAACATTTAGAGAAGCATGTGAGGTTAAAGGTTTATTGCAGAATGACAATCATTGGGATGAAACACTGGAAGAGGCCGTACAATGTAGATCAGCAGCCAAGGTGAGAGAGCTTTTTGCTATTTTAATAGCGACATGTGGACTGTCGAATCCTCAGCAATTGTGGGACAAGTACAGAAATGATATGTCAGACGATATATTATATAGATTGCAAGAAAATAATCCTAATGTCACATACAATGATTCTATTTATGATGAAGCCCTAACAAAGATTGAAGACCAAGTGATAACTATTACTGGTAAAGATTTATCAGATTTTGGGATGAGTAGACCACGTAGGACAGGGCAAGTTTGTAGTGATGTGTTACGCGAACTAAATTATGACCATGTTTTTTTACAACAGCAAATAACTGAGTCCGTTCCACGTTTGAACCCAGAACAAAGAAATGTCTTTAATAATGTGGTGCAAAAAATCGAAAACGGCGTAGGTGGTTTGTTTTTTCTTGATGCTCCTGGAGGCACTGGCAAAAAATTTCTTTTAAATCTCCTTCTTGCTCAAATCCGAAAAGATAAGGGAGTTGCTGTTGCAGTAGCGTCCTCTGGCATTGCCGCCACACTGCTCAGTAGTGGCACATTCAGTGCTCAAGCTTCCTTTAAACTTAGCTCATGAAGAAATTCCAGTTTGCAATATAAGTAAAAATAGTGAGCGCGGAAGAATGTTGCAGCAATGTAAGTTGTTGGTTTGGGATGAATGTACTATGTCTCACAAGAGAGCAGTCGAAGCATTAAACCGGACAATGCAAGACCTCAAGAGCAACAGAAGTTTTATGGGAGGGATGGTTGTTCTTTTGGCTGGTGATTTCACACAGATTCTACCTGTGATAACTAGAGGTACAGAGGCAGATGAAATAAACGTATGTTTGAAGGCCTCTACGCTATGGGCGCATGTGCAGAAATTTAGTCTGACTACAAATATGAGAGTACAACTGCACAACGATTCACAATCAAGGCTGTATGCGGCCACTCTCCTGAAAATTGGTGAAGATCGTATGGCCACAGACATTAACGGTATGATCACATTAAATCACGAATTCTGTAATATTGTTGGCAGCACTGATGATCTAAAAAACAACGTATATCCTAATCTGCGGACTAATATGGGAGACCAAGAATGGTTGTGTGAAAGGGCAATTTTAGCACCAACGAACGAAATTGCTGGACAGATTAATGAAAATATTATGTCAGAAGTGGAAGGTGACGTCGTGGAATATCTCTCTGTAGATAATGTAATGGATACAGAACACGTAACATCATACCCTGTCGAGTTTCTTAACTCTCTAGAGTTATCAGGCATGCCTTCCCATAACATGAGGTTGAAAGTTGGTGTCCCCGTTCTATTAATGCGTAATCTTGATGCTCCTCGGCTATGCAACGGTACTCGATTGCAAATTACGCACTTGGGGAAAAACATCGTTAAAGGAACAATTATGACTGGAACGGCAAAAGGAGAAAATGTTCTGATTCCACGTATTCCCATTATTCCAACAGACTTGCCGTTCCAGTTTAAAAGAGTGCAGTTCCCTTTAAAACTCGCCTTTGCAATGACTATAAATAAAAGTCAAGGGCAGATACTGAAGGTAGCAGATGTGCACTTAGAGAAAAACTACTTTTCCCATGGGCAATTGTATGTGGCGTGTTCCCGTGTATCTAACCCCCAAAACCTGTACATATTGTCAAAAGACGGTAAAACAAAAAACGTAGTCTATAGAAACGTATTGTAACAAAATATCGCGTCTATAAACATATATTCCTACAATATACACGTCCTTAATAAAAAATGACGCGGACGAAGTCGCGGGTAACAGCTAGTTGGTTATAAATCAAACTGTCACAGAGAAATAAAGAGTACACAGAGAGAGATAAATGCATATATATATACTACTATTGCAATATACTACTGGAAGTATTCAATTGCCTCAGTGGCGCAGCAGTAGTGAATGCGACTGCTGTGCTTGAGGTTTCGGGTTCGATTCCTGGGCCGGACTAAATGTTTGTATGATCTGCAAATATTTTTTTCAAAGTTTGTTTTTTATTTATAGTATTTATCTATTTATAAAATAAAAGTGTATAAGTAGTCTATCAGTCCGCTAGTTATCGTAGCACAAGCTCTGCTTAGTTTGAAATTTGGTGATGTTGCGTGTCAAATGTCTGAAGTATTTATTTATATATATAACATCTAAATCTGATCTATAATTACTATTCAATAATTAACGCATAAGAAAAAAAGTAGTGTAATGAAAGGACACTTTGAATTTCTTTTTTCTAGCCAAAGGTTGCTGAATAGCTGCCAAATTAACACACGGCAGAATGATACACATGCTCCAGACAATCCAGTCATCAACAATTTGAATTCACTGTTACAAGACATATATGTTCGTTACTTAAAACTACAGGAATTTTCCCTCCATTATAGAGTATTTGATGTCATATTCAATGATTTGCACAAAAAAATGAAAGATGTTGATGCCTACTACCGGAAGTATTCAAGCACGGTATGTGTACTATTTATAGTAAATAATATGTGATACAACTTCACTTCGTACTTTAATTTGATATACAAGGTCAAATATTGTATACTATTTACACAGTATTATCTACGATTAGCTGTCATTGTTTTTGGTATAATATCTTATTTAAAAATATTGATATTTATCACTAAAATTTTGTATACAATATTGAAAAATAGATATTAATGATCGTTTTTTGATTATTTTTTACTTATTATTATGAACATTAACTTAATCTACTGCTAATAGAAAAATGTCAAAGAAGAGATTTGAAGAAATGAGATTTATACTGTTTATATATGTAGTGCATCTATTAAGTGGATGAATTGTCCTGTCCTCATTATTTTAATAGAACTAATTACTAAGGACTTATTCTGCAACATTTATAATTTAAGCTGTATAATAAATTGAGTTATACAGGTGGGCCTGAAAGTTTTGCGAGTTTGAAAAATTGATAAAAAAAAAACAAAAATAGTACTTATACAAATTAAAATTTTAATTAAAGATATTATAAGATGATGGCCAAAACCGAATCCGAACTATCAACGAACCGAACTTTCGGTGGAAATCGTAACTGTTGTAACTTTTGTAGTGTACTGAAATTTTGTGTATTTATGTATAAAATATACAGATAGTTAATGTTAAAAAAATAAAAAGACACATTAAGGTACGCACGAGTACGTAAAGGTACAAAGTACACAAGATAATATCTTAAAAGCTTTTTTTTAACGTTTAGAAATATCTCGGGCCGTCACCCAACCGAAGTTTGCGGCGGGGTAGCGTGTCGGAATCAAACCGACTAAAATCATACGATGTGCCTGCGCCTGGAATAGAAAGTTTCGGTTACGGCTGGCCATTCAGTCAGTCACTGCTTGTTACCCAATTTTGAGACTAGATCTTTATTTGAGTAGTTCTATTGTTTATCCCTCCGCAAATAGTCTGATTAGTTTAGTGAATAGTGTAGACAACATCGGAGCAGGCCTTTGTCCAGTAGTGGAAGTCATTCCGCGGAGTTGTTGATGATGGTGAAATTAGAGAACAGACACGAATCAGTAAAACTATCATAAGTATAAGCTGTCTACAAAACTTTCAAAATTGTAAGCTTGTTTGGTAATTATATCATCTAATCGGTCTCTCATTGGTTGCAAGTATGACTTGCGTATTATGTGACTGTCATATTTTTCCAAGATATTGCAGCATTAAGTCTTAAAAATTGTTATTTGGTTTTCTTATATATTTTTTTCGTAGGTACAATTTGCGGGTAGCCACTTTGACAAGTTACGTATCAAGAAACCTGATGAATTCGACATGGATATAGTGCTCGGCTTAACCCTTAACAATAAAGTAGACCTATTCAATCCCGCGAAAAGTGATATAAATTTAGAGGCAAAAGGACCCGGATTCGTGCAACTGAAAATGGGTGAACAGTTTGAAAAACTACCCTTTAGGGATCTCGATGAATGGCAAAATAATAAAGCTGCATATACATGGAAAGACAAATCAAATTACTTGTCGTGTTTTAAATTCATTGAATGGTTTGAAAGTGTTGTGAATTTGGCATTGAACAAATATGAAGTGAGAGCGAACTCTCGGCCCGTAGTATATGTGGACGGTATTGCGTATGTCATTCACGTGTCCAAGTCTGGTCCTGCGATGACGCTACGGATTCGTAACCATCAGAAAAACTTTAGTATGGACGTTGATCTTGTCCCAGCTTTGAAGTTGCCTGAAAGTCGCTGGCCAATCACTAAAACCTATCGACCTATACCTACTAAATGTAGTAAAGGATATTGGATGGTCGTGCCAAAGCCTAATAAAGAATTAACGAGTTTGCAAGAACAGTCGCGTACTTGGCGTATAGCACTCCACAATCAAGAGAGAGAGTTAATTAACTCTTATAATTTAAAACAGACTATACGGTTGGTAAGTGTCATCAACTCATAGTTCCGTTTAAATAGTCTAAAGCGGGCTTGAAAAGACATTAAGATTTGAAAGTTAAAGGAGTACAATCAGATTATCTTGTTCTTAATAGCTTAATTCTTAAGGAAGGTTATTATCATGTCATATCACGTTAGAATTTAATAAACTCAATTGAAACCGATTGGAACTGAGAGTATTAGTATAGATTAAAAACAAATGCCCGGTTGTGACGAATAATACTTAAATAATAACTGAATCCAACTTTGGCCATTTCTACATAATTTTTAATGTTTATTTCGTATTTTTGAAAATTTAATTAGAAGAGTAAGGCTTTTCGATAACATTACAATAGTATCTACTTAAGAATATGTAATGGTATTATGGCATTTTATTTCAGATAAAGAAATTACGAGATGTATTAGAAATGAAGAAAATAGCAAGTTATTATATTAAAACAATATTTTTCTGGGAAATTGTGGCAATTAATAATGAAGAGTACTGGCGTAGTAGTCCAGCTGTATTGTTTCAACGAATGGTTGGAAAATTGTATGAAGCTTTAGCGACGGGCAATATTCCTTACTTTTGGAACAAGAACAACAATCTTATCGGTGGTGTTAATAAGAATATTTTGGCTTCCTATAGGAATAAATTGTTACCATTGATGCTAATTTTAGAAGATCCTTCTAAGTATAAATTGGTAGCTCGATATTTGTTAACGAACAACGAATTTCCTGATTACAATAGGAGGTTTTTGCATATCTAACCGTTTTGTTTCACATTTCAGTTGTAAGTTTTAAAATAACATATTTGTTAAACGGAACTTTATGTATACTAAACTAATAACCTTTGACTTGAGATTTCTTTTTGAAATCTCTTATTTTTATCATTAGTATAGTATATATATAGCTAGCTCTCTATCTGTTATTTCATGTTTTAACTTATTTTATTAAATATCTCCATATAATTATTTCATATCTTAATACCCAAACCTAGTGTCATCTGACGTCTCTTAAGATTACCTACTCTATCTTTAACACACTTTTATTAGCTTAGGTTGTATTTATGTATGTAACGGAATCTTTGAATAGGCAACTATCTATGAGAGGATAGTTATGAATCGCAGTAAAATGCACCCCACGATTTTTACTCTGAATTGAGTTATTCTGTTGTTAACTTAAATTTTATTATAATTTTGTTTTGAGGCGATTCACTATGATTGATTGTTCGATCTTCTACTACTGTAATATTAGACTCTTTGTCATTAAAGATCATTTTCTAGTTTTTAGTTCGATTAGCAATAAAAGCGTGTTTTTTTAGTTTTCTTTTAAAATCATCATCCTAGTATCTTTAATGAATATTTTTATTATATATATTTTTATCGCATTTCATGAAACTTATATACTGATTTATCTTTAAAAGATATATAATATAATATATATTTTTAAGGTAGCTGTTTAATTTAAGATCGCGTCGTAAAGTAAAGTGATATAGGATTGTGCATTAATATGCTTTAACCTTTATATGTCGCTATACAATTGGACAATTATGTTATTCGTGTATATTTTCTAATAAAGGACTGAAATAAAGGATATACTGTAATCTTCTTTTTTTTATCTTGCGATCAGTCGTCTGGACCATGAACAGATGTGGTGTAGTCAACATGTGTTTTAGGGTGCTAGAGAACTCCCACAGGAGCCTACCCTTTATTATATGAAGTCAATCAGATATTAGCGACTTTAGTCGTTAAATATGCCTCGTCGTTTTTTCAATCGACGAGTTGTTTCAAAATTGATGAGCTCACCTGCTAGCTGATTTGAATGCTCAAGGAGTCGTGATTTGTAGCGGAAACCATGGCTGTTAATCAGATCTCTAACCGTGGGCATGCTTAGAATTTCGTGTACTTCCTTTGTTGTGATGAACCATGGCGTGTTGTTATTTGTTTCAAGATATAGTTTTGCGCCTTTTGTGTAATTCTTATATTGGAGAACTCCACAATTCAATCCTGTATGTCCAAATTGGTTTTAGCATCGTATTGTATATGAGAATCTTGTCCAATGTCAGTTAGAGTTTCTGCCCAGTGACCAGTATAGGCTTTTGTACTTAAGGTTGATTTGGTCTTTTTTAGCTTGCACATGTTTTTTCTACCTGAGTCTACGATCTAGGTAATTCCCAAGTACTTAACTGAATCTTGATGAGATAGTTGAGTACTATTTCGAGTTACTGAAGGGCAGTCTTCCTTGCAAAGGGTAAAGGTTACGTGAACTGATTTGGACTCACTAGTTGCAAATCTCCATTTTCTTATTCATTTCTCTATTTTATGAAGGTTACTTTGTAGGAATTCGGATGCTTGAGCGGGGCACGTGCTCGATGCGAGCAAGGCTGTATCGTCTGCAAAAGTCACGACTGAACTTCTGACCATTTGGTAGGTCACATATAAACAGAGAGTGAAAGATATGCCGAAGAACAGTTCCTTGGGGCACTCCTGCTTGAATTTCGTGGAAACCCGATGTACAATCACTTTCTTCGACTTGAAATATTCTATTAGTTAGGTATGACCTCAATATCTCAAAGTACGTGTGTGGTAGTAATGACTTTATCTTACATACTAGTAACCTTTTGTGCCAGACCCTGTCGAAGGCTTGCTGTATGTCCAAAAAAGCTTTTGAACAATATTCTTTTCTCCAAAAAGCCGTCCTTATTACTCTCGTCATTCTATGGACCTGTTCTGCTGTCGCATGCTCTTTTTGCGAAAACAAATTGATGGTCAGGTATGATTGAGTTACCTACTAAAACTTTGTTGAGCCTTTGCAAAAAGTTTCTTTCAAAAAGCTTAGATATGATCGGCAGTAAGCTAATAGGCCTGTAGCAGGTAACTTCATGAGCAAGTTTGCCGAGCTTATGTATCATTATTATTTGAGACACTTCCGTCTTGTCACACATACCGAGAAGTATAACACTCGTAGAAAGGCGTTAAACAACGTTGTGAAAAATACTATTGCCTTACGTGGTAGCTCTTCCAGGACTTTTTTGTGAAGAGGTCAGTCCCCGGTGCCTTGTTGTAGTGCATGGATTTGATGTATTTCATCACTTCTGCGGGTGTTACTGATTTCAGTTGTAGATCAAGTTGAGGTTGAAAATGGAGTCTATGTCTGTTTCATCTGCATTTGGTCTGACATCTTTTGGTTTAATAACCTAACTGAAGTATTCTGCAAATATATCAGCTTTATCCTGAGTGGTTTTAGTGCAAGTACCGGTACTTGTTCGGAGTGGAGGTTTAGATAACGTGTGTCGATCGTAGTTTTTACATGATCTCCATAATGAATAGTTTGTATGTGTTAGGCCTTCCAAATATGATGCAAATGCAGCCTCGTTAGCCTCAACGAACCAAAGTGACCATAAACAAAACTAACTGTCATATAACACAATGGTGTCCAAATAATTTAGAAATATTTATTAATTATAAAAACATAAATAAGTATTGGTAACAATCAACAAGTTATGAATGTAACATGTAAAATATGAGGTGACAGTTGGGGATGATGAGCGAAAGTCGGGACAGCGATTGGATGGCCCTGGTGGCCGGAATAGCCGTTAGTGCCGGGGTACTAACTGTCATGTACTTTCTATTTAACAAAACGAAGCAAACCAACAACCAACGAAACAAACCAGAACCTAACATAAACGATGAAAAAAGAAAGCCAATTTTACGGAAATATAAGTGCAATTGTTCAAAGTATAGCTTCGTAAGTATTTTGTTTTGTGCTGCAAAAGGTTCCTTAGATTTCATTAGAATAAATATTGAGATAGAGTGTCGCACGATAACATTTTAAAAAATTACTCAAAATGATTAGCCTTGTATATGTGCAAATGAATCGTTTATAATGACAGCGGGAAGAAACTTAGTAACCTACATTACTTTTTTCGCTGCTATTACTGTTAAAAGGTAACATTAGATATTACTTGTACACAAAAACTCACAGCTAAATATTATATTTTCATATTATAGAAGTCAAAATACATAAACAATATGTACACAATACATAAATTTACTTATATAGAAATTTAATATAATTTATAAATACTCAGTCGGGTACTATTGTTGTGACGATTCTACCAATTTCGACAGTCTATCTAGATCTATATACCAATGATCTACTCTAAAATAAAGTAGATTATGTCACTGGTAGCGGGTGACCACGCGCGGCGATGTCGGTACTTTCAGGTATTGTCTTTTCGAAAGCGGAAGCCTATAAACGAGTCAGGGCGGAGGGAGTAATCGTAGGTGAAGAGAAAATTATGAATCTTCTGCAGAAGATCCGGCAGATCATCATCGGAGATGTGGCTCGTTTCCAGGCAGCAAATGACCATTCATCAATGAATCACTTCTATACCTGGTCTCGTAATAGTGATCCCCCTTGTGATTGCTGCTTGAAAGCATACCATGAAAGCAGTCTCGACTCCGCAGTCGTTTCCGGTGAAGCCACGAAAACTGTAACCGTCTAAAACTTTGAATGTCGTGGATATGTATCGCCGGATATGGCTAACGGTTAACGTTCGTCGGGGCTGACGGCCCAAAGACGGCGGACACGTTTGCTGAGATGTTGTGGGATACATTTGAAGGTGCGGTAGTGTTAAGATCGCCAGGCCTATCTGCGGACTTATATAATATAATATCGTCGGATTGGCTGATCTGTACTTCATCATATATGACTCAAAACTATTACTTGAAAACATTTTTTAAATAAAAAAACACATCTAAATCGGTCCATCTGTTCAGGAGCTATGATGGCACAGAAAGCCATAGCGGTCAAATTTATGACTCTTATACACAAGATTATTATTATATGCGACATGAACTTGTAACATCTGCTTGAAAAATATCTTTCAAGCCTATTCACGAATTTTATATCGATTATACAACGGAGCTATGACTGAATGGTAGATATAAGGACATTGGCATTAACAATTAACATTTAACATGATTAAATTTGCTTCGAAAGGAGATTTGGCCTACTGTATTACGTTGGCCAAACGAGTTGCTTATAGGATTTGTTTCAAGTTTTCTTTTTCTTAAAAACACTGTTGTCTTGCGTAGTTTATTCCTTTAGTCCTTTATTTTGGATAATGGGATATATGCACGAGACTCCAAACTAGATAAAATATTTTTATTTCTAAACTTTACTATTAAAAAAACATCACACATCACATCTATGAAATTGTTTTCGAAAATTATTACAACTTATTAGTGAAATTTAGTAATCAAATAGTGGCTTTTTCAAATCCCCTTGCATTTCTAATACGCAATGCTATACGTGGAACAAAATTTGACATCAAATTACCCACGGATCTTTTCGTAAAGCAGGTTATATTTTCGTTGAACTTTGTACAATATGTGTAGTTAACAAAGTAAAAAATATTGTTATATGTATTTTATCACTTTTTTAATATCTTTACTTATTTTAAAATAATCTTCACAACTATTATATTATTTACTTTGCATTATATTTCTTTACTTTCCATGATAAACAGTTGATTAGAAAAATTAATTTGGTGCATTTGTGAACCAAATACTTCGTTGTTGACATAAGTGTAGTCCATCGTCACAGAATAAGCGCGCCAAAATGGCCGCGTTTAAATCGTCCGAAAATTATAGTGATTTTAATATTTTTTTTTAGCTTGTTCGTTTATATTTTGGATGTGTTATATTTATTTTTGGTATTGTAATATCTAGTAGAATCGTTTTTAAAAATAAAAAGAAACACGTACATATTTCCTACTACATTAGGGGAGATGTAGGTAATGAGGATCACTTTAAACAGAATTGAAATAAAACAAAATCTAATAATCAACTATCTATTGTTATTCTCCTGTAATAAACTTACTTATTTAATTTTCAGTTGAGATCAACTTTAATCATTTTGCTCATACATACATTTTAGACCCAAAGAGATTTAAAAAAGAAATTGTTTCCGTCACCATTGTCAACATCAGTTGGCAATGGTAATCAACATGTAGACAATGGTGATCAAGATCTGTCCCACAAAGAATCCCACAGTCCCAAGTACAGTCGGTATGAGCGTGAAGCCCATAACCAATACGTCGATACTGGATTTCTTTTCCTCTACTCTATTACATACAAGACACGTGTAATCTGCGCCTCCTGCATCATCGTCTTCATCATCAAGGCATATCTCATTCATATTCGCGTCGGACGTCGAAGTATCATTCGAATACTGCAGAATTTTTTCTTAGCCTTCTTAACTGTGCTCTTCTGTGACCCGCAGTTCTTTATCATTTCCTTTCCTTTATCTTTCTCGAGTTTAACCTTTCTCTTATCTTTCTTGGATTTAACCTTTCTCTTATGTTCTTTCTCAACCAGAGCATCTGTCATCGGTGTTGAAGTTAAAATTGTAGCTTTGTTCTTTTGTTTCTTGTCTTTTCTTGGAATAAGGAGCGTTCCCTGGCATGTTGGTCCAATTTTGGATACTTGACAGGTTTGCTTTTTTGAATTGAGAAGATAATGCAATTGTTGGTTCAGAAATTGTGGTTTACGCTGAAGATGTACTTGGTATAAGATTATCTTATTTTAGTTCAACAGTATTGTAATATATATATATAAACAATATTGGAAAATAAAAAAGAATCAAAGCTTCAGCAGCAATCGACTCTAGAGTAGAGTCGGCAAGATCTTGTACTAATTAATTACAATTGTATGAGTGAAAATGAGAACAAACTAATCCTGATGAAAAAGTTGAAAATGTATTATTCATCTAAGTTTTAATTATTAATATAACATATTTGAACTACTACATATAACAAGTACATAAACGTAGATTTAGTAATTTAAGACTCACCTTCATTTTAACAACTCCTAAAATTACATCAAAAATAGTTTAAAATCTTAACACGTCTATTTCTCTTCAACGTGTTAAACTAACTCAGTGAGCAACCGATAGCACACGGGAATGACGTGAAGTTAGCTCGTCGTTATGCTGGTTTCAGTTGACTTCGTTCTCATTTTTGTTATGTTTAGGCGATGACCTCTGGCTCTGATTGCCTACATCCCCCCTATTCTTCACGACGGACAAAACGTTAGCATATTTTTGATTTGATAGTCTTATCTCTGAGGCACTCTTTAGTTTTCCAACAGTGGTTGAAGAGTAATGATTTTACAATTTGGAAAACAGCTAATTTATAAAAAAAAAGATTTAATGTTTTTGCAGTCAGAACAAGCCAGGTTTCAGTGATACTTGGTAGTAACGTATCAAAACAATGTTCAAGATTATCCACTTGAAAGAAACGATTCACAATCTGCCGTTATGTCTTATATTGCATGCATTTGCCTCTCCCACCCTGACAAGCAGCCCGACAGACAACTTTACCAAAAAAAGTTTGGCCTTGTACTGTAAGGAATGCCCTCCAACCTAGGAGAGGCTGCAGGCCTCTCAAGGATCTGAATTGAAATCTGGATTACGTCGAACAGAAGTGAAAACTTGCTGCACGTTCTCTTCGGTCCGAGAAGTCCGTGGGCCTCCAGTTTGCTTCACATGTAGTGTAGATCCCATCTCTTCGAACTTCTTCACCCATTTCTTTATTAAAGGAGCGTTGGGACACTAATTTAAGTCGTGTAAGTCGTATTCAATGCGAAATAAGCGTCACGCAGTAATAAACGAACTGTGGTTTAAATAAAATTGTTTCACACAGTAAGCGCGTTGCGGCTTCGTGAAGTGATCCATTGCGACAAAATTTCCGAGAAACGAGCTAGTGGTCAGACCCCTCCCTGCATTCCGCACGGCATTTGTTTGCGCGGGATGTTAGATTCAAATATTAACTAATTTGTGACCCATTCTGTATTAAAGTGAAATAAAAGTCAATTGTGAATTTGTTATTAAAACTGTCTGCATTACCAGAGGCGAAAATTATGTAATCCAAATAGTCATAAGAAAACAGTTATTTTCGGTACTAGTTTTTAGTCGACGAAATCAACATTTTACTGAGTGATTTTTACGTCTTATCGCTATTATAATATGGCAAAATCAATAGATATGCAAACACAGTTGGCTGTTATTTCACACATTCAAAAGTTTTCAGTTTTCATTAGTAGATTTGATTTCTTGCGAAGACGATCTCATATTTTGTCATTTGTGAACATAAAAAACTTACAACGTGACAACTGAATTCAAAGCTGACGAAGGCGTGGACACAGCTACCATTGTAGTTCAGCAAAGTGTTCAGCTGATTGATAAATTCGTAGCTTTGCGGATATAAAGAACGTTGACGTCAGCAAAATGATTGAGGTTGGACGATTCAACTTACATATAAATGATTCACTTCAAGGTCGGCAAGTCTTATGTATCTTGAGTTCTACGTGTACGTGGGTATGGGTGACCGTAGGCATTTTGTATTAGATGAATCGCCTGTTCATTTGAGTCTAATAAAATAAATAAAGTTTTTGACCTACAGACGAAAGTAATTAAGACTTTTACCATTGTACTGCGTTGAACATGCGCCGTCAGACAACGTAAAAGAGATCTCATTTGAAAAACCGTGTATACGTGTACGAGTTTTAGTAATGAGTATGGTGACCACAATTTTTGGATTCTATTCATGCTTTCCATCAGGCAGAGTAGAGTCACTGTGGCAGGCTCTTAATATAGAAAAAAAAAACATAGACAGTGGGGACCCGCGGTAATCCGGCCCCTGTCTAATTCGGACCCTCCCTGTAATCCGACATCAATCAAACAATTTTCGCTAATGTAGATCGTGCATGATTGAACAGGTTGTGCTCGACGCGTAGGTATTGTTTCAATACCGATTGCTTAGTTTGAATTTGACTACGTCTGATAGCGGTGCAGCTTAACGTGCGTTCATTGTTTGCTGTTTATTCATTGCGTATTACGTATACGTACCTAGTAATGTCGTCACAAGCTCAGAAGATAACAACATATACAATCTTATCATTTGTCTGTAAATTGTCGGATTACAAGGTACTCTTTTGTAAAAAAAATCTGGACTACAGGGGGTCTTAGGCCGCTCTATAATCCGACAAATTCAATAGTCCGACACTGCCCTGCAAAACGTTTGTCGAATTGCCGGGGGTCCACTGTGTAGTTAATCTACAAAAGTCCGTTTTGTGATAAACAAGCTGAAATGTTTATTAGTTGGCATTTTCAAGTAAAATGTAGATTTTTTCATCACTACTTATTTGTTTGTTTCAAAACTAAAACATAAATTCTTACCTGAGTATATGTGGTGTCAGCGGTTTCTTATTAGTTCTAGAATATAATGTAAACATTTTTTGTAAACTATAAAATAAATAATACATAAAACTTGTTTTTAATCAAAAGAGATTTCCTTTTACGGCGAAAATAAAAGCACACTACCATTATCAAATCACTGATATCAATACCAGAAATACCACTTATAATTATTATTAAACAAATTAAAAACATTATACTTAAACTATATTGCACGTGATTCATATATATTCTTTTGTTTACCTTTTTAACCGATTATATAAAAAAAAGATGTACGATGCCTGAAAGATGGTTCATTTTGAAAGCTTAAAATATTTATTTGTTTATTTTTACTAAGACGACTTCATTGCACACAAATACAGTATACAGCTTGTACAGATATAGACCATAGCCCATATTTTTTTTGTTATTGTTGAAAATCCCTTCGGATCCCCGGTTCCTTGGGGACGCCAGAGCCAGGAGTATGTAGTGTTTCCACTAAAAACCACCACGGCGGCTGGTCTCAGGCGTCCTTCTCTAAAGTGGACCCGGACCATATTATTTCTATTTTTAGATGATAACTAGGTCAGAATCTAGTGATAAAATCGAGTAAAAGTGGTGCCTGAAATTTGGCGGCCTGGGGAATAAAACGCCGGTAATAATTAATCAAGCCAAGGAAACGGCGCACATGGCCTGGACTGTTTCAGGAGATTTGAAGTCCAAAAGTGCTTGGACATGGTTCTGCGGAGGTCGAGTGCCATCAGCACTGATGTGGTAGCCCAAGAACTTAACTTCGCTAGCGCCAAGGACATATTTAGTCGGGTTGATTACAACGCCGTAGTCCTGGAGACGCCTGCATATTGTGCGAAGATGTTCGACATGAGTGGCCTCGTCTGGTGAATAAACCAAGATGTCGTCAATATAAGGAAAACAGAAATCGAGACCTCGTGTAACCTCATCGATGAATCTCTGGAACGTTTGTCCTGCATTCCGTAAGCCGAAGGTCATAAATGGAAATTCAAAGAGGCCAAACGGAGTTACGATGACAGTTTTCAGAATATCGGTCTCAGAAACTGGGATCTGATGGTAAGCTTTCACCAGATCGAGAGTGCTGAATAACTTGGTTCCAGAGGGGTTATGAGTGAAGTCGTTGATGTGGCGGACAGGATATTTATCCGGAATAGTCCTGGCGTTCAGGCGCGGTAATCGCCACAAGGGCACCAGGAATTGTCCTTTTTGAGGGTCATGTGCAATGGAGATAACCAAGCGCTTTTAGAAGGCCTTGCTGTTCCAGAGCGTACTATTTCTCCAAACTCCTTTTTGGCTGTAATCAATTTTTGAGGTGCCAAATGACGAGGTCAACTAGAGATAGGGGGACCGTCGGTGGTTTGAATATAATGCACAGTGTTGTGCTTAATAATTCTGGGTAACCCAGGCGGTCTTGTAATGTCTGGAAATTCGGCAAGTAAGTACGAATAAATTGAATTTCCAGTTACGATGGCCTTGACGCTGGGTTGCTCTATGGAAATGCAGAAAGCTTGACTAGAGAGACGACGGTGACGCCGTCTATGAGCGTTTTGTTACGACAGTCAGGCAGCAGGCAATAATGTGCTAAAAAGTCAGCACCGATTACCGCGTGCTGAACGTCAGCAACTACAAACAGCCACACGAAGTCTCGTCGTAGCCCTAAGTTGAGTCGAAGATTAACGGTTCCGTAGGTTTTTAAGGTTCCCGTTTGCAGCGGTCAATTGATAGTCGGGTGATTCTACCCGCTGAGGTAACCAGCTATGTGGAAAGCAGACTGGTTTAAATTTGAATTTCTAACCATCGTTTGTTGATCCAAGCCTGCCCACACAACATTAATGTTAGCCGATCATGTTATCTTTCAGCATGTGGCCTGGCTAAGCCTGTGTGATACAGTGGCCTGACAGAAATCCGGTGATAAGTAGTTCTTTTGTTGCTTTTCATTAAGCTACTGAGGTTTCCAGCACCTTTGATTTAGGAGTGTTGATGATAATATACTGCTGGAAGCTTGCCGCCATGGCGACCAGTCTCAATTGAGACCAACCAACTAAACAGGAGATATTATACTGCACAAGCGTGTGAGCAAACACAGGTGCACTCTCTGTTCCTTCAATTTTACAATCCGATGAAACGTGCTCTTCAAGGTACGGGGGTTAAGATCCCAACTGCCAAACTCTGGGCTGTTATTAAGTATTTTTATAATCAGAAAACAGCAAAAATATTTTTTCGATCAGGCCCGGCAATCGAATCCGAGACTTTTGATCGATAGCTGCGTACACTAACCGCTAGACATACGAGGCAGGAACGACATGAGGTGGGAGGTCTCGCAAGTGCGGTAGTTCCTTACCGTCAGGTCACTCATCCGCGTTTAGCCCCTATTTTTTAACGAAATGAAGACAGTGTGTCTGCCGAATCCTCTTGTGTTCTTAAAATGTAAATATATTCCACAAAAGTAATAGTAGCAGTGTATTTCATTATTATAGGTCAATAAACATGAAGATAATTGAAAGATAGAATGATTATTATATTTATTACATGTTATACTAACGCGACTCTCTAAAGAATTATCATTCCTTGGAGGTAATGACAATTCGTGATTCGATAACTAAGTCTCAAGAATCCAAAGCCAAAGTCGTTTAGTGATAACAGTTATAAGTTATCAATATCTGTCTAAATTTGGGGCCGTGAGAAGATTTGTGTTATCTTAGTTAAATGAATCAGTGCCTCGATCTGAGGAACAATCGAAATCATCTATATTTTAATGTGATACGCAATAGTATAAATTCTTATTACTTTATTTGATAAAATATAATTAAAATGTTTTTCCTTAACCACTGTACGTATGAGTAACGATGTATGAAATTATCAGCGTTGCAGTGCCCAAGATAGCACTAAGAATATGTGTGTTTTTGCGCATTTGATATTTCATCATCATCTCACCCTAAGAGAAGTGTTTTTTGTTGTATAGGACCAACGAGAGGGCCTATCACCCAATGGCCATGACCATCGCTGCTCGTAGACTTCTCAGCTCTTGGATCTAAGGAGTTATAAGTGCGTTTTGAGACGACAGTGTGTTTCTTTCACATTAAATGAAAAATCGGACCAGAAATGCAACTGCCAATAATGATTTCGATGTGCGAGGAAAAAAAGTTTCTGGAAAAGCGCTCAGTGGTGGAGTATAACATATTCAATTGACAGAACTGAAGATTACACAAAGCTGCAGATGGTTACGATTTCTCGGAGAACTCTCCATCATAGTCGATACTCTCTACACGACATACATGACTAGAGTCGCTTGAATGCGATCCTGAGGTAGATATTGGATCTGAGATGCTTCTACCCACTCTGGGTGAACGACGTAAGGATGTTAGACAAGCCGAACACGTGGCTAAAATCAATAAAAACACTTATAAACATCAACAGCAAAACATTCTTTGACCAAAACTTAATTAGCTATTGAAGATAATATTTTATATGCTGCCGAACCTGCATCTTTTTATTTCTGCATTCATAGGCGCTACAGATCTCCTGTTAATAGCCATTCAAGTTCTATTGTGAAACCGATAGTAGTTGAACAGCAATTCTTACACTTTAAGATTTGTGTATTATACGTAAATTTGCTAAGAAAATAGATATCCCCGATTTCTTTATTAAATGTGTATGATTTATGACTCTCTTTACATGTTAATACAATATGAAACTTATATTTGCTATTTTGTTGTCTTTCAGTGACATTTGTTCAATAAAAATTGAAATTAAAACCTCTAAATACGTACAAGCAGCATATTAAATAAGAAGAAGGAAATCTGTCAGCGTTACGTCATGCAGCGCGTTGTCGTTTTGGAGACCTAATTGAAGTAAATAACCGATAAAATGGCAAATATACAAAAACAACGTGTTATCAAAATCAACACTATATTCTGAATTTCGCTCTTTAAAATATTCCATATTACAATGTCTCAGAGAATATAATAAACCGTAATACAATCATAATGTGCGACTGGTAAGTAGAATTTGATGTCACTGAGTCAAGCTGCGCATACCGCTGAGTAATAGACATGAATTTCTATATATTTATACTTACTATATTAATACTATTAAGCAAAAGAGTTTGTTTGTTTGCTTGAACGCGCTAATCTCGGAGACTACTGGTCCGATTTGAGATATTCTTTCAATGTGTAACACATTCTGTAACATACCGCCAATGTAATGTTTATTTCTTATTAAAAGTGATTTGTAATCTTTAAGAATTAAATGAATTCTAACCGTAAAAACATTCGTCCAGTACTTGATTTATAAAAATACATTTTTTTTTTCTACCTTACTTTTTACCTTAGTGAATTACTTCCTAATTCTTTATATTCAAAGCACTTCTTTATTTTTACAAAAGAAAACTTACAAGGTTAAACAAGTGTCGAGAAAATTATTTTGGAGACCCACTAATTATATAATATTATGCCGACAACATTGAGACTAACACAATTCGTGACGTAACCGTTTCTTTCAAATCTTTACGGTTGTTTCAAGCTAAAATGTGTTGTTTCCAGCGCTGAAACCTTTCATAAGAAGCAGAATAGTGTCGAGGCAAGAGTGCAGACTGCACCACATTCAAGATCACCTCCTGACCGTCCCGACCGCAGCAAGGCAGTGCTTTTAGCATTTTCGGCACTGTTATGCGGCCTATTTGGATTCATGCTGTATTCGCTTGATCGTCGCACAATTAAGAAAATACTCACAATGCTGGGTCTCGGATTCCTTTTTGCACAGACAACAACACCAGAAAGTCATAAGCCGTATATTCCCAAACCTAATCCCCGCCTAAAGAGACAGGATCCCTTAGACTCTAAAGTGGTCCCTGTTAGTATTCCTAACTGTTTATTTCATTAAACCTCTTCTCCAGCACATTCGCTGGTGTAGGGGAAACGTGCTCACACTACCGATTTATACTAGTATATTTCAAG
Organism: Hypercompe scribonia; assembly: GCA_949316085.1. NCBI lineage: Eukaryota > Metazoa > Arthropoda > Insecta > Lepidoptera > Erebidae > Hypercompe > Hypercompe scribonia. The sequence continues at coordinate 3,853,864 of OX438967.1, read as the reverse complement.
AGCGCTTTTTTCTCTTTTTGCGCGTCAATACATAAATATGTTTTTGGCAGTAAAAAAAAATAACTCATACTTGTCTAAAGATAAATAAGAGCCGATTTTTTTTTCCTGCGCCACATAGTCTAGGTATGTTCTTGTGGTTGAAGGGTAAAGTGAGTTGTCACTTTAATATTTGCGTCATCATCATTTAAGTCTTTTTTAACTGAAACTTTTGTATCTCAAACTTGCATTGATTTATCATTAGAGAAGATAACTCAATTGCAGATCGCAATATTTATTTAATGTAATCGCATTCCAGGATAGTCCTGCACCTAAGAATTGCGAGTGCAGAGAAAAGAAGCCAAATACCTGCGACGTGCCACCGTCTCCGCCATCTTCCTACTTACCCCCACCGCCACCTCCAGAGAGAAAGTGTCATTGTTGTCCTAACTCCTGAACTGCCTTTGTCTCAAAACTTAATTTTTTGTTATAAGCAATTTATATATTTTTTATCAAGAAATTGAACTGATAGCTCCAGCAATAAATTGGATTCATCTTGAAGGACGCTTTCTCTAATTTTGCTGATTTGACTAAAACAGTACCTATATAATAATCGATTTTGCTTCTGATTAAATTCTTAGTTTTGTAATGAAAATACTTAAGTTTGTAGAAAGAAGATTGGACAATTGATATGTAAGGATAACATGTAATACGGTTCTACGGATTTGCTATGAATTTGACCCGAATTCTTTTTCACATGCGGACACATTTTTAGTAAAACCCTTAAAATTTTCAATGTTATTATTACTTATGTATATAGTAGTTTTATTCTATGCTCTAAATCACAATACTATAAAGTATGTTGCTTTTACTGTATTGTAGTCAATATACGTTTTAGTCAAATCTCCATCTCAGAGACTGCGCCTTTTCATTCAACAATAAACGTCTCATTTAATGACGGTGTCCAAAGACCCCCACAAATGTTTTTTGAAGCTCATGGCGTGAAACGTAGAAGGTAATTTTATGGAAGATAAACCCACTGAGGTCAAGGCCTGCAAGTGAGATGACAAGATCTTCGAGGCGATGTCTGATTGCTTTCGATCGATAGAAATTGGCAGAACTTAGGTTAGTTTTCTATCCAACTATCCGTAGCAATAGACCGACATTTCCTTGGTATCATTGCTTGAACGGTCGTGTGCTTTGTGATCACGTCTCTGGTGTATTTTAAATGATGGGCAAACTAGTGTGAAGTTAAGCGTTTATCGTCACCGACACAATGCCAGTATTGACTAATTTTTCAACAGTTTTCGGCAGTAGTACCATAAATGTGTCGTATTCTACGTTCATTCTCTGTTAGGTAGTGCATGTACAGTGAATAGTTATGTTCAAAGAGTCGTTTGTGAAAAAAAAAATGCACTTCGACTTTTCATTCCAAGATCTAGTTGCGAGTATTTCACCGTTTAACAATTAAAAGGAAACTTATTTGCGACGTTAGCAGTTTACAAAACATTTGTCTATCTAGTGGGATTCAAGCAACTGCCTCGTTGACCTAGCGGTTAGCGTATCTGGGCTGCCAATCGAGAGGTCTCGGGTTCGATTCCCGTCTCGGGACAAAAAAGTGTTATTGAGTGTTTTGGTTACAGGATTTAAAAACAGCTTAGAGTTTGGAAGTTAAGATTTTAACCGCCGTGTTTCGGAGAGGACGTAAAGCCGTTGGTCTTGCGCCGATCTTGTTACGCTCTTGTCGGATAACGATCGTATCGGATTGTTAGGGTGAGGGAACAGAGTGCACCTGTATTTGTGCACTACAACATCTTCTACACGGTTGGCTGGTTTCCATTGAGACTGGCCGCCGTAGCTGAAATCGGTTAGGAGTGCATCACATAAAATATTACTGGTACATGATTTTTCTGCAACTCATAATTATAATTTCTTGACACATCTTACTCTCGAAATCTGACCATATTGCTGACAAACATATTTAAAAAATTAAATACTGTAACTATGTCTACTTACGATATTTTTGATATTTGATATCCACGATTTCGTGTAATTACGGACACGTAATTACACGAAATCGTGGATATCATGCAATATTAGTTCTAGGAATCGATTTCCTCTGGGCTTGTAGGCAGATTTGTCAAGCATCAGATTAACAGGCCAGTCTCAAAAACAATGGTAGGTAATGAAACAATTGCCTTATCTAAATGCTTAAGGACAGTCTGCATTGATTGATTTGAGCTTTCACAATATTGACAACAAAGAGTTTAGACATTTAGATATTTAGACCACTCCGCTCACAACAATTTAAGTGCCATGTCTACCGACAGAAAATTGCATTGATGCTGCTTGTAGCACTTGGATTGCAATAGGTTGGCCCTCTGTTATGTAGTGAAGATTATTCAGTAAAATGCAGACGTTTAAACGCCACTGCTTACACCTTTGTGAAGAGCGATGCTTTGTAATGACGAGGAACAATTAAAAACATTGGTTTGAAACAAAATATATTTAATAAGACCTTCATTTTACAAATTTCTCATTGTGTAACTGCCTAATTGGCTTCAACTATAACTAGAATAAGTCTGGGCTTGTAAATGACACAACCGTATAAGTAAATGTTCTACAATAAACCATTAGTGCCTTAAAAACAAGGAACATTAGGAGCTATATACACAGAACTTATATAACGAGACGCCAACTTGCGAGCGATCATTATATTGGGATGTCCGTAAATACACATCTCTACTATCATATTACAAATTGTCACAAAACTTTAGAGCTTTGTGTAGAAAGGATCATATTAACGAACAAGCCAACATATAGAAATCGTTAGAACAAAACATCCAGTCTTAAATTGATATTCTTATAAATGAACAATGACATCGTTGTATTTAAGAGTACAATCTCGTGTTCTGTTCAAACAAGGGAAACAGTGTTAACTTACAAAGAAGTGTTCATTTTTGGAGGTTATCCTACAATTTCTAAGAAATGTGAATAACAAACTTATATTGGTTTCACACACACATGTAATGTAACCTCAAACTCGTATAGTCAGTCTATTTCTATCGACTGATAGCTCGCAAGTTGACGTTTGTTAAAACTTAAATTTACCAACATAACTAATAATTATCTATGCTTGAAACTGATATGCTATTTGCAGTGTAACTTTAATTTCACATATAACTTAATTGTCTATGGGTATAATATGTGAATTGGCAATATTGATCCGCATTAGTGCTGAAACGGCTATGTTACAGAAATCTCTCGGATGGCTCTGTTTTATTTCAAATATTAAATTACAGGTACTAAATTGTTGACCTCGAGAAGCTGCACTTTGACTAAATTAAATGTGAATTTACATTCAAATGACTTCAGAACTAGTTTCACCTAGTTTAAAGTAAGTTTTAGAAAATATTGTTTTTATTTTAATATTAAACACGTTAAAAATGTATTTGAATATAACTGTACCATATAACGTTTACATAATTGGACTCGATATATGTTGCGTCCGGCCCCAAAGTGTTTTTTTTTTTCAATGAATGGAAGAAACACCCCACCAAACATTGTTAATCACCTAATTGCTGCTTCTTAAGTCCTTGTGTTTTCATATATTTCCTGATGTCTATCATTTTGGTTTAAGAATATTTGCTAGACGTGAAGTGTAAAATATCAAATGAAACTCGTTCTCTTCATTTGACATTTTTACTTTTTAAGTATTCGAAGCAGAGGCAAAGTAGGTGTGAACATTGAACTTGACTGAGAGGGCAGTTTGCTCTCGTAAAATTTAAAAATACAGGAAAGGTTAGTAGAAAATAATATATCTATTGCACATTTCATAGTTCACTGAACACGCAAAAATTAATAACCAATCTCGATTTAAAATACAAAAGTTACTAGAACCTCGTCAAATGAATTGATGACATAAGAAAACGAGTTTTTAAGCACGAGGTTGATAATTAATTACTACATACTCAGTACTCGATAAAGATAGAGTTCTTAATCATTTTTTAATAACAAACCTAGGTCTAACAAAACTAGACATGTGTCCGATACCAAATAGGTCTAACAATAAAACAATTTTAGAACATGCAACACTGATATGTTGGGAAGATTGTAAGTAGTATTGTTAGGTTTAAATAAATATAATGGCGTACATATAACTTGTCATTTTTTGAATGAATGATTATATTATTTCAATAGCCAGTTTCAGTACATAAGCCCTGACAAATTAAATATGCTTTTATTGTCATACTGTGAATAATAAGCAGCGAATATATAATATCATTTATTGATCGTAGTTGCCATATTGCATAAAAAAAAACAAAAATTCGTAGAATGCCATTTATCTGTTGTCACTATGGTTTGTTCTGAGCTTTGAAGAAGCGTGGAAATTTATTTAATTCCAATGTTGTAATGAACACAGTACAGCCAGGATTGGAAAAGGTGATACTGAAATATCAATTAATAATCTACCTTCTGTAACACATAATAAACGAGTTTTTCGCGTAAACCTGAGAGTACAGCATCCATTTTGTTCCACTTCAATATTACGGGTTCACTATAAATGTCTCCCTTATTACCGTACCAAAATGGTGCGTAAATTGGAATGTGTTAACGACTTTGACTGTAAAGTGTACTGACAATGATTGCTTTAATTTAACACTTACAGTAAACAAAATATAGAAAAAATTGTCTATGAAAAGTTATTAATATAAGGCTGTTTTAGATGCCTTTATGATATTGTGTAAAAAAAAATGAAAGCTGTTGATAATATTTAAAAATTTGTATATTAATATGAAAAGTATATAAGTTACAATGTAGTGGCATTATATAATATAATCAGCTATTAAACAATCAAATCAAATGTTCAATAACATAGAACATTGTACTGTTTTTACAATCAAAGCTAAAATAGTATCGAGTTTCAAGATAATATACGTTTTTGCAGTTATTGTTATACTTTATGAACTTTTCAGTCAGTTGCTAATATTCTACATATTTTAATATTTTTCGATATTTTGTCATTGCAAAGCGACACGGCGAAGCATATTTAATCTAACTTTTTGCAAAGAAAACGCAGACTAGTATTTTATTAGGTGCCCATATGAAATAATCTGGACAATTTGATCTGTAATACCAATAATCATAATAATTGGGTTCCAATTCACTATTGTTCTGATAACATTTCAGCAGGACGTGCGCAGGAGTTGGCATAAAAAGCTTGTAACTCAAAATACTGTCTGACAGTTTGTCGGCAAAATAAGCTGCTTAGTAGATGCCTATCAGTCTTGGTGTCCAGCTACTGCTCCTTGATCTTGACATGTGCAGGAGTGCAGTTTAATAGGTATTACAGGAATATTAGAACGTACCATTTGTCAATTACACACGATTTTCGAACTTATTGGTAGCTGGCTGATTTATTTTTGTTTCAAAAGCAGGCAAGCGTCGTTTTTAGATAGCGTTAAGACATATTCTCTGTCGCAACATTGGAGCTTAGCGATTTGTGTCAGTTCTTTTTCGTACCTGTTTAGTGGTAGAACCGAGGTAGCGATTGAGAGAGGGTGGCTCGCAGATATATAAAGCAATTGATCGTCTAATAATGGACGGACACGTAATTGCTCTTGCGTTTAAATTAACACGTGTTTCAACACTAATTCGATATCTCAATTTAAAACGCTATAATCGACTGTGGCTTTTCGTAAAACACCTATCCAGGTGAGGTTACAATCTACCATACTTCTAAAAATTCTACCATTATTTATATAGCAACACTGTGCGGTACTGACCCGCGAGGATACCTCTGTTCAAGTTGCGGATTGTCTATTGAATACACTTTTTTGGATGTGTGTGGATGGATAGGTAAAAATGTAATTAGACGTTATACAGTAAATGAGAAATGAAAAGTCACAGTCAATCCGTTTATGTACATTTAAAATTGTTTAAAGTTTTTTTTGGCACTGACGTCTAAGCCGCAGGAATCGGCGGAATTCACATATTTAATTGTTCAATCTCTCTATGTACACCATGTATACCCTGATTTTATCAATATAAACGTGATTTAAAGTAAAATATACTATAAGATGATGTTGATATTGAAATACACGTTAATACTGTATTTACAAAAATATGATTTTTATGACATAATATATTGTGTTGGCGGTCGTTTCACGTAATAAAAAGTAACTTATCCGTATACTAAAGAACGGCTAAACTTTTTTATTGTTGCTTTTTACTAAATTTCTACCATTTTTTGATGTAATTTTCTAGAATTACTAGGATTTACTTATAGTTGCGAGAAGCGACTGGCAACACCTTTATTTTTCTATAGTTCCGTCTGATTTTTGACACATTTTTGTACATTAAGATTTTGTTAAATAGAATAGGTTTGAATGCGTTCGAGATTTGCAGACACAGGTTTTTATAATTTTTTCCCTACAATTTTTATACTGAATTGTGTGTTTGAAATGGGTTCTGCAGAGTGTCGTACAACGACGACGACGTATTACTGAAGTGAGGACATAATCACTCACATATTCGTTTTTTTTATTTTAATTAGGACACACACGTAACAGATTAAGGTGATTCCCCCTGTTCAAAAATGTTACATTGACCATATTCAATATTTCAATTTCAAGTCAATCGATTATATGTGATCTGATTTTTAATCGAATTTATATCGAAGATGGTAATATATATCTTGTGTTACGACATTTTTTTTATATACAGTCGCTATGTACTCGTTTTGAGTGCGAATACATGGTACATATCTCACGCATTCGTAAATAATGAGCTCGGTGTGTTGCATATAGCTCGCGATAATTATTACTAATTAATTTACGACGGAATTCGTGACGAAAGTGACGTGTTTTAAAAGACTAGTAACGTGACACCGAATTGTTATCTAATAATTTTAGGACAATAGTGGTCCGTATATTATGAGTTTATGAATAATTTATAATGTATATGTATCATATAGCTATATATTAAAGAGTTCTTTCAAAGTAAATAATATAATTTGAAATAATAATATGACTTTGTTGTAATTTAACGAAATATAGTGATCGTATCTTTGCACAGGTAAAATAAAAATATATTCTAAACGTAATCAGTATTTCAGTTTAAGTTTAGATTACGTTAAGGCTCCGCACTAACTCGCCAACTTAAACCCTTTTATTATGACAATACACTTAATTTATATTATTTACACACTTAAGTTTTATTTATAAACTGGCAAGTTATATTTAATACTGGAAACATAAAAAATAAATTACGAAGTTATCGAAACACAATCTAAATAAATCAATATTTACAAGTCGCACGTTCGCCGAATCGTTAGTGAAACAATAGTCGGGAACGACGCCGCGTCATATATTTAGACTAAGGAGACTAAAAGGCCTTCATAATATACGGATAGGCCACACTTTAATAGACTATTCGACCACACATTGACTATATTCACCGACAATTTCGACTATCTCGACATCTACGAACTCGATCCCGATCTCAATTTTTTCGCCTTCATTACGTCGCGCGTACAAACACAGTATGAAGTTACAATCGGTCAAATAAACTCGATTTCGGTCGGCGACCGCCGCTCGCGGCTCTCCTCCGCGACCGGCGCCGGCCTTGGAAAATTTTGATTTCATATCTACCGCGGTTAAACATCGGTTAACACGTGAATATCGAACGTCGCTATCGCCCTCCGTCGCTAACGATAAAAATATTCTCTGTAACGCCACGGAAGCGACGGCTCGAACGATCCGACGGAATCGTCTCTCGGAACGGTGACGGACGAACGATTCTCGGAGAGGCCGGCGCTCTTTCGCCGGCGTTCGTTTCCATCGTCGCACTAGAACGTTTGCGGATAAACTAAAGGGTTCAGTCGTCCACCGTAAAAACGAAAACGCCACTCGGAGACTCGCACGGCCGGCGCGGGCGGCGCGCTCTAGCGCTATGACTTCTTGTCGAAGAGCGGCAACTTGGAGCGCACGGCGCCCTCGCACACCTGCAGGCGCTGCTGCGCGTGCGCGCCCGCGCGCCGCGGCGCCTCCTCGTGGGCCGCCTCGCGCGGCGCCTCCTCGCGCGCCGTCTCGTCCCGCGCCGCGCGCCGCGCCTCGCCCGCACCCGTCGCGCCCGTCGCGCTGAGGCGGAAGCGCGAGTGACCGCGCGCAGAGCGCTCGCACGTGAAGTCGGCGCCCTTCCGCTCGAAGTATTCTACGATCTTGCTGATCTGCGCGGAGCGGACGTGGCGCGGCACGCGCTCGTCGCAGTACAGGCTGTCCGAGCCGGCGAGCGACGCGACGTCCTCGGAGCTGTCCGTGTACACGCTCGACGTGCGCTTGCAGGACGACAGGGCGTGCGGGGCCGGGCGGGCGAGCGCCGGCTCGTCCTCGCCGTCCGGGCAGCCGGCGCGCTCGGCGCAGCAGCACGCGCTCAGGATGTGATACTCGCACAGCACGGACTCCGCGGAGCCGGACGCGTCCGAGTCCGGCCGCGACGCGTCCGGCCGGCCGCACAGGAAGGGCGAGGCGTCGTCGCGCGCGTCGGCGGCGGGCGGCGCGCGCTCGTCGGGCGCGCGCGCGCGCGGGCCGCGGGCGTCGAGCGCGCGGTCGTAGGCGCGCACGCACTCGGCGCACAGCGTGGCGCGCGCCGGGCCCGCGCCGCCGGCCGCCTCGTCGGCGCCGCGCTCGGACGCGTCGCGGCGCCACCACCAGCAGCGGTGGCAGCCCACGAGCGAGCAGGGGCACACGGCGCCGCACGCGCGCCCGCCGCCGCGCATCGGGCACAGCTCCTCGTTGGCCACGGAGAAGATGCCGCTCTCGCAGGAGCCGCGGCGGCGCGGGTCGGGGCGCGGCCGCGCGTCGAGGCTGTTCCTGCGCGAGAGCGCCGGCGAGGACGGCAGCGAGGCGGCGCGCGGCTCGTCGTCGGACAGCGCGTCGAGCGCGCGCGACGCGGCGCGCGGCGGCGAGGCGAGCTCGGCGCACGACACGGAGCCGGGGCCCGGCTCGAGGATCTTCTTGACGCCGCGGAAGGTGTGCAGCGCGCGGCGCGCGGGCGCGGGCGCGGCGTGCGCGTCGCGCAGCAGCATGATGTGCGCGAGGCGCAGCAGGCGCGCGAGGCGCGGCGGCGCGGCGGGCGGCGCGCCGGCGCCCAGCGCCCAGGCCGAGCGGTGCGCCGCGCCGCGCGTCGCGCGCTCCCATCCCGTCGCGCCCCACTCTAGCTCCGACAGTGAGCGACGGTGTTGCACTGTCGGTAAACGAACAAAAATAGTTAACGGGGGGCCTTCCGTTATCGCATTGAGAGTACTTTCGACGCGGTACGCAATAAGATCGACGGTAATAAGAATACATATCGTAAGGTTCGATGTGTCAAGACGGTGATGTCGATCTACATTTGATTATTTTGTTATCGCTCCATAGATGGTATAGTCTTCGAATTAGATCTCAAAATACTTTCGCCGTTAATGTACAAGGAAACTGTTGAATTTTTAATATTTGGATCTTCAAGTACCTGGGTATGCGGGTGGGAGACGAGTGATTTATTTGAAGATAGCTCCGGTCAACACTATTGAATAACTCTACGTACTTTTTGGAACATAGTTATCGAGTTGACTTCGATTAAAGCGACTTCAACTGATAATTCTGATGATAGTAGCGTACATATTTAAAACAGAGAATACAACAATATAAATAATTAAAATAAAGTAGTAATAATCTGATAAATTTTTAATTAAAAGGGCATAGCCGGATTAATATGGGAATTCTACCCCCATGATTTTTTCGACTCATACTTATGACGTCGATTTTTTTCAAAATTATTTTTTTTCTTATAATAAAATTCAGAATTTTTTAAGATGATTTTTTTTCCTAATTCTTATGAGTCCAAAACCTGAAAAAATCGTATGATCATGACTCTCAAACAGAAAATCGATTTTTAACTTATAAAAGAATTTTTTTTTTTTTTTAGCCTTCTTGAAATATGTCACTCACCAAAACATGTCAGAAAAGGTCGTTTATACTCGTCTTTACTCAGGATTTTTTCGAGTTGTATTGAAATGGTGGAACAATTAAAAAAAAAATCATTTTTATTTCAAAATATTGCGTTTCACCAAACTTAAGTTTATTTTTTAGTACTCATGAATACGTAGAAAACTTTTTGTTTACCAAAATGTATCAACGCAAAAGATAAACAGAAAAAATCAATAGGTTAAAGTGATTAGAAGGGTTATTGTTGATTCAAGCTAAAGGTAACATTTATAATTTTTTTGTATTGTATTGTGAAAAATTGTTCTATTGTAAAATTCTTTCTGTTTATCTTTTGTGAAGATATATTCTGGTAAAAAAAATCTCCGTATTTATGTGTACTAAAAAAATTGTAAGTTTGTTAAAACGCAAGATTTTGAAAAGAAAAATTTAGTTTTTAATTTTTTTTGAATTGTTCCGCGACTTTAAAAAAAATAAATAAAATCCTGAGTAAAGACGAGTATAAATGACATTTTCTGACGTCTTTTGGTGAGTGACATATTTCAAGAAAGCTAAAAAAGAAATAATTGCCTTTTCTCCATTAAAAACCGGTTTTCTATTTGAGAATCATAATCATATGATTTTTTCATGTTTGGAATTCGTAAGAATTAGAAAAAAAATCATTCAGTTTTTTGAAGTGGTGGAACAATTAAAAAAATAAAAACTAATTTTTTTTCCAAATCTTGTGTTTTAACAAACTAACATTTTTTTTAATACACATAAATACGTAGAAAATTTTTTTACCAAAATATTTCTTCACAAAATATAAACAGAAAGAATTTCACAATAGTTTGAAAAAAAATATATATTACCTTTAGGTGTCTTTTGAATCAATAATAACCCTTCTAATCCCTTTATCCTGTTGATTCTTTCTGTTTATCTTTTGCGTTGATATATTTTGGTAAACAAAAAATTTTCTACGTATCTATGTATACTAAAAAATAAACGGAAGTTTGTTAAAACGCAATATTTTGAAAAAAAAACGAGTTTCATTTTTTTTAATTGTTCCACCACTTCAAAAAACTCAAAAAAAATCCCGAGTATAGACGAGTATAAAAGACATTTTCTGACGAAATTTGGTGAGTGACATATTTCAAGAAGGCTAACAAAACAAAAAAAAATTTTCTCCGTTGAAAATCGGTTTTCTGTTTGAGAATCATGATAATACGATTTTTTCATGTTTTAGTCTCGTAAGAATTAGGTAAAAAATAAATTCTGAATTTTACTATAAGAAAAAAAGTTATTTTGAAATACAGTTTTTTTTTTAATATCTTGAATACCATTCGAGTTAAAGACCTAAAAATTGGTGTGAATTATTTTCGTTCGACACTAAATCGACCCCCTAAGTATGAGTCAAAAAAATTATGGGGGCAGAATTCTCATATTAATCCGGCTATGCCCTTTATATAAATATATTATTAATAATAATACTAATTAGAGCCTCGACCAACACCTTAAGAGGCTCACGTTAGAAGGTTGGATCAAGGGTCTGATGTAGAAGGCAGTCCTCCTTGACACGGCCCGTATTGTGAGGAGGTTCCTGTCTCTGGAGCCCTAACCACCGGTATCTTGGTCCCTGTACCCGATGTCGGTGGTCTACTATTTTTTATATTTTTAAATATGTATTTTTTATTTTTTATATATTTTAAAATGTAATCAATATGTGTATTTATACGTAATAAAGAGAATACTAATTAATACTTGTATTGTGCACATATAACGATAAACACTTACACTGGTCGTGATCGTGACGTCGTGGACTGCCCTCTGATTTGTATCGTAGTGGACGTCGCCAGGCATACAACCCGGGACATGAACGTGGGCCTGATGAATCAGCTTCTTCACTGTAATGTTTAAACAACACGCTTTAAAAATACTTCACTCCTATAACAAGTGTGGCCAAAAAAAAAAACAGTAATTACCTGTCATAGTTGTTGATGGTGCTGTGGGAGCCCCAGGGCGCGTCATCCAAGCTCTCCTTTACTTCTGCCAATTTATTCACTATTTCTGGGAATAGCGGACGCGCTTTTGGCTCGTACTACAAAAGGAAATGAAATCGATGAGTATTTCCCGAACGTCTTGAATCTATCTCAATGTTGTTATTTGTTCGTGTGTGTGTACATACAATGCAGCAGTTAAACGCGAGCCTGAGGAAGTCCGGCACGGTGTCTTCGTCGCAAAGTTCCACGAACGCCATGTAGTTGAGGCCGAAGTTGTCCGTACGAGGCAGGACGTCTGGATCGGCATCCACCTTGACGTATAAAAGACAAACTAAATGAAAACGACGCCAGAGACTGAAGTTATTCACACTTGAAAACGTCCATTAAAGTAGACTTTGACAAGGTCCCAGTTGCTAAGCATAGTATAGCCTGCTTAGGAACATCTTTTTGTATCGGAGAGGTATAAATGCATGCGTCCACAATATATTACTCACCCTGGCGATAAGTTGGCACAAAATGATTCCATAGGAGAAAATGTCAGAGCGGTGGTCGTACCACCGGCCGCGCAGGCACTCGGGTGACATCCACCAAGGGGAGCCCACGCTCGGTAGCCTGTAGCCGTTTCTGAAACATATGTACTATCGTTAGCTATAACGTTACAAATTAAAACAAAGCAATGTATTGTATCTATTTACATTTGCAAAAAATGCAAGATAATATAGTCGTGGGCACACAATACATAGGTATTCTAAAGATATTAAAAGTAGGTTAAATTGAATGCGATCTTCAGGTATCTAATAAGTCCAAAAGTGGGTAATGTTAAAATTTTAAAACAAAATATTTTGGAAAAACTTAGACAACCAAGACGCCACTAGAATTAGTAAGCACAAAAAAATATTTATCGTTTTTTATGATGTACCTCCGGCCACGCCAGCCAGTCTAAACGAAGACCAGTTAACTGCGCAGGAGAGGATACTGCACTCTTTTTTATCTCACTCTCATCATCTGATGTAAAAGCTACCCGACACGACTGGGGAAAGTTGAGGCGCAGGACCTACGACTTTACGTGGTTCCCGAGGCACAGTCACATACGATAACCGCTAAATTAATGAGGCAGTCATTGTTTTATTTACATTTTCTTGTATTATCTATGGTTTAAATTTCATTGACAATGTTCCAATTAAGAGGAGTCAAGTGACGTATGTATGTTGGTGGTAAATTACATGGCAAGATTGAGCAGTGAATAATCACTTGAAGGTGACTAATAGCGAACATTGCGTTTACACGCAAAATTGCGTGCTTGGATCGCTGAAGCGTGCACAAGTTACTTGTGACAGTACAATTATAAAGTTTACGTTCTCCACGAGATGTGGAACCTATTATGGGGTTTTTTAACGGTACCAAAAATAATTAAATAACTAAAAGAAGGTTCTATCGATATTTTTTTTTTGAGAAGACAACGCTTATTATGTCCGGAACAGCTGTCTTATAAGATGGTTTCAGTTCAACAAGTTCGCACATGTTTTCTCATGTACTTAACAATTTCTAAATTTCATTTATTTATTATATAATAGATCATACACTTTAGGTACACAGGCGGACTTAATGCCAAAGGCATTCTTTACCAGGCAACCTTTTCGTGATGCAGAGAAAATAGGAAGTAGATGCGTTCCAGGTGATGTTGGTTTATAACAAATGAAGTACACATATATAAGCTTATCATACACTAAGATTTATACACATAATACATAAATACATACATACACAAATAAATATCATTACAAGTATAAGATGACAATCACGTATTGGTTGATTCTGCCAGCTGTTTCAATAGATATCAGTTCTCTTTTTTTTTAAAGAAAAAGCGTTGGGGCCTTCCTGATTTCGAGGGGAAACCCAAGCAGAACGAACTGCATAAAAAAAGATGAGGCAACAAACTCAAACGCATGGGAGGAACAACGAAGGAGAAGGAGAAGATTGTTAGACAACCGAAGCTTTCTGTCGTGATTGCTACATAACCTGGAGATAGCAGTTTAAATATGTTGGCGAAGATGGGTTATTGAGTACAGAGTATAGGACAGTGAGCGCGCGTAGCTTCCGGCGTAGACGAACTGGTAGCCAATTGATTTACGAACGGAAAGAGGATACATTTTGAGGACCGGTTACTCCTTTTGCTTCTTCGTCAGCTCTAACTCAATTATGACATATAGTTATAAAGGGTTCATGGATAAACATACTTCAATGTCGAGCACACAGAGGCCCAGATAAATCCAAGTGTGTGTCGAGCGGGAATCCAATCCACAACTGCAGACACGAACTATCGCCACGCTAAATAATTGGTTTAAAAATACCTTGCAACTGTGTTGTCTAATTCCAATCAACCGGAGAAAATCGTTTTATATCTAACATCGTGTAATGAGTCAGTAACAGTTGAAGCCGGGTCTAATTGATTCTTTGTGGATACGTATCTCGTACCGTTACACGCCAATAAAGATGTGCGATATGCTGGTATGCTTGCGAATTAATGTGGAACTAAACAGTTGAAAGAACTCGTAACTTACCGCTAACATTGTCAGCAATATAACTGTCAATGGTGGCAATATATAAATAAAGTCCGGGACCATATGAGTAGGCACGCTACCTGATGAAGAAAGGTTACTACAAGTGTGTGCTCCTTCAGAGTCATGGAAGGGGGACGAACAAGGGGTCATATAAAACCATAAATGACGAGCGGTCATTCGTTTCAGGAATTTCCTTTGAGGTAATTTTAGTTACCTGTACCCGAGATAGCATGTGGGTTTTAGTTGAGTTGGTTTTAGTTCTGATTTCCTGGGATGACAGGAGCTTGTCGCAGGGCTCGACCTGGTTCTAGACCAAATTTCTCAATGGGGTTATGAGAATCTGGTAGAGTTCAGTGTCTAGAAAGCACAGGAGTATGCGCTCTCTACCAAAAATTGTCCGTTGCCTCTCATCTCAATTTTTCAGAATACTAAAAGTATGGATATTTGTGGAGATTTCAACCCGTGTGACATTATATACATACGCGCACATTGATAGCGCCATGTTGACGCTCGTGAAAACTAGTTATACTAAACCAAGTAAGATAGTTCTTCTTGCCCGAGCATATGTGTTTTCTTTATAAGATCCAGGTTCGCTCCTACGTATTTGTTTCCCTGCTGCCACCATCTTCTTTCCTCTACATGACAAGTGCTGGTCTTGGAAATCACTGTTTTAGAGTAGAAGACATACGCTTTTGAACTAAAGGTTCGGCTATTCCTTCCTGTGCCAATCAGACAAAACCGGCAACTCACTACTTCCTTACACGTGATCCTGGATCCTTTTAGCGGAGTGTGAAAAAGCATCTCACTGGGCCACCATAGTGTAGGTCATCATGCTGCATTTTCTACATTGGCAATGAGTATGGCGACCACCATTCTTGGGTTTCACTTATGCTTTCCATCAGGCAGAGTGGAGTCACTTTGGTAGACTAGAGCCTAAATACCGATATAAAAAAAAGCATGCCTATCCCAAGATTAATGTATTGGAATGGTGTTGAAAGAGGTGGACAGAATCTGGTACAGATTTGTCAACCTAATTAGATAGGAAAGGTGAGTTTTCTTATATAAAAAGTCTTAAAAAAAGTTAGTAAGGCAACTTGCAGTATTTTTCCGGGTTTCAAGGACGAATATATATGTAAGTGTATATTATACTTAAGACTATTGAAAGGGTAGACCGTAATGCAATGAACGGCGCAAAAACAGGGGCACGTCATCGTCTAGCACGCGACTCTCATTAGGGTTGGGTTTGTACTGTCAAATGTTTTGCATGGTGACACAGTACACAAATTCGAATTCTAAAGAATGGATTAAAAAAATGATTTCTATGGTAAGTGCTTGCAATAGTTCTATTGTAGTTTCTAAACCTAATCCCTAAACTACTAAATTACTAATAATTTAGTTACTAGTTTGTAGCCAAGTTTATCGCAAAGGTTATTAAGAACAGTTTGAAAATAATAAAATCTTAGTGTTATTTATACTAAGTCAAACGTTAGTCAATCTTGTTTTGTTCTTGTAAATAAAATCATCAATCAATCATCGACTCTTGCAGGTTGGCCTCTTCTTAGCAATTTAATTAGGTAGAAGAGCCACGCTGATTTCAGTACGAACGGGCCGGCTCGACCGGGACAGTACTACCCACCCACAGAAAACCAACTTAAAGCGACAGCATCCGTGCTGTTGTGTTACGTTGGTGAGTGCGAGACCGGAGACCCATGTGTTTGAGCCTTACACTGTCACGATGACTGTCATGCCTTTAACGTCCCTAAGTGGGCGTGACAAAACATCTCACTAGGCCACAACAGTGTGGGCCACCACACTGCATTGTCTGCATTTACAATGAGTATGGTGACCACAACTCTTGGATTCTATTCATGCTTTTCATCAGGCAGAGTAAAGTCACTTTGGCAGGTTTTTAATATAGAAAAAAAATAGGTTTTGGCCTACTATACTACGCTGGGCAGACTGGTATAGGATTTGTTTCAATTTTTCCTTCTTGTCATGTTGCCCTGCGTAGTTTGTTCCTTAGTCACCTCTTACGACGCCTATGGGATGAGTAGGGGTGGTAATACACCGTGTTCTTAATCCGTCAGCACATGGATTACACCAATAAAATATATCGACACAATTGAACAAATCTTTCTAAGGATAGGTCTACGTCCAGCAGTAGACTATTTAAGTCTATTAATGATGATGTGTAATGATTTCGGGGTAAATTATGATACGGATAGTTTCTTTACCGAATAAGCGTGATTATGAATGTAAAAATATCATCAAGTACTTACACAGGATGAGGTATTCTAGCTGCAAGTCCGAAATCAGCGACAACTGCCATAAAGTCACCGTCACCATATTTTCTTAATAATACATTCTGGAAGAAAAGAAAAACAGATCAAAATGAGTAAAGAATAAACCAATAATTTTTTAATGAATTTATCTATAAGGATTATGTATCGCATCATTCCCGCTATTTTCGTTGACACGCCAAGATAACTTCTTCGTTGATGGTAGGTAATATGATTCGACACTAAGTTATTGTACTTACAAATAAAACAGTTTTTGTATAACTTTTTATCCGATTGCTACTTTGCAGGATCGCCTGCTGTAATAATCTTAATATTGAATGAATATTACGATATAAACGATTTAGATTCTATATTCGTAAGACACCTATACTCTATGTCCACAAGTTCTCTACTTTCTTTGTATTGGAATGCTTCATTTACGCACAAAACGAGATACACTGCTGGACATAGTCCTGTCCTTAGCAAAGGAGGTTTTGGCCTACTATACCACGCTGGCCAGATGGGTTGATTTAGGGTTTGTTTCAAGTTTTCCCCCCCTTTTAATTTAAACCCCTTTTAAGATATATAATAATAATAACACTACACATTTCACACGCTGCCTTCAATAACTAACTTCCTCACAATACGGGCCGTGTCAAGGAGGACTGCCTTCTGCATCAGACCCTTGATCCAACCTTCTAACGTGAGCCTCTTAAGGTGTTGGTCGAGGCTCTTTCACGAAATAACACTACACATTTCACACACTGCCTTCTGATTCCAAACTAGATAGAGCCTGTACAATGGTAACCAGAATGTTAATGCACATATTATATATATAACTTAATACTTGCAGATAAATTACGCCTGGACAGAACAAATAACTTGGGTTGGGCATCGAACCAAACAAAATGAGTGTATATGCTCACCTTAGTAGTAAGATCCCTGTGGAAAACACCGAGGGAGTGCAGGTACATCATGCCATCAGCAACGTCCGCCGCCAGAGAAATCCTCAGCGACTGCGGCAGGGGTTCCGGCGGCCGGCTTAGTATCAGCTGCTCCAAGGAACCACCTTCCATGTACTCCGTTAGTGCATGGAGTTGACCTTCGTGAACGCAAACACCCATGAAACTGAAAAAAAGAGATTTTTTTATGAAAATATAACATACAAAATTGAGTTTTTTGGAACGAAGTTCCTTACGGCAGGCTTGGAGGGGATAGGGATTTCGCTGAGGGACCGAACCGAAAAAAATGTGATAGTAAAACCGTAAGTGGAAAAAGTGCGTGGAATAAATCTGTGGAAAAAAGTGCGTGGAATAAAACCGTTAAATGAGACGTGCGCAGGCGCGAAAGCGCGTCATGTGTGCTATTTTATTATTTTAAGGAATTTATTATTTTATTTCCTAAAATACTGAATTTCCTAAATACTTTCTTGTACTTAAATAAAAACTAATCAGCAAAATTTAAGAGAAAAATCAAGAAAACCTACATAAAATTGAGCACGATTTTTTTTGCAAATTGTGTCGATTCCTCATTATCCGAAGGAACTTCGTTCCTACCTGGTGTCCCACGACACCATTCATTTTTTATTATAATTTTTAAAAATGTTTAGTTGGTTTGTGTACGTCTTAAAAATTTAAAATTTTTACATCGATTGAACTTAAATTTGGACACGATATAGAATACGTTTCCAGGATTGCTTATATTTATTTTTCATGTTAGTTTTGTTCTTCATTTCTCTTCAATGCTACCATAATGTGCCACAGCAAAGCGTGGCAGACTATAAAGTTATGTCGTTGTTAAGCTCGCATATATAGTATTTTACCAAAAGAACGAAATTGTTACCCGAATAATCAATTTTTTAATAGCGTCATCTATTTTTTTGAAAGGTTTTGTTGTCGAAATTCTTGGTCTGTCGGTCTGGAAAGTTGTGACCAGGCTTTTGTATAATTCACTAAGGTTGCAGTTATCAACATTATATTCAACACTAGCTGTTCGTCGCAGTCGTTTATGGTCACTGCTACCCTTCTTAGGGTCGTAATATGATGTTAGTGGCTGTAACCTTTCTCAATAATATTCTATATATAGTTACAGAGAACAGCGTATTTAAACATTAAAACAAACACAAAGGGTTTTTCGGCTTTATTATATTAGTCCAGATTTTAAGGGCTAAGGAGGCAAAAGTATGATTATTGGAATATAAACTTTAGACGCTAAGTTTGAGGTACAGAAGTGTTTTATATTATGAGTTAAGTAAACTAACATTTTACTCATAGTGGGGAATATCTATTATACTTTTAAAATAACTCCCGCATTAGTTAAGTTTACTATGTGGGTAGGGACTTTACAAACAAACAAAAATTTGTGGATCACATTCTATGTGTTTAACCCACAACACTCAGCGCAGAAGGAAGTGGTGAGGTGACCGCTTAAACCACTAGACCATTCGTGTTGTCATCTAAAAGTATTTATAAGTTAGAATAATAATGGTAAAGAAACTACAAAATGCGTCAATGGCCGTGTGGTATGTAAACAATATTTAGTCACTTCTACAATCGTTTGAGACAAAATAAGACATAGTGTAAAAAATAACGTTAGCCAATAGTGGCTGATTCGAAAGGTCAATTTCATATAACGATATAATCTTTAAGAGACGTGTTGTATGAATGTGAAAGGAATCATTATTTGTATTTTTTGGCACTTGATTAAAGGTTAAACTGCAAAACTATTCGCTTAAGATTATTTCTAATCGTACTTCAAGCTCGCACTAGAATAATAACAGAGTGACCATAGTGTAGGCAAGATACACAAGACTCTCTAATTACCTACTTGAAATCTTATGAACATAGTGAGGATGGGGAAGGAGGTTTAGGGTAAACGAGACACTGTCTTGAATTGCTCTTGTTAACAACCCTAGCTACCACCCTTGGGTGTAAGTAACAGATTGAGATTCCACCCAGTACACTAAACACTTAAATCCACTCCCAATAAAGACTGATTTAAACCACTAGCATTATTGTGAATAAGGTATAGTAATATCTTCGAGTCATTCTCAGAGCTAACACTGAAATAGAGCCATATATTTCATTAAAACGACTACCGTATACGCACGCTTGTAGACAAGTATGGCATATGTAATAATAGATGGCGTTCACATCTAAGATTAAGATGATAAGCCAGTAAAGTGAAAATAATAAACTTTATTCAGTAGAAATCACATACGCTAAGTTATACATATAAAAAAAAGCATCTATACAATTGATGGCCTGCCATAAAAAGGCATGGTTCATGAAAACCCGAGGAAAGTTCATTGATAATTATTGCCATCAAACAGTGTTTGATCACTTTATTATTATGTGGATATACCATCATACAATTTCATAAAATAGCATTCTAAATTGGGATATTCAGAACGTTTATTGAATTGATCGTATTTCGAGGTCTTTTTAATTAATGCATGACTTGTGATTTAACTGGTTAATCTAGTTCTAATTTTGTAATCAAAATCAGATGCATTCAATAGGTGCTCTCCCAGGTGAAATATCAAGGTCAATGCACAACACTGATTAGAAATCCGATTGTGTTATTAACTTACGTTCATAACGTGAGGTAAGCAAGTATGGTCTCGAAAGTAATTGGGAAAAGATTGGAGATGCCTCAGTAATGACAGGGCAACAATAGACGCAGTCGTTGAGGATGACGATAAACCTGTTATACATTCAAACGTTGAAGAAATAGATACAATCTTATTTACTATTGTGAGTACAAATATAGTAGATCACACTGTCGAAACACCTGAACTTAGAACATTGTTCAAATATATTCATGAGCACGACAGGCCAGAACTAATTTTACCCCGACTAACAAGTATACATCATTATTATGCTGATTGTGTGTTACATTAACAGACTGACGTGACTGGTGATGATATATTTCGAGACCAAAATACTAATCATAATGCAGAGACATGTTCCGAGCATGTGGAAGGATTTAACAGATATTTATTTTTGTGAAGACTAGCTACAGTCTTCACAAAGTTGATTTCGAAACACAAGACAAACAACACAGTGAAATAAAAGACTAAGTGTTGCTAAACACAAAAAAAAACACAGCAATAACATTAAATGATCACTTATTGATCACGCAATATGACAGAAGTCAAGGCCTCTTCAAGTTACCATCAATGCAAATTACGAATTAAAGACTTGGCGCGCAGTTATTAACTGGAATTAATCATGAAGGCGCCCGTTGATGATAATATTAAGTCAAAAAACCACAACAATTATGGTGATGCTGCTGAGAAAGCAACGTATATTCTTTGGAAGCTAGTGTTTATGACATGCAATAATACACAAGCGCGGAGGTTAATTGACGTTTTTAGTTTCTTTAATGTTGGTATTCGTAGTAAATTGCAGTTGATCAGCTAAAGTATGCTCACAGCCGCAATATATACGTATTCATTACGTGGTAGGTCTTTTTCAAAAATTTCTAAATGCCTGCTCATGGTTGCTTAATACGTAGTTATAGGTTAGTATTCAAATGTAGCGAGGTGCGTTAGAAGTATAACAAAACATGGCTAAAAGCAAAGCTGTGGAAGATGAATGAGAAAAAATGAAAGACAAACAATCGCACAGTGCAGGCATTGTTTATATTTTGGATGATAAGCGAGCAGGAAATAAACGAAATGAGGGACAGTAGTTGCTATTGTTTGGTTCATCGTTTCCATTTCGTAATATATTATGCAAACAGAATTCAGGGTAGAAAGTATAAATAAGACTTATTGTTTTAGAAAGGCAATATCAAACAATGTCTTAAATATAATTTGTTGACACGAATGTATACGAAATATTGGGTAGGAGATAAAAAAGAGTTCAGTTTGTATTTACTGAACTGAGAATGTTTTTCATGAATAAATAATATTGTTTGAGCCTTATGCTGAGGTGGATATTTTATGTCTGTGATTACGGAGAGCGAAGTTACCCAAATAAAAGTAAATCACTATATTTCTTTTGAATAAACACGCTTTACGGATAACTCGTCTAAATAAGCATCAGTCATTAAAGGATAAATCTTTCCAGAGAATAGTTTTGTTTTTATTAACTCAATTTTTTCAGTATTCTAAATATCAATCTTATCTTAGGTTATATTTTGTTGTTTACGTTTATATTGTTTTTTGTTGTTAATGTTTATCGAATGTATTTATGTATCGTACTTGTAAGTTTTCGTTTTGCAAAAATAATTCTATTGAGAAAAGGCAACGAGATCTTTACGATAAAAGAATTTCATCGACTTATGTGACCCAAGGCAGTATTAATTTAGATTGTATCCTTGTATCGATAAAAATGATATACAAACAACATAAAAGTTTGATCTGAAATCGAGCTGCCGGCGATGACGCAATTGTGTACAATGTTGAACTGCCTTCTGTTGTTTGATCAACACAAATATTGGCACAAAGGGTCGGGGCCTATGAATTTGCAAGCAACAGAGGTTTACGCACTACATGTAAATATTGACACGATTCGGTTCAATTGGAAGATTACAGATAAAATTGATTGTAAATGATACATTAAACAAACAGCTTAATACAATTCCATCTATTTTATTCGCTTTGTATCCGTATGGGGACGGATAAGAATATGTACTGTCACTACTCCTGTTTAGCTCCTGGGTGTCGTGAGGGTCGACTAGTGAATTTCGAGTTGCAGGTATCTAAGTACACTGTACCCCTATTGGTACGCGGTGGTCGCTTCCACTAAGGGACCTGTCTGTTTGTTCAATTGTAGCGGAAAAAAGCCACGAAGAATTTATTACTCAGATCGCTGTCAATATTTAACACAACGAGTACTCATTCTTGATGTTTTTTTTCTGTATTACGAGCCTGCCAAAGTAACTGTACTCTACCTGAATAAGTATGTAAGTATCTATGAATAGAATCCAAGAGTTGTGGTCACCATACTCAATGCAAATGCAGATAATGCAGTATGGTGACCCACACTATGGCCTAGTGAGATGCTTTTTCACACCCCGTTTGGGGACGTAAAAGGCATGACAGTCATCGTGGCAGTGTAAGGTTTACACAGTTGCGGCGCTAATTATCACCTCTGCATCAATGGGCCTCCGGTCTCACACTCACCAACGAAACAAGATGCTATTACTTCAGGTGGATCTTCCATGGGAGGGTAGTATTGCCCCGGTCGAGCCGGCCCGTTCGTGCTGTAATCAGCGTTGCTCTACTACCTAATAAAATGTTTACTCTAACACTTCCATTAAAAAGTATGTTTTAGGTACGGTCCACTTTTCATAAAATATATTAACACTTTATTGACTGGTTCTTCGGTATAGTACGCAATAAATTAAAAGCGACTAAGACTAGCGGCGAACAAAATAAAATTGATAGGAGTCTGAAGTATCGTCATCAGTTCAGGAAATACTTCTGCCATGATTCATTTTTCATACTTACGCGAGGAGAAATTTATTGCTGTGATAATATATCACTTTTAAAGTTAAGATAAAAGCTTCTTAAATAAAATACTTCAGTATAGAACTTCATATATGCAATTTTTGATACAAATAATTTAGCACTCTTTATAAATATCTCTTAAATTGTGGGTATTTGCAGATATTAAATCCTTTCAGTAATCAAAACTTGTAAGAAAAATATCAGTAGATATATCTACCATCAATTGTTACAAAAGGTCGTTCACCTTTATGATTTTAAATTACATATCAGATAAAGAAAATATTGAGTACATAAAAGTGTTCAGTTAAACAATATTAGGGTTACCCGTATTGGTATGATGGCACGAGTATATTATTTAAATACAGGATTAACAAGAAATTATCTTCAAAATATAAATTGGAACGAAATAGAGCTATGTGTAATTGATCGGAGACGTCACCCTACCTCTATAGAGTTTATGGGAAAGTGCGTACCCAACGTTTACATATGCTTTACGGTTGGTAATAGTAACAAAGGGTTCTGACGGTTAAGAGCTTATGGACAACTGGGAAGAATGGTTTAATAATTTTAATAGTTTTCTGGGTTCCAGTTTCTAGTTTTAAATGTCGTGACCATAGACACGATCAAGGACGTTCATTAAAGATTCTGCCTCTAAAATAAATGACTTTACCCAAATTTAGACAATAGGTGCAAGTGCGGTTGAATAATGGATAAAGTTTACTTAGATTGTCGGAGTCTAATGAATAGGCTGTCGTAACTTGAACAATGGAGGGATCATGTATCGTCGCCTAGTCAACCTCAACGATTTCAATTAAACAAGCTACCGATTTAAAGGTTTGTTTTGTTATAAAATGATGAGAAATGTGATTGTGTTGAGATTTGGTTAAAATACTATCTGAATCGATATTTTAAATTGTTAGCTTTTTGAACGAATTTTAAGTATAATTACGTGTTAACATTGACTTGACATGTTAAACGTCAGAATATCTATTTTAAATGTTAACATAATATTATTTACCTTCCCCTTCCCACTTTTCAAAACACTCAACTGCCACTGCAGAACAATCTCGTTATTCTGGGTATGAATATTTGCCGGAACCTCAATCCGCGAGAATATATTAAAAGCGTCACTAAGGCGGCCTCGCGGAAGCTGGGTATACTGAACAGAGTGAGACGGTTCTTTGCAATATAAGATAAGGTACGCTCCTGCGTGGAGTACTGTTCTTATCTTTACGATGGATCCGCGCAGTATTTGCTGGACACTTTGGATCGGTTACACGAGCAGTCCGGATTATCAATAACTCGAAAGTCACTGAATCCCTTGAATCTCTGCAGTTGCGAAGAGATGTCGCCTCTATGGCAGTCCTCTATCGTCTTTATCATGGAGACTGCTCTTCCAACTGATTCCATCCTCTCCATTCCTCTACAGGACAACTCGTGCTGGCCTAGGAAGTCACCGTTTCAGAATGGTAGACATACGCTCCCGAACTAAACAGTTCGGATCTTCCTTCCTGTGCAAATCAGTTAGAGCCTGGAATTCATTACCAGCGCACGTGTTTCCCTCCCACTACGATCTCGGGTCCTTTAAGCGGGGCGTGAAAAAGCATCTCCATAGCGTGGGTCGCCATACTGCACTGTCTTCGTTCACAGTGAGTACGGCGACCACCGCTCTTGGATTTTATTCATGATTTCCATCAGGCAGAATAGAGTCACTTTGGCAGAATTTATAAAAAAAAAATTACCTTTATCATTTTTAATTGGTTCTCATTAGGTTGTAAAGTTTCAATAGTTGTCAGTCTTAAGTTAGTTTTCTAACGATTTATATACGAAGAGGCGACCTCCAATTATAATAATATCATGGATTTTAAGGTATCGTCAATCGTGAATTTATTTGGTCAGTTGATAACCCTAGGCCACATCTCGATAATCCCGTAGTGTAGTCTGACATATGATCTGCTGACGTCAGAGCCACAAGTAACATTAGTCATAATGAAGTTTGTTGTTCCAATGTACGTCATTCTAGAAGCTTCAATGAGCATAAGCTGCAGTGTGAAATGTATACATATAATAAAATTGTAAGAAGTCGATGTCTGTACTTTAAAGATATTAAAGAAAAACTAATGAAGGGGATCTTTATTAAAGCAACAGAACTCAAAACAATTGTTTATAGAATTTTTGTCTGTTTGTCAGTGTGTTTGTGCGCGCTAATCTCAGATATGGTTAAACCGATTTGGATGCGGTTTTCTCTATCTATTGTGGTGACATTCACTTAAGATTTTGTGTTCTTTCAATCGCTTGACAAATAAAAAAGACAAAAGATAATTATGAAGCAAAGATAATTTTATTAAATTTGCCTTTGTTATGGGAACGTGGTTTTTTATTCAAAACACATTGAAGATCAAGTCTTATGTCTAGTTATAAACTTTTATATCTATATCAATCGTCTTTTAGTCGTAGGAATACGTGCGACTTTACTGGACTGCTACTGCCAATTTGATGAATGAGCCTCAATCATACACGTACGATTATTATCAAAGAAATTTATACTAATATTATAACGTATTTGAGTTTATTTGTTTGGCTTCAGGAACTACTGGTGCGTGTTGAATGTTTTTTTTTGTATTGGATTAGCAAGTTACATGTTAGGAGTCACGCATGAATGGGAAATTTATTCCTTTCAAGGAACACAGACAAACTGGGCGCAGTAATTAATGAATAGTCTCAGAATCTAACTTATTGATTTTAATGTTACGATAACAGAAAAAAAACGTGATCTTTTGGGGATAGAATATCGTTAAAACTAGATTATTCACTGAAATAGATTATAAGGTCATTGAAATTTCAGCTATTAGCGGAGGAGTGAAATATTTCTGCTATAGGTACTTAATAATCTTGGTATTGTTACGTATTAGGGTTCGTTTAATTTGAAACATAAAACATATGACGACTAAAAGAGATTTTACGAGAAGCACCCTTTAAAACGTTTAAATAATACAGAACAATCGTCCTTAATGATCGCTGAGGTCATTAGGTTAATCACTTAGATCATTTTGATATGTATGGTACTGTAATTCAATCAGAACTGTCTTACGGCGCCGATTTATTTCCGAAGATCCAATTGCTAACAGAACATTCGGACACCGCCGTTTCCGACAAACGAAAATCTATCTGTGTTTGGCCTTATGTATATTTAAGTAAAATCATTGCTCTGTAATGTTAATCTAGATCCTACCTTAATCTATGAAAACTAATCTAGAATCCTACGGCCTAACTGACTGTCACTTCGTTTTTCGAAAATTCGTGACATTTCCTTACAGTAAAATTAACTTTTATGAATTATACATACATTTATATAACATTAACATGGTGTTTGTAGGTTAAATGTAGTTTTAGTTTTCCATTATCTATATTTTTTTTTTTTTCCATAGAACATCAAGTTTCATTACAAATAATGGCAAGTATTGTTCCACTCCCACAAATCCTATTTTTTTTTAATATTTGTTGTGTGTCTTGTGCTTATATTACCGACGTTCTCAATAATTTTCAAGTTGTAATGTCACACAATTTACCTGTACTAACTAATTATAGTCTATTGTATAGTTTGAGATTAATATGAGAGTCGAAAGGTATGTGTAACATCAACCTTATCCTCATGCAATAAACTAAATGAAAAAGTCTGGGATTGGTGCGACCTCTCCGATAACCTTAACATTCCTGTCGTCAGATCGCTATTTTATAATTTGTTGATGTTATAAAGACATTAAACTATAATATACATAATTAATGTATGCATATATCAACGTTATACTTTTTTATTTGATAAAGTCCAATGGGTCAAATAAGATAAATCATCCACATTCATTTTCTGTACTTGTTTTATTACATATGTATACAGTATATAAAACTCTGACTGTAATGGCCTATTTTGTTACGACTCGTTTATTAACCCTGTTAATAACGTGCCAGTTTTGCCAAGTAATAACAATTTAATTTTTAATTTTTTTAAGCTGGCAATTTTCGAATGAATTGTTCAATTAAGTATTTAATTGCGTCATTATTTTATGGTCATTGAAGATGATTTTCCTTTATATAATATTAATTAAAGTTGGCCAAATATGGTAGTGTATAAAGTGGTTATTGTCGACAGTGTAACACAACACTATCATACGGATGATTGATTGGCACCAATCAATCTCAGATTGCGAAGGTTTTAAAAAGAAGCTTGGATTTGTGTTAATATTTTTTGAACGACTTGAAAAGATTCACAAAGCAGTTCAGGATTCCGTCATTTATAAATCGAATTGGAAAATTTCTTTTTCTTTAGGAGGACATGTTTTCTGTTTGGATTAACATAAATCCAAAAAAAAATGGTATCAGTATAGTGAAAAATTAAGGAACGAAGGATTCAAACTGTTATCGTGTAAGGACATTGAAGACGATCAATTCGAACGAAACCATTAAACTTTAGGTATTTCTTATGATACTAATATGAAAAAGCTAAATTTTGTTTCCATTACAATTAGATTTGAAAAGTTCTTACTGAAGTGTATATTCGCTTGTTAACATTTAATTCCCCGCAAGAACAACACTGAATAATCAAAACCTCTAAAGCTTTGTACTGGACAAACAAGAACAGAGGATGTTAAATAGTATTTTATCTTATAACTATACTAATAAGAGCGGCAGTCGAGATAGATGGGTGTAATAATATTGGATTTGAATAATACCCGGTCATTTCGCTTCACTACTCACCGAACCCTCACTGACTGTAACCGATTTAGGGGTCCCTATTCATGTTTACAGAGACATTAGATTTTAATGCTTTTGGAGTTACATAAGTCAAAGACCAGGACCACTTTGTAATTGTAAAAAACAAAAAGAAGGAAGAAGTTTCCAGAAGGATCCTTGATCGTCAAGTACGACTAAAATATTTTCAATATATCAAATTTATTTATGAATAAATCGCTAAAAAACACACGGACCGACGAAGGAATATAAATATGATGATATTCACAGATTTAAAGACAGCATTAAGGTTGCTACTAAAATTAGACGTCTGGTAGGTTTGTATTTGCTTTGATTAACATTTTATCAGGTAAATCAAGATCATTCTTCATTTTAATGAATATTAAGGTTAAATTCATAATAAGACAGCCTTGAGATGTTTGATATTTAAAAAGAATCTTGTATAAAATTTGATACAAATGTAGAACACTTATGTTCTAGGGTTATCTACGAGTATATTTTTTATTTCTTAATTATATTTCTGTCTAATTTCAGATAAAATAATCTCATATATATTCTCACATGTTTATGAAGACTGTGTGATTAAGGCGAGATTTTTGTCTTTGTATGTATAGCATTCATTTGTCTTGAGAATGTATCTATGTTACTTAAAACAAATTTGTTCAAAATAAATACTCTGATAAGTTACGTTGTACAATACTGCTAAATATAAAAACTTAACCGACAAACATAAATTATCTTTTAATGAAATAAAATAAGTCATATAGCAGGTACTTAACAGACCACAATCGATGCTATATGACCGCTTAAACCAAATAGTTCAGTACTATTAATGTAACACTAACATGATGGCTTCTCATACTCCTATCAAATATTTGACACATACTTATTACATAATCAACGTTCATGGACTTAACAAAAAAGACATCTCTGTGGTTTGTTTCAGCATTTCTTCAGAGAGTGAGTCTTAGGAAATGCCAGCACCTTCTAGCTACAAATTTCGACGTGTAAAAATATATGTAAAAGACTTTCTTGCAGAAATAAATATCATTTATACAAAATTTACTTCTGTGTATATCGTTTTCTTTTACATTCAAATTAGATGTGTGTTATATAGCTTGAACATGTTTTATATAAGAGTTGAGTTATAAGAGATACTGCACGTATGGCGCAGTGACAGAAGCGGTCACTTTGCCGCTGCTTACTGCTCTCAGTATTGTGACTGTTGTTGTTATAAGTCTGGGTGTTTTTTACGTCTTGGATATATTCCTAGTGTGGGACTTGTAAAAGAAAAAGATAAAAAGTCGTAGCAAGAGATCCCTTACCCAAGTATGTTCGGATGCTTTAATTTGTTCATGAGCTGCACTTCCCGAAGCATGTTTGGCCTGTTAGCGCGTTGTTGGTTCATTTTGAGCACCATCACCTTGCCGGAGGTTTTGTTCGTCACCTGAGAATAGAATTAAAAGTTAGTTATTAATATTTATAGTAGGGGGATCGCCAAGGAATAATTGTATGCTTAATGCACTTGACAGCACGGATGGCGTACTGGTTCAAGTGGTCGTCACGATGTTTTCTGCTGTGCAGAGTTGTTGTGGGATCAAACCCCACAAAGGACAAAATTCTGTGTATTCCACAAATAGCTATTTTTAATGTAGGCGTTATATTCAATAAAAAAAAAAACAAAATGTAAAAGAACGCTCCAAAATCACAAGATAACTATTTATGGATTATCGTACATTTTTTAGAACGCAGGTGTTTTTATAGTATGATGGGTAAAGAACTAGCGTGTCAATTGAGAGTCTGCTCGTTTGTCAAGCCACTTGACTACCGTCATCCTTGGTCACCGGTGACTCAAGAGACACAAGTGTTTTGACGCCCTTCCTTCCTTCTACATATGACTGGTAGCTTCCGGTAACCTCTTTCATTCTGTAAATTTCTTAACACAGATTTTTTTGCGAGGTCGTCGGTATCACTACCGCCCATTCCGGTTCGTCCACGGTTAACAAATTTATGTATATTCCTACTAATCAATACTAATATTTTAATGCTGAAGGGTTTATTCTGGGGCAGTATTATCCTATCATAGAAGACCAACCTAGTGACAGCATCCGTGTTGTCGTGTTTCGTTGGTGAGTGCGAGACTAGGAAGCCCAATGATGCAGGGATGACAGTTATCGTGGTAAGTGTGTGAGCCTTACTCAGCCACGATGACCGTCATGCCTTTTACGTCTCTAAGCGAGCGGGACGTGAAAAAGTATCTCGCTAGGCCATCATAGTGTGGGTCACCATACTGCTATATTTGCAATGAGTATGGTCACCACAGCTCTTGGATTCTAGTCATGCTTTCCATCAGGCAGAGTAGAGTTACTTCGGCAGGTTCTTAATATAGCAAAAAAAAATGTAATAACTGTAGAATGAATACAGAACAGGCGGTTCCTTTCTGTAATTTTTAACATTAAGAGAAACTAGAGATGTAAAAATTCTTTACCAAGCCTCGTGACTGCAATCTAGACTACGGGGTTACAAGGTTTGAAAATGCTTACTTTTACTTGCAAAGATTTACATGTATTTTTTTTTATTTACGTGACTATTGGACTTTTCGAAGTTTAGTTTTATTATAATATATGAAGAGAGTGCCGAGTATAGATAGATAGTTGTAAATAACTTCTAAACGATTATGAGAATTATCGTGAAATTGTAAAAATATTCCAATTTTTACATGAATGTTTAAAATATTAATTTAATAAAAAAAATAAAAAAAAACTAGTATATTTGTACTTGGTATTGAGTATTTAATAAAGAACATCAATTTTAGTTCTTATTTCCTAGTGCATAGCTTTCATAACATGAATATTGTACGACAAGAATTATGATATGAATTAGTATACAGATTTAATTGTATTTTTATTTATAATGTCTTCTACTTAAATTGTGGTACGTAAGATAATTTAAATCTTTCGCATTTCGCGGCACAGTTAAATAGCAATAGCTAAAATAACAATACCTTATGATTTTTAACAACTCAAATACTATTTCGATGGTCTCAGAAAAACATTCAATATTTATCTATGCCTAAAAAGGTAAATAGTGGCTTCAGTGTGCCAGAATTCAAGAAAGGAGATCCTAAAAGCATACTAGTTTATCTTTCTTTTTTGCTTCTTAAGATTGTCAAAACATTTTGAGAGGTTATACAAATTAGTTAACATTCTAACAAATCTCTAGTGAAAAGAGGGGAAAGGGAATAAATTCTGTGTCAATGCGGACTTTACAAACATACAAAAAACGGACACAAAGAACACCCAGACTCAGAACAACAATTTATGGATCACACAAAGTGTTGTCACATGTGGGGTTTGAACCCACAACACTCAGCGCAGTAAAGATCGGCGTGGCGACCGCTTAAACCACTAGGTCAACCGTGCAGTACGTGCAGTGAATGGCGATTATAAGCACTTGTAAAACTATCTAGTAAGTAGTTTAAATAGTATTATAAACATATAATCTGATAAGCTTTCTATATTAAGAGCCTGCCAAAGTGACTCTACTCTGCCTAATGGAAAGCATGAATAGAATCCAAGAGTTGTGGTCACCATACTCATTACAAATGCAGACAATGCAGTATGGTGACCCATACTATGGCGGCCTTTTGAGATGCTTTTTCACACCCCGCTTGGGGACGTAAAAGGCATGACAGTCATCGTGACAGTGTAAGGCTTACACAGTTACCACGATAACTGTCACTCCTGTATCAAGTTATTAAAAACGGGACATTCTAGCATGTATTTATATTTTTTTAATATTCATTCAAATAAAATTTGTTCTCATTGAGTCACCATTCGCTTATTATTATAAGGCTTTGGCGATATGATTGGTTTATTACTACATGTGTCATCTTTTTCTCAAAGACTTTTCTCACCCATGACATGTAAATTATGTATAGAAAGACATCAATTATCTTTATCAAACTATTTCACACGTTAATATTAATTTTATGAATTGCTAGGGATACCATTTTGTAAGTTATTATACCATTTATAACTGGCAAACTAGGTAAATAATGGATAATAACGAGTCATTTCGAATAATCACATTTTAGTCACATATAAATAGTGCCTCGTTAACGGCAGAGATTTTGGGAACTTAATGGGATTTATAAAGCTTGCAACTTAAAAAATAAACCATGATACAAACACATAGACATTTATAAGAGCTCGTTAGACTTTTGAATCTCCTGCATAGTACAGAAAAGCAAAAAACAAATCCAAAACACAAATTAAAAAATTGCCATGTGCTTCTCAAATCATGATTGTTATGTGGGTTTACACGTTTAAGAGTATTTTTTTATCTTGATCCTACCAAAGTGACTCTATTCTGCTTGATGGAAAGCATGAATAGAATTCAAGAGCGGTGGTCGCCATACTCACTGCGAATGCCGACAGTGCAATATGGCAACCCACGCTATGGCGGCCTAATGAGATGCTTTTTCACGCCCCGCTTGAAGAACCCGGGATCGGGTGAATATAAGATATTTGTATATATATATATCCTCTATCAATCAACCCGCGTGAATTCGAACAGATGGCAACCCTAGTATTATTGGTTAACGTTTTTTAATATACGTATACACAATATACGGTTCAGATGTGTATATCATCATCATCATTATCATCTCAGTCCAAAGACGTTTACTACTGGACATAGGCTTCCCCCAAGATGTCTATAATGATAGTAGATAAGGATATGGCTTTAACAGAAAAAATATCAATGAAATCCGCGTGAATTCGAAAAGGTGGCAACCCTAGTATTATTGGTATCAAGTTAACAATGTGAGTGTTTGCATCCGATCTGTGCAGTGTGCAGGTGAAGTATGCTACTAGTACTAGCTTGATAGATTGGATTTCTAGTTTCTATAATGCCGTTCGAATTAACCGTAACGCATGTCTCCGAAGACAGTTTTGGGGCAGTGTGGTATGTGAATAAGTAGGTAAACATTATATACATACACACACTTACGCCTGTATTAGTAAGCATCGTAGATAACGACAACTACACAGATAGAAACACGTGCACACACAAGCACACTTGTTATATTTGTACGCGCACGGAAAAAACAAAAACTTCCTTTTCTCTGAGGGGGATTTTTGTTTGAATTTTTTATTAGTTTTCACTAAGCTTTTACGTGTGCTATAAAAGAAGTAATTGACGGCTTATACACGAAATAAATCTTTCTTCTTCCCACGGGGATGCACTCGTATGAGTCCATATAAGTGAAAGTACGAGTATTAAGTCAACTTATTCTGTTCTCTGTTTTTTCGTTACATTACCTTCAGTTATTAAAGTATATGTTTTTATTTGTGAAATGTCCATTAATACCAAGTTAAATAGTTTTTGTGTCTTTATATGTTTAGCGTGTGTTTCTTATCCTTGTGCTAATAATGTAATCTTGATAAGAACAGTTCTGTTAACACAAACTGTTTTCAAGAATCTCAAGGTCAGATAAAGACGTATAATTCGAAATGTTAATATGCAAATGGAAAGTGATATTGTTTTTTCTTTCATTTTATGAAATATATACCACGACTGCCTCGATGTCGTAACGGTAGCGAATGCGACTGCTGTTTGAGGTCTCAGAGTTGGATGCCAGGATTGGACCAAATATTTGTATGTTCTGCAAATATATGTTGTTTTCCATGTATATACTACACAAAAAAGTTTATAAGCAGTCAATTTAGGTGCAATAATGCGAGCTCTGCTTAGTTCGAAGCTAGATGGCGTTGTGTGTCAGTCGTCTAAAATATTTATTATCATTTATTCAGTATTTGTTAAGGGCACACAGAGAAATCAACAGATTTGAAAAATCAACAAACGATTGAAGTAAACAAAATTTTATCGATATATTTTTCTAACTCTATTTTTAGCTTGTTATTGCTTTTAAGATCTAGTTTAATTCTTCACTTGACTTGGAAATGATTCAGTGATTATATCTTTCCTATCTTTTGATATTAGGTTATCTTAGATAAATATCTGAAATACGTCAAGTTTCTGA
This sequence comes from Hypercompe scribonia, assembly GCA_949316085.1. NCBI lineage: Eukaryota > Metazoa > Arthropoda > Insecta > Lepidoptera > Erebidae > Hypercompe > Hypercompe scribonia. The sequence goes on along the minus strand of OX438967.1, from coordinate 3,819,834 downwards.
ATAATGTACGAAATAGATTTTGATCCATTCTGTATAAGTATTAAGTGAGTTTGATGAAGCGTCCAATTTGTTAAGACATATTCATCATCATCAACAGACTTTTATGAACCACTGCTAGATAAAGATTTCTCCTTTTAAAAAGAGGTTTCGACTCACTATATCATGCTGGCCAGACGGGTTGGTTTAGGATTTGTGTCAAGTTTCCCTCTCTTTACAATATTGCTGTCCTGCTTAGTTAGCTTGTTTAGTCGGTTATTACGACATGCATCATCATCATCATAGCCAAAAGACGTTCACTGCTGGACATAAGCTTCTCACAAGGTTCTCCACAACAGCCGGCCCCGTGCTGCCCGCATCCAGCGGCTTCCCGCGACCTTCACTAGGTCGTCGAACCACCTTATGGGAGACCTACCAACGCATTAATAAAAGCATATTAACAAAACTTCGTACATGGTTTCTCTGAGAACAACCTATTTTGAACGCTCAACCAAACTATGCTCCATATCTATCTTACATGCTTTGAAGGATTAAGTGTTGATGACTGCAGAGAAGTAAGATAACCCGAATCCTCAAAAATATTATTTGTATGGCTCGAATGAGCTGAATTGACAATGTTTAAGCAAACCAGTTACGACTTACGTGTTTGCAAACCAGGTAAAATAAAAGAAAAAGAGTCATTTCTATTATATTCAGAATCCTCATTTCCAAAATCTCTTCAAGCAAGTATATTCATTCGAAATGTGTTCGGATCTTAACCAATTAATTAAAATAAATATTTACGCATCATACTGGAGATATTTTTCTGCATGCTTAAGATTGTAATCATACATATTATGTTGTAGAAAGTTTTGGGCGTCTTTCACTGGTTCACACTAAAAACTTATCTCGACCAAATTATCAAGGGTTTTTAATAAATGTGGAAATTGATGTTTCAATAAAGATTTCCTGAACGAGATGGATTTAACGATAAGGAAGTGTTATGGGCAAAAAAATATTGTCATACTGTCACATGCTGTTTCGCATTTCTGCTCATTAGCAAAAATTCTGTGGGAAAGAGACAATAAGTATTGACGGCGAGTAAGATCTAAAAACAAATTTACCTATTAAATAAAATTTTGTAGATTCCTTATTTAAAGATAGCAGTTAAGCCTTTCGGCTTTAGATTTTGCTCGTAAAATGAATTGATGTAGCATGTACATAATTATATTTACTAAGATAATGCCAATTTCTCCAGGAATTCACATCACCATATCAACAGTCTTTAACAGTCCACTGCTGGACATAGCCCTCTCCTTAGAAAGAAGCTTTGGCTTACTATACCACGCTGGCCAGATGAGTTGGTATAGGGTTTGTTTCAAGTATACCTTTCTCGATGCAGTGATGTTGTCCTGTGTGGTTTTCTGCCTTGATTTCTTACCACTTCCATGGGATGAATAAGTGTGGTGATATTCCATATTCTTATCTGTCACCATACGGAGAATTTCTAGGAATTACGTGCATATAATGTACCTACCTAGATTATTTACGATACATACCCCAATGAACTGAGTTTAGGAGTCATCCCGGCATAAACACCTATTTATGTGTATACTGGTTTATTAATACGATGGCATGTAGTTTTTTATAGTCTTCGGAAGGACATTTTATATATTACTAATACTAGTTTTATATACATATACTAAAATGGGTTATATTCGCTCGTAATTTTTGTTAAATTGTCAGATAAATATTTGAGTTCAGTAGGTGGATGTATTTCGTAATCATCCCTATTTCCGCCTCAGAAGGTGTAATGTTCAATGGTCACATAATAACATCTATATAGTCTAGAGGTAGAGTATTGACAAGTTCTCGTGTAATGTGTTTTATTTATTTGTGTATTTCCCTTTACAATAGACATTAAACAAAACAAAAAAGGGAAAAATGAGTTACAAAATATGTAAGTGTAACAATGGACGGTCTTATCGCTAACGGTGATTTCTTCCAGACAATCTTAACATGGACATCAGGTGTTTGAGTCATTTTAGAGTAGCTTACACACAAGTAACACATTATAACGAGAAAATTCAAATATCAATAGAGATTCATACACAAATACACACTCATTTATGTTACATGTATGTATAGTATATGTACGTGTATAGTGTGTAAATACACGAACGTTTTGAGGAATGAAACCTTAGAAATGATTCAAATTGTGCTGTATTCGAATCCCGAAATAAAGACATTACCAAGAACCACTTGCACATGACTTAAGCGATACATGAAACATGTTGCTGCAACTTTTTAATAAGACTTAAAGTTTTTGGGATTTAAAATGAGACTAGCATTTACTGAAGCTTCTAAGCTTCAGTAAATGCTAGTCTCTAGACTTCAAGTGTTCTTTTGTCAGTCAGGAGTCACCTGAATATAGCACGTGAGACGTGCATCCCTGCTCATATAATATACTATAATCAGATATCAAAACTGTAATCCAACTTTCACCAAAATATTATATATCAATCCAGGAAACATTATCAGTGTCGCCAAAAATGTTATCTCATATTTCTTCGTAATCTTCGTGCGATAGCTGATTTTATTTTCAATCTCAAATTATATATAACAATAATATTAATAGCCCTTAGATTATGTCAAAATTGTTCTTAAAAACTCTGTAAATTAATTTAGGTAACCTACCGTTGCTTTTTCAAAATATATGCCAAATAATCATAATGTGAGAACATGACAAAATCTTAACAATTCTTTCTAAATGAACTAAGTCGTAGTTTGAGTCAACATTCGTAAAGTAATGTTTTATGTCATATGTTGTTTTCGATCAAATAGTTCTTTAATTTAGTGTCTAATCATGATATGTATTATCTTTTTTGAAAATCGTTCACGTGTTCTTTGTAACTAAATTAACTACTATAAGTAATGACTTATTAACTCTTTGGTAACTAAATTTCTTTCTAACTGAAACTCTCTTTTTACTTTGTAATGTATTAAACAAATTAATAGAAGACAAACGCTGGATAGTTCTAAATTTATATAAAACTATTATTACCTACAAAAAATAGAACTCTTAAGACGCTATCTTAGAAATTGTAGGTAGTAGAGCCACGCTGATTTCAACACAAGTGGGCCGGCTCGACCGGGGCAGTACTACCCTCCCACAAAAGACCAACCTAAAGCGCTAGCATCCGTGCTGTCGTGTTTCGTTAGTGAGTTTGAGACCGGAGGAGGTTAACGTGGTAACTGTGTAAGCCTTACACTGTTACGATGACTGTCATGCCTTTTACGTCTCCAAGCGGGGTGTGAAAAAGCATCTCACTAGGCCGCCATAGTGTAGGTCACCATACTGCATTATCTCGATTTGCAATGAGTATGGTGACCGTAACTCTTGGATTTTATTCATGCCTTCCATTAGGCAGAGTAGAGTCACTTTGGCAGGCTATAAATACAAAAAAAAAAAATGGACACAGAAATACAGATTAGCAATCGAAGTTATTTTGACTTGTAGTACCAATTTGTAAAGTACTAATTACGTAAAATGAAATGCAAATCAATGTTTAAGCCAAGTTCTAAGGCACTACGCTCAACAATGTCTGTCCTTCATAAAAGTTGATAGCAGTATTATACGAGTGTAAAACGATTAAAAATACCTGGAATTCAGTTTTATCTAAATCAGCCTAGATGCGCAGCTATGACAATGACGCAGTTTAATAAGCGAATGATTATCTTTAGCAGTAAATCTGGTAAAATACTGCCATTTTATTTCAACAAAGGTAATTAATACAAGTAGTTATTATAGCGACTGACAACACTAGACACGCAATGTTAAACTGATCTAATGCATGTCGGTGTGTTTTTTAAATGTAGAAAATTATATGCAGTATATACGTAATTATATCACGATGAAGAAAAGTAAATAAAATGGGTTTATTTTTGAGAACCAGTTAGTAATAAAAAAAGAAAAATAAAAAAAATCCAGGTACAAAAGCCGGAGTCATAATTTAGATTTCATTCTCTTCAATACGAGCGATTACAACTTTTCTCCCATAACCATGAGACTGTGGAGGGACGTGTGTCATATCCCTATTTTCCCAAAGGGAAGATACTTCGACCAGGCGAGGTGATCATGCCTGGTGGGCCACGGCCGAACGGATAAAGGATTAGTAGTTGCATTGTAGTTCATTACATTCATACGTTTCGTTCATACTTCATAGTTCGATCTATCTTCGCTAGATGGCGCTGTTGTATATTTTTCTTTGTGCTGTAATGTGGACGTCGCCACGAGACCAAAGTAAATGCGGCACCTTTTATAACGAAGTAATCAGTTTAAGGTGTGCTCTTCCTTCTGTTACTGGTTAGAGATGTCTCTTCAGAACCAAAGACCTGAGACCATACTTATCTAGTGTCGCTCTGTATTGTTTACTACAGAAGAAGCGTCGAAGGAATCTCAATTTTGATTTTTATACTGGAATAGCTTTCAAACCAAAAATAACAATTCTTTACTTTCACAAAAAGTATTTTGAGGAAATGACGACAAGTAAACGACATGACGCCAGCAGAAAACGCACTACCATTTAGGAACCCTCTGTGGATTTAGTTTATCATGAGGGGTAGTTCTGAACGCATTAAACAACCATTTATTTTACCTTCGTGTCAAATACAGGACAGGTTGTATTCAGTACACAAGGGAACTATCAAGGGATGTATTTTTTTCTACAATCACACAAAGCTGTGGTTGTCTGTAGGTGTTGGGGTGAAAGGAAAAATAATATAAAATAAACGGAATGAAGAGAGGGATTCTACTTATTTTTATTCCGTGTGTGCGTTATTATATGCTCTTCATCTGAAGAGATAAGGACTTTTTAGCTCCGGGTCATATATGTTAAGTATTAAACTACCTTTGCAACAACAATACCTATATATACATACTTATATTTATATGCTACATACATAAAAGGATATCATAATGCAATTCACCTTTACTTTTCTTATGACGTGTGAACAATGGACTATCAGCTCGGTTAAGCTCGGTTAATCTGTAAAGATTACAAACCCGACGACGTATTACTATTTAGTGAACTATGACTCCGATAATTATCATTATTGCAAACTCCTTGACAAATTAAGTGTTAACTTTACTAAATTTATTGCTAATCAAACAGCCAGCTAACAATATGGAAATTGCATCAGTTCGATGTATTATGAGGCTGTTGAAATTTCTATATTGTACGGCGGCGATTGTTTCGACAGGGTGTCAGCAGGGCGTATTGTAATATGGCATATTTTGCGTTATAAGTTACGACATAATTGTTTACTTACTAATTATAATATGCTTCATGCTTCGGCGAAGGTATCGCAATAACTTTGTTTTGTTTTTTAATTCTCTATAAATTTAAAATTTAGAATTCAACATAAAAACATCTGAGACTTAGGGAAAGCTAAGTCAGAGAGTTTAAACTTAAGAGCAACGGGTGTATGTGTGTGTATCTCTCAAAGCCTTCTTTCTTGTTGTATTCGCTTGATATTGTTTTACAAATCAACGTGTGATAGTGTGTCTTAGATGCTCGCTTAGACTATAGTACCCAACTCCACTAACATTGAAAACAAAGGTAAGGAAATTTTAGAGTATTTGTAATTCAGAAGTTTATCGTCCAATACCACGTCTAGAATAGAATAGTGGGGTACTAAATAGATTAGAACAAGAAACTCGTAGATAAAAACGTTCTCGATGTCGTGTTCTATGAAAAACCTTTTGAAAAGTAGTTAAATCAGATTGAAATGTTCAGGTTTTGATTACGCCTTGCAATCGAATGACCTATGAGATAATGATTATAACACACCGTGGAAATGATGCCTCGTTCTAACATACGGAGGTGTAGTGAATTTCGTAATACCCACAAAAGGCGGGACAATAAAACTGAATTTTATTGACGGTCCCACATTCAGACTCCCACGTTTACCAAAAAACCAAAGCAAATACCTGTCTTAATAACATGCATAAACAGTTTTTTATTCATACCGAGTGTCACTAACAGTACTCGACGCCTACGTCTCTCGTAGTAACTTTGATATTGTGTAGCTAACACTTCCCACGAGGGTACCAATTAATACTAAACCGTATTCCTTCGTGTATAAGGTTGAATTGTTATTGCGTCGGCCGCCAGTGAGACGCTTTGTCCACTTGACACGGCTTTGCTAACGAACTGATGATGAGGTTTCACGAGTAACAGTTTTGAGAGGATAACCAGAGTATTAGACTGTTTTTACATTGAATGATAGTTTTGCATATTTTGAAGGATTTATCTTGACTTTTGATTATATCTTCTGTTTTGTGAAGTTACTTGATGGAGTAAAAGTGAAAAGGATAACTTATATGTAGCAGTTGAAGCTTGATATTTGGTTTAGTTAATCAACTGCCATTTTTAAGATTCTATAACAGTTACAGGTTATATAGCATATAAGAAATACGATCCTGCAGTACATACTCTTGTTGGTATTTAATTCTTCAATAATCATGAAATTTTTCATACTCGCTCCCAGGCATATGTTCTTGTTTTACAAAAACTAAGACATAAAGAAGACAAGAGTTTGTTTACTTACTATAAATTAGATTTCATAGCAGTTAAGGTAAACTTGTAATCGAAAGATTAACACGTTTGAACTTAGTCCAAAAATTATTTCGATAGAGTCCAGTTTTAAAAAACTTATTTACAACTTTTTTCAATTAGTACTTAGTAACAGAATCGATAAAATGCATCGTCGCCTGCTCGTCACTATTACAATATAAAAAAACTTAACGCGCCTTCATAGCAGAGGTTTTTTGAAAAAGGAACTCTGACTTTATTACATGACTCGGAGATAACACTAAGGTAATCCTGGCATGCAAGAATGTTGAAAATTCTTCGTGGAACACGCCCGTTGCACAAGCAAAAACATGCAATGAAAAACGAACAAGAGGCAAAGGTATGTGCATCGTAAAGCCGGTTATAAAAATAAAGTTATTATACCAGTAATATTGGACGCTGGATAGCGGGATCCGGTGGGAGTGGAACTTGTAGTTAGCCAAATACGTTGAATGGGAATTAGTTTGTTGAGATATTCAAATTTGGAATTTTAAGCCGCAAGGCACGTTGACTAAAATAGGCTGTTCGACAAGTTTTAAATGAATACCACATACGTTTCATTCAGTATAGTATATTATAAGCTTGCAATTTAATGCATTCTACTTACATATATTTCATATTTCTAAGAAAGATTATTTAATTTATTAAATTTAAAGTTTGACAACAAAAAATGACAATTTGGATGCTTTACAAAATAAAATTATCGAACGAGTTGAAGGCATATAGCATGACACGAGAACGGGTGTTATGTCCCTCTAACATAAAGGCATTATAATTCGACTAGGTGAAGTGATTAAGTCGCAAAAGTTGGTCTGATGTTGGATAGTTGAACGTGGATGTGGAAAGAAAATCTTTTTTCTACAGATTCACTCATCACGTAAAGACGTGACTCTTATTCATGCGTTTGTCACATTTAATCTAGTCTCGAGCTACTAAACGTTACTTAAACGAGCAATTTACGGTCATCAAAAAAAAATACATGTTGGCTAACTGTAGGTTTGACCTACTGCATGAGTAAATAAGCTAGCACATTATAAAAATGCTATTTAATAGGCATTCTATAAACAATACTTGTACTCTAAGACCTTTGTAGAATGAACAGTAGGTACAAGGCACGAATAAAGGTTCAATTTACAAAGAAAGCTCGTCCGAGAGAAGTTACATGTAAAAATATCAAACCCTTTTAAGGGTGTTGGAATGTGTAAACATGCTGAGATACAATTGTTTACTTTTGTCGACGTGTGATCTGGAAGGTTAACTTTTATATTATATCACACTAGCCGTTGCCCGCGGCTTCATTCACGTGATTATTTCTTTTTTAAATTTGAAAATGACTGCTTCCATACAATCGTTTTATTTTAACCTTTAACAATCCACTGCTGGACAAAGTATCTCTGCTTAGAAAGGAAGTTTTGTACAGAGCTAGACATGTTGGTATTGACTTTGATTTAGATTTTTCTTCTCTTTCCAGTGATGCTGCCCTGTATGCTCCTTGAGTCGTGAATAGGAGTGAATTCACCTCCATGGGTGAATAGGGATGCTGACACTTCGTATTCTTAATCCCTCATCTCATGGAGATATCCACCCCTTAGGAGCGATATTTTCTTACTAACCCAATTACTTTTTTTTAGTTTCCTAATTGTCTATTTAGAGACGGCTGCACGTGAGATGTCAAATGTCAAATCTGTCAAAATGTAAAGTTTGTAGCTCCAGCGGTTTAGGTTTAGTCAGTCAGGGTAAGTAATTGTAATATATGGACATATATCGTCGGGAAAACCGACATTATTGATTCGTAAATACGTCTTAAGAAACTAAGCGTCTCAATATTTTCGTATTTAAGTATTATATACGTTTGTGCTTTTAGCATACGAATGAGGTATAAACCACCAAGTGCGAGTTGAATTACTTAGGAGAGTATTCCGTACGATAAAATATGTACATTCGTACGCATAATACTCAGAGATTTATTATGTTATTTTTTTGACAATAGACTTTCTGTTCCTTTTCCGTTTTGTCTTCTTCTAAAATATTTTTCTTAGATATGTGTAAGGGATGGAGTATAAGGAAAGGTAATGGACTTTCTTAAATTATTTCTTTCCTTTATATGTTAACTTTTAACAATATAACCTTATAATAAGCATTGTCATTTTATCTGTCCTAAAATAGGATTTGAAATTTTATTTGCCATTTTTTAAATAAGTAGCCCTTATTTTTAATACAATGTTTATAAGTGTTGTGTTGTACATGCATAAAGTCACGCCTGTTTCTCTGACAGGGTTGGCAGTGGCATGTGAAACATCCACTTTTCGCCAGTGTTTTGGTCCCACGCACTAGGTGGCGAGCCTATTGCCGCTAATCGAGATGTTTTGTTTGCTAGAGCAGCACTTGCAGGTGACTTCCTTTGTCAGGCGCAGAGTGGCACACCGTGCGGTTTTAGTCGGTCCGATTCCGACACACCAGCCCGCCGTAAACCCCGGTGGGGTGACTGCCCGAGGGGGTTTCAACAGGTTAAAAAAAAAAGAAAGCACTTGCAGGTGAGGGTGACTTGGGCTCTTAAGTTCTTGGTAGAAACCCTCTATGTCTTTTTTGGTAGGTACTCTATACGCACACACATATATAACACAATACTTTACACATTACTTATGTATTGTGTACATAATCAATTCCAAGTTGGTTAAAATGAGTCTCAGGCATTACATTGGTTGATGTTTGTCTAAAATTTGTTGTGACTGAACTGTGATACAAATATTATGTATCAAATCAATAATTTCAATTCACTTTTGAGAATTGGATTTGTTCCAATAGACTGTATGATGCTGATGCAGTTCGTAATGGCGTGTGCAAGATTCGAAATCAATAAATACAAGTGTTCTAGTTAGATTATGTTGTTTAAAATACTGCAATATCCTACACACAATAACACACACTTTACCAGATAGTAGAGCCACGCTGATTTCAGCATGAACGGGCCAACTCGTCCGGGCCAGTACTACCCTCCCACAGAAGATCAACTTGAAGCGCCAGCATCCGTGCTGTCGTGTTTCGTTGGTGAGTGTGAGACCAGAGGTCCATTGCTGCAGGGGTGACAGTTATCGTGGTAAATGTGTGCAATATAATGCTGCGATGGTTGTCATGTCTTTTACTTCCCCAAGTGAGGCGTAAAAAATCGTAATAGGCCGCCATAGTATGGGTCACTATACTGCATTGTCAGCATTTGCAATGAGTATGGTGACTACAACTTTTGGATTCTATTCATGCTTTCCATCAGAGTAGTCACTTTGGCTGGTTAATATAAAGCAAAAAAAAACATTCATTATACAACAATAGAAATCTACAATTCGAGATATAGATTATACACGAAATGATGTATTAAATCACAATGATATTTATTTTAATATAGACATATTAAACACAAATTACACACAGAATGGTCGTATAGCAGATTTATTCGTCTTGGGTGGAAATTAAAACCAGGATCTCTTATTTAGTAATCGGGATAACTAAATGACCATAAAATAAACATACCAGCTACGGCAGTATCAGTTTTTGTGGCAATTAAAAACATTTCCTACGTCGGTGTCGTATAAATTTAAGCTCATAATAACAATAATCCTATAAAATTAACCATCTAGTCTGAAAACTGGTTACCTATTGCACGCTTCACAGAATAAATATTTAAAAACACCGTATTTTATCGTATTTTATCAATTGTAGTCTAGTTTCTAAGCATAAATTGATATTTATTTATTATACTATTTGCTTCAATTCAATAAATGTTTCTTCTTATCAAAAATAGACGTTATTGTTGTGTTAAGAAGTGTGTGGAATTTTTTTTGTAAACAAGGTTAAGTCTCCCGGTCTACTTCCACATAAAAAACATAGCTAAATGAACATTGTATAATTTACAAGAAAAAAGTTACATTCTATAAAAAAAATGACCAATTAACGCAAAAAGGTGACTTAATGTACCGAGACAGAGAATAAATTTTTCTTTCACCCAGAACTTCAACATCTAAAGCATATAATATTCAACCAAGCCACGTTTCAGAGAGAATTTCCATAATTGCGAACGTCGAGCAACGCGCTAGCTCTGTACATAATAAGGGTCCACTTTGACCCAAACTGGCCTTACCCAGCACAAATATGGACAAAGGAGATTCTATCTTGGGTTTCGCACGGTCGAGAATCAAGCGTAGATTTACAACTGCAATTTAAAAATTCTCGAATTGGACATGTGGCTTGTGGAGTGAGCTTGATGGTCGATTGTGCTAGCACCGACTGCTAGATATTGAAAATCCTGAGAACTTAACTTAATCACAAGCGTAGTTCAATTTTATTACGTTTTCTGCTAAAGTTTGTCGCTTTATATGCTTTTGGTCGCGGCTCTGTGTGTATTTTTTTCTATATTAAGAACCTGCCAAAGTGACTCTACTCTGTCTGATGGAAAGCGTGAATAGAATCCAAGATTAGTGATCACCATCTCATTACAAATGCAATATGGTGATCCACACTGGCGGTCTAGGAGATGTTTTTTCACGCCGCGCTTCGGGACGTAAAAGGCATGAATGACAGTCATCGTGGCAGTGTAAAGCTCAAACAGTTAGCACGACAACTGTCACCGCTGCATCAATGGATCTCCGGTCTCGTACTCACCAACGAAACACGACAGAACGTCGGTCGTCACGGTAAAAAATAACGCATGTTACTTGCTGAAAATTTAGCTTACCATTGGTGAAAGACATGGAAGAAGTTTTAAAATCGCAACCAAAGAAGCTCACTCGCATTCATAATTAGCATAACTTAAGATAAAAAAGATTTTATCTATAAAGCAGTAAAGTATGTTTTAAAATTGAAACTGCTCTGTCGCAGTCTTATTTGCTCATTGTCAAAAAGATTCATCAAACTAATTTTCTTAAAATCCTAACCACTAATATCCAAAGGGGATTCCAGCACGTTAAAAAAAAATTGACACAATTAGCTAATTACATCTTTTACAACTATTGCCATAATATTTATGTGTTACTGTGTTAGGCATACGTGTTTAGGATAAGATGGATAGGACACGCTAGTTTAAAAAAAATCATTTTAAGGATTTGCAAATCTTAGCTTAAGACGTCTTAGTTACTAGAGACGTAGCTATGTTGTTAATAAATATTTACAGTATATTCGTGCGAAGGTAATGTAATTTTATGAATTGTACAAAATCGATTCACGAACTTGTTAAAACAATCGGTTTCAATTATACGATTGCCGCAACAACAGTTTTCGTAATTCGAAACATTTAGCCTTGAGTGATTAGATGCTCAATCTAAGATTACAGTTAAGATTTTCATTAAGCCAATATTTACATTTTTTATTCAAATGTAACAATTCTCTCGCTATAGAAATCTTTTATGGGGGTTCAATCGCTCCCAATTTTTTGCAAATTAAGAGCTCACTTGTCTCGTGAATTGCAGATGACTACGGGTGTCGTGAGGTACTTTTCATCTGATCAAGTGTCCGTTGTTTCCCCCATATATAAGCAAAATTCAAATTCGAATATTAATCTGTTCAATTTTTCTTTCTTAAGCTACAATACTAGAGTTTACAATACAGCAGGTACGATGCACCGTTAATGATTAACGAGGCACGTTTCATGTGTTCGCGTGGTCGTGACTGACAAAACGCCATGACAGTTCCTGGCTTACTCCCTTATTATGTCGTTTGAGTGGGAAATATTTGAAAGATATACTCAGAAATTATTTGCATTTTCAAATATACGCATTGAATTAAATACGCAGAATTTCATATAACTTATGATAAAAAATAAATTCAAAACTAGAATTGGCGTCCCAGGAAATCCGCAAATGATAAGTCACAAACGATTAGCTTAATGCGATTAGTAGTGAGTTGAAACGTATGCTCATGTTCAGGCAACAGCGAGCATGTCGTATCCGTATATGGCGGAAGATGAACTCTAGATTTCGCACGCTGTGATCGTTACCATGTACATACATATAGGCTGATAGTCCCCTATGCTAACGATTTACTTGGATGTTGAGATTTTTGAAGTTTGTTGAACAAATTGTTAGCAGAAGAGTAATTCTTGATTTGTTTAACTTAACACAGTTCAATATAGTTAATAGTTAATTGGTAATATTTATTATACATTAGCTTTCGTCTGCAGGGTCGGTCTCTATCGTTTAATTTATTACATTTTTTTGATTATAACTATAACGTTTTTATACACTAAATTACATCCATACAAGCTAGTATTTAGAGACTTTAGTAAAGTAGGTAGTAAGTAAAAATTAGTATTACGTGTTTTCCTCTTTAAAGTTAGATCCCAAATGTTAAACGAACCCATTACAAAAGACCATGTTTAATTACATTTTAAAAAATATTATATGTAACACTCGCTTAAAAAAATTTCCAAATGCGGTTTTTTCCACTCGTGACTCGTACCGTGAAAGAAGAAACCGTTCCCAAACAAGTCACATTCTATTCTAAAACAGGATAACACGAATATTCTTATATGACGGCTCATATGAAAATCTTCACGGTATATAAATTTAGTTTCCGCTTTTATTTCGGGTGGTACCCTTCCGTTGTGATTATAAACGTGATGCAAAAGCAACGAACGACACATATCTATTTATGGCCGTCTAAAAATAATGGTGCACGCCTTAGCGTCCGAGGGAATGTACTTTTTATGCACCTTGCTAAGTATTACTCGCATATTGGTGTAGCTTTTTTTCATAATTGCAATCTTTTTCGGTTGATGGTCACATTGATATCAAATCTAGTTAAAAAAACTTATTTTCAGATATTGATGCCTGCAGTAGAGCCATAGTTCGTAGTTATCTTTGTATCAATTCGAAGAATACATTAACGTCGGACAACATGGAGAGTTGTAGGTACTACAGTTTTCTGCAATAAGTTTCAAAGAGTTCTGCTTCACCGTTGAAATATATAATATACCTTCTGAACTGTACTGAGTTGAGTTTCAATCGTTGCTTAAGGCTTGACTGAATTGAAGTTCTTGTGTGCTACTGCTCAGAGAAATATTTCAGGTTGCTTACTATCAACTAGAACGAATTAAAGTAAATCAGGTACGCAATGGAAAGAGCCGATCCGCGTAACACGTCACACATTTTTCATTGTCTCTTACTTTGCAAAAGTAGCATGAAAAATACTGACGAAAAAAAAAAATCAATATTATCCTTTTATAATATGAAGCTGAAATCTAAAGTTATTTTCAGAAATGAAAATTTCAACATCATTTAATGATTTAAGATTATATCAATCGTTACTTAAGTAAATGAAACTGCTACCGTAAGTAAACTAGTTGATAATCTCTATACAAATATTTTATCTTAGTAAGATTTACTTTATACCGAAGCTAGTTAATTTTTGATCTGTAAACTGTTCTTACTTCCGATTACGTAGATTTTAAACAAACTTGTATTATGTACTAAAAATTTTGGACTAACATACCGACAACAAGTGTTTTAAAATGATGACCGTTTCTTTCTTTCTAGTTATATGGATGGTATCATTATTTTACGTATTAAAATAATAAGCAAAATGATATATAAGCTATAATACAAGACACTTATCTTAAACTACGATCACCCACAGCATGAAGGTTAGTCTGCAATCATTCAACATCTTCAGCTTTTTGACTGAAGGCCACAGCTGGACATAGGCTTCTTCTGAGAAAGGATATTTCAGCCTTCTACTTCACGCTGGCTAAAAGAGGGGTTGGTATTGAGATCTTTTTTCGAGTTTGCCGACAATTTGTTAGCTCCATATACATGCACAATCTACTTATTGCGTACTGATAAGTTGTAACATACTACTTCAAATAACAATGCTGTTTAGGTGCCCTTTGGCGAAAAACCTTAAGCAGGTCAGCAGGTTAGTAGGTCAGCACCAATCAGTTGTCAACAGCTCTTCCTGAATGTGTCTTCACGTAGCAAAAACAACGAATAGCTTTGGTGCGTACGAATGAAATTTAATGATTAAACTACTACTAAACTATACGTGTTGTAGACGGTGGCGATTTCCACATTACAGCACAAAGAAAAATTTACAACAGCGCCATCTAGCGAAGATACATCGAACTACGAAGTATGAACGAAACGTATGGATGTAATGAACTACAATGCAACTACTAACCCTGTATCGCGATATAGAGATTCACGTGGCAATTAGCACATCCCAACATCAACCGTTGGGGTGTGGCCCACCAGGCATGATCACCTCGCCTGGTCGGAGGATCCTCCCTTTGTGTCGGAGGCATATGACACATGTCCCGACACACGAGACTAAACGAAAATTAGTTAATTAGTAGCTTCTTTTAACTCAAGTAGTGAGACACAATAAATTCCAGTTCTTGAGCATTATTTCTTTATAGACCATAAGGTACGCTGTTTACGTTTTAAATCTATTTACAAGCCACACAACTTAAAGTATACCAGCTAGGGTTGTCAATATTATATTCCACACAGGAGAGGGCCACTTGCAGCCGTAAGTGGCCCGAGGTACGACGGGGTTCCAGGGATTTTCTTACTAGGGTGCACCTGGTCCCCTGGCTATTGGTACCTGAGACGGCGTGTGGTTTTTGGTCGGTTCGAGTCCAACATAACCATCCTTCGGTGGTATCCGTAGGGATTTCCGCACAATACAAAAAAAAGGGATGTCAATATTTTGAAAATATTTCACAGACTGCGGTTATTTTGGTTCAAGTTAAAATGTCAAATATTCGTCAAAGTATGATTCGATGTTCAGTGAAATTAGGCTATACTGTAATGTATAGATACTTTATAAATGTCTTTCATTGATTTTCTGGAGTTTTTTGTGACACGATCACAAGATCTGTTGTGCATGCATCCGTTTAGGTAAGCGGATAATACCTAGTGAGCCCACATTACGTAGTTGTTTTCTCAACATTTGACAGCCCTAGCTGAGACCTTCATCAAGTATTCGTAAACAAACATTCGAGCTTACTTATTTTTATAGAGTTCGTGCCGTATCTACAATTTTCTTTTTTCCAATACATATTTCGAAACCTCGTTCTTTTCACGAAGGCCTAACTACGTGTATTTCTATAAAATGGTGTTTAAAAATTTGCGATGCTGTTCAAGTGTGGCCTAGAAATCTCGTATTCGATAGCAAACACAGATTTATAGTGGCCCATAGTCGTAGACCTAATTAAGATAACTGTAGATATCTGTTATCGCAATAGTAGTGCGACGAGAATAAGCTTCAAATATTGCGTTATATTGTAGATTGCTACAACATTTATATAACGCAAGAGATATATTTATATATATCAATTAGCATTGTAATAGTTATTAGCTTTAATATGCATAAACATTTTAGAATTAGTGTTGTTGATCTCATAAAAGTGAGCGTATCTTGAGTTACATCATATTTTAGAATCAATAATTATTGTTGTGACTGTCACATTATGTGAACATATCACTCAGAGAAGTGGGAGAATGAAATAAGTGCGTTGGTATCCACAACGCAAGATGAATTTTACGGTGGGTTTCAGTATTCCAAACAGCCAATACACTGTTAGATAGTATCTGGTCAATTTTAAAGTGTGTTTTTTTAGTCTAGTTTAAGTCTAATTTAATATAAACACAGTATCTAATAAGTCACGTCACATCGGTGATAATAGTAATACATATCGCTAACCGAGTATATATAACACAATGATATAACATGATGTTAATTATTATATATTGTAGGATTTCATTACAATGCAAAGGGACATAACCATATCCAGCAGTGAACTATGAAAGGCTGTTGGTGATGGTGATGATGATGATGATAGCCATGTTTAGTAACAATTCAAATTGCATATATAATTTTTGTATGTCAATGCGGACAGATGAGTCACCTGAAAGAAAGTAATTACCGCCGCTCATGACCATCAGTATCTCACGAGTTATAAGCGCGTTGCTGGGCCTTTGAGGAAGGAGTACGCTCAATAAAAGCAAAACGACCGCAAGTTTCTTTGTTTGTAATGAATAGTAATGGTAGTGAATGCGATTGCTGTGCTTGAGGTCTCGGGTTCGATTCCCGGGTTGGTCCAAATGTTTGTATGATCTGCAAGCATTTGTTTCAAAGTTTGGGTGTTTTCTATGTATAATATGTATGTATTTACCAAAAAAAAGTATTCTATCAATCAGTCTAGTTATCATAGCACTAGCTCTGCTTAGTTTGAAACTAGTTGATGTGTGTCAAATTTCCGAAATATTTATTTATTTATATAAGATCAGAAGAGTGTATTTATTTAGCAAGCGTATAAAGTGTGCTTGGATCCTCGGTAACTGTTATATAAATTTAAATTGCAATGCAATTAATTTTATTTTAGAAATCTAGAGCAAGTTAATTTGATCTTAGAATCTTGACTGTTAGGACTTTTTGTAATATATGACTTGCTTTGATTTCTTATCCGGCCGTGAAAACTTAAATATTGTCGAATATGCAGCGTAATATAATAAATTTCTACTCGTCTTCATAGTTAAACCCGATTATCTCTTGACGAAGTAATGAAGTTACACACCAGAGGTGGGGTTACATAGAATGTTTTTTTATAATACATAATTAGTTTCAAAAATAGTAAGGGACTACCTCCGCGTTAATTAACACATGCAACTCAAGAGATGTCAATGCGTTGCCCTCCTTTAAAGTGAAGAAAGGGGGGCCTTTCATAAGTTAGAATAGGAAAATTTAGAGTGCACATTGTGACTCTTCCACGGTTTTCCATAAGCTAAATTACACTGTCACGATGACTGTCATGCCTTTTACGTCCCCAAGCAGAGTGTGAAAAAGCATCTCACAAGGCCGCCATAGTGTGGGTCACCATACTGCATTGTCTGCATTTGCAATGAGTATAGTAACCACAACTCTTGGATTCTATTCATGCTTTCCATCAGGCAGAGTAGAGTCACTTTGGCAGGCTCTTAATATAGAAAAAAAAAATTTTGTAACATTAAGCTTTCTAGACAAAATATCTTAGGTTCCATTCTTTTCCGAGAGTTATTACACAAAGATTGTTTACAATTTATTATCATAACCAAGAGCCTTTACAATCCATCGCTGGGTGTTGGCCCCACATTACAAATGAGGTTTTGGAGCACTATACCACGTTGGCAACGGGATGTAAAGGAGTGGTAACACTTTGTATTTTTAATACGTCACCACAAGAAAATTTTACATTTACATGATACAAATTCGTAAACGCATCGCATTATACAACAATTGCAAATTACATAAAAGAGAAAGATGTATAAAGTCGATTGAATATTTATATCGATAACATTCTAGAAGTTGCGACACTGTACTTTACAATTGAGGTTCATCGTGACATGTTCAAATTAATCACTAGATGTGAAATGTCGATGGACACGTGTAGGAGCGAATGGGCTATCTGACAATCTAGTGGGTGTCGTAGCTAAAAGTGACACTTGGGTAACATGCTGCTGACCATCTGTTGCGGCTGTCAAGGCTTGTAGGTACTTTACTTATATGCCACGTCCAGTCTTTTGTCTTTTTAAGCGCTTTAAAAAAAAGGAAATATGATTTAAATTTAATCATATTTTTTATGCTTATCAGACCAGTCAGACTCAGGAACTTGACTCTAACCACTATTAGCCAGCGAAAAAAACACTTGTTAAATCAAAGAACACGTAAAAACTCAACGCCTTCACTAAAAAAATGGCAGCTGTTCAAACTCCATTTATTAACTAGAGTTAATGAGACCCAAAGAAAATTGTAAATTCAAATATACTTCCTTATTTTAAGAGGCAAAATGATGATATAGTAATGTATATAGGCTGTGGTAAAATAACATTCAACCTTCAACTTTTTATTGTTCTTGTTGTAAAATAAGCATGAAAACTTGAATTTCTCCGAGGCTCGGCGTATACATTAAACCTTTTTGGTAATATTTTTCCTAACTCTGAAATCTGAATGAAAACAACACAATGCTGAATTTCGTTAGGGAAACATTATAACAATAGTGTTGTCACGTTAATACCAGACCATATTACAACTAAAATGTTGACATTAATTCCAATTTTTTTATGCTATGTTGTGAACAAATTACTAAATGTGTTTCGGCAATTCAGTTCAACTTTTTTTTCAAGAGAATTTATAATTATTTGTGTTACCATAGAAAAGTTGTTACATTAACTTACCGACATTATCCTTCAGTAATCTTAACCATCAGTTGGGCTTTGAAAAATAAAACTCATAAATGATTTATCTCTTTTCATTGTTACTTAATCAAATTATTTATATTAGGTACAAAAAATACTAAAATATGTATACAACCTTATCTGCTGCAGTAATTATAAGATATTTAACGTATCATATATATACGAGCGGGGCTAATATCATATTGGAATTAACAATTTTTAGGTCCCATCCATATTAGCCACGCCGAAAGTAACTTCTATCCTTTATAAAAGAAATAAAAAACAGTATTTTTTTAGTTATAATGGATGAATACTTATAAAATAGACTCTGTAATAAAAAGAATTGATAACGAGTCTTGAGATCTTCTGTAATTTGTCTTATTTCAAGCAAATAAAGTATCTATGTCTTAGAATGAGGATTTGTACCACTTTTATTTCAATGGTAATATCTACCGTATTGGAGAATGGTTGTTGAAGTCCCGTTGTACAATCACTATTCTGCGGACACGCGACGGCCGAGGCACAGATATGAACTCCGTTTTAAGGGAGCTCGTGCACTAGATGGATAAGGCTTAGATGAAGATCTATGGACGTCGATCGTACAGTTATTAGAAATTTCACAGGACAAAGTGGTTGACATTTTATTTGTTTTTATCTTGTTGAAAATAACTTATAACAAAGCCTAACGTTATGTAGATAGCTAGAAGTGTACAAATTTTTTTGTATTTACAAACTATATTTTTAGTTCTACTTAAGTGAATAAGAGTCAAGTTCGGCTCAACTGAAAACCGTTAGGAATTGTGCCTCTACATACACATTCGAATTCTATTGCAGACTTTCGCGGACTTAACCGCGTAAGACACTCTTCAACCTTATTATTATAAGGAAAGAGGATCTGTGCTGTTCAGTAGCAGTCCTTCCAAATCAGCCAATTGAAGCACGCAAAAGTCATCACAGAGCACCTATAGAATATAAGAATTGTAGAGGAGGAAATGGAGTTTGAATATAGCTACAAGACAGGGGAAAGTTGCGCAATTTGCAATATTTGATAATAAATCTGCGCATCAATATGTAAATAAAACTAAGTTTCGATAATACAACGCGAAGAACGTGGAAGTAATTGTATATTTAAATTGTTTTTAAACATATTAACGCAATAAATTATATAAATTCTTCTTTAACCGAACTTTTTCCCCAACAAAGTTGAGGTCTGTTTTGAGTCTACCACGATACGGATTTTTTTTTTACGTAGAGCGAGCGACTGCTGTCAAACGTCCATAATCCAAGTACTAAGCGATTTGGTAAGAAATTAAGTACGAGTACATTATATACATGAATAGAACTCAAAACGTCACATCCTGCGTCGTATTACTTCTCCGTTAGTCTTACTTACGTCGAGTCATTACTACATTTGTCGTTTAAACAGCAGTACCAAGATAGTCAATGTACATTAAAACGATTATGTACACTTCTCTTGTTGATTGGAATTTATACCATTCTTGGATAAGATCAGCCATCTCAGTCTGAATTATGTTAACATGAGGTTAGAAGAAAAAGACGGGTGAATAAAGTGTTGGGTGTTGAAATATTGATGGTGTTGAGATGTGATGTGGTAAGTGAAATTATGGCTTCAGATAAGTGTGAAGAGGAAGTGAATATGATATAGTTGATGTTGCCGATCATATTATGCAATATGTATATATTATGATTCTGTAGTAAAAATATAAATGGATATGAATATGACGATTCCTTTGTTTATAAATAAATAAATTTTCGGACGTTTGACACAAAATGTCATCTAATTTCAAACTAAGCAGATCTTGTGCTATAATAACTAGATTGACTGATAGAATACTTATATACTTTTGTTTTAAATATATACATATTATACATACAAAACACTCAAACTGCGAAACAAATATTTGCAGATCATACAAACATTTGGTCCGACCTGGGAATCGAACCCGAGACCTCAAACACAGCAGTCGCCGTTCACTACCGCTGCGCCACCGAGGCAGTTGTTATTATTATAGTTTATTTAACCATGATATTATTTTGCTAATTTGTTAGACGTATATAATTGTATAATATTCTTCAGGAAAGGTTAAAGACTCTATAACGTCATGCTACAACTCTGAGGGACGGAGCAGTCACCATAAACGCAGGTGAATCTGAAAGGCACGGCTCTTCAAGTTTATAAAAGAATGAACGATATCAATATTACTAAGCTACATTTCATTACCGATTATATTAACTGCACGAAATGCTTTACAGTGACTTCTCAAATTAACTGGACTGTACTGAAATATCAAAGATATTGTAATAAACATTACCACAATATTAATGCAATAAATTTTAGTATTACACTTTAAAAAAATGTTAGCAATCTGAATTACAGTTCAATGATACGTTACATCAATAAATCGAGTTGTTGACGATGCTGCGGCAACGTGTGGCCATCGAAGCGCGAAACACAAAACGCAATCGACTAAACGACACAAATACGTCGCCCGTTAGTCGTATCGCGTCGCACGCGCACATCCGCGCGTCTAATTTCAGGAGGAACGGTAATAGGACGGTTTAATGGAAGCGTGCGGTAGCACTAACTGTCCTGGAATTTATATCAAGGCCGACCGTTTTCAGATAAACGTCGATACATAACTTGTACGAGCAACACAGCGTACGCAACATCTGCCGAGATATGTGGGTGTCCAAAGCATCAATGTCGGATCGAATTTGGTGATACATGTCTAATGTAAATTGGATCAGTTAAGTGTTTCTGAAGCGTCAAAAAGTCATCGTACTATAAGTCAGGTAGACGAACAAAATTAACAATTTATTTTACTAAAGGTAGATTTGTTTTATAGCTATGTTGGCGGGAATTACGGGATCACTTATTTATTACGACATTATATGCACCTTTAACTTGCATGACGTTACATTTCTAAAGTTACTTTTCAACTGTTCTAATTTAACCGTGCATTTTGGGTAAAAACAACTATGCCGTTGTAAAAAAACTTAAGTAAATGATGTCCAACTAATTAAAGAAAAACAAGATATCCGCATTCGTGTTAGTATTTAAACGAAACATAACAAACAATATACCCCTAATGATTATTTTTTTGGCAATAATAAAGTCACGAAAAGTGTCATGACATTAGAAATCATTAAGCATGTCTGTCGGGTCTAAAAGTACATTTATGAAAGTAGGTTACCAATGACAAATAGATGACAAGAAATTCTTCAGATGTTTTAACGTGTCAGCCTGTTACAACAAAAACTAACAATCGTTGGACGATTTGAATTAATTACTTGTACACAACATAAAATACTTCAACTGAATACGGACTTATAAAAGAGTTCTAGAATCTTCTTTTCGTGTTCTCTTGTGTAAAGATTGATTGCATTTTAAAAGCAGGTCGACCTCTGCCGGCGCATACGAAAGTTAAACAAAAGGCACAAATGAACAAACTAGAAGTGATGGTGCATACCGATAGCCGATACTTGTTACCCAACAGAGGAAGCATCGGTGATTCTCAACAAACGGTAGATTATTATCAAAGAATTCGATGACATCACTATTTTTGTAATAATCATTCAATATAGTGCCCTGAAACAAAACGTCAGTTGTTTCATAGCAGAATATTTTCTATTGTAAATATTGTTATGTTGAATATAACGAACGGCGGTGTTACAAACAATGCTGGCAAACAATTACACTAGTGATTGATTTGGGAATGTATCGCATTGCAATACTGCTCTAAACAAACCTGTGATAGTGGTGGACTAAATTTGTTACATAAATAATTCTTCGTGAAAAAGAAATAGTTTGCTGAGTTTATGTAACAAAAGTTAAATCAATCGTTTGTTTGTTTACCGTGAGAGACGACATTATGAAAATGATTCACATTGTCAGACTGACAGTTTCGTGACTGTTAATCATTTTGTAAAGAAACATCATTGATAATTTTCTCTTTTGATTATATTTCGTAAGAAACAAGTCTTCGTATGTAATCTATAGATAGTTAGATTGATTACTTTCCATTAGATGATTGCTGACAAACAGATTTTGAACCGATAGGGCAAATGTTAGCTCATAAAGAAGCATTTAAGAAATGATTATATAAAATATTAATAGTCACAAGTACACTTAGCTAACGGTTTCATTAAATAATTTGGTTGTATAGCCACGCTGACTTCAGCACGAACGGGCAGGCTCGACCGGGGCAGTACTACCTTCCCACAGAAGACCAACCTAAAGCGACAGCTGCCGTGCTGACGTGTTTTGTTGGTGAGTACGAGATCGAAAGCTCATTGATGCAGGGGTGAAGTATAGTGGTGTGTGAGCTTAACACAGCCACGATGACTGTCATGTCTTTTACGTCACCAAGCGAGGCGTGAAAAAGCATCTCACTAGGCCGCTATAGTCTGCAATCGCAATGACTATGGAGAGTACAACTCTTGGATTCTATTTATGTTTTCCATCTGGCAGATTAGTCACTTTGGCAGACTCTTAAAATAAAAAAAAATAAAAAAAAAAATTTTAGACAATACCAAGTTGTCTTTTATTCATTCATATTGGTATTCAAAATACTTTACATTAATGATCTGATATTCGTCCTGATATGCAAATTGATAGACACAGAGAGTTGCATCTGTGATGCTACAATTTTAACTGAAGCATCACCTACAAATTAGCTTAGGTATAGTATTAGTAAATTCAAATGAACATTTTATAAGTACTCACATAAAACTATTGCTGCTATCTTTCTTATGAACTAGCAACAAATTGATAAGGTGCAAATACGATAGAAGTCAAAATATATTTATGGTTATGACCTACAAAAGCTTTATTATTTGTTTTTAAAGCAAAAAAAAAATCACCTCAGTTGAAATTGGAGGAAAACAAACATCAAACTGTAAAGGTTGCTCCACCATACAATTCATTTAGCTACTTGAAAACAAGCCCTTTTGCCATAACAACAAAAAGATTTAAACAGTGTAGAGCAGTCATGTTTTGCATAAAATATATATTCTGTATATACATTTTGAACACAAACACTCTTCAAAGACTTTAAATACGCAAACAAAAGCGTGGGAATTAAGCAAAATGTTAAAATCATTAAAAACACAGTTTATTATTTGATGAGAACCAGGCAGACGAAATGAGATTAATCTTCTCACAATTGAAACAACTATTTAAGCGAAGCTTCAAAAGGTATTTGAAATTATATTTAGACAAGTTGAAGCCTTTTACGACAGCTGAAAGGCTCGCTCTTCGCACAGATGAATTTAATTTTAGTTTCAATTTTATTGTTCCAATTCAAATTATTTAATTCAGACTTAGATCCATGTTGTGTGAGTAACAGTGTGAGCTAACGTAGCGTTAGTATACCATACAATTAATGAAAATGTGTGTCGATATACATCCATCTAGAAACGTGAGGGGAGTCCACCCTATTTGAAAAAAAACAATCAGGATGCTATTGGAGGAGCAGCGCAAGCGCGTCAGCATGAAAGCGCAATGTTTCAGCATTATAGCGGTGAATCTGTCGACCTGAGTCTCCGCGAGCACGTCTGGCTTCCCGCTTCGGGGATGATTAAAGTTAGGCCGGGATGTATTTCATTCATGGGTATAGCAGCGAGGAACTCAGAAGTCACCTATGCGTTCTTCGAGCTTCTCTCAACTGCCGAAGTAGGCTGGTTCTCTGGCAGTCTCACACAGCCTCTATCTTTCCAAACGTTGGTATGATGCGAAAAGTATTTCCCGCGAAAAAAAGGAACTTAAACTTCTGAACATTATAGTCACTCTATAGTCACTAAAGTTTGAAGGGTGAAGTTGGATGTCATATGCAACGTATGATTTATTTTGATGGGAGTACCCTTTAATTATTGGATTTTAACTACATATTATAGGCTAAAATATTTTGTAACTTTTTTAGTATAACACAAAAGGAAAGTAAACAACCTCTAAAAGAATATATGTATTACTGGAACAGGTAATTGACAACAGTAGCGAGACATGTATTTTGAAACTTACATGTAGTGTTTTATACAAATGAAATGGAATTGTTTGTTAGTAAACTTGTCATACTTACAACTAATTTGTACACAATAATAAAATTCTTGTTTGTCTTTTATTTAGTTTATTTATTAAGGATAACCTCTAGAATGACTGGACCAATAATAACAGGAATAGCAGACTGGTAGCCGATTTTGTAAGTAGTAATTACGGATGCTTTAACAAGGCTTGATTTCAAAAATAACAAGGGTTCTGTGCAACAAAAGTGTAAAAATGTTAGCAGATTTGCTAAGTACAACTAATTTTAATTATGGTAATTAATACCAAAGTATAATTAGTATATAATACTTATTACTGTGCACTGTACACTACTTTTTCAGTTAACACTCGTTTTTGGCTTGTTAGAATGTAATACAAGGTGCATTCTTCTATCTAAAAAAAAACAGTAGCAGTCGTGGGACTGCCGATAGAAGTGAAAACGGAACTATTAAGTTGAGAGTAATTAAAACTATATGCAAAAATTATATGAAATTTTTTATGTTTCATATATAGCTATATATAATATATAATATCATATATAATATATAATAATAATAAATTTCATATATAATATATAATATCATATTCTCCATAGCTATAGATATACTATTATCATTAGCATGTCGGTGACGCGAACCGAGGATTTTACCCTCTACCAAAACGCTCAACGCGCCTAAAGTTTTCACTTCAAAAATGGATAATACGCTAAAACCACTATCGACAAATATGAGACAGATATTATATATACTCCGCGGTGCGCAGTAAATTGACAATAGACTTTAGAGAGTCATTCATATATTGTATTCAAAAATACCTTGTCAACTAATATGATTCAACTAACAATAAAAAGAACAGTCAAGCGTAAAAAATAATAAAAATTTACGAAACAGGCATTTTAAATTATTTTTGGGCCTATCATTCCATCTGTGTGGAGACCAATTAGGCCTCGGTGCGTTGCTCGGAACTCACCCATGGGATTTCGAGTAGGAAGTGCTTGCCAAAGTTTATCGGCGGACGGCTGAGATCTAGGCGGGAAACGGCAGTCGACCCCTGCCTAAAGAAGTACGTGAGTGTCGTTTCCACATGCTAAAAAATATAAGACCAATCCGTGTGGTGAGCGTGAAAAGAAGCCTATGTCCAGCAGTTGACTGTTAAAGACAGAATCGAGTGAGAAAAATAAATACCCGTACATTCCTAACCACTTAACGGTGAGTGGTTGTCTGTTCATTGACAGCTGCTAACAGCCATAAAGTCTGTACACTTTTGCACGTGACATGACAGAATACATTTTTATAGGAAAAACTATATATTTTTAAAAATTTATAAAGCAACTATCTTTGAAATTAGTGTTGATATAATTTGGGTTTACCAGGTAAACTGTTCAAAGCTAGTACACACATTAATTACATGTCTGTAATAACAAAAGAGTGCTTTTTAAAATTTCGGCCGGCTCGACCGGGGCAGTACTACCATCACACAGAAGACCAACCTAAAGCGCCAGCATCCGTATTGTCGTGTTTGTTGGTGAGTGTGAGACCGGAGGCCCATTGATGCAGGGGTGACAGTTATCGTGGTAACTGTGTAAGCCTTATACTGTCACGACGACTGTCATGCCTTTTATGTCCCCAACCGGGGTGTGAAAAAGCATCTCACAAGGCCGCTATAGTGTGAGTCACCATACTGCATTGTCTGCATTTACAATGAGTATGGTGATCACAACTCTTGGATTCTATTCATACTTTCCGTCAGGTAGAGCAGAATCACTTTGGCAGGCTCTTAATATAATATAGAACTGCTTTAAGAATTTGGATATTTTCTATTCTGTTTTTTCTGGTTAGTACTTACACATACACGCACAATTTGATTGTGTTTTCATTTTAAGGAATATATCCAATACTAAGGTGATACTTTGCGTCTAATCCGTGGGTTAAAAGACATGCTTGAATAGTTGTATTTTGTTTCAAACTGGTACTTTAATTTTAATCTGAATACCAGTGGGCTTGGGTTATTTATAAGATGGCGCCCAGCGTTGCGCGTGTGAAGTGGAACAAATCGGGTGAGGCGCCGCTTGCGCATAAGTCCTGTCGTCCTTCGCTTCTTAACGAACAGATATAATTAGACGCAGCGTGACGTCATCGAATGTTTAGCTGAGGGAATTCGTGCATTCAGTTGCTGATCAACATTTTGAGACGAGGGAATATACTTAAAGAACTTACTCATGCAGCTACTTTAAAACCGCTGTTGTATGATGTTTCCCGAGTGCATGAGGTACTTACCTAAAAAAAGAAAATCAAACATTAATCACAAATCACAATTATATCGTTGAATGAATTCGGGATCAATAGCATTACGCAAAATTCAACATCAACGAAGTTATTTTCGCCATTCATAAACACACGCATCACAAATGCCTTTTTAGAACAATAAACGAGTGGAACAATAGGAACTGTACCAACGTAAGAACAAAACACTAGATCCTTTTTGTAATTGACGTAAAAAGTGTATGAAGGGCCAATCGCAATTTGAACCGAAGTAGAACGAACGTGGGCACTAAAAAGGTACTTCTGATGCAACTTCCTTTGCGCCTACTTGGACGAAACAATCGTGTATGGCAACTATTTGACTGTTAATTATGCCATGGTTAGGTTTGACAAATATTTGAATATGTAAATAGAAACATACCACTCTAAACACTTGTTAAATAAATGTTATTTTAATGAAAATTAAAAATATATTAAAAATTGTATTATTGTAAATATTATCAATAATTTAAATTTCAAGCCAATTATTTCAGTATGTATTTTTTGAAGATTTACTTCAACAAAAAAGGTTCTTTAAGAATACACCCGACCTTGTACGATTTTGATAAATACATATTATATTTCAAATAATTTTGACGGGTCTGTTGCCCTAGAGGTTAGATATCCTCACTGCAAAGCCAGAAGCGATTTTCTGGCGGGGTGGAATTTATCTATACTGTACATATATTTGAAGAAGGTGGCTGACAGCGCATGGATACGAATTGCGCAAGACCGGGATCGTTGGCGTTCCTTGGGGGAGACCTTCGTTAAGCAGTGGACAACTATAGGTTGATTATTCGA
This sequence comes from Hypercompe scribonia, assembly GCA_949316085.1. NCBI lineage: Eukaryota > Metazoa > Arthropoda > Insecta > Lepidoptera > Erebidae > Hypercompe > Hypercompe scribonia. The sequence continues at coordinate 3,791,864 of OX438967.1, read as the reverse complement.
TACATGTATTTTAACTACAAGTTTATAAGCAGTCTCGTTATCATGACACAGGTTCCGGTTAAATTGGGATAAGACATCGGTCTGATACGAGATTGTTATTAATTCTATCAGTAGTCAAAAGTAATCCATATTCCTTTCCCACCTATCAATATATTGCTTCTAATTTTCCCAACTAATTGCGTGAGTGTCTATTCAGGTGACGACGTCAAGATTGCACACTGCATCATAAGTAGGACTTAAGTTACAGTACACAACTTAAGTAGTAAAGTTAAATATCATTATCTTTATATAAGTTGAGATATCGTTTGCTTAAGTTTAGATTTCGCTGCAGTAATATTTCATAAGATGTGATAATATTTGTTTATCCGTCGCGACATCTTGTTCGATAAAGTCGCATTGCACCGTTCGTTCGCAGTTAATAACAGAGTGAGAATATTCTGTTACCATCACATTAAGCAATACGATTAATATCTAAAATTTTGTAACATGTCACGTTAAATGGGATCACTGAAATTAGGTGATTTCACTGTTTTTTATGTATAGTATGTATACTGCTTTGTGTCTGGACAACGGTGTGCAAAAATAAAAGAGAATATTTAATATAAACGTACATCGTTTAAGATAACGAATTATCTGATTTCAAAGTAAGTTAATCGGATTTGTCAAAAAAAGGGGACTTCAAATGTAACGTAGTAGAAAAGTAAACTAGATTATCGGTATATACTGTTAAAGTAATGTCTACTCCCCATACCATATATGCCGTTGGAAACATCGTCACTAAATTGGTGCTTTCGTCATCAAGTGTTGATTTTATGAGTATATTTAAAGAGATTCCTACTAGAACATTACTGGAATAATAAACCACGAAATTAATAGCTTGTATATCTAATAATAAAGCTTTGTTTATAAACTACACGTTAGATTTCTGATTACTGCATATAGTCCTTTTACAGTCCAATTTTTCATCCAAAGGCTGCCTGGAAGAAACTGCTTTTAATGATAGGGCCGTCATTTGTACATGGTCACTCAACTGATATGCTCTTATTGTGTGTCTGTAAAAATTTCGGTGTACAATAAAGTTTATTCTATTCTATTCTATAAGGAACATCAGAGGCATTTCAACTATGCACAGATTAGGCTGACTGCTTCATGCTGGAAACCTCAATATGTTGAGTGTGATTATATACTCGAAGTGCTGACCGCCTCGTTGGTCTGACGGTTTGCGTATGCCACTACCGATCAAGTTTCGGTCGGACCAAAACTCTTTGTCGAGTTTCTCTGATTTTAGAAATGCTTAATAATAGTCGAAGTTTGCAAATTGTCGTTCATCGGCCCTGTGTCTGATTAGTTCCTGGTCGAGTCAGATGAACGGACCATCGCATTGTGAGAGTGATGGAACAGAGTGCACTTGTTTGTGCACTCTGCATTGCATATTATTAAATGTAAGTAAATGTAGTAATTTTTTTAACAAATACAACATTATTTTGTCCTTAACCAAGAAAGTTTAACCAACGCACATCGTACATTGCTTTATGTGATTTTACTTTCAACACATGCAATCACAGAGTAATTGGATCCCACCAACATTTCTTCTTCTTGCGAGAGATCAATAGAGCATTTCATTCAAGTACTGCTAGATGCTTAACATTGATACGAGCGTGAAATTCGACTCTAACTTGTTACGTCACAAGTATGTGGAACGTATTTGGCATATTAAGTATGTTGTCTACACTCATATGCAAGTAAAAGATTTAGTTTTGGAGATTTGTGAATTATAAGTATTAGTTGTTTCCGCAATGTTTTGCAAGTCGACAAGGAAAGAAAAGGAGGAAATGCCGCGTAAATATATATCGTATAAGGTTTGAATGTGTATGAGAAGCAATCACTGCTTTATCACGAATTACCGTAATCGTAACGTTGACGCGTAGAGAATTAGATCATATCCTTCAGAAGTTACATCACGTAACAACAGACTATCTACATATGTTTGTATGTATTTTTACAACTAAAAACTATATGTGGTTTCACTCTTAAAAATGTCGGTAATAAACCTCGTTTTACTTTCCATCAAACAGAAAGCCGAAGCCTCATAATAACGTTATAAATATGAATTTGTTACAAAGTAAAACCCCGAATTTATTCAATGACATCCAATTTGTTTCTTTATTTATTTAATCAAGTATAACGATAGCTATCGATACTTGGACGAAATTCGGCACATCGATTGCATCCTGGTAATAAATTTCGTCTCTGAATGGCAGTTAGTTTTAGACTTAGCAAAATTTATAAAAATTTCGCAAACTTCACCGACAAAGTCATGATTCCAACGGCATCGTTGCACCATTTTCTATCATACATAGTCATAAATCTAATAGTACTGTGAAGTATTAAAAGTCAACGATTAATTCTTTGTCCCATAACATCTCATTCTTTCACACCAGACCATATGCAATATATAAATGTTAAAATATTAGTTTCTATATTGTGCCTAATATACTAAGTAACACACTAGTAATAGTTATATAGTCTGTGGTGTAAATTCGCACCTTTTTCAATGTTTGTCTATTCCTTTTTATACTCTGTGGGCATCATTAAAAGACTGTTGTTGTACTATAAAACTTTTCATTAATTTCAAATAAATTCTACATAATCCAATAACTCTAACAGGTTATGGGCCCAGTATAGCCCTGATAATCGAAGTGAAAGTCAGTGAACATAAAATTACAGTGAAAATTGTGAAAATATCGCACGCCGGTAAAACATAACCTCAAAGTGACTGTTGGTTTTACGGATCGAAAACACTGAACATTACAAATATTGTGTCAAAAATGTCGTCAAGCAATCCTCTCGTAATGATCGAAAAGCTTACTGGTCGGGAAAACTATTCCACATGGAGATTTGCAGTCAAAACATATCTCCAACACGAAGACTTGTGGGACTGTGTTGAACCCGCGCCCGGTGACTCTGTCGACTCAAAACGCGACATAAAAGCAAAATCTAAGATCATCTTACTGGTGGACTCTGTAAACTACGTTCACATTCAAGATGCAAAGTCTGCAAAAGAAGTGTGGGACTGCTTGGCAAGTGCATTCGACGACTCGGGGCTAACACGCCGTGTGGGATTACTTAGAGATCTGTGTACAACAAATCTTACTGGATGTCTAAATGTCGAAGAATACGTGAGCAAAATTATGACCACGGCTCACAAGCTCCGGAACATCGGCTTTAAAGTAGATGACGAGTGGCTCGGGACACTGCTACTATCCGGTCTACCCGAAACATACAAGCCGATGATTATGGGTATAGAAAGCTCTGGTATGAAAATAACTGCTGACTCAGTTAAGTCAAAAATTCTACAAGATGTCAAAATATGTGAAAATGACTCATCTGCATTTGCCGCCAACCATAACTACAAGAATAAGGGTAACAAGAAACAACCTAGAAGAGGCCCGCGCTGCTACAACTGTAATAGATATGGCCATTTTTCTGCGGAGTGTAAGTCGAAATCTTCTAAAAAGAATCAAGAGAGTTCAAGTTATGCCGCTGCTTTCATAGCTTCAACACATAGCCTGGAACAAGATCCTTGGTATATAGACTCTGGCGCTTCTGTACATATGACCAAACATAGAAATCTATTACAACAGGAAAAGGAGCCACTTATCAAGACTATAAAGGTAGCAAATGACAAGTTATTATCAGTTCACAGTACTGGTCAGTTGACATTAGATGTGTGTAATGATAAAAATCAGTACAACAAAATTCTGTTCCAAAATGTTTTGTATGTACCTGAACTGGCAACAAATCTACTATCAGTCAGTCAGATTATAAAGAATGGAGGTCAGGTAAAATTCAACAGTAAAGGCTGTTTAATATTTAATAAAAACAATGTTGTTGTTGCAAGGGCAAGCTTAATCAATAATATGTACAGGCTAGATATGAAAAGTGAACATGCATACATATCTGAAGTTGACAAGCAAGACATGTACCTCTGGCATCAACGCATGGGCCATCTGAATTTTGAAAGTCTGGAAAAATTAATAGATAACACTGAAGGTGTACAGTTGTCTAAGAAAAATAAGAATATTACATGTGTCACCTGCCTGCAAGGAAAACAAACTCGCTTACCTCTAAAACAAAGTGAAACCAGCACTACTAAAGTACTTCAGTTGGTACACTCCGACATCTGCGGTCCGATGGAGACTAGCTCGCTGAGTGGTGCAAGATACTTTATGACCCTAATTGATGACTACTCAAAGAAAGTTTTTGTTTATTTTCTACACAAGAAATCTGATGCATTTGAGAAATTTAAAGAATTCAAGAGCCAAGTGGAGAAACAACTAGAATGTAGTATAAAGTGTCTTCGCTCTGACAACGGTCTTGAATATATGAATGCAAATTTCTGTGAGTTCTTAAAAGCTGCCGGAATTGTTCATCAAACCACCACTCCATATACTCCAGAGCAAAATGGAGTTGTAGAACGCATGAACAGGACATTGGTTGAAAAAGCTAAGTGCTTGTTAATTGACGCCAAATTATCTAAAGGATACTGGGCTGAATCTATACACACTGCTGCTTATCTCATCAATAGATCTCCAATTAAGTCACTGAACTTCAAGACACCAGAAGAAATGTGGTCCGGAAGCAAACCAAATATCAGTCACTTAAGAATATTTGGGTGTGAAGCAATGATTCATCTTCCAAAAGAAAAAAGAAGAAAGTGGGACCCAAAAGCACAAAAAGCAATATTTATTGGCTATTGTGATAATACTAAAGGATTCAGATTTATTATTCCTGGCACCAAAACAGTAATCAAAAGTAGAGATGCAGTTTTTCTTGAAACAACTGTAGAGAGAAATTATGTTTCAGAGGTTTTGATACAGGACAGCACAATGTGTCACTCATCATCCGAATCAACTGATGATGACACATTTGAGAGCTCTAATGACACATTACAATCTGCCACTGCTGACTCTGATCAAGATCAAGGTACTGACAGTGACTACTCACCAAACCAAAAGGTTGAAATACCGTCTCACTCCAATATAACACTGAGACCAAGAAATAAAGAATTATTTTCAAAACAAAAAGATGATGAAGGAAAAGGTTACCTGTGCTGTAGTGAAGATATTCCTGTACCGCTGAACTATAGTGAGGCGATCTCATCACCTGATTCCGAAAAATGGAAATGTTCAATAGAAAAGGAACTAGAATCACATAAGCAAAATGGAACTTGGGTATTGGTAGAAAAGCCTAAAGATGCGAAGCCAATTGGATGCAAATGGGTTTTTCGAGTCAAAGATGAACCAACAGGCCCTCGTTATAAAGCTCGTCTGTGTGCAAAAGGGTATGCACAAAAAGAGGGCATTGATTATGATGATACTTTTTCGCCAACAGTCAGGTATGACTCCATTAGAGTTTTATTGTCCATTGCAGCTCAAGAAAAGTTAGAAATAAGTCAATTTGATGTTACTACTGCTTTTCTGTATGGGGAGCTAAAGGAAAACATCCTGACGACAGCACCTGAGGGACTAGACTGCAATCCTAATATGAAGCCTGAGAATGTACTGAAGAAAGATTATCCTTACCGAGAAGCTGTAGGATCACTTGTACATGCAGCAACGGTGAGCAGACCTGATATAATGCTTGCTGTAAACCAGGTGAGTCGATACTTACATTCCCATGATGAACCCCACTGGAACGCTGTAAAGAAAATACTAAAATACCTGAAAGAGACAAAAAGTTATGGATTATGCTATACATCTAACTGTGACAGCACGGATTTAACTGGATACAGCGATTCAGATTTTGCTAATGACTTGGAAAACAGACGCTCAACGACTGGCTATGTTTTTTTAAAAAGTGGAGCAGCTGTCACTTGGTCATCACAACGCCAGCCTACTGTGGCCTTATCCACGACAGAAGCCGAATTCATGGCTGCTTGTGCTGCAACTAAAGAGGCTATGTGGCTTAGACAGTTACTCAGTGATTTAGGTGTATTCAGACAAAAATCCGTGTGCATAAACATTGACAATCAGAGTGCAATAAACGTGATTAAAAACAGTGAATTTCATAAGCGATGTAAACACATAGATATTAAGTATAACTTTATAAAAGAAAAATATTATAATAATATAATCAGTCTGAACTATGTACACACTAATAATCAGTATGCTGATATGTTTACTAAAGCCTTGTCTAAAGACAAATTTATATTCATGAGAAATAGTATTGGAATGTCAAAACTAAATTAATTTGTATGTGTGTTGTAGAGTATTAGATAGATTACATTATTTAGAAGTCTAGTAAACTTCTGTTGAACTTTTGTTACTGTATAAAACCGATGAAAGGCTTGAATTTGGTAGGAGTGTTAAAATATTAGTTTCTATATTGTGCCTAATATACTAAGTAACACACTAGTAATAGTTATATAGTCTGTGGTGTAAATTCGCACCTTTTTCAATGTTTGTCTATTCCTTTTTATACTCTGTGGGCATCATTAAAAGACTGTTGTTGTACTATAAAACTTTTCATTAATTTCAAATAAATTCTACATAATCCAATAACTCTAACAATAAATAACATGAAAACTAGATTCGCATTACAAAACAAAAACTGTATTTATTGTTTACTAATCTTTGTATTATTAAGCTTAATTCTCTCACAGACCAAGAACTAACATTATTAAATTCTCAGACGGGCTGTGTGAACAAACTAGATGCAGCTTCAAGGTGACGAAATGGATGCAGTGAAGTAACCGTATCGAGATCTTACATCAGGACAGCTATCCAATTTGCCAATCGTCTTCTATAGGCTAATAGCGATTATATGATCACTTTTATCTGAATTCTCTTCTGTTCTCTACCGATCTCTTAGTGTTATTTTTTTTAATCTAAGTATTTTTTCTATCTTCAATGGAGTTGAATTGTTTTCTATATATATTCTATATTAAGAGCCTGTCAAAGTGACCCATCTCTGCCTGATATGAAGCATGAATAGAATTCAAGAGGGAAAAAATGTTAACAGTCAAGAAGTTACGACCTTTAAGAGCTGAGCAACGACTATAAACGCAGGTGAAACCAGGAGTATCTATGGAAAAAATGTATTATATTTCATTGATATTCTCAAACAGACAGTGAGCGTTAATCGTTCGAAAGGTAAGGCTGTAGAGTGAACTTGAAATAGAAATATTATTTTTCACACGATAACTAGTCTGTGTAGATGACCTCCTAAGAAATGACCTCATACACTTACATGGGTGAGGTCGTTTCATTATTCTTATTGATAAGCTGTGTAATTTCTCTTTATTTATAACACTTCAAGCCATCAATCGTTTTAAGTATGTTTCAATGAGTTGAATGATTAATGTTAAATCTAAATAGGGTTGTGTGGTTTTGTAATTTGGGTTTAATGAGCTATGTTTTTTGATGGTGGTGATGGATTAAGAATATGGAGTGTCATCACCTCGATTTATCCTATGGGTGTCGTAAGAGGCGACTAAAACGAGTTACGCAGAAAAAATCACTGTGAAAAGAAGGAAAAATTAAAAAAACCTTACACTAAATACAGGTCAAAACCAGCAGTGGACTGGAAAGGCTGTTGATGATGTGACTGGGTATACAAGTAGACGGGTTGTCTATGAACACCTGTAACTCAAATGATCTAGAAGCGTTGCTAGTTTTTACGCTCTCCCCCAGAATAAAGGTTTGGATTAGGACCCCAGTAATCCCATTTAGCTGGCTTGAAGCAACATACAGATTGCTTAATATCTTTTCTGTGACACCATAGATACTATCGCTCCGATCCTGTTACACATATGTACCGAAAACCATAGCTGTCAACAGCACTTTATGATCTTTGAATTTGATACATTAGATTACAACAACCCATAAATTTTGGCCAATCGATGTGTAATGATCGAATAATTTAGAAGGCGCTTGTATAACTCATCAAGAAGCAGTCTCTATCTAACTGTTAGGCAACAGTAAGTAGAGCGATATAAAAAGACACGCCTCGTGACATCTCATAATATGTAACCTCATAATGTTGTGACAACCGTCTCCGAAGATATACGCGGTCATTTCCACCGACAATTTGGCATGGAGATGTAAATATGAAATAATACAATGTAGGACGGATAATGTACTCGTACCATTCCACTTTGTATAAATCGAGGAGTTTTCGCAATAATTTGGCAGTGGGCAGTAGTGTCTTTATGGGATTGGGCGTAGGAAGCATCCACAAGATACATTAAGTCCTCTGGCTATTTCTATGTGACCTGGATATTTTTCATTTAAGATACTTCCTTTACAAAAATATACATAATTTAAAAAAAAATTAAACGTGATCTAATCAAATTAATATTGCGCCTTTCAAATAGTGTACGTAATATCCTATGAGCACAATTTATAAGTACTTTATTAAAAGTTCAAATGTTTCAAAGTACTATGAGTATCGTAAGTGAGCAAATAAAGAGAAATTCGCGTGGATTCGTATTAACTTTATTTAAAATGGCGTAACAAAATACAGACTTATTTTTTGTTATTTAATAGTAACCGGAGTATTTGTATGTGTAATTATTACTCAAATAACTTAAGCTATGGCGTGGTCGTTCCTCTGGTGGTCCTGACTGCTAAGCCGGAGATCGTGGATTTGATTCCCACTCAGGACAAATATCTGTGTAATTAGAACGATTATTTGTTCTGTGTATATTTAAGTATGTTTATTAGCAGTCTGGTTACATTAACAAAGGCTTTGCCTAATTTAGAATCAGACAGCCATACTTAAGATGTGTGAGATTATTTATTTATATTTATTTAAAGAACTGAATTTCAGTGTACGGAGCCGTTTCTCAGTCATGGCATGTGTCTCGTGACCATTATGAGGTTGTGTTATTTTGTAAGTTCATCTACCCACGTTGTTTATGAACGCTACCTTAGACATTAATTCACAAAGTCGGGCATTTGTTTAGGGACAGTCTGTTTATTAAACCAAAGTGGGTTTTCGTGTTTTGTCACTACTAGGATTTTCAAATTTTTACATAATTCGTATAATAAAGTCACCAAAACAGGTCATGTTTAAACTGAAATTGCATATTCTAGCTTTCTTCATTAGCCTATCGCAGTCCACCACTAGACATAGGCCTCTACTTTTCAAATAAATGTCCTGCCAGTCATTTCGGGCAAATCGTCAAGGTGGTTTAATTTATTTTTAATATTAATTTATAAACGTACATTTGCGAATCTAAAATTGTTAGTGAATGGCAGGCGAGCGCTAATTTCAGTTAACACCTGTTTCTAAATTAGATATTATCGTGTTACGATCTAGGATGTTTCGTTTGCACCTCTGAGGAATGAAATATTCAAGACTTGTTAATAAATATTAGAAAAATAGATCGTCTTTTTGTTATAGTATGTGCTAAAATACCGTAAACAAAAAGTCATGACTTTTGACAGTATGATTGTTTGATTTTCACATAGATTTCGGCAATTATTTATTTGTAATCTGTTTTGTATTATAATATTAAAAAAAAAACAAATTCTAGATAAAAAAACTTTACGAGTAGAAAGCTGTAAAGAAGGCGGTTGAAAAACAATGATATAAACGAGAAAATTATCTAAAAAACGCCGATTACGTGAATAATAATGATAGCAAATCCCCAATATCACATGTCAATCGAAATATTATGAAGTTATAAAACTATACGAACTTAATGATAGCTGATAACAAAACTCGTTACACCATAATATTGCACACCAGCCAACACATTTTATAGGACCGTATTCAATGCTTGGTTACTTCAGAAGTTGTGATAAGCCGACGTACAAAGCAATCGATGTATAGTCAGTGAGGCGGGACTGCTGTCTAAACAGTTTCGATTAGGAGTGAGTAATAAAAACTAATAGAAAGTGCCAGAGAAGTCATCGGCACTTGGTGTTGGGCCAATCTGTGGCAAGGTCATTGGCTGTTTGATAATAGACATTATGAAGTAATAGTTTGTTTATATTTTTTAATACACTGTTCGATATTTGAATAATAGTATTTTAGTCATTCGTTTTTCTTTTTATATCAACTTTTGTTAAGGTTTGTTATTTGTTTCATTGTTTGAAATTCGAATTATCAATTAATTACTATTGTTTTTTTCATTTCATAACCTTTTGTTTAATATAATTGTATACAATCGTCTCTGCAATATTATGCTTTCCAACTCTATTGTGCACAACTTCATATTAGCTTTACATCATCGTTGGATAATAAAAATAAAAACTTAACTAACCAATTAATCATAAGTAAGTACGTAATAAAATTTACAAATACTCTTCTTGTCTCTGCTTGCCATTGTGCAATGACCAGCTTATAATGACTTATTTAAATAACAGGTAACAAATAAACAAATGTTATTTCTGTTATAGGGTTTTACAGTTCGCAGAGTGCGCATTTTTAGTTTGTATAGGTACTGGGTATTTTTTTTTCTATATTAAGAGCCTGCCAAAGTGACTCTACTCTGCCTGGTGGAAAGCACGAACAGAACCCAAGAGTTGTTGTCACCATACTCATTGCAAATGCAGACAATGCAGTATGGACCCACACTATGCCGGTCTTGTGAGATGCTTTTTCACACCCCGCTTGGGTATGTTAAAGGTATGACAGTCATCGTGACACTGTCAGGTTTACACAGATACCAAGTGACATCTAAAACTAAAGATTTTTGAAATCATATAGGATAGCTAGATTTTTTCCGTATAAGAATGAATTAATAGGTTTAGGAGTACTTGTTGAATTCATTTTTGGAAAACATCACAAAAAAAAAGAGTTGGTTAAAACCGGAATTCCACTATGCCTCACCCGTCTAATTGTTAGAATTTCAAGCAATCCGTTTTCCACATAATAAGTTATTTACGTACATTTATAACGGAAACTGGTACTTTGTAGACTTATTAAGAGAGCATGAAAAAAACTAGAAAAAATTAACAAAAAATATGATTTAAACTACGTTTAACTAAAATGAGGTAACGTAATATTATTGTTTATGTTATGGATAACGGGATGTATAAGTGTTTTTGAAGTGAAACTTCTTTATCGGGGTTGAAAAAAAATTTAGTGTAACATTTTTTCGTTACGCGTCACATTTTTTCGTTACGCGCCATCTTTTTCTTATCCCTACCACACGTGATTCGAAGTATACTTTCTCTAGCGGAGTAGGGATTGGTAAATGTCTCCAATGTATTTTGCGGCCCGTTTTGAGTAGTTACATTTTTGAAATCCAGGTGGCGATTGCATCGACTTCGGACGGGTTTAAATTATTTTTTTGAAAAATAACGTCATAAAGAAGTTTCACTTCTTACGAGTGTACGCAAGTACACGCACACATTTTTTTTTACTTATTACAGTTGTCTGCGAATGTACTGGGCTAGGTACTACAAGGCTAGGGCTGCACCAGAATCATTGCACTATCCCTTAACAGTTTGATAGTCAGTCTACGGGAAGTGACTCTCCTGGCATGTTTACAGAATTTACTTTTTTAACCCATTTTTATAATTAGATTTTTAAGCGTTTCAGAACAGGTTTATTAAGAAAATACAGTTCATTAAATAGCATATCACTTAAATACGAATTGATATGGCTTTTGCTAGTCAACTGCCTGAGATAGGCCTCTTCTTAGTAAGGAGATTTAGGCCTACTACACCTCGCTGGCCAGACGGGTTGTTATAGGATTCGTAAGTTTCTGGATGTCGTAATAGCAGCTGTTCCCGGATCCCTCCTATGTCAGGCGCAGAGTGGCACATCGTGTGGTTTTAGTCGGTTCGATTTCGACACACCACTCCGCCGTAAACCCCGGTAGAGTGACGGCTCGAGGGGATTTCCAAAGGTTAAGAAAAAAAAAAAGGATTCGTAAGTTTTTTTCTCTTTGCAGAGATATTGACCTGTACAGTTTAACTGTTTAAGTAGCCATTTTGTATTCTAAATCTGTCAGCACAACGATCATGAATTGATGCATTAGTTGTTTAATAATCAATTTGTCAGTTCTTGTCCATTTTATAAGCAAATGAACAATTTCCTTCATTCTGAGCGTGCGGGTAAATTATTTTAATTTTTGTGTCGATAAAAAATGGATAATTGCGCAAATCCGCCTTAAGTTTTTCCGTGATTACGTCTTTTTGTAAAGATAAACAGTCTCTTCCTCCACGAGAAATTATTGCCATAAATCAAAAGAATTCAAATGGGGAATTAATTATTTAACCAGTTTACAGACAAAGGAAAACTCAATTGAGTACGTATTGAGAGACGGCTAAATGGAAAAATCTATTTACAAATGAGCAAATACCTACAGATACGATCTGTGTCATGTCGAACCTTCGAAGATTTGGGTATCAATTACATTCTATCAACGTAAAAGACCTATTATTCTTCAAGACTAGATCGTCGACCCTTTATCGAGAATGATGGAAACCACCCGAACAAAGAACAACCTCGAACCTCAAAATAGTTCACTGTGACGGTGAACAGTACAATTCTGAGTGTTCAATTGAAAGCGTCCCGAATTTGTCGAGGTCGAACGTCAAATAAATACAGTATGTATATTTTTGGCATTGAAATAGGGGATGAGTCAATTAATGTGATACGTGGATTAGTTCTAGAAATGACCTGACAAAAATCAAAATGATTATTTGGAATAGGAGCATAATTACGAGTATTATACGAATAGCTGATATTTCAGAAGACTGGCATCAGTTCATAAATTTAATAGTTAATTAAGATCACTAATGAACGTGATAAACATATTTTCACGAGACTAGTCATCATCAACGGCCTTTTACAATCCACTGCTGGACATAGGCCTCTCCTTAGCAAGGAGGTTTTGGCCTACTATACCACGCTGGCCAGACGGGTTGGAATAGGGGTTTGTTCCAAGTTTTCCTTCTCTTTGTAATGATGTTGTCTTGTATACTTGGTCCCTTAGTCGCTTTTTACGACACCCACGGGGTGAATAGGGGTGGTAACGCTATGTATTCTTAATCCGTCACCACACGGACAACGAGACTAGTAGGTTTGATGAATTAGGAGTTTAGAAATATTCGAACAATTTAGTTATATTGTTTAGACTTTATATGACAAACTCGGTCTTAAACAACGAACACAAGAAATGTACAAGTCAACTGAACATAATTTTATACAAAGACATCTGTACATATGTATATATATGTACATATACTGTACACTTTAATATTAATACGACTAAGGTTTGTTCGTTACAGATTCTTTACAACTGACGATTAGTTCCACAGAGCAAGCTCGAGGCCGTCTTAGCAATATATAATTTGCACCGTATGAGTTGCTTTAACATATTTTACACATATACAGAGCTGTTATTATTACTTCAACTTTAGCTATAATAATAGGTAGGTATATGTAAAGATAGTTTTTCATCAACATAATATCATTATTTTACGGATTTTATGAGCAAATTGACGACAGCAATTTTCTTCCGACCGTAAATATAGAATATGTAGGAGACCTGACATTAAGCAAGAATAATGTGAGTGTTCAAATAGATAAGAGCTGAAGTAATTGGTTTGTAGGTTCGATAACATAAAGCGTTTTCAAGAAAAGTCAATACTAACTTCCATTACCACTAAAAATATCATAAAGACTGCATGGAAATCATAATTATACGTATGTGTATAACGCCTACACAAACAAGCAAATTTAAATTAAACCTGCTAAGATATACATATATATTATACGTGGTTGAAAATGTGCGACAAAAGGACACGTAGCTCAAGAAACAAAGGATTCAATTATCCACTTCCAATTCCAATTTAAATATACTAAATGTAGAAATAACAATTTAATTTAAGAGTGTAATCAAATGTAATCCAAGACAAAATGGAAAATAATAAAGAGATTAACTAAATGAGTTAACGTTTCAAAGCTGCACTCATCATCCTCAAGAGACTTTAACAGTCCTCTGCTGGACATGACTCACTTCTTAGCAAGGTTTTTTTTTATTCTGGGTCTACCAAAGTGACTAATAGAGTGCCTGATAGAAAATAGGAACCGAAGCCAAGAGTGGTGGCCGCCATACTCATTGTGAATGCAGACAATTCAGTATGGTGACCCACACTATGGCTGCCTAGCTTAGGCTAGCCCGTCTAGGCTTAGTCTATGGTGGTTTTGGTGTACTATACCACGCTGGCCAGATAGGTGGGTATAAGATTAGTTGTAAGTGGGGTCTGGATGTAGTAATATCAGCTGTTCCTGGATCCCTCCTATCCCAGGCGTGTGGTTTTAGTCGGTCCGATTCGTACACAACACCCCGCCGTAAACCCCGGTAGGGTGACGGCCCGAGAGGGATTCCTCTTCTTTGTAGTGATGTTGTCTTGCACATTTTGTTCCCTTAGTCGCCTCTTACAACACTCATGGGAAAAATAGAGGCGGTGAAACTCTATCCTTACTCAATCGTCACACGGATAAACCAGCAGTACAGACAAGGCAAACGGCAATAATAATCAAAACAAAGAATTTCAAAGTCATGGTAAGTTTTAGTTAAAACCGCAATAACGTAATAAGAAAGTTGTTGTACTGCTGTGAGAATTAGCTGACTAAAACAATGTCCATGTTAGGCAATTTTTTATCTCTCTCGTGTAAACAGTTATGGAATAAAAATGAAATGAAAGTTATCTGTCAAACTTCGTTTTGTTTATGGTTTATTTGAAATGACTGATACTGATACGTAGGTAAAAGATAAAGAAAAAGATATGGAGGTTACAAGATTATCACTCACTCTCGTCTACACCCCGAAGTGCAGAACCAGGTGTATTGAACATCAGTATTTGATCTAATATAGTTTTGGTACCACTTGACTTTCCAAGCGCTTTACAGTCTCTTTTTGGAATTAAATTGGAGAATTGAGAGTATATGGAAATGTTATGATGGGAAGGCATGTGTAGGCAAGGTTATACACGAATGGATTGGGGTATGCAAGCAATAGCGAAAGCAGGCATGGGTGGCAAGTTTTCGGCAAGTTACTAGTCCTCAAACTGCATACATTTTATTTTTATCAAGTTATTTTTCTCATTTCTCAGTTCCTAGTGGTTCGTGCATAAAATTACAACACGGTTTAGAGAGAAAAACATCATGACTGTAGGCATCAACAATGAGATATTCGTAATGCAGTTGTTGTCTTTAAAAAAGATAAAGAAGATAAAGATCAAGTTATCATAAACGCCAGATTCGATAGAAAACTAGCCCTTCTAAGAAAAATACTAATCGATTTGTCGTTATAAGTAACTGTGTAAAAGGGTTGTGGTAACCGTAGCATAATCCGCTATAATATAGTCGTAAAAACTGCGAAAAGTTTTGAAAGAAATCCCTCTGTGTATAAATGCATCGACATTACCTTAGTATTTGTAAAATTTTATTTATAAACATCAACTTATATGATCTTGAAAGATTTATAGAACCGCAATGCTTGGCTCTTGCTACTTCCAAGAAATCTTTCTCATCATAATAATTAGTATTTTAAAGAATGCTATCGTCAAATAATTTCCGTATTTTCTACGCTCTGTCATGCCCACGTATTATATTATAATTGATGTAAACAGTTTCCTTGACACCTGACTAACTGAGAGTCCCCGTAGCAATAGTGAAATGCGTATTTAAATCGTGCTCTATTCAATTGACCATCATAATACTTTCACGTTTTATGTAATCACGCGCCTCTTGGCTCGCCCATCCGTCATACTATTGCTTGCTTGTTATCTAGATCTAAATTAAGAAAGTAAAATATCTACTCTTCTTTGTAGAATGTAGATAAGGGGCCTCTGGGGCAATGCGATAGTGTTGTCTTTGAAATTTTAATATGCGCGACATCTCCAGATGACGAATACAGTAATAATCGTGCTAGGAAACAGTTATTGTAGTAAATAACATATGACATTGTGGAAATCAATGCCAAAGAAATAAAGGAATAAAGTTTCCTCAATAAATTATGTTTTGCATGTAAACAATGGCCGCGAAAGATCACAAATGCAAAAACAAGTCAGGGAAGACGACATGTTTCGCAAACATCTCTATCATACTAGAGGAAAGGACGTGATAAAAATAATAGAGTTGAAATCTTTTAGCAATGATATTTTTACGAGTGTCCTTGTCAGTGAGGCTACAGACGCAAGTTATAGGGAGGAAACAAATAACTAAGAAAACAAAATATGATCATTTCTCTACACATTCACTTCACACACATCTTAGGAAAATTTCCTAAATGTGATACAAAATAACGACGTCATATATCCAATAAAAAGATACGGAATCTCTTTCAATCGGATTATGTACAGTATCGGTTATGTATTGTGAAGCCTTAGTAAAGTTGCTTGGTGACCAAAAGCATTGGATTTATTTTTTTTAATTCAACGAATACGTTGAGTTCATAATGAGACGACGTCAGCCTAAAACCTATGGGATAAACCAATTACACTTAATTAATGTTTGAAAGATGCAATTTCTTTGTTGAGTAAGAGTACTGATGGAGTGGTGCTCTTAACGATGATGACTTGGTTTCCACTTGAGGTAAGGTAACAAGAACGTAAAATTTATATATATCTTATAACCGGAGTAGGTTAATACTTCCATGAACAAAATGTTTTCAACAATTTTATTACTTTTAATTTATACGAAATGGTTTTGGCACAATCGAATTATATTATTATCGTAGACTTAATAATAAATGAATAACCTCACATTTGGTTATATGATTTCAAATTAGGCAGAGCCTGTGCTCTTAAATAATCGTGTTTATCACACAATTGTCTTGGGTGGGACCGAACCCACGACCGCCAGCTTAGCAGTTAACGCCACTAACCACTAGACTAACAGGCCGGTAATTTTTTTAAGTTGTCACTATATTTACGAAGCTGGTGCCATCTTATCTAAATGTTAAATAAACTGAATATTTTGGAGCAAGCGATGACGACAGCGATGCTATTTGTTTAGTCGATTTTTTGCCTCAGTAATTGTTTTATAACTAGTTCGATAGTACGAAATTGATTAAATTTTGAGAAGTCCTTGCTTACGAACGCGATATAGTTGATTTGATTCGTAAGACTAGCTCTTTTTTTAATACAATGTCCAAAAATTAGGAAACGAAAGAAATGAAAACAATAAACTCTATACAGGTGACCCTTTTTGAAATATTTCAAAAGTAAAGAGTCTTGGACAACATTTTCTTGGTCTATTGATGAATCATCGTAGTAGATATATGGTTAACCCGAACAAAGTGGTACCAAGATTTTAGACCCGCTCTTATACCTAAAGTAGCCCACATTATTAGCTTTTAGATAAATCGTATCAGCAATCCCCGTTCATGTTTATAGGTTTTGGCAGCTTAAGGCCAAAGTGACATCCCTATTTTACCACTATAAGGTGGTATGCTTGTTTCTCCCACTTAATAAAAAGTAAAAGAAACAGAAATTGGAAGATGTAAATATACGCGCACACATAACAGACATGGAAGCAAGTATTTATTATAATTGTATGTTGTAATGTTTCTCTGAGCATCATCCAAGTACTTTTGAACGTATTTTTATGGGACTTTCACTATTCGTACCGTGTTGTTTTCGTGATTGAAGAGAGTGAAATAATTATGCTTTAATATTTAAATAAGATACAGTAATAGCTTATAATATAATCCGCTGGTTATCTAAACTGTTTACCTACGTGAATGGTTTACATATGTGATTATTATCATATTTCGCAATGCGGTTGCGACTACTGAAATATAAGACTTAGGTAGCCGTAGTGCAAATTGTTTACTTTAAATATACTTAACTTTTAATACAACGATAGTCAAAATAATTTTGATGATTAGTGATTTTTATAGACGTCTTGGGACGGAAAAATAATATGTTATTAGATAGTAACGTTTTCATTAATAAAGTCGAATTAGTATTTCACCAATAATCGTAAACAATCTATTGATTTCGCAAATACGGTGAAACACATATCGTATTACCTGAAGGACGTGTTTTATTAACGTTGTGTTTCACCACCATGTCGGGCAGTGGTGAAACATACAAAGTAATGTAAATACATTCAGAGAAGTATATAAATAAATAAATATTTGAATTCAAAGTGGATCAATGTGGATTCCGCTAAATCAAATGAATATGTTACCGTTTACTTATGTAAGTTATTTACGGATAAAAGTAGCTATCGATGCCCTACTAGCTTTGAACCCGTTGAAGGCATCTTGTAAACTCATACCGATTAAAATCGCACGTGTGAAATACCGTTGTATAATTATAATACATAAAATCGAACGAACCGGCTCGATCGGGGCAATACTACCCTCCCACAGAAGATCAACCTGAAGCGACAACATCCGTGCTGTCGTGTTTCGTTGGTGAGTGCGAGACCGGAGGCCCATTGATACAGGGGTGACAGATGTCGTGGTAAGTGTGTGCAATACAACGCTACGATGACTGTCGTGCCTTTTACGTCCCCAAGTGAGGCGTAAAAAAGCATCTTAATAGGCCGCCATAGTGTGGGTCCATACTACATTGTCAGCATTCGCAATGACTATGGTGACTACAACTTTTGGATTCTATTCATGCTTTTCATCAGGCAGAGTAGAGTCACTTTGGTAGGCCCTCAAATAGGAAAAAAAAATCACATCTGTTTCTCCGCAGGTGTAGGTAGTCATATTAAATGCCCGCTTTTCGCCAGTGTTTTGATCCTACGTCATAGATGGTGTCTATTGCCGCTAATCGAGATGTATTGTTTGCCAGAGCCTTGTCCGTCGATCAGCAAGTGCACATCTTGCAGGTGAGGTTGGCTTGGGATCCTAAGTTCTGATCTGGATGTCGTAATAGCAGTTGTTCCCGGATTCCTCCTATGTCAGGCGCAGAGTGGCACACCGTGTGGTTTTAGTCGATCCGATTCCGACATACCACCCCGCCGTAAACCCCGGTGTGGTGACGGCCCGAGGGGGTTTCCAAACGTTAAAAAAGAAAAGGGATCCTAAGTTCTTGGTGGCAATCCTATGCATACTGTTTATATTTATTAAATACGGTTATTGCAGCCTCAAATGATATACAACACAAAACAAATAAAACTGTACAGTCCGCTGTAGCGAGAAACTTAAATTGATGACGTCAGTTGACCACATCTCATTTTATTCACCTACATTGATACGTGAGATTATAAAACAAATAAGTCCGCTATAACACATTCATTATTTAAGACAACAAGTCTATCATTTTTAACATTGATATGTCCTTTGCGGGCATTTGGGACATCGCCAATTATCTTTGTTGTAAATAATTAGCTTCATCGTCTTTGGTTAATAATGCAAACGTCTTATTGGAGACGAATGACGCCATTGTGGTTCTCACTGGAAGAGTATGTAATGACTGGCATTCGTTTTTGTAGCTTGTAATAATAATAATGTTGGTAATTTTGAATTTAGAAGCATCTCAACGTAGTGTAGAGTTGTCTACAAATCAGGTTTTTTTTTTATGTAATTTGGGGTGAGGAAAGACGGAACGAAACTGAAATGAGCTGACAAGTCACCTGACTGTGGGATGATTGCTGTGCATAGGAGCCTGAACTTCAGAGTTATAAGTGCGTGGCTGGACCTTTGAATTTTCCCTAAAAAGACGACCAAATTTCAACCAAAAAGTTTTTAGTACTTCTTGCAATATCTTTAAGAGTTTATGTATAATATATTAACTATTAAATTGGTACAGTATACGAAGATTAATCGCATCTAATCGATTGCATAACGTCTACAAGTTTAGCACTCAATTTCAAACGCTTCCTTTAACTTCGCTTGATTATTTCTTTCAATAATTACCAGTTATTGTTGACTGTTACGACAATCATGGTATGTAATACGCACTGTTATAATGTAATTGTTATTTTCTCCATTTTGTTATCTATTTGCGGAAGAATATACGGAAATCAATAATTATTGAACTCATAAAGTTATATACACACACACAGACACACACACTTCACTTCTTTACAATAAGTTGTTAGAAAACTTTTTACATACCACTCATTTCAGTTACTTCCAGGAAAATTCAGCGCTAATAGGCTAAATGACACCTTAGTCAAATTAGTTACTTTTTATCATCTGTCAAAACGACAATTTTGTATGAAAAATGTACTAAATACAAAATTGTGACGTCACTGTTTTAGACTACTCAATTGAACAATATATTTCACTGTGTATTTGATTGAAATTCGTAATAATAATAAAAAGCTATGTTAATTGTATTTGCCGAGATGTTTCGCGATATTAGTTTTAATAAAGTGGACATTGGTATTTATTTACGATACAGTCAGCTACCAAATTCTAAGTCATGCCCTTCCCATTTGTTTTCTATCGACTATACAAAAGGATTTGCCGCTAATATGACATTTCCTCGTCTTTTATTCTGATCTACGAGACGTTTAACTGTCAATCTAAGGATCTAAATTAGGTTAAGCCAGATTAATCTGGATTGGATCTGGATGTCGTAATAACAGCTGTTCCCGGATCCCTCCTTTATCAGGCGCAGAGTGGCATATCGTGTGGTTTTAGTCGGTCCGATTCCGACACACCACCCCGCCGTAAGCCCCGGTGGGGTGACGGCCCGCGGGGGATACCCACACGTTAAAAAAAAAACAAGATTAATCTGGATTTGTATCTCTGGATGTATCCAGATAAAATTGCCAAGGCTTTCTTTGCCATCTGTTTGGCTAATTCACTTTATTAAGACGTTGTATCTTTGTTCGTTTTTGTTAATAAAGGATACTTAGGATAATATTTAAATCCATATTGTTGCACGACTGTAAGTTTATGGAGCGTTTTTTAAAAAATGCGAGATGACTGACCGAAGTTGCTGGTTTAGAAGTAATGTCCGCATAGTTACGCTAAATTAAATCATTTATAAATAGACTGCCCAGGTTTGTGGGTGCTGTGTTCAGTAGCCAGCTTAGGTTCAAAGTCACGCTCCGTAGCGCCGATCAATGTCAAGTTTGATGCGATACTGTCGCGTGAGTCACGTCCGACAGTTGATCAAATGATAACAGATGGTGACCGAGATCAATGTGTTATGTCAATTAAAGCGAATGTGTTTTTGTTTCGATCTATTAAGAATGATATCATTAATCTAAGTACAACTACATTTACAGTGTGATTAATTAGACTGATTAAACTCCACTCGGTCTATTCGCGAGGAGAGAAATAATTGTTTAGCAATTATATTTTTAACGTTAGAATGTTTTTTTCGTTTGTATGTGTATTTGGTAGTGACGCATTTGTGGTCTGCCTCGTTGGTCTAGTGATTAGTGTATAATACTGTCAATCCAGAGGTCTCGGGTTTGATTCCCGGCTCTTAAAAACAGCCCGGAGTTTCGAAGTTGAGGTCTTACCCCTGTGCCCCGGAGAGCACGTAAAGCCGTCGGTTCTGCTCCTGACGTCTCCCTGGTTGTGTTGAATAACTGTACCATCGGATTATGAGAGTAAGAGAACAGAGAGTGTACCTATGGTTTGCACACACATTTGTGGATTATAATATCTCGTGTATAATTAACAGGTCTCCGTTGAGACTGGCCATCATTATACATCACTGGACGTTTAGATATTGTAGAAACTTCAAATGAGGTAAAATCAAATTTTATAAAATAAAAATCATTATTTTTTATTTCTTCGCTAATATGTGTTACGTTAGTATCTAGAACACAAACTACTAGATACCTACAGATCCTAATATGTACATTCATGCCTTCAGTATTTAAATTACTGCTCATAAAACCAGCAGTCTGCAAGCATCATATTGCCAAGTGCCAAATGTTTTCTATACGCGAGTACATTGAACTGAGCACTCTATATCTAATTCGATTATAACTATGAGAAGCCACAATTTCTACTGTAAACATTTTACGATTGAACATTATAAGAAGACATGAAATTTGTTTATCGGTTATTACTTGTAAGGGTGAGTTTACACTGCGCAAAACATTGTACACGTGTGTAGCGACGCGGAAATTGCGTGTCAAATCGACTGCGCTTCGTTCCACTAGCGGATATGTAACGTCATAGTACCGCACTCAGTACTACGAGTTCCGCATTCTATATGTACATGGTGTTACAGAAACATACAAGAAAAACCAAGGATCTCCTTGGTTTTTTTATTGTGCAATAATGTATGTTCATTGATTCTGTAGTTTAGTTGATTCCCTTAATATTTTTACTAACTCATGATTAAATACATCTTTCTTTAGAAAAATTAACAAAAAAAATTAGCTCTGTGACTCGTCGATTATGGCTGTACAGATACTTATTATCTAGGAAATTAGTATTTAATAAGTATTTGTACTATTATCGGCGTTATTATCATCGAGAACAAAAACGTCGTAAGACATTAAATGCGGGCTCTACTGCTATGTAACTTTTCCACTAACTTTTTATGTAAACAAAAAAAAAATAAAATATTAGTATTAGAATATGCAAATTTCAAGTAACCTTAAATAAGTCACATGTTTGAAACACAGGTTTGAAAAATATATCGCTGTCATGCGAGTACCAATATTTTTTCATAATTTGAATACCGTTAAACGAGGGCGCTTAGCTAAAATATGTTCAGTTCAGTATGAACAATTCCTTACGCACTGACAGTTCATTGCGCTAATATTTTGATGGATTGGTCTGACGTCCGTGAAGTAAAAGGAGAATCTAGATTACCTATAGAACTCATAACAATTTTAAAGATATTGTTATCGCCTAGAATTTTCTCAACAATTTAAACCACCCAAGTTGTTTCTAAAAGTTTAGTAAAGGTAGAGTATTCGTTGGAAACTCAATTTCATTTACTAAAAAGACGCAGGTTAATGTAATTTCCAAATTTTATGGATGCGATTATCTTTTATTGAGGCTTAGAATCTTAGACCTACATTTGGTGATCTTTACCGTTATAGGTGAGCTTGGGAGATGATTGTGAGCTGAATGTACATGGAAATAATGACTTATTTTCTTTTAATATGCGAAGTTGGCATCACACAGTCTTCCAATGGTAGAAGTGTGTAATCCTCAACATTTTAAATTTAAAAAAAATATTCAAAAAAGACTCCAAGTCAACTTCACCTGCAAGTGGTGCATCTGTTGATCGACGGATAAGGTTCTGGCAAACAAAACATGACGATTAGCGGCAATACGTTTGCCACATTACGCAGGGTCAAAACACTGGCGAAAAGTGTGCGTTTAATATGCCTCTGCCTAACCCCTCCGGGGAAACAGGCGTGATTTTATATATGTATAGGATTAGATACATCTATTACCAACTATAAAAGATCCAAATAGGTAAATACAAAAACCGTTCCACAGATTCGAAACTGTTTCCATTTAAATTTATATCTATACGGAGAAAACTCATCTTTTTATCAGTTTCCACGAGAACATTTTACTGCTTCAGCATAATTCCTATCGAGATATATTCCATTTTTCGTAAGACTGGTGGTAATTCGTATAATAAAGCCAGTCTTGCGAATCATCCTGTCCTTAATGAGGTACATCGCAACATAATTGATAAGTGTGTATACAAAATATTTTTTCTCATAAGACCAACGGAGTGGTCGATTAGGAGCCGAAATAATATTTGGTTACAATTATTCCGCTTTGGCGAATACACGTTTTCTTTTGCTTTTATACGAATGTAGAATACGTCTTATATAATTTTATTTTTGCTTTTCATTTATTTTAATGTGAGTGTTAATTTTAAAGTTTGTTATATTTACGACTCATAAGTATAGGTTAAGATTTTGTCTCTTAATTGAGTTTGTAATTATGTAATAAAAGTATTTTCCATCAATACCAGTTTAAAATGGTCTCAGTACGTCCTAAGGGAGAGATCGTTTTATTTGAAGGACAAGTAACCTCTATTATTGTATGTATGGTTTTGTGTTCTTTGGTAAACAAGTAAGGGGTTTGCCTACACCTATCTAATATAATTAATGTTTTAGATATCAATAGAGAGACTGGTAACAAAAACTTTATTATTGATAAAAAGTTAGTTAACAAAGTGAGTTTGTACATATTTATTTATATCCGTTGTCTTATATCCATAGTACAAGCTGTACAATGGAGTACAAGCGACATGTACAAGCTCTGCTTAGTTTGTAACTAGATGGCGTTGTGTGTCAGATGTCTGAAGTATTCATTTATTTGTTTAACTGCTCCCTAACCTTTTTACTTATTGCTGGATTTCCTGTCTTAATTAACGAGTTTGACTTTCGTTATCTGCCGTAAAAAATATTTAAATTTATTACAATTGAAACTTTAATTTTAGATCAAAGCAATATTATAATATTCACCTTTTGAGACTGATATAAATATGTTAGCAATACGATTAATTATAGATAATAGCCTAATTAATAATCTCGGTATGTGAGAAGACATTAAAGAGTCTGAGTAAACGACTCATGATAAATCAATCTAGGAATCCAGGTCAGGAGATATTTAACAAGCTGAAGCGTTGTGTGATATCATCATAAAGCAACTTGCTACATTCACAGATACTACACACTTGGGCTGGATTTGGTACGAACTGGTCTAAATAAGTCTACAAAAATTTTTAGTATCAGACATCGTTATCACAAATTTAAAACAATTGGATCAAACTTTAATTTCAACGATCAAAACATTTTTCATTCAAAGTGTGGAGTGCATACATTTCAAAAATTCATCAATACACCCAAAATCACTGCAACAAGAATTGGCTGTTGCAGGTGTCAAATAAAAAAAACTCCTGCGTCAATCTTAACCTCTCTCTTCTCAAGGATAAAACTTTGAGAAATAATATTTACAAAAGTAAGTATGTAAGTGTTTATTGTATGCAGTGACAGATAAGTGGTTGATAGTTTAGAGCGTTCCTATGAAACATTTAGGTACAAAAACTTTAGTATTGTTCTTTAAAAATCGTGATGAATCCGATGAATAAAAGAATAACATCTGTACTTGAACACAATACCAGGATATCCACACTTATCTACCTGTTTTCTACTCGCTTCAATAATTGATATAATGGATATATTGCCCGCGCTAGAAGTAATATAAAATGATTATCGCATAATAACTGGAGCACTCTCGTCTCTCACACTTTCTATTGAAGAGTACTTCAAAATATATGAACGACTATAAACTTTATTATATTAGGAGAAATGGTCTTCGTAGTTCACTGCTGACATAGGCCTCCTTGACAGGTTGTCTTGTGTAGTTTGTTCCTTTAATCGGCACCCATGTGATGGATAGCTGTGGTGACATTCTGTATTGACGAAAAAATGTGTTTATAAATAAAAACCCAGTAAGTATGGCATCCACTTACATGTACTTTGCGTGCATCTTATGTAATTTGTATTTAAAGTAGACTTTCTCGATCTAAAAATGTTATCTGAAGAGGTGAAAATGGACGAATTTATTTACTTGTGTGAGATAAGTGATAGGGTGACACTAGTGCATAGCTTTACTCTTATCAGGCTATGATAGCGGTTTTCATGTCTCTTGTGAAATTGTTACACAAATATCCTTGAGAACTGAAAACAGGTGGC
The DNA here is from genome assembly GCA_949316085.1 of Hypercompe scribonia. Taxonomy (NCBI): domain Eukaryota; kingdom Metazoa; phylum Arthropoda; class Insecta; order Lepidoptera; family Erebidae; genus Hypercompe; species Hypercompe scribonia. The sequence goes on along the minus strand of OX438967.1, from coordinate 3,766,280 downwards.
GTAATTTTTATGGCAGCTAAGATTTGGTTTGTGTGGCACGTCTTCGTTTGTGTGGCACTCCGAGATGTGAGTTTCACGATTCTCACTTACAGTTCTGCTTAACACTAGCCCAGTTTGGCTATATAGCCAAATTAAATTTTGTACAAGTCCAAAGTGCCTGTTGTGACGTCAGGTGGCGTATTTTCTTGCTAACGCCTATTCATTTAGCAGTTTGATAATGAAGTTACGTTCAGCGATCTTGACTAACGTCTTATCTAGAGATAACGTCTACACAAAGACAGCCACATTCTTTGAATTACAATTTCAATCCTACTTAAATGATAGAGGGTAAGATTATTGTCAACCAAGTACTTTAGGGATTATATGGAAAAATAAGGAATATATAAAAGCAAGATAGACAAGAAAGCCAGGGAATAGTAGGGATGGAAAGAATGGATTATTGCTTATACTGGTCAGACGGCACTTTACGCTCTAACTGAAAACTGTTGAACTAAAATTGAATAGGTAGTTATTACGTGGTTCGTAGCTCCCATTCTCATTTACGTCCACATGAGTTCTCATACTCCTAACAATAAATAGACGCACCCTAACACACGCCACAACACTTGCAGATGGGCTCTGGTTTCCAACTACATTTTAACATGTTTTTTCCTATTCGGTGTTTTTTGTAAACCTACTATTGTACTCAATTTCCTTCCTGTAAAGCCCTAAATTATTCATAAACAGTCTTGTATAGAATCATTGCTGCGGGAGGGCCCTGGTAGCCCGTAATGACAGGGATTTAAAACCGGCACCGACAATTTTCAGGCACTAGGTTACCTGGTTATACAGGCATCTAGTAACTAGTATAAGAAAGCTTTGTGAGAGAGAATAAGTGGATTTATTATTATTATTATACTATACATTACTAAGTTATCTACTAAAGTAGGCTATGGGTTTATATAATTAAAGATTTATAACCAATGTTCGCAGTAGAAACGTTAGCTGTCATGTTAATCGCAGTATCCACTTACGAGTAATGTGTTAACTAAATGGATTACGGTGGTGCTTCTTAGTTTCTTGTCACATATCGTATTGTGATTGCAATCACTCAATTTGTATATAAGAATAGTGATAGTCCAGTGTCAATTGAGGATGTGAGTCATATAATCGGTAATCATAATAATACAGTATTTCAATGCTTAACCTGTTTTGTTTTGTTAATATAAGTAAATGATTTAAGACAAATATAATTTTATCAGGAATTGCATCAAAAGAAACTGGATAAATATCTACAATTATACTATTTCTGGTCTTAACTCTGAATATACATTTACAATCTGAATATTTATTAAATTGTCTCTTAAATATTGGTTTTGGACGTAGATAGGTAATCTCGTGATAAATTATTGAGCAAAGTCAAAATAAAGGGTATATAAAAGAAAAATCTAATAAATGTATATATAATTTAATAACTCATCTTGCAACAACAGTTTGTTCAAAATGAAATCTAATTTTATCTTTTAAAGTGTATATATTTTTTTGGAAATTGGGTTATCTGCGTGGAATTGAATTGTCCACATTTCAGAAACAAAAGCTTATTTGTTTTGTCGTCTGAAACTGTGTCCAGAAACATTTTCTATTTAAGTTTATTTAATTAATTTTAAGAAAGGAAATATTGAATTTTTTTAGGGTCCCTTAAAAACTTATTTACTTACGCTTGCCTCAGTTCAAGTGATATGTAATACCTATATTATACATCTATACATTATTTAGCGAAGATTTTTCTAACATATATTCTATAAGTATAATGCAGAACGTTTTATATTTTAATAGTATGTAACTATAAAGTCTAAAACTACGTAGAAAAACCACATAAAATAATAGTGGTTCATTATATATTTTGATCTGTCATGGTACAAAAGTGAAATAAACAATGACAGTTCAAATCATAATAGTCATCGAGCTAAAACTAAGGCCACGAATGACCAGCTGATGACTAGTCATGACATCACGGCCATACAGAAAGCAGGCATTAATCAACTCTATAGGTAGTAAAGTGTCACGCTGATTTTAGCACGAACAGATCGGCTCGACCCGGGGCAGTACCGGGGTGACAGTTGTCGTGGTAAGAGCGTGAACATTACAATGTTGCTATGACTGTCATGAATGAAAATTAAACAAAGTTGCAATTCGTCATATAACACAAAGAGACAATTTAATTATAGACCTATAGCAACGACCAAAGCAGTAATAAATTATATTAAGCCTACAAGTACTCGTTGATACGATAAACGCCGATTGTTCAACATGGACCACACACGACGCAGTACATAGAATACAGCCATATTGGATATTCTTCCAAGCTGGAGAAGGGTGATATTCATACCTTTGAGAATATCATCGCTTCAGGCGCGTTGTTAAGTTAAAATTATAGCTCAATATCCTTTGCATACGTAAATACACTCAGTTAAATTAATCCGGCTAATCTCATTATTTACTACCGTACAGGATTATTCACGAGAGCAATATTTGCACATCAAGAATCTAGTATACCTAGACTTATATTGCGAAACTTGAATAGTGCATTTCTATAAAGAATTTAGATAAACCATTTCTGTGTGTTTGTTGAAACACTCTAATTGTAATAATAACAAGTTTTTTTTTTTTAAATTTTCCGTTACTAGTTCATTCATTAAAGTAAAAGCCACAACTTGTCATACTAAGTTATTTACACCACGAACTTCTCAATGGTCATCATTATTTATTTTTCAATGCACTTACCCGAATCATCATTATCAGTCTATAATAGTCTATTGCTAGACATTCATACCCGAATATATTTACATAATGTATCGTTAGAAATTAGTAAACGACTGTCAATATATTCGAATCAATCCAAGACTGCATAACTTACTTCAATTAACAGTAAAGATCTCGGATAGAGTACGTATTGGTCGATCATAAGACCAGTCGATGCACATTAACACGCAGTCAGGTTTTCTGTTGGGCGACAGATTAAGTAATAGTATGTGGTCGCTCGGCGTCAGCGAACACGATCAAAGATGTTTCATGTAGGTATGGAAGTAACCAGCCTACACGCGTGAAACCGACACCCGTTGTAAAAACTCGGCCTCGATCGTGCACTTGAGACGGGTGCTTACTGACAGCGAATTTAAGAATAATAATATCTCACACGGTTGTTTGATCTCAGGCAAGACTACTAGGCAGAGTCTATTATATGTTAACTGAGGGCTTATAAATCAAAAAGTCATAAAAAACTTGATGTATTATAATTTTAAAGTGTAAAAAACTTGTCCTAACCGAGCATTGATAATCACCACTTAGTTGACACTTAACTATTGTCATCAGGTCGCTTATCATAAATGATTAGGTACATTTCTTTGATTGGAATTTTATTTTATTTTTATAGTATTGGTGACAATCAAGCATGTAGGTAGTCATTCTTCATTAACTGTCACGTCTGTCCGTTTCGTATGCCATATGTAACTTTAGAAATTTTTTGTTTAATGGAACTTTTAAGTGCACATTGCTCTAAACTGAAACTAATTTAATATGCAACTATTCGAGTCGATATATATTAAACATATTTCTAAAAGTGAAGTAAAAAATCTTCAAATTAAAGTTATTTTTGGTTGGTATTTTAAAGATATTGCGTTGTATAACGTACTTTATTGTAAATAATTTAATCAACAACTTAAAAACGAAATCGTGAAACGGCCATGTCGTAAGTTATTATGGCCGATTTTTTACTATGATATTACAAAGTTATTGCTACTGTTACAGTTCACTTGCTTAAATGCCCATTAAATTATATAATGAGTATGAGAGCAAATATTAAATCTAGTTAGCTAATAATAGTTAGGAAATAAGCTAACATAGCTTATAAATATTTGCATAGCAATTTTCAACTCGTTACACTTTATTTAACAGAAGTTACGACGTCCGACCCGTTTGGACAGCGTGGTTTAGTAGACTACGGTCTACGAGTATGTCCAACAGTGGACTATTAAAGACTGTTTATAATTACAGAAGTTACCGCAATGTTTTTATTATATAAAAATCATACAAGAAAAACAATGACAAATGCAGCCACTGAATGGAGTAAACAACATTTGCCGTGATAAGACGAAAATAGATTTATCATAACAAACGTATCACTGTAAATTGAGACAAGGTCGGTTGAATAAAGATTGATAGATGATCGATGGTTGAGTCACTATCGATAAATCTTTTAATCCTAGTTCTAGTTTGAAAACATGAAGATTTGCGATAACTGAAATAGATGTAGTATTTGGATGAGTATAACATTTGTGAACATCTAATTTATCTAATTGAACTATTATCTGTAGTCAAATAAACACAAGACCTTTCTTTTACCTGCTCCGTAACTACTCTTACTTTAATCAAAGAGCCAGAGGTTATCGTCCTTTCGAGATTATTTATACAAAGGGTTCATGTAGTTGCTATATTTATTACTCGATAATACTAAGAATAAAATGAAAACAATGTTTTGCGGTTGTGTGCAGATAAGTAAATATATTTCTTTACCCATTTTCATATAGGATTTTACATTTCGTTACTAATGGACTAATAGCTTTGTTATTATTAAACTTCTGATTCTCTTTCTAGATATTAGCATTAACTAATAATGGATTGTAGAATTCTAAATAACTGTTAGCTAAATATTGTGTGATTAGAAAATTGTGCGTATTGATATTTCTACGTAACTCACAAAGGTATGGCTCGCTTCAATGGTCGCTTGCAGTGGAACCACACGTAATATTGTTACATTATAAGTACACGCGAGTGGTTGGCGCCGTGTGGGCGAGCGTGCCATCTGTCGCGTTGAGAAACTGCTGCCGCGCATCGTTGTTTACCTGTGCATGCACTAACCTAGGCGAGCTGAGCTCGGGTTACTGCTTAAGGTACGCATGCATAGAGCAGAAGCTTACGATGACTATAGTATGATGCGGGTAGGCTGAATGTCTTAGAGAAGCGATTACGTGTCATTGGACGAAGACCCTTTGTCATATAAGAGATGTGAAGAAATAATACCATATTTTGTTATTATAGGTATAACAAAGTGGATATTGGTTATAAATGCCGTTGGACACGTTTTGTGTTTGAGATGTCGACATCAGCGTTGTCACTTTAGGCGTATTTTTTAATTTAATCGACGTTTTTTTAAGATTTCGACTCTATCTATTGCATTAATAGTTTGAATATACACATCAGACTAGCGCAATTCGACGAAGTCCGACATCAACATCTCCGAAATTTCATCTTCTTGAAGACACATCCAAAGGTCATTTTGAAGTCAGCGTCACGAGCTGAGAAGTTGGCACTTCAATAATATGACCAACCCGTTACGTAAAACACGTCGAAAACAAAGTAATATCTACTAATCACGACGGCACGTATATGTGACTCAACATAGCTATCAAGGGCAGCTAGGTTAAGGTACGGTCGAGACATATGATATATCGTCGAAACCAATCGTGTCAGTACTTAATAGGCGAGCTAGACTAAAGCGAGTAGCTGACTAGACACGAACTGAGATGAACGGTAGATAGCCATATGAAGATGTAAAAGTAATGGTCGTTTAGAACTAGATTTTAGACTCATGGAAGGAATGATTAGGGTTTATCAAGGGAAGCACAAATCGTTATTATATTTTATCTTACAGGAAGATATAAACAAGAGGTACAGCAGGTTTAAGGATCAGTTCAGCTGGGAAAGTAACGTTAGCTTTCAAAAGTTAGCTTTTATAAATACTACAGCTGTAAAAAAAAGTAGGAGAAAATATTTACAGAACGCTAATTAAATCTGGTAACAAACTTAGTCAATAGAAATGGTATAACTTATTATCCAATTCGAAAGTTACTAGGAGAGATCCCGCAGATTTTTGATCGATTTCTGCTTGCATTTTCGTCCGACTTGGAAACAAACATCTATAGTGACTTGGTTCAGTTTTTAGATTTTGTATAAATGTTCATAGAGCCAAGCTTAGTGATGAAAGGAATAGAGGTACCACTAGTTACATGCCCTGTTTACTTAGTTCATGGTATAAAAACTAAATAAGCAACGAAACTTTTCAGTTAAAAACAAAAATGTCTTAAAAATAGAAACAAGCATATTTTCTAGGTCACGAAACGGGAATAGACAGGAATTTAAACAAGAGTTCATGTGTTCTAGAAATAAGGACAGGGTGTTTAAAATCGTATTACTGTAACTTCACTCGCCACTGTCCATCTCTTGTTACAAGTTCTAGTTCTTGGAATTTTAAAATCTCTACTTATCACTGTCTCACTGTCTGTTTTATTAAAACATCTTGACGGTAACATAATATCTATTACTTTTAACAAAATAATCTTGTATTAGTACTTTATAAGTATGATAATACTGATCTTTTGTTTTTGGGATCTGGGTGTAATTTATCTGTCAATGTACAGGTACGTTTTTACAAATACATAAGTATGTGTATCTGGTCTTTATTATTATTTTTTTATAGTGAGAGTCTGCCAAAGTGACTCTACTCTGCCTAATGGAAAGCATGAATAGAATCCAAGAGTTGTGGTCACCATACTCATTACAACTGCAGACAATGTGTGACCCACACTATGGCTGCCTTGTGAGGTGCTTTATCACACCCCGCTTGGGGACGTAAAAGGCATGAGAGCCATCGTGTAAGGCTTACACAGTTATCACGATAACTGTCACCCCTGCATCAATGGGCCTCCGGTCTCACACTCACCAACGAAACACGACAACACTGATGCTGGCGTTTTAGGTTGGTGTTCTGTGGTAGGGTAGTACTGCCCCGGTCGAGCCGGCCCGCTCGTGCTAAGATCAGCGTGGCTCTACTACCTAGAAACTAGAGCTCTACTACCTGGTCTGGTTAGCATAATCACCTCTGCCTGGTATGGGATCAGACGGCTGTTTGTAAGATATTCGACGACAATATTATGTATATACTAACATGTATGTAAGTATCATTAACGTATCTAGGAAACTGTAAGGATATAGATCAATTATATCATTTGGACTTTTACAGTTTATTTAAGATTTACTCTAACATCTAAGTGTCGTCACATTAAGTAAGAATATATCACGAAGTTAAAACTAACATTACGTCGACAGTCAGTACAAGGTAAATAAAACATTTTATAATAAAGCACACATAATCAACCATGAACGTAGAAAATCCACAGTCATTTCCGACGCCACCGATGACCTTGGCGTCATGGGTTTGACAGAAGGGCAAGGTAGCTCGGCGACATTGAGAACGCGGTCGCTTCATAGCCAAAACTTAGTGTCATTTTAATAGATATCTGTTTTATTTACGAAAAAAAGGCTTTAGGTACCTAATGTAACTACATAATTGTTTGAGTTGTTTAGGAATTGTGGCGTTTTCATCACGTTTTTACTGGATTCCCCTTAGCCTTGAAGTAATCATCCGATCTTGTATGTATTTGAAATAGTGCCATTAAAAATGCAATTAAATCTAGAGCTACTCTATTTGTGATTGTGTCTTCGATTTTATTTTACGCAAGCAGGTCACTGTGCAACTTCGTTTCTCTCAAATTAAATCAACCTATCGCCGTCCACTGCAGAATAAACATCTCCCCCAAAGAGTGTCGACCATCCCGGTCTTGGGCAATCCGCATCCATCCGCTGCCAGCCACCTTCTTTAAATCGTCGGTTCATGGCGCCGCGCCGCGAGCGCCCTACACTACGTTTTCCCAATCGTGGTCTCCACTCTAGCACACTTCGTCTCTCAATAGGAATACATTTTAACCTGTTTTTGCAACATTTTCCGTTGAGGTTCTGCTCCTATTGATCGTATGCCATTTCATATACTCTGTACCCTTCTTATATAAATGACTGGCAAACAATGCAGCGTTAGTTAGTACAGGTCCCTTTTCTTAGTAATAAAATATGTAAGTTTTCTACGAAGCGATAATCCTATACCTAAAGTTTGATAAACAGAAGTTAATATAATCGTACCGACACATAGTGGAATGTAATCGACACTGATGATATGTCATACGTGCTGTGTTCAATGACTTCAATGTCTAAAGGCTTCTAAATTTACACAGGGGGAATATTAATTGCCCTTAATGATGGGCCTCGATCGATTATTATTCAAGTAATATCTTTGCGTTTTGTCGTGAAGTGAGACATTGGAGTGCTGTAAAATTTTATTTAGTATAAAAATAGATCGGAACTAGTGATTTAGGCTATGACCCAACTCGGTCACTATTCATTGATGTTGTGTTGATGACGTTTTTACGTGGTATGTCTATCTGTTAATAGATATAAAGGGACGTTTCATATTAGCACAGGTGTAATAAACATCTATAATATCAATGCTGAGTGTCGGTTAAACCTAATACAGGATTTAAGGAGTATCATGTTAAACAGTAGCTGGTGGATAATTCAATGAGAATGTATTCTGTAAGAGTTAACAAAAAAAGATAAATAGTAGAAAATTCAAGTCATAAAGTAAGAGGAAAAACTTCAGAAGCAATCTTTGTAAACAAACATTTATAATAAAATAAATGGATCCTAATTTATCAACACTTTTACAAATATTATTTTATTCTACGCCTCAAGGTTATTTCCTTTTACATAACACACATATTTAACTAGTGATGCGTCGAATATCCGGTTAGCTTTTCTCCGGGTACTATGGAATTCTCAAATACAGTGGACCTCCGGTAATTCGACAAACGTTTTGCAGGGCAGTGTCCGACTATCAAATTTTATCAGGTTTTAAAATTATCTTTTAATATAAGTAACAGTTATTCATTATTGAAACTAATATTAAAAGAAAAGAGATGAAATTAAAATGATATTTCCATTAACTTGTAGTATTAACTATATCAGATTAGATAAAATGATTTTGTCAAAAACAAAGCCCTTGTAAACTTTCGTATGATAATTTTAATATATGATAAAACAAAATTAAAATTTAGAACTTACAAAGTAAGACAAGTTAAAATAGTTTCCTTTTCTTTCTATCACATTTACTATTACGCTATTTTGTATTACAGGAGAAAAAAAACGTTTTTGTGTTCAACTTTTGTTGTTATAACAATAAGGTACGATAAAAATGCACATGTCGAAACCATTATTACAGAGAATCATTACACTTGCCAATTATAATTGGGCAAATAATAAGAAAATATAAATCGAAGATCTATCGTCGCAGACGGCACAGTTACATTTCAAAATTATTTATACGGGATATATTGTCCGGCAAATATCCGGAGCACCTCTAATGTAAACTTTCCTTATTGTCGTATACATTCCTTATTTTCGTATAAAGTGGGCTTAACCACGCGATGGGTGGCGCGCTCCGCACACCTGCTCTAACATATGATGTCCATGTCCACGCTTCGTTGGCGACCGCCTTCGCCTGTGCCGTGACCTCGAAACATTTTAATATACGAGTATTCACTCTTTAAGTAGAAAATTTCATGTTGAGAATGTATACAAGTTTGGTTTTATTTTTTATTTATGGAGTCAATTTTTGAATGAATTTTATTTGTTGCAGTCAGGCCCCAACTGTTGTATTGAGTAACCGATTGGCCTGCTTCCCTAGTTTAGATTATTACCGGTATTCATAAGGTAATATTATGGTTGAATTTCCATAACGGCTTGGAGGTGTATTATATACGTTAAGATCATCGTTTTCTGAGAGGTAAGATCACTCATATTATAATCTTACCTTATTCTCACAATACATTTACGAGAATCTTTTGTATGTGCATAAAAATCTGTGTAAATTTAAGAAAAATAGTGATCTCCATCAATTTAATTTAAGAAATAAAAATAAACTTGCCTTGCACACTACTAGGCTCCATAAAATATCGAATTCGTTTGTGGGTCAATGTATACAATTTTATAACAAATTACCAAACAACATAGTATTATTATCTATTAGTAAATTTAAGAAATTTGTTAAGCTGAGGTTGTCCAAAAAGGCTTATTACTCAGTTTCAGACTATGTCACAGATTTAGATGTTTGGAAATGAATTGCTCTTTTTTTAAGACCTATGATTGTGAATGTAACTGCTAGTTTAATATTTAAAAGATTTTGAGTTAAAAGAGTGGTGGTGAGTTTCTTTCCTGGGTTCTTTTCTCACCACTCTACCATGAACAATCTGCGAACCCAGCTAGCTGTAATTTTAATCGACAGATTGTTCATCTTTCATCTTTTATTGTTTTTTTTATGACGTTCATAAGTGTCTTTTGTGACCTAAATGAATAAATGAATTTGACTTTGACTTTGACTTTATTATATGAGTGTGCCTTAAATTTCTTGTCATACAAATAATTTAAACCTTTTATTGACAAATAACCAAAACTTTCGGTCAAAAAATTATCTACTCCACTCATGGCCCTCTCCCAACTCAGGTTTTGTAAATTCTTCATTCTTTGTTCAAGCAGTACTACTCTGAAATGCGCTCCCGCTCGAAATCAGGATGTCCACAAACCGTTTTACATTCAAGAAGAAGTTATATAATCTAGCATTCCAGAATCATATAATCGATAGTTGGCTCACCTTATATTCAAGTTGTCATAGTGTACGAATATAATCTAAATATGTGTGTATATATATATATATATATATATATGTATATTTATGACGGAATTACTGCATGTGTTCTATACGTATAAGTTGACTTATGTAGGGTATACTTTCATTAGTAATGTAATCCCCGTGCACCTCCCTTACAACGTTTCTACACTACCTTAAGGTTGATTGGAAGAAAATGCCTTAAGTGCGAACTTCATGGACCTTAGTGATTGAATGAGTTATCTAAGTATCAGACATAGAATTAAAATCATAGAATACGGCAATGGTTTTACGATACTTTTCTATATTTTTTAAGGGTCAATATTACAGTTTAGTGGCTTGTACAAAACTGGCATAATTTATTGCGAATGTGATGCTTTAACCAAATTTGATTACTAGACCGATTACTAAATCTAGATTTTAAAAAAAATCTGTATAGCAATTAAGACAAGAAATGATTGATTTTATTTTAGAATTGCAAAAACGAACGGGAGTTGATTACATGTCCAAACGTTTTAGAATTCGCATACTTCAGATGTATAATTACAGCTATAAACTTCGGTAGTTTATTTATTTAGTTATTTTTTTATTTGAGAACCTGCCAAAGTGACTAGTCTGTAGTCACCATAGTCATTGCGAATGCTGACAATGTAGTATGATGACCCACACTATGGCGGCCTATTAAGATGCTTTTTCACGGCTCACTTGGGGACGTCAAAGGCATGACAGTCATCGTAGCATTGTATTGCACACACTACGACAACTGTCACCCCTGCATCAATAGGCCTCCGGTCTTATCCGGTTTATCTACATATTCGGTTAAATTCTCCAGTTATTTCGGTCAAATGTTTGTTTTAATATAACCTTATTGTTTATATAATTTAGGTAATATTGCATAATTACATAATAATATAATAACGGTTTTACTATTTGACCTTATGACATGGAAAAGAACTATGTTAGGTGTGTAACTGAGGGAAATGAACACGTAATTGGGAGAATAAATTACTTATGAATATTAAATATTACAGTTTAATAACTCGTCGGTTTTTCCGAATAAAAAATTAATATGCAAATTGAATTATTTGGGACAGTAATCGTAAGTAGTAAAATTTAAATATCTTTGATTGGATTTCGTGCATTTTTGTCAGTAACGAGGAAGAGACCAATTCGTCTGGCCAGCGCGTTGTCATAGGCCAAAACCTCCTTTATAAGGAGAGCAGGCAGAGAGAAGAGGCAGAGGGTTCAGCAGTGGACTGTTAAAGGGTGTTTATGTGATGATATTGATTGTGTTGTCAGTAACCCAAAAAAAAAATTACTACGTTTAATACTTGCTTTGCCAAACAGTCAATCTTTATTGACTGTATGAAAGTGATAATATGAACAATATTCTACGATTAATAACGCGCACCCAAAGAGGCAACGAGTCAATTATTTCTTTATTTCATTTGCAGTTTTTATTACGTTTTAAAATGTATAAGAAATTTGGATTTATAGTCGCGTCTGCTTGGTTAGGCCTTTCGCGTCCTTGATATGTTAATGCTGAGTTATGCGGTCTGGATTGTACTACTATATCGTTAAAACTGTTTACAGTCCGAAATAAAATCACCTTGATTGCACCAGTACAAAATATTTTGAATGGAATGAGTCATGTGACAAGAACTAATTGACTAGCAGGAAACAATTCTAACACACAAATGATTTCTGTGTGTGATTGTGTGCGTATACACATTTACAACTACACTTAAACATTCATACATCACAGCTTATACTATCAAGCGTATCGTATGACATAACATTTTATAAAGTATTTCGTTGAACGGAAGCTGTTTCATCGTGTTGACATAGACTAAACCAAAGATTTATAGAGGTGGCGTTCTAAATTTTGGCAGTTATAATCGATAATACGAATACGTACTATTTTAACGATGGATGCCGGGTGTTTGTGATTACATTTGTTCTTAACTTCATACCTGCATTGATAATATTGACCTATTGTTATGGCGTTAGATATTGAAATAATCTTTTAGCTAAGGTGGATGGGCTGCCTACTAAGTGTACCCCTTTTAGCGTTAGAAGAACATACTATTAATATTTTAATATAATTTTTTTTTTTAAAAACATGATTATTTAGACTTTTTGTTTTAAATGTTCATCTTCTCTTTACTAACAATGTGAGCTTGGAAATTAATCAAAGTATTGTTACAACATTCATCTCTTTTTTAACTTTTATTATTGTGGTAACATTGTACCTTCATAGTCATGATTTATGTTCAATAATTTTCTTATTAAATTCATCATACTTCTGTTTCACATTTAAATCATTAACTGGTTTATAAGTGAAACGAATTTAACCGTAATTTTAAATTGAAGACTTTGTTACAATATAAAATAAATGTGATTTTTATGTGGTCGTTATGGAGAACAGTATTAGAAAACTTGAGTTCTTACTACAACACATAACGCTGATAGATCATTAGAAAATCACTACAGACATGATTCACATAAGAGAATGTGAAATGTGATGTGGACTTTTTTTTTAAATATTTACATTTGGATAACATCCAATGAGACAGAATAAGGTTCAGTGGTAAGATGTCAATCTTTACAGAAAAAAAAGAAACTTATCAATTATCATATTTACTATTTATCTACTAATCCACTCCACTTATATTCTTCTTTCATGAACCATCATAGAGTTTGAATCTTCAATAGACTAAATATATCATATACTAAATATATAGCATCTCACAAGGCCACCATAGTGTGGGTCAGCATACTGCATTGTCTGCATTTGCAATGAGTATCGAGACCACAACTTTTGCATTCTATTCATGCTTTCCATCAGGCAGAGTAGTCACTTTGGCAGGCTCTTCATATAGAAAAAAAAATATCAGATACTACAAAGGTAGCTAGGACCAGACAGACAGCCGTTAAAACTTGTGGGTTTAAGCTCCACCAGGTCCACTCTTAAAATAACCAGTTAACATTAACAAGGTAATATGTCACAAAAAATTAATAAATATTAAATCTGGACCTAAATAACTAACGCAGAAATAAATCAGCGTTTATGTCCTAAGATAAAACTCTTTGTATGAGCGTATTTAAGAGCGAAACTCAGAAGATAACAATCTAACTAGTTATTTTTTTTTCAAATAATATATTATAGAAAAATAATTACTATTCAAGTCGTGCCGCTTCTAAAATATTGTAGTTCTCTGTCCGGCCGGACGGTAGCGACGGTCTATTTTAGTTCATGTTAACCCACATTCGCGCACCAACACTACGAATTAACTAACTTTAGAGCTGATTAGTTGTTAAAAATTAAACAGGAATTCAAACTAGCTGCCAATCGGGACACTGGATATTGTTACAAATAGTTTTTGAAACTCATTGCTTGGCGTGCACTCTGTCGTTTTCGTTTCTTGAAGGGGATATTTTTTTGAAATCAATACCGTAGGTAAGTTTAAGGATTTGAATGATGAACTGACTTTCAAAATGAAATGTGAGTATAAGTTTTCAATTTCAACGTTAGAAGTTCCTAAGAAGTTCTTTGAATAACTAACACTTATTATTGGACTAGATTAGATTGTCATTTGTTTAGGTGACGACGGATCGCCTTGCTGTTTCTGAGACAGTTCGTATGTTTGATTTTATCTTAAGAGAATAATATATATTATTAATAATAGTTAAAACCTGAGACACGTGAGCATGCAAGGGCGTGAGACACTTAACTAGGCTGCGCCTGTAGTACAGTAACCAGACTGCTTATAAACATACTACTACAGTTTTATAAAATAAATAAACTTAGAAGATACTAGCTGTAACGTGCGTTGCTTCATTGTAGCCTAGGCATTGTGGTCGCAAGAAATAGACAAAAATAATCTTTGAAGAGTGTTGTGTATCGCGCCAAAATTTGAGCTCAATTGGCGCAGAACTTTTGGAGTTTTTGAGCCATACACAAACTAACTTACCATTTTTATATATAGACAGATATATATACATAAATTACACCTAGACAGTACAAATGATGGAATATACAATTTAATTACTACACAAGAATGTATTACAACTTTGAATATCGCGTAAGCCTCCATTTCTCCTCGATGGAAGAGCGCGAGAGATTAGATGACACAGCAAATTTCCCACTACTATAACTTCACCACACTTTCTTGACTATAATTTCGCTTAATTAACATCCGACTAATAACATGTTTTAAATATGATATATTTTGATTATTGGTTTATTTGGAAAAGTGTGTAATTATAAATAAAAAGAGTCTCATACAGAGTGTACCATTGGTAGAAAGTGTTATATTAAATCCGGTACGTGAAATTTACTTTACGAGAAATGTAATCCTTAATATATTATCAACGAGAAATATATTTCTTGGTTTGTCCTTTCGTGCAATGGTGGAGTCACGGAACAACATAATTTTGCATGAGCACTCTCTAGTCATAATGTATCGGGATATAGATAAGCCTGTCACAGGTTTATTTCTGTCTCGAAAAATAAACATGTTTCTGAGGTACAGTTTAGAGAAGACTACTATGTTACTGTAAGGCTGTTTCTACAAGTCTCATCAATGTTGCGAACCTTAAAAAAACAAAAACGATGGTAGAAAGGCAGATTTAGATTTTGTTTCAACAATACATTGGAAGCGTCAGTTGTTGTAGCATAAAGCAATCAAAACTTGTATTTAGGGTTAAGGTATTTGATTTTCCAAACAAGCACGGTTGACTTATAAATGCTAACCCTTACATCCTTTTGTCATCGGCCTAATAATTTAAGTAATATTATCATGCAAATTTGTTTTCTTCAATTGCTTCTTTGTTATCTTATCAGAGTCCGACGAACAATTTACGTCACAAGTTTATGCTGTGTTGTGTTGCTAGGACTTTATCTCTAACCTACTACAAGTATGAAGTATTTACTTTATTAAAAGACTACGTTTCGGACGCAGCATCACTCGCATTTAATACTAATAATATTTGTTTTTTTTCTATAGCCCTGTCAACATGTACTTTATAATGAATGAATAATTATGCGATATGCAATATCAAAGATGCACGTTTTTTGATTATCTGTATGATAAAATTTATGAAAAGGTATTAATTGGCTTATAGACTATATGCTCTTTACTGTGCCATATTTGGCTTATTTTTTTTATATAAATTTGTCGAATATCAGCATCATATATATACCTACACTTTTTTATATTTATTTTGGAATTGAAACAATGTGTAATGTTGCAAAGTGTTGATGACTGGCTGTCTACTTGACTCCAACTCCAAATAAACGAAGAAGGTAAATGAAGTCAAACAAAACGCCGGGATAAAAAAGCTAGAGTAAGGGATACCGCAAGTCCCTAGACGGAAATAAGTCTTACTGAGACTACAGTAATTCTAGGGGACATACGGCAGCGCCATCCACTATTATTACAGTTACATATCTAGTTATATTATAATGAAATGGTTTCGCATAACCATTATCCGGTTATGATTATATCATTAGAAATATAATAATATTATGTTTATCATTATCTTATTACGACACATGATTTACATAAGATAATTGATCATTTTGGCGGTATTATCGGTCCGAGTGTCAGACACCGACCCATTACCGTGTTTTTAACGTCTGTATGTACCAATTATATGAGTTTTAATGCTCATCTAACAATCGGAATCGGAAACAAGTAATGAAAAGAATGATATAACCAAATTCGGATTTCCGAACGTCACCAATGACTTAACATGATTAGGTTATGTAAACTTAAGGAACGGATTTAAGTCGATCATTTGTTGTAACAAAAACCGTTTCGGAAATGAAAGTATTCTGTACAGGTCACAAGGGAGTGTCGTTGTATAATGTTGTTGCATGCAATCACAAGTGTAAATTGGTCAAAATATTTTTTTAAATATGTTGGTTAAATTACTACGCAAAAGTAGATTGCAAAACCTAGGCTGAGGATGTAAGAAATTTATTAAAAATATATCATAAATATGCATTCATCATCATCATCAACAGCCTTTCACAGTTCACTGCTGGACAGCAGCCTGCCCTTAAAAAGGAAGTTTTGACCTACTACATCACGCTGGCCAGACGGGTAATATACATTGCTCCTGATAATTTTCTTTAATGCATATTATATAAATCTAGTGGTGACTAATTGCTTCTCAACCCTAAAGAAGATTTATTAAAATGCCATAGACCAGTTTTCATTGTATATAAAGGTTCACAAATTGTTAACATGATTTATATATATCTACATGATTTGAGTGAAATTGGAATCTTATACTGAAAAAACAAAGTATTTCTGTTATATTGTTTAGCGACTTGTAACAACTAGAAACAATTTTCATTTTTATGTGTGTCTTACATGATTAGTAGTCAATTTTGTGGTGTAGTGGACAGGTATCTAGTATACGCAGCCTACTAGATCAAAAAAAGGGTCTGCGAAACCTTATAACATACAATACCGATATAAAGGGTAATAACAAAGTTTGATATTACGATATATATGTCAAAAAGTGCCAAAATTAGGGCCCAGGACAAACAGGGCCCACGATGTAATTACCGTGCATACAAAAGTCTAAGCAGGTTATTCTTTACTTTGAATGTATCTACATAAAATTAGGCACTGAGATAGAGTATTTGAGCCGATTGATGCAGAGGTGACAGTTATCGTGATAGCTGTGTGAACCTTACACCGCCACGATGACTGTCATGCCTTTTACGTCCCCAAGCGGGGCGTGAAAAAGCATCTCACAAGTTCACCATAGTGAGGTCACCATACTGCATTGTCTGCATTTGCAATGAGTATGGTCACCACAACTCTTAGATTCTGTTCATGTTTTCCATCAGGCAGAGTAGTGTCTCTTTGGCAGGCTCTTAATAAAGAAAATAAAATATATAATCATATACACACATAGTAACTTATTAACCAATAAAAATTATTGAGAGAAATAGCATTAAGTGACGTCACTGGCAAAACTTAGTAATACACAATAACCGAAGAAAACATGTGGTCTCGTCTACAAAAATGTACTTTTTTTAACATATTTGCTCAGCAACCAACATTAAGTCATCGGTTGAATGTACTGTTAACATGAATACATGCATTTTCGAAACTGTTGCGAAACCAAACAGCTAATAATCTCAGTATTACGATGCTATAAATTATTCACAATTAATATTTTAATAAACATCAGTTGATAGATCAAATTAAATCAGTGACTTTCGCATTTAAACCGTTTATTTTTGTCACAAAATACTTCTGGTTATAATTATTTGCAATACCTGATTAACCTGAGGTGAGATTGCTATGTAATCATTATCCAACTCAAAAAGACACATAATCATCCTCAATAAAGGTCGCCTGCAGCCAGTAATTGTATTGTGTATGAAAAAGACAGTTCCCGTCTTACGGTGCGTTTCCGAACGAGTTGCATAACAACAAGTCCCATCTGTACATCGGCGCACGCGACTAAAACCGGAAATTCTTTTTTTATGTATTTCTTTGACCGTTAAATTAGAAGCGCCGGTCATGTCGTGACTCCAAACGGTTTTTTTTCTAAGATATTTATAAGTGAGACGCTATGTAATTTGATTCATCTCATTTTTTGTGAGCTCTAAGGAGGTGAGTTTCGTCGAAAGATGAAAGTATTGACTTGGATACTTCACATATCGTCATATTAATAGCAATGATTTAGTCGAATTTCACACTAACAATTTTATCTTTTGTGTAATATCTAACACAGTTTTAGGAAATCTTGTTTTTTTAATACAGTTCTTACGTCTTTATATCTTCATGAATATCTATAAAATGTTTCGTAAAGAGTTTCAAATTCAACTCGAGGTTTAGAGGCGTATTAAAACTTATTTTCTAAAGTTGTATTCCTGACATAAAAGCTGTATGAAAGCGGAAATCCAATTTCAGTTAAACGTTTTCTCATTATTCTTATAAAAATCTGAACATATGTTAACAAGTAGGACGGACGCCAGCCACCTCTATTAACGTTACATTCACAACAGCCCAGTTAAAACAGTGTGTTGTTGCGACACCTAATACGCTACAAATACTAAGTAGTACCTGTTCTAGGAACTGTTATTCACGATAAGATTTGGAACACATTAGTTAATACTTGCTTTTATTTTTGTTTGTACTCAAATGAGTTACGTTAACATTTTAGACAAGATCATAAACAAAATTGTTACCTCATTGTGCATGTTTAGTCTTTCTACTTTCATTTTCTGAATTTGGTTTAAGACAAACAGTCAATAAATTGAACCATAGACTGCATATTATTATCATTAATATAATATTACTCATAGGATTTAAATTAAATATTACATTTGTCACGAGCCATTAAAATACTAAGTTTCTAATACTTGTTTATTTCTGCATGTTTAACTGATAATATTAACAGTTTATTTATAATGTGGTATGAATAGGATGCGGTGTAGTCTTTGGCCTCGTGTTATGATATTCCTTTATTTTATTAACTTAATTACTTATTCTTAAGAATTAGCAATAATTTTTTTATTAATTATTCTCAAGGTTATTTGGGGTCTTAGTTGGGGTTGTCTTAGTATAAGGCTGTTAGTTCAACCGTTTTTACCCAAATGATAGTTTTTCATTGGCATCGGACCTCTACAACTCTGAGGGTGAACGCGTAGATCGAACTAGTTGTCAGTATATTTGAGGGTACTGACTTGACTTGACTGACTGACAGACAGACAACCGAGGCTGACGACTTTATGTATTCTTCGAGTCACAGGCATATAAAACCACCAGCTCCAGGTTGTTTTTAAGAAGTTTCTTGTAAGAAAAACAGTTTTTGTCCGACCCGAGAATCGAACCCGAGATCTCTTAGTCGGCAGTCGCATACAGCAATCACTAGCTTAATGAGGCAGTCCTTAGCAAGCTTACCTTATAGATAAAATATAAATAGATATAATGGTTAATTAAAGAGCACGATCTAAAAACAAATTCGAAAGCATTACGATTCAGATTTATTTGCAAATGAAACATCACATCGTAAATCTTCAAATCCGCACATTAGAAACAACATTAAATACTCAGTATTTTACTACTAAACAAACATAGCATTCGTCACAGTAGTGTATTTTTTTATGCTAAACCTAGTATGTTATGAAATTAACGTGACGCGTGGGACGTGTAAATAACGAGAAAATATCGGGTCTTTTTACTTTGATATCTAAGTACCGATATTCACTGTTACCTGTTGGTTTTTGCATAGTGAAGTTCCAAATTTTTGTTTGCTAGGAGGATTTGTTTTTTTTTTTTAATTACTTATGAGAAGTGGCATTGCCATACATAAATTCGGTATTATTATTTATTTATTTATTTATTTAGATTATGTTAATGGATGACTTATTCACGTATTTAGAGGCTTTTATTATAAAATAATATCTTAGCCCCATAGTTGTTTATTCTAAAATACTAAGGAAACAGAGGAAGTCATTGTTGTGCAAATATTTCAAATAGGTCTCCCGCCGCAATTGAAGTACCTAAAATAGTAATGAAGAGTCCTACATTGTACACGTTACTTTTACTTTTTAAATATATTTGAAATGAAAACTTCTTTAGGCGCGTTGAGCGTTTTGGTAGAGGGTAAAATCCTCGGTTCGCGTCACCGACATGCTAATGATAATAGTATATCTATAGCTATGGAGAATATGATATTATATATTATATATGAAATTTATTATTACTATATATTATATACGATATTATATATTATATATAGCTATATATGAAACATAAAAAATTTCATATAATTTTTGCATATAGTTTTAATTACTCTCAACTTAATAGTTCCGTTTTCACTTCTATCGGCAGTCCCACGACTGCTACTGTTTTTCTTTTTACACAAGGTTGTCTGTTCCAAAAGTAGATAGAATCTCTATACATATAAACATAAATCGTAACGGAACGTGTTCCTCGCCGACATTATCAGTCCTGGATGGGAATTGAAGCTTACACCATCTTGTTCAGCACTCAGGACCACTAACCACCAAACTGACAAAACACCTACTAGTTCTTTTTTTTTATATTTAACCTACCAAAGAGACTCTTTTCTGCGTGATGGAAAGCATGAACAGAATCCAAGAGCGGTGGTCGCCGTACTCATTAATATAAAAGGTTTAACACACACTTGTTTCGTACTGGACTTTATATTTTCTTTGCGTGTATCGCGTGTTGATAGATTTCAAAACGTTTAATAAAAACAATTCAGATCGGACACTTAAAATTGTGAAAATTTAGGGCGAAGTGGTTGTGTGGAAACCAGAAGTTACAACAAGTTACGAATAAAGGACGTGAAGCTTTAGTGGTTGTCTGTATTGCCTAATTGTTGAA
This sequence comes from Hypercompe scribonia, assembly GCA_949316085.1. NCBI lineage: Eukaryota > Metazoa > Arthropoda > Insecta > Lepidoptera > Erebidae > Hypercompe > Hypercompe scribonia. Next base: position 3,745,304 of record OX438967.1, on the reverse strand, counting down.
TGTTAATTTTGATTATTAATTAAAAAAAAATTGGCTGATGTTAAGCGGTCATCATTATCATTAGCTTATCGCAGCCCACTGCTGGACATAGGTCTCTCCCATTGCACGGCACTTTGAACGATTTTGGGCTAGTCGCATCCACCTCTTATCAGCCATCTTGCGCAAATTGTCACTCCAGCTGGCTTGTGGGCGCCGCCCCATGTGTAAATAAATAAAATACTCGATATTTCAGTGTGTTTTTCTCAGACAGATAAAATTTTATTAAAATGCAATTACGCACTATATTTTACTATAATTTGATCATAATACATAAATTGAATAGCATCACACAAAGTTCTTTCGTGTAAATATTCATAAAAGTATCTTCTCTTTTCGTGCGTAAGTCCAGCGGTGGACTAAAGGCTGTAATATACGCGATAACGATATTTTCTAAAAAAAAAACAAATTTTAAAGGTTTGAAGCTGCAAATGACACGTTTGAGATGTCTACAATACCCTTTATAAACTGTTTTCTTACTTCGTGATAAGTCATTCAATAGATTAGGTTAATATATTTTAAATTTGATTACTATTAATTCTAATCGCTAAACTCATTGAGAGAAACTAGTCTATATGTCGATTCGTTAACGGTTTTATCGTTTACAAGATATTGGGCATCATTGAAGCAAACGATCGACTCAAAGCAATTCAATTAATTGATCCTTCGAAAAAAACAATTGCTGGTTCGCTTGATTATAAAAACTTAAAAAGGAAGTTTTCAGTAAAGGCTCTAAAAGTCCTTTGTGCAGCTAACGTAATATCTTTTTTTTAATTATGAAAGTTACATTCTAGCTCTTGCACAAGCATGAACATGAGTTGAACTCAACAAACGTTTAAATTACGACGACTCAAAGGCTTCTGAATTTCTTCTACATCACTGAGTCGGGGTTTGCAATATGATTATTATGTATAATTTTCTAAGATGAAAAAGTGATCACTGTTTGTGTTGTATATAAGATTAAAATAGACTTTCAAGAATCTCAAAAAAAAACTTTTGTTGTTATTTGGAAACCGTTACAGACTGTCCCCTTGGCAGTCATGGTAAAATGACATATAATAAAATTAGTTTGTGCGGAACTTCGTATTTCGGGTCTGGATGAATCCGTAACGCCAGAAGATGTCCTGTTGCTATTCAAGAAAAGACAGAAAGTAACGAGGACATCAACATCACAGTTGGTAGGAGGGCTTGGCGTTGTGTGGGTCAGCTGTCTTGTAGCGTCGGTCAAAATTTTGGGCAACGCCGGTAAAGTTCTTATCGGTTTTGTGAACGAAAGAGTCATGGTTCTGGCATCGAGACCGATGAGGTGCAAGTAACAGAACGCTCGGAAGTAGAAAACGATTAAACTCGTCGCAAAAATAATTAAGTGCGCAAAGATAGGCTAGCCGTATATAATAAAATTTTGGTGGGAAGACCGAGGCAGATCCTACTTTTGGCTAGGAACTCTTCGGCATTCTGTTTCGTATAAGTACGAGTAGATAGTCTAATTATAGAATTTATTCAGTATTAACAAATGTCTAGTAATTCACAACAAATAACTAAGAAATGCTTGAATGAGTATGATGTGAACTGTCTCCCATAAGACATGTTATCTAAAATCATTTCAAACATTTTGTTTAGCCACGGCAATCTAAGCGTACCCGTAACAAGATAGCATGTTATATGGGGATTGTAGAAAGTCCGGTAATTACCAGTAATGGGTGCTTTCAATTAACATACAGTGTACGGCCCGTAAAATTTTACTTACACTTTCCACACGCAACTTCCCGACTCAAGTCGGTCATTTTAATTCATTGTACTGTACGACCTTCGTTGCAACATATGACTTTATTGTGATACCTCTTCACGTGATTTGAATGCGTTGTTTGCAATTGACGTTGAGGCATCTATCACAGAAGGGAAAATCGGTTTGCGGTTTTGTGACGAACTATCTGGCGATTGTTATATTTATAAGTACTTTTCTCTAACTCCCTAGCCGACCCTCATTTTTTTTCGTTTCCTGGAAGATCAGAAATGAGTAATTTCTGTAGTTACATACTATGGTTAAAATTGATTAATAAGTAACGCTTACACTAACAAGTTTTCCTCACTGTTAAATAACGTGATTAGACAATTTAATTAGCATAGTTTTGTTACTTGTCGAAGCATCTAGAGTTCTACTGTAAGAGGGCGAGGTTGGTACAATACAAGTAACTTGCTACTGTACGCGAACGTGCATATTTGCCTTTTTAATGGTATACCAAACAGTACTTGTAATCTTTATAAACAAAACCAGCGTCACTAGGTTATTTATTCATGTTAACCGTAGCCTTGACTCAGATCTTACGACGTTACAACATATGACAATATTGTGGTCGTTTTCACGTGGATCGCATTGTAATTATTTGAATGACTCACATAAAGATGTGTAGATATTGTTCGTTTACTTCGAACCTTAGAAGTGAGATAATTTACAGTGATTTTGAAAAAGGTGACTATACATATATGACGTAAAACAAATAATAAATGACTCCCTTTATACGAAAGGGTCGGTTTTTAACGTCTTTGCTCTTACAGTGTCCATTTTGGATGAATGAAAACATTCAAACGACAAACTGCAACTTTTAATATATATATTTTTAATTCGTTTATGATAATTAAACTAGATATTGCCCGCAGCTTCGCTCACGTTTCTAACTTTGAAAATGACCTTTATTTTATCCGGTTAGGGGTGAAATATTCTAAAATCCGGTCTTACTAAGGAATTCAAAATAAAAAGTATCAGCTGCCGAAATTCAAAGTGTGTAGTCTCAACGGTTTAGGGTCTGCGCTAATTAATGAGCTAATTAGGTCAAGTAATTTTATATTCATGGATAAACAGTTTCTTGATCTTATATTAAAGCCTTTGAAAAAGAGAGATTTATCACTTATTCCAATTCAATATACCTAATATCATAGACAGTCTCTGTAACCTGAAACCACGCAAATATAAACAGTATTTGGATATCTATATAAATGTCAAGATATGTCAATTTATCTGTACAAGCATTAAGGTTGAATGGGTGAATCAACCGTTCATTAATATGTATTTGAGTTGACTAGCCTCAGGGGCGTTGTTTTGCTAACATGTTATGACTACTGCGGGGCAGGAGGAAAATGAATCATTTGTTTGATGGTATGTCTCTATAAACTAAACGTCACAAGTATTGAACAGTCATTTCTTTGTAAATTGTTAATATAAATAGCCTATTAATATTATTATTTGAGTAATGTCCCTGTCTTGGTGATGTCTTCAATATAGACATCACGCGACTTAGGTCTTTTCGAGATTGTAGTCTCGGTACAGTTTTCCATTCGTGATTAAATAAATATTTCGGACATTTGATACACAACGTCATCTAGTTTCAAACTAAGCAGAGCTTGTGCTATGATAACTAGACTGACTGATAGAATACTTATGTACGTTTTTTTGTTAATACATACGTATATTATACATAGAAAACACGCAAAATAAATTAAATTAATCGATTAAATTATGTGTTTTTCTTTTACCCCAATTTATTTTATTTTTTTGCCTCTTATGCAGTTCTATTACCATAAAAGAATCTAGTCAAATCCCAATTTGTAATGAAATTTTGATAAGGACAGCAAATTTATGGTGGTTATTTCGAGTTTATTTATATGCGAATGATCGGTTCGAAAAAATCATTATAATTCAATATATGTACTACCAAGACACGATGACTAGTGAGAACGTTAGCAGAGTTAATACTTTAAATGATTTAAATGATTTTGGGCTTTGGAAAGTCTCTGTTTTGACAGTATAAACAGATGTTTAATTAAATTTTCTTTGTTAGCCTACTGGGTGCTATGACTTATGAAATTATTCTTATTTGTAAAGCAAATATCCGTGTTAAATTTTTACATTTATTAATATAATGTATAATAATGTACCTATATGCCGCAGCGAAATGCCATATTTAGCCGTTGTTATCACAGCCTACACTCTCTATAATATAATGATATTTGTTAACCTGGCTGGCTGCTTAGACCATTTATAAAAGCGGGTGATAAAAAACAAAAAAAAATATCTGTCATTAGAAATTGTTTATTTAATTAATTTAAATTATACAACATTGTTATTTGGAAATCATGAGGTCAAATAGCGTAACTTAATAACAAAATAGCTAACATACACGTAATAAAAATATTATTTGCGTTAGCAATTTAGAGTTCCATAGAATTTGAATCTGCAACAAAGTTTGTGTAGCGTTCATGTGGCAACACTGTTTTTGACGACACCACTTTTTATATACAGAGTTGGGTACACAAAAATGTTAAGTGGACACTCTGACTAACAAAAATTGTAATTTAAACTCTGGGAGACAAAATACTGTGAATATTGGTACCACCTGAACAGTAAATCCATATTGAATGTATACCTACTGTGTTTAATTGGACCATTCAAGTGGTAGATGTATCAGATAAAAATATATTGTGGAGTAACACAAACATAGTAACTCCAAATTTGTTTTTAAGGTTAGCTCATCTATTATTACGATACACTGCTTACAATCAGAAAGTGAAACTAAATTTAAGTGAATAGGCTAGGCTGTTACTATAACGGCTAATGAAGCAGCTGACTGCGACATATATGTATATCGGTATTTTAACAATACCCACTACAGTAATAAATTGTTTTTTTGTAATACTTATAATTTTTGCTCTTATTCTATAGGTAGTAGAGCCACGCTGATTTCAGCACGAACGGCCCGGCTCGACCGGGGCAGTACTACCTTCAAACAGAAGATCAACCTAAAGTGACAACATCCGTGCTGTCGTCTTACGTTGGTGAGTGCGGGACCGGAAGCCCATTGATGCAGGGGTGACAGTTGTCGTGGTAAGTATGCGCAATAAAATGCCACGATGACTGTCATGCCGTTTACGTAACCAAAAGAGGCGTAAAAAAGCATCTTACTTACCATACTGCATTGTCTGTATTCGCAATGAGTATGGTGACCACAACTCATGGATTTTATTCATGCTTTTATTCGGGCAAAGTAGTCACTTTGGCAGGCTCTTAAAATAAAAAAAAAGGGGAAAGGGAGTAGAGCCATGTTGATTTCAGAACAAATGGGCTGGCTCGGAAAAAAACTCCTCCAATCTGTTGATGTAATTTTGGAATAAAAGACGAAAAAGTGTAACAGGAAGTCGGTAAAGTGCTAGTTTATTTTATTGGACCAATAACCGCTGTGCTAGGTATTAGATGTTACACATTATACGCGACCTCTATATAACAATTCTTTTTAAACTTTAATTTTCAATACCTAAATGAAAATGACTTATAGAGTTTTCTACGTAATATATTTTTTTCTAATGAGTAGAATTTGATTGTTCGTTTTCAGTATTCTACCATGAAAACATCAGTAGAAGCATATTCATCAGCCATTATCAGTAATATTACAAACTGCTGTAGTTTGTCAAACTTCTAGTCCTTAAAACAATTTATGCTTATAAACAGTAACTACTAACCGTATTCCAATAACATTGATTAGCTATTGCATAAATTATAGTACTACACGCAAGAGCCATTCGTGACCGTTAAATAATCACTATATCAGTAGTTACGACCCATTCAATGTAATATTTGATAACTGACTTTGTTGTTCCTGCTACAAATAAACTTGCGAAATAGGTATGAAATGCAAAATCGTAGTCGATTAAGAATAGAAGTTCAGCCGTATCTTAATAGGCTTAAAGCCATTTGTTTTTAACGTGTGGAAACCCCCTCGGGCCGTCGCCCCACCGGGATATACGGCGGGGTGGTGTGTCGGAATCGGACCGACTAAAACCACACGGTGTGCCACTCTGCACCCGACATAGGAGGAATCTGGGCACAACTGTTATTACGACAACCTAAATTAGGATAGGACTTATAGCCAACCCCAACCTAAATTAGGAAAAAGGCTTAAAGGGAAAAGATATAAAATGTAATATTTTTAGTAATGTCCTAACTAAGGATATCGTCTAAGTCATTCAATGGTGGGTGTAAAAAATGTTGATTTGAATTAAATTAACGCAAATGGGGAAGAATCTTTCCAAAAAATAAAATTGTTGATAGATAGTGCAGATGCGTATATTTTATTTTTATTTAAGGGGGTATAAGTTTATAAATAGGGTCTTAGTCGGTTCTGTAAAGGTTTACCATAACTGATGGTATTTACATTCATTTACGAAGCTCTTTACAAATTTGTTTTCTCTATTGAATATTCTTTGATGCTTAGTTGTATTTTAATATGAGGTTTTTAATAAAATAATACGTACAAATCTTAGTCTAAGAGACAAATATACACATCATCTAACCTACATATCTTAAACTAATATAATTTCATAATACGGCATATAAAAAGCAACATGAAATGTCAACAGATGCGTACACAGCAATTAGTCAATACAGAAATGTCAGTGCTTTACGAGCGGGGCCCGTGACGAGCCGACTGCGCAGATTGACCGACAGATAAGGTTGTTGATAAGGTGACTTTGTCGCAAGCTAGACATAACTGATGACTGACTTAAACGTCTTCAGTTGATGTCTTTGTAACAGAAAAAAAATAATTAAGATGAAAATAGAAAATAAAACTTGCAGGGCGGCGTGCTTGACCTTACCGATACTTTTCAAGGAAAAGAAAAAATCATACCTGTAACAAAAAATTTAAAATTAATTAATTTTTGGAATTGTAATTCAGTAGAAATGTAGGTCTACAGAACACAGTCTAGGCTATCAGGAATATTATCATAGATATTTCACTAGGAATTATTCATTAAAATAGACCGAATACTAAACTGAGATACTTTTGTAGAAAAGCAGTATTTTAGCAAGGCATTAGATGGCTAAGGATTCCACCATGGCAAATACTAAAACCTAAAATTATCGTATAACATGAATATCGTTACTCTTTTTGAAAATACATGGAATACCTCCTCGCTTTTGGCTGATATGTACTTAGATTTGAAGGACTTGTCCGCTTGACTAATTGCAAAGTAATAAGCGAATCGTATGACTAATGCAATAATGTTTGTATTTGTTAACTATATTGGCAAACTAATGATTGGTTGGATGAATTGTCAACAATTACTGTGTACTTAGCACTTTAACAGAAATAAATTTTCTTTTTATCATGCTAAGGGTTAATGAATTCCTGGAGAAATGGAAGAAACGACTTGGGCAATCAAGCGCAGGGTACGCTGTCGTTTCGGTGACAAGACCCGTTATGGAAGATTCGCTTGAGAGGCATCACGGGAACCTTTCATATCGGCTGATGCAGGTGATCCGCAAGGAGCCAACACCTGAGTGCCACCATTGCGAAGGCCGGACCGTGGACACAGCGCTCCACACGCTGGCAGAATGCCCGGCAGGGGTGGAGCAGAGGCGCAACCTCATGGCGGTCTTCGCAGTGGGGATTCTCTCGCTCAGTATCATGATTGCGGCTATGGTACGGAGCGACAGCTCGTGGAACTCCGCCGTCTCTTTTTGCGAGCAGGTTATGCTTGTGAAGGAGATGGCAGAGTGGGACCAGAAGTTTAGATCCCCCCAATCCGCCAGGCCCGGGAACGGGCCAGGTACCGCAGAAGATTCTACTTCATTCCAATAGCAGGCCTGAGGGTGGCAGGTGAGGTCATCTGTCACCCTAGCAGGTCGGGGTGGTGATGCGAGCGCTACAGACTGCGCTCGCTTTTGTGGACAGGAAGAAAAGAGAACATCAGGGTTTCCACACATCGTCTATAAGTCGTAGGTGGCCCGGGATACGTCGGGGTTCCAGGTATTTCATTACTAGGGGTGCACCTGGTTTCCCAGTTACTGGTACCTGAGATGGCGTGCGGTTTTTTGATCGGTTCGAGTCCGACATAATCATTATCATTCGGTGGTATCTGCGGGGATTTCCGTACAGAAAAAAAAATGCCTTAACGATTTATTGTAATATGCAATATCGTAAAAGCGAGAATATAGATCGTGAAATCAGATGGAACATCGTCCTGTTTAGTATGCAGGGAGAAATTCGACTAAAGCCGTGTTGGAACTCGTTAAGAATGACACATATCTGACTAAGTGTAAATTGCAGATGAGCAAAAGAAACACATGGATACAGTATAGAAATTATTAATATTCAGGATTCAGCGTTTGCAAAGACATTTAAAAATCATTTTTAAAGACTTATTTTTAAGTTTTATTTGTAAACAACTTATTAACATGTTTAAATGTTAACGAACTCTTGGCCCACCATATATAAATATAAATCTTGAAAATATTTTTTAACTAACTGTAAACTGTAATTGATTTAACACAGATTAGGCTGCCAGAAGCTTTTCAGCATAACTTTTTTCTTTTTTTTTTAAATTTAATTAGCTATTAGTGTTTTTTGTTCAAACTAAAAATTTCTTGTGAACTTTCAAATGGGTAATTAAAAATAGCTATGATTATAATTGTGAGTAATCTGGGTACTTTGAGCCAGACTTATATATTCTAGATGGGAGCTACATACCCGATAGAGGCTGTGCAAAAGATTGATATAAGCTACCTACATGTTCAGGTATTTTAGCTGATATATAACGACAGTTGATCAGTTTCTTATATATTGTTAACTTATTTAGTGTCTTTTTTAAATAAGGAACAATGTAATTTTTCCAGAAACAGATGATGATGAACCCCTGTAATGTTACTGTAGAAAAATAATGAATTTGTCAGTTGTATTTGTATTGGTTTAGTACAACAAGGCTATCCACGACAAAAGTTTAACGTCTGCATAGCAACGAAGCCATCAAGTTAATATCTATTAACGAGTCTGATGACAATACAGGACGTTTTGTTGTGTCTACGGGGGTGGTCGTCCCGACGTTATAATAGACGCTTTCCGGCTGCTAATCATCACGATCCTTGTCTGATCATTTACGGCATTATTCTTTATTTTACTTTAGCAGTAAAAATACTTCGAGTTAATAAGTGAGACCGGTCATAGATGTGCACTAATAACACACATATCTCATACACGCCCGTCCTACCCCAAAGCAGAGAGGTATCTGATGGTGTTAATCACACAATATTTTACTTGAGTGGGAATCGAACACACGACCTCCAACAGCATCAGCAGTAAAGATCAATTAGACCAATAGTAAAATAATTATAAATGGTAGGGAATTATAGGAATATAACTTTAGTAACGAAGTGACATACTGTAAAGCAGACGGACTGTGGACACGTATTAAGTCCAGTATTCTCAGTCTCAGTCTCAACAAGTAATAATGCCCACTGCGAAAGGGAATTCCTCATGTGTACACAAGCAATCAAGCGCTAGATGGGTCACAAACGTTGTGACAATGTGGTTTAGGCGGTTAACTCATATGAGGTGTAGAGATTGGCACACGACAATTGTTTAACGTGGTGTAAGCCTTACATGGCTGCATGGCTATTTCGAGCCCTGCGAACGCATAAGATAAATATTCTCTGAAAAAAATACAGCAACGTTGAGTAGAGTTTTTTTTCAATGGTGATCCGTGAGATTGTATGTGTCCAAATCAGGTGAATATAAAAAACTAAAACATTAAGCACATAACAGGTTAATTTTCTTTGCTTTTTTGGTCGAAACACGAATCTTTATATGTGCACCTCACGTGTCTCATAAAAGCAAGTTAATTAAGTTTATAACAGATTAAATATGATTTCACGTGACTGACAAGATTAATTGTGGTGGGGAGGGTAAGCTGATAAGTGTATCAGAAATAATTAGCTTAATGGTTTGTTTCGGATTAGGTACTATTTTATATACAAATGATTTGTCACACAAGCATGAGGCCAACCTGATTGTAAGCAGCAGTATTAGGGTTTCTTTATCACTTATCCAATGACCTTTATCTCACTTAGAAATACAATGCTACGTTAGGAAAATTTATCAATATGTCTTATTAGACTGGTTACTTTACGCCTGAAACAACTGGTAGGCTAAAATTTTTTTTAGAAAAAAAAGCGCAACTCCCCGATGAAAACAGACAGGTGCGTAAAAAAGGCCGTAGGACAGCCAAGTTAGGAGCCAGCTATCTAGTATTTTTACACAACATTTTATAAGACTTGTGTAACAGATGTGAATTATTTGGACAGTTTTTATACTCTTGGCTTGTCCAATATTAAGCGGCTAACGAAGGACACGGAAGCTGACAGTTCCTAGAGTCGTAAAAGTCTTACCAACTGTAAAAAGAACTAGAAACGCTCAGTAGTTCAGTCGTTCAGTCCTCAATCGGAGTCGTTTTCGAGATAAAATTCGTAGTGTGCGATCGTTTCAACGTCAAGGTGACAGGATAATGTATTTAGGCGTCACAGTATAATTAAACTCAACAAAATAAAGTATTGCGTTATGATAGTATAAACATTGAATATATGTAAATTATTTTGAGTCTTTCTTGCGCGTGTACGCTTGTATAATTATCAAAGAACAGTTAATTATGACGTACTTGCTATTTTAGTTCTTTTTGTATTGTATACATATTATACATATTTTTTTAATACCAATCATAGTATATGAGTAATACACAAAGCCTTATAGGGTCTTGGAACTCGGTGTCTGGCAAATTTTTAAAAGAAACTTTCAAACATTGTGTAACTGATCCATGACAAGATGGACTAATACATTCATAAGATACAGGGATTGTATGCTATATTTATATTAATTTTAAATTATTATTTTTATAAATACAGTTGGTAAGATTTGCAACACAAGAAAATAAATTGATGTTTCGCTTTTATAACCAAGCAAGTAATATCTACTAAATATATCCTTAATACATCGATCAGTAGACACTATATCATTATTACTACACATAATTATATACAAGTTGCAAACAAATATAGAAATCAATGATAGAAATCACATTAAGAAAGCACACGTCTATACTAGTCGGACAAGACATAACTTAAAGCGAAGTGATTTATATCAACAGGTTTCGCTGTACATGATTTGTGTAAATAGTTGCAGTTTTATTATAAATATCTATATTAATCATTATGTATTAATCATTATGTATTTTTAAAATGGGTTTTTACATTACCAAATGGTAGGAATGGAATACCACGTTGAACAATGGCAGAAAGTTGCGGCTGGTACGAGTCTACAATTTCCCCGAATTATTCGTACGTCTCAGGTGTTTATATAGACTTCTTTTTATGAGGTTATCTGAAGAATCGTGTCTACATTAAAAAATCAAATACACTACGTCAACTAAAATAAAGAATCAGCGAAGAGACATAGGCGATCTTGTGGTCTCTTTGCCGACGAGTATTCGAAAAATTCGGTGTTCGCTTATAACAGTGTAAATATCGAAACGGTGGTCATTTACACTATGTAATTTTTAAAAAATTTACTCCAACTAATTATCTTTCTTGTAAATAGACTATTTTTATAATATAATAAATAGTTTTTTTTTTTTACGATTTTTTGAAATGTTAACAAATTCGTGGCCCACCCTATATGCCCGTGTTTTGTGTATGTTAGGCAAACAGCAATGAGACTATCTCAAAAAGAAGCGGGTACTGTTTAAGTGGAATAGTGGGATTAAAAAAAATGCTAGCAGTGCTATTTCCATTATTGCAGTAGGTATCCAGTTGTCCTGCAGAACAGTAATTTCTGAATCAATCGGTCCATGAATAATATAATATATGGATAACTAACACTTGTTTCTGAATGATTTACACCGATGGCGCTTACAACCTTCTAAAATGGATACACTTTGATAGCTAGTCTTCCAACAATGACATTTATAATTTTTTTTTCTATATTAAGAGCCAGCCAAAATGACTCTACTCTGTCTGATGGAAAGCTTGAATAGAATCCAAGATTTGTGGTCACCATACTCATTGCAAATGCAGACAATGCAGTATGCTGACCCACACTACGGCGGCCTTGTGAGATGCTTTTTCACACCCCGCTAGGGGACGTAAAAGGCATGACAGTCATCGTGACAGTGTAAGGTTTACACAGTTACCACGATAACTGTCACCCCCGCATCAATGGGCTTCCGGTCTCACACTCACCAACGAAACACGACAACACGGATGCTGGTGCTTTATGTTGGAAAATGTTTACATTAGTGAAGTTTCGGTAGTGACTTTCTTATCTCATCTTTGGTTTTATTTCTTTAGCCTTTGATTCCACAGTAAGTAGTTACTGAAAGTAAAAGTTTGGATGTTTTCATTTCCAGCAATGTTAACGTATTATTGTTACTTTATCAACTGGAACCGTTTCATTTTCAGGAAATGGCATGAACTTTGATTATACAACGATCATCTAAATACCAAAGTCTGATGACCACGACTTTACATCCGTTAAGAAATCTACTATCAGTATAATTATTTAAAACTCGACACGAACAATAATAGAATTAATGTCCGCAAAAAGCGGCACCGTCATTAGAATATCTTTTTATGTACAATCATGCACAGAAGTGAAAATAAGGCATTAAATTTGACATGAAAGTAACCTCTTACGTAAGTAATGTGCTACCATAAAGTTCTTGAAGCAATCATAGAACTGAAATATCATCGCGTCGTAAACGCTGTATATTTTGTAACTCTTATGTGTAACGTATTCATTGTGGCTTACGTACACGGAAGTATACTTCGTGACCTGGATTGGTTAGAGATGTTACCATATTATTTGGAATTGTAATCTTGTTAACTAATATGACTATAACATCTCTCCTTTCACCTTTACCGTCTGAATAAATGATGTAATGTGTTCTGGTGTCACTACGTCGAGTTTTTTCAGTTTATTTCTCTATCAAGACATGTACTATTGTAACCCACAAATACGAAATTTAAATTTGCAGCGATTACTTTATGGAAATAATTAATACACTCAAGCTATTCTTTCCTTCAAATTCGTCAACAGATTAGGTAAGAAACAAAACATAACATAAACAGAAAATGTAGTGTAAAAGATAGAAATTGCATGCTTCGATGGTTTAGCCACGTAGACAAGATGGATGACAGAAGGTTCTCTAAAGGAATTTTTAGAGAGAATGTTTGTGGAAGTGTTGGAAGAGCCGTCCACGGCGCACATTTACCCACCAAATTGATTGGATGTTCTGAAGAAGGACTATGTAAAAAGCGTCAAGAACCGACAAGCATGCATGCAGCGATTGAATAACGTGGACGCGGCAAAAGAGGTGTGTCAGAGGCAATTGATCTCCACTTACTACGGTAGTAAGTGGAGATCAATTGCCTCTGCCTACCCCTCTGGGAAATAAGTGTGACTTTATGTTATGTTAGAAATAATCCATATCTATTTTTAAAGTAGGATTCATGAAAAATAATTTTGAATACTAAAACAAAAAAATCCGTTCTGAACCATTTGAAATAAGGAAATGTTCTTGTTTGATATTCTTATATAGAAACTATTCGTATTTTACAATCAAATAATGAGAAAATAACAAATACGTTTAAATTTATCACATATAACATGTATGTGTTTCCTATTAATTTATAATGCTTTGTAATACTATAAAATATATATCTACAGATGTCAACAAACCCCTAACTGAGTAACCTAGAAAGGCATCTACTATGACCTAAGTGTAACAAAAAATATATTATATTTTACACAATGATAATGAGATTTGACATTATTTTTTTATCCGGCAAAAATTGTGTGTATTGTGGCCTCTGCGTAAACAAGAAGCCGAACTCATTTCCAACATTCAATTTAGTCATTACAGAATCGCTCTAGGAACGATTGACATAGAATCACCGAATATTACAGCTATGGTTTTAATAGCTTATATGTAATGCCTTTGTAAGTATGACACTGGAGCATGTACCAACACTCGGAAAGAGTTTATCAACATCAGCAAGTGTGTGAAAAGTTAAGCCTCGTTTCGTCTTACAAAATAAAACACCTCATTCATGAGTTTGTTGTTAACATTTACGCAATAAACCGCCATTGTATTAATTGTATAAACCGCTTAAAATGTGTTATACATTATACAATCAGCTACCTTCTTTTGGGACGTGTGTGTTTAAGACTTTTTTTTAACAAACAATCGACGTCATTCAGTGTTGAACTTTGGCTTACACTGTCACAAATATAAACATATAAAAACATTAAAAAAAGTAAGGTTTAGAGAGATAAGTTAATACAGTTGTATATTACAGGTAGGGTTTATCATTCTTGCATGTGAATGTGAATTTTTATCATTATTGTGATTTTACTTAGAAGCCCATCAAGAAGCTTTGTGTACCATATTACGTAAATTTAAGAATGAATGGAAAAAGGACAACGACTTGTTTATTTTTCTCAAAAAAGTTCTGTTTCCGGACGAAGACAAATAACTTTTGCGCAGGCAAAGGCTATTTTGAATAGATTCTGCAAACAGTACTTCTTTGGAGCACATGCTAAGCTTATCTATCACCTTAGTATTTCAGGCAACACAGAAGGGCACAGTTCTATTATTGCCTTGAATTTTACCTTCCCCCTTTATTTTGAAAAAGATGAAGATAATATATACGTATCTAGAGTTGAAACAATCCACATTTCAAACGGAATACAATAGAGTCATTGTAATAAGATGTTTTTACAACATTTCTCTAAATGATTCTTCAAAAAAATAAACCAATTTATCATCTGTGGACATCGAGCAGGAGCAATGAATCTATTACTAAAGTCATCCATCAGATTATGTCAAGTGAGGCAACATTATAGCGAAAATAAGCATTATGTAGGTTTATGTACTACCTGTTGTACATATATGTAACATTTTAATGTAATACATTGCAGGTCGAACAACCATTCTTGGTATCGTTTAGACTTAAATTTTAGCATTAATCGCGTTAAATATGGTAGTAGTGTCTTGAAAAAAAAATACGGTCACTGGTTAAGGTTCTGGCCTGCAAGTAGGTTTGCTGCGAGGCCGTTTGAGAGGTAAAAATGACATTTATTCTTATTATATTGGACAAATATTTGCTCACTGTTACTTTCAAGTTACATAATGAAGAATTATTAATACTTTTTGGTCGACAATTTTTTTATTGTCTGTATTGATATATTTATGATCCACTTACTAATTTTAAGTGTGGTAAATTTATGACGAAGTTTTTAAACAACATTTAATACTCTCATCACAATCTAATACGGAACGTTATAAATTCTAAATTTTACATAAGAATATTGTAACAAGAATTTTGAACTGAATTGTGTTACGAACATTTTGTCTGTAAGATTTTTTTTTGTGGTATTAGGAGAGAAAGGAGCAAAAGATCTGAAGATAAGCGCCTACCACCACCCAGGGAAGCACACGATTCACAAGTACCTTGTTGCTCTGGTCCTCTTTTTACTTAAGACCCAACTCAACAATGATCATGATGATAACGTACTCTTAGACGATTTCGAGCACGGCGACGGAGATCAGCCAGCTACGTAAGAGATATAAAAGTGCACAAGTGTGCGTGCAAACACAGGTGCACTTTCTGTTCGCTCTGTGTATTATGTGTAAGGAACGTTAAACGCCTCTCAGGTAATTTGATCTTAAAAATGATTGATACCTTAATACAGATAATATCCGAATTTAAGTTTCTAATAACGTAATATATCATTAACGATTTACGATTCCAAGTTACGACACGTCATAAAGTTATAACACGATATTAATAAAATAATTTTATGCACACATGGATACTTATACGACAAAAAGATTAACCTGTTTACCCTTCTGAAGTCAACTGTGTATAAGTTAAAAATAAATGTTTTTAAGAATTCAGAATACTTAAATATTAACGAGAAATGTTATAAGAAGGCAATGGGAAGACGTTAAGTTATGGTAAGGTGACTTCCATCGACAGCCTTTAACAGTTCACAAGTGGATATACACCTCTCCTCAGAGAGGAGGTTTTGGCCTACTATACCACGCTGGCCAGACGGTTTCATATAGGCTTTGTTTCAAGTTTTCCTTCTCTTTTTCCTTCTCTTTGCAGTGATGCTGGCTGGAGTTTGTGCCCTCAGTCCTCTCTTACGTCACTCACGGGATGAATTTGGGTGCCCATTGCGTGTTCTTAATCCGCCACCACACGGAGAACTTTCATATTTGCAATATTAGTATGTGGTATAAAAATTACAGAGAATAATATCAATCACAATATGAGTCCCAATTTCAGTAATTTAAATTTAAACAATCCTAATAAACATGACACTACAATAAATATATGTAAAATAAAGGATAAAATATAAATTACTTATTCATTCATCGTTCCGTCAGTCATAGGTTCTTTAGAAAATAAGTAAAAAATAAGAAAATAAGAAATTAGATAAAAATAAATAATCGAAAGATTTCATCAACTCTATTTTTTTCTAGAAAATTCATATTCTAATTACCTCAAGAGTCGTATCGAAAAAAAAAGAGTATACACTCACTACTAAGCAGCCGAAATATAATTTTCGAAAACTGCATACAAAGTTTGTAAATTGTTGAATAATTTAATTTTAAATTGACGTATAATGTAAAAAGTTACCGAGTTTACTTTCAATGAAGAAATAAAAACCAATCAAGTTGCACACAAGTTAGCTAGGCATGTATTACATAGTAGCAGATTTCGTTTAAGGCTTATTATATGTGAAATAGACCGTCATTAACTCCATTATAGCAATTACTCGGCGCTGACAGAATCCGTATCACGGGTAACCAGTTTTGAGATGTTGTAGCAGGATTCTTTCTACTTCTCATTGAACATGTTGACTTACACTTGTTTTGTACAAGCAAATGTTTATTATTTTACTAATTTCAGAACTTATAGACCCTTTATCAAGGATGGCCACAGTTAAGTACAACAGCAAAATACTGATAATAATTTCCAATTCGTTTTGTTGTAAAATTAACAATAAAATTAATCGTGTAGACGCTTAGCTTGTACAGTAAAAACACTTATTAGATATAAGTACATTTAAATGATAATTTATGTATGTGCTATTGCTTGACTTGCTTGTTGGTCTAATGGATAACAACCCTGACTGTTATACCAGAGATAATGATTTCGATTCCCACTCAAAATAAACAATATTTGATAACTAGTAGATTAATTACAAAAATTTGATGAAAACGTGTATGTATGTTAATCAGCTGTCTGGTTGCCACAGTACAAGCTCAATCCAGTTTGGAATCAGATAACCTTGTGTGAAATGTGTCAAAATTTTATGATTGTCATTCTTCATTAGAAAAATTGCTTCCAAAATATTTAGATTTATTAATAACTAAACATTCACGATGCAACTGTCTCAAAAATAAACATCAACCCGATAAAAAAAGAAGCAAGCAGGAAACCAAACCCATCATGTAAGAAGGCGTGTAGTTCGCCAACGCGGTAGATTCCGGTAATCCCACTCGATAACGATTGCGTACGAGTTGACTCTCGATTTCGTCTCGAAGGAATGTCACCGGCCGACTCGATCGATGTTACCTTCCCGTTGTTACTGTTCAAGTGTAAAGAGTCTGTGGGGTGTTTTACTTCACAATATTTAAAGGTAGAGTTGTTCTTACCGTGAATGAGATTTACTTTGACGTGATTCTAGAAACGATAAAATACTTACGATTTCAGAGATCAAAATATCGCATAACTATCTTATTAGTGTGTTATACGTATATGAGGTACTTCTTTTTTATCTAGAGATGAATTTTTTATTGTTTGAAGTCAACTAACCTATGTAATATGAATCATACTTCGATAGCAGCTGACGTTTTAAGAATTTTAAGAGTTTATACAGATAAAAATTAATACATATAAAGATTCACTTTATAAGAAACTTCTGTGCCAGTACCAGGGATTACCTGGATAGATCTAGACGCAATAAAATATTGGGGGCAGTAGACGATTATCATGCACATCGCGCACTGTATTCAAATAAAACTCAAGGAAGGCTGACTTATCATACTGTTATACTGGCACAAGGCCAGCCAAGGCGAAAGAAAGTTTCTCAATACATACGATATGGAAATGCTGAGCCGAGTAATACTCAATGTATTTGTAAGCGCATGTGCTAATTTAATATTCACAGTTTAATTTCGAAGTGTCGCCTTTTAAGTGCATTAAGTAGACAAATGAGAGTTAATGTCCTTGTCCTGTGGCGTGTACGGGACCCCAGCCTATTCGAGCTACTGCAGTCTCAGTCTCGTTTCTTCTAGCACTCGAGGTCGATGGGTTTTCCTTACTTCAATTTATTTCGTTACCTTTGACAGGTCCTCAACTATAGTCAGACAAGAGGCTGACTATACAAGAAGCCAGTAAAAACTTCATGCAATGCACCGATGCCAAATGCAACTTAATTTCATATAAAAGTGTAGAAGTGACTCCGCTATTAATCGTCTACAGCCTCCAATATTTCATTGCGCCCAGGTCTATACAGGTTATACCTGGTTCTGGTACAGAAGTCTCTTATATGATGATAATATACATCAAAAAATACTTACTATCCGTCCAAATTCTTAAAGTTCCTAAAATTCATCTTAGAGTTATATGATTGTGATGTGATTGAAAAATTTCGACTGTCAAAATAAAAAATATTGTAATTGTGATATTGACTTTTACACCATTAAAATTACTCTCACGAAGTTTTTTTTCAGGATTCAGTGATTGTAAAGGAACTGGTGTTATGTTTTTTATACAAAAAAACAGTCTCCAAGCAAAGTAAACTTACTCCGGTGAATCATTTTGTAAAACTGTGTTTCAAAAGTTTCATAATTGGTCGTATGCCCATGGATTGTTCTAAATTATAATGATCATCATTTGTAATACCTATGATTACGTATGCATAAGTATAAAG
Organism: Hypercompe scribonia; assembly: GCA_949316085.1. Lineage (NCBI taxonomy): Eukaryota > Metazoa > Arthropoda > Insecta > Lepidoptera > Erebidae > Hypercompe > Hypercompe scribonia. The sequence goes on along the minus strand of OX438967.1, from coordinate 3,726,444 downwards.
AACAAACTTTACAAAGTAACAGACAAGCGGCCTATATTCAAATATTAACAATATGTGGGTTGTACGTGATGTTGTTCAAGATTGCACTGCACGATTGGCCTAGTGGTTTAAGTGGTCGCCACGCCGCTATCTACTGCGCTGAGTGTTGTGGGTTCAAATCCCACATGGGATACTTTGTGTAAACCATAAATCGTTGTTCTGAGTCTGAGTGTTCTTTGTGTCCGTTTCTTGTATGTTTGTAAAGTCCCCCGCGACACAGGATTTATTCCTAGTGCGGTCGTTGTCTTTTTTAAGAAAAAATTAAGAAAAAAAAATATAATAATACATAGTAACGTTTAAGGTTAAACGGTTAAAGCCTGGAATTCATCACCGGCGCACGTGTTTCCCTCCCACTACGATCCTGGGTCCTTTAAGCGAGGCGTGAAAAAGTATCTCATTAGGCCGCCATAGCGTGGGTTGCCATATTGCACTGACGGCATTCACAGTGAGTATGGCGACCACCGCTCTTGGATTCTATTCATGCTTTCCATCAGGCAGAATAGAGTCACTTTGGTAGGTGTAATATAAAAAAAAAAAGGTAGAAGTGTGATATAAGTAGAGAAGTGATTTTCTTAAATCACCTCTCTACTTATGTATATCTTATATAATTGATACATATCTGCATGAAATATAATTCTACAATCAGCTGTTAAGTATATTGTATATTATTACAATAATTATACGCCAAAGATTTCAATCGGAAACATAGATTTTGAATTTCCTAGTGTATTACTTTCTCTTTTAAGTTGCTGCAGAGGCTTCCTGAAACGACTGAAACTACATGAGTTTTGATTTCAATAGACTTTAGAGTGAAGATAGCCCGATGGGGTTTCCATACGCACAAAAAAGTGATATATTTGTTGAATGATTTCTTTTAATATTTTTTCTTAAATGTGAGTACATTTTACTGTTATATTAATTTCATTTATATGTAGTCAAGGTATACCATATACCAATGCATATTTTCAGTAACTTTATTACCAAGAAAATAAATTTTATTATCACTTAACCCCATTTCGCCGCTGCCTTATACCCGCATATAAAACAACATATCACACCGAACCAGTAATCGTTTAACCTTGTTGCAAAAAATAAATTAAAACAGAATAAATGAAAACACGGTAACATATCGATATTATATAACGAAGGTGGCTATTGCAGCGTCGTTCGTGTTTCATTTAAATAACTCGAGATAAAAATCATCTGTTACGTAGTATTGCGTTCTAGTAAATATGTAATTAAATTCTTGAATATTCATGGTCCAGAAAGGAATACTTTTGTTACATAATTGGAAACCTTATCGTTGCAAGTGTTGCACGGCGAATTAAGAAATTTCCAAGTACTCGGTGGTGTCCTAATCATTGTTATACTTTAATCATAGTAGTTTCAGTGGTCTCAATTCTTTTCGCATAGTATTTTGTTATTTTGACTAGTTTTGCGTATTTACAGGCAGTTGTAGATATTCATCAGCGCAAATTCATAATGTACAAAAGACAAGTTATTTGTATGTTTGTTCTTTGAACACTTTTTAAAAGCATATCTATTTCCAAATTAATGGTACTAAAGTCATTCGCCAACACACCCACAAACACTTCATATATTATCAATCAGACAAAGAAAATATTAGAACCCGCATACATTGTTTCACAGCCAGTTGTCGGTATCAGACTCACTTTTGACTGCGGAAGCCGAAACGCGTACTTCAATATTTTAACTAATAAAGACTCAAGTGGGGTCTATCCCTTCTTATGACCCCTGGAGGGAACAACTGAGGGTGACCGCAAATCTGAGGAAGGGACGAATGAAATGGGCGACAAGCCCAGAAACATTTAATAAAAGAGTTTCCGGAAGTATACCATTTTGAAGATTTAAAACATTCGATCATAAATAATGGTTAATGAATATTAAAACCTGCAAGTGGTTCCCAAGCACAGCATAGGCAAAAAACTAATATGCGTAGATAGTTCATCCAATTGGAAAATGCTCTCCGAAAGTTCTTTATCTTAAGTTTTATAATTCTTAAAATAAAATTCTACTTCAATTCCAATTTTCCAACCGCAATATTTATCTATATCAAAAAAAAACAAACAGGAATATCTGACCGTATTATTGATAGAGGACTTATTATCCAAGACTGGTATAATCAATCCAGAAGAAAATCATTGAACACAACAACCGTATTTAGTGTCCTGTCGTATCTATATATTGCAGAAATAGATCTGAATCAATTGTGTTTGATCTGAGTTGTTAATATTTTTATAACTGCAGCACTATTGACTTGTTAGAATTTAACACGCTTAATAATAACCATGTTGTACGTGCAGTAACAGGTTAAGACTACAGAGTGTTCACCAATACAAACCAAATACCGAGCCGTCTGGCCAGCGTGGTATAGTAGCCCGAAACTCCATGCTAGAGAGGCTTGTGTCTAACAGAGAACTATTGAAAACTTTTGGTAATGATTATAATGAGAATATAACATCTAAACATCACATCTAAATTATGAAAAAACGTTAAAAGAATAGAATTTGAATTCACTTATGACTTTCTTCATTTAAAAAAAACCTTTGGCATCAAACGAAGCATTATTGATAGTTTCTGTTTTATTTATTAGAACCAGTGATGATTTAAACATGACTGATGGAATTCATTAATATTTATAAGCCACAGATTATCCACTTTAATTATTGTTTTTTTCTATCACGCAAAAATAAAAATTATTGAGGTGTGGAAAATAGAACTGAGTTACACATTACTTATTTGTAAGAATAAATATTGAATGTAATTACAGATATTTTGCACTCATCTAGTTATAAAATAGATACACACATTACATTGATATTTAAACACACAGTACCAATGATGGTGTCCATCACACAATTCTTCGTCGGCGCTTCGAAAACAGGATTATGAAAAATAAACATTAAATATATACGAGGGTAAGTTTTTAAGTTCGCGGAATGACAGTGAAAAAGGCGGGTAAACGCGCTCTTTTGATGCCTACCGTATTCAGTGACTCAAAATTAGTCTGCATAGTAAAATTTGTTGTGATTGGATCATTAGTTATTAAACTATCGTTGACCAAGTATTTTAATCGGGAACGAAGTGAAAAAAATGGAGAAAATTGAATTCCGTGCGGTGATAAAGTTCCTTACTAAGCAAGGAAAGTCTGTTCAAACCATACTCAATGAGATGTCATCGGTTTACGGGGATTCTTGCTCAGGAAAAACAATGGTCTACAAGTGGCATAGTTTATTTAAACAAGGCCGGGAATCACTTGAAGACGACCCGAGGCCGGGGCGCTCCGTTGAGGTGACTACGCCAGAAGTTATTGCAAAAGTAGAAAAAATTGTATTGGAAGATGCTAGACTAAAAAAAAAACAACTCGCAGAAATGGTTGGAGTATCGGATACAACAATTTTTAAAATTTTACACGATCATCTTGGCATGACTAAGGTTAGCGCACGGTGGGTGCCGAGAATGCTCACGCCATTGCAAAAACAACAGCGCGTGGAATGTTCACGTGCGTTTTTGGACCTCTGCAATGAAGACAAGGATGGCGTATTGAATCAAATTGTTACTGGGGATGAAACTTGGGTTCATCATTATGAACCCGAGTCCAAACAAGACTCCATGCAGTGGCACAAAAAGGGCACAGCACCACCCAAGAAATTTAAGGTTTCACAGTCGGCTGGGAAACTCATGGCAACGATTTTTTGGGACTCAGAAGGAATATTATTGATAGATTATAAAGATAAAGGCATTTCTATAACGGGGGAATACTACGCTTCAATCTTAGAATAGTTAAAAGTAGCCATCAAAGAAAAAAGACGGGGAAAATTAACGAAAGGTGTCCTGCTATTGCATGACAATGCTCTCGTTCACAAGAGCCGAGTCGCACTGGCTGCCCTGCATAAGGTGGGCTTCGATATTTTGAATCACCCACCCTACAGTCCAGATTTGGCTCCGAGTGATTATTATCTCTTTCCAAAAATGAAAAAAGAATTACGTGGTAAGAAATTTTCAACTGATGAGGAGGTTAAGGAGGCGGTTTCGGCGTATTTTTCAGACAAAGATAAAACTTTTTTTTACGAGGAAATAAAAAAACTAATTGAAATATCTGAAAAATGTATTCGTGTTGCAGGGGAATATATAGAAAAAGAAAAATAATTTTGTGTTTTTATTATTACTCAATACCCTCCATTCCGCGAACTTAAAAACGCCCCCTCGTATATATAAATTTTCTTTACAATTAAGTAACAAATTTTCAAATACGATTTATTTGTAATGGATCTACTTGGAGTTACAGTTTTACTGTATTTTTTTTTTATATATATATTAAGAGCCTGCCAAAGTGACTCTACTCTGCCTGATGAATGAATCCAAGAGTTGTGATCGCAAATGCAGACAATGCAGTACGGTGACCCACACTATGGCGGCCTTGTGAGATGCTTCTTTACACCCCGTTTGGGGACGTAAAAGGTATGACAGTCATCGTGACAGTATAAGGCTTACACAGTTACCAGGATAACTGTCACCCCTGTATCAATATCATTTCTATAAAACATATGTACGAGGGGCCGTTTTTAAGTTCGCGGAATGGAGGGTATTGAGTAATAATAAAAACACAAAATTATTTTTCTTTTTCTATATATTCCCCTGCAACACGAATACATTTTTCAGATCTTTCAATTAGTTTTTTTATTCCCTCGTAAAAAAAAGTTTTATCTTTGTCTGAAAAATACGCCGAAACCGCCTCCTTAACCTCCTCATCAGTTGAAAATTTCTTACCACGTAATTCTTTTTTCATTTTTGGAAAGAGATAATAATCACTCGGAGCCAAATCTGGACTGTAGGGTGGGTGATTCAAAATATCGAAGCCCACCTAATGCAGGGCAGCCAGTGCGACTCGGCTCTTGTGAACGGGAGCATTGTCATGCAATAGCAGGACATCTTTCGTTAATTTTCCCCGTCTTTTTTCTTTGATGGCTTCTTTTAACTGTTCTAAGATTGAAGCGTAGTATTCCCGCGTTATAGAAATGCCTTTATTTTTATAATCTATCAATAATATTCCTTCTGAGTCCCAAAAAATCGTTGCCATGAGTTTCCCAGCCGACTGTGAAACCTTAAATTTCTTGGGTGGTGCTGTGCCCTTTTTGTGCCACTGCATGGAGTCTTGTTTGGACTCGGGTTCATAATGATGAACCCAAGTTTCATCCCCAGTAACAATTTGATTCAATACGCCATCCTTGTCTTCATTGCAGAGGTCCAAAAACGCACGTGAACATTCCACGCGCTGTTGTTTTTGCAATGGCGTGAGCATTCTCGGCACCCACCGTGCGCTAACCTTAGTCATGCCAAGATGATCGTGTAAAATTTTAAAAATTGTTGTATCCGATACTCCAACCATTTCTGCGAGTTGTTTCTTTTTTAGTCGAGCATCTTCCAATACAATTTTTTCTACTTTTGCAATAACTTCTGGCGTAGTCACCTCAACGGAGCGCCCCGGCTTCGGGTCGTCTTCAAGTGATTCCCTGCCTTGTTTAAATAAACTATGCCACTTGTAGACCATTGTTTTTTCCTGGGCAAGAATCCCCGTAAACCGATGACATCTCATTGAGTATGGTTTGAACAGACTTTCCTTGCTTAGTAAGGAACTTTATCACCGCACGGAATTCAATTTTCTCCATTTTTTTCACTTCGTTCCCGATTAAAATACTTGGTCAACGATAGTTTAATAACTAATGATCCAATCACAACAAATTTTACTATGCAGACTAATTATGAGTCACTGAATACGGTAAGCATCAAAAGAGCGCGTTTACCCGCCTTTTTCACTGTCATTCCGCGAACTTAAAAACTTACCCTCGTAATTTGTTAACAATTACTTTATTTTCACATCCTTAAGGTTTATAACGAAGTTTCAATGGTAACACTTTCATTTCAAGCTTATGGTTCGAGGTGTCGTAGACCTGTTTGGAGTCAGAACCTGTCGACTAAAATATGAAGTCCATTGTTCTTATGTCATAACATTGTTTGGGAGTAGTTGCCGTGGCCGGTGCGTTCCGTTTAAAAATTTAAACGGTAAAAAAATTGTTGAGATTTTAATACATATTATATTTAACTTAAAATAATCTTGAGAGAAAACTAGCCTCAACATTTCGTAACATACAAATTAATTATAAACTAAAAAATGAAGTTTCAGTTCATATAAATATGATCAAGGTGAAGTGTTATTCATGTTACTAGTTATTTTTTCTAAATTAACGTATAGAAAGATGTCTAAACTTAACTTTAACACGAAGACAACAAAAACACAAAAGAATTAAACTCTTTCTCCCAGACTTCATCAAAGCATGAATAGAATCCAAGAGTGGTGGTCACCATACTGATTGCAAATGCAGACAATGCAGTATGGTATGGATTCTTTTTCACGCCTTATTTGAGGACGTAAAAGGCATGATAGTCGTGGCATTGTATTATACACACTTGCCACGACAATTGTCACCCCTGCATCAATGGGCGTCCGGTCTCGCACTCACCAACGAAACACGACAGCACAGATGCTATCGCTTTAGGTTGATCTTCCGTGGGAGGGTAGTACTGCCCCGGTCGAGCCGGCCCGTTCGTGCTGAAATCAGCGTGGTTCTACTACCTAAGTTAGGTTCGGGTCGACTCTAAAGACTCCATAATAGACAGTACTACAGTTACAGCTCAACTTCGTTTATTTACATCTAGTGTTATCAGACCTCTTCACACCAATTACTAGGCGATATCAAAGTTAAAAGAACTTAACTTCAATTTAGGAAATAAAGGGCTTGTAAAATTGGTATTATTATATCTTATTGTGGAAATACTTAGTCTGGCCATAAATACTGTTACACTTAATTATAAAAAAATATTACATTTGAATTTCGAATCTGTCATTTTTATACGATTGTTCATTGTGTTTTCTCATTTTGGCGCCAATACATTGTAAAATATTTTGCGATATTAAAATGGTGTGGGGTGATAAAGAGAACCGAATCGCTGTGATAGCATTACACAAAGTAGGTATGGAGCCAAATGCAATTTTTAAAACTCTCCATACACTTGGTATTAGTAAAATGTTTGTGTACCGGGCTATTAATAGGTACAATGAGACCTCCTCTGTTTGTGACAGAAAAAGATCTGGCCGTCCACGTAGTGTTCGTACGAAAAAGGTGGTCAAAGCAGTAAGGGAAAGAATTCGAAGAAATCCTGTCCGAAAGCAAAAGATTTTATCTCGGGAAATGAAGATAGCACCTAGAACCATGTCGCGTATTTTAAAAGATGACTTAGGACTTGCAGCCTATAAGAGACGCACTGGCCATTTCTTAACTGATAATTTAAAGAAGAATAGGGTGGTAAAATCGAAACAACTACTGAAGCGGTACGCAAAGGGAGGTCACAGAAAAATTTTGTTTACGGATGAGAAAATTTTTACAATTGAGCAACATTTTAACAAACAAAATGACCGTATTTATGCTCAAAGCTCTAAGGAAGCTTCCCAATTAGTCGACAGAGTGCAACGTGGACATTATCCGACTTCAGTGATGGTTTGGTGGGGTGTTAGCTATGAAGGAGTGACTGAGCCATATTTTTGTGAAAAAGGTATCAAAACATCGGCACAAGTGTATCAAGATACCATTCTTGAGAAGGTAGTTAAGCCCCTTAACATCACCATGTTCAATAACCAAGTATGGTCCTTCCAGCAAGACTCGGCGCCGGGTCATAAAGCTCGGTCCACGCAGTCTTGGTTGGAATCGAACGTTTCGGACTTCATCAGAGCTGAAGACTGGCCGTCGTCTAGTCCCGATCTTAATCCGCTGGATTATGATTTGTGGTCAGTTTTAGAGAGTACAGCTTGCTCTAAACGCCATGATAATTTGGAGTCCCTAAAACAATCTATACGATTGGCAGTGAAGAATTTTCCCATGGAAAGAGTGCGTGCTTCTATTGATAACTGGCCTCATCGTTTAAAGGACTGTATTGCAGCCAATGGAGACCACTTCGAATAAGCTTTTTATATTTTTAATTGTTTTATATTTATGTATTAAACTGACACACTGTAAAAGTAATAAATGTTATTTGCAGTTAACAATTTTCTTTTTTCTTTATTACAATATTTATGGCAAGACTAGGTATATATGTATAGATACGTATGTGTAATATGCATATGTACGTTTATTTGCTTATTTCAAACTAATCTCAGGTCAAACTAATCTATTTATGTTGAATCCTCTGTCATTTATTACTTATCCTGTAGCGCACCTTCTTCATTTTTCTTTACATTGTCCAATCGATTCACTGGAAGAAAATGTCTAAGCATTAAGCCCGCCGATGCATGTATTTGTGCATTAAGTTATAAAGAAATAAATAAAATAAAATATGAAATGTGTAAAATTCTCTATACAACATCATTTAACTCGGCGACACTTGCAGTATAGATCTCGAATAATCTCGATGATCCGAGTACGGTAACACAAAGGGAAAATTTATCTAATAAATATTCATGTACCAAGTAATGCCCATGTGCTAAGCATCAAGCAATAAATTATCAACGAGGTGTAAGGAATCTGCTGAGGTCGCAGACCCCTACATCTGGATTAGGGACAATGGAGACGGCCAACACCGTGGAGAAATACCATGACATTGATTATGGAACATTTGATGCTATACTTTACTTGTGTGGTTTACGTGTGGTATTTAAGTAAGCTGGTTCAAGTTTTTGTAATCAATCAATTCTCAATTATCATGCAATTGAGACCGTAATTTTTAGCACTTGTGTCTGCTCAAGTCAGTCATCTTTATGTTAAAGAAACTGTAACCCAAGCAATAAAGTTATTAATTTTGAATTCACATAAACCACCACTCTTGGATTCTATTCATGTTTTCATCAGGCTGTGTAGAATTACTGGCAGGTTCTTAAAACAATAAAAAATAAAAAATAACTAATGCCTTTAACCATTATCGGTTCTTCACAATTCGTACTCCAAATACTTATCATTACGAGTATATACATAAAACAATTTAATTTTAAAAAGATTACTAAGCATATTTACTGAAACTGAAACGACAAAAAAATGTCTAGTTTCATAATAGGATTCCTTTTTAACGTAGATTTATTTAAAATCAATTCTTTTATCTTACAAAAAAGGTTTAACACAATTAGTTATTTATTTGTTTGTAGTCATTGTCCGTCACAGATGTTCCTACCAATAATTTAATTATTTCAAACTAGCGTATCAAATATTTCCTATCACTTCTCTATGCTCCGATAACTTCTAAAACAGTTCACAGTGCCCAAAGATTGTGAAGTTTATTGACATAGTTCGTTCCGTCGTTGCTCTTGAAAATTGTTCGACCTTTGAGTCAGTCACGTCATACCATTTTGTTTCTGAGTTATGATAGCTATGTAACCTAGACATCGAGATATCCGATAACCCCGAAGTTAAATAGTAACGGCAGATAACAGCTATGAAATAGTATATTCGTACGAGTATACTGGGTTTCAAAGGATTATTGATAATTTAAATGTGTATTTGTAATTATTAGGTGAGTTAAACTGGTTTTCTTAATTAAGATAGATGAATTATTACTGTTGTAATATTTCTTTTTATTATATTTCTTTAAGTGGTTAGTGGAAACAAAACTTACGACATGTCTCCATCATCGATATTTTTTTTTATACCATGACGTTGGCAAACAAGCATACGGCCCGCCTGATGGTAAGCGGTTACCGCAGCCTATGGACGCCTGCGGCACGAGGGGCACCACGTGCGCGTTGCCGACCCTTCAAGAACCTATTTATACCCCATCTGATTTAAGTCAATGATTTCAATAAATTATGTATGTTTGAAGTGTTAGTCATTATTAAATATGAAATCAAGTAATTGAATAAAAAATAAAATGTATGAATAAAACGGATCACAATTTAATTTGTAACAGCTGAAAACTGTTTTAATAAAATTCATTCTTCTTTGTTATCTTTGCGATGTTTAAAATCATATTTCAAAATACGACAGCGGTGAGATGTTGAAATATAAATTTAACGATAGAATATGAATCATTTAAATTGCTAATGATAAAGATACTAGCTGTGGACGTAACGACAACAGAATAAGTTAGTCAATGTCCGCAGAGTCCAAATCAGATGTAACAAAAACCTATTGAAAAAAGTAATAACTAGATGCGACGGCTAAAATTATGAGTCATATTGTAAAATAAGTTTTTCTACGTTCAATATACCTATGCTGGCGGCTTTGTAAACATAAACATGGCACTTGGTCGATGAATCATAGCGGAGTTTATTATTGGTTGTCGTCCAAGTGTCAGGTCTAACTAAAAGTTAGTCAACATTTCTGTGTTTCACATAAATCTGTGTGTTTTGTATTCCCGTGATAAGAACACAATTTACACATTCATGTTAAAGGTTTAAAATTTGTGTTGATTTTTAAAATATTTTTTTAAAAGTACCATAGTCAATTATTTGGGAAATTAAAGTTAAGTTTATTTATTTAATGCAAATAGGTTGTCGGAAAAAAAAAGGTCACATGATTTCGACATGACTTGCAGAATAATCAGATGAAATGGAATCGGAGTAGACACAATTTTTTTTTTCAAAAAATGCTCCTGCTGTAGTAATATTTGTGTTGTGAACTTTACAAAAATATATGGAACGGACACAAAGAACACCCAGACTCAGAACAACAATTTGTTTATCATACTAAGTGTTGTCCCGCGTGGTGTTTAAGGCCACAACACTCAACGCAGCAGCGAGATGATCGCTTAAACCACTACGAAATCTGTGCAGTCAGACAAACAACTGTCAAAAAATCGAAGGTCTGGATGCAATCCTAGAGGTTAAACCTTACGAATGATAATTCTTTGATGAGATGAGCCAAAAAGCTTAAAGCAAATTACCCTTTTATATAAATTTGATTGAGTGGGTCCCACGACAAGCACTGGAATAAGGTCAGTCCAAATCGTAATACTTCTAAGATTAGATAATAACAAGTTTGTAGCAAACACCGGACGCTGTGTGTTAGTTTGACCAACTGAACTGTTTCTCATAACAAAATTACTGAATGAATACTTGTCTCTACTACGAGTGCACACGTTACAACTTCTTAAATTTAAGTCATACCAACAACCAAGTATTACTATAATGACATACGAACCTACAAGCTTCTTTCTGTAATCGCTAACACCTCTATTCTCTTCTACTCTTGTTTTGATCACGTGACTTAGAGTTGAGATAATGTCATTTTCATACATTTGATTAGTTTTCTAATAATGTTTATGTTTGTAAAATGTCAACTTGGCTAAGCCTGCTGGTACTGGTGTAATAGAATGTCTAATGGGCGAATCGTTTGAAGAAAACTCGCAGTTCGACCCGCGCACGGGTCAATGAACTTGGGCTAAGCGCCGGCGCATTGTCTATACAGCATTCTATAAGCTGTTGTTTTGTTTCAAGGCCAGATTCAAGTGAATAACCCAGTATATTACATAATTTATGCAACTATTTTCTTCTCTCTAAAATAAGTTTTATTTTTAAATTAAAAAGAAATTGGGACGGGTTTATATGCATATATGCAGGTATATGATGTCAGGTAATAATAAAATACATCGTTGTTATTGAACTATGAATAAGCATAATATGTTAATGTGAGCACAAACTGAATACAATAAATAACAAGCGCTGTTAATTATATAGAATCAGGTGCTTTCAGAGGTCAGACCGGTTAGCCGAACAAAGAGCGCTTGTAATGAAGAATTCAGGAATAGAAAGCAGATTTACTTTTATGACATTCCATTTCGTTGAATGCAATGTTTTGTGTTATTATTGAATGTATCATTTAAAACTTACACAAGTATTTACCAAGCAAGGTGTCCTTGTTCAGGGTTTATTAGGTAGTAGAGCCACGCTGATTTCAGCACGAACGGGCCGGCTCGACCGGGGTTGTACTACCCTCCCACAGAAGACCAACCTAAAGCGCCAGCATCTGTGTTGTCGTGTTTCTGTTGAGTGTGAGACCGGAGGCCCAGTGATGCAGGGGTGACAGTTATCGTGGTAACTGTGTAAGCCTTATACTGTCACGATGACTGTCATGCCTTTTACGTCCGCAAGCAGGGTGTGAAAAAGCATCTCACTAGGCTGCCATAGTGTGTGTTAACACACTGCATTGTCTGCATTTGCAATGAGTATGGTGAACACAAATCTTGGATTCTATTCATGCTTTCCATCAGGCAGAGTAGTCACTATGGCAGGCTCTTAATAAAGAAAAAAAAGGGTCCAGGTCGGTAACAAAAATATCTAGAAAGGCATCACCAAAAGGAATTAAGTTAAGCAGAATTTCCGTGTGGTGACAGCAGCACTTCTATTTATCCCATGAGTGTCTTAAAAGGCGAGTAAGGGAGCAAATTATGCAGGACAAGAGAATTGCTAGGGGGAAACTTGATACAAACTCTATAGCAATCCGTCTGGCCAGCGTGTTATAGTAAACTAAAACCTCATTACTAAGCACAGCCTTATGTCCAGCTGTGTACTATGAAAGGCAGTTGATGCGATGTAAGACAGTATTTCGGTGCTCTAAGGAATGAGCTTTAAGTTCTTGAAATTAAGAAGTGAGGTGAAGTCAGGTAATGAACTGACAACTGGTACCGGGTGGCCGTTTACTAATAGAGTAAACGGGAAGATACGGGCTGACCCCAAAGCATTCGCCTAACAACATTTATCAATTTTAAAACTAAGAAGTTAAAACAGCAACTAAATTATGGACACAATGATTTACACCACTAAATTTGACAATTTAAATTGAACGCTAAGAGTCAAGTTAACCCTTAAATCATATCGCCATTTTGCATGATCTATCGCATAAATTCGTGAGTGTAATAATGAGCGAAAGCTAGCATGCTATAAAGGCAATAACAACAAAACGGTCAACAGAGGAGGTTATCTTACCACGTCAATTTATAATGATTTAAATGTGCTGTGCTTCATTGTCTCATGTGTACAACGCCTATATCTGCTGTATCCTAGGTCAAGTGAGAGTCAATGCAATCTTGGCATGTATTTTAGAAGTTTATTAGTGTGTTTTTGTGTGGTTGAAAGTGGGCGTATTTTGGGATAATATTTATGAAAGTCTTACTCACGCACGTATCTGGCCAAGTAAACTATTAGTACCACGAGAATACCTTTCATTATATTCGTGAGATTGAGAGTAGATTCGAAATGAATTTTAAGTAAATTATTAGTACGAGAATAAAAGGAAAAGGGAACCTTGTGGTGTAAGAAGAGGCGCACTAAAAGCCTATATTTAGTCGCCTATTATTTTCATACCAAGGCAAGTCTATTACCCCCAACTTTGTACATTTAGAATTAAAGGAAAAAGTTAAGATGGGACATTGTAACAGCGAGTTGTCATTGTCGTTAAACCTACTACCACAACAATGGGTAACTTGATTTCCTTTGTTAAATATAAAATTATTGCAAAATAATAGATGAATATGAATAATAGAATGCCTGTGTCGATTTACAATCACTCGTTACCAATTCGTGAAGTCTAAGAAGAGAAACCAAAATGAAAATTTCTAAAGAAACCAAAATATAAATTTCTAAGACTTACTAATCAGAAAAACTCAATAACACTTTATTGGCATGACAAGGGAATCGAACTCGAGACTTCTCGATCGGTAGTCGCATACGCTAACCGCTAAACCAACGAGGTGAGCGACAGTATAACCAGCATAGATATTGGGTTAACATTAGTGTCGATTAAAATAATTTAAAATTAGCATTCCCTATCTTAATTATGCAAATATTATCAAACATATCAATTTTAGATAAAACTAAGAATTCAATGACATACCTGAAATACTTTTTTAATCAACATTAATTACTGATTGAAGAATAAGAAAATATCTTTCAACGATTGTTTCGTTCTAAAAATAAAATGTAACTTATTTAAAGAGCGATACTTATATCATAATAAAAGCATCGTAACTGCCTATATCAGCAGCCTTTAAGATTCCACTGCTGGACAAAAGTCTCTCCTTTCTCCTCTCCGCGACTTTAAGCCGTGGGTCGCGGTAAGAACCGATTAAAGAAGCAAATTACGCTGGACAACACTACAAAGAAAAGGTAAACTTGACACAAACTCTATACCCAAAGCCAGTGTGGTTATAGCATAACACCTCTTTTGTAAGGAGAAGCCTATGTCCAGCAGTGGACTATTAGGAGTTATTAACAACAATCGTCAAAAAAGGTGAGTATCATGTCCCACTCGGCAGAATGTGACGAGGTTATTGTGCCTGGCGGGACGCGTCTATACTATTATTGATCTTGCGAACTTGTGGTTATACTAATAGGTGTGAGTGTGAAGTTTTGTAGATAGAAGTAGCCATCGTAACGACTTACACCTTGTTTTTAATTATAATTAAAATTTCACACATGAAAACTTTTTGACTATTTTTAACGTTATAATGTGATGTATTAAATTAATATAATCTAGCAACATTGTACCGATTAGATAACACAAAACGTATAGTTTATAACTAGGTGTAGATAAAAGTAATACAAGTAAAAACTCTTTTGTATTAAGCATCCTGTCCGAAATTCTCTCGCCAAGTATCTGGACCGTGCCGCACCGTCGGTGGTCAAAATATCAATTAAATAAAACATCGTATACTCAATCAAATACATTGAAAAACATAATTCACGAACTAAATTGGCCATTGTTATCAAACGAGATGCTATAAACTTTAATCTTTAAGCCATTCAAACACTTTCTACAGTCGAACCTTGGACAAAAAGTATTCCTATTGTTACATACACGCACGTTGTTCATTCACTTGTTTTTTTACACCTGCGATTCCACTATCGTCTCGGTTACATCCATTTCGTCTGCATCGGCGAATGTTTGTGTCGAGTTTTTATTGCCACGGTGAAAATGTTGTGAGTTCATGTAGACACGGTGTTAGAAAGCGTGGGCGATTCGATAGACAATTAATAGCAACATCGATTGTATGTTAGAGATCTGCTTCTTATAGTTGCTATTGTTCTACCGGCAGTTTTAATTACCGGCGAAAGTCTAACGAGAGTGTCGCGTGAAAGTTTCGTACACACGACGAGTCCCACGTGCATTGTGAATTTTTTTTTATGTAACTTTAGTAGGATGTCGTAATTTTTGTTTATTGTGGAATTGTTGGTGCAACTGTTAATGTGATGCAATGATTATTTAATGATGATGTACACAAGTAGGTGTAATTGTATTGTGAACATATCTTCATGATATTTTATACTTCCGCACATTGATTAACGATTCACTTTCCAATATTTCACTCGCTATAGGAACTTCGTGGTGCAAATTAAAAACTATATATTTTTATAGATAAAATTTTATAGCCTATTGTTTAGAATGAAATGTTAAATTTATTACCGTCTGGTGAGTGTATTAAATATGTAAAGATAAGATTGGAAAAAGTATAAAATACAGTTTACTTATTTGGTGGAGTGTGGACTCGACAATCTTATCGTCTGAAGAAATTTCGCAAGAACTGTGCCAGAGACCTCATTTAGAGTGCAGGTACAATGCACTACAATAAGTACTGAATCCTTTATTACAATAGCTTTACTTTTTAAAAAAAAATGAATATCAATCTCTGTATTATCTATTACTATTTTAAGCACTTATAGATTTAGCACGTACGCAAAACCGTCCGTACTGCGTCTGATCTCTCCCCAGCTGTGTCGGATAGCGTCCCATCAGATTGTGAGAGTGACGGAACAGAGATTGCATCTAATATCTCTTGCGTATTTGGCTGGCCTCCGTTGGAGTGACCGCCGTTGGCGAAATCAGCCAGGCTACATTATCATCAATAGATTTTCACTTTGCTTTATTATTTTTCTGTATGAAAGATCTCTATTTCTTTTACTGTTCAATAATGACGTTCAGTGACTTCATGATGATCGGATCAGTGGAGAAAATTAGTTATATTTGACTTCGAGATCCATACGTAAACGGCCCAAGTCAGATTGGTTTTGGTTAAGTTCTGAAACGTACCATAATGCTTGCTCAAATAATTTTTACATTTTCAACTGTTTTCCATGTATATGATTTAAACGAAAACGTGTTAATATCAATTTTTCTTTTATAGCTTCGTACGTGTATTACAATAAGCATAGTGTGGAAATTCTAAACCACAGTTTATTGTTGATTTGTGGTTAGCGCTGTCTGACGTAATCGGAAGGATCGTGGTGAATGAGTATTATACAAACATCATCGTAGTAATTCCTTATGTCAAGAACTTTTCTTCATTACGGTAAAAAACTTATTGAAATTAGAAATCCAGGTTGACTAATCCTATAAAGTTTTAACTACTCATTGATCTCTCATTTACACGAACGTTACCTTATTCAGTAGGAAGAATTATGTCTCTGGACGTCGCAATAGCAGCGGTTCCCGGATCCCTCCTATCTCAGGCGCAGAGTGACACACCGTGCAGGTTTTAGTCGGTCCGATTCCGACATACCACCCCGCCGTAAACCGTGGTGGGGTGACGGCCCGAGGGGGTTTCCGCACGTTAAAAAAAAAAGGAAAAATTATGTCTAATACCCGTAGTTTTTTTTTAAACAACCCTGCAACATGTCATTAACCTACAAAGTAGTGTACTAACGCTAGCATAAAAGTAAAATGATTAAGTAATACAAATGCTTTAGTTCGTTGCGCTTGAGTTCTCTTTGTAAAATAAAGCGCATTTCGTCTTAAATATTTTAGACGAAGTAACTATTATTTCTGCTACGGTTAGCGCGATAAGTGATGAAATGCCATACATTTTTCTATGGAAGTACTTTTGACACACGGCTAAATGTCTCATATGACTTACGAATCACGTTTGTATTTTTTTTATCCTAGCAACTTACTGGATTTCGTCCAGTTGGCACAATAGTTTACATCTTATAATAACCATATATTTTTAAAACCTACACGCACTAAGAAAGACATGAAAATTTGTTCTGAAGATGAACAACAGTGAAAAGCAAATGCTATAATATGGCGAAAAAATTATGACCGAACTACATGAGTATATATTTCTTTATTACTACGGTTTGTTTACGGACAAACAGCTTACGAATAACAGTCCACTGCTGGTCATAGGCCTCTCCTTAGCAAAGTTTGTAGCTTAGGAGGTTTTGCCTTGACCGTCTGACCACTCTGGTTAGACGGGTTGCAATAGGATTTGTTTCGAGTTTTCCTTCTCTTTCCAATGATGTTGTCTTACATATTTTGTACCCATAATCGCCTCTTACGACACCCGTTGGGAGAATAGGCGTGGTTACACTCTATATTCTTATTCCGTCATTACACGAATACTTAATACTTCTAAATACAATATAAGTCGTTTGCTTCGTACACTCGTAGAGTTCTTACAATTCTTACATAATTTTAAATTCCTTAAACATGAACTCTATATACTTTGGCATCAGCACAACACACGCAGCTTAGGAATTCAGTCGGATAATAGAACTATATTCCGATGCCAAATATCGAGCACCAAACAGAGTTTATATTAATGTTCCGTCAGTTATCAGACATCGGTATTCTGACAATGTTGGAGTTGGTTTATGATCATGATCATTGACCACGGCTATATTCCAACGATTATTATTACTTCCTATGTGACCTAAGACAGCTTAATGGAGGTAAGGCAAACTAAAGCCATTCCTAGGTTTCGGCGAAATGATTTCTTTGTTAATACAGGAATGTTTAACGCCGAAAAAGTGCTTTCCCGCGTTAGGGCAGATCCACAAAGTCTAAATAAAAACACACAATAACAATTTTCATGTCTTAGACACTAAATCTGAAACGTATACGATAACTGTAGCTGTGTACGTGTGACAAAAACATGTTTTTATACATGCCACTTGCAGTTGAAGGTTGCATTGCACAAAACAAGTATGAACAAATATTTCACGTGAAGGTGTCGTCACCTCTCTTAGTGATATTTCTTACAATATATATGTGTATATTGTAGTGATTTTTCCGTGTGGTTATGGGGGAAGGACACTAAAGTGTCATCACTTCTACTTAAGCTGTGGGTGTGGTAAAACCGAATAAGAGTACAAACTACACAGGTCAACAATGCTACAAAGAGAAAGAAAACTTGAAACAAACTAAATAAAAAACCGTCTGGCAGGGTGGTAATAATAGTATGTCAAAATCTTTCTAAGGAGTCCAGCAGTGGACTATTTAAGGGTGTGACTGTGAAGTAAGTTCATTCCAGGCAGGCGAGTTAGAAAATTTATATTCGTAATAAGATTTTTGGATTAGATAGCCCGTTTCTTAGAGAAGTAGAAGTTGGTTGATAACCTGATTGAACGTATCTACTCGTTATTGTGAAGAAAAAAATCTTATTGAAACCTGAAAACTCGCTGTAGAGAGTTATGAGGTTTTTTATCGAAAAGAAACGTCTTTAATAGTTATTATAGTTTAGTTTCTTTGTGAAATAAAATTTCTAATACAAAAACTAAGAAAAAATAGATACTTATTACAGTACTAACAACGCTTTGTTTAGCTGGCGAGTACGAGCTGTTTATAATTCCGTTTTACGGACGAGTAGACATCTCACCTCAAAATCGGAACTATCGGATATCCGAAATATAAGCATATCCGATACTGTAACCGGATCTCATTTAAAAGTTTCAAACCCGAATCCTTTTCATGTTGGAAAGGGTCAGAGTAAGTTAAACAAGTTGTCACTAACTTCACCGTAGCGGTAAAGATGCACACAAGTATCTTTGTCACAATCGCATATATGTTGGACGTCGTGGTTAAAAGTATCCTATGTTATATGTAGCTTTTTTAGTTAAAGAAGTTTTAAAACCGGTTCAGTGGTTTAGGCATGAAAGTGTTACAAACCAACATACTCACATTTATAATAATAGTTAGGATTGCTAGTTTCTTAAACAGTTAACAGTTTCAGTGTCAGTAAAATGACTGAAACGTTACAGTATTGGAAGTAGTATACTTAAGTCTATTTATACGTCGGTAACATCTCTGCTCAAAAATTTTCGTTTTCCTAAAATAACTAGATATAACTAGCAAAATGAGGTGTTCTCAAAACTAAAATGTATATATGTGGCTTCCGATGCCCTTGCTGGTACACTCGACATTTTCATAATTCTAGAGCTCCCTTCTACCTCAAAGAGCAATTCAAGTTAATTAACAACACATGAAAAATGTCTAAGGACATCGAAAGACTTAGGACTGGAGATGCCTCGGCATTCCACAAAATTTTTTACTGTTAAAACTGTACGATTGTGGAATGCACTGCCAATAAACATCAAGCAAGCGCAAACAATAAATAGTTGAAAAAAATGGTTCAGGAATTTTATGCAACGTTATTGAGTCAGTCACGAATTGGGTATGATGTGAATGTTGTTCAGTTTTTTATAAGCGATTTCAGTAATTATAGTTATGTATATATGAATGCATATCTATCGGTATGTATAAGTGTGTATTTTATATTTATATCTGTGTATATGTATGGATGTATATAGGTTTCTAATTATACTTTTTAGGTAAATATTTCTTCAAAGATCATTGCATCGTCAACTATTACTGTATCTCCAAAACTTTTTGACCCCTCCTAAAGTTGCCTGGAAGCGATTGCTTCGGGCAATAAGAATATCTGAAATTGAATGTACTCTCTTGAAAATCTGTAATCCGGTGTACAAATAAAGAGTTTTCTATACATATAGTATCATCCTCATCATCAACAGCCTTTTACAGTCCACTGCTGGACATAGGCCTCTCCTTAGCAAGGAGGTTTTGGCCTACTGTACCACGCTGGCCAGACGGGTTGGAATAGGGTTTGTTTTAAGTTTTCCTTCTCTTTGTAATGATGTTATCTTGCATATTTGGTTCGCCTTTTACGCCACCCACGGGATGAATAGGGGTGGTAACACTATGTATTCTTAATTCGTCACCAAACGGACTTACATACATATAGTATGTGAACTGAATATAGACATAACAGTTAGTGTTTATTGAATAACGTAAGATTGTGTATGCATACGTGTGTCGGCTCGTCTGTTTGTTTGTCCAAACCGCACGTGGATCGATATCATTTGCCGTTCGAATTCGCTCTATTTGGCGTAAAGACTGCGTCTGTGGTTAAATGTGGGTTTATTGTTGATAGTGCGTTTTAGATATTTGACTTGACAAGGAATTTAAATACTTATGTAGTACTGATAGTATTATTTTTGTGTAACCAGTGACGCAAAAACGATTGCGAAAAGGTTCAAAAGAGCTGACTTTAAAATGTAGATTGTTATTAGTTGTAGGGGAGTAGTTAGATCGCGATATAGTGTTATAAATAGTACTTAAAAGCTATTTTCTTAATTTCAAATGCCCCCTGCATGTTATAGCTCTGCATCATTTTCTGTATATACTAAACGACGGATACCCAATTATTGTATAAGACAAAAACAATAAAATAACATGCATTCATTATACTGACGTGATAGCGTATGACAATTCCATTAATCGCAAATCAGTAAAACCAAAGTCTGGTTATTGGAGTTTTCCATATAGATAAACAACGTGCGTACATTCTTCCGTGTGATGGCAGATTAAGAATACAGAGCGTCATCACCCCTTTTCATGCCATTGGTGTCGTAAGAGCCGACTAAGGAACAATATATTCTGCAGGACAACATCACTGCAAAGAGACGGTTAACTTGATACAAACTCCATACCAATCCGTCTGGCCAGTGTAATATAGTAGGCCAATACCTCCTTCCAAGGAGAGGCCTATGTCTAGCAGTGGCCAACTAAAGCCTATTGATGATACTATTTGAAAGTAGGTTTACATAAAAGTTATTCACTACGGTTAAACGAGGTTGATATACGAGGGTTACGTTACCTATGAGTATGTGACAGTTACGAAAACTTGACACATAATACCTTGACACTTTACCATTACGCGATTGGGTATATCTTACCTTATTTTAATGTTATCATACATAAGAAAGTGAGACAAGAAATATGTTTATTCAAAAATAAATAAATTGTAAGAAGAAAATTCACAATTGGTTATTTTTGGAGCATGACATTATGTGATAGCGAGACTTAGGGATTTTGGAAAATTTAATTTATTTTTAAATTGTGTTATAGTGGGATGGAGAGATAAATATACGAATAATAGTATTATAGGGAAAGCAGAAAAATATACGATTATAACTTTTATTACTTTTTCGGCGGCATTGCTTGACAGGAATTTTATATCTATTTATGTTTTCTTTCCACAAGTAGACGAAGAAATCAATTTTTACAATATCGTCTAACGCTAGGTAAATAATAATATCAATCCATCAAGTAGGCTTTAGCAGACTACTACTGGGTAAAGGTCTCTCTCAATGTGCGCGCTAGTAGACTACCCTCTACCTTTTGCACTTAAAGGACTAGTATAACTTATTTTAAAGTAGTAATACAGTATATGAAATAGTTAATTATGCATACTTTATGATGTGTTTCACGTTTTAATCAAATTAAAATCTCAAAAATTAACTCCAGGTAAAAACCCGTCTTCACATTAAATTCTAAAACAAGACAATAATTAGACAAACTACTACGTCATTACTTCATCAGGGTCATGACTATTAGAAGTATAATTACAAACAGGGTTATACTGAGATAAATAATTATATTATACCTCAAACATCCGTACCGAAACACAACACAAATTATACGATTCAAACTAATCATATTCATATTTTTCAAACAAATTTCCATTCAGAATTATCTCATTTGCATACAACAATTGATTTGACAAAAACTTAAGAGTGAAGTTCAAAACAAACGCTACGTCAGACACTGCAAAAAAGACACGGAAATATATAATCTCCTCCTAATAGGTGCTGTTGCGCTGCGCCAAAAACACTAAGAAAATTGGTAATTCAAAACCTTCACCCTCTAAAGCAGATTGTAAATTTCCATTAAATCATTTTTAACCTACAAACAAACTTGAGTTTCTTTGGTATACGTAGGTATATAAATATGAATACAAAGTAATAAAACTAAAATGAACGACGTCAATTCAAACCACGGAGGAGACAAAAAACGTTAATTTAAGCTTGTCATTTTAAACAGCAATTAGTCGATAATAATGAGAAGCATTGTTCAGAGTTTCTCACGAATAAGACGACGGGATGAGGAGAATGAATCTTATGGTAACTATGAAGAAGTTTTGCGAAGTAATGAGTTTGCCCGTTTTGATTGCGATTTTAAACCATAACTATAGGTATCTCGACATCAACCGGACTGATAAGTGGGGAAGCCTTTGTGGCCTCGCCAGGATAGGGTCTGACTAGGCGCGGCGTTGATTCTGGAGGGGACCTGAAATAATATGGTCGGGGTCCCCTTTAGAGAAGGACGCCTGAGACCGGTCGTCAGGGTGGTTTTTAGTGGAAACACCACATACCGATCCGATGCGAAGGGATTTTCCACCCCGACAACAAAAACTGATCTTCAACTAGACGGAAATTACTACGGCAATTAGACTGCTGATAAACATACTTATATATATCTAAATACATATATTATATCATATCATATCATATGATATCAACAGCTGTTTACAGTCCACTGCTGGACATAGGCCTCTCTTTAGCAAGGAGGTTTACGCTTACTATACCAGGCTGGCCAAACGGGTTGGAATAGGGTTCGTTTCAAGTTTTCGTTCTCATTGTAATGATATTTTCCTGAATAGTTTGTTCCCTTAGTCGCCTCTTACGACACCTGCGGGATGAATAGGGGTTGTAACACTATGTATTCCTAATCTGTTACCACACGGAGTAAATACTACTTAATATGTACATATTACAGATTAATTGCAACCCGACATGGAACAAATAATCGTATTAATCATACGATTCTCTTGAGGATCGAAAGCACTCCCGATCGCAGTAAAACAGGTCCTTTGTTTTAAATTATTGGAAGCACAGGTGCATATGTGAAATGAAAGCGAAAAAGACGAACGAAAAGGAATGCGACAAGAGACAATGAAACTTACTTTTGTGTAAGATAACCAAAAATGGATTGCATTGTAAAAACTTTTTCAGATGGGCGTAAACTGGTACCAGTACCGGCCACAAGTGAATCCTTTAAGGCGAGAGTATCTTATTAAGGGCAGTTTTAGATGTGTGTAATGGATTTTAATATGTCGAAAAAAATACTTATAAATAGTCGGTTTAATAATGCCTAACATACATGATTACTTTATTAGGAGAAATAATGTCTAAACACAGCAATAGAGAATTTACAGGTTTTTATCAGTTCATTTTGATCACATTGAGAATCAAGAATGGTTAGTTAATATCCATGCAATGCAAGAAAACAGTCAAAACTTGTGGTAATATTATTACGGCAGCCCAATTATGTTAGGAAACGGGCAGAAATATTTAATTTCGAGTCGAAGTGAGGGGTGGACACCCTCGCCCTAGTAAGTACTTATCTTAAATCCGTATAAGTAAGCGCGTCAAATGTTTTTGGTTTGTGGCAGACAAATCTATGGTCTGTCTGCCTGATGAAAATATAAGAGATACTTATCTGAGTAGAATTTGTCTAAGCAGTTTGTTAAATAAAATATGCAGTACGATAAAATAAACCGAGTACACCCATTCGGCTTAAGTTGAAGCCAAATTACGATGTGTGTGTCCCACGATATCATTGTTATAATTATTTGACTGAATACTAAGCTGCATAATTGAAAAAAAATCAGGTAATAATATAATCAGGTAATAATGTGTCAGATGTCCGAAATAATAATATTTCGGAATCTGACACACAACGTCATCTACTCCCAAACTAAGCAAAGCTTGTACTATGGTACTAGAAAACAGATATAAATACATGTACATATATATTTGTGTAAATACATACATACAATCACCCAAACTCCGAAACAAATATTTGCAGATCGAATCCGAGACCTCAAACAAAGCAGTCGTATACACTACCAATGTGCCACCGAGACAGGTAAGCACTAATGCGGCCAGAAAAAAACCTTCATACTTCAAGTCTAATTAAATGTTTTCTTTTAAATTCACACGACTATGCCAATATAACAGTATTGAGTATTACAAGTGTAATAGTTGTCTGATACCGGGAACAAACTCACAGTAATAAACGCTAGGTTACAATTAAAACCTAAATATGGAAGCGCAGAGAGAATGTAATTGATTGAATTAAACTCACGGAGGGAGCCCGGCCCTTTGACGGGATCTGTGTGCAGTGCACACATCAATTTAGGTAATTGAACTCGCTACTGGCGGGGACTGTGATTGTTTTAGTTGAAAAAACAAGGTGGGTACTCGAACATTTGCTTTAGTTGAAAAAATAAGGTAGGTAGTATTTGTTTTAGTCGTGTAACATGAAAATGGTTTTAGGGAAGGGAATATTTTCTCACGGAGTATTATTTTATGTGACGCTTTTAATGTGACGAAGAGATAAAATATTTTATGCTTTTGAATTTACTTCAAGTACATACAGTACAGGTTAATGACTAATACTGGTTTTTTGAATCATTAAACTATGTAATTCAATTGCAGGAAGTTGTTTTTAATGACGTTTTATACATTTGGTCCGATACAGTAAGAGATACTTATTTTATAACGCCACGCAGGGGTCAATGGCGTAGATAGGTTTAGAGGCGTTTTAATTGCGTTATGGCGTTTTACTCGCATTGTACACTTCTATTGACTTCATAAGACAAAATATTTATTCTAAAATTCAAACCTTTCTAAGATAATCTCTTTGGTTAAACCAATTCAATGTCACCTTAGATCTTTGTTTTACAAAGTTCATTCAGAATTCTCTCAAGTTTCAAGGCGATCTAAATAATTCAATGCAAAGTTAAGCTCTTGTCGGGAAAGCTTAACAAGGTATGTACAAGTTATTAATTACAAATTACTGCTTACGAAACAGAGCACAATATAATTTCCTAAAACAGGCTTTTCAAGATACTAAAAGTTTTATAGGGTATAACAAAAAGTTTAAATTGATTTTGAGTTTATTAGACAAGCTTTTTATAGTTAAAATTACATCGTTCAAAGTAGTTCAAGAACATGTCTAGTCAGTTGTTACCTAGTACTTATAGCACAAGCTCTGATTAATTTGGAATTAAATGGTGTTATGTCCTAAATATTATATATTATATTTGTCAACCAAGATTTGGTAATACGTCACACATTATAATAAGGATACATTTCAAACATAATTAGTCATATATTTTACTCAAAATATTAATCTTATATTATTTAGTTATAATATGTATATGGCATCCATAGGAGACCCATTGATGCAGGAGTGACAGTTGTGTAGACAATGCCACGAAGACTGTCATGCCTTTTAAGTCCCCGAGCGAGGTGTGAAAAAGCATCTCACTAGGCCGTCATAGTGGGGGTCACCATATTGCATTGTCTGCATTTGCAATGAGTATAGTGACCACAAGTCTTGGACTCTTTTCATGCTTTGCATCAAGCAGAGTAGACTCGTAATATAAATATAAAAAAATAAAAAACAGTCAAATTACAACGTTAATCTTTACTAAACATCACAGTGGTAATTTGTTCAGACACTTTTGTGAACTAATTTGTAAGTTATTCTCTTGTAACTTCAGCTCTTATTTCTTCAAATAAGAAATAATCCGACCAGGAACCAATGAGCGAGAGGGTCGCTCACATCATTATTTGTAAACTAATTTAGAGGAATCTTATTTTTATTATTATTATATTTTATATTTAGCATTCAATCCCATTCAAATAAAAAATCACGTGAAGTGTTGGAATTAAAGAAGTTAATGTTACATTTTTTATTGTCAATTATATTATATGGGTAAGTACAATATACGTTTGAGTTATCAGCATATCTTATAATGTGAAAAAATAGTATGTACGAATTTGGCATCGGCAGCCAATCAAAAATCGCAACAGCGGGTTAAGGGTTCCGTAACAATATATGTAACTTGTGTGCATTAACTTAAAATTAGTAATACAAACTGTTTGATAGATATTTATTAAATAAGTGGTCAAAGAACCTAGGTGTTTCTATTAACTTATAAGGAAGATTTCAAATAACAGAGTTACAATGTTGTTGAAGAGTTAAGAAAGAAAACGCCCTGAATAACCTGTTTTAAACCTTATAATTTTCATTCCTCATTAAGAAGTCACATAAAAATCTGGTTCTTCCTTAGTTCTTGTAACGTGCTCGCATTCCTACACTGACTTAATGGCAAATGAATTAGTTTGCGTACGCTTTCCTATCCGAGATCATTTATATCTCATCAATAGGATTATAGAATCAATGGCTTACCGCAATTGCCTATCTAATACACACGTATCAAATAACAATAAAAACAATAAGAACACGCAATAAGTCGACTAGTTTCACAGTTAAATTACAGTCACATCGACAGGCAAAAAAACCAACGGCACCGAGCTTCAATTTTGATTAAAAGTTACACCGCAAATCATAAAAAGTGGCATGTCGAGCACGCCGCGACCCGATACGATTTATTTACTGAGCAATTTCTACGCAATGCTAAAAACGTGAACGAGATTGTGATCGCGTTGAGATTCCCGGTACAGAGAACCCACACTTTTACACTAAACATTATTGGACGTACTTGTGCACTCATTGAGGGCGGCACACTTTGTTTCTTTTTACTAATAATCGTAATAGTAACATAACAGTTTCCCCGATGTACAGAAGACGTCTCAAAAGATTTAATTGTAAAATAATTATTTTAATATTTTTTATCATAGACAACTTATATATTAATAACCTTCAACAACACACAACATATAATTATAACTTTTTGGACACACGAAGGTACACTTGACGACACGGTCCATTTGTGATCCGACTGCCCACTATCCTAATAATTCTACTACCTCTACGAATATTCCAAAACCGAAAGTTTGTGAGGATGTTTGGATGTTTTTTACTTTACGCAAAAACTACTGAACGATTTTGAACGAAACTTAACAGTAATACTCATACATCAGAATAACACTCACTACTTTCTACCACGATATCGGACGGAGCCGCGGGTAAAAGCTAATAGGTTATAAATTGAAAGTTTTGTATGTTTAATAAAATTTAATAACACTAATTATGTACTCTTGATGATCGTATACATAAAAGCCGCATACAGACAAAACATTAAAAAACTTATTTTATTGCCAATTAGATAACCATCTTAAGGGTATGATCATTTCTTATGGTTTTTACATACTTGATATAAGGCTCTTATTGCCAGCTTCCATGTTTTCTACAGTGCCATGTGTTATCGACATAGTTATATAGACAACGCTATAAACGTAAAGCGAATGAGTTTAAAACATACCTGTTTTCTAGTTAGCAAACTGTAGCCTCTTACATTACACTGGAGTTAACACACTCTTATCTGCCCACAACCGTTACGGTTTCCGCATATAAAGTGTGAAGGAAACCAGGAAAATCAAAAGCATTTAACATCCCGATACAAGATTACTTTCACTCATACACAACGAGAGATTTCCATCAATACTTACAACTTTCCAATACGAGTGTGCGTATGACTTCAGAGACAATACCGAAGAGCTCCGTCATGCACAATCATGGTATGCATCGGGAAAGTTTTTATGTCTTGTTTGTCTATTAACTTGAATGATGTATGTATTCGGCGATCTCTTCATGATTTTTGAAAGCATGCCGCAATAGTACAGAATAAGATCACTAATGGGATACACAGCCAAGTGATAAATGATACCGAATAATTTGAAAGTATGTATAGAAAGAAAGAAACACAAGTAATGATTGCGTCACGTCGTAGTGTTACTTCGCGATTAGCAACCTGATGCTCTGTGATTAATGATGCTTGGGTGTGTGTTGATTATTAGTGAATTGGTTGCAACACCTTACTTATTGACCCAAATTGTATAACACCAACTCAATGGTTACATACGCACTTTGCAAAATGATACGTCATTGGATAATTTCGAGCAAATATTATAGCATCCACACGAAATGTAGTCTTCCAGATTTCAAAATAAATTTATATATTAATGATTTTGTCTCTCTCTGAATATTATTAAGGTAACTATTAAGAATTTATGATATTGATACCTGTTTTTTTTTAATTTTTAACCGTGTGGAAACAGCCCCGGCCCTCACCCCACCGGGATTTACGGCGGGGTGGTGTGTCGGAATCGGACCGACCATACGGTGTGCCACTTTGCGCCTGACATAGGAGGGATCCGGGAACAGCTGTTATTACGACATCCAGATCATGATGTTGATACCTGAATTGGGGGATGAATACATCTACACATTTTATTGCTATAACCTATATAACATAAGATCGCAATTAAATAATTAAACCAGTATTAAAAAAAACATATATTATAAGTTGATTGACCTAGTGCCACCTAACCTCTTAACAATTGATGTTTTGTTTTAAAGAAGCATATTGGCATAGCACAAGCGCAGCTAAAGTTATGATAACGAACCAATTGTCACCGGTAACTGTAGTGACAATTGTCTTGGGTTTTGCTGATCCTACTTAGCTCAGTAAAACTACTCGTAAACATCAACCATAATACTTTCTTTATTTATTAAAATTGCCTGCAAATATGTTGTACAAGGCGGACTTAATGCCGAAAGTATTTTCGTCTAGTCAAACCTTTGGGTAGGTGGGCGGGTGTATATTTGAAACCAGTTAGACGAGAGACTTATTTAAACTTTGTTACGAAACAAAAAGAATGCCACAGATATAGGTAATGTTTACGGTTGGACATAGACATCTCCTTAAATACGAGGATCTACGGCCGACTGTGTAAACCACGCCAGACGGCTTGGTATAGGGTATGTGTCGAGTTCTGGATGTCGTAATAACAGCTGTTCCCGGATCCCTCCTATGTCAGGCGCAGAGTGGCACACCGTGTGGTTTTAGTCGGTCCGATTCCGACACACCACCCCGCCGTAAACCCCGGTGGGGTGACGGCCCGAGGGGGTTTCCAAACGTTAAAAAAAAAAAAAAGGGTATGTGTCGAGTTTCACTTCACTTTTCAATGCCCCTTTCCATTTTTCCAGAATTTCACGTGAAAAATATATACGGTTTGGATAATCAGAGTGATAGAAAACATTATGCAAATGTTTTGTTTTTTTTCTTCATTTGAATAATTTGTAATTTAAAGTTGATGTTAAAATTAACGTGTATGCCAACGTCGTTGAAGATGACTTTCCCTTCAAGTGAAGAGAAAATGTTACAAAATGAACACTACAATACAGTTACGCAACAATTATTATCACACAAATAATCAGTAATTATTCTCGCATGAAATTTTAATGACCCTTTACGGAGAAGATATAATCTCTTAATTTATCGCTGAGATCCGTGAAATAGTGCCAAAATACCATTATCTCTTTATAAATATATTACTTATCAAAATTTGAACAAAACAATTTATAACAATGAGTTCTCACGCTAAATTATTTGTTTATAAAGTGATACCGAAGTAATTATCCTATCAAGATAAACAAATATTTCTGTGGGCGTGTGGCATTCGTGTTTTTGAAGATAGCTAGTGACTTTAGCTATTGATTGATTTGACCAATGTCAGATGTCTAAACGTCAGATGATACACATAACATCACACGTAGGTTTTTTTGTCCCGCTCTAAAAATAAATCTTGTGTGGCGGAGACTTTACAAAACATACATGAAACGAACACACAAGTGTTATCCCATGTGAAGATTCGATCCACAACACTGCGGTGCAATGGGGAGCGGCTAGGCGCCCATTTAAACCACACCGCCATCCGTGTAGTCAAAGTTGCTTCCGTAGTTCGGAAATGAGTTTCTCTACAGTATCTAACTGAAGAAAAAATTCATGCGTTTATACAGCGCCACGGATATACATTATCAATTTGCAGATGTCATAAAAATTTTATTTGTTTATGGTAAAGTTTTGGCTCGTAAAGAGTAAAAGAGCAGTCAGAGCGTCTGCGAAAGTTCTCTGAAAAGTGCAAATTTGTATTAAAACACCGAACAAAGTACAAACTAACAAGGATTCCGTATAATATGTGGATCTCTCGTGAACATCACAAGAATGCTAATTAAATAGTCTCGCATACAAGCCATAACCGTAACATTACGTGTTTTATACGAATTCTCATAAACAATGTAATGTATGAAAACTTTATTTGTATTAGATGTATGTAAAAAACAAGTTTTATAAGGAATAATGGAGTAAACGTGACTGCTAAAACACCTAACGTACTTCGTAAGGCAGCAGACGATTATCACAGTTTTTATCTAGATAGGCTTGTTATATATACATATATATAGATTATAAGTCGTAAAAATTTATGAAATACGTATATATCTACAGCGTATCAGCTGTGCACTTTAATTTATAATCAGATTATAATGATTATCTGTTAATGATATGCAAAAAAGGTACAAAAAAGAGAGTCGACACGTGAAACCGTGGAGACTTGACATCATTTTTTGTTCTAGTCCTCCCAGAAATGGCTGGGATCCACTATTAAAAATTACCAAACATATATTTGTCAGGACTTTGCCCTTAATAATTGTAGATTGCCTTGGATTTTGGTGATTCTAATCAGCCGCTGCAAGATATTAATAGCTAGTCTATTTATCTTACATAGAACATATCTATATAGGCAAAATTTAAAAGTTATGGCGCCAGAATCGTCTGATTTGGATCATGTTGACGCGAAAATTCTACAAAATGTCAATTCATAAATTAATGTTACTAGCTAACATATATTGGAATCTATGGTACTAGAATCTTAAATAAATTGCATTGCCACGGTCATCTAGAGTAATCTAGTCTATAAGATTAGGTTGGAGCAAGAAACTTGGTGTGCTCAATAGAGTGAAGTGTTGTGTTGCTTCAGGAAGTATTTTTTTTTAGCGTATAACACTAAAATTCATACATATTTTAGTTGGAAAATAACGTTTTTTAATGCCAGTCGAGTGGATCTTCTGAACAAAATCGAATTATTACATTGCAAAACCTCTTTTGAAATGCCGTGTCGGGCAATTAGTTTTTTGCAAATTAATTTCTTTAAGTGATTTTATGTACAGAAAAAATGGTTATAGAGTATTATTGGCTCTTCATTGCATTGGTGTACAGTAATGTGCCTTTTAAAATAATTAAAAAAAACGAAGATTCTGTGTTTAGAATGTTTTAAAAATCAATAATTTTTATTATTTTCCCCCCGTTAGGCTAGCAGACAAACTTTTTTTTTATACTTTGCTGAAATGGTAATAGCAGCATAACGGTGTGGCAAAACTTCTAATTTCTCAAACGTGCAGATGCTGAACCAGTCAGGTGGTATATTTATATCTGGCGTACTTCCTCTGGGCTTGTCAAACATGACATGAAACATTTTAGTAGGGTAGTTGTAGAAAAAATTGAAGCTTTTTAACTATTTTGGTTTCTGATATTGAATTGATAGGTCTTTTAGCCAAATTTTCGTGAATATTCTCCAAACTGTTAACTCTCGGAGTGTTTTTGGATAAAGCGCTGAAGTTGCGGGTTACGCTGTAATATTTTTTCTCTCCAAGATTTTTTGGCTGTTCTGATTTTCTGCGACTTTGATTACCTAAGAAGTGACGATGGGTAGACATTCAGACTTTTTTGAGTGTATTTGTTTATCTGGATATCCTGACCTTTGAAGCGGCAGTTTCCTATGTTTGCGGAGTTCGATGATTATGTGAAATTTCAGATGTTAAAAACATTTCTGTCTGAACGGACACTGGTACACGCTCGATACTCTTTTGAAGTCCATGAATGATAGGAAATAATAATAATAATGTTTTATTGGATTTACCAATCGTACATAAAGCCAATACTAACCCTTCCTCATTCCCGTGCAAAAGAGAGAGCAATGAGGTTTTAAATTGTAAATGTAAATGTCAACACGTGTTGTCTTTGTCGGTTTTACATAAAAGCTAATTAGCGAAAGATAATCAGCAAGCAACAAAGAACAAACACCTGCACGGCAAGTAGTTAACATGTTTAGTGTCAAATTAAATTTTACAGATTTTACAAATTTATAGTATAATAATTGACTATTTTGCTGTCAAAATGGTTGGTGATTTTATTCGACCAGTTGAGAGGTCGTAAATATTGTGTTCTGGGTATGATCATTTACACCGTGTCTGAGTAAAATGATAACTTATTTATAATGAGTATGTGTGTATTTAGATATATAACAAATATGTTCATTAGCTGCTTAGTTACAATGGAGCCATTTTAGAATCAAACAATCATATGTGTAAAATGTATTAGATTCTAATTATTAGAAATAATCTGCGGGTCAAATTTAGGTTAATTTTTTTGTTTTACTTTTTTACCAATGGTACTTGAAGTATAATTGTATTACAGTTCAGGTATTTGTGGTTTGCAATTCTAAACATTCCTGATTTTTCGCCCCCTTTGGCTCTATTCTGTGACTAATAAATGATAAATTTATTATCATAGTAACATTTTTTTATCTTAATCTTAGGATCTGACAGTCTGATTAGATATTTTTAAACTAGGTAGTCAATTTATTACGGAAGCATAAATATAAAATAATCTCATAATCTGTTAGCACGTGTGAAGTAGAAGCGTGAGGTAAAGTTCTGATGGAACGTTTTAATATGAGTGGCAACATCGCTCATTCCTCTGAACGGGGAGAGCATTTGCAACTTGAGTTGCAGGCGTTCAGTGTTCGAGCAAAGCTTGGGTAAATGCTAGTACAGCACATGTTAGAAATCAGTACTAGATATTTCAAAAAAAACCTAGGTTTGTCATTCAATTGTGTATATATAATTATTTTTTTTATTTGGTTATATGACACAACGCCGTCTTATTTCAAATTAGGCAAAGCTTGTAGTATAAAAGTTAGATTAACTGATAGAATACTTATATACTTTTTTGTAAATATAATAGACTGTTGATACGCGTGTTGCCATTTTGTTACACTCAATAAGTATACATGTGTATACAGGCGCACCTTAGATAAAAATCAATAGAAGCCAACTAGCTGATGTGCCAAGGCAATTGTATATAGGTCATTATCCTAGAGCACGTTACCGTAACAGTAACGGCAGCCTTCGTCGCAAGGCTGTCACTCGATAACTGACAACATTAACCTAAAAATGTTCGAACCGGTCAAATTCGTTACGGTGTGAAAGGGTTCTTGCGAGATTCGTTATTTCAACGTTACTGAGTATCATTAATATG
The DNA here is from genome assembly GCA_949316085.1 of Hypercompe scribonia. Classification (NCBI taxonomy): domain Eukaryota; kingdom Metazoa; phylum Arthropoda; class Insecta; order Lepidoptera; family Erebidae; genus Hypercompe; species Hypercompe scribonia. Next base: position 3,693,075 of record OX438967.1, on the reverse strand, counting down.
TGTTATAAACGAAGTGGTGATAGACTATTAACATGGAGAGTCACCATCCCTATTCATCCCGTGAGTGCCGTAAGAATCGACTAATATTATAGCCTACTAAGAAAACTTGAAACTGAACTTATACCATTTCGTCTACAAAATGGCGATATGTTATACAGAATTACTGTCAGTTGTAGATATATTAAATTAAGCGTGCTTATGAGAGCAAGAATAACATAGCAAATATGGTTACCAAGGCGTATGTATCACCATGGCGTTAATTAAAAGTGAGTTTTAAAGTGACTGCTCAAAAATAATGAACTGAAAAAAGGAAAACGAGTATCAAAATCGCTACATCAAATTCAACTGACTAATGCATTGTTTTCTAAGTTTACAAATTCAAATAATGAAATAACTACATATGTATTTTTAAAGTAAATGCTTTATGGTGCTGCAAGAAATAGTAGTTTTGTCTGGTTTCAAGCCTGCCAAAGTGACTGCCTAATGGAAGGTATCGATGGAATCCAAGAGTTGTAGTCACTATACTCACTGCGAACGCAGACAATGCTGTATGGTGGGTGACCCACACTATGGCAGCCTAGTGAGGTCAAAAGCTGGAAGAGACTCTTATGTATAGAAAGTATTAAATTTTTATGGACATCAGGTAAGCAGCTAAGCGTGAAGCATGACAAAGTAAACTTACATCATGAGAATTTACGACATTATGTAGTTAGGAATAAAATTTTTAACATTCTTTAAAACAAAGAATTCCATTGTTTTACTGACTACTTCTATAACCAAAGGGATGCCATAGAAGTGGACTCATAAATGTAATCAAGACTTAATCGTTATATCTATAATTTAAAATCTAATCACGTGTTACAGGACATTTAATATTTATAATATACACTTACCTAAGATTGTAAACACTTGCAAGTACTTATATCATTATTCATTAGAAAATGCAAATTAAAAGAAATGATAAGCAGACATTCCACAATCCATTAGAATATTAAACAAAAAATTCTACTTTTTTAATTGCAAAGTCGTAACGTTTAGTACATCGCATACTTATCTAACAATTAATATATAATTGACTATTGCTAAATGAGGGATTCAGAAATGTGTGGGGTAGCCATTAAAAATCAGACATAATACAGACTAGACATCTTCAAAAAAATTTTGTTTGAATAAAAACAATGAAATAATATTACAAGTTCACACTTCAATAGCATGATGCAGGATAAACAAGTACCAATTAGTTCATTTGCCTATCACTAGATGCCATTAAGTATCTTCATACTTATTTCGATAGTCTTTCTAAACAAATATGTGCTTTTAAAACCTGCTTCTGACCACTAATACGGTTAAGTTGGACAAGTTTGTGGTATGTAATGTCATAGCAACTAATAATTTCCTCATAACACTTATTATAGCCGGTAGAAAACCTGTCTGTGCTCGAGGTGATGCCCTAGACGCAATTACGCTTATGTCATTTTGTAAAACTGGGACTGGGGCAGGTCGTTATTATTTTTTAAATTAAATCGAACGATGAAATAATAAATAATAAAATAGCATTATTTATATAACTGAGAAAGTAAACTATTGTTATAACATTTTTATTTATTATCGTGAAATTTTGTGGCATTTCTATTTAGAATATTTATTTAAAAGTTGTTATAAATGGAGGTAAGGCCAGGAAATAGATCGGATTGTTTACGTTTACTTTTGTTTCTATGTATTTAGTGGTTTAGTAGATATGTACATTTAAGACTTTTGTGTATGAATACAGAAAAGAAATTAAAAGGCAAAAAAAAGAGCTTAGTGAGAGTATTCCCTTTGGGCAATGCCATTGTTGACCTTAAAAATACAATATAGTTTTAAATTTTTTTGAAATTCATTAAAGTTTTTATATAAAAGCAATGGATTTTTTATGACATTATCAATATCACGCGACAGTACAGTACGGTCTATTACAAATTAATTATCACATTTAAGAGCAACACAAGGGAACCGACCCGGAAATTAGATTTTATAATTTTTTGCGCTTTCAATTTTATTACTAACTTGGTTACGTTCGCACGGATTTCACAAAAAAAAAACTATAAGTAATTTAGTCATGCAAAACTACTGTCTTAACTTCAAATTTCGTTGTTTAGAGAAGTTTCACAGTTAATTATATATACTATTAATAGAGGTGTATAGGTGTGTGTAGGATACCCCCTCTCATGGGTAAATGTCCTGAAGAGAGTAGCTGAGATAGACTGGTCATAGAAGGCAGAGGACCGTGTAATACGACACACACTGTGGAAGACTATGTCTAGCAGTGGACTTCATCATCGTCATCGACAGCCTTTTACAGACCGCTTCTGGACATAGGCCTCTTCTTAGCAAGGAGGTTTTGGCCTACTACATCACGCTGGCTAGACGGGTTGGAATAGGGTTTGTTTCAAGTTTTCCTTCTCTTTGTAATGATGTTGCCTTGCATACTTTGTTCTCTTAGTCGCCTTTTACGACATCCACGGGATGAATAGGGGTGGTAACACTATGTATTCTTAATCAGTCACCACACGGACAAGTACACAGATAGCAGTGGACTGATATAGTCTAATGGATAAGTAAGTTTGTTTAGGATAAAATTTTGGACAGTGAACAACTGCTAACATAGGAACCCATACTAAGGAGTTAATTACATATTCGCGTGTACTACCTAAATAATGAGCTTCCGTAAATTAGCACATTCACACATACTCACTATTCAAACGCAAACGACTCCAAACAATATCTATGTAAAGTGTTTATGTTCTATTACATAACTAGCACACTCTCGCAAATTGCTCTTCATTTCACGAAACTAATAAATATTTGGCTTCGTTTTCAGAAACATTTCTTATCGGTGCTCGGCTCCTATTGGTCGTAGCGTGATAATATACAGTCTATTGCCTTCCTTGATAAATGGACTATACAACACTCAAATAAAATTTCAATTCGTGCATCCGTCTATTCTAAGTGCGTCCAACCAAACAAATAACTCTTCGGACTTATAATGTTAATAAAGATACAAAATATTGTATATTTTTTTCGTAATGATGATGATTGTACACAATTCTTATAGAAACACAGACGACATTACAAACAGACTCATGACTTTTGGAATAATAATCTCCATTAGTGACATTCATAATTAATTATTATTGCATATATGGTAAGCTTGACTACTTTCGGATAAGAATTTGTAAGTATATATGTAAGTGTGTTTGTGTCTAAATAATAAAAAGAAGCTAGGGTCACGGACAGACACTGACTCTAGAACATGCGGCAGTCGCGGAAGGACGGGACAGCGCTATTTACTCTCTCAGTCGTTCCTCAGCGATATGTGCATCCGAAAAACTTAATTCAATCTGGTCAACTGAGGTACCTATTCGTATAAATTTTCACCCAACATGTGTGATTTTGTTTAATATTCTATACTAAACAAGGAAAAATTGTCCGTGTGGTGACAGATTAAGTATACATCGTGTTGCCACCTCTATTCATCCCGTGGGTGTCGTAAAAGGCGACTAAAGGAACGAAGTATGCAAGACAACATCATTACAAAGAGAAGGAAAACTTGAAACAAACCATATTCCAACCCGTCTGGCCAGCGTGGGGTAGTAGGCCAAAACCTCCTTGCTAAGGAGAGGCCTACGTCCAGCAGTGGACTGTAAAAGGCTGTTAATGATGATGAAACAAGGAACTGTATGTGTGTGAATAATTTTATCGTGTAGGTGGTAAAATTAAAAAAGTGGCAAGACATTTAAATCTTGATTTATAGGATCTAAAATAAATGTAACAAATATATAAGTCACGTTGCACGACATGCGTTAATATAATTCTTGGGCAAATGTCAGTTCTCTACTGTATACATAGTCATTAACTGTCGTGAATCAAAAACACTTCCTACGAAATACCACGTACTTCAAGCTCTACTTATCAGTCGCTATGCAACCACAAAAACTAACAAAGTAAAAGTGAAGAAATTGCCCCAGCTCCCGTTCTACGTTGAACTAGCCGAGGCCATCACTGAGTGTGTAGAGACCACATGAGGTTCTATAATTAAGCGATTTATAAATCGCAAGCGCACTCGTGAACCTTGCGCATGCGAGGTTATATCCGGACTTTGAATGAATCATTAAATCAATGCTTCCTCGCTGGAGGGTTACTACTGCTATTAGGTTATTTGTTTACTTTAAAATTATATACAGGTTAAGTTACATGTGTATAATAATAATATTTTATTATAGAGTCGATTTTTGTCTCACAATGTATTTTTCTAAACAAAATTATGGTTATTTCTATTTATTTCATAGTCAAAACTAACCTCAGCGTGGTTTTATGAACAAAAATCTAAGTTTTTTTAAAGCCACACAATGTTAAGTTTAATAAAAATTAATTAGAACCATGAGCTTCTTCACCAATTCAAATAATAATAATGTCGTTCACAATTATTGATGAAATCTTTCAATAAATCAAAAATACGTGTGAAGGAGTGTCGAGGACACATACACAGTTACAAATTATAAATCATAAAAACAGATAAATTAGCGTTTATATTTTTTTTTGTTTTTAATTAGAACCTGTGTATAAAAAATATAACACGCAGCAAAGAATGCGTTTCCCGTAAAACATCGAATCTCCATTTTAATTTCAAATCGAAGTCGAACGAAGGGTTTTAATGAGTAAAATCGTCAAAATCCATAATTTACACATTTTATTGAAGTTTTTATTTTAAACATCCTTTTTCATTACAAAATGTTTATTTGAATTCGAATAGTGGCGATTTAATTGAAGTGTTACAACTTTTTGAAACTGGTTGTGTAAATTTGGACATAACATCGTGTTGTCCTTGCTCGAATTCTTATACAAAACTTTAAAAATGTAAAAAAACATGAATTCTATATGTCAGGTATATCAGAGACTATTAGAATTGATTTTATTAACTTAATTTAGGAAGAACGGAAGTGAATATAAATTGTCTGCGAAAGGCCATAAATGAACATCTCACACACGGCCGTTTGATCCTAATCTAGGCAAAGCCTGTATTATGGTAACCAGACTATAGATAAACATACTTATATATTTCTAAATTTACGCATATTATAGATAAATTATACCCAGCCATAGAACAAATGATTGGTGCTTATCACATAATCCTATCCTGGGTGGGAATCAAAGTCACGATCTCTGACTTCGGGTCACTAACCTCTAGACCAACAGACCAGTCAACAATACATGTTGATCAACTAAAAGTTGGGGATACTGCACTCGAACACTAGAATCGGACCATGTTTTTGTGCAGCAAAATCTGATGAAAAGTGTACCTCAATTCTTTGAACGTGACTTCTTTCAGACTTGAGCTTCAGCTACAATTATAAAATGGTAGTTTTTAAATACTTTTTCCTACTAGGTCAATCAGAAAATATTTGCGTAATACTCATAGTTATGCATATTAATTTATTATATTACACAATTCAAGAAAAAGATTACATTATATAACAAACGGCAATAAAACTCGTAAGAAATTTATATTCCACAAAACATCCATCAATGTATTCTTTCTTTTTACTACATACATATTTATTTTCACAGTACATCATAGCTAGCCAGACGTGTTGATATAGGATTTGTTTTATTCGCGGTTAATATACTTTTTTAACAATTTACATATGGTCATTATCATTACCATCATCTACTGCCTTTTACAGTCCACTGCTGGACATAGGTCTCTCCATAGCAAAGAGGTTTTGGCGTACCACGCTGGCCATACGGGTTGGAATAGGGTTTGTTTCAAGTTTTCTTTCTCTTTGTAATGATGTTGTCTTCCATACTTTGTTTCCTTAGTCACCTTTCATGACACCCACGGGATGAATAGGGGTGGTAACTCTATGTATTCTTAACCTGTCACCACACGGACAATATTATCAGATCAGATCAATAATATTATTCTTTTGTCTATCTAGCCAGTGGTTCACTGCTGAACTCCAGATTGTGGGTTCCATTCACGTCCAGGACAAATAATAGCGTTGTGAGCACGGTTATTTGTTGTGTCTGTAATTTATCTGTTACGTTGATTGTTCATTACTAATTAATTTGCTTTTGTAAGTAAGTCTTCCAACGGTTGCCCACGACCCATGCTTCGTCTAACAGTACGTGACCGCCGCTAAAACTTTTGGGGAGCCTTGGGTGAGGCCTATGTCCAGTGGTGATGAGTCAGCTGTGATAATGATGATGATGAAGTAAGTCTTTATAGCCATGCTATGACATGCTATGCCAATTTTCACTCTGAGTGTGTGGTGAGGACCCAGAGGTGTCTTTATTTTAAGTCCGTGAACTATGCTAAATAAAACTATGCGAGTACAGGGTCCGGGTTAGCCTTTTGAAGAAAGCACCATAGTTTTGAGTCAAGTACAGACAGTATACGATCCTCAGTCATCGTGACTTCAAATCGATATTGGATAAGATCCACGACCCGAAGCGTGACACTGCCGCCAACAAAACATTTGGGTAGGCCATGGAAACGCTCAAAACCACCGCAAAGTTACTGAACAAGAACTAACAATTACAAGCCTACAATGTACTTACTTATATATTTAAAATACATATATGTGTGTTTATCAGCTGTTTGGTTACCATAGTACAGACTTTACCTAGTTTAGGACCAGACGATCGTGTGTGAGATATGTCAAGTGTTTGATACTCGTGCAGAAATAATTCTCAGCGTCGGTTACTGGCGTTATTTGTTTAGCCTGATATCTCGAAATCCGTGGTTCGTTTCGGTAACTTATATACACTCGAACATTTGTTCGGTAAATTATAGCATTACGAGCATTACGAATCAACGTGTAATGTATCTACTTCATTTTAAAAAGTTTTATTACTTGGTCAATGTCAAGAAATTGGAAAGAGCGTATATTCTCTAAAATTAAGGTGTATTAAAACTAACTTGGTATTGTATTGACTTGTTAGGACTTGCTGGTGCAGTAGCTATATTTTGACTTAAGACCCAAAGACGAACTATAGTTGATTCAGTTTGGGCGATATTGGTTCGATTTGGACCCAAGAAAAATAATTATGTGATAGGTACGACCACTTGTGCCATGTTTGGATGATATTTTTTTCCTTAGTGTCCTAGTAATATATATATAGATGCAATGAGTTCTAGCCTAGAACTTAGGGCCTCGAGTCAACCTCACCTGCAAGTGGTGCAGGAGGTTATGACAAACAAATATCCCGATTAGCGGTAATACGCTCGTTACCTATTACGTAGGATCAAAACATTGGCGAGAAGTGGGCGTTTAACATGCCTCTGTCCACCCCTCCGGGGAAACAGGTGCATTTTATGCATGTAAGTATATATTGTGTATCAGCAACCTGGTTACTATGGTACGTGTTCTACCTAGGGATCAGATAGATTATGTGAGGTCAAGTTGTTATTTTCATTATTAGTAAAACAATAGTGATGGTGTCATGGCGGCATTTAGAAGTGAAAGAAAAAAATTCTTTATCTACCGTTCCATTGAGCACAGCTTCAAGTACCTACTGTTTGCAATTACGTTGATTTAACCGTTTTTTTGTCCTCATCTTTTAAATGATGACCTCTCTAACCATGGGACGGACAACCATATCCATTAATGGTCCACTGATGGACATAGGCCTCTCTTTACAGGAGGTTTTGGCCACGTGTACGTGACTTCGATATTCTCAAGCTGCTGCTGTCTCAGTCCTGTTTGAATATTTGGGATTTGTGACATCTAGCACTAGCGCAAGAGCACAAGGAAAACCCTTTTAGACAAGTTTACCTTCTTCTTTTGTCTCTTCTATAGTAATTACGTTCCTAAGGACAGTCGGAAGAGAACAGAAGAAAGCAGAAAGATGATTGTTCAATTTCGTTTATTCTGTTTCATCTACTTTGTGCTTCTGGATACTTTCGAACACTCTCTTATGATAATTTCTTTTGCATGTTATAAATATCTAATGGGCTTACATAATATTCATAATTACTGACAAAACAGGCACTAACTGTATTGGAAAGTGATAAAAAGAATTGACATTTACGAAAAAGTAAATTGGCAAATCTCAACATTAACATAATTTACATTGAAACTAACTATTTAGTAAATGTGCAAGCGAGTTATTCCGTTGTTATATAATTTAAAAAAACTCTACATAACTAATTTTGTCAACAATTCTGTAAAATATAATATAGAAATACAATATGGAATATGTAGAGATGAATTTATTTATTTATTTGTTCAAAGTGAAAGATTCTTTAGCGTGGCTAGCTCAATTCAAACATTTGTATGCATGTGCTTTTCATGTTTGATTTGTGTATTACACAATTTATTATGTTTTAACAAACAGAATATGGCAAAATTTTTGTTTATTTTTTAAAAAAAAAAACTACGCTCGCACTAGGAAAAAACCCTGTATAGCGGGGACTTTACAAACATACATGAAACGGACATGAACACCCAAGACTTAGAACAACAATTATTGGATCACATAGTGTTGTCTCATGTGGTATTTGAACCCACAATACTCAGCGCTGTAGAAAGCGGCGTGGCGACCGTTTAAACCATTGGTGAACCGTGCAGTCAATATAACAAATCGTTACAATATAGCAGTGCTAGTGCATTACCAAAAGCAATTTAAGTTTTCTTTAACGAAAACTTTCTTAACAAACAAAAAAGTAATTTGGTCCTTGGACCGCTCAAATTCGTTTTTATGATTGATGACTCCGAGATCAACGTACTGAGAGAAAGACATCTTTTCTTATATATTATGTAATGCGATTGAACAAGCTGTATTACTTAAAAATCTCTGCAACATTAAATTTTTATTATAAATTATGAATAATTAGCATTTTTAAACAAGAAATTTATGTATTTTAGCAATTATTATCCTTTCTTTATCTCATAAATGCGAAAGTGTTTGTTTGTTGTTATGTGGCGTCAAAAAAACTGATGTGATCACTGGTCTGTTGGTCTAGTGGTTAGTGACCCTAACTGCAGAGGCCGTAGGTTCGATTGTGTTGTAGATATTATAAGTATGTTTATCAGCAGTCTGGTCACCATGGTAAAGGCTCTACCTTGATTGAGACCAGTTGACTTTGAGTGATGTGTAAAATTCTTATACAAATAATTTGAACGCAAGCAATAAAAAAAGGATATAGATACAAATATTTTTGAATCACCCGTTTATTGCACCATGTTAAACTCTAAATAATATACCATTTCGAACGAAAGTATCAGAAAATGCACGATACAAACTTAACAAAAGTGCAATTGAGCGGCACAGCTTATTTTATAATACATTTTTAGGGGAATGGGCACAACCCCTTATGGAGGATTGGCTTGAGAGGCATCATGGGACCCTCTCATACCGACTGACGCAGGTGATCACTGGAAAAGGAGGTTTCGGAGATTACCTGTGTCTGATCCGTAAGGAGCCAACGCCTGAATGCCATCACTGCGATGGCCAGACCGTGGACACAGCGCTCCACACGCTGGCAGAATGCCCGGCATGGGTGGAGCAGAGGCGTGACCTCATGGCGGCCATCGAAGTGGGGACTCTCTTGCTCGGTAACATGGTTGCGGCCATGATACGGAGCGAGGGTGCGTGGAACTCCGCCGTCTCTTTCTGCGAGCAGGTTATGCTTGCGAAGGAGATGGCGGAGCGGGACCGAGAGAGGTTTAGAACTCTCCCGGTCCGCCAGGCCCGGGAAAGGGCCAGGTACCGCAGAAGGCTCAGGCGCCGGAGATCACTAGAAGTTCTTCGTCCTCCATAAGTGCAGGCCTGGGGGTGACAAATGAGGCCATCTGTCACCCTAGCAGAAGCAGGTTTCCAAGAAACCATGAGTTTTCCACACAGGAGGGGGCCACTGCAGCCGTAGTTGGTCCGAGGTACGTCGGGGTTCCAGGGATTTCCTTACTAGGGTGCACCTGGTCCCCTGGCTATTGGTACCTAAGACGGCGTGCGGTTTTTGGTCGGTTCGAGTCCGACATAACCACCCTGCGGTGGTATCCGTGGGGATTTCCGCACAGTACAAAAAAAAAAAAAAAAAAAAAAAAAAAAAAGGGAATGGGCACACGCAATTTTAAACAAATGTATAGCAATTCAAAATTTCTTCTTAACCATATTTAAAGAAACTAAAGAATCTATCGTAAGATAAGTCTCAGGCAGTTATAACGTGCAAGTCCGAGACGTCATATTAGACACAATCCTGGCCGAAAATTTCTGACAACTTGTCAACAGAACCCTGTTTTAAAAACTACTAGTACATATAACTACAACAGCCCACTGAAAAACACGTGACTATAAAACTGAGTAAACACTATTTATCATCGAAACAGACCATTGCCATCAGCCTTGAACACACAAGTCACAATAGGCCTAAAGATATACTAGACGATTTCCTGACGACATTTCCTTTTCCACGGCGGCCGTCTGGCTCCAAAGTACTTAACTACAGGAAATATAAACGTTATACGATTATAATTTGATGCGATTCAATAAGAGTTATGGTGCTATGAAAATTCTAACGGGCCATAACGTGCTATAGCCAGCTCGGATATTCAATTCTTCAGGCATTGCTCAATGCCTTTAAGAGTATAATATAAAAAAGTTAAGTTGGTTTGTGTATAACTTAAAAAATACTGCACCGTTTAAGCTCAAACTTTGTTACAATATACAACACACTTCAAAGATGGGTTGTATCTATTGTCAAGTTTTATCGCATGACAGGGTACAGTTTGATAACTTGTAGTATTTTTTTACAGGGTTTTATTAATTTCTTACCCTTTTCTCTTTCTATTTGCTTCCAAAAATGTTCTTGTAAACAAACGCACGCCACGACGGTATTACGTCATATGTATTTATATTAAGAAAAATTAAATTTTACATGGATATCACAACATGAAGTTATTAGTCCCCTGTTGGACATAGACCTCTCCGTAAAATAGTGGTTACGGCTTACTGGACAGACATTTATTAATTTATTATTGAAGAACCGACAGGCGCTATTCGATATAAAGGACTCTGAATACCATAACCTTATCTCGTTTACGAATTCAATTAGAAATAAACTTTACTATCCAACTAACACGCCAATAATATCTATCTCAACTGCAATTCAGTACAGTAGATGCTAATTTATCTATTAGTGGCAATAGTTTTATTAGCATGAACTAGATAATAGCAATTTTAACTAAGAAAACTGGTCTACGGAAGTTTACGAAATAAATGACCATATATTATATAAAGAAATGTTGACAGCACACAATTTTTCATCACTGAAAATGCGGCCTTTTCGAAGACTATGACAAACACAGTTCACATGTGAATAAAAAGTGAACCAAAACAATGCGGAATTAAATCTAGGGATCAGAGATTCGTGACTTGAAAAAATGATCCAAGATATTAGTTGTGTTATTAGGGTTCTAATTTCATGAAAAGAACTTAGGACTACCGAGTCCACGCACTTAGGACTTCCGAGTCCAAGAACTTAGGACTTCCGAGTCCAGGAACTTAGGATTTAAGAGGTTCAGGTTTTAACAGTCGAACTGTTTAGTTCCGGAACGTATGCCTACTATTCGAAAATGGTGACTGCCAAGTTAGCTATAAAACCGACATTATATCGTACTGTAACAATTTAGCAGACAAATGTAGCATATATATTACTTTCTGTAAAGTTTCTAATATTCAAAAAGATCTAACTACAGATATATTTTGGTTTCTGTACTTAAATTTGACTTCTTAACTGTTATCCAGCAATGGATATTAAATTGTTATTCCCTTGAAACACGATCGTGACAAGAAAAAATATTGAAGTCAACAAGATTCAAATCGGAAAAACCCATATTTATACAGAATACAACATGTATTTACTAAAGTGGTACAATTTATTATGAATAACCACATATCACTCCAATTTGTTTAGATCCTCCGACAACGGTCATTTCGAGATAGAGAAATGGTCCAGTATGGAACTTTTATCTGCTCGAGACATTATCTAAACTCTACTCGTATCAATATTTTTTTTCTTATCTGTCTTTCCTATTACTCCCAAAAATAACTTGATTTTAAAGGGCTTGCCGTTTGTTACGTCAATGCAAAATTACGGGTTTCTACTTTTATTTTAACACTGTTATATGAAAGACCATGGCTGGCTGAGGGTCCTAAAATCTTGGTGGGAACCGTACGCACCCTCACTTGCAAGTGGTGCATCTACTAATCGATGGACGAGGATCTGGCAAACAAAACATCCCGATTAGTGGCTATAGGCTCACCAGCGAAGTGGGCGCTTAATATGCCTCTGCCTACCACTCTGTGAAACAGGTGTGATTTTATGTATATGTATGAAATACCATCCTTAGCAAAAGGAGTTAATTAAGAAATGATGTCATTATCAGAAATATGTGAGTTACACATCTTTCTCACTTGTGCAAATAATAAAACAAGTATGTACTTGTATATCACACAATGAGTTATAATTCCATGATAAAGTAATATACATAAATACTTTAAGGTTTTTACACTGTGGAATTAGGTATCTACTTATTTTGTGTATATTTTTATTATTTTTTTTTATATAAAAACACTATACTGATGATTAGCTGTGTCCGCGACTTGGTTCGCATAGAATTTGAATTTGATAATATGTACCTTATAGATTTGATCTTAGCTGCACGAATACTGATCCCGTGGGAAATTCGGGACAAAGAGTAGTAGTAGAGTATATGTTGTCCAGTAACTTTTTCTATCTCCTAGTGAAAGTCTCATGAAAAGCGATTCAGCAGTTCGAGAGATCAGTTCAAATAAACAAACAGATCAACAAAAAATTTTTGAAATTTTTTTAATTTTTCTTTTCTATTTATTTCTTATTAGAAGCTAAAGAAACTTAGGATAGTAATTATGATGTATTGAAAATAGTTATCATCTTATAATTAATTTTATTTTAATTATTATCCAAAATTATATTCTTTTATCAAAAAAAAATTGCTAAAAAATGTTACTAATCGACTTTGTATTCATATATTTAAAAAAAAACATTTATTATGCCATATTTCGGTTTAAAAATTAATATTTAGTAACATTGTGTAAATTGTTCTAAATATTTATATGGTTCCTCGATATCATGCAAATAGTTACGAAGGTCAAGCTCAAGGACTGACCTTGCATCAGATACAAAGTACAGGAAAATTATTTTTTTGATTCAGGTCACAAATTATGGTCACACATTGAATAGTGATGAGGTCATTTGCGATTTTGATAGCATTGAATGAATGATATGGTCACTTTTATAGCTGTTTAAGAGTCATTTATATTATAAGCAAGTATAAAACAAACCATCATTGTATATTCCTAATAAACAATTAAAAAAACTTTCCTTTACAATAATTTAATTTTGTTTGATTAAACTTAATTTAATTTGATTTAATTATTAGTCATTTGTGTAATATTAATATCTTATTCTTATTATGTTTGACTATTAATGATTGTAATCCCTAATTAAGGATAGTCTATAATTGGACTCTGCCTCGGTGGTGCTGTGGTAGCATATGCGACTGCTGTCCTTCAGGTCTCGGGTTTGATTCCCAGGTCTGACCAAATCTTTGTATATGCTGCAAAAAATTCTTTTGAGTTTGGGACGAGATAGTGTTGTGTGTCAGATGTCCGAAATATCATTATAAAATACTACGAAATAATTTCATGGATATTATGTGATGTTCTTATCCGAGATCAACTTCCTAAAAAAATGTGTCCAGTTAAAAATATTAACTATTCATAAACTCCTAGTTAGAAACATATTAAACATAAACTGCTGCTAGAATTATTTATTATAAAAGGCTATTACAACCTTTGAATAGATAGTTTTATAGCGTACAAGCCAACAAGATATTTTTATTAGCCTTAGAGATTCTAATTATATTCTAACTAGAACTTTAAATACATTTCTAAGAGTACTAAAAGATAAATCAGTTTAAATTTATGGTCCTATTAAAATTCTTCCCTAGGCCTATAAATTATAAAGAGTTTATACAGTAGCCAGCATCTCAGTATGGTCTTAATGATTCAACCTGACAGAAATATTAACGCAATACAATTTCATTGCATTGTTGTCACAACGTTACAATAGAACATTAGGATAATGTATTAACTGTATGAAAATAGTCATTACAATTATGGCAGTGGTCCAATATTAGCTGTGGAATTATGCTAACAAGAGACGTCTTAATAGCGACGGTCCTTCATTAGAATAAATACTTTCATGAGAGGTTTATCAGTCCTTTATATGATACTAAAACATAAAATACCTTTTTTAATTTTTATCTGTCTGCTTGTCTATCTGTTTGTTCGTCTAGGCTAATCTCTGGAACCGATTTTAAGGTAAATTTCACTATGAGGTTCAGATTTAGTTTCGCTTGAATTTGAATCTCCAAGTGATTTTAGATTACTAGAAATTTAGATAGAGGAGGTCACCAGCCTACATGTAAGTTTCTTTTTATCTTACTAACTATATTAAGATTTATGCAGCACTATCTAAGTTTCTAGGTACCAATTCAAAATTCTAATTCTATGCGAACAAAGTTTCAGGTGTAACTAGTTAAAAATAATCGAATAAAAAAATGGAAGAAAGATAAATCATGTTTTTTTAAATATCAACCAACTCAAAGCGTAGGGGCTTAGCTATGGTCTTTTTTAGAGGTCCCTACCAGGTCAAAATTACTTGAGGATTGTCGAAGTACTTTTGTGATTAAAATCATTCACATATACTTTCAAAATCTAATTAAAATTATTTAGGAAATGTATTTGTAAAAGCATATAAACAGTTTTTGATTGCATGGTTGCTCTAGTGGTTTAAACAGTCGCCACGCCGCTTACTACTTCACTGAGTGTTGTGAGTTCAAACCAATCTGTCTGTCTGTTTCTTGTACATTTATAAAGTTCTCCGCGACACAGGATTCATTACTAATATGGGCATTGTCCTTTAAAAAATAAAAAATAAAAAAAATGTTTTACATATAACAATGTTGTGATAATGCAAGGCAGTACTTCAAAATCTCAAACACTGCCCTATTTGTACAATTTTTTTTATTAGGACCCTTCCGAAGTGTCTGTCAAATGGAAGGCATAAATTAATTTCAACAGTAATGGCCACCATACTCATTAACCCAGGATCATAATGGGAAAGTAAGGATATATCTGATAATTTGTATTGAGTAGCTACATTTGGTAAGTTTTTAAATAAGTAGAGTGATTAGTATGTGTGCTTTAGTAAATGAGATTGAGTACTTCCTAATATTTGAATGAAGTCATATAATAGTGATAATATGACGTGTTAAAATATAACTTCTTATACATTTTTAAAAGAGGTTTAGGTGCATTATTTCTTAGAAATTTTAACTCTTTAGTTTAGTTACTTATTTAAAAGAGATTGTTGAAAGTATCTCAGTTTTAATTAATGCAACATACCAGCTGTTTGAATATAGTGAATTTAAATTTTATTGTTAAATATTTTGACTCTTAAGGAAATAGCATTCATTTTTATATTTTACTAACTCTTGAATAATTTAAAAAAATATTTTTAATAATTAGGCTTTATGTAGACACTCTATGTATGTTGTTTATAGCATTAATCCCTAATTAGATTTAATTAAAAAATAAACAAATATGTAAGACCTATTGGCACTAAAAATAACACTAACTCAATGTAATAAAAATGCAACACTTACTTTGAAAACTTCAGAGAAGAATCCCGTTCCGATTTTCTCCAGAATGAAGTCATCAAATGGATACAAAGCTGCCACAGCTGTCCTGAGGGCTGTACAGGACGAGCCTGTCACCCTGCGGTCACCGAGTCTCTCACTATCCTCACTAACACCTGACTCCTTATCACAATCATCATCACAACACATGGCACGCTTAGTCCGGCTCCCACTGTCGCCATCGCGATACCTCCGGCCCACCTTCGAGTGCGGACCCCTCACGTAGCGACCTGACTTAGCCGTCTCGTCAAGATTGGTGAAGCTCTCTGCTATCTTCAGCACCTTACTTGGCTTCCGCCGCTCGTACCTGCTCCTGCCACCGTCCTGCGTACACTCGTGTTGCATTATAGCTGATCGTGCTATAATCGAGTACGCTTATCCTGCTTCGAACATAGTGTGCCCATCAAGTGTCTTCTACCATACATAACCGGTGCCACACGCGCAACATTTTCTAGCCTATGCCGCGATACACTAACTGACGGTACTCGAAAATATGCGAAATAACATTTTAATCACAGAAAACTATGTCGATATTACTACTGTCACTTTCACATATTTCCAAAAAACCTCGTATTATTCGCACTACACAAGGTTTGTTTCGTTTTATTATTAATGCCCGATATTGTTATTATGGTTTGTGTGTTATGCGATAGATGTTCCTACACATAAACAGTCCCATTGACTGACGACGCGCGGACAAGCAAAGTAAAGAAAGCTGAAAGCAAGCAAGCCAAGCAACACCAACATCTGACATGAGTTATCAGAATGTTGAGAGCTTTGTTTTGGGTAGTACGTTCGTGCAGTTGGCAGCGCTGTCTTATAGGTGCGTTCCATACTGGTAATTTAAGACATGTAACGTCACTGTCATGAGTTATGCTAATGTCATGAGTAGCGTTTTGTTATAACGTTAACGAATTGGTATATTATTAAAATAATTCACATTTTATTTACTTTAACAGTCACTACGCTAGTGGCGAGTTTTTTGATTGTAAATAGACCTTTTTGTATCAAGAGAAAGCATAATAAAAACTTACACTAACATTTAGTTAGTTATAATACCAACAGGGCGCAGATTGGCACACGATGTGCCACTCTGCGCCTGACATAGGAGGGATCCGGGAGCAGCTGTTATTACGACATCCAGGCCCCTTCTAGCGTCTGCTCGCTATCACGGGCACCATCTGTGGGTAAACTCTCAGTTTTAGGCGACGTACGGCACACACAGCCGTCGCCTCCTTGCGGCTGGTCATTGTAACGGATGGAGGGAAAACTCGTCCCGTCTACCCATGGTCACACTCAAGGCGGCATGTGGCGCTGGTAAGTTCTCCTCCGCTGCCCGGTTCGCCGGCGGTTAATTGGGCCCGAGTGGAGATCATCCTCCCAGGCCTTCTCCGCCGCCTCCTTCTGCGAAATTACGTCTTCGCAGAAGGTTGCGACCGCGGTAAAACAACTGTCGCTACCGATCATGGAGCGTATGACGGCCGTTAGCGAGAGATCTCCTCCAATTACTGTAGTGTGGACCTTACACTGCGCCGCCCAGCTGAATCAAACCGCTAGCGTGTGCTGAGCCGAGTCCTCACTGCAGATTCTACTCAATCCATGATTCAATCTTTCTTTAAATAGCAGAATGTTATTTGGTTACTTTCAGTAACGTCAAATTATTGACGCATGTGACTTAAAACGCCATTCTTTATATTTGAGGCATTTGAGTCCAATCTCAAGAGTAATCTTATATTCCTTTAGTGCTTTAATGTACAATTTTATTTATTTTTGTACAATTTTTTTTAGCTTACTTTAAATATTTTACTTGTCGAGTTTCTTGCTGTGGTCCTAAACTAAGTTATATTTTAAATATATGTTTAAACACTAAGTTGATTGCTTAATTTTTAATGAAATAATTTCTTTATAATTAACTACCTACTACCCTTTGTCTAGCTTCACTAATTATTCATTAATTTATTGGGCTGTTTAGTTTATATGTTTGTGTATGTATATCGTTTATGATGTATAATTATTTACACACTTTTATTAATTCTGTGGTAAATGGTAATGAACTATCACATTAACTAAGTGTGTAAATAACTCTGGGAAGTCCATTTAACTTACATTTGAGTGTCGTATTAAGTTAAGTACATATTTTGCATGAGACAATTTAGATTTGGCATCCCGGAGCTGTGTTGCCACATGAGAGACCTATTCAGTGCTTGGAATTCGACATTTTCTATTTCATGAGCAGCCTGACCTGTGTGCAAAATTGGTCAACTCTATTTCACAAAATGTTCATTCGGAGTTTTTACAGTCGATAAATATAACGATAGTGGAAAAACAAGAACAGCATAATTCTTGCTGTATGTAATGATACCACTGAAAGTAAAGACTTACGTTTAAAAATATTTATTTTTTTAAACATAAGTGAAATAGTTATTATTTATACTTTCAACAATTCATACAATAGCGCAAAGTATTTTGATCACAGTATAGACAAGATGATCAAGATACAAATATTCACTAATAATTTTATGTCATCTACTGGATAAGAAAAATGTCCGCCGCCGCTTACGTACCGTTATCTTAAAAGTCTAGTTTATTTTCGATAAACAGATTTATTTTGATTTTCGCTGCATTAAAAATGTTGATGCAAGCACTGCGTTCCTCCGTCGAGGTATTTTGGTGACATCAAGTGTTATTTTGTGAGATATAAACTATATTTCCAAGAAATTGACCCTTACATTGATTTACATAAATTGCTATATTTACAAATAAATCTTTTGTAATAAAGTTACATATCTTATTAAACTCTCTTAACGTTAGTTCGCGATAAAGTTTAATAAATAACAATAAATTTAAATAAGCGCGCATTATTTTCAGGAAACTCTCCGAACACAGCGCTTTCAATTTCAAACCCAAAGAGTGGCACAGTTTGTTAGCGTACGTGAGTCGGTATGAATCGATATAACACATCTCCCATCTTCCTACTTCAAGCCCTGGTGAGAAGACGGTTCATACGGAAATAGTTTTAGCAATTGTTGACAGTGAATAAGAAGTAGAGTTTTCGTTTTTCAATTATTTTTTTTTTATTTTATTCAAGAAAAACATGATTAAAGTGAAATTTATAACATTATTATAATATTAGGTATAAGTGGGAGGTCTGAACTCGATTAAGCGATTAGTATTTCTCGTCGTTCCTTGTCTTATTACACATTTGAACTTACGTGACAATTCAATCAATGATACCGTTAATGGACATATTTTTAAAATAAAACAACTAAGAATTAATTTCGGTGTTTATTTTAATCCATGCTGACGACTATATACTTAATTAATTTCAATGTATCTATATCACACAATGGAAACGTAACGATGATCACCTCTTAGAAAATCAATTACAAATGCATTGTATTCTTTTTCAGATTGATTTCCTATAGAGGTAGCTTCCACAAAGAAATGTTCACTCTGTCTCTTTATAAAACAACAACACTAGCTCCATTATTCACAACTGTCTACTAACTATTAAAAATTTAACGCTCAATAGCTATAAATACAAATATATTATTGCTGTTGCGATTTTAATATCTAAAACTTAATTAAATTTTACATTGATCTCAAAATGAGTATTCGTTTTGTTCCTTATCTAAATTAGTCTTATCTAATCTTACCTATAGTAGTATTGCTTGTTTCGAGAAACCATTGTTTTCTCGTGAAAAATATTGTAACAAATACAATAGTATGAAGATAGTGAAGCAACCATTATATGGCGCATTGTAACAATCATTTAGACCCCATACATTTAAAAAATAATTTGCTAGTCTAGACGAGTTTGAGCATTAACATTTGAAAGGTATTACAACACTTCTGATTAGTAATGTTACTAAAATGTTGTATCTTTACATAATATTTGTAGAAAGTTAGATTAAGACACGTTTATTTTAAGATTAGATTATGCGAGCAGTCTAATTGCGAATATTGGTTAGGGTAAATTAGTGTAGACAATATTTTACTAAATTTAAATAAATTAAATTTTCAGAAGTGTTGGACCAATAGCAATGAAAATTAAATCATAATTCAGAAAGTATAATCTTATTGGAAAGTGTTCATTTAAAGGATTTTTTATTAATTATAAGATTATTTTAAAAATCCTTCAAAATTTTCAATTTTAAATAAATACATTTGACTGAATTTAATGTTAAACTAACAGCATTATAATGAAGATACAAGTTCATCTGTAACAAAATGGGGCCACTGCGAATTTAATTTTATACTTACTGAAATTATTTGTACGCTAATTCATATAAACCGAAATATACAAAATGTAAATTAAGAAACACTTAATTAAATTAATTATTATACTTTTACTTTATAAAATTATTCTAGCTACTCAGTAACATTTTACAATGATTTTGTACATAGTTTGAAGCTTCATATTTGTAGTAAATGAACTAATTTGTGTTCCTTTATACATAATATTAATATTGAAACTACCCAGTACATTTGAGCCAATACAAATTATCATAGTAAGATATCATGTTTTATGTTTACAAAAAAAAGCAATTAAACATATTATAGAATATAATTTTGTGTTTAGAGAGCGATTATGTTGAGACATTGACTTTTGAAATTATTTTTTTTAAAGTAATCTAAAAAAATATAATTATTAGGATCAAAGTTACTTTCATCTTTTATTTTTGCAAAGAAATAAAAATATGAAACTTGGTTTATTTTTTGTACAACTTAAATATTAAAATTGTGTGTTTGTTAATGTTATTGCTAATTATACAGTGAAAGACTTTTCTATTAAACAGTTTTAAATTTACGAGTAAGTCAACCAAAACCCCTTAAATCACGTTACGATAGAGAACGTTTTCACCTGATATATTAATGCGTAAAAGCACAGGTAACAAACCTGTGCTTTTACGCATTAAGGCTACAAATAAAGCAATACAAAACGCACAGGAAAAATCTGTTTGCGGCATCAGTCTATAGTCTATATAGACATTTAAATCACGTGATTTAAGAAATTTGCATGACAAAATAGCAACAAGATTATTTCACAACCATTCTCATCAAAACTACCAACCATTTGTCAACTATTACAGTATGCAAATCTTATATAAATATAATTTACACAGTTATATAAATAGTAAATCAGTTTTCCTTTTTACTTGCATCTTGTTGCCAAAGTCTTGGCAAATGTAACTTGAATTTGTTCCAAAACTCTTACATCGTTGATATCGTACATATTTAAAATTATGTTTGTTCCATTACAATTTGCCAAATAATAGGATGGAAATTATATTATACATTATGTTTTAAAATTTTAATATTTGAAAGTGTTGTTAATATTCAAAGAAAATACACACGTTATACAAATTATATTAAGTGCATTTTTGTGCAACGGTATTGACTATGTATTTTCAATACAATTGTTCTAATGAAAATACAAAGTTTACTTAAATACAAGTTTGTGAAAATAATGTTTTTTTTTTTAAATTACTGTACAAGGAAATAACAGTTATAAATAACAAACAACGTTAATTTAGTCAGCATGGCGGCAAAATTTAGAACCACAGACTATGTATCAGCACATACAGTATCGACCTCTTTTTTAATATTTCAATGGTTAAATCGTGCCAATGATTATAATAGACAATAAATGTATTAGAGGTCAGTGGCCCAAAGTGACTGAGATAATAAAACTATCTACGACTTGTAAAGATTTTATTTTTGTAGAACATAGCTCGAGATTATAAGTTTGCTAAAGTGTCTTATAAACTAAAATTTTGTTTTCTAAATAGTTTCTAAGCCTGTCTATTTGTCGCAGCTATAATTACAAGGTGAGGGGTCCGAAACGATTTATTAATGGGGCATTTTGAATCATCTCGGTATTATGTAATGTATAACAGGGAGACATAATACGAAGCATAGTGATATTCGCAGCACCGGTTGATAATTTGTCTGATCTTGACATTCGCCTGTAACAAAAAGATTTTTTATTTTTTGAGCAAAGCATCTATTTTGTATTTTTATATTAATATTTTATTATGTTTATCATTTATTGGTGATCCAAAATAAATAAAGTAGAAATAAAAAAATCTAAAGGTTCGTACTTGATTTGAAATAAATGTCAAGTTGATTGTTTACAGAGTAACATAACTCAGAGTATTGTATATATATAACCCTAATTCAGGTGTTGTTACTCGGGGAATTCCCTAAAACGATTTACCTATAGACTAACTTTCGTGCAGAAACGGTGAAAGATAAAGATGGAATCGATAAAAAAATATCGATAATAATTTTTACATTCTCAAAAATCTTAGAAAAATAGTTTCATATCGGCAGGTTAGACACCATTTTGTTAGAAATAACTAAAAATCTTTACGTTTTTTCGATTTCTTGTAACACATTTCCGTCCCTTCTTAACATAACAGAAAAAGATGTTGTAGTTACCAGTTGCGGTGGCATGGAACAGCAACTCGGGCTGTAGATCTGCGCGCTCGCAGTTGGTGGCGGAGCGCGCGAGCGAGAGCGCGGCGCGTCGCTCCCCGCGTGACACGAAGCAGTAGCGCCGCGCCGCCGTGCTGTCGCGCGTCAGCGGCGTCGTCACCACGAACGACGTGCCGTTCTCATACCACCCGCCGTGGCACGTGTACGCTGCGGATGCGTGCATACTTTAAGTGCATATATCTAAGTCTAGTTATTACGGAATACGATTGTTATGGATTTTTACATACTCGACGAAAAAGACTGGACACACGTACAAAACATAAAAAGGAATTTAATTAAATTAAACTTTTAACTATGTGGACACATAAGAATCTTGACGTGTCGAGATGACGAAATAATAAATAATTATTTATTTTGAGTTTCAAAAACTGGTCACATGTGAGTCTAGTTTCTAATGTCGTGTAATTGTGCCCCTGAGGCTGAATGTACCAAATGGCAAGGACTTATTTATCATTGCCATAATTTCAACCATATAACGTATTCTCTTATGTATCGTAAACAAATGGTTTCAATTAAAGTCAATAGTATTTCCATTTAGTTGTTCCTCATCATTATCATTATCTTTATCAATCTCTTCATCTTATCGTATAAATTAAGTTTATAATGACTTTTTTAACATAACGCTAATAAATATCCAACTATTTTTTCAACTCACCCGTCATCACTTCTCTATTCTCACAAGTGGAATAGAACTCCATATTCTTCACAGAATTACAACCAACTTCTAATCTATTGTAGCTGTTCCCCACACAGGAGACCTCCGGCTCCGCGTCTCTTCTACTCCTCAACATTGGAGCACTTGACATGTTGCCTACGCTAAAATTAAACAACCTACTTCCATTAACTCTACGATTATGTTCCGATATTGTTTTCTCTCTCTTACTCCTACGAACGTTATCACTTGTCTCTCTTTTTCGTCGATTTTGAATTTCGTACTTGCCGAAGTATGGACATTCTTTCGATTCAGGATTGCTAGCTGGAATAGAAAAAAGTACATAAATAAAAAACTGGATATTTTTATAGATTTCCAAGTCTTGAAAACTAATTAAAAACGACAAAACTACCCTAGTAAGTCAAAATACCTGAATTCTTCTACATCTTTTAAGAAGATTGAAAAGCTTTTTTGACTTTAAAACAAAGTGAGCGAGATTTCTTGAAACACGAAAATACTCACAATGACATTACGAACAAAACGTGAATATTTGAGATTCCACGATCAAACAAAAGATGGCGTTGACAGTTACATTTAAGTACAGCACTGTAAATGTAACTGTTTTTTATCAGAACCAAAAGCATTGGGCGAGGAAGTCTTACCTTAATTTGAAAAATAACTGTTGAAGGAGTAAATTCTTTGATCATTGTCTTGTCGTTGTAATGTTTCTTTCTTAATTTAAAAATCTAATTAGATAAGGTATGGCGTAACGTTTTTTATTTTCACAATTTAGTCAGAATGGTCAGAAATAGTAGGTATATTTTAAATGATCAAGACTGACCGACTAGCGTGACATAGGGCGCGTTGACGGGTTTGAAGTGGTGCGGCGAGCACGCGTCGTCGGGCCGCGGCGTGGGGGCGCCACGCTGCAGCTCCACGATGGACGTGTCACGCCGATACAGCACCACGCACACGTACCGCGACACGCTGGAACGACGACAGACAACTTTATTAGGTAATCATTTCGGACACTCATTCACACATCACTGTATTTAAGTTTTCAATTTCGAAATTATGGATTTTTCTAATTTTTAAAGTGTAAGTAAAGACTGAGTCAATAGAAGCGTTATTAGTCTGTTTTATGCGTGGTCTACATAGTTGGAATGGAAAATGAGCTTGATGAATATTTTATTATATCACTTTACTGGTTTTAATCCAATGCGATATCCTAGTGTAATTTCTGTTCAAAAGATTCTGATTTGACTAATACACAACCACAAACTTACCTTATTCCGAACACCGCCTTCCACTCAATCAAAGGCTCCCCGAGGAGTGCCAAATATTGCATCGGTATTTACCACTTACTCGTATATTATTAATAAATTACAATATTTTTATACCACCCTAAGGCTGTCTGGAAGAGAATGCCTTGGGCATTAAGTCCATCGATTTACAAAATGTATAAAGTGTAAATAAATAAATAAATAAATTAAGGTTTTTTTCGTACTCACCAATGATGTTGCCAATGAGCAACTAACGCAACAGAATTCCCAGTCGGCGAGCTAGCCTTGACATTGACGCAGTACACTTTGATGTCTGCACCAGTTTGATTGGTAATCCTCAAAGTGGCATTCCGCTGGTAGAACGTGTAATTGCTGGAGAAGTCTAGCGTGTGCCACGTGTGGGAGAACGTCATCCATGAGGGGAACTGGCAGTTAAATCTTACTGACACTGGAATCATAAAACATGTCTTTAACCAGATGATGATGATCCTTGATGCAGGGATGACAGTTGTGTGGTAAGTTTGTGCAATATAATGCTACGATGACTGTCATGCCTTTTATGTCCCCTAGTGAGGTATAAAAAAGTATTTTAATAGGCCGCCATAGCGTGGGTCACCATACTACATTGTCAGCATTCGCAACGACTATGGTGACTACAACTTTTGGATTCTATTCATGCTTTCCATCAGGCAGAGTCGAGTCATTTTGGCAGGTTCTCAAAATAAAATAAATAAATAATAATAAGGCATGAGAAGCCAGTGAGGAGGTTCATCGATTAAAATTACCGAAGGTTACGAGTGTTTCTAAGTTACGGCTGAAAATCTTGCCATTATTAACTTAATAAGCAAAAGACTGACTTCACTGATGGCGTAGTAATCCAACCGGTCACCTCTCCATTACAATACGCTACAATGATCACCAATATACATATTTTAAAAAAAATAAGCCTTTATAACAACTTCCTAGTCTCAATCTAGGCAGACCACTAACTATAGTGTTGATAAAGATACTTATATATATAAGTATCTTTATTTATATATAAATAAACACAGACATGTTGCACTTAAACACGAAACAGATAATAAGCTTATTACACAATTATTTGGTTTCACATAAGCCAAGTCTACAACTCCAACTTCTGACACAGAATTTTATTCAAATGGCTCCAACAGAACTAAATAAAATTCTATGTCAGGTTGCTTCGACATCTCAAGAATTTAGAAGAAAGATTTTAAAAGTATCGTTAGACACTAACCTCGTTTCAAAGCCATTGTTCTTGAGCCCTCTGTGGCACTGAACAGCCCATTGCAAGTGGCATCGCCAGACTGCGCCACTCTGTACTCTATGCCTCCAGGAGGAACAGGCACTTCTTTTACAGAACCCGTTGCTGAAACGACGATTTTGTACATGTTAGCTTCTTCATTAATAACTTTGAAAAAACTGCCTTCAGTAAATTCGAAGTATGGATGAATGGATTCAAAATACAATCATGATTTTTATACACAGACACAGGAATATAAAGCGTCCTATACATTAAACGAGTCCGAGTCGCGGGGAGCCGATGGATGCAGTTAGCGTCCAGTCGTACGGCGTGGCGTTCGAGGGGGGAGGTCTATGTTTAGCAGTGGACGTCTTCCGGCTAATGATGATGATGATGATACATTAAACATGGAGGTTATTAACATAAATTAATTGAGTGACATATAGCAAAGTATTACCATTTGTTTTTTCATAAACAAAGCATCTGTATCGATCTTCATTGCTTGTTGCATGGTTGTGATGTAGTTTTCCCACGAGAAAGCGAAGACTGCCTTCCTTCCATGTCGCTAGGCACTCTAATTCTTCCACTGAAAATGACGAGCAAGTCATACTTTAAATATGATTATGATAATTGACTGTGTGTATTGTGAACTAGGGGTATACCGCAAGGCAGTGTTTTAGGGCTTTGTTACAAACTTACCAAGTTAAATCTTTTGCACGACCTTTTCTTCTTTATTTTTATATTTTATGTATGTATTTGGATATGTTAATTTTTTGAAGGTTCTTAAAACATTTTTTTTAAAAAAATTTAAACAAAGCATATATTCATTTAATTAAACTTAAACATTTCAAATTAGTGAATGTTGCTTCTTTAAAACGAAAAATACAGTATCATTTCTAGTTTGGGAGCAATATATTTGTAACCATAAAGTAAATGTTAAGATTTGTCGTAACTTTTGTGTGAAAAATGAACATTATTAAATCCAACGTACCCTTTAAACAGACTGAGGTGCAAAGTGTAAACACATTCTTAATTAAAAATCAAACAGAAAATTAACATTAAAAGCCACAGTTGAACTTAAAGGTGCACTTCCAAGAATAGCTTGCCTCGTTGACGGAGACAATCGTGACAGACGACTACATAAATAAAGTTTTATATAAATATCGCCCCTCTAAAGGGCAAGTACTACGGGAATTATTCGGAAATGTTCAAATATTCATTTTTAAGCAGAACTGGTGTTTTTTACTGTTCTCGTATATTATGACAAATAAACTTGAGTTTGTTTTTTGTTTTTATATTTTTGCTTTTAAGGTATAAATATATTACATCAGTACGTTTTGTTTTATGTCTATGAAGACATTGACGAACATATTCTAGGATAGCCGTCAAACCGGTGTGATAGTGAGAGAACAGAGAGTGTACCTATATTTGCGTACACATTTGAGCACTACATCTCCTGCGTAGTTAGCTAGTGTTCGTTGAGACCAGACTGTGGTCAAAATCTGCTAGTAGTACATTATCATCATAAAGAGTACAATACAATATGTTTGCCCTTTTCTGTTTATAAATTTTGTCGCATAAGTTTCAGTACCCAGGATCAAAACTACTGGATCGATTTTAATATTTTTTTTAGTGAATGACATAGGCTATATATGTTATATCCGTGCGAAGCCAGAGCGGGCCGCTATGTTTTTATGTACAACGTTCACAGTTTTTGTGTAGTGTATTTAGTACCAGCATTGCGCCCGTGCGAAGCCGGGGCGGGTCGCTAGTTCTTATTATAAGATACATTTCAAAGTCTACTTTACTTTTAATTTTGTATCAAAAAACGTGGTCTAAATGCAAAAAGCCGTAGAAACTATATTATATTACTTCTAAAATTGGTATGCCGGTGATAATTGAAACTATTAAAAGTTTCAATCTCTTCGGCTCATTTTGTCATGTCATATCATGCTCATGTTAATCGATCGAAGAGTAATGATATAAACACAATTGATATTCAAAAACTTTAATACGTATTAATATAAACTGTTTCGATTACCAAGTTCAATGCTCCTTAACCTGCGGTTTATTTCTAAACTACGCTAAATCTAAACAATGGCGACACCAGTCTGGAAGACTGCCCGATCCATTTGTAACTGGTGTCTAACGAGAGGCGTTCAAAATATACATATTATTTCAGCTTTGGAAATATTAAACCGATTTAATTTCTATTCTCCATCGAGTGTTCACCACAGAATATAATTTATTGTATCATTGTATGCTGTGACAAGTTCTACATACCCAAGTATGGTAAGATTATAAGACGGTAGAAATTAGTAATACGAGTATATTAAGATATATAGCTGTCTAACAAAATCGTGACAAGACGAAATCTCGCGTTGTGTTATTTCTCCCGGGCAGAGAACCCTACGATTACTAACGACTGTCAAAATTATAAATCCATAGAGTAGCAAAGCTGGGTTCTACTGCTCTAGTGGTTAGTGACCTTAACTGCTAAGCTAGAAGTCCTGGGTTTGATTCCCAACCAGGACAAATATTTGTGTGATGAGCACGATTATTTGCTCTGTGTCCGGGTGTAATTTATCTAAAGTAAGTCCAGTAACCATGGCACAGTCTCTGCATAATTTGAAATCAGACAGTCGTGTGTGAGATGCGAGAGTTTATTTATTATTATTTATTAATGTTGAAGGAAAAATTGTAAGCTAAAATAAAAAATTGTAACATTCATTGTAAATAGAAACACGATAGTAAAAGCATTACAAGAATGCCACTTCCTTCCGATCTAAATAAAGAATTCGTTTGTCTTGTATTTTCGTGTCTTGTGTAACAATGTGACGCACTCTGCGAGAAAATAAATTTTAAATAAACTTCTAGTGCTATCTTAGACATTTACATTACAATTTACTGAATTTAGAAATCCGTTGTTTTTCATTGTTTTGTAACATAAAATAAACGAAAGGGGTGTCAAATCACATAGTCCAGATCTTTCCCAGAATGGGGCGCCCAAGGCTAGACGTCAGGGTCATATTTAGTGGAAATATCACATAGTCCTGCGTCCCCTATGACCCGAAGATCTGAATTGATTTACCATCCCGCCAACAAAACAAATCTGTCGTCCTCTTACCAGTACTTTCTGATCCATACACATCAGGACAAGCTTGATAGTTGAGAAGCAGTCTTGAGTCTTCTGTACAACTTTCTATAGACGACACTGGACTCTTGCAGTCCCCATGACCCCTGGAAGCGAAGTAGATTCTAGTTATTAGAATGCCATATCAATGTAAATTCTCGACTGTAATAAAGACAGAGATTAAAAATAGTTTAAAGATGAAGTTTCATTTTGCAAAAAAACAGATTTTAGATGTAAATGAAATACATATATTGACCAATTCCTACTGTTTTTGAATAACCATTCAATCAATTAATCAACAGCCTTTAAAAGTCCACTGCTGGACATACAATTATTATTCCAATTAATTATTATTATTCGAAAACTTAATAATTATTAAGTTTTAAAAGGGTACCTAAATGCATTACAATGGACTTTATTCTTAATTTCTTAATTTTTATCTTTAAAGTCTAATTCTTTACATATAAATATTTATAACTAAACGTTAAATAGAAAATGATTTCTTAAAATCGATTCATACATGACGAAATTCTGAGTTAATAAACATCAAAATCCATAAAAAATTATTGAGAATCTCTTTCCGTTTTTAAATTCATTCAAATAATAACCAAATAACATTTAGAGAGAAGTGTATTAGTTTTACAATACCATCGTATTATAGACATGACGCTTGACAGAAACAGTGGAAAAGTAAAAGGGCCAGGGGACACCGGGAGTAATTAGTATATTAAACTTTTTCTAAATATTTTTAAGCCTGTGTTTCTTTTTTAATTTATTAAACGGCAATTTTCCCTAAGGAAACTGTAATTGTATTGGGGTACTTAAAATAAATAATTAAATGTACATATTAGATACAATGAATAATAATTATTCTCTGTCTGGGTGTACTATAATTTATCTATAATACGTGTGTATTTAGAAATATATAAGTATGTTTATCAGCAATCTGGTTACGTTAATTTGGAACCAGACAGCCGTGTGTGAGATGTATGAGGTTATTTATTTATTTACAATCTATGTACTAAATAAAATTTGTAGAACGATTTGTCCTTTGACTTAAATAGGCCTCAGTAGCAGCGATCACCTTTTCATTTGAGCCAAATCTTTTTTCCTGGACCATCTTTTTGAGATCCGCAAAGAGCCAGTAGTTGCTGGGGGCCAGATCCGGCGAGTACGGAGAATGAGGAAGCAGTTGGAAGCCTAATTCGTTGAATTTGGTCATTGTTTTGATTGACTTGTGGCACGGTGCATTAAATAAATGATTTGAATTTGTGTGATTTGTTAATTTTTGGTATAAAAATTTAGTTTTTCTCTGTTATTCTTAAATATCTAATGTAATGAGCTAGTAATATTATTAACAGTTATAAAGTACCTGCTGTTGCAGCCTGTTTTTAAAAGTGCCAAAGCCTCATGTTGCCGACATTGTGACCAGTTAATAAAGTCGTATAATTTACTTCTTAAAGTTAACTGTCTTTTCTAGGATACGCGTGTTGCCAGTGTACAAACTTGAGGTTCATATCCGTAGGCGTATTTGCAGATCTAGGACCTAAATATTCCTTATCGTAACTGTTACCGCGTATACTATATTTCTCAAGATATCGTTAAAAGTTTTTGTGTTATATGCAGCAGTCGAAATATTTTACGTTTCAATGACTGTATTATATAGAAGAATTGCGTACTAGAAACATTCTGTGTTGAGAGTGATTTTAAACAGAAAACTCTGAACCCATAACACTAAACGCAGCAGCAAGCGTCAAGGTGACCGCTTAAATCCCATCCGAGCTGTACGACAAACACATCGAACAAACACATCATGTGAAATGCTTGTTGCAAATAAAATAGTATTTCCTCCAAAGCATTTATCTTGTGCAGTAACATGACACGACATGCGACAGATGTGACGACGGGTAATTAAGATATATGTATGAAGGGCGACATGTCTGACGGGTCTGACAGGTCAGGACTTGCAACGACGGGTGATTAAAACTGCTGATCAATACTTACATACGTAC
This sequence comes from Hypercompe scribonia, assembly GCA_949316085.1. Lineage (NCBI taxonomy): Eukaryota > Metazoa > Arthropoda > Insecta > Lepidoptera > Erebidae > Hypercompe > Hypercompe scribonia. The sequence continues at coordinate 3,662,448 of OX438967.1, read as the reverse complement.
ATAAACTTACTATAATCGAATTCTATACCAAATTTAATCGAATCTGTACAGCCATTCTGCCTTGATAATAGAAATAAGAAAATCCACGAACAAACTTAAACACAAAACGAAACTACTAACAACATACTAACATACCTACACTTGTGATTATAACTTGGTGAAACAAACATTTATTTTCTGAAGAAGTGATTACTATAATTACAAGAAAAATGAAATGGTGCAATTTGAGTTAACTTGTAATAAACTTGGTTCTGCTTATCCAAAGGTTGTCTGTAGGATAACGCGGTTAATGATAAGACGTTTGTCTTATATATCATTTTGGTTACCATATTATGTTTTACAGTAGGTTGTAATATGTAAGTAAATTAAATTTCAAATTCATTAACATCATCATTGTTACCATCAGCCCGCTGCAGTCCAATGCTGGACATAGGCCTCTCCCATCAGAAGGCACACTATAGAGTCAAGGTAACCGCTAGCTACAGCTCTCAAAGTTAGTAGATTGAAGTGGTAATGGGCTGGTCACATATATACTACAGAATTGATAACCATTGAGGTAAGCGTGTTCTGGAATAAAGAACTGGGGACAGGTAGTGCCATACGCCCTTTGGCCAGATAGCTCGACGACTTGCACGAGAGGGCTGGCGGCGGCTAGATGCAAAATATTTTATAATAGTTTCATCTATTTCAATTCACTTACACCATGATACAATATTATAAACTTTATTTATGATTAATAGTCTCAAATCTAAATGTTCAAACAGCTTATAAGAGAGATTTTGAAGTAATGTTTTCAAATTATTTGAAAACCATTATACATTCACGGATTTGAAATTATCTATTTTCTTATGTTTATATTTATAATTAAGCAGTATGACATCGAGGTCTTTCAGTACTCCATGCTTACAACATCATCATTGCTGCAGGGGTCACAGTTATCGTGGTATATCAGCTTTACACTGCTACGAAGACGATGCCTTTTATGTCTGAAACAGCACCTTACTAGACCGCTAGTGGGTCACTATACTTATACACTATTACTATTGTCTGCATTTACAATTAGTATTTTCACCGCAACTCTTGGATTATATTCATGTTTTCTATCAGATTGAGTAGAGTCACTTTGTCAGGTTCTTAAAATAAAAAAAAAGGAAATACCAAAAATAATTATACGTCATTGATTCAGCGCATCTGTCATTTTGAAGCTAATAAGACGGACTGAAAAATAAATGTGAAATATAAACCACTTACCTGTTATATGTAAAAGAGAAAGGTCCTTTGAGGGGGCAGTCGACGGGGTCAGCATTCTCTCTGAACATGGAGTACAGTAAAGCGTCACCAGTAATGAGTGAACACAAGTGGGGTAGAGCATCTCTTCTGTGACAGAATGCTAAAAAAATGGCTTGAGATTAAAAAACGGACATAGCATTTTTTTTTATTGAGCATGTTGAATTTATAACACTGTGTTAAATACCTAATGTGGTTATAAAAGCCTACCAAGTCTTGAAGCTTTGCCATAATTATATACTATGAAATCGATCTTTCAGCTTACGTCATCAATTTTAACCTTTAATATTATCAACTTATCGCCATCCACCGCTGAACAAAAGTTAATGTTGCATATTAAGTAATATTTTTAGAACAAAAAAGAAATAGAGCTCTGCATTACTAACGATGGGTATTATAGTAGGGACACCTTGTTAAATATTTTTTACAGTTCAATACGACCCTACCACCTTTTAACTAACGTCTTGGCAATTCCTTTAACTGTATACAAAAGGCTATATATTTCTCACCGATACCAGCATACAAATAAATTTCAATTTGTAAGTCGGCCGAAAGGAATGCCTGTGTAATTTATTAGGGGCCTATAGTCTACTTTATATTCTAGATATGCATATGGAAGAGGAAAGTGTAGGCAGCCCTCTCGGGGTCTTGATTGTTTATTTATTTATTTAAGAGTTTCTTGGAGTTGAGTCTGACTTAGCGTGTGTCGTATCCGGCGTACGTCACAATAATAATAACGATACTCGGGAAGTATTACGCAATATCGTCTAGACTGAAACTAAACTTAGCTGGTATAGAATCTGATATTATAGAAGTGTATGAGTTGTAGAAAACGGATAAATATACTTCGATTTTTTTATTTTTCAACAAATGACTGCATTAAAGTTAATCATGTTACTTCTTATTTGTGATCATAAAAATAAAAGCGATTTGATCATAACTTAAGCTCTGTATACTTTTGTCTCATATCTAATTTATATTTGTATAAATACTTTGTAATATAACCTTCGATTTTCATCAATAAAAAGCCTATGTGCTATTTCAGACTATATTTTTTCACATTTCTGTCACAGCTGTAATTGCAATTGTAAATATAAAAAAAGTCAGGTATTTTAAGATCAAGAACCGGTTTAGATACAATAAACATTTGCGATTCATATCAAATTTCTATAAATCATTAATGAATGTAAATAAATGATATTTTTATTTTACAATTATAAAACAATACCAATGCCATGGAATCATGTTTAAGATTATAAACCGCCGAACGACTTCAGTGTCGTAGCTTAGAAACTACCTCAAAAATTTTAAGAAACGTTTTGTCAAAATTTCTTGTAGATTAAAAAAAATATATGTGACGACTCATTCGAAAACAAAGTTTGAAATGAATTTGCATATTATATACGAACAAGTACTGTACTTACTTTCTTTATATTGTAGTACGTTTTTGTGTTTCTCATGCATAACCACGCAACGGTAACACCCTTTTCTGAAAGAAAAATATGTAAAATTGAATATTATTGTCATCAAATATCGCTAGGATGTAAAGGTAACTTGGCCTTGTTCCTTCTTCACTGTAATATCTTTGGATTTATCTAGTTATAGGAACCAAAGTGGTTTGGTGACAACGAAAAAAAAAGAACATGCCCATTAGAGATTTTTTATGAGACATTTTTTAGTCGTTAAAATATAGTTTTGTATAGAATACATATATTGAGTTGGGAAGAACGGGTGTCATGTCCCTCCAGGATAAAGGGAGTTTCATGTTTGGGGGGCCGCGGCCCAATGATTATAGATAGGAAATTGTTAATAGGCGTGAGATTTTGAAAGTGAACATCGCGATACAGGGTTAACAGTTATTTAGTAGTTCAGTGTACCTTCAATAGATGGCGCTGTAACAGGCAAGTGGAAATCGCACACTGAGATTAAAAAAATCATTTTTATAGTAACCTCACTCAATCTGCGAAAAGCAACGAAAGAATTGCCAAGATTTTTGTCGAAGCGGCTCAAATGTGGCAACGCGTGATTCTTCCACGATTGATAAATTGCCTTCAAATTACTATATATAGATGCTTTTCAATCGTTATGAAGGTGTAAGGGAGTGCAAAAGTGTTGGTGATACAACATACATTACAAAACTTTATTTAGAACCAGCTTTTACCTGTGATTAATGTGTGTCGGTTATCAGGGTGATTCTTTAAACTGATATACCTTTTTATTTGGCAATGTATTGAAATGAAACAATCACTAAATGTTAGGCGGAATTTTCCGCAATACATAAGAGAAAACCGTATTCAAATCGGTTAAGCCACTTCTGAGATTATCAAACGCTTAGATAAACGGATTAAAATTCTCGAAATTTTGCTTTTCAGTTCTGTTACTATACAGCCCCCCCCTCATTAGTTTTTTCCTTAATATTTTTAATGAACAGATATTGATCTCTTACATTTTTTTTCCATGTATAGATTCTAATATTTTATTTTTAAAAACTGGCACATCGTAGTCTACAAAACCGGAGTTCATATGTCTGGCAACATTGTGTAGGGGAAATATATTGCCACCGACTCAAACCAACGAGTGCAGAACAAAAGGAATGTGTCACGATATTGCCAGCCAATTTTGGAGAGTCTTGCTTGCTGTACAACTCAATAGTTTCCATTCGACTGGCTCAGTAAATATCGGCTCCCATTAGTTTAATGTATATTTATTAGGTATTTTTAGACTTGAATTAGTAAGCTCGTAGACACTATCGAGAGTCACTAGAACGTAACTGCCATAGCTGATCACCCCCAAGATTAGGGGAGGAGAGGGCTTCACCACAACCTAGTCCTCTATAGGTATGAGGGTTAATTTTGAAATGTCCTTAAAATAAGGTATCGATTTCAATTTGAATTGTAAACTTGTCCTCGACATGTATGAAATGTGATTACATTTCTTACATGTTCCAAAGTCGAGGCAAAAAAGCACGTAGTGGGTGGTAATATATGAATAATAATGGACGAGTATGACGAGTATATTAGATATAGTCTATTGCTCAAAGTACAGGGTCTGCCAAGTTTTGGAGTAGACGGTCGTACGCAAACCTACGATCTACGTAAAATTTTACAAAAACCTATTTTTGCGAATACATAAATGTATCATTATGTATGTGTGTGACATCCGTTCTTATCAAGTGCCTCGCGTTAAGCTTTGTCGATACGACGAACAGATGGAGAGATTAAATGGATGGTGGAAGAAACGGAACGGAAACAAGAAGATAGGAGAAAGAGGAATGAGCAAGATGCCTGTACGATAATAAACGCGTTAAAGTTCCGTTATGCGTGTTGTGTTGGGAAACGAGATGTTGATTTGTTTTGTTTTTTCGTGATTTGCAACATTGTTGCAATAAATTGTAAAGATACTATTTAGCGATGTGCACGGTTTAATGGTACTATGGGTTAAAGAATACGTTTATGTATATGTATCTGCGTGTGTGTGTGTGTGTGTGTGTGTGTGTATGTGTGTGTGTGTGTGTGTGTGTGTGTGTGTGTGTGTGTGTGTGTGTGTGTGTTTGTGTGTGTATGTGTGTGTGTCTATGTATAGGTGTTGTATCTATTTATACTTACTCGTCTACTATTAGGAACTTGTCCCCTTCTGAAGACAGGCATCTTCCTTTATTGGATAGTCTATCTCCCTCTATAAGAATAGGTTGAATCACTCCTGACTGGAACCACCGCCCGTGCCATCGGGACGGGAAGGCACATCCTGAGGACAAGATTTTTTATAGTTAATCATCTATTAACATTATTTATTAAGTATTTTCACAGAAAATGTACGATTTCACTATTATATACTGAATTGAGATTTACAGTTTTAGAGACATCTTTTGTTCGTTGTTGGTATATTAAAAGTTAAACTGTTCGAAAATGGTTTTTCTTTTTTTTATTAAGTTACAAAAGCCAACGATTTTCTTAAAAGTATTCAGCATCTGAACATTTTATAAAATCAAAGTCGCCACAACTATGTCATTCGCGTGAAACTCAAAAAACTACTGAACACACATACATGCAATTTTCAACAAAAAACAGAGTGATTCCTAAGGACGGTTTGATTATGCATAGCATTAGTGAACGTTTTATGTAAACTGCTTAAGATATGACGATAATTGTTAAACGTATCGGAAAAAAAATCAAGCTGTCCAGGAGCTTTTAGTTTTCTTTAAGACAATCTGTTAGATTTAAATGTAAATTAAATTAATTATTGAAATGAAATTTATATGGTAGTAAAAACAACATGTAAGTGGTCATAATATGCTCTACAATCTGTGCGAAGTCGGAGAGTCGTGTGTTTTGTTTTTACAATATTAACTATTCGTGGATATCAACCTTTACTGTGGTAAAAAGAAACGAAGGTGTAGTGAAAAATAAATAAAACTTATTTTTGAAGCGAGTTGTATATTATGTCAATTGAGCTTGATTGGTGTAGAAGTTTGTCCGTTTTTGATCATACGCAAACTAACTTAACATTTTTATATGATATTATATAGATTGGATTTCCATTTGTATTCGATAACACGTCCCACTGCAGCCATTCCTGGTTATGATAACAGAAACAACACAAAACATGACAATTCAGCTGCAATCGAATTCAAAATCCAATCTAGTGAAACGTAGATTGCAAGAAAGCTGCAGCATTCTCACGAAACACAATCGGATCTGACTTATTCATGCAGTCAAGAGTACGACGACACATGCCATTGTATTGTAATCATTAGATTATTGCTTTCATTACCACTAATGCTGGTAATGTGATCACAATGGAGCTTAACAAAACCCTCGTTTGTGGGTACCAGCTTCTCTCTGCCTCTATATGTAAATCTCGTGTCGAGTTTTTTGTGTCTGATATTGTCGTCACAAATAACATGGACTGAACATAGATTATGCATGCATTGTTCTGTGAGTTAGATGTAATTACTGTTGCATCTGACTTACAGAACAGTGTATTATATCTGTACTAACTAGATTCTATGCTTTTTTATGGTATAGAAGGACGAGTAGACAGAGAATCAATGATGATAAGTGGGTACCACCGCGTTTCCGTCCTTTGAGCCTTCTAGGACAATAATCATTGGATACATCTCACATATTTCCGTTTCTACCAAAACTAGGCAAAGCCTGTACTATGTTTACCAGATAGCTGATAAATATACTTATATATTTCTAAATACACACATACTATAGATAAAATTACACCCATATACAGCCCACTACGCAATATTTGTCCTAGGTAAGAATCGAACCCACAACCTCTGGCTTTGCAGCCAGGGGTCATTAATCACTAGACCAACAGACCAGTCAAATAAAGGAGAGAATAAAAGGGAGGGAAAGTGGTATGGGTTTCAGTAACATTAAGCTGTGGTAAATGCCTGTATCTCGATACTCTCGAGTTTATTACGGTAATGTACTGGGTGGGATTTAAAACTATAACTAATTGGCCACAAGTCTGCGGGCTTAGATATTACACTTAATCCACTGTGGTTATTTTTTGTATCTATGACATGCTGTAAATTAAACGATCATAGAAGAAACATTGAAATCTATTTATTTTACTTAACACACTTGCAAATGACAAATTTAGCATTTGTAATTTAAATGTTTTTTTTTTTTAAATTAAGCCTTTTTAATGTTAAATAAGGTAATTATCTAGCTCGTCTAAAAAAATTATATAAAAGATAATACCACAATAAAGTACCCTTTCCACATTTGCATACGCCTATCTAGATCAACGGACCTGATGTCATACGTACTTAATTACTAAATTATGTTAATAAATCAAGCCGAAATGCCCCTTAACCGAAATTAAGTAATTAACTTTACCCTGTGAAATTTAATATGCTGCGTAAATGTTTGTGTTTGCGTCCGTCGAGTGCGCTTTTCAAACCGGTCGGGTTGGAGTTAAGGAGCATACGATCGCGTTTGTACACACCATTCAGTGAACATGACTGTTTTCTACGATATAACGGTTAGTGTGAATTATAGGATATTAAAACATTGTGATTTTGTAGGTGTGGCAATCTAATTTTGTTGGGGATGATAAAAGCTGAGGCAACAAGATGAATGTAACCGATTTATCTATGTTTGTAGTCCGGGAATGGCCTAAAAAACTTGAATTTGTTTTAAACTTAAACGATTTGTACACGGATTAGCAGCGCTTTGTTGTCCACGAATGTCGTGTTTGTTTTAACATAAATAAAAGTTACAAACTAGATAAAATATACAAACAGTTAGATAGGCCTGATTTGAAAAATAAAAGTACTAAGCCAAAGTCAGACGGCCTTGGTAGCGCAGTGGTAGCGTTTGCGACTACTTTGCTTACTACTACCTAGCCTTAATGCTTAAATGATTTCGGCGTTTGGACACCCAAACGCCGAAATAAATATTTACATGTACAATATGCATGTACAAAAAATATATATTTACTTGTACTGTATATCCGATTATTTATTTAAAGTATAATGCCAAAGAAAGACACTGAACCCACATGTAAGCCTCTTCTTATTGCGGGTTAAAGTGAAGGTTAATGATCACTGAATAATTTTTGTCAAAGAAGTACCAGTATTTGTCACTTTTTATTCTTTCTTTTTTTTTTAAAGACAATTCCCGCACTAGGAATAAATCCTGTTTCGTGGCCACCACTAGGCCAACCGTGCAGTTATTATTTTTTAACAGTTGATTAGAGAACGCTTGACTCATAAATATAATTATTGAATAAAAACACTGCTTATAACCAAAATGAGTGCAATTTTGTCTGATCCTAAATGAGGCAGAGCCAGTGAAATTGTAACCAGAATGCTGATAAACATACTTAAATAATTCTATATATGTATATTAGGGTGTCCCTTATATGACAAAAAAAAATTTTTTTTCGAATTTCGAAATGCATACCCTCTATAATTTTTACTAATGCTATAAGATACTTAAATATAAAATTTTATCAATCTAGCATAATTGCAACCAGTGCCGACCGAGCTTCAAAGTTTAGTAAAAAACGTGTTTTGTCCTAAAATTTCAGTCTGCTATAATTTCACTATAAATGCAATGAATTAAGTGAATAAAATTAAATAATAAATTAGATGAACATTAATCTTTAATTAAAAATATAAAGAAATAAGAATTATTCAGGGTAACTTCTTTTTAGAGTAGTTTTTTTACAGCCTGGATACAATTTTAGATGTTCCTGGACACAGCGCAGCAAGAACTGTTTTTGTTGTTCTTCAGCCGTGATAAGTCCGTTAAAATCTTGCATTAATTTAACAGCCCTTTCAGCAGTATCATTTACAACTCTCAAATAACTTATTCTTCTTTTAGCCTCCAGAAAAGCAGCATTGTTATTCCAAGAAGATACATCTTCCTTTAGAAAACTGTCGTCGATCTGGAGTCGTGATAAAAATTGTTTGCTCTTTTCCGATACGAAATCATCCAGTGCTTTGTCTAAAAAAAAAGAAAAATAAGTTAAATAACAAATAAAAATCAACAACAATTTTGAAAATAAATAAATAAGTATTGGACATTGAAATTGAAATCCAACAAAAAGTCAATTTAACTTACCAAACAACTTTTGAGTCAGTTCTTCCTTCGACGGGTTTGCTAAAATCCGAGATTTTGTCCCTGTTGAAGTTGGCAATCATCTTCTTCTTAGTTTGGTTGTCAACTTCATCATCAAATAGTGATAGAATGACTGTCTCTTCACATAAATACCACAAGTGATGGCTGAACTTGCTTATAGAAGCTTTAGAAATTGTTGCGTCAACTTTTTCATACTCTTTTAACATCTTCAAGAAGCGCAAATCTTGATTAGGTGCTTTGGTCGCCACTGTACATTCGAGCCAAGGTTTAACATACAATATTACGAGAAATAAGCAAACATCTTGTAGAGCCTTTTTGTCCTTCGCAGTTACTCTGCATTGTGACTGAAGTAAACATATTTTTAAAGAATAGATCGCTCTCGCCATCCAGCGTGCTTGATTTATAGCTCCGGGGGGCCTTAGTTTTAATTTTTCCTCTGTGTCTCCTCCTAAAAATATTACGCACAGTTCGACCAATTCGCGGTAATCATCTCTTACAAAACCTTTATCTAATTCTGCCTTATAAAATAGTAACAACGCTTGAATGTCTGTCTCGGCAACCCGTGCTTTTACGAAATTAAGAGATGGTTCAATTTTAGTACAATCAATGTTTTTCCAATTTTCTTGGAACTTTTTGAACATCGGAATATCTGGGCCACTAGTAATTTGCTTAATCTTGGTTTCAAAGACAGCTTTTAGGACCAATTCATAAACATGATGACGACAGGCGAAAAGCAACAATTCTCTTCCTAAAGTTTGCTCCAAAATAGCACAAGCTCCATTGAAACGGCCCATATTGGAAGCTGTTGTGTCGTAGCACATTATTTGCACTTTATCATAAAGGTTCCAGTCAAAGAGAGCTGCTGATACAGCCTTCGCTTAATGTTTTCCAGAAGAACTTTCTAGTTTCGGCACTGCAAGAAGCTGCTCTCTATCGTCAAATGAAGCTATAACTGGCAAGCGTTCTTCTTTTGAACTCCGTATATCCAACCCCAGTAATAGTTTTCCATCCCAATGGACTGTGACTATGTCGGGTACATTGTTTTGGAAGTTAGATTTTATTGCTTCTGCCCTTGATTTTCTAGTTTCAGTACGAATTCGCTGAATCGAGGATTTGTTAATACAGAAATCATCGCTGCTCAGACCAAGCGCTTCTACCACCGCATTAAGAATGTAAACGGTATCTCTAATGCTTAACTGGCATCGATCTAAAGCTGCAACTAGTTTAGGTGTTATAAGATTCTTTCTACCTCTTTTTGAACTTTGTTCATGGCAGGGAACGTCCGGATTTCGTCTGAATGTTCTACACTGTCTAAGTTATTTGTGGTGGAAGTAGATGCAACGGCTAGTGATTCTCTTTGTCTTACAATCCTTTCCTCTTCTTCCAATCGTCGTTGTCTAGATCTTTGTTCTTTTCCGCCAATTTTTTATCTACACCACCTAAGCATCCCGGTCGACCTGGCTCTCTCTGTTTCATTAAAAATAATTTATCTTCCTCTGTTTTCATTCTCTCAAAAGCATCAGCATGTGCAATATCAAACAAATTATCAAGATTAATTATAAAATTGTTCTCACGACTCTTAAACGTAATCTGAGTTTTCTTACAATTTTTTTGCAACTCTCTCCAAACATGATATAAATCAATAAGTTTCTTCACGCAGTTAGGAAATGCCCTTGTTGGAATTCTTGCTTTTTCCCAATATATGATGCACTCCCTAATCACAAGATTTGCACTTTCACTAACAGTCAATTTAACCTCACGAATATTGTAAAATAGGACTGAGAGAACTTGTCGATTAGATGGTAATTTTGCACCATTTATTTGGTAGCTAGTCAATCCGATAAGAAAAATATTTTGTTTATCACTCCGTAATTCCACCGACATGTTTACACACTAAACAATGAAGCACTAATAGTCTCAAAAATCACGTACGAAATGGCAAATAAAACATGTCGTAACAGGTCACTGGGCAGTACTTAAGCAACTTGTATCGAAAAGTTTAAATAGCAAGTCGGCACGGGTTATCGTTTATATATCGAACTAATATTTTTTTCTAGACAATATAGGGTTATTACGAAACTTTTAAGAAGGTATGCGTAAAAAAATATCGAACTTGAAATTTAAGGGACACCCTAATGTATATATATATACATATATACATGTCCCTGTAGTGACGGATTAAGAATACATAGTGTTACCACCCCTGTTCATCACGTAGGTGTTGTAAAAGGCGACTAAGGGAACAAAGTATACAAGACAACATCATTACAAAGAGAAGGAAAACTTGAAACAAACCCTATTCCGACCAGTCTGGCCAGCGAGGAATAGTAGGCCAAAAACTCTTTGCTAAGGAGAGGCCTATGTTCAGCAGTGGACTGTAAAAGGCTGTTGTTTATTGATACATTACACGCAGTAGCTCGAGCTCCACTGAGCTCATCACACAAATATTTGTCTAGGGTGAGAATTGAACCCGCGATCTCCAACTTAACAGTCAAGGCCGTTAACCACTAGACCAAATGAATCATAGATTAGTAGATGCTATCTCAGTCACGTTAGGTTATAAGTGCACGTTATTCATTTAAGGAAATTGACTTTTACATTGACAACATTAAAACATAAAATATAATGCCTGATTATTTGCATATCTTGAAGAAAAATGTGAGTGCAATATAAAAATTCACGACATTCTAAAAGCGTCTTTAATTTTTAATGTATAAAGAAATAAAATATTTTTGGAAATTTATTACTGAGAAGAATGTCAAAGCTCTATCAACTAAATTAACGGTTTGTTTACATGATTTTTATGGTTTTCACAATACTTTTCATTGATTCTCAGCTTCTATTGGTCCTAGCGTGATGTTTCGTAGCTTATAACCTTCCCCGATAAATATGCTATACAATAATGAAAGAATTAGCGAAATTAGTCTAGCCGTTCACGCGATTCATATATTAACTAGAATGTGTCTTAATCAACTAAACAAATTATGTTATAATGTTATAAGATTTTTATATTAATTAATCATAATTATTTTGTATACAAACAAACCGACGTCACCGCGCGCAGGCCCTATTCGAATACCTCGGTATACCATTGCTGCAGTCCCTGAGGCTGCAGTAATATGCTGAGATAAGTGTCTTTTCTCGCACTGCACAGGACGCTTTAATTACTTGTGGGTTCTCTTTTTTATGTTGTATTTCAACATGTGTTTTCCATTTCTTTAGCAGAGAATGCTTTTCTCACTATACCCTCTGTGGGGAGACGAGACGAAGGGTGTGTGTGAGACACCCGGAGAATCGGTTTACCCACTAAGCTCCAAGGCGGTCTACCTCGGCAGTTGGGGGAAGCTCTAAGAACATCAGTGGTTTTAGAGTCCTCCGTGCCGTTCATCCTTAAGACAGGACGTCAACGCACCTCTCACTGCTCTACATAGTAAGAGGTGGCACATCGCCCCGCCTTAGACAACATTCCCCCACCGCACCGGCATTTCTTCTGTCTCGAACATGTCCTGTGATACATATCATATATACATACATATAGGATATGTATCACAGGACATGTTTGAGATGTTCTGCGAGTGTCAGACTAAATCAATGATTTTCTTTCTCTTTTTCTTCTGATAAGTCACTTGATAGTAAGTGACTATCGTCATCTGTTGATACCGGCAGTATAATAGATACATACGCGTTGCCTCCGTTTAACTGGCGCTCCCCAAAAATTATGAATGAGGGGATGTAAATTTTTTTTTCCTATGTCTTTAAAATGTAGTTTATTCCCTGAGGCAGTTGTCACTAGTGTGGATCTGGATGTTGTAATAGCAGCTGTTCCCGGATCCGTCCTATGTCAGGCGCAGAGTGGCACACCGTGTGGTTTTAGTCGGTCCAATTCCGACACATCACCCGCCCGTAAACTCCGGTGAGGTGACAGCCCGAGGGGGTTCACACAAGTTAAAAAAAAAAAAGGTTGTCACTAGTGTCATTTTATAAACCACAAAGTACATTTTAGATACGAATATTTATATTTATAATATTTTGCACTTCATTTGTGATAAAGTTGACACGTAAAAAGTGAAAAGGTCGGCAATATAAAACAAAATCATTTGTTCAAAGTTACTTCGTCGGTTTCGAAGCTATCGGTGTCAGAGATTGAGCTATATTCTAAAGACTGGGGGTGCTGGGCTAGAAAACCTCCACGTGGTGCACCCTGGTAACGTTGGCGATGGTGCTCATCACTGCCAACGGCTAATATTCTAGCACAAAGAAGAGGAGGCCATTTTCTTCGGCCATTCGGTTGAGGCTTGTTCCAACAGAGCGGGCATATTTGTCGATTCCTCGGTTGGCTCTTCGCTCTTCGGAGCAATGAGGAGGAAAACCTCGATAAAAAATCATTATGGTGGGACCCTTTCATGGGTCGACGTTTCTCCACTGTCAATGGTGGAGAAAGGAGAACGGGCTCGGTGTGTACTCACACTGCCACCGAGCAGGCATTGGAAGATTTAATCTTCCTGCCACCGTTGTCACATCGTAATCCCGAAAGGAGTGTCGTGGTTATGTCTCGCGACACCAATCGGGGGCGAGGGTCTTGGCTTAGCCGCCTGGACTACGAGGAAGAAAACCTCTATAAAAAATTACCCCGAATCCCGTGTTCTGGTACGTGACCAAGGGATGCATGGCTGATGGGTAGTTCAGTCGCAAGCGCACCCCCAGCCGAGGCACCTGCGGACCCCTCGGTTGGGCATAAATGTACGCTTGCCCGGGTACTGGGGGATCTCTGCCCGGGTCGACCTTTAATTCTCCCCCACTCGTGGGTCTGAAATGGAATCTATCAACATTAATTTAACAAAAAACAAAAAAGGACAGAAAGTGAGCACAAGGAAGGGGCAGTCTAGAAAAGCAGAAGACTTTTCATCTAACGAGGAGGACGTCCTACTTGGGCCACCTACTTCGATGGGGCTCCCAGAAGTCGTTTCGGCTGCTGGCAGTCAAAGAAAATCGGAACAATTATGTTCCAAGTCCGCTATTCCGTCGGATGATGGTGGCTCCAGTACGAATATGGACGTATTGGAGTCGACAGAGAAGAAACCTTGCGAAAGCAGGAAACGCGAACGCTCCAAGGATGAGGCGAATGACACGTCTGTAGAAATGCTGCCTCCTAAAGTGGGCAGTAGCCGTAGAGGTAGGTCGCGAATATCGACCTCAGTCCCGTCTGGTTCTGTCTTTTCTAAGGCAGAAACCTATAGGCGGGTTAGAGCGGAGGGCGAAAGCACAGCAGAGGAGGAGATTGCTGATCTCCTGCAGAAGATTCGAGAGCCGGCGGAAGGGGGTTCTATCCCCCAAACAGCGGTATCTTTGCAGGAGACAGTAAATGCCGGGGTGGCCATTATCCAAAAGGTGGCTACCAAATCTCGGAACCTTAAGAGTTCTTTCGTGAGGGCTCTTAAGGACTCTTCCTCTGCTATCGCTGGGGTCGTCGAGACCCTCGTTGGGGATGTAGCTCGACTTCAGGCTGCTAACGAATGTCTGACGGGGCAGGTGGCAGAGTTGAGCGCCCAGTTTGCGCAGTTGCGGGCGCAGGTGGAAATTCCAAAACAGCAAGATATGGCTTCGAAGCAACCTGCCTCCACTACTGGTTCCAGTGACGTCAGTGACGCACACTTGCGTCAAATTTTGGACGCAGTGTGGCATATGCTGGATGGACGTCTCGCAGGTCTGGAAGCGAGACTGCCTCCTGCCCCTATTATGCGGCCATCACTTGCTGCAGACAGGCGAAAGGCCTCATCAGTTTCGACTTCGCTGTCTGTCGCGAGTGGTCGCAAATCGTATGCGACAGCGGTGTCAGTGTCTGCACCTGCTGTTGCCACGAGGACACAACAGGCGGCCAAGTCAGCAACCAAGATGGTTGCACCGGTTACGGAATACGGTTAGGGAATAAGACGGCGGTAAAGAGTGGAGCGAAATTTCCTCCGCTCCCCACTCCAACACCTACACCTGATCCCTCCACATCTGCCCTCTCCAATGACGGTTGGCAATTGGTCGGAGGGGCTAAGAAGAAGTCCCGAAAGCGGAGTAAAAAGGCTGCCCAGAAAGCAGCTCCTACCCCGCAGTCGCCATCGGTGGCAATAGTCACCAAGAAGCCACGGAAGCTAAAGCCGCCAAAAACCGCGGCTATAGTGGTTACCGTATCGCCGGAGGCGGCAAGTGGCGGACTGTCCTATGCGACTTTATTCAAGAAGGCTCGGGATAGTCTCGCCACTGATTTCGGGACGGTAGGGGTCAGGTTGCGCCTCGCCCAAACGGGAGCTCGAGTCCTGGAGTTCCCCGGGGCTGAAGGCGCAAAAATAGCAGATTCGATTGCCGAGAAACTGCGAAACATGTTTGCACCCACGGATGGTGTCAAGATCGCCAGGCCTACAAAGTGCGCAGAACTGCGCATTTCAGGCCTGGACGACTCAATAACGGCCGACGATGTCCGTGTTGCAGTTCGGGAGAGGACTGGATGCAACACGGATAACATCAGGGTTGGCACCATCCGCCCCGGCCCAGGGGGCCTTGGCGCAGTGTGGTTAAGTTGTCCCGTAGCGTCAGCCAAAGTTTTGGGCGACGCTGGCAAGATACTCATCGGTTTCGTAAACGCCAAAGTCACAGTTCTGGCGGCGAGACCGATGAGGTGTTTCAAATGCCTGGGCGTGGGACACACCCGTATCAAATGCGACAGCTGTTTTGACTGCAGCGGACTTTGTTTCCGCTGCGGTCGACCGGGGCACAAGGCGGCAGATTGTTCTGCTGCCCCTCACTGCCCCGCGTGTGCGGCGGGTAATAAACCCGCCAATCACCAGATTGGGCAGGGGGGTTGCAAACCTCCCCGCAGTTCTCGGCAGGCGTCAGGGGCTAGCCAGTCGGCCCAGGCTACTTCTGACGTCGTTCGTGCGTCTATACCGTCGCCCATGGAGGAGGCTGTAGAGACGGTCGAGTAATGGCCCAAGTCTCCAACCTCCTTGTCCAGACTAACCTGAACCACTGTGCCGCGGCGCAGGACCTTTTCCTGCAAACCATGGCACAGTGGTCGATCGGTGTTGCCGTAGCCGCGGAACCCTACTACGTTCCTCCCCGTCCAAACTGGTTGGGTGACCGGGACGGTTCCGTGGCAGTCGTCGGCTCCACAGCGGCTCATTCCCCGCCCTTGTCGCTAAGAGACAAGGGCACTGGATATGTTGCTGCTGAGTGGGGGAAGATCACCGTATACGGTGTGTATTTCTCCCCCAACCGGAGTTTGAGCGACTTCGAGGTCTTCCTCAACAGCCTGGAGATCTCGATGCGGCGACTAATGTCTGGGCACGTCCTTGTGCTGGGGGACTTCAACGCAAAGTCCGTTGCGTGGGGTTCCCCCAGGACGGACGCTAGGGGCGAGGCCGTAGAGGAGTGGGCGGCCTCGGTGGGCCTCTGTTTACTAAACAGGGGCTCCACCAACACGTGTGTGCGACAGCAGGGAGGGTCGATAGTGGACCTTTCGTTCGCTACCCCTGCCCTCGCCGCACGAGTAAGGAACTGGCGTGTCCTGGAAAAGGTTGAGACGCTCTCGGATCATCTCTATATCCGATTTGAGCTCTCCCGCTCCCAGGAACCCAGAAGGGGTCACGTGGCGCGGCATTCTTCTCGCTTTCCGCGGTGGGCTATAGCCAAACTGAATAGGGACCTACTAGAGGAGGCAGCCATTATTCACTCTTGGCTGTCTCCGCAGGCTCCGACCGAGGAGGTCGACATGGGGGCTGGTCGTTTCCGCGATGCGATTACGCAGATCTGCGATGCGGCCATGCCCCGCAACCGAGGTTGTCGGCCTCCACGGAAGGAAGTTTACTGGTGGTCCCAGGAGTTGGCGGACCTCCGCGCGGCCTGTACTCGTGCCCGGAGGTCCTACACCCGTGGTCGGCAGCGACACCGCGAAGAAGGCGGGGAAGACCAGCTTCATGAGGAGTACCGAGAGGCGCGGAAAACTCTGAAGCTGGCCATCAGCCGCGCCAAGGAAATTAAGCGTAAGGAAATGCTGGAGGGTCTCGATCGTGACCCCTGGGGTCGCCCTTATCGTGCGGCGCGACAAAAGCTCCGCCCGTCGGGCCCCCCCCTTACAGAGACACTCCAGCCCAGCTTCCTGCGGGATGTGGTCGAGGGCCTTTTCCCGCGGCGGGTGGATCACACACCCCCGTCGATGGTCTTCATGGCTAGAGACGACGGGGGGAACGAGGACAATGTTCCACCCGTTAGGGAATCGGAGGTGGGGGCGGTTGTTCTACGGATTCGCTCTAAGAACACCGCCCCTGGGCCAGATGGGATACCTGCCCGAGTATTGGCAGGAACCCTCGATCACATGTCGGACCGCCTCAGGGAGGTCTTGGACGCTAGCTTGTCGTCCGGACGCTTCCCTGAGTGCTGGAAAAGCGGGAAGCTGGTCCTATTAAGGAAGCCGGGACGGCCTACCGATTCGGTGGCGGCCTATAGGCCCATTGTGTTGCTGGACGAGGCGGGTAAACTGTTTGAGAGGATACTCTCTGCCCGCATCGTCCGGCACCTCTGCGAGGTGGGCCCCGATCTGTCGGACGCCCAATTTGGTTTTCGGGCGGGGCGTTCGACGGTCGATGCTGTGCTGCGCCTGAGGGCCGTTACCGAAGAGGCGGTGAGCTGTGGCGGCGTGCTGTTGGCGGTGTCGTTGGACATCGCCAACGCATTTAATAGTCTGCCATTTAGCTGCATCAGGGAAGCACTCCACTACCACGGGGTGCCCGAGTACCTGAGGCGGCTTGTGGCAGACTATCTTGAGGAGCGTACCGTCGTGTACGAGGACCGAGATGGTATTCTGAGGCGGCGGCCCATGTCGTGCGGTGTTCCACAGGGGTCCGTCCTCGGACCACTCCTGTGGAATATGGGATGATGGCCCACGGGCTGGGCGTAATTTGTTACGCCGATGACACATTGGTCACAGCCCGGGGGGCGAACTTTCAAGAGGCGGCGCGCCTGACCACCGTGGGAGTCTCTTTGGTGGTCGGGCGCATTGAGGCGCTGGGTTTACGGGTGGCCCTAGATAAGACGGAAGCCCTTTTGTTTCATGGGCCCCGTCGTGGTCCACCCCCCGGTGCCTCTATCGTTGTCAATTCGGTCCTCGTACCGATTAAGGCCCAGATGAAGTATCTGGGCCTGATCCTTGACGGCAGGTGGCTCTTCGACGAGCACTTCCGACAGCTTACTCCAAAGCTGGTCGGCGCTGCTTCTGCTCTTGGGCGACTTTTGCCCAATTTGGGTGGAGCCAGCGTCGCGACGAGACGGCTATACACGGAGGTTGTTCGGTCAATGGCGCTGTATGGTGCACCGGTGTGGGCGGCGGCTCTGACCGCCCAGAATAGGGCTCGCCTCTGGCGCCCTCAGAGGATATTGGCGGTTAGAGCCATACGCGGTTACCGCACCGTATCGACGGAGGCGGCGTGCGCCCTGGCCGGAACTCCCCCGTGGGATTTGGAGGCGGAAGTACTCGCCGAAGTTTATCGGCAGACGGCTGACTTCCGGGCGGGTAGCGGCATACGGCCCCCGTCCGAGGACATACGCGAGTGGCGTGAGGCCGCTCGTCGAGCCACGATGGCTCGTTGGTCGTTCCGGTTGGAGACTCCACGTGCTGGCTTTGCCCTCGTGGAGGCTCTCCAGCCGGTCATCACCAAGTGGGCAGGGCGGCAGCACGGGACCCTTTCCTTCCGACTGACGCAGGTCCTTTCCGGGCATGGTTGCTTCGGGAAGTATCTGCACTCGGTCGCCAGGAGGGAATTGAGTCCCGCCTGTTACCACTGCGACTGCAGTGAGGACTCGGCTCAGCACACGCTAGCGGTTTGTTCCGCCTGGGCGGCGCAGCGTGGGGTCCTCACTGCAGTTATTGGAGGAGATCTCTCGCTACCGGCCGTCATACGCTCCATGGCCGGTAGCGACAGTTGTTTTACCGCGGTCGCAACCTTCTGCGAAGACGTAATTTCGCGGAAGGAGGCGGCGGAGAAGGCCCGGGAGGACGACATCCACTCGGACCCAATTCGCCGCCGGCGAGCCGGGCGGCGGAGGCGCGCATACCAGCGCCTCATGCCGCCTTGAGTGTGGCCGCGGGTGGACGGGACGGGTTTTCCCCTCCACCCGCTATAATGGCCAGCCGCGAGGAGGCGACGTCCGCGTGTGCCGTACGTCGCCTAAAATAGAGAGTTTATCCGCAGATGGTGCCCGAGGTAACGGGCAGGCGCTAGGAGGAATCTGGATGTCGTAATAGCAGCGGTTCCCGGATCCCTCCTATCTCAGGCGCAGAGTGGCACACCGTGTGGTTTTAGTCGGTCCGATTCCGACACACTACCCTGCCGTAAACCCCGGTGAGGTGACGGCCCGAGGGGGTTTCCACACGTTAAAAAAAAAAAAAAAAAAAAAAAAAAAAAAAAAAAAAAAAAAAAATGTTCTAAAGACTGCAGAGCTTAAATTAACTATTTGATGTTTGTTAAAGCGTAAACTTCTCTGCAACACCTGTACTGACTCTTAGTTTACTGGTTGTATTGTTCTATCGTTGACCGTTTTAAAACGATAACAGATTAATAAAATGCACGGCTTCGTTAATTGTGCCTCAACCGAAAAATGAAAAACTATTTCCCAACCCCAGAGCGCACAATTCATTCCGTATGCCATTCCAGTACATTTGGAGGGGCGTACATATAAATTGACTTGTTATCTGTACCAGTTAACAATAATAAATGAATCAGTACAGGACGTCGTATTTTTTGTCGGCCAACGTAACTGTCCGTACAATTGATCAAATTATTTGACTTGCATATTAAGTTGTTGCTAAAAATAAAATAATTGTGTCATTTTCTTCTTTTGTCAGGAATATTGTGAATCAGAATTTACATGTTAAATTTATGCCTGTCGGTGTGGTTTCCTGTTCGTGGTAGGGCCACCATGTTTCTTTTGTTAAGAGGTAGTTGCGTTCTTATGGTGTTCCATTGTTATTGTAGTTTCGGCTTTTTTGTACTTCTCAAGTGCAGAAGTCAATTCTTAATACAAAATTATGAAAACAATTGTTAGTATTATTATCATTTTAAGCGGGGTGTGTGATTAAATTAATCTGAAAACACAAAAATCATTAGATTTTTGGAACGAAGTTCCTTACGGCAGGCTTGGAGGGGATAGGGATTTCGCTGCGGGACCGAACTGAAAAAAATGTGATAGTAAAACCGTAAGAAAAAATCCGTGGAAAAAGTGCGTGGAATAAATCTGTGGAAAAAAGTGCGTGGAATAAAACCGTTAAATGAGACGTGCGCAGGCGCGAAAGCGCGTCATGTGTGCTACGTTTCATACTATCTATCACGTACTTAACATTCGTACTATTTCTACCTCTTTTTTCTATTTTTCTATTTCTATGTAATTTTTAATTAATAATAATGTTGACAAAAAAAAATAAAGATACATATTTTTTTGTTATTTCAGTTGAAATTTGAATTACGATGTTTTTTTTATTTTAAGGAATTTATTATTTTTAGGAATTTATTATTTTATTTCCTAAAATACTGAATTTCCTAAATACTTTCTTGTACTTAAATAAAAACTAATCAGCAAAATTTAAGAGAAAAATCAAGAAAACCTACATAAAATTGGGCACGACTTTTTTTTGCAAAATGTGTCGATTCCACATTATCCGAAGGAACTTCGTTCCTACCTGGTGTCCCACGACACCATTCATTTTTTTTTATTAGGACCTGATACTGTACTCATCTAATCGTAAGACCACGCTTACAACTGTATTTGAGTAAAGCTGGTTAGAAACAATTTAGAGCGATAATAATATAAGATTCAAATTTTTTTTTTCAATTTTAATCATTCTGAGATGTTTAATCACTTCCTTCAGAACACATTTAATGAAAATTAACCGTTTATTTAACAAATTGTAATATGCTTGTTCAAGCAAATTAAATCCAGTGATAAAATTAAAAAAAAAGTCCGCGACAGCATATATCTATATTTTAACGTTGGTTCACTATAATACTTTTTTATGGTAAACAAATTAGTTCATTTTGTATAACATTACGCTACGGGCAAAACGAGACGAGACGCAGATGAGGTTGCGTGGGTGGGCTAGTAACAATGTTATATTTATGTCTTCACAAACAAATACGTATAAGATAGTAGGTTTCAATAAATCAAGCCAATCCAGAGTTCTGGAATAATGTAATTTATTGTCATTCTCTTTATATTGATGTCATTCTCCAGTAAATACAATTAAAAATGACAAATTGAAATTAATTGACCAAACAGTGTTCTGTTGTTTCTGTTTTGCGAGACATTCATTTTTAATGGCTACATATCAATATTAATTTACTTCGTACATTAATTGAGTTTACTGTGTCAGGGTAGTGACGGATTAAGAATACAGATTGTCACAGCCCCTATTTACCCTGTGGGTGTTATCACAGGCGATTAAAAGACAAACTGTAGGATTACACTGAAAAAAGAAGGCAACTTTAACGCAAATCCTACACCGACTCGTCTGACCAGCGTGTTGTAGTAGGACAAAACCTTCTTTCCAAAGAGAGGCCTATGTCCAATTAGATAATTAAAGGTTGTTGATGACTATTGCTGTGGCTAGCATAGCACCGGACAACGATCGCAAATAGCTTCACTTTGTTACACATAGGAGAGATGGTTTTTACCAATTCACCTTATCGCTGAAAAACACTCAATTCTTCATAAATTATGTACTATATTATCCTTTCAAGAAAAATATGTAACATACAGCCTATACAAGGTTGTTAAGCAGTAAATCACCGTAAGAGTCCCACGCAATACCTCTGTGCAAGGTTACTGTAGATAATAAGACTACATCAATATAGCACGCAACAAGCCAGTACAAACGAAATTGCTCCGACACCCGGCAACTTGGCTAATTTCTCATGAAGAGGTTCGGTTAATAGGCATTTAGGGTGTACGATCTTAGATCGGATCAAGGTCGTTTACAGCAAGTTAGACATGGTCCAATTTTGTATATTTTTACTTAACATAATTTGGTCCTACTCAAGAACTAGGCAAACCATTTCTATAAGATATGAAAATAAAGAAATGTAATTTAATTAAAGTGATATCAAATATTGATACGGATTGATTTGGGAGCAATCAAATAGACAATAACTTAATAAAAATACAGTTGTTGATACAATTTTAATATAACAAGAATCTAAATAAAGTGTATGGTATATGAAGCAATGTTATTGATATTTATTTCTGAAAACTACCAATATATGAATAGCTGAACATATGTTCACTTAAGCAGTTTATTTAAAATAGTGCCCATGACAAAATAATCGGCTTTTAAAAAAGATTACCGTTGATGCATCTTCATAATGAGGCGTTATAATTTTCAATTCTTTACCTTCCACCTTTAAAAATTGAGTTTTTAAGTATACCAACCCAAATGAAATAGATTTTTCTAAATTAGCACATAAATGGTAGAGTTCTGAACTCTCGAAGATTAAAAAGTGACGTCACTCGTCGCTTGAATTTCATCTTATCTTTCTGACGGTAATGATGAAATATAGCGACAGTTTGACAGACCACAATAATTTGGTGCGAGTGAAATTACGTTGGTATGTTAATGCAAACGCTACGAGGCCAATCAGTTGCTAGCAAACTGTGCCTCATTTGGGTGCAGTCTCAATACTGCTGGCATTTATATGAATATATATGTAGATTAGTGCAATGTGGATTTTATTTTATTTTACAGTATTCGATATTGGTACATTTCGGACCTGTTGGTCAGTAGTCGTTCAGTTGTTGGTACAACAATCAAGACTTAGACTCCTAAGCCATTCTCTCCCAGGACAAATGTAATGAGTATGATCCTTTGTGCTGTATCGGGTGTAGTTTTTTATAATATAAATATATTTAGAAAGAACATTACAAGTATTTATAGGCAGAAATATATGTTTTTTATTTATTAGTTATTTCACTATGAAATAGTGGTAAATATTACGGACGAACCATTGAAGACATATGCGGAATGAAGTATAGTAAAGTTTTTTAAACTTTTTTTAACTTAGTCTTTACCTATTCATTATCATAGTTTTTAATAAATAAAAGAGATGATTAAGTTATTCTACTTGTGAATTAGATTCGTTATTTGGTGTTGGAAAAGGTTCATACGTTTATACACACATATATGAGTATTATATTAAAAGTTTCGAAAGAACATTTAAAAAACTCTAAGGACGTAATGGTCTTTTTTTCAGAACAAATCACGGAAATAAGTATTATGCTTTAAGGGGTCGTAATGACATATATATTGATTTCATATGATGTGATCATTATAAAATTAACTTATTTAAAGTGTGGTGTTGGTGTAGTTTACTGAGAATACCTTGGATAGTCCATCGTACAAACCTCTCAGCCTTAAAGGAACTCAATTTACCCAAAGTTCAACACCTATCCTCAATCTATTTGCAGCGCATTGTAGGGTATTTTGGACTCAGCGCAAGAAGAAATACTGATAACTTGGATTGAAGCCTCGAGATCAGTGTCCAAAACGCTGGACTGATCTGGCACCCGACCAACTGGATATACCCGTTAGCACTGTGCTACATCAAGCGCTTAACCGCTACAAATGGAGACACACAGTAGACCTCACCTCCGACCTCAGACTCACGATCCTCAGCAATGAGTGAACGACCAAGAAGAAGATTATTTTTTTACCTATGTTATGTTTATGTTTTTGAAAAACGAGAACACGTGTAACCAGGAGGTGACTACTGTCGCTCATACGCGCCTGTAACTTAATAGTCTCAGTGTATAACTGCCCTTTGAGTCTACCTTAAAATCAGATTTTCGGAGCTAAAATTCCCTAGGTTTTCAACTCCGGTAATTTCATTCAAAGCTGCTAGACACTAGTAAAAATTAGTTATTGCTTGAAAGCTGTTTAAAATGTGATCGGAATCGTGTCGCCGCCATTAAACACATCTAAATTCACCATCTTGGGCTTAATTTGTTTAAATCAAGCCTTAAGACGCAACATTTTGTTGGTTGCTCGTGAACATAGTAGTAATAATGTTAATATCGTGCCATCTTTACGAGCGGAACGATTGAACTGGTTAATTTCATATGGTTTACCGTCATGAGAAAGGTTTTTAGTATAAGTAAGTAGTTAATAGTAAGCTTCGGACGATGTCAACTATGTATCGTTAGTAATAGAAATTGTGTTGAGAAAAAACTTCGAATTTTTATTTCACTAAAAGCGAAGTTTAAAATAACTAGCATCGCGTGTTACTGTTGTAATTAACATGTAAGATGCTTTTTTTCATTACAACTCCCGCATTAGAGAGAAACACAAAGAACCAGGGATGGCGATTCTTTCCGAAAAAGATTGATTTTTAAATCGATACAAATTGTGACCTAATGAATCGATTCACAAAAAAATCGAGGTCTAAAAGATTGATTTCTAAAAATCGATCTTTTTGAAAGTTTACGTTTACAATGGAAGTATAAATAAATTTTATTAAAACAAGATAAATATTATAACTAGTGATCTCTTTATCAGTAAAATCAGGGAATTCGATAATAACAATTATTAGTTTAGTTTCCTTTGTAAACTAAACACACAGCCATCTACACTTTAAATTAGCATCACCCTTATAATGCGGGTACATTCAACTAATTGCAAATAATTGTATGGTTTTTACCAAAACAAAAAATCGAATGTCAATTTTCAAGGGTGAAATATCATTTCACTGAATCGATTTAGTACTACTTCTCGATTTGAAAAATCGATTTTTCGATTAATCGATCTCAGATCACCATCTAGGGAAGACCGTCCAATCTCAGAACAACAATTTGTAGGTCACACAAAGTGTTGTTCTGGGTGATTGGACCCACAACACTTTGGCGCAGTAGTAAGCAATGAGGTGATTGCTTAAACCACTACGCCATCTGAGTAGTTAAAAAAATAATTGTAAAAAAAAAAAAAGTTAAGAATGCTTTGGTACTTGAGAGAGTTCTGATTCTGAGATTTGTATATGTGCACATGTGTGTAGGTATAAATTTTATATATGAGGTTGACTATTTTAATTTTTCATCTTTATTTTAATGATTAATGAGTAAGGTTTGATTTTACCTTCAGTATAACTTAAATTCAAAACTTCTGTCGGTGGGAATAAGCTCCTGAGCGTACGTTGAAGAAATTAGATCCATTTACGAGACTTGACAACTTGTCTTCGCAATGATTAATGACATACACGCACCCTTCACCTCGTACAACCGTTAGATTCGGAAAGTTTCTACCAGAGGAATAAGTTTTTCTGATTATATTTGGCTCGTAATATTATTTTTATTATTTTAAGAGTGTCAGTGTTCTTGCTGATTATAAAATTAACTAAACACAACAAAAATATCTTCAAAGCTGTGTTCTGTTTATTTTTTGAATGGAAAGGAATAGTAATACAGAATGTGTATAGCAATTACGTTTCGTAGCCTTTAGACCAATAGACTATACTGCGCCAGTAAAAGAAATCGTTCCATATACAATTCAAAATAGAAAATTCTTGCCAGTAACATAAAATCAATTGCCAACTTAAAATAAAGAATGAGGGCGTACTCAAGACTAAGTGTGTTCTTACACCCAGTAGGTTGGTAGCGATCCAGCCACGATATATTCCGGCTATTCGACACTGAATGAAAATTAATGATGGCAGCCACGGACCACCTGACTTTGCGAAAGTGGGGCGCCATTTTATTTCTATTTTTTTATAGACGCCCTTTGAGTGGCTCACGACGCTTACGCTAATGCTGTCTTTGTGTTTTATAAACGGCGACATCTATTGTTGAAATAAAACAACAATGAACCCGGTTCACTTTTTTATTTATTTATTAGCTCCTAGTTTTAAATGCTAATGGAAACAGGTCGAGCTTTTTTATGGTATAATGTAGTGTAACGCTATTTATACCTTCCAATTCAAAGTTAATGTAAAAAATTTACCAAGGCGAAGTTAATGATACATAGGCATTCCTATCAGTTCATCTTTGAATGGTGTCGAAATGGATTGTACTAGAATGAATTTATGCATATTAAATAATATCATGTGCGTGGTGATGAGTTGAGCATCGTTGATAATTTCACGTTAAATGTAGTTCCAATGGGTCAAAAATATATTATTAATTAGCGATCCTAAATGCTGTATATGTTATGTATCATACTGTTCTCTCAGGAGAAAGAATGAATGCAAGAAATGGCCAGATCAGGTGATTGATTTTTAATTCATTTTAATTCGACTGATTTTTTGTTCATTGTTTGTTCATCTGTCTTTTATTTAATAGAAGACCTAACGTGATTTGGTTCATTGTGATTGATTTTGTAGCTGGTGTTTATCTTTTTGGTATCATTGTATAATTGTCTCCACTTTAACCATACTGAATTGCATGCTGTATTCACGCGTAAGTAGTTAAACGATTGGAAGGGTACAGCACTTTCTTTATGAAATGGCATAAATATTTTTGTTGTTGGTTCTACATTAAATAGACAAATAAATCAGTCAACATTAATAGACTTATCTATACTATAGACATCTGTTAATATAAAGTCAACATCAATATACATAATGACACTTAAAATATACCTGACGAAATTCCCGTTACGTTACAAAAAAGGCTTAAAATGTTTCTAAATCGAGTACCTTTTAAAAATCACAATACACATTCGATACAACAGCCAAAAAACCCACAAACCGAAATAATCGTTACAATAACACAACACCGTACGAAAACACGGCCATATTTCACTGACACATCTTTATCGAGTATGTTTAACAATGTTTTAGCACTCCCACTAAGTCCGGAGGGATCACTTGATATATTCACTCGGTCTTCATAAAAAATCGTCTCACATTAGGCGTAAGAGATACTTACAAACGCTTTACTGTGAACATGATTTACGCGCAAATGTACATATTTTGTAACATCGCTGTGTGAATTAATATTTAGTACCATTTTTTTGTTGTGCTGACTCCCAGTAAGGAGAGAGATTTTGTTTTCTTATATTTCTTATATGAAAATGTATGTGAATGTACATACTTACATATAAATAAATTTAAGGACGTATTTATTGTAATAAAGATAGCAGTAATGGAGTAAAAAACCATGAATGTCTTGTGTTTGATTCCCGTTTTAAGCTAATAATTATTATGTATTTCGGTTCTGTTCTTAGTCCCAGCATTGAACTTTTTTTTTGTAATGTGCGGTAATCCCCACGGATATTGCCGAAAAGTGGCTATGTCGGACTCGTACCGACCAAAAACCGCACGCTGGTTTAGGCACTAGTAGACGGGCAATCAGGTGCACCCTAGTAAGGATATCCCTGGAACCTCAACGTACCTCGGACCACCTACGGCTATAGATGACCCTCTCCTGTGTGGAAACCTCATGGTTTCGTTACTGCCCCCCGAAAAGGTGTGCGCAATCCGTAGTGCTCGCATTGCCACCCCGGCTTGCTTCTGCTAGGTGACAGATGTGGCCATCTGTCACCTCCAGACCTGCGCTTATGGAGGACAGAGATCATCTAATGATCTTCGGCGCCTGAGTCTTCTGCGGTTCCTAGCCCGTTCCCAGGCCTGGTGGCAGAGTTGTAAACCTCTCCCGGCCCCGTTCCGCTATGTCCTCCGCAAGCATAATCTGCTCGCAGAAAGAGACGGCGGACTCAGCATCGACCCTAGATTTCTAGGTTCATAGAGAGCAATTGACTTTTCCGTAGTAGAGCAAATAAAATATAAGTGAGGGCAAATAACATTGGATCACGTTCACTCTTTTGGGGGCAGGAAGAAAAGGGAACATGGGGGTTTCCACATGGGGGAGACATCTAAAGCCCGGTCTGAGGTACGTCGGGGTTCCAGGGATTTCCTTACTGAGGTGCACCTGGTGTCCAGGCTTTTGGTACCTGAGATGGAGTGCGGTTTTTGGTCGGTTCGAGTCCGACAGAACCACGTTTCGGAGGTATCCGAAGAGGATTTTCGCACAAAAAAAGGGTAAATATCGTAAAATGTAAGTTTTGTTATATATAAACAATATAACAATTAAAAAAACCATTTTCCTCCTTTCATTTTCACTTAATTCAAATCTAATTTTAATTTTCCTACTTAATTAACTAACAATTATTTTAATTAACAATTACGTAAATCATAAAAGATGCAGCCGTCTGTTATGCTTTGTCGCTAGAGAAAGCAAGACAGAAGAAGAAAAAATACATTCTTGAGTAATTATTCTCTTGAAACTGAAATTTTTAAAGTAGTTGTAGTTTATATTAGATTATAACATTATAAATGGAAAAGTATCTCTGTTTGTATGTCTATTACACTTTCAATATACAATAGATCATCACACAGAAAAAGACAGACCTATCCAAGAAAAAATTAATATAATTACACTGTTTACCTAAGAGCCAGAGCCAGTAACATTATAAACGTAAATGTGAGTTTATTTGTTTCAATTTCAGGACTTACCTATTCAACCATTCCTCTTGAGATTTTTCATTCTAGTTGCTAGAGGTACAGAAAATTACATCTTTAAAAAAATGACTACGTTTTCGACGTAAACGAAGTCACGTTCAAAAGTGAGTAAGAAGTGAGGTCTACTTAAACTATAAGAGATTGAAATACTTTAAAATACAACACATTTTCATTTATATTAAATCAAATTTCGTAGCTCTGTCGTATAATTCTTTACATGCTTCAGATACTAAAATTTTATTTAGTTACTTTAAATCGGCTTTATCTAATAGACTTATGAATATAAAAACTAAATATTACTTTATACTTTTATTTAATACGAAAATTTTGTGATATTTGATATTTTACGTATACATGTGTGGCGACTTCCACATGCAGCGCAAATAAAAAAACATACTAAAGCGCCATCTAGCAAAGACTCATCGAACTACGGTGCTACTACTAATTTTGTATCACGAAATAGAGATTCTTGTGACGATTAGCTTATATACAACATTTCAACATCAAGCGTTGGGCCGTGGCCTGCCAGGCATCATTCCCTCGCCTGGTCGGATCCTCCCTTTGTGTCGGAGGGACATGACACCCGTTCCGTTCTACACACGTATAGAAGTAATTTTAAATCCGACAAGTTATTTACTATTTTATCTATGAAACTGACTTCTATTGTAATTAACTGAATCTTATGCCCGAGCTTCGCATTCGTAGACGCTTTCAACAATTGTTTGTGTAAATAATGACCTACCAACACTCTAACAGTCTAACGTTACAGGCAGAGAATGCTCTAGTCTGTTGTGCAGGTGCATAAAGTTGAAAATAAACAAATAATTCTTCCAACTCTTTATTCAATTTCTTTTAAGAAGATAGGATTCTTAAAGTGAGACAGTTAATTATTTTTTGTGTATTCTTTTTAATGAAAGTGGTTGTTAGTACCTACTTGATGTCTTGTGAAACGAAGTAAACGGCACTCTAAAACACGATCCTATTACCAGCGGGTTTACGACGAAATGAAACCTCATCACTTTAAATGCAGTGCACTAAATCTATATATGCCAAGTCCACTACATCATGACACTGCTTTAAAAACATAAATGTACATCAAACCCGTAAATTTAACCGCCTTTTGAGAATTTTGCACTCAGAGGCTTCCTATATCTACATTAGAGACGTAACATTAGAGATTATGTCGAACACCCCCACTATTGGGACATTATTATCATATAACATAAAAAAAATATCCAGAAACTCTATATAAGAGTTGGAAATTCAAGAGGTATATATGGTTTATCAATATTAAAATACAAGGACTTCCTATAACAGCTGAACCAAAATCCCGTATCAATCGTCAAATACCTTATTAATCATGTCTTGTTTATTTCTCGCAATCCCCTTTAAATCTCTTTTTAAACTTTTTAACTTTTCGATATTTAAAAAAAATGTTATTGTAACGTGAAACACAAAATATCATCTTCGACTTTATCTCTAACGAGTCAAAATTACACTTCAACGCTTGGATATAAATTTCCCGCATCGTATACTTAACCGCCGAATAGCGATGTGAACAAATAGCGATACAACTGTAGGGTAATCTAGACCGGGTTGATGGTTTACGAGCCAGTAATTACACCACTATACCCCTTATTTATGGACTTCTGTTAATTGATTTGTAAATGAAAAATGTTGTTTATGGTAAGGGGAGTTTTGAAATAATCGAGACAGAAACTATGATAGTTTTGTCAAACCATAAACGGGAACGTTGAAGCCAAAGATGAGCTTAAGAATTGATAGTACAATAAGATAAGCTGCAGAGGACCACCACCGCCCAGGATACACGCTAAATATATTGATGATGAGGGCAGGTTAAGTAAGGAGTACCTAATACTGGCGGTTTGTATGCAAAGGGCGATGAGATGGATGGCAAGAAGTAAGTGATAGGATATCACCTTCATCCACAAAGAAAAAAGCATGGTTTTCTATATCTATATGTAAATATAAATTGTACTACGTATTGTTACCACGTGGTACAGAATTTGTAACACAAGTTGACCTTTTGACAGAATGTTCAATTACTTTTTTGGTTCTCTGAGAGGCGTGGTATGTCATGCAATCATTAGAGGTAGTCCCCTCATGTAAATTCACAGCCTTATTCGTGCTCCTTTCTAACCTTGTCATTTGTGTTAAATAAATAACTTAGAATTTAATATGTACGTCTTCTACTTTATGGTATATACTTGCGTGTTGACAACCCTAATAAAACTATGGGCGATGTAGTATTCGCTCTGTTTTGTTTTAATTGTCAGTCTGATATTTTAACAGCCTCGGTACCTCGAAACAAAAGCTCAATTCGCATAATTAAAATTCACTTTTCAATTCACAGTTCTGATCTACTTTCCATTTCACGAACGTCATAAAAGATATTCCCATAGCTTATGTACAAGAGTTAGATAATTCTGACATTTGTGACATTTGTCAGATAATCTTTTCAATTATGTTGTGAAAATAATAATTTTATCTAATTTTTCCATAGTAGAAAATGTATTACAAACAATTTTTCTTTTCTTTAATTTTCTCTTTCACAAAAAGAATACCGTACATACACATAAAAGCCAGTTTCAAACAGAGTTCGATATAGAAATAGTTAAAAGATCGAAATTCAACGTTATCCAGCATCGAATATTAATATTTTCAGCTGGCTGCACCCAGAATGTAAGGGGTCTTGACCGCCACTATTACCTCGATATACATACGTAGCTACGTATATACTATGTGTAATTCGTCTGCTTCGTTGGTCTAGCGGTTAGTGTATGCCACTGCTGATCAAGAGATCTCAGGTTCGATTCCCGGATCAGTCCAAAAAGTATTATTAAGGTTTTCTGTTTATTGAAATGCTTAATAACGGTCCGGAGTTTGGAAGTTTGTGTCTTAACCTCAGTGCCTCGGAGAGCACATAAAGCCGTCGGACCTGAACTCTTCCCGATCGTGTGGGATAACCGTCCCATAGCATTATGAGAGTGAGGGAACAGAGAGTACACTTGTGTATTATTTCCTGCGTAGTTGGTTGGTCGCGGTTCAGACTGTCCACCGTGGACGAAATTGACAAGGGTTACATCATAATCATGTGTGGATAGATAATGCCAGTTCTATGTCTGTGGTATCGATATATCATGCGGTCTTCTAGGATTCCGATGAGAAACATTGATCTTAATTGGTGCCACTAACTGCGGTGATGGCGTCCATACGTTTCAGATACAATTCCTCGGGACTAATGTGCTTGATAATTTAATTATTTATGAAAATCTTTACGCACATATTGTAAGTTGCTAGGCCAATGAGTTTACCACTGGCTTGCTTCTTCATATTTTTATTTTAGTTGTACTATGATAACTAGACTGCTCATATACATCTAGACACAGAATAAATGACTTTGTTCATACAAAGATTTGCCGTAGATGGGAATCGAACCCACGACGTGTGACTTATGAATTTTAAACGTTTTTCAACCGAATCCAAAAAAAGATATTATTTGTGTATCTATGTGATACGTGATATCTTCGACATTCGTAAGTAGTATAGTAACTTTCAATATGATAATGGCTTTATTTAAAGTTGGTTCTATTTAAATCTGAGCAAAATATTTTATGTCCAAAGGCGGTATACTCTGCCTGATGGAAAGCATGAATAGAATCCAAAAGTGATGGACACCATACTCGTTGTGAATGCAGACAATGCAGTATGGTGACCCATACTATGGCGGCCTAGTGAGATGCTATTCATGTTTGGTACAGTCATCGTGATAGTGTAAATCTCACATACTTACCACGATAGCTGTCACCCCTGCATCAATGGGCCTCCGGACTCACACTCAACAACGAAACACGACATCACGGATTCTGTCGCTTTTTTCTTGTGTGAGAGGGTAGTACTGCCCCAGTTGAGCCGGTACCATGATTTACGTTTTAAAGTCAGTAATAAATTTGTAAAAGTTTTACTATAGCCGACGTAGTATCTATCATGTACAAATGGACTCTCAAAAGTATTATATTCTAAAATTCCAAATGCTAAAAACACAAAAGGGCTCTGTAAACAAAGACCTCTGTATGTCTATCTACGTAGACAGTTTAACATTCGTTAAGCATTCTCTTAAAAAGTGATAGCAAATTAAATATGATCAGAAAAACGCTTGCTAAAATGAAAATGTGCAAGTCCAATAAAAGTTTCCAAAGCCGTGAGACCTTGATTGGTGTGATTTCCTCCTTATTCAACCAACCAAGTCCTTAGACTAATGACTACACTATATACTAGTAAGTTCTTTATTCACTAAAACAACGCCAAAATACGCATAAAGGGAGAAATTAAGTTAAATTGATGCTGTAATAAGTTGGTTACATACTAGGTGGGCGTTCTTGTTTGAACACATAGATCATGACAGGTTATAGCCAGGCGTAGCCAGGTTTATCTACCTAGGTAATGTTACGGAGAATTTTTTTTTTTATTTTACGAGCCTGTCAAAGTGACTCTGCCTGATGGAAAGTATGAATAGAATCCAAGAGTTGTGGTCACTACACTCATTGCAAATGCAGACAATGCAGTATGGTGACCCACACTGTGGCGGCCATGCTTATTCACACCCCGCTTGGGGACGTAAGAGGCATGACAGTCATCGTGAGAGTGTAAGACTTACACAGTTACCACGATAACTGTCACCCCTGCATCAATGGGCCTCCGGTCTCGCACTCACCAACGAAACACGACAACACGGATGTTGGCGCTTTAGGTTGGTCTTCTGTGGGAGGGTAGTACTGCTCCGGTCGAACCTTAGTTATTAGTTATGGTTTTGGTTTCCAGGTTAGTTTTATGATTACTTATACGTATATCTTGGTTCTTAGGTTCAATTAATGTACATATTTGAACAAACATGGATTGGATTTTTTTGAATCCTTTTTTAGGAAAATCTTGACTTTTTAAAATTTCATTTTTCTCAACATTTCAGTTTTACTTGAAAATATGTTATGCTTATTGATAGGTTAGTTTGTTGGTCTAGTTAAGTAAACCTTGGTGTGTGATAGAGTGTGAGTTAGATTGCCATCCATGAAAAATGTGAGCATGATAATTTATTTGATCACCAGCTATCAATGTCACTTGTGATCACCAGTTTGGTTACATTATCAATGAGATATAATAGGATAGAGGAAAAGATAAATAAACTTTGGTTCTTCTTGCTCTAGTTCCCAAATAAAATCTAATTCATAAGTAAAAGTAAACAAAAAGTATTCATATTTTAAAATTTTAAATATTATAATTTTACTCGGACGCAAAAAAATCTTACCTGTAAAAAAAATTGTATTTGTAATACGGCAGGAATTAGGTGCGTGGGTGTCTTCGCTCTTATACCAGCATCAGGGTTTGCAATGGTATGGAAGTTAAATAGAGCCTATAGATTCTCGACCCTTATGTTAAGAGGGTAAAGCTTTTATTCGATTGTAATCTCGTTGAGCGTTTTATTATCTGGCTAAGCTGATATGTATTCTGAGTTATAGATTTATATACCGTTGTTGAAGTCTGCCCTGAGGGGACTATTGTATGTGTTCTTATTATTTGTTGCTTCATGTAAAATTATTTAAATAGAGTGTGTAGTTTAATATTATATATATGTATATCTTAGTAGGATATTACTAATGAGTTTATTGGACTCAAGTGTATGAGAAGTAAGGAAGTCGAGCGTACCACCAGCATAAAGTAAATAATATCAACTTCAACTCGGTGGCGTAGCGGTAGTGAAGTGTATCAAATGTTCGAAATATTTATTTATTTAGTATGCCTAGAAGAAATTGGGTTTAGCGATAAGGTCGTTTTTTGTACATGACCACCCAACTGATATGCTCTTGTATATAATCTGTAAAAAAATGGGTGTACAATAAAGTTTATTCTATTCTGTTCTCATATGATTGAGTAATATAAAAACAACAATAGATATAAAAAAATGACAGTAAAAGATTTTTGTGTATGGTAGATTATTGAAAAAAAGCCGAAATTAAAGCAACTGCTTGCCCGAAAATAGGATAAAGTGACTTGCATGCTTAGGTGAAGCGGTACACTAAACTTTTTATTTTTATTTTGTTTCAAAAGCTTTAACAGTTTTGCAGCCTCTCATTTGTAGGATAGAAGCAATTCAAAATGAAGCAGGAGTTACAAATATTTGAAGTGTGTTCAGAAGTTTTTTTTTTTAATAAATTTAATGTTACTAAATTGAATATTGAGTATACCTAGTAATATCTGTATATAGGTAGCAAACCAATTATAATTGTTAACGGTCCACTAAATAAAATACATAATTACTATTATACGAGTGTAAAATATAAACAGCTACGACACAAAATAGCAAAGCCATTTCGTTTTTTAGGTTAAGAACTCATCGTCACTCACCCTCTTTCTAACTAATATTTTAAACATTCCGACTCTATTTCAAATTCAATCCCAACACGTACTATATTCATATACCGACCAACTTTACAAACACTCGAACGACAAATACACACAACAATAGATCCATTACCACTTTTGAATGGACGTCGACACAACCGGCCACCACAGAATCAGCAATAGTTTGTGTTAAATGCGTTTCACCCAGGTGACAACCATGACGTGAACACGGAAAACATTTTAACCCGTTAGTGGTGCGGTCACATCGACCCGGACAATTGGACGAATTACGAAAGAAGTGGCAATTGCGGAATTCGTATTTACCGCTTGGGAACATTTGGGTTGTTGAATAGTGTCAACTGCATTTTACCTTTGGAAAATAATTTTACTTCACGTCCTACAATGTAATTCTTTGTACGTTAGACGTAAAAAATCCAAAAAAAACATATATATCTTGATGGTCCGATTACTCGGTGTATTAAGTGTCTATCAATTGCGTTCACTCCGGTTCATTACTGATCACCACTTTCGAAAACACCACGTACTTGTAAAAACTTTACATCGTGGTATAATAACACATAAATATCAATGGAAAATATTTTTAGTATCTTAATTTTTTTTTGTACTTCTTTCGTTGTTATATTTTTCATTCAAACGTTGGGATACCGACCACCTTAGTTTTAGTCCACTTGTCATAACGTTCTAATTCTGACCGCAGCAATACCAGCGCCAGATGTTTGCATGACAAACGGCGACGAGCTCAGCTTCTTAAATTTAATTCTCTGAGGTTTTATGAACAAAATTTGTAACACTTTGGAATTGAGAATCCTAACAAGATAGAAGTTTATACAGACTTTTATTAAAATATTGTTGTAATATTCAAGTGTTTAAAAAGCAAGTGAGTGTTTGATTTTAAATAAGTTTATTATTTTTTTTAAAATTAAGGAGACGATGATGATCCCATTGATGCAGGAATGACAGTCATCGTGATAATTGTGTAAGTATTACACTGCCACGATAATTGTCATGCCTTTTACGTCTCCAAGTGAGGTGTAAAAAAGCAACTAGACCGCCATAGTGTGGGTCACCATAGTTTATTGTCTGCATTCACAATGAGTATGGTGACCACAGCTCTTGGATTCTATTCATGCTTTCCAACAGGCAGAGTAGTCACTTTTGCGGACTCTTAAAATAGAAAAAAAAAACCAAAAAACCACCTAACAGAGCAATGATCTGTGGAGTGGTAGAGACGGTAGGAAAATTATGATGAGTATCGTAATGATATATTTTTGGTCTAAGACTAGATATCGTTCAGCTAATTGTCTACTTGTACCATTTCAAAAACATAACACTTTAACACGAGCCTTTGCGAAAAGAGAAACGTTGATTTGTAACCAAAACAAGCCTGCATTATAAGCCTTCAGCTTAAAAACGTATAAACATTGTGTTAATGTGAACTCTTTTAAACCACGCAAATGTAATTACATTAACAAAACAATATTCAAAACATTGGCCCTAAAAAGCAGATTATAAAAATTAGACTTCATTTTTGCGTTAGGTCAAAACGTCGTCCTCGATGGCTCACGTTTCATACATCACTCATCCCAGGACAGATTGAAAAGTATGCATAATTTTGTAATAATAAATCCCAACCAGTATTTGTATTTATGATTTTGAAACAACGGGTTCAAATTACATGCGGCGTTTTGATATATAGCCTTTCTAAAGTGAGAATAACAAATGGAGTGTACTGTATCAAATGTTTGTCAAACCTACGCCAACAGGTTGGGCTTGAAATACATTTTCATGTATGGCAGACTGTGGTCTTGGTAATATTTCATTTACGTGGGTGTTCTTTGTCCACGCTGTACCTGAATGGTGTACCTATGTCAGAGGTGGAAATATGAAAACAAATGTTTTGTAACTTGAAAGTTAGAGACACAGAACGCAACATTAATGTAATGGTTTCTCGACACCTGTGTTTTCCGGGTAAACTTGAATTAATATCAGTTCTTAACATCAACACGTTGGTGGTTTTTTTACTTTGTTAATTACGCCTTACAGACTTAGAATAAACTGTAGGCGAATTTTAAAGATTTCAACTTCTCAGTGAAGTTGAAGTCAGAAAAAAGGTCCAAAGCTATTTGCGAAAAATAGAAGTCAAAGATAATTGATAATTTTAAAGCTTACTCAATCGATAGATAAGTTTAAGTAGTGAAAATACATATTAGATGCACTAATTATTTAAAATATCGAAAATTATGACAACCAAACTGTTCGTAAAAAAGAAATTACGAAAGAAAATTAAAGGAAGCAACGACTTTTATCATAAAAAAGACGATTGGAAACAGAAACAGATAATTAACTTAAATTATAGAAAAGAAAAAAAAACAACGAAAAAGTAAAAACAGAAATCGTACGTACGAGTAAATACTTTAATTAAACTCGTAGAAGAAGTTAAACAAACATGATGTTTTAACGAAATCTGTACAAATTTCTTGACACTCAATAAGTTCAAATGTAAAACACGTTAACCAAACGGGAAGTGAAGAAACTTTTACATACCAACTCCGAGAACGTTGTTCCATCAATAGAACGAAAAATAAACGAAAATTTGTCTGTTCACTCAAAGCCACACGTCTGACGTGTAATGCACTTGGGTTTGTGGAAACAAATCACTTGACGCAACGAATTAACTTCGAGACATCAGTGTTTATTTAAGCGTAGTCGATTTGGAATAACTGCTTGTAAGAGGCCTCGAAGACAGCGAAATAACAAAGTATTTGTTAAACTCTAAGAGTCACCGCGCACTTGTCAACTTTAATCGAACGATTGCTTTTTTAGTTTTAAGTAAAATCGAACAGTCGAGTAAGTAGAACAGATCAGTAAATGACGACACTGAGAATGACTATTCATGAGAATGTGAAGATGATGATGAAGATACAGGGGGAAGAAGACACACTAATTTCATTCCTTTGGTGAAAAAAAATGAAAGAACTCTTTAACATTGATTGATACTCTGGCAGAAATAAATATGTGGAGAAATGAGGCAAATTCAAATTTTTTCGTAAGACCTGTATAAACGACTTGCATGACTACTCATAATGATTATAGCATAATATGTGTGAAGTAGGGTGCAAGCCACAGATTGCTCTTAATCAATTATCTTACTACCAAACGATTGCAGTTGAGAGTTTAAGTATGAATATTCCAGAATTTACTGAAACCAGTTTATGGAATATTTTCATTCTTTGTCTGGTGTAAACGTGTAATTTTTACTTAAAAATCACAAAACTAAATAATGAACGGGGAGTGCAATCACGGTCGTTGCGCGATAGTCACTACACTATCGCTTGATTAAAAATTACTCGTGCGCGTTGGGCCTTAAATGCATGTGGAGTTACGCTACAAGTTTTAATAAGAAAAAAATTCTGAGTCCACTTTGTGCTAAGCAGTTACAGTAAAACAACACGATTGAGAACGTTCTACGATTGTTTTTTACAACGATTATCCAGTAATAAACTTGTTCACACTTGATCTTGGATATTATTTACAGTAGAAATAGAAATATAAGGGATTATAAGAATTGTGAGTCGTGCATGTTTCGGCAATAATGACCTACAGCCGCACGGTACATATACTCGTATATACACATGGTAAGGCTGCCCGCCTGCAGTATTTTAATTTTATATACCTACTATTTGAGTTTGTTTCTAATTTTGTGCAAGTAAACATTATGTATTTAATTTTTAGAAATGAAATCCGTTGTGAACGAACAGCTAGTGTTCATTAAAAATACCTGTTGTGTTTTCTGATTAGTAGATTTAATAAAAATATATAATAACATCTTTAATTATTGACAATTTACCACTGAAAAATATTTGCATCTCACCTGACATTTTTTTTTTAAATTTAATATAATAATGTATCCCGATATTGTTGTGTTATTTAAATTAAATATTCACCATATCACCACATCGTTCGCTCGTCACTGCAACAATTTCACGACTAAATGTGTACTGAGTGTGTACCGAACTCGGGGTGCGGAGATAAAATACTTTTAGATACCTATATAGTGTTAAAGTCTTAAGCGAAAAGAGGATCGCGTGCGTCATACAATTTACAGTACTAAAATAATATGTCTAATATAATTAACTAATTACAAACTTACTTAGTTACTTACTTTGAATAATAAACTACAATTAATTCTTAATTTAGGCACCACCCCAATTATGAACCATGTAAGAGACTACATGATGAAAACTACATGGCAACAATTTATTTACTTTTATGTAGGTAATAATATCTACATACTCGTAGTTATGTGGTACTAAAGGTCACTGTGGTGACGGATAAAGAGTATGGACTACTACTACCCCTGTTCATTCCTTGGATATCGTAACAGCCGACTCAGGCAGTAAAATTTACTGCAAAAAGAACGAAAACTGGACACGAACTAACTTTTTTAACGCGTGGTCGCCACCCCAGTCGGATTTGCGGCGGGATGGTGTGTTGGAATCGGACAGACTAAAACCACACGGTGTGCCATTTTGCGCCTGAGGTAGTAGAAATCCAGGAACAACTGTTATTACGACATCCAGATATACAAATCTTTTTCTTTTTTTTAACGTGAAGTAACGTGTGATAACCCCCTCGGGCCATCACCCCACCGGGGTTTCCGGTAGGGTGGTGTGTCAGACTCGGACCAACTAAAACCACACGGCCTAAAAGTACAAAAATGTATTTTTAGTATACTGCCATGTATGTTTATATTGTTTTTAAATTTTTATTAAAGTTTTATTTATGTATTAGGCTACTATCAATAGTTATTTTTACTCGTAAATAATTGCTTTTACTCAGAATAAAGTAAAAAAATATATTTAGATATGTATCCGGTGTATATAAGTACGAATATAGTATCACAAACGAACTAGAACATAATATGAATACCTATTTAAAAAGAAGTCAGTGTACATTTATTAAATTAAAACTGCATTGGTCCACAGAGAAAAAAAAAAATCAGTGTTTCATTTTTGTTGTTAGTATACTGTTGATTATAAATAATAATGTCATTATAATCATTTATTGCTTTCAATAAATTGTAATCCTATTTGTGATTAATGTTGATTGGCCTGTTGGTTTACTAGCAAAGTCAGTCTAGTTACTACTGGTTCGGTATAGCCTGAAATTAGACAACCTAGTTTAAAATGTGTCAAGTTAGTAGGATTAATTTTTAAATTCCAAATCCAATGTAAATAAGTCTTAGACTACTCTTAAGAAAGATCTTTTGAGATCAAATCGACCCAGTTATCAATTTTTTTTTCTTTCTATATTAAGAGCGTGCCAAAGTGACTACTCTGCATGATGGAAAGCATGAATAGAATCCAAGAGTTGTGGTCACCATACTCATTGCAAATGCAGACAATGCAGTATGGTGACCCACACTATGGTGGCCCTGTGAGATGCTTTTTCACACCCCGCTTGAGGACGTAAAAGGCATGACTGTCATCGTGACAGGGGAAGGCTCACACAGTTACTACGATAACTGTCACCTCTGCATCAATGGGCCTCCGGTGTTAAATACTTCATCTAAGACTGGTTCCTTGTTATCCATACGAAATAGCAAACTTAATATCCAAAGAAAGTAATAAAGAGACAAGTGCCTCTTAATCCTATCATGGGATCATGTATGTTCAAGAGCGGAACAAATACCTGCTACAGGTTTATCGAGAGGTCTATAAGAGGTGAAATAACCGTAATCGACTCTGAGATAATCATACGAATAAAAACTGTATCGAGTAGGCAGTGTTGTAGATGAACCGGCTCAGAGATCGATATTTTTTGTTGATTGTAACGGTCTGTATATGTATAAGTATGAGTTTATTTATGTTACTGCGATGTTCGCAGTAGCAGACATTCTTCTGGATGTTATTTTTAGAGTTTACATATGTATGTTTGTAGTTTTTTTGCGAAAAAATAATTATTTTTTCAAAATACAATTAGATTAATGCATTAAAAACGGGTAGAAATAGGCTTATTAGTTTTTAAGATTAGCACACATTAACGAATTTAAAGATATACCATCTGCAGCGTGCATATCTTTATTGAAAAACTGTTATTATAACATTTAAACTTATGTATAAATGTGTTAAGCTTTCTAGTAAATAAATATTTCTGATATAACTGCTATTTTCCTAGCGAAGGTTAATTCCTGTAAATAAAACGTTTAAAATTTATTGCCGATCTTTTCTCGATCACACAATGTATGTACTCTGAATTATACTCGTATTGTGATCGTAAGTTTAATCGATTATTGCCTAGTTTTAGTAATTCTCTGCTATGAAAATAACTTTCAGGAGTGGTTAGGAATTCAATTTTGAACATACTTTTCTTACTAGAATTGACCTTTTGGACCCATTAGACTTAAATTTATTTAGAAATAAGAAATAGTGGAAAATAGCGCTAAATTTGTCTCATGATATTTGAGTCTGTTTGTCCTTGACTACATGCTTATATGTATGATTTTATAAGCTGTAGGTCAATTAAATTAGGCGTCTTAACATTGCTGTCTGCCTTTGTGTTGTTTTGTTTCGTTTTGTATTTTTATGTTTTTATATTTTGGACTACAAATTTTCACAATAAACTTTATCATTAATACCTGAGATCTTACTCATGTCAA
The DNA here is from genome assembly GCA_949316085.1 of Hypercompe scribonia. Taxonomy (NCBI): domain Eukaryota; kingdom Metazoa; phylum Arthropoda; class Insecta; order Lepidoptera; family Erebidae; genus Hypercompe; species Hypercompe scribonia. The sequence goes on along the minus strand of OX438967.1, from coordinate 3,620,929 downwards.
TACTAAAATCTGAATGTTTTCTATAAATGTTGTGTTTGCCGATTGGTTTGTACACATATACTTTATTTATCATGCATGTATTATTTTTAAGTAATATGTAACAATTGTAGGCAAATCTAAATAAATAAATAGTTCTAAGATAATTACATAAAATCAAATAACAGTTATTCTTAAGAATTCGCACGTAATAAGCCGGTCATCAACCCTTGACAAGCTATAAATCATTGTGAGACTTACTTTGCGGAGTTAAAAGCACAATCGTTTTATTCACAGAACATAATTACTTAAGATTATTAAAAAACTAGATATGTTTTAGTTATATGAGCTATGAAGGTTTATATCAAGAGGTCAACATCACCAGGTTATTGCTTGCAAGATTACTCTAGAAGGCGTTGACTTGAAGGCGTTACAATTAGATTGAGCTACCATTATCTAAAGGTCATTAAACACTTAGTATATAGATTACTTTATCGTTTTTGCTATTATTATGGATTAATCTTTTTGATACATTGACGATTCGTTATGATTTAAAATATTGCCAGTTATAACTGAGCAAGTAATGGCTTGGTTAATATACTTAGCAAATTGATTTAGATTAAGCATGTTTTTAATTTAACTTTATTGGATTTCATTTTTATAATTGGTTCATTTTTTACATTATATTTTACAAATCAATTCATAAATAACTCATTCCAATGCATACAACCATCAAAAAAAGTTCGCGTTCACTTGGAAAAGTTGATATATTTTTGCTTATGGCAATATTTAATTAAAACGCTTAATTTTTTTTAGAATTTCTAAGATTCTTTGAAGTCAAAGACACTTTTTTTTTTTACGTAACAGCTTTAGTTTGTCATTAACCAAATGTACGAGTATCCTTTTTGTGGCAACCGTTGTTTCAGACGTCACATGTCCACAGATATAGACTTCCGCAAATACAAACTATAAACACGTGTAAACGAATAGGAACGCTTTAAGCTCAGGACCATTAACAATAATCCTTTTTATTTCCCTGTGAAAGTACCCTGCTGTACATAAAACAAACCTAACACCATTACGTCAAGGTTTTCTTTCATTTGGCAACCGGCATTGGCTGAAATGTCGCATCGTTAATAAAGATTTCAACTTGGTTAGCCAGTGTGTATTAAAAATAAAATAGCTATTATTCAAGTCATAATGTGAAGAAAAAACTAAAATAATAGCGACGGGGTTTAAAGGGGTTGTTACAATGGCATTTTTTCGCTTTTAAGTGGTGTATTTAAATGTTTAAGATGGGAATTAAAAGTGGGTTTCGACTTGATGTGGGGTAGGTATGATTTATTGGTGCATTAAGGTATGATTATGATATTAAAATCCGTTCATTAATCATTTTTTTGTTATGATCTGAGCGCATAAATTACAGGTTATATCATCGTAAAGCTTTGTTTCTTTACTACGGTTTTATTTTTATACTGTTAAGGTAGTAAACCTCTCCTCTGGGCTTTGTTTTTTTATTGATAGGGTGGAAAACTCTTCGGATCTTTTGCTCCTTGGTGTACAGGAGTCCGTGGTGTTCCTATTAAAAACCACCCCGAAGCCGGCCTCTGGCACACTACTCTAAGAGTAACTTGAAGTATATGATTTCAGGTTCTCCCCAAATCGACAAGCCTTTCTTCTCTAGGCCTATGTCCAACAGTGGACTGTTAAATTCTGTTGATGGATGATGATAGTAAACAAATATTTGATAAAGATACATTTAACAAAAGTATTTTTTAGAATATTATCTATTTGATGACAATCGTTGAACTGTGGACGTAATATTCAATGGTTAAGTCATACTAGAATCATTTATGTTGACTTGTCTAATCTTGACTGCTATGCTAAAGGACGATTCTCACCCAGGACAAATATTATGTGATGAGATCACTGGGTGCGATTTATCTGTCATAATATATGTATGTGTTCAGAAATATTTATGCCCGGTTCATGACAAAAGACTTGCCGTCTATGACGTAAGAGGATTTTTTTTTTGAAATAGGAACCTAGCAAAGTGACGCAATTCTACCTGATGGAAAGTATGAATAGAATCCAAGAGTGGTGGTCGCCGTACTCACTGCAGACAGTGCAGTATGGCGACCCACGCTATGGCGGCCTAGTGAGATGCTTTTTCACGCCCTGCTTAAAGGACCCGGGATCGTAGTGGCAGAGAAACATGTGCGCTGGTAATGAATTCCAGGCTTTAACTGATTTACACAGGAAGGAAGATCCGAACCGTTTAGTTCGGGAGCGTATGTCTACCATTCTGAAACGGTGACTTCCAAGGCCAGCACGAGTTGTCCTGTAGAGGAACGGAGAGGTTGGGATCAGTTGGAAGAGTTCATCAGAACACTCTCGATAGGAAGGCGATAGAGGACTGCCATAGACGCGACATCTCTTCGCAACTGCAAAATTAAAATTACTCTTCTTCAATTATGTGGGCACTTAATGCACTACTGACAACTTCTTAGGAGTGTGTACGTATGTATATGAAAATCACGCATTGACAGTTATCGTGATAACTATGTGAGCCTTACATTGCCACGATGACTGTCATACCTTTTACGTCCCAAAGCGTGGCATGAAATAGTATCTCACTAGGCCGACATAGTGGGTCACCACACTGCATTGTCTGCATTTGCTACCAGTATGGTGACCACAATTCTTTGGATTCTATTCATGCTTTCTATTAGGCAGAGTAGAGTCACTTTGGCAGGCTCTTCATATAGAAAAAGAAATTACCTTATATTAATGTTCAAATAGTGTTTATAGTGTGTACTATCCTTAACCGTTCCTGTGGATAAATCCAGAGATTAATTAGCTATTTGAAATAATACTTATGCGAGGCTGAAGTTAGTAGCACTCATTTGCCATAGTAGACGTTGCTGATAAAAAATGGTTAAGAATTTTTACACACTTTTTTTTTGTCTATATGAAGAGCCTGCCAAAGTGACTCTACTCGGCCTGATGGAAAGCATAAATAGAATTCAAACAGTTGTGGTCACCATACTCATTGCAAATGCAGACAACGCAGTGTGATGACCTATATAATGGCGGCCTAGTAAGATGCTTTTTCACACCACGCTTGGAGACGTAATAGGCATGATAGTCATCGTGATAGTAAACCTTATATAGTTATCACGATAACTGTCACCCCTACATCAATGGGCACATACACTTACGTGAAACTACTATTATATATATACATTCTGTACCTATATATCTAACCATTTACAGTGGCTTTATCTTACGTCTAATTTAACTTCATAAAGGCGAAAGTTTGTGTGGATGTATAATGTTTGTTACTCTTTTACGCAAAACCGTCTCTACAGATCTGGCTGAAATTTTTCACACAGATAGACTATAAATCTGTAATGATACATAGGTTACTTTTTATCATGCAAAATATTATGTTCTCGTGGTATGAGCAAGGTATAGCAACCACCACGGGACGTAGAGTTAGTTCTTGATAAAACGCAAAACAATACATATTCACACCTGAAACCTGAGTTTTTTCGAGTGATTCTTGTAATAGAATAAGGATAGCAGAGTAAAGTCAAAATTACGTAAAAACAAGTAAAAAATAACAATCTAAATAGAAATAGATCTAAATTAACTTAACATAATAACTCTTGGATAGAGATTATGAAAAATGCTATCAATACGAGTAAATGTTTGTAATAATAAATTGTGGTGGAAGTATGACGTCATAATAACAAATAAATAAATAAAATAACTTAAAATATTTCGGACATTTGACACACAACGCTATCTAGTTTCAAACTAAGCAGAGCTTGTGCTACGATAACTAGACTGACTGATAGAATACTTATATCCTTTTTTTTGTAAGTACATACATATTATATATAGAAAACATCCAAACACCCAAACAAATATTTGCATATAATTTAATATGGGGTCCAACGCGAAAATCGATCCCGAGACCTCAAGCACCAAGGCAGTCATTTGTAGTATACTTTAGGTATACTTCATGATTCGTTCACTCAAACTGAAAAAAAATACAAACCAAAGTCGGAAAATTGAGGAGTGTCCACAAATGAATATCCCCGCATTAATTTAATTCGTTGTTTAGCAAAATAAGATCTTTCGTACGCTAAATAATCTATAAATGTCAAATAATTTCCACAAACGAAGGCGTTTATTTCCCAGGTTATTAAATACAAATGAACAAGTTTAAAAACAAATTCTAGCAGACCCGAAGGTTTTATAAATAGCCCACTTTACCAAATCCATCACGGGTCGCGTGTTATGACTCAAGGTAACCCCTGCGTTAAATTAGTTATTATGGTGTATATACTTACCTATATTCTACTTCTGGCGTAGACAAGGTTACATAACTTATCGGAGAGCTCACGGGCTATGGCAGTTATTGCCATGAAATGGTATTTTCTATTTTTTATAAGTTGTTAAACTGGAAGTTGTGGGTTCGATTCCAACTCAGAACAAATATTATGTGATTAACAGGATCATTTGTTCTGTGTATAGGTGTAATTTATTTGTATATCTGAGTGTATTAAAATGAATTTCTATTTCACTTGGTCACGGTATCACGCGTGAACGGTTGGACCAATTTCGCTAATTATTTCAATTTTGGATATCCTATTTATCAAAGTAGGCTAAAGGCCATTAAACATCACGCTTATACTAATAGGAGCCGAGCATCAATGAAAAATGTTACAGAAAAAGGTCAATTTATTATTTTTGAGAGACATTTAATAGTAAAAATATTCATTTCCGATGAAAGAAGAAACTAGGAAATGTTAAACAAATCCATCACAGTACGTTAAAATAACTCTCTTCCAAAAGTTTTTATAGAAAGCCCCGAAAATATGTTTACGACTTCATATACAAGGAAACAATCAATTGAAGACAGTCACACGTTAATAACGAATGGCGCACATGTGTAATGTGTTAGACACGTCGACACATGCCACTGTGCTGGCTAACTCGTAAATCCATCCCGAGTGACATTAAGCACTGCTATATAGATGCTTTGGATTGAGTGCTTCCAGCGTCTTGGAGCTGTCGTAATAAGTATTGCAAGACCAGGAGTTGCATAACTAAAATGCTTATTAAGGTCAAAACTTTAGATATTTACCAACAGGAAATGATGATTTGGATAAGGTAGGAAGGATACGGTCGACAGCCGGATGACGTAGTAGTTTGCGTAACAGACTTTGGCGTGCAGTGCTACGCTATAGGCTGCAGATTAGTTTCCCGCTGAATTCAACTCTTGCAATTACATTTTATTTACAAAAAAAGTGTATTATGTTTGTTATTATATGTTAAACTTTGGTGTCTAAGACCAAATACAAACTCTGCTTAGTTTGGAACTCGATGACGTTGAGAATGTGATAAATATTATTAAAGAACATGTACACTGACATAATGGCAACTATCATCATTTACAACCGTTAACAGTCCACTGTTGGACATAGTCCTCTCCTTAGAAAGGAGGCTTGAGTCTGTTATGCTATGCTGGCCAGTCAGTTGTTTCAAGTTCTGGATGTTGTAATAACGGCTGTTCCCGGATCCCTCTTATGTCAGGCGCAGAGTGGCACACCGTGTGGTTTTAGTCGGTCCGATTCCGACACACCACCCCGCCGTATACCCCTGTAGGGTGACAGCCCGAGGGGGTTTCCACACGTTAAAAAAAATAGAAAAAGAAAGGGATTTGTTTCAAGTTTCCTTTCTTGTTACATTACTATGATCCCGCGTATTTTGCTCCCTCAGCCGGGTCATACGACACCCATGGGATGAATAGGGGTGTTGACGCTCCGTATTCTTAATCCATCATCATATGAACAATTAGATATTACTTTGTTGTGGCAACAAATGAAGATATTAAATTTAAACATCAAAAATTCATGTCTTATATGTTACATGAACAATAGTAATAGATACTCTGACTAGATTAGAAGACCCTAGCAGACTGAGACGCATTAGAGGGCATTTAGAAACATACTTTTAGATGTATTTGTTCTTATCTTACGCTTGGTTTTATATTATCTATTTCTTTTGAGTATATATTTCATCTAAAAGCCTGATACTCATATCAGTTTCGAGAGAAGACGACAGGTTTTTTTTTACTTTAAACTAATACATAGGTACAAAATTGTGTTATTTTTTCTTTATTATCACTAATGTGTCCACACAATGGCTTATCTGAAACTATACCAGAATAAAGTGACCATAAATCGGGACAGACACAGATATTCCTAATAAAAATTATCTATATTATCGTTGGCGATAAAAATAACGTAACACCATAAAACGATATCAGTAATATGACGGTCGAATCAACTTAAAAGAATCATTCATTGTGACTAATTTTATTTATGGTGAGGCACCCCTAACGCATTTATTACCGCGAAACGGCCAAGCCAATAAAACCACTGAATCAAAGAGAAAAAGTGCTCTCAGTTCTATAAATATTTTATTTCGGATAGTGAGAAGTAGGGTCGCCATGAGAGTCGGTAATAGAAACTTTACAGTCCGACCTTCGCGAGTTGCTCTCGGTTTTTATGTTTCACTTTAAGTTTTAGTTATTTCTTAACGGTCGGATGCAATAAATGTACAATTGTACATACAAGTGTTCAAAGTATTATATAATTTTACGTCTATATATTCACAAATACGGATTTGTAGTGTTCTATGAAAATATACATATGCTTTTATAATTATAGCTCCATAATAAAGATGTGTTAAAAAAATCCTATGTAAATATGTTTTAAACAAACAAGAGAAGGTCTACTATTATCCTTGTTTATGTGTGTTAATAGATAACATCTGGTGTACCATGAGTATCTGTGCTAGTAACAAACACTTCCTTTGAAAATAAAAAGAAACATTTCACACAGAGAAAACTCAACATTTTTGAATGTTCCTTTTCTTACTAAAGCTAAAGTAACTTTGTCTAAAGTATTAAAACTTAAAAACTCCAACACGAACACCAACTTTCCTTTACAGCGTTACTTAGTTTATTAATAAACTAGAAGCCTTTACTCACGTAGTCTCCACTATATTTCACTTCCAACAAACTCGGAGAGTCCTTCAAATCTCTCCCTCATGGCCGCCGTACATCGAAAGCCCGGGGAACTTTTACTAATGTGTGCTAGTCAAATGGACTCTCGAGACTTCACCCGTTGAATAAACCGCCTTATGTCTATGTTATAGAGTGGAAAATATAATGATGGAAAGATTATATAAATAACAGCGTTAGCTTGTTCGTCTGCCACTCATGCATATGGAAATAGGGACTTAGGTCATAGAATAAAATGGGTAGGTACTGTTTTGATAGTTTTATTTGTGTACCTTTTCGGATTTGTGGTGTGAAGAGATCGTAAACAGTGGTTGGTCCCCTCTGAGTAACGTATTGGGTGTAAATGCTTTACGATCGGCGTGACGTGTATGTACTTGTATGGTGATGTTTTGAAGGGTCCGTTTAATTGCGAGATAGTTAATTGAATTGTGAAGAGAGTCTTACAGCTCATTTTTTATACAGGCTGGCAAATTAAAAATAATAAACGGTAGGTAACTGTATGTGGTTACGGATTAAGAACACGTAATGTTACCACCCCTATTCTTCCCATGAGTGTCATGAGAAGTGACTAAAGGAACAAAATATGGAAGTAAATAGTACTGCAAAGAGAAGGAAAAATTGAAACAAACCCTTTTTTTTAACGTGTGGAAACCCCCTCGGGCTCTCACCCCACCGGGGTTTACGGCGGGGTGGTGTGTCGGAATCGGACCGACTAAAACCACACGGTGTGCCACTCTGCGCCTGACAAAGGAGGGATCCGGGAACAGCTGTTATTACGACATCTAGAACTTGAAACAAATCCTCTACCAACCCATCTGGCCGGGTGGCATAGTGAACCAGAAACTCCGTGCTAAGGCGAAGCCTATGTCCAGCTGTCGACTGTTAAAGGTTTTTGATGATATCCTATATAGTATGCTTATAATTTAAGCATAAGGATGTTGTTTTTGAAAAACTAGGTATGAGAAATTAAACAAAAATACTAAATAATACAAAAGGCAATGACGACACAACCAATCACAGAAAAGTTTTCGAGACATGACGTATAGACAATATGATCGTAGCTTTTAAATATCGAGAAAAAGGGTTGACGATACTCCAAATGGAACATTGAATTCTTATTAAACCTATATTTTATAATATGGATGGGGGACCAAAACACTGGCGAGACGTGGGCGTTTCATATGCCTTTGGATACCCTTCCAGAGAAACAGGCGTGATTTTATGCATCTATGTATATATTTTATAATATAACCGAGTTCCGTTCAATATATTCCAACAAGGGAACATTCTGTATTCCAAGTAACCTACATTAATCATCTCTAACATATATTTTTCCAACAGACCACTTAGTACAATAACGATAACCTCAACCCTTTATTACCAAGCATAATGAACAATGTATCCTCACAAATAAATAGAAGAATGTCTGAGTCCGATAATTACGACCCGTGTGCAAATTTAATAACTCGACGTTCGACGGGTTAGATTTATTGTTCACGGATACGACACGACTAGCTAACGAGGTGAGAGACAAAATTTCGTTAAGGTTTCGGTGTACATTTATCATAACTTTATTTATGATTTCTTCTTGAATAGGTCTTTTGCTTATTAGATATATAGGTGGACTGAATGCTTTAGATTTTACTTATCAGATACCACTTGAGAGCAGCAGAGTGTTCAATATAATACATCTAAATAAACATTTTTTAATTAAAAATTAATCAGTTGACTTGACAGAGTCAGAGAACAACGATACAGAAGTAGCAGGGGTGACAGTTATCGTGGTAACTGTGTAAGCCTTACACTGTCACAATGACTGTTATGGCTTTTACGTCCCCAAGCGGTGTGTGAAAAAACATCTCACAAGGCCGCCATAGTGTGGGTCACCATACTGCATTGTCTGCATTTGCAATGAGAATGGTGACCACAACTCTTGGATTCTTTTCATGCTTTCCATCAGGCAGAGTAGAATCACTTTGGTGGGCTCTTAATATAGAAAAAAATATATATATAGCTGTCCCAGCTCTGAGGCTACTTTGTAATCTTTACCATAATGCCTATAAAGTCTCCATTAATATGGAAATCATTTTTAGTGCACTGTTTCTTTTACTGTAAATCATATCGAAAAACTTGGATGCCGCTACCATAAAGTGTTAGTGTACCAAGTTACAATATATAAAAACGACTGTCTAGCATTTTCGTTACTACACAAGAATTCAGGCCATCAGATTCTATTGACTATATCACGGGATGACTGAAATAATAAAACAGCACAATTTTAAAAAAAAATATATAAAGGTGACTGGTCACCACAATCCCAGCTGGTATGACGAGCTGGTACCCAATCAATGGTCGAAAAATACGCATACGTAATCGTATGGTGTAAACGCCCTTACCGTATTTGCTTACCGCTGCCGCTCGTCAATCACACGCGGGCTGACTGTGCATTTCAATTTAAAGCATGCGCACACTTACCAGCTGTTTAACGCCTCGATACACTTTATAGCCGATAATCTGTAAGAGTTTAAGACCTCACTCGAACATCATACTAAGCACATACATACATAAAATCACGCCTGTTTCACCAGAGTGGTACATATTAAAGGGGACATATTAAAGGTCCACTTTTCGTTAGTGTTTTGGTCCTATTGCCACTAACCAGGATGTTCTGTTTGCCAAAGCCTCGTCCGTCTACCAGTAGGTGCACCGTGACGTTGACTTGGGATTTTAAGTTCTTGGTGGTAATTTTATGCACCCCAAGTATAAAATTTAAATTGTGCATTTCTAATTCGAGTTATATACTGTTGCTGTGGTGTAGTTAAGAGAGAATATTATTCTTTTTACTTGTATAATTAACAGAGAAAGTAAAGCCGCCCCGGTACACTTGCAATACAAGAGTCAAGTTCGGCCTTCGGTGAATTTATTCACTCGATGAAAAGCAACGCAAATATTGCCTCAAACACGCTTTCTATGAGACCGTGGTATTATCTCGTGGTGGACTAAAATACCCGAAGACTGTGTTAAAATGAAACCGTTGAATTAAAAAACCTGGAAGGTAACTCTTTCTAAGGACTACGCTCGCAATAGTAACATATCCTTTGTTCCGATACAAAGAACACCTAGACTTATAACAACAATTTTTGGTGCAGATGAAGTGTCGTCCCATGTGCAATGAGAACCCACAACATTCAGCGCAGTATAGAGTGGCATGTGATCGCTTTAAACCACTACGACATTCGTACAGTCAATCATCTTATATATATGACTGTTATTAATGTACGAAAGGTCAGTGATAAAATCATTTAACTATATCTAGCATACTTATTTATATTTCAAAATTATTATTTTCTTTCCTAAAAACACAGGGTTGAGGTTGAAATGAGCTCATCAAACCAGTTAATGAGGGAACAATTAGTAGACATATCTTATCGCACATCGTGTGCACGGGCCTCATCCATCAACCGACTCCGGCCGACTCAAATTAAGACTAACGATTCCGCGTAATGCGGCCGGTTTTAATTTTAATTTGAAAACAAATTTCGACTTAACGACAACCACTGCACGGATGTTTTACTTTCCAACTCAAATTATGATAAAGTTGGAAATGTAATGAGTTGGGTTTTCGTTTCGTGTATGGACAAAAGTGGTGGGCTTAATGGTCAAGTAAATTCAAGACACGAAAGTAATAACATTGTATAGTAATGTAATGTAAGTAACATTATTACTAAGTAAACAAAATTTAGGCTAACGACAAAGGTAATGGGTCTAACATGACAATTTGACGGGATAATATTTGCATTTACTAAAAATGTTGGTGCTTTTTGCGTCACTGATTCTTTCATAGGGATAACTTAAGGAAATGATGGTGTTAGTGTACGTATATAAATATATTATCTAAAAAACACTCTCACACACAAATTTATCATCGTTGTGTTCAGAAAATACTTAGTAGTGATAAACAATTTGTCCGTGTGGTGATGGATTAAGAATACATAGTGTTACCACACCTATTCATCCCGTGGGTGTCGTAAAAGGCGACTAAGGGAACAATGTATACAAGACAACATCATTACAAAGAGAAGGAAAACTTGATACAAACCCTATGCCAACCCGTCTGGCCAGCGAGGTATAGTAGGCCAATACCTCCTTGCTAAGGGGAGGCTTATGTCCAGCAGTGGACTGTAAAAGGCTGTTGAAGACAGTGAAGAAGAGATAAACAATTAGCATTTTTTTGAAATGAACTACGGCTAGACATGATTTCAGTCTTAAACGCGCTACAATAGACTTCAATGCAATGTCAAATACGAGGGTAAGTTTTTAAGTTCGCGGAATGACAGTGAAAAAGGCGGGTAAACGCGCTCTTTTGATGCCTACCGTATTCAGTGACTCATAATTAGTCTGCATAGTAAAATTTGTTGTGATTGGATCATTAGTTATTAAACTATCGTTGACCAAGTATTTTAATCGGGAACGAAGTGAAAAAAATGGAGAAAATTGAATTCCGTGCGGTGATAAAGTTCCTTACTAAGCAAGGAAAGTCTGTTCAAACTTACTAAGCAAGGAAAGTCTGTTCAAACCATACTCAATGAGATGTCATCGGTTTACGGGGATTCTTGCCCAGGAAAAACAATGGTCTACAAGTGGCATAGTTTATTTAAACAAGGCAGGGAATCACTTGAAGACGACCCGAGGCCGGGGCGCTCCGTTGAGGTGACTACGCCAGAAGTTATTGCAAAAGTAGAAAAAATTGTATTGGAAGATGCTCGACTAAAAAAGAAACAACTCGCAGCAATGGTTGGAGTATCGGATACAACAATTTTTAAAATTTTACACGATCATCTTGGCATGACTAAGGTTAGCGCACGGTGGGTGCCGAGAATCGCTGCTTCTGCCCTTGGGCGACTTTTGCCCAATTTGGGTGGAGCCAGCGTCGCGACGAGACGGCTATACACGGGGGTTGTCCGGTCAATGGCGCTGTATGGTGCACCAGTGTGGGCGGCGGCTCTGACCGCCCAGAATAGGACTCGCCTCTGGCGTCCTCAGAGGATATTGGCGGTTAGAGCCGCGTATGCGGTTACCGCACTATATCGACGGAGGCGGCGTGCGCCTTAGCCGGAACTCCCCCGTGGGATTTGGAGGCGGAAGTGCTCGCCGAAGTTTATCGGCGAACGGCAGACTTCCGGGTGAGTAGCGGCATCCGGCCCCCGCCCGAAGAGATACGCGAGTGGCGAGAGGCCGCTCGTCAAGCCACGATGGCTCGTTGGTCGTCCCGGCTGGAGGCTCCACGTGCTGGCTTTGCCACCGTGGAGGCTCTCCAGCCGGTCATCGCCGAGTGGGCGGGGCGACAGCACGGGACCCTTTCCTTCCGACTGACGCAGATCCTTTCCGGGCACGGTTGCTTCGGGAAGTATCTGCACTCTTTCGCCAGGAGGGAATTGAGTCCCGCCTGTCACCACTTCACCACTGCGACTGCAGTGAGGACTCGGCTCAGCACACGCTAGCGGTTTGTTCCGCCTGGGCGGCGCAGCGTGGGGTCCTCACTGCAGTTATTGGAGGAGATCTCTCGCTACCGGCCGTCATACGCTCCATGGTCGGTAGCGACAGTTGTTTTACCGCGGTCGCAACCTTCTGCGAAGACGTAATTTCGCGGAAGGAGACGGCGGAGAGGGCCCGGGAGGACGACCTCCACTCGGACCCAATCCGCCGCCGGCGAACCGGGCGGCGGAGGCGCGCGTACCAGCGCCTCATGCCGCCTTGAGTGTGGCCGCGGGTGGACGGGACGGGTTTTCCCCTCCATCCGCTATAGTGGCCAACCGCGAGGAGGTGACGTCCGCGTGTGCCGTACGTCGCCTAAATGGAGAGGTTGTCCGCAGAAGGTGCCCGCGCTAGCGGGCAGGCGCCAGGAGGGGTCTGGATGTCGTAATAACAGCTGTTCCCGGATCCCTCCTATGTCAGGCGCAGAGTGGCACACCGTGTGGTTTTAGTCGGTCCGATTCCGACACACCACCCCGCCGTAAACCCCGGTGGGGTGACGGCCCGAGGGGGTTTCCACACGTTAAAAAAAAAAAAAAAAAAAAAACGGTGGGTGCCGAGAATGCTCACGCCATTGCAAAAACAACAGCGCGTGGAATGTTCACGTGCGTTTTTGGACCTCTGCAATGAAGACAAGGATGGCGTATTGAATCAAATTGTTACTGGGGATGAAACTTGGGTTCATCATTATGAACCCGAGTCCAAACAAGACTCCATGCAGTGGCACAAAAAGGGCACAGCACCACCCAAGAAATTTAAGGTTTCACAGTCGGCTGGGAAACTCATGGCAACGATTTTTTGGGACTCAGAAGGAATATTATTGATAGATTATAAAGATAAAGGCATTTCTATAACGGGGGAATACTACGCTTCAATCTTAGAACAGTTAAAAGAAGCCATCAAAGAAAAAAGACGGGGAAAATTAACGAAAGGTGTCCTGCTATTGCATGACAATGCTCCCGTTCACAAGAGCCGAGTCGCACTGGCTGCCCTGCATAAGGTGGGCTTCGATATTTTGAATCACCCACCCTACAGTCCAGATTTGGCTCCGAGTGATTATTATCTCTTTCCAAAAATGAAAAAAGAATTACGTGGTAAGAAATTTTCAACTGATGAGGAGGTTAAGGAGGCGGTTTCGGCGTATTTTTCAGACAAAGATAAAACTTTTTTTTACGAGGGAATAAAAAAACTAATTGAAAGATCTGAAAATGTATTCGTGTTGCAGGGGAATATATAGAAAAAGAAAAATTATTTTGTGTTTTTATTATTACTCAATACCCTCCATTCCGCGAACTTAAAAACGCCCCCTCGTATCTTTAATAGCCAAACGATTGAAAATGATATTGAAATCATAAAAAAACAGTTATTTTCTTAAACCATAGGTACCATCAAATCGAGATACATGAGGCAGATCCTATTTCTGATGTTAAAATAAAAACGAAACAAAATCAAGATCTCCTTGTTTTCAAAGATAAATATAAATAATCAATTTGGCTCTTAACTTCCAATATGTAAGCACTATAAAAATATAAGAACCTATTTATATCTTATTCTTATAACTGGAACTTCTTAAAGAATCTCGTCAGCAAAACACAAATACGAAGCAATCTCGAAGGGGCTGATACTTTTTCAGGCTAAATGACGGTAACTGTAAGGGCAGTTTTCATTAGAGACGGTCGGGTTTGAGCGTCGATTTATTTGATAACCTGCCACTTATGGGACGATGAACTGCTATTTGTCTTCAATAATAATAACTGGAGATCTCACATAAGGCCGTCTAAAGTGGAACATGTGCGATGGGAACCTAATTGTAGATGATCATACGTATTCTTCTTGTATTTCACCAGGAACAAATGTTTACTTAAATTGTTTGTCTTGACTGGGAGTCCAAGCCTGTGTCTTTGAATTTAGGGACTAAAGATCTCACGAAGGTCTGTTTTATATGACTAGTAACTTGTTTTGCCACGTCAAATGTTGTATTGGGTAATTTTGCATCATGAAAATTGACAGGGAATTTCCAAGCAATTAAAATACTTCAATACAACCTCATAAAAAAAATTATAATTAATTGAAAAATTCCACTTATTACAATAATTTTTTAATTATCAAAAAAGGTAATAGGTTGAATAACTGATCAATTATTAATTTTCTAAATTGGATCATAAATAATGAAATTTTGAGGTGTAGAGTAATCAATTCCTCTTTGAAGTTGGTAAAAAAACGTTCAAAGAAAATACACAACGCTACAAGGTTTTCATCAGCTCTATGAAATACAACAGATTAAGTAAATAATTTACGTACGAGTAGGTATTTAGAAGTCAGCGGGGTTGGAACTAGTTTTAACATGTCACGTCAAAGGCGTAATATTAAAGTGTAGCTCACGAACAAAGATTAATAACTATATAATAACGGTAATTTAAAAATCGATACAACGTGTTCTGTTGGAAAACTTTGTGTTAATGTAAGAAGTTTCTGGTTATAATTTGTCTAGCACGAGTTAATGTTAGTATTTCATTGATTTGTTTGGTATACCTGGTCAATAATGCGCTGGAATATTTAAAGGACAGAAAGGTTACTTTAATAGGTATATAAATATTAAGACAGCGATCGAACTTAAATCTAATGATAATATTAACTTGTGAACTTTCATGTTCGACGTTATGTCGTTTTAAATTTTCACGATTGTATAACTAGTTATTCCCTGCAGTTTCAAGGTTCTGCTGTGCCCCCAAAGGTCGTAGCATGATATTTTATAGACTACGTTATTGCCAAATAAATAGTCTCTTTCATACAAAAGGAACCATTCGACTTTGAATGACAGATTTAGAGATGAGTTTGTTTGAAAGAAAAAAAATTACAGTCTATTCGTGTTAAGAAAATTGTGATGCGTCAATAAAGCCCTTTGTTAGATACAGTACAATATGTATTATTTACTGTCTTGTTGGCTTAGCGGTTAGTGTATGCGACTGATGATTAAAAGGTTTTGGGTTCGATGCCCGGGTCGTTACAGAAATACTTAATGATTTTTATACGTTTGGAAGTTGGGGTCTCTACCCCCGTGTCTCGGAGACACGTAAATCTGTCGATTCTGCGCTTAGTCTCTTCCTGGCCGTGTCGGAAAACCGTCTTATCGGATTGCTAGAGAACAGAGAGTGCACCTGTGTTCGCGCGCACACTTATTCTCTATAATATCTGCTACGTAGTTGGTAGGTTTCATTTGGGACTGGCTGCTGGAGCCGAAGCGTACTAGAGTGGATACCACGATTGGGCAAACGTAGTGTAGGACGCCTTGCAGCGCGATGGACCGACGACTTAAAAGAGGTGGCTGGCAGCAGATGGATCCGAATTGCCCAAGACCGGGATGGTTGGCGTTCCTTGGGGGGACCTTTGTTCAGCATTGGACGGCGATAGGTTGAATAGGTAGGTTGCCGTGGCTGAAATTGGTTAGGAGTATATCATCATCACATCATGTAATATATTTTCATTACCTCTGTGGTAAGCATTAACTACTCGACAGTCAGCAGGTCAGTCAAATTCACGATATGTCAGTCAATGCAAATATTATTACCGATAACAATTTGTCGGAGGATAGTATTTTTGTATGAATCAATTTGTGTAGTACGTACAAATAGCTTGTTATTATTGGTATTTAATTTCTATCGTGATTTATTTCTAACATTTTATGTTTGATACGAATCGTTCTTTTTTAATGTACAGGTATGATCTATGATTGATGGTTAATGTTACTGATACCACGATATTAAAAGGGATCGAGCACAAACATAGTAATTATAAGATATTATCAATATGTCAAGTTGTAAATAATAATCTGTTTGGTTGTATATAATGCTTGTTTTTGCCTGCGGCTCTGTCCACGTTTATGTTGATTATTATCATGGTTAAAAATAGTTTGTAGTACTCGTTGATAATGTAACTTTATCACTACCATCATCTCAGCCAAAAGACATAGTACTCTTCCAACGCTGTCTGCAACAACCGGTCCTGTGTTGCCCGTAACAACTTGCCATGAGTGAAAGAATATTTAAAATCGGTTTAGTGATTGAGTCAGAATTCGTTACAAATAAACAAAGTAAGAATATTAATACGTAAGAAGAATTCTTAGCACTGCTGGGAGAAGGAAGACTTGAAACAAACCCTATTCCAACTCGTTTGGCCAGCGTGGTATAGTAGGCCTAAACCTCCTTGCTCAGGAGAGGTTTATGTCCAGCAGTGGACTGTTAAAGACTGTTAATGTCAAAAAAAATTCTTTGAAGTGAAGTCTTAGCTACGAAGTATGTGAGATTAATGAACACCTATTATTTATGTGTAGCAGAAGGCGTAAAAGCGAGCTAACGTTTTTAATCAATGTAAGAGTAACTAAGTAGAGTAGAGTAGAGTAGAGTAGAGAGTAGAGTAAGAACCTTCTACTTATCTCCAAACACCAAAATCATATCAGAAAATTGCTTTGTTACGACGAGAAAGAAAGATAAACATTCAAATGACTGCCTCTGTGGCGTAGCGGTAGTGAATGTGACTGTTCTTCTTGAGGTCTCGGGTGTGATTCCCGGATCGGATCAAATATTTGTATGATCTGCAAATATTTGTTTCGTAATTTGGGTGTTTTCTATGTATGATATGTATGTATATACAAAAAAAAGTATATAAGTATTCTATCAGTCAGTCTAGCTATCATAACACAAGCTCTGCTTAGTTTGAAACTAGATGACGTTGTGTGTCAAATGTCCGAAATATTTATTTATTTATTTAAATGAACAAACACACTTTCACATATGTATATAAGTAAGTATTTTTGACAGTATGTAAAATGAGAGGTCGAGTTTAACTGGTACAGGATATAAAATAAAAAAGAAATAACTTCGAGTATAAATACTCTATGAATAAAATAGCAATGGTGAAAATTTCCTTTTTACAAATTCATTTTTCATATCTTGGATATCACATCTACAAGGGTAGTGCTTTTGTGTCACTAGGGTGGTAAGCAAGCGTGATGCTAAGCGGTTTACAGCATTAGGGGTGTGTCGTCGTGACGGCCTTAACGTTGCGTTTGTAGAATTTTTAAAGTTATGGCAACCTATTCGCCAATTTTAGCGCGGGAATTATTTTGTTATCGCAACAAGTATGCAAACGTCCACTAAAATTTCTCGCGTTCACAAAGGTAATTTAAACCCAGCAAAACTATTTTATAAAATAATTTTATAACGAATTGTATTTCACAAGAACGAGAGAAAATGTACGTAAATACATACGTTCAATCCTCCAAAATTAAAACGAACCGGAGCTTTTTAAAGAGTTTATATTGGAAATAGAACCTCCAAATAACACAAAAGTTTAATAAAATCTATAGATAACCATTTTGCAACAAATGGGGGTTTGTTTAGGCTTTACTTATACGTTCTTACAACTTCATTCTTATATTGAAATTATTACCTACATATGTAAGCTATATACTACGTGCAGGCATCTGTGCCGGTTCTGTCTAGTTTGGGATCAGACCGTCGTGTGTGAGGTGTGTAGTTATAATTACTTTTATATAAGTCCATTCAAATATTTAGATGTGTTTACTGTACTATCCTTATTTAACCTGTTTTCGTATGAAATATTTTATTCTTTAATGATGTTACATCAAGGTGTGTTTGTGTCCGCACTAGGAATAAATCCTGTGTCGCGGGGGACTTTACAAACATACAAGAAACGGACACAAAGAACACCCAGACTCAGAATAGCAGTTAGTGGATCACACAAAGTGTTGTATTGTTCCATGTGAGATTTGAACCCACAGCACTCAGCGCAGTAGAGAGCAGCGTGGCGACCGCTTAAACCAATAGGCCTACCGTGCAGTCAAATCAGTACAAATAGGTAAACCACATTATTTTCTTCTCTCATCTCTCTCTCTCTCATTTATTCATCTTCCTAAAGCTTATTCAGGTAACAAATATAGAAAATTAACATTTTTGAAAAGAAACAACGTTGAGAAAACAAAAACGCTGGCTCTCTGATAAAAAAAAGGCCGTAGAACAAGGTTTACCCTTCTTGTTGTAGTTTATGGATCAATGCTTGATCTATCACTGTCACTTTTCTCAAAGATTACCCATCATTGTTATAGCTAAAAAGAGAAAAATATAACATATTCTTACACCTCCTATCATCAAGAAATAGTATTTAAGACTTCACTGCTGGGCATAGGCCTCTCCTTAGAAAGGAGATGTTGTTTTACCCATCTAAATTCTACTAAAGAGGATAAGGCGAAATAGAATGTTCTTACATGGAAACCACTAGTTTCTTTGATTATGGCGCATAATAAATTATTATTATTATTATTATATTGTATAGACAGGCAGCTGAAACAACTGATAAACACCTGCATCATGAGAGGTGCCAATTGGTTATCCTTTTTGGATTCAATTAGTAGGTTTCTGAATTGATTCACATTTGGGCAGTTATAACATGATCTGGAAGCTTGTTTAAAACTTTGACTATGCGATTGCTTAGAAAATATTTGTGAGGATTGTGAGAAGCTGGTACAAGGTTTAAGATTGTAGCTTCTTAGACAACTACCATATTGTCATTTTGTATGACTCTTTTATCAAACTTTTGACAGTCATAACGTCCATTTAAGACCTTACATGCTTCAATTAAGTCAGTAATTATTTATTTGTCGACGATTCACGTGCGTTGATCCTTGTGTTTTTTTCTAAAACGCCTCGTTTGGTTATTCTATTTACTTACACAAAATAAATATGTGCAAACCCGTACCTGAAACAAATATAAAATTTACATTAGTATGATAGAAATAACTTAATTATAGAATTACAAAAAAAAATTGATCACTATGGGTTTTAGTATAAAATTTATCGCGTTATCTTAAATGACTTAGTGTTCAAAACTTTTCATTGTATTCCAAAATTTTGAAATTTTTAGATATAAGTTTCCCAATTGAAGGGGAATTCCCCTTCTCTTAAGACAAAATCTCAATCATTCACAAATCGTTACCTCCTCTGACCAAACCCAATTGTAATTAATTAGAAGTACACATTTATAATCAAAATTTTATAATAGTCTGAATTTCTTAAAAATGGAAAAAAATTACTTTAATGTGTTTAAATAAATTAAATTTTAGATTAATATAATTGTCGTCACTCTTTTTCTCATGTTCCGCTAATATATTTAATATAATTAACGTCAGATAAGTTTACTAACATACACGAAATACGAGTATATATAAGACGGACCACGAATTAGTGAAAATTTAAAAAAATCGTTTGATATATTACAAAAATTGTTTATTTACAAGAAAGTTAATTAGTTGGAATTTATTTTTAAAAAAATATGTCATTTAAATTCGACGTTTGTACTCTTCTAAGCGAGCACTGAAATTTTCGAATACTCGCCGGCACAGAGATCGCGAGATCGCCGACAGCTGTTCGCTAATTTTTTTTAGTTGACGTAGTGTATTTATTTTATTGATGTAGACACCATTCTTCAAATAACCCTATAAAAAGAAATCTGCTGGGGATAGATCTGGACTTCTGGGTGGCCATGGAAAGTCGCCTCGTCTGGAAATCAGTTTTTCCGGCAACACGTCTTTGACCACCGGCAGAGACTCATTGGATGTGTGACAAGTTACTCTATCTTCTTGAAACCATGTGCTGTAGCTAGCAAATTCATGTAACATGTTTGCGCGGGATGTTAGATTCAAATGTTAACGAATTCTTAGCCCACTCTATATAAAACTGAAATGTGAATTTCAAGATTCCAAACCTAACTATGTGTCAACATCTTCTTGTATATCTCATCTCTCTATTACAGTTCTTAATAGACTTATCACCATAGTACAATTTATTGTTCAGCATTTTTATTTACAAATGAATGTAATATTTTACAAATTTACTTCAACAGCCCGTAAAAAACAGTTTTAGGAAAAATATTTCATGACTATACGATACTATTACGGACACACGATTGCAATTATGTCCGTACCCATGTTAGACTAGTTTTGGACCCGAAGGGGACCTTTATCAAGGGGTTAAGCTCCGCGTCGCCGTCAGACGCTGCAAACGCATGTAAACTGTATATTTTTGATAAATAACATTTTTTTTTATATAATGTTATTTTTAAACATTTGACTACATGCAAGTGTCAAGCTTATTACTGCGCAAGTGTTAAGTTTATCACTGCGCAAGTGTTGTGGGTTCAAATCCTAAATTTAACAACAATTTATGTGATCCACAAATTGTTGTTAAGATTCTGGGTGATCTTTGTGTCTGTTTTATGTATATATGTAAAGTTCTAAAATCTAAAACTTTGCAACTCTAAAAGTTTTTTTTTATGGCAACGACAAGAAAACCGTGTACAAGTTTATTTTAAGTCAGTCTATGGCAGGTATCAACATTAAAATGTATTAAATTTTCATATCCATATATTACACATATTACGTGCTATCTAAGTAGGTTCCACTCCAATATCAGCTTAAGATCATTATACGAGTATACACTTTCAAATTGTTATCCTTGCGGCAAACTTTTTGATGACATATATACATTGTGTGACTATAAAACCTTCATGAAAAGTGCATACTTTCATCTAGAACACTGTCAACGCACTGCACTGACTGCACGGTTAGCCTAGCGCTTTAAGCGGTTGCCACGCTGCTCTCTACTTCACTGAGTGTTGTGGGTTGAAATCCCACATGGGACAACACTTTGTGTGATCCACAAATTGTTGTTCTCAGTCTGGGTGTTCTTTGTGTCCGTTTCTTGTATGTTTCTAAAGTCCCCCGCAACACAGGATTTATTCTTAGTGCGGGCTTTATCTTAAAAAAAAAGGTGACATATTTGTTCGATTGCCCGTTCTATCATAAAACAGAAAAAGAATGTAAAGTTAAGAATGTAGGTTCATACATTTTCGGCTTTACATTTTATAAACGAAAAAAATCTCTACAGTTGTTAGTATTCGATATCTGAATTTAACCTGATACACATTTACAAAATACGTCACTCAGAGCAGATGCCAATGACCTGGAAGAGAAACCTGGTTGAGCTGATAACGGAGTGACGTGTTAATGTAGGCTAATCTTATTTAGGACGTAAACCAATATCGAAATGTGGAAATTGTGGCCAGTGCTCATAAACATTTATTGATAATGCACTAATTTAATTAAAAAGCTTTGGTATATATTCACAGGGTGTTCAAAAGGGGTTGGATTATATTTTAGGATAGAATAAAATACTCAGAAGACAGATTATACCGTTAATATTCTAGGGAATTTCTGATCAACAAGGTTATGGTAAAGTAGGCTAGTAATTCTCACTGCTATGAAAGAGCCTGTAGGTTTGATTTCATTTTTCGACAATTATAGTGTGACGAGCATAAATTACATTCCTATAACAAATGATCTTACAATGAATCTTACTGAATCAAACCCACAACGTCTGGCTTTATATTACCTACTATGCCAACACGGCACTCTGAATGTTATTAACCTTATGTTTTGAACTCATTTCTAGGCTTAAGCTTCAAAAAATTCCTGTAAGCAACATGTGAAATGTGGCAGAACCGTTTGCGTATCGGATTTAACTTTGAACTGCACTAGTTGGATTTTTCAGAAATGGTTATTACGGTATCAAGAAGCTTGCCTGAAAGTTTAGTAATTTTTATGAAACCGGTTCACGCGATGAGGAATCTAAAGTTTATTCATTAAAAAATAAATTAATAAAAATATCGGACATTTGACACGCCACGCCATCTAATTTCAAACTAAGCAGAGCTTGTATTATGATAACTAGATTGGTTGATAGAATACTTATGTACTTTTTTTTTGTAAATACATATATATGATACATAGAAAACACCCAAACTCTGAAATTGAAACATCAAGCACAACAGTTGCATTCGCTACCGCTGCGCCATTATACCTCGTTCAAAAAAATAATAAACACTAGAAATTATCATCGTAAGTAAAAAAGGAAAAATATGAAAAAAAATAATAAAAAATATATTCTTTAAATTTTGAGATATTACTTTTTCTATCTTAGAGCCTGTCAGAGTGACTCTACTCTGCCTAATGGAGAGCATGAACAGAATCCAAAAGTTGTTGTCACCATACTCATTGCAAATGCTAACAACGCAGTATGGTGTCCCGCAGTATGGTGTGACGCTTTTTGACATCTCGCTTGGGGATGTAAAAGGCGTCATGCCTTTTACATCCCCAAGCGAGAGTCATTGTGACAGTGTAAGGCTTACACAGTTACCACAATAACTGTCATCCCTGCATCAATGGGCAATTATCATTGGAAATGTCAGGACACTGGTAACCAAAAATTTAACTGTTTAAAGTAAAGCATTTGTAGGCGTAAATTTCTTAGTTTTTGTCATCTGCTGTATGACTGTGTGCTGTGTAAGTGACGATTGTGTATTAGTCACTATAATTTAACAAATTCTTCTTTTTAATTCAAAGTTTTATTAATATTTAAACTTAAGTGATATTAACAGATATTTATATAAAACTTAAACTAAATAAAATATAACACATTTCAGTATTTAACATGACCATTTCATTAGCTAACTTTACATTCACGTACAATTTTATACTTACTGCTTGTAAATATTGTCGTATTAATGAGTGCCATACTAATTAATGCCAAATCTTTTCTGTCCATACAATCAAAAGCCCTCTTCCCTCTTTCACTCTGCATTTTTTGGATGTTTTGCCAAGTACCGTTAATTGAGCGTTATTCCAATTTGAAAATTAAAAGCTATTATGTCTAGGGTCCGAAGCTGCATGCCAGTTGGATATTTAAATGTGCATTTTATTTGACTAGAGGTTGGGTTCAAAATTGAGTGCAGCTACGTTTTTAATTACTTTTGTAAAAGCACTCGAGTTTATTAGAAGTACATTAATAATTTGACTTATTCAGAGCATTCAGAAACGACAAGGAATCATTAAGATTTCATTATCATTATTCTGAATTGATGATTTGTTTTTGTTTTTGTCTAACAATATCAACGGGACTAGTTTTAGTTGAAAGTTTTAGCTAAGTTTTATTACTACAGTTTGTTTTTTAAATAAATAATAATATGAAAAGGTTTCAGAAATTTATTCATTTTACGTAAATATATTTTAACAAGTTATAATTATTATCACAGAAGGTTAATTGACTGACTAGGAAAAAAATAATTGAAATTAAACGAAATTATTTAAAAGTATTTTTTAAATTAATTCAAATGATATTTTTTTTCTTGATATGTATCAAGTATTTTAACATGAACCGCTGGGATAGTATATTTATAAAATGTCGACCCATCGACAAAGGTTTTAAACTTTTTTCTTTTCTTATAAAAGACAACGCCCGCATTAGGAATAAATCCTGTGTCGCGGGGAACTTTACAAACATACAAAAAACGAACACAAAGAACACTCAGACTCAGAACAACAGTTTGTGGATCACACAAAGTGTTGTCCCATGTAGGATTTGAACCCACAATACACAGCGAAGTGGAGTGCGGCGTGGCGACCACTTAAACCATTAGGCCAATCGTGCAGTCAAGTCAGTAAACGGCAGACGACTGTTAAAAGTAACTAGAATGTTCTGTAATTATATTATGTTATTTAAGCATAAGGCAACACAGGAAAAAAATACCCTTTAAATTTTCTACTTACACTAACATCAAAATATTTTCTAATAATTTACACACGTGACAAGTAACGAGCCGTGAACAAAAACAAAAAACATTAAAAACACTAAAATAAACAAAATAACTGTCAAAATAAGTAGACACGCGAAAGGTGTGTTTAGATAAGTAATAACAATAAATTTGTGGTGGTAATTTGAGTCGTGTTATTGTCAGAGCACCCTGTAGATAATGGCAGGAGCGTGATAGAATGGCCTCTTCTGTAGTCATTAATGTTCGCATAAAATCTGTATATACGTTTGCTTCAACTTAAAAACGATTAGTTGGTTCGCGTTAAGATTTGTGTATCAACATTTGTTGATGCTGTAAACAAAACATTGTTGATTTAATATGTAATGAATTTCAAAATTTAAATATAATAATGGCTATTAAAATAGGGTGCGACTCGTTTATGGTTGAAATAAATTACTCTTTACAGTCTTCGTGAAATTATTATTTGTTTTTCACTATGTTTGTAATTATATTTCATAAGAATACAAATTTTCTTAGAATTGAAGTTTAAAATTTTGACTTTAGTAGATCAATACGGTAAACATTTTAATGCTATATTAATAAGTCGATGTGAAATAAGTCGTCTAACCTTTAACCATAAACAAATGTCTTTATTTTTATCAACAAAAGTCTTAAAAAAAAATATCGCTTTTGCTTTTAAAAAAAAAATCTATTTCACACGATCCATCTTTCTTTCCTTTGACCATGTTCTCTTGAATCTGTCATCATACATAACCATCTTATACCATCTATTATCTATTCTGTCCGTGCTCAATCAGTTTGAAAAGACAAAGAGATCGTTACCGCCATCCTTTTTAACAGTTTCATATACTTCCCAACTTCCTTTGAGAAGAAGGAGAATGACAGTTAATACACTGTGTTAACTGTCATTCTCCTGACATGTAAATTAATTTTACACTTACTTGTACACCAATTAGAGTTGTGTACTCACGTACGTTCAAATTACACTTGGTTTATTGTTTACAAGTCATTATTGGACAAAGGGCAGGTCAGGCAGGAAGCCAATCTCTCAGTATATCCCGCGCTTTGTTTATATTTTCATATATTTGTTTTTCTTTTGGGATTTGTGCCCAAATAAGCGCAAAAAGAATTAGATTCTGCTGCAATGAATACTATGCACACGAGAATGAATACTTTTTGTTTTTTGTTCGGGAGAGGTGCGATATGTTGTTATCTTAAATTATATTATTTTTTCTGTTTCTTTGTAAACTGCCTGTAGTTATTAGAAAGTTCCTCCTAAAAATTTTCTTTTAAAACTAATATTACGAGTATATGAACTATTGCCTAGTGGTCGACCGAACCTACATAACTCATCTTGTTTTAAACGTATTTTTTTTCTACATTAAGAGCTAGCCAAAGTGACGCTACTCTGCCTGATGGAAAACATAAATAGAATCTAAGAGTTGTGGTCACCATACTCATTGCAAATGCAGTAAGGTGACCCGCACTATGGCGGCCTTGTGAGATGTTTTTTCACACCCCGCTTGGGGACGTAAAAGGCATGAGAGTCATTGTGACAGTGTAAGGCTTACACAGTTACCACGATAACTGTCACCCTTGCATCAATGGGCCTCCGGTCTCAATAACACTTCCACTTATCAGTATAAGTGGAAGTGTTATTGTATAGGTTGTAGAGTGACGCTGATTTCAGTAGCCCCAGAAGACCAACCTAAAGCACCAGCATCCGTGTTGTCGTGTTTCGTTGGTGAGTATGAGACCGGAGGCCCATTGATGTAGGGGTGATAGTTATCGTGATAGCTGTGTAAGCCTTACACTGTCACGATGACTGTCATGCCTTTTGCGTCCCCGAGCGGGGTGTGAAAAGGCATCTCACGGGGTGGGTCGCCATTCTGTGTTGTCAGTATTTGCAATAAGTGTGGTGACCACAACTCTTGGATTCTATTCTTGCTTTCCATCAGGCAGGGTAGAGTCACTTTGGCTGGCTCTTAAGATAGGAAAGTAAAGACTATTGGCGTTACGAAAATCGTTGTACGAAGATTATAAAATTTAGCACTTGCTATATCTTTGACATACCAAGTATACAACTATCACATTTCTTCGACCATCCGTATTCATCCTATGGGTGTCGGATGAGGTGCCTAAGAGGTTAAACTACAGAGAACAACGTCACTGCAGTAGAAAGAAAACTTGAAGAAACCCCCTATCTGGTCAGTGTGGTACGAGTATAGTAGGCCAAAATCTCCTTTCTAAGGAGAGGTTTAAGTCCAGCAGTGTACTGTTAAAGGCTAAGATATTGATAATGATTGGCTTAACAGTCACTAACGGTCCAAATTGGGTCACACATAAAGACTAGGTTAACTGTTTCTGTTTTGTAATCTTTCGTATTTGTCAATCTCAGCACTTATTTTTTATATTGAAACAGGCATACGCTGAATGCCATCTGACTCTAAGTGTAATGACCCCAACGGTAATGATATTGCCTTCAAAATATTTGTTTATTATAGAAATGATCGCGGTCCATTAAACTTTTTACGTTTACCAACGATTTGTATAACGAGTTTCGTTTAAAAATAAATTGGATTTTTTCTATTTCAATATATGTATAGAAGTGTTTCATTTTGTCTTTTTTGAAATATGTGAACATGGTTTTGTTGTGTTTGTTTTGTGTAGGCTCAAGTTTACGCATTACAAAGATATTGCAGGGTTTGCGTAAGAGAATTAGTTTGATAATTTTTAAATGGGTGTACGTGAAAGGATATTAACTAATAGGCAATAAGGTTCAAATTTATTTTTTATTGTTTTGTTTGTTCTAGTGTTCTATTTGATTAAGTAACTTGTGAACGTGAATTAAAATACACTGACTTGAATGATTGATGACAATGATTTTATGACATTTGTGAGATCGAATTGAATTTTGAACAAATTTTATTACGAGAAATGACTTTCTGGTAATTGTATAGATCAACTGGTACTATCTTGTTGGTTTAGCGGTTAGCGTATGCGACTGCCGATCAAGAGGTTTCGGGTTTGACTCACGGGTCGGGCCAAAGAGTGTTATTGAATTTTTTGATTAAATAAATGCTTAATAACAGCTCGGAATTTAGAAGTTAGGACCTTAACCCCTTGCTTTAGAGAGCAAGTAAAGCCATCGGTACTGCGCCTGATATCTGCCCGGTCGTGTTGGATAGTCGCCATATCAGATTGATGAGGGAACAGAAAGTGCACCTGTATTAGTGCACTCACTTGTGCACAATAATATCTTCTGTATAGTAAAGTAGCCTCTGTTGATACTGGCCACCGTAGCCGAATTCGGCTACAGAGCAATAAAACTATTATTTTTACATAGCAAAACTAAGGTGACACTACCGATATGTTTGAGAACCATACTGATATTATGAAAAGGGGCCCATAATGTACATATAGAGACCGTCCCATGACAATCAGTGATGGTGTCCCTTGTCAGACTGAAATCTTTGGCAGCTTTTGATTGTCGTACGATTGCGGTTTTGTTATGTATAGGGACTATAAATAGAGCCGAATTCTGAAGTCTGGTTCGCGTTTTACATAGAGCTATTGTCTTCCAGTTGGGAATATTAAGGTAATTGATATGTTGTCATTCTCTTAACAACATCTCAATTTGATTCATCTTATTTCTTATTTTCTTATTTTAAAAAGCCAACACCCACTCTAGGAATAAATCCTGTGTCGCGGGGAACTTTACAAAAATAGAAGAAACGGACACAAAGAACACCCAGACTCAGAACAACAATTTATGGATCACACAAAGTGTTGTCCCATGTGGGATTTGAACCCACAACACTTAGCGCAGAAGTGAGCGGCACGGTGACCGCTTAAACAACTAGACCAACCATGCAGTCATCATCATCATCGTTGCAGTCTACTGCTGGACATAGACCTCTCCCAAGGTATATAACAGAGCCCGTTTTGCCGCTTTTTGAACAAAGTCGCTGCCAGTCCTCTTACGCCAATCGTACCGTCATCTGACTAAAGGGCTTCTCACACTATGTTATGGACAAGACGTGGTCTCTACTCCAGAACATGCTTATTCCAGCGGTTATCGGTTCTGTGACGTATTTGACCAATTTGTTTTGCTGTTAATACAATGAGATTTTTCTTTTGTTCAATATACAGTAGTTATTTTTATTTTCTTAGTTTAAAAGCCTGCCAAAGCGACTCTACTCTACCTGATGGAAAGCATGCATAGAATTCACTGGTGACCTATACTATTGCGCCCTAGTAAGACGCTTTTAATTTGGGTGATATCTTGCAAATTATATTAAATCTAACTCTTAAGAGGTTCAGAGATGTTTTTATATTAGTAAAAAATGCAGTAAGAATGCGTTATCGTGATAAGCTGGAATGAATCCTACATCTATGGCAAGCACGCAAGTAATACAAGCATGAATTTCCAATGATGAAAGCAAAGAGAATGTATGTAATATTGAAGGATGTTGATAAAGTTATTTTTTTTATCACTTAAAGACCACTGGCTCGATATAGATCTTTCTTCAGAAAGAAGATTTTGGTTTATTACACCGCGCTTTAAGTTCTCGTTCTCTTTGCAGTGCCGCTGCCCTTCATCAGCTCCCTTAGATGATCACCACTTGATGGATTGTTACATTTCGTATTCTCAATCCACCGGCATACGGATATATCTTTTATACAAAACTCGAAATATAGCAAAGAGCTAATTAAGATCGTAAGTCGATATATTTAAGTCAAATGTATATACATCGCATTCCAACACCTAATAGCCAGGCAGTATAGATAGGCTGACGTCGCGTCAGAACAATTTACTGTACGCTTTTAACAACACCGGGAAATTACGCTTTGGTTTGCTATGGAGACACGTTGGTTCAGAAAGAGTTTCTTTATACCTTACGGGACTTAGACACGAATATTAGTCTCGTGTGTTAAATTTTTGCTACCTGTTTACAGGGACAATTGAACCAATTGAACGGCTCTGGATTAAAATTAGTAAAGGCGTAGATTATGTTGATTGTAACATCATGTTTGTTTTCAGAAAACTAATTGACAAAATCAACATTAAAGCAAGAGAGCTATCAACAATATAAACGTTTTTTAACAGAAAAATATGTTAAATACCAGTGAGTTTGCACAAGATTCAAACTTTAGGGAAGTTTTAACATTACATAATGACGATTTCAAGAAAAAGTACTTTTAACAATTAAACAACATGTTATTTCAAATTTGATATGTTGTTAGTAATAATTGATAGTTATGAATTTTCATATTTTTGCAGTTTGGCATAAGAGACCCAGCAGTAAAACTTTAAACATATTTACACAAAAATGAAAACTGATTACATATTAAGCATTAACTCGTATACCGACGAATGATGAAACGACTGTTCATAACAATACTCTAATCGTATCGTGCCAATCGCATCGGATGCTGTAAAGAACCTCTTAACGCGGTGGTCTATCTTTCATTTCGATCAAACGCAAGAAATGTCGCTAGCTAATGAGGCAATCATACTAATATATAAGTTATGTAGGTAATACTTTAAACTTTATTACAATAGTATAAGGTTCGAAATGAGGTTGTGAAGTAATTTGGGCACATGAAAATTTATGGCTTTATAAACAGCATGTCAGTTTTATTTTACTTCTAAAACGGTGCAGCGTATTTTTTGATGACCGATAAAGAGCGTTTATGAGATGGATATCTTTCCCATTTAGGGTTCAGTGGAATTCTTATTAATGTGGGCTTACCTGTGACTGGGTGTTTGTTCGGATGAACTTTATGTGCGGTCATTCTTTAGACATGACGTAGTCTATAAATTAAAAAAAATATATATATTCTTTCTTTACTTTCTTTACAAAAAGACAACACCCGCACTAGGAATAAATCCTGTGTCGCGGGGGACTTTACAAACATACAAGAAACGGACACAAAGAACACCCAGACTCAGAACAACAATTTATAGATCACAGAAAGTGTTGTCCCATGTGAGATTTAAACCCATAACACTTAGTGCAGTAGTGAGCAGCGTGGTGAGCGCTTAAACCACTCGGCCAACCGTGCAGTCGAATAATCGCAAAATATACATAGGTATGTTGGTAAGTTAGATGTCGTGAGTTCCATTCCTACCTTTGACAAATAATTATGTAATAAGCACGTCCAGTTGGTTTATGTTTGGGTATAACTTATCAACAATATGTATGTGTATTTTAACATATTAAAGAATGTATACGTGTTTATATGTGTTGTTGCAGTTAAATATTTCTATAAGCAATCATAGTCATAGCTTGGGACTAAATGCTTGTGGATAAGTTTATTTGACTTATTTTTAATACAGAAATTGAAGAAATTAAAAATATACACAAATGATTCTTTTAAAATATTAAACGCCTTTTCTTTTATTAAAAAAAATAAGTTCGAGTTTACCAAAAAGCCGCGGCTTCGTAAAACTCCCTCTAAAAAAAAGCTAGAAAATGAAACGTTTGAAACAAGGCAGTATGATAACAGCACCAATGCCAAATCGATTTAAAAGTTACCATCGGAGCTCGCCCATCTGCGGGTGAAGTTATTTAATAAAAATATATTTACCGCGACAATCCTCGGATTTCTGTTCGTTCCCGATGTGGGACGGATTTTATGCGCAGCTTAGACCGTTTAATTTTTCGTTCAGGAACGCCTCATAAGCCCAGGTGGGATTTGACCTTGCTTTTGACTAAGCCTCTATTTACTATGGAACATTTTGAATAGAACTTACAATGTCAAAATTCATGTGTAACCTTTTAGCAATATATGTTTATAATATAGGCTTCTGTATACTGGTTTTTGTACTGTATTCTATTGTGATGTAGGATTGGTTTTTCGAAGTCCATTAATGCGTCTTGTAATTTCAGTTTTATATTATTAGTTTTATATATTATTTGTGATGCGTTATATTATCATACTCAAATTGCAATAATCATCCCATAAGGCATAGATAAAATTCCCTTATTACGCCATTAAGAAAAAATACTATAATTACTTTCAATTTTCTTGTAGTGAAGTGTAACTTCAGTCAATCTTTGACATTTAAAATGTCGTTTGACACAACAAAAACTCATTATTATTAGGTTTTTGGTGTGGTTTTTAAAGTTTTGAACGACAGAATTAGTACCAATGAATAATTAATGCAGTCTTGCTTGCGGCAACACCAGCATACTGCGGCAACTATCGTTGACTTTATACTGTTAATTGGTTTCAGGTATGAATAGAAAATAGAATTACAAAGGATTATCATAATACTCTTAGAATACACGTTACTTTGTCTATTTACGTTGTTTCTCAAATTTGACTACACAACACATACATACATAACACAACACATACATAAATGTAACTAACTCTATCGCATATATGGAAGGAAAACTTAACTAACTAATACATTAGAAAAGTTTGTAGTAGTTAGCAAGTTGTAGTACCAATATCTATGCTTTAATTACACTTCGAATGTTTTATAAGGACTGGTTTCTTCTGTATAGGACAAGCAATTCTTGAGACGTACCGAAAAGAATGTTTAGACGCAGAAGGTACACACGATTATTCTTTTCTATAAAAGGTGTAGCGTTCATGTGGCAACACTGTTTTTGACGACGCCACTTTTTATATACAGAATTGGGTACACAAGAATGTTAAGTGGACTCCGTGATTAACAAAGCGACTCAAAGCGTGTAATTCAAGCTCTTGGAGACAAATACTGTGAATATTGGTACCACCTGAACAGTAAATCCATATTAAGTATATACTGTGTTTAATTTGACCATTCAAGTGGTGGATGCATCAAATAAAAATATATTGTGGAGTACACAAACATAGTAACTCCCAAAAAGTGTTTGGGAGTCCTTAGATTGATTACGATTCAAATAACTTTAGTTACTTATATCTTTACTCCGTAGAGGAACTTTATAAACGTTCTATTCAACTCTATAGTAGAAGCGAAAATATTAAGAAATCTATGAATTACCATTGATAATTACATAGTACTTCAGTACCCTGTATACAATACTGTACAATATAGGACTGCACGGTTGGCCTAGTGATTTAAGCGGTGGGGTGCTGGGCTAGAAAACCTCCACGTGGTGCACCCTGGAAACGTTGGCGGTGGTGGTGTTCATCACTGCCAACGGCTAATATTCTAGCACGAAGAGGAAGCCATTTTCTTCGGCAATTCGGCCAAAACTTGGTCCAACAGAGCGGGCGTTTCTGTCGGATCCTCTGTTGGTTCTTCGCTCTTCGGAGCAATGAGGAGAAAACCTCGGTAAAAAATCACGATGGTGGGACCCTTTCTAGGGTCGGAGTTCCTCCGCTTTCAGCGGCGGAAAAGAAGGACGGGCTCGGTGTGTACTCACACTACCACCGAGCAGGCATCAGGAGACGCTGTCTCCCTGCCGCCGTCGGCATATCGTAGTCCCGAAAAGAGTGTCGTGGTTATGCCTCGCGACTCCGATCGGGGACGAGGGTCTTGGCTTAGCCGCCCGGACTGCGAGGAAGAAAACCTCTATAAAAAATTACCCCGAATCCCGTGTTCTGGTGCGTGACCAGGGGATGCATGGCTGATGGGTAGTTCAGTCGCAAGCGCACCCCCAGCCGAGGCACCTGCGGACCCCTCGGTTGGGGACAAATTTACGCTTGCCCGGGTATTGGGGGATCTCTGCCCGGGTCGACCTTTAGTTCTCCCCCACGCGTGGGAACAATTATGGATACAACTTACAATAAAAGAAACGAAGAAAAGAAGGAGATGGAGAAGAAAAAGGAGAAGAATAAGAAGGGGAACGAAACGGCAAAAGAACGTGAGACGCCAATCTCATTAGGGCTCACTGAAGTTAGTCTTGCTTCCGGAAGCCTGAGGAGATCGAATCGGTTACGTTCGAAATCCGCCGTTCCGACAGACAGAGGTGACTCCAGTGCAACAACTGAAGCATTGGAGCTAATGGAGGTAGAAATCCGCGATAATCGGAAACGCGGACGCTCCACAGACGAAGAAGGTGAAAATTGTCAGGAGTGGTTGCCGACCAAAGTGGCTACTAGCCGCAGAGGAAGGTCACGCACTCCAGTCTCAGTTCCCTCAGGCTCCCTTTTCTCTAAGGCGGCAGCCTATAGGAGAGTCAGGGTGGAGGGTGAATGTGTAGTGGAGGAGGAGATCGTAGATCTGCTCCAAAAAATTCGGGAACCAACGGTAGAGGATTCTGAAGCCCAGGACCCGGTGTCCCTGCAGGAGAGGGCGAACGTAGCTGTGGCCATTATCAATAAAGTGGCCACAAAATCTACAAACCTTAAGGGCCCATTCGTTAGGGCCCTTAAGGACTCCTCCTCCGCTATCGCAGAGGTTGTCACAACCCTCATTGGTGATGTGGCTCGCCTTCAGGCGGCTAACGACCGCCTGACGGGACAGGTGTCTGAGCTCAGCAGTCAGTTTGCACATTTTAGAGCACAAACGGAACACCCTGAGCGGCGGGGCCCAGCTTCAGAACGGTTGGCGCCTAATCACGGTCCTGATGACGTCTCTGATGCCCACCTGCGCCAAGTACTTGACGCAGTGGGACATATGTTGGACGGACGTCTCGCGGGACTGGAGGCGAGGCTGCCTCCGGCCCCCGTAGTTCGCCCATCACTAGCAGCGGATAGGGCGAAGACTAAGTCGCAGCCGGCTCCACTTCCCGTTGCAGATGGTCGAGTGTCATATGCGGCGGCAACACTTGCGTCCACCTCGAAATCAGGTCGAGCAACAAAAGCGGCAACAAAGAAGGCTGTAGCAAAAATAGCTGCATCTGAAGCCCGCCCTAAGATCGCCGCAAAAACGAGGGCAGAGTTCCCGCCGCTTCCCACTCCGACACCTGCATCTGACCCCTCCACGTCTGCCCCGTCCACCGATGGATGGAAGGTAGTCGGGGGGACTAAAAAGTCCCGAAAGCGCGATAGGAGGGCTGCCAAGGACGCAGCATCGACTCCGCAGTCGCCACCGGTGGTAGTGGTTAAGAAGACGAAGCCACGGAAACTACAGCCGCCTAAAACTGCGGCTGTAGTAATTACAGTATCGCCGGAGGCGGCTAATGGGGGGCTGTCCTATGCTGCTGTTTTCAAGAGGGCCCGGGACAGTCTCGCCATGAATAATTTTGGGACAGTAGGAGTCAGAATGCGCCTCGCCCAGACAGGAGCTCGAGTCCTCGAGTTCCCTGGTGCCGAAGGCGCAAAGAGTGCGGACACGTTTGCCGATAAGCTGCGGGGTATATTTGAGGCCACGGATGGTGTAAAGATCGCCAGGCCTACCAAGTGCGCGGAGCTGCGCGTTTCGGGCCTGGACGATTCGATAACGGCCAAAGATGTCCGCGTTGCAATAAGAGAGAAGACGGGATGCAACGCGGACAACATTAGAGTCGGCACCATCCGCCCCGGTCCAGGAGGACTTGGCGCAGTGTGGGTGAGCTGTCCCGTAGCGTCGGCCAAAATTTTGGGCGACGCTGGCAGACTTCTCGTCGGTTTCGTGAGCGCTAGGATCACAATCCTGGCGGCGAGACCGATGAGATGTTACAAATGTCTGGCATCGGGGCACACACGCGCCAAGTGTGTAAGTTGCATTGATTGCAGCGGACTATGTTTCCGTTGTGGTCGACCGGGGCACAAGGCGGCAGATTGTTCTGCCGCCCCTCACTGCCCCGCGTGTGCGGCGGGTAACAAACCCGCCAATCACCAGATTGGGCAGGGGGGTTGCAAACCTCCCCGCAATTCTCGACAAGCGTCGGGGGCTAGCCAGTCGGCCCAGGCTGCCCCCGATGTCGTCCGCACGCCGGCATCGTCGCCCATGGAGGAGGTTGTAGAGACGGTCGAGTAATGGCCCAAGTCTCCAACCTCTTGGTCCAGACGAACCTGAACCACTGTGTCGCGGCGCAGGACCTTTTCCTGCAAACCATGGCACAGTGGTCGATCGGTGTTGCCGTAGCCGCGGAACCCTATTACGTTCCTCCCCGTCCAAACTGGTTGGGTGACCGGGACGGTTCCGTGGCAGTCGTCGGCTCCACGGCGGCTCATTCCCCGCCCTTGTCGCTAAGAGACAAGGGCACTGGATATGTTGCTGCCGAGTGGGGGGGAATCACCGTATATGGTGTTTACTTCTCCCCCAACCGGAGTTTGAGCGACTTCGAGGTTTTCCTTAACAACTTGGAAACCTCGATGCGGCGTCTAACGTCTGGGCACGTCTTAGTGCTGGGGGACTTCAACGCAAAGTCCATTGCGTGGGGTTCCCCCAGGACGGACGCTAGGGGCGAAGCCGTAGAGGAGTGGGCGGCCTCGGTGGGCCTCTGTTTACTAAACAGGGGCTCCACCAACACGTGCGTGCGACAGCAGGGAGGGTCGATAGTGGACCTTTCGTTCGCTACCCCTGCCCTCGCCGCACGAGTAAGGAACTGGCGTGTCCTGGAAGAGGTTGAGACGCTCTCGGACCATCTCTATATCCGATTTGAGCTCTCCCGGTCCCAGGACCCCAGAAGGGGTCACATGGCGCGGCGTCCTTCTCGCTTTCCGCGGTGGGCTGTAGCTAAATTGAACAGGGACCTACTAGAGGAGGCAGCCATCATTCACTCTTGGCTGTCTCCGCAGGCTCCGACCGAGGAGGTCGATATGGGGGCTGGTCGCTTTCGCGATGTAATTACGCAAATCTGCGATGCGGCCATGCCCCGCATCCGAGGTTGTCGGCCTCCACGGAAGGAGGTTTACTGGTGGTCCCAGGAGTTGGCGGACCTCCGCGCGGCCTGTACTCGTGCCCGGAGGTCCTACACTCGTAGTCGGCGGCGACACCGCGAAGAAGGCAGGGAGGACCAGCTTCATGAGGAGTACCGAGAGGCGCGGAAAACTCTGAAGCTGGCCATCAGCCGCGCCAAAGAAGTTAAGAGAAAGGAGATGCTGGAGAGTCTCGATCGTGACCCCTGGGGTCGCCCTTATTGTGCGGTGCGACAAAAGCTCCGCACGTCGGGCCCCCCCCTTACAGAGACACTCCAGCCCAGCTTCCTGCAGGAAGTGGTCGAGGGCCTTTTCCCGCAGCGGGTGGAGCACACACCCCCGTCGATGGCCTTCATGGTCGCAGACGGCGGGGGACACGAGGACAATGTTCCACCCGTTGGGGAATCGGAGATAGGGGCGGTTGTTCTACGGATTCGCTCTAAGAACACCGCCCCTGGGCCAGATGGGATACCTGCCCGAGTATTGGCACGAACCCTCGACCACATGTCGGATCGTCTCAGGGAGGTCCTGAACGCCAGCTTGGCGTCCGGACGCTTCCCTGAGTGCTGGAAAAGCGGGAAGCTGGTCCTATTAAGGAAGCCGGGACGGCCAGCCGAATCGGTAGCGGCCTATAGGCCCATCGTGTTGCTGGACGAGGCGGGAAAAATTTTTGAGAGGATACTCTCTGCCCGCATCGTCCGGCACCTCCGCGAGGTGGGCCCCGATCTGTCGGACGCCCAATTCGGTTTTCGAGCGGGGCGTTCGACGGTCGATGCTGTGTTGCGCCTGAGGACCGTTACCGAAGAGGCGGTGGGCTGTGGCGGCGTGCTGTTGGCGGTGTCATTGGACATAGCCAACGCATTTAATAGTCTGCCATTTAGCTGCATCAGGGAGGCCCTCCACTACCACGGGGTGCCAGAGTACCTGAGGCGGCTTGTGGCAGACTATCTACAGGAGCGTACTGTCATGTACGAGGACCGAAGCGGTGTTCTGAGGCGACGGCTCATGTCGTGCGGTGTTCCGCAGGGGTCTGTCCTAGGACCACTCCTGTGGAATGTGGGGTACGACTGGGCCCTTCGAGGTCGCCTCCCCCCCGGGCTGGGCGTAATTTGTTACGCCGATGACACATTGGTCACGGCCCGGGGAGTGAACTTTCAAGAGGCAGCACGCCTGGCCACCACGGGAGTTTCTCTGGTGGTCGGGCGTATTGAGGCGCTGGGTTTGCGGGTGGCCCTGGATAAGACGGAGGCCCTTTTGTTCCATGGGCCCCGTCGTGGTCCACCTTCCGGCGCCTCCATCGTAGTCAATTCGGTCCTCGTACCGGTTCAGGCCCAGATGAAGTATCTGGGCCTGATCCTCGACGGCAGGTGGCTCTTCGACGAGCACTTCCGACAGCTTTCTCCAAAGCTGGTCGGCGCTGCTTCTGCCCTTGGGCGACTTTTGCCCAATCTGGGTGGAGCTAGCGTGGCGACGAGACGGCTATACACGGGGGTTGTCCGGTCAATGGCGCTGTATGGTGCACCGGTGTGGGCGGCGGCTCTGACCGCCCAGAATAGGGCTCGCCTCTGGCGCCCTCAGAGGATATTGGCGGTTAGAGCCATACGCGGCTACCGCACCGTATCGACGGAGGCGGCGTGCGCCTTGGCAGGAACACCCCCGTGGGATTTGGAGGCGGAAGTGCTCGCCGAAGTTTATCGGCGAACGGCTGACTTCCGGGCGGGTACCGGCATACGGCCCCCGCCCGAAGAGATACGCGAGTGGCGAGAGGCCGCTCGTCTAGCCACGATGGCTCATTGGTCGTCCCGGCTGGAGACTCCACGTGCTGGCTTTGCCGCCGTGGAGGCTCTCCAGCCGGTCATCGCCGAGTGGGCAGGGCGACAGCACGGGACCCTTTCCTTCCGACTGACGCAGGTCCTTTCCGGGCACGGTTGCTTCGGGAAGTATCTGCACTCGGTCGCCAGGAGGGAATTGAGTCCCGCCTGTCACCACTGCGACTGCAGTGAGGACTCGGCTCAGCACACGCTGGCGGTTTGTTCCGCTTGGGCGGCGCAGCGTGGGGTCCTTACTGCAGTTATTGGAGGAGATCTCTCGCTACCGGCCGTCATACGCTCCATGGCCGGTAGCGACAGTTGTTTTACCGCGGTTGCAACCTTCTGCGAAGACGTAATTTCGCGGAAGGAGGCAGCGGAGAAGGCCCGGGAGGACGACCTCCACTCGGACCCAATTCGCCGCCGGCGTACCGGGCGGCGGAGACGCGCTTACCAGCGTCTCATGCCGCCTTGAGTGTGGCCGCGGATGGACGGGACGGGTTTTCCCCTCCATCCGCTATAGTGGCCAGCCGCGAGGAGGTGACGTCCGCGTGTGCCGTACGTCGCCTAAAAGGAGAGTCTTATCCGCAGATGGTGCCCGTGTGAGCGGGCAGGCGCTAGGAGGGATTTGGATGTCGTAATAACAGCTGTTCCCGGTCCCTCCTATGTTAGGCGCAGAGTGGCACACCGTGTGGTTTTAGTCGGTCCGATTCCGACACACCACCCCGCCGTAAACCCCGGTGGGGTGACGGCCCGAGGGGGTTTCCACACGTTAAAAAAAAAAAAAAAAAAAAAAAAAAAAAAAAAAAAAAAAAAGTGATTTAAGCGGTTATCTGGATGTCGTAATAGCAGCGGTTCCCGGATCCCTCCTATCTCAGGCGCAGAGTGGCACACCGTGTGGTTTTAGTCGGTCCGATTCCGACACACCACCCCGCCATAAACCCCGGTGGGGTGACGGCCCGAGTGGGGTTTCCACACGATAAAAAAAAAAGAAAAAAGTGGTTTAAGCGGTCGCCACGCCGCTCTCTATTGCGCTGAGTGTTGTGTGTTCAAACCTCACATGGGACAGCACTTTGTGTGATCCATAAATTGTTGTTCTGAGTCTGGCTGTTCTTTGTGTCTGTTTTTTGTACGTTTGTAAAGTCCCCCGCGACACTGGATTTATTACTAGTGTGGGTATTGTCTTTTGAAAAAAAAAATAATATATTTGTATTGATCATGTATTTTCGTCCAAAGTTGTTCTGTACCATTTTTGTTTCCTTTGTTAATATTTCCGTCACCTTGTACGTCAAAGTCGACATCTACAAGCGAATGAGAAAGAAAGTAAGTTATTTACAGTTTGGAGTCTTTTTTTATTTTTTTTTTACTTCACAATTTCAGTAATGGAAACCCATTTACATTTGGCGTCGTAAAGGTTAGCTTAAACTACAAATGGTTATAAAAAGGTACTTGTAATTATTATTCTTTGTTTGACCTTTTTAAGCTGGGTTTAAAAGAAACTCATGACAAGCACTCCGTTATCAGTGTAATATAAAAATGTGAATAATTGTGACTGATCAATCAATTGAAAAGGAACTCTGATACATTGATTTACAGCACAAAAACGACTCTTACTTTTATATTACTATTGCTACATAGAATCTTATCGCGTGTGAGTGCTCATTACTGAATAAAATATCTTTTTGTGACTAATAAACACATAAGATCACCAAATGCGTGAGTCGTATCAACACTCACAACAAAACTTTGGTCACATGTATTTTGTTAACGGTACTCCTTCGTAGAATGTTTGGATCTTATGCAACAGCAGAAACATGAAGACGACGACAAAACAACAACTATGATAGTCATAATTAGGTATTTATTTAAGAAAAAAAAGTTTCTCGCCTTCTTTTCTCTGCATCTTTACCCTAAAACCCACAGCAACTGATAACAAACAATAATTTCAGCCAAAAGACTGATATATTAGTCTGATTTGAAGCTGATCATATATTTTTGGTTGGCGTCTTACTTGTAATTACCACCATCAAACAGTTTTTACCTTAAAACTTCCAAATTGCGCAGTCAAAAAATAAAAAAAAAAATATGGCAATTTCCGTGAAGCGTTTGCAGTTTATTTTAATGCCACACCTTACTCCGAGTAACCCACCAACTCGTGGTAATTGTTCAAAGAGTTAATTGATAGATGCGCTGGTGGAATGATCGAGCCATCTCCCCTGGTGTGTAATTTGTGCTAAATAGTTCCCAACATCCCCGTTAAGGGTGTCTTTATAACTTAATATATTAGCTGTATTTTGCTGTACAGACTTTTGGTTTGGTAGGAAGTAGGGTGACGCTGAAAGTTTGGTAACGTACTTTAAGGAAGTAAATGTTGCTCTTGGATGAAAATTAATGTCTACTGAGTTGGAAAACCAGATGTGTTCATAGTTGGTTTAAATAAATTTTGAGTGAATGGTTGCAAATACAAAAATTGTGCAATACGGAGCTGATAGCGACATGTGCTTCAAATAAATGAAGGTATATGTATTTATGGTTACTTACGAGTTAAGCAATATTTATAATATTATTATTACATAATTAATATTGCTTTATTTATAATACGCTTGACTGCTTCCGATTGATCCGCCTGATTTCCGAGTCGAATTAAATGTTTCTATGACTTGCAAACACTTGTTTTCGTGTTTAGGTGTTTCCTACGTAAAATACGTATGTATTTAAAAAAATATAAATGTATATATATCAGTTTTCTAGTACCCATAATACAAACTCTGCTTGGTTTGGAACTAGGGGGCGTTGTGTGTCACACGTCTGATATAAAAAAATAAAAAAAAAAAGGTATTAAATTACTGAAACACTTCACATAACATCTTCATGTGTTGGTGTGTGGTGCTAAAGCAAAAGAAAACATTAAAATCACAATCTTCAATCTAGTGTATATCTAACTTACAGCCTGTCTTACATTTTACACAATAACTGTGCTACAACAGTTACTAATACATAAATCCTATAAGTTTTTTTACGAATGCTTATTGCAATATTCTGACGTTTATACCCGCAAATATCTTTAATATGAGCAGCGATCAAACAGATCTAGGTCGATCTTGGCATTCAAGTCTTTAAACATTCTAAAGGGTCCGCTTTAACTGCCAAGATGACATATTGGAATGTTATCATCTTGGAGAACATCCGGATTCAGACATCAACTTGTAAAATAAATTATCGTCATTTTATTTGTTTCTGTATGTGCTTTTTTTCGAATTTGTGCACTCATTCTGATCGGCAGAATAAATATTGCTTCATTGAAACAGATAGCCAGCGATAATTAATGATTTTTGGAATATTTTTTGAAATAAAGTTTAAAGAAATAGATGTTTAATTACGCAAATGCGTGCCGTCATTGCTTATAAGCCATTCTATTTAAAATCAAAAGTACTAAGGCTAGTCCGTATGTATTTCTATAAAAATTCATCAGAATGATGTTGATTTTACTAGTTATTTTAACACACTTCAAAGTCACATAAGTACCTATTATTGTGCTTATAGGACTCATTATTATAATAAGTACATTTAATACAATATTAGTTACTTATAAGTATAATATTAGTTAACCAAATATAAGCTTAATTTCCAAGTATAAAAAAATGAAGTCTTAAAAAAAAATACATTTAAAATCACGCGGTGGAGGGTAGGTACAGACATATTAAATGCCCACTTTTCGCTAGTGTTGTGATTGTATCAGTGACGAATCTATTGCCACTAATCGGGATGATTTATTTGCCAGAGCCTCATCCGTCGATCAGTAGGTGCATCCCTAGCAGGTGAGGTTGACTTGGGACGCTAAACTCTTAGTGGGAATCCTATATCTTTTACCGGAACATTCAAAGCTGAACTAATTTTTTTTCCTGAAAGTGTACTTTAGCAACTAAGTCAATTTTTCTTGCGTTAAAGTCATGTATTTTATTTAAAGTGCCGTGGACCACGACACGACATAACAAAAAATATAATGTGGGAACCTTAGTAACCGTGACACCTGCACTGAAATGGTTTAGTAGCTATCTTTTTAATAATAGGGTTAACTGTAGTCAGGCTGTCCTTTGTTGGGTGGTTTGTGAAGTGAATATTAGCGTTTTAAATTCTTTTAATCGTTTGCTTTCTACTGGAAATTAATGGGTTCAGAATAAAATATTGTTAATGAAACTAATAGCTACCAACGTATTATTTCTAATTGAACTGGACTTCAAAGAAGTAATTTTAGAATAGGTGTAAGTACATGTATGTATACTCAAGCCTATGTACTCAAGCCTAGTTTTCAATACTCAAGCCTAGTTCTAAATACTCAAGTCTAGTTCTAAATATTATTTCTAATTCTTAATTCTTGTTGACGCTTTTTGAAGGAGGCTTACGCTCAGTAAAGGGCGCCGATACGCCAGTAATGATGGTTGGAAGTATGTATGTGTTCTGCTATTGATGTCATTAGACTGATTCGTTGGTCTCGGATCTATTTTCGTGTCGGAACAAAAAGTCCAGAACTTGGAAGTTGGGGTCTTAATGTGCCTCGGAGACCACGTAAAAGCCGTCGGTTTTCGGCTGACCTCTCCACAGTTGTGTTGGATAATCGGTCCATTGGATTATGAAAGTTAGGGGACAGAATGTGCACCTATAATATCTCTACTACATAATCTCCTACATCGTTGGCTGATGTCCGTTGAGACTGACCGGCGTGGCCGAAACCGCCTAGGAGTATATCATCATCACAATTGTAACTACAGTAAATTACATGTTATTGTAAACATGAATGTATATTTTACAACACTTATTTCTCAATAAATACGGTTAAAAACACTATTATTTGAATAAACAAAACCATCAAAATTCAATGTTGTTAGTATTTAGTTATAATTATAAAAACGACTACTTTATTCTTACTTTGTTTTCTTAGTATAATTAGAAGCACTAGTCTACAATTATGTTTTAGTTCATGAATAAAATATACCTTCGATAATAGTAGGAGTGACCATCACCAACATTGATTGTCATACAACCATTGATTATATAAGTAATACAAGCGAGTTGTTTTAGTAGGTTCAATCTTCGGATTTAAAGTCAAATTTGACAATTATTTTAACAACACCATGACCTGAACATGGACGGTCGATTTGTTAATAATATAAGATATAAATAGTTATTTTTAAATTTTTATTGAACGTATAAACGTTACATTTGTGGCGACTTCCACATATAGCACAAACAAAAATATACAACAGCGCCATCTAACGAAAATACATCGAACTACGGAGTATAATGAACTACGAAGCAACTATCAATTCTGCATCGCGGAATAGAGATTCTCGTTGCAATTACCATATGTACATCTCAATATTAACTGTTGTGCCGTGGCCTGCCAGGCATGACCATCTCGCCTGGTCGGAGGATCCTCCCTTTGTGTCGGAGGGACATGACACCCGTTCCCTCCACACATTTATTAAATATAATTTTTAAAAGACCTTTATTTGATTTATGGTAGCGCTAACCGTTCGTGTTATCACTTAAATAAATAATCAAATGGAGCTGGGAAAACTATTCAAGTGTAAAAATAAAACAACTTATAAAGGTATTTTCAAAAATATTAAATTTTTTACATAAGACACATTAAAAAATATGCTAATTGCAAAATAAAATAATATGACTACGCGTGTAAGGTTTTTTTCTATTCTAGTAACACTTGACTAATGTCAACGTATGTTTCCCGCCTGCGTCATCTGTCATTTGCTTGCTGTGTTCGCTTTCCTATTTTGACCTATTTTATTATTAAGAACTAACTTGATATTTAACTTCATAAAAGTATGTGTTCTACTAAGTATAAGCTATTGAAAAATAATATTATTATTTGTATAATAAATTGTCCACATTTAGGCCCAGAGCCAACATAAATTAGTTGAGGTATCAAGTACAGTTTTAGATAAAATCAGGTTACGACCTTTAGGAGACCAGCTGTTACGACTAGTATTTAAGTTTTTCAGTAATTTTTGATTTAACGATGATACATTATCTACCATTACAAACTGTTCAGCGTCTCGTTGGAGGCTAGTGTTACTAAAAACTTTAATGGGTGACTATGTCTTTATGTGATGGTATCTGCCCGTGCAATGATGAATAATGTGGTTTAAAAACTCTAAAACATTTATCTATACCAGATAGTAGAGCCACGCTGATTTCAGCATGAATGGGCCGGCTCGTCCGGGGCAATACTACCTTCCCACAGAAGACCAACCTAAGGCGACAGCATCTGTGCTGTCGTGTTTCGTTGGTGAGTGCGAGACCGGAGGTCCATTGATGCAGGGGTGACAGTTGTAGTGGTAAATGTGTGCAATACAATGCTACGATGACTGTCATGTCTTTTACGTCCGCAAGTGAGGCGTAAAAATCGTAATAGGCCGCCATAGTGTGGGTTACTATACTGCTTTGTCAACATTCGCAATGAGTATAGCGACTACAACTTTTGGATTCTTTCCATCAAGCGGAGTACAGGCACTTTGGCA
The DNA here is from genome assembly GCA_949316085.1 of Hypercompe scribonia. Classification (NCBI taxonomy): domain Eukaryota; kingdom Metazoa; phylum Arthropoda; class Insecta; order Lepidoptera; family Erebidae; genus Hypercompe; species Hypercompe scribonia. Next base: position 3,576,539 of record OX438967.1, on the reverse strand, counting down.
GACTATTAAAATAAAAAAAATAAAAAATAAAAATAAAATAAAATATCTAGTAAAACTGTACGGCAAAATATGGAAAATTGGACGGTGACTTTAAACGTTAATCTCGAACAGATTAGGTAACCTGTTCGAAATTCATCTGAGCTGAGTTTGTAAGTCAACATGTTGTCAACTAATAACCAATATTCACGAACGTTTTTTCAGGAAGTAGTACACAGCCTGAGAAAATGTACTGATTTCAAAATTACTGTTTAATAATCATTGTATCTAATTGATTCATTTGGGGTTCCTATGTTCACCTACATTCACTATTAAAAAACAAAAAATTATTACATGATGTGGAAATTGGAACGCTTCCTGCAGGGGTGACAGTTGTCGTGGTAAGTATGTGGAATACAATGCTACGATGACTGTCATGTCTTTTACATCCCCAAGTGAGGCATAAAAAACCATCTTAATAGGCCGCCATAGTGTGGGTCACCATACTACATTGTCAGCATTCGCAATGACTATGGTGACTACAACTTTTGGCTTCTATTCATGCTTTTATCAAGCAGAGTAGAGCCACTTTGGCAAGTTCTAAAAAAAAAGAAAGTCTTGGAAGTTTGTTATTTTTATATTTTTTTTATTATCTTCTTTTTTATTAGAAAAGTTTCTCATTTTAAAATATTTTCTAATTTTTACAAAGTTTACTATATTTTTTCATTTTTTTTAAAAGACGATTCTTATTTTAAATCACTTTATCGAGACATATCAAACGATTCTCGATATAGTTCTCGATATTGATTAGAGTCGCCCCCGAGGTGAGGTGTTGTAACTTGATAAATGTTTAAATTAATTCTATAATTTCTTCGATCCATCTGCTTTGGTCTCCGGAGAGTTTTGCGGCGCTAACTTTACAGTTCTAAGGCAGACTCCAACGAACTCTTGTTCTAAGTATACAAGATGTAGCGGATTTGCCTGAACACGATTAGAATCATTTTCAGTCTCTTTTTTATAATATTTATTTATATCATAGACAATACAATACAATAGTTTTGAAAGTATTTTGTGTTCTTTAGTTACCGATATTTTCTTTGTCAAAATCCCTGTTATATTGGCTTCGTAAAGCATATATACTTCCATTTTTTTTTAGACATCTGTTGTTAGACATGTTTAGAAAGAACAATTTCGTTGTAAATAAGTTTGAATAATTTTATGTGATTCATTTTCATCATCATCATCATCATCATCATCATCACCATCATCACCTACCACAGTCCACTGCTAAACATGGGCCTCCTTCATTGCACGACACTGATCGATTTTGGGCTTATGCTCTTTATTTGTTTATTCTGGTCTAATTTGTGATTCCATATGGTGATGGATTAAGAACACGTAATATCACCAACCTTATTTATCCTGTTGGTGTCGTAAGAGTAACTAAGGGATCAAACTACACTGGACAATATCACTGTAAAGAGAAGGAAAACCTGATACCAACTCTATACCAACCAGAGACCAAAATCTCCTTTCGAAGGCGAGGCTTATGTCCAGCACTGAACTATTGAAAGCTGTTGATCGTAATCTAATCTTCGAAAAAAAAACAATTCTAACAAGTACCTAATGCGTAACTAAATAATATAAGCAGGAAAGAAAGAACTTGCCGTAATTGAATACTTAAATTGACACCATAGAGTCGAAATAAAAACTTGGCCAGTTTTAAAATCAATAAACACAAAATAAAAAAAACTGTTACTTGAACACACTGTTAAAAAAATGGAGAAAGAATATTATGATGCGAAAAGCTCGTAAAACGACTATAAAATTTACGCTATTTGGCTCTTTCTATCACATTAATTAAGAAAGAGACGCAACTAGTCTAATTGTTTATTCCAGTGTTGGTACGATAATGAAATGACGTTTGACAGTTGCTTTTGTACAGTTTAGACACGTTTTGGTCGCGAAGGCTTTTACTTAACATGCCTTGAAAAATCTCTCAAAGTTTTTACTACTGTTTAATATATGTAAAGTTTTGTAATCAAATCGTTTGGGATATTATCTACTCATTTAGTGTTTCGAAACACAAGTAATTTACTCAAAAAATAAGAAATTTTACAAGAAGGAAACTATGAAACACACCTGGCGCCAGCAATCAAAGTTTCATCAGATTTTTCCTTTTTCAAGTAATTTTATGAAAAGTTAAATAAAAATTTAGGAGTAAAGAATTGATAACGACATACATTTTGTGTACATTCTTTTGTAATCGACACACCTGACTGCATGGGTCAGAAAAATAATTCTAGTAATCTTTTTAGAACTACATTATACCTTTTTTTTTTACGCGGGGAATGCTTTTCGCACCATACCCTCTGGAGGGACGAAAGGTGTGTGTGGAACTCACAGAGAACCGGTCTACCCACTAAACCCCGCGGCGGCCTACCTCGGCAGTCAGGAGGAGCTCCAGGAACGCATTAGCGGCTTCTGGAGTCCTCCCCGCCGTGCCTCACAATTGAGATACATTCCGGGTAGAGGACTACATTATACCTATAAAAAAATTACAATATACAGAAGCCCCTCTATCATTATAAATTTACTACTATAATGGTGAATATACTCTGTATCCGACATAATACTTATAATTTAGGCCTAATGTCAAAGCAAAACCGCACATCAAATCAACTCACTCAGGTATTTTTATTGTAACCAACTCATTCTAAAAATATTCTACATTTATTAATTTTGTGAAGAGAATGCTAAAGTAACTCTATTCTGTTTGATGGAAAGCAAGAATAGAATCCGAGAGCTGTGGTACCACGCTCATTGCAAATACATGTAAACAAATTATGGTGATCCACCTGATGATGAGCTAATGAGATGCTTTTTAACGCCACGCTTGGGTACGTAAAAGGCATGACAGTCACCGTGGCAGTGTAAGGCACACAGAATTAACATGGCAATTGTCATCAATGGATTGATAGACCTCCAGTCTTGCACTTAAAAATGAAACGCGATAGTAGGAATGTCGCTTTAGGTTGATCTTCTGTTAGAAGGTAGTATTGCTCCATTCGAGTCAAGCCGTTAGTGCTGAAATCACTGTGGCTCTACTACCTTAGTTATTTGTACAAAAGGGAATGAAGGTATTAGACTGACTATTGATAAGTTCTCAGTTCTTACGGTCAGTGAAACCTGGAATACTTAAAGATGAAATTTGGATTACTTCAATTGTTGATATTAATATCTATACTAACAGAGCATTGTCTCATAGTCCGAAACAATTTCTACTTTTAGAAATCAAATCATTAGTCATAAAGTCCCGTTTTTAAGAGTCCTTTGTTGTAACAATTAGCCGCTGGCACCGCTGACTTCAGCCACAATCGTCGCAGTTGGTATTCGAGCTCCATCCGGGATCGATTCCAACCGCCACCGGCTTTTATTTCGATCCTTTGTACTTTTTCATCTCGCGGGGATTAACCAAACTTCAACGGACCACAGTTCGAAGTCGACTTGCCATCGATTTCTTATCGGTACCGTCTTTTGTTTATAAGGTTTTTAATTTTTTAATATTCTGGGGCACTGATGGTAGCAAAAGTGCAAAAATTGTAATAATTTGTATTCTTCAATATCTTACACAATGGACACAGGACCAGGTTTTAAATTATGCAGGGCCTGTGCTATATTAATCAGATTACTGTTACAAATACCTTTATATTTAATAATATGTATAATAGATTAATAGAAGCCAGACAGAGAACAAGAGATTGTACTCATCTTACAACATTTTTGTGGGTGGAAATGGAACCCACGACCTACAGTTTAGCAGTCAGGGTCACTAAGCCAACAGGCCTTCTAAGGGCAGTACTTATGCTATTATCTAAAAATAATAATTATCTTGTAAAATACTAAAATAATGTCGTAATAAAAGAGCTGGATTATAGACGTATCCACTGTACTACTTTTGGCAGCACTGAAGTCTGGTATGAAACTAAGCTGATAAAATGCAAATGTCTGTTTGAGGTCAACTGTCTGTCTACTCGTGATACAGTATTCTCTACGCCCCTACTCAAATATCAAGTTGTAGAACTCGAATAAAGTCGAACGATTAGAATCGTGCCATAATTCTGAAGAGGAAACTTAAAATTATTTACTGTTCAAGCAAGAACTTTCAAAAAAAATATATTGTAATTATTACTTCTGATTATGTTTAATATACCTTTAATAGTCTACTGCTGGATATGTCATATTTATACTAATATTATGAAGCTTAAGAGTTTGGCTGTTTGATTGTTTGTTCCATTGGTTGAACGCGCTAATCTTAGGAATTACTGGCCCGATTTCAACGATTCTTTTAGTGTTAAATAGCCCAGTTATTGAGGAAGACTATATATTTCATTACGCTACGTCTAAAAGGAGTGGAGTATAAATAAAAAAATGTACAAACAGGGAATTATACCATTACATGCGATGTATATGCGGTTAAAGTTTCGCTAAAATAATGTATGAAAGAATTGTTTCTCTTTAAAGGTTTAAAAAAAACCACGATGCCATGGGTCCATCTGTTAAGGTTGGTTTGCTATAATCTTTCTTATGACAAAAAAAATTGTCCACGCTGTACTTATATCATCACGCTACGGGCAATAGGAGACGCAAACGAGCTAGTATTCTATATGAAAATAATAGCCTTTCACGCGTTTCAATGTAATATAAATCAGTTAAGGAATAGTCAATTGTAATACTTATAAACTTAAGGAGTATGTGTGTCAAAGGAGATCGTTTGAAATTAGTCAGGCAATTGTTTTTTCATCTGTAATTCAAACAAAAACATTTCAAAAATGGAATCCTTCCTAATTGGTCTTCAGCTGCCCTGGTAATTGTCCCGATAAATCGTAAGCCAATCATAAAAATAGTAGGGGATCTCACAGTCCAACGTTACACGGATTGTTACAATTGTGTTATGTAGATGCGAGTCGTCGAGATATCGACAGCAATCGGACTCTGCCAATTGCTACCATTGTTATAGCGTGTAACACTTTAAGGGGTCGCCGTTGCAGTTGATATTTTCGTGTGGAACACTGAATATGTGTGTTATCGAATACATAGTGTGTTTGTGAATTGCTTTTTTGAGTTTGGTTTTTGGCAGTTAAGAATAGCTCTTCGTCAGGAGAGGTCAATGTTTAGCAATTATTATACCTTAGGTGAGAGTATGATAATAGTTTGCTGGAATTTTTTTTTTTCATTTTAGACATCTGACACACAACGCCATCTAGCTACAAACTAAGCAAAGTTTATACTATGAGAGCTAGCTTGACTAAGAGAATACTTATATGTATACTTTTTTTGTAAATATTTACTGATCATACAAACATTTGGTCCGACCAGGGAATCGCACCCGGCACCTCAAGAACGGTAGTCACATACGCTACTAGTTGATAAACGGTTTATTTATGCTACCGTGAATTGTTTATTTCTTTTGAGTTTAAGGTATTTACAGGTTATGTAGTACTGTGGAAGGCTTATTAGTGTTATAAGCGCTCTTATGTAAAAGACTAAACGATGAAAGCAAAGGTCTAAAGAAGAATTCATTTTTTATTTAAAATACAGATTAAATAAGAAGCAAATGTCAAATCGACATCGCTTAAACGTCAGTTTGACATTTACCTACGTCAAAAGGACATTTGGAGATTGGTACACGTAAGTCGATCTTTGGAATTAAAGTATATTTACTAAGCGTATGAGTCCACATGCATCATTATTAAAGGAGTTACCACGTCGTCATGTGTTTCGGTAATCGTGTCTTTAAAATCCTACAAATTTTAGAAATCTTAATTGTAACTAAAAATAATTTAACTAAGTAATTTCGTCTACCATGTTTTATAAAACGGTTTAGTGTGAAGCTCCTGAAACATCCTAATGAGAGGCCCGACAGCATCCCCAACATTGTGTAACCTACTTTTCATTTATAATACATGAACTATACAAATCCTCTTACTTAGATTATGTTAGACTATATTGTCTTAGTACAGGAAAGTTTACTTTGAGACAAGGATTAAGGGATAAAGTCAAGTGTGGTCGGTTGTTACACTTTTGGGTCGGTCCCGTTATCTGTCAGCTGTAAATCTAGCCTCAAAATATCTGGATACTTAGCAGAAGTATTTCCAAGTATGGTATTAAATAAGTGGAAAAGTTTTCTGAAAGAAATACTTTATTTTAATCTGGACCCGATTTTGACAGAAACTGTGGTTTAATTTATGGCTCAAAATTGTTTATGTCTGTGTTGGACGTAAAAAGTAGATATAAGGTAAAGAAATTTAGGATTTTTTACTATACGCTGGAGATAGGAAGAATTAGTTTTTTTGACGTCAGCAATATGACAAATGCTACAAATTTCATGGTTCAAATGCTGATATTTTAATGTTGTAACATTCTTTGCAGATTTAAAGTGTTACTTTCTTTTGTTTTTGAAATAAAACTTCATTATTAAATTTCATGATATACCTCTCTTTTTGGTGACGGGGTGGAATATCCCTTCGGATCTGCATGTCTTCAGGGACGCAGGAGCCAGGAGTATGTGGTGTTTCCACTAAAAACCACCCCGGCGGCCGATCTCAGGCGTCCTACTCTGAAGGGGACCCGGGCCATGTTATTTTAGGTCCCCTCCAGGATCATTGCCATGCTTGGTCAGACCCTCTCCTGTAGGACGCTACAACGATACCCACGCTGCTCTGGTTGCTATAGTTATAGTTGACATATCATGATATACCTAATCAGCGTAAAGACAACGCTCGCATTAAGAATATACCCTGTGTCGCAGGGGACTTTACAAGCATAACTGAAACGGACATAAAGAACATCCAGATTCAGAATAACCATACTAACCAACCAACTCACAACAATCAGCACAGTAGAGAGAGGCGTGTCGACCGCTTAAACCGTTTACACCACCCGTGCAGGGGATACAAAGTAAATGAGTTAGTAAAAAAATATTTTACGAAAATATTTTTCTATAAAATTTAGGGCGCATATAATTCAGGTATGTCGGCATAGTAAAAATTTATCTATTTCACTAGACTGCCTGCCTGGTCGGTGGTGACACTTTTACGCAATGGCCTTTAAGTTTGTTGTGTCAACGTATTCGGAATGAAAAAGTTACAGGCCAATAGACCGTTAAACAGAGAGTTAAACACATTAATGGTCCAATACGGGCTTCAACTTTCTCTTTAAGGAACAGAACCCCAAAAATCGTGTTAAAAAACTTTTCTTTCTTCGCCGAATACAAAGTTTTTCAACACTATCCACGTTTGTGAACATCAAAATGCTTAGAAATTCAGCAAATAATAAAACGGATAACATTTTTTCTTACTGGTTTTATACATAGGCATTATATATTGGCGTGAATGGGTAGGTCACGTGCCTGCCGTTACACTAGCTCAGGGCAAGGGCGGGCCTCGGAGAGAGCTCAATTGAAAGCTATTGAACATTCTATTACCTGATGTGGAACTCATTAAGGTTTAGAGACAATTACTTTTATTTCATGTTGTAATACTTTTTTACTGGATAGAAGTCAATTTGAAAACAAATACATTTTCAGATAAGAAAAATGATTAAATCTGTGTAAATTTTAATCTTTAAATCTCATACGTGAATATTTTTTGAGTGCAAAATAAATTGAATTAAAATACCATGAATTTATTGAAGTTTAATGATAATATTATGAGAAAAAATGAAATACATAGCTTGAGTGTATCTTCTTAAGTAGAAATGAAATACATAGCTTGAGTGTATCTTCTTAAGAATGCTTCGTGTGTTTTAATTTTATTAATTAGATTTTTAATGGTAGAGGCAAACGAGTCAATGAGTAATCGTAATGGATGCCGCCTTTCATGAAAAATTGTGTATGTAATAATGTAATCGTATGAGTTAACTTGACTTTAAATTTGATTAATATACAATATTTAATTAGCAAAAACTGAAAGTTAATTAAATGAGATTGCGTTTATCACACTAATTAAGCAGTTTATTATGTTTATAAACTAGACCAAAAGAACAGTTATTTAATTAGAAGCACAAATTAATTATAGTTATATTAAAAGTATCCATTATACCACGACAACCATGATTCACGTAATTAGTTGCCATATAATAATAATGTCACTTAATTAGAGAATAATTATTAATATTCGTTGTTATTAATTAATTAAGATTAGTTTTATATTAATTTTTAATTTTGTATAATCTGCGAATATTTATTTCGAAGTTTCGATGTTTTCTATATATAGTATGATTATATTTACAAAAAAAAAGTATATAAGTATTCTATCAGTCAGTCTAGTTATCATAACACAAGTTCTGATTGGTTTGGAACTATATGACATTGTGTATCAAATGTCCGAAATATTTTTTATTTATTTTATTTATTTATTATTATTCAGTACTAGAACTGCATATCTGGTAATTGCAAAATTGTAGAAAAAGAACGTGGGTTTTTTTTGGTGGCATAATTAAATGTCATAACAATTAATCTCTAGGTAGTAGAGCCACGCTGATTTCAGCACGAGCGGGCCGGCTCGACCGGGGCAGTACTACCCTCCCACAGAAGACCAACCTAAAGCGCCAGCATCCGTGTTGTCGTGTTTCGTTGTTGAGTGTGAGACCGGAGGTCCATCGATGCAGGGATGACAGTTATCGTGGTAACCGTGTAAGCCTTACACTGTCACGATGACTGTCATGTCTTTCACGTCTCCAAGCGGGTTGTGAAAAAGCATCTCACAAGGCCGCTATAGTGTGGGTCACCATATTGCGTTGGCAGCATTTGCAATGAGTATGGTGACCACAACTCTTGGATTCTTTTCATGCTTTCCATTAGGCAGAGTAGAGTCACTTTGGCAGGCTCTTAAGATAGAAAAAAAAATTAAATACGATAAAATCCAAGTAAATTAAATCTAGAACAATAAATGAATACTTGAATAGTGTGTATAGAATTGAATACTTTTTTAATACTAAGGAAAAGGCGAATTTCTTTTTCCAAATCGATTCACAAATAATTAAGTAATAAACATAAAAATATATAACCAAATTGGGATACCCAATTTTTAAAGTCACTTAGAAATGTAACAAATTATACAAGAATCAGAAGTTAATTTGAATAATGGGCAAGCCTGACAGCCCTGTTGAGCTAGTGGCAAGTGACCCTGACTGCTAAGGCAGAGTTTGTGGGTTCGACTCTCACCTAGGACAAATAATTGTGTGATTTGTTCCGTGTCTATGTGTAATTTATCTGTAATATGTGTATTTAGAAATATATAAGTATGTTTATCAACAGTCTTCTTACCATAGTACAGGCTCTGCTTAATTTGTCCATACAAATTCAAGCTCCATAGCTATTGACAACACAATACATGTAACAATAGGTCTTACAGTTGCCACTATGAAACTACACTGTGTAAAAAAAAGCGCATACAAGTCCAATTTCGTCGAACCGTATAGAACAGTATTGGAACTGAAATGAATTTCTTTTTAATTTCACAGTGTAGGTTAAAAACTCGAGGCGGTCGACAAATTCATCTAATCCGTGGAGATCGGAACTTGATATTTGTGGAACCGGTCGGTCCCTTCTCTGATATTAGTTTAGACACCTACACGCTTTGATGACAGTTGGTGTTCATTATTTCACGGTTTTATATTGATTTGAATATTTCCATATTTTTATTTACTGTAATTGGAGCATGTTGAAACTTGTTTAATTTGTATTCAGTTTTCTTAGCAGCTGTGTAAGGTTGGCATTAACAGCACTAAAACTTGTCATTGCATACTAAATGTCTTATTTGTATCAGGTGAAATTTTTAGACATGTATTATTTTGAGCTTAATATATATTGGTTATTAATTGTTTTTAAAAATAACATTAACTATGTAAAAATCAATGCAGAAAGATATATCACAATCAGGTCCAATAAAATTATTATTTTGTTTGAAATAGAAAGTAATTGGATAAAAATAAGGTCGTATTAGCAGCTGTACACATAAGTTGGAGTTGCCACTCGAGTTTAATCATAGTACAAAGATATTAATAATCACTGTTGTGTCATTATTGAAAAAAAAATAAGAGAGGCACACGTTCTATATGGATACATATATGTTTTATTGAGCAAAGTGGAAGGTTAAAAGAAATTTAGTATGTCGGGAACAAAAACAAATTAGAAGCAGGAAAGTCATAGAAACTTTTTTATTTCTTTACGTATAAAGGAGGTTTGACTGGGGAATTATCTCAACTCTGAGTTAGACCCTTGAGCTTTTGAGTTGTCAAGGTATACTAAGGTAATGTTTAGAAATTTAGTTTTTACTTGCAGCGTCTCTCTCGCCTGTGTAGAATGTGAAAAAATTCATTCTGAGCACGAAAGGTAATGACAAGAATAGATATGATTTTTTAATGATGATCAGTTGAATGTCAAAGGTATAAACATGTAATAAGCAAACGCATATTCGTATGTCACATCAACTATTTAGACTAACATGCAGTGTGGGATAGCCAACTCAGTTGCCAATAAAAACAATACAAGATTAGACAGAATTCAGGTCAAAACTTAAGGATAAAGGATGATTAGGATGGTGTTACATTACAGTTGGCAAATCTTGCCTTAACTAAAGATGGATTTCGTCCAGAAAGTGTCAACGTTGTAATTTCCCGAGGGTGCCGTGTGAAGAGACTAATAGATTCATGGCATCCACTCGTGAATTTGTGACACCATACACAACAATTACGATGTCGTCATCGTGTTTGTGCCTACAATGTATCGTTTGTAATAGTTAGCCTTATTTGCGTATATTATATTGAAGCACGTGACAGCTGAACTTGTTCATTGATGACAGGTAAATAGATCTTTATAAGTTGGTTGACACTGCATTGAATTTATGTCGTGTATAATTTTGTCTTCTCTAGCAAAAGTTATCTTTACTTAAGATTTGTACTTAAAAGGATTTACGTGAAATTGAAATCATTTTAAATTATTTACAGCGTGAAATCCAGTATTAAGAAAATACCTAATACAATCTGAAAATATTAGAATAGGGACGATTCAGTTTGATTTTTACGAACAAGAAGGATTTCGAAAATATTTTACGACGAATCCTATTCAATAAGTAGTAGAGCTACGCTAATTTTAGTACGAACGGGCTGGTTCGATCGGGACAGTACTACCCTCTCGCAGAAGACCAACCTAAATCCGTGCTGTCATGTTTCGTTGGTGAGTGTGAGGCCGGAGTCCCATTGATGCATAGGTGGCAGTTATCGTGGTAAATCATGTCTTTTACGACCCCAAGTGGGGCGCCGTAGTGTGGGTTACCACACTGCATTATTTAAATTGGCAATGAGTATCATTACTAGTCTTAGATTCTATTTATGTTTTCCATCAGGCCGAGTAGAGTCACTTTTCTTTTTTTTGTATTTTAAGAAACTGTCAAAGTGACTTACGTCGACGACGTCACTTTGGCAGGTTCGAAAAATTAAAAAATCACGAGATAATTGTCAGAATGCAATTGCTATCGCACATTTACATCGATTTCAATAAAAATATAAATCTGCACCAGCATTTCGGAAAATTACTTTCATTTAACATTATAGAATATTAAAGTTTAGAACGATTTCTTGTCTGTCGTATCTATTGAGGTGTTTACAATTGATTTTACTACAAAAAGACTGAATTAGAGACATTTTGAATTCTGAATTAGACACAGTTAAGCACTTCTAATTGTACTTCCAATATTAAGACAGATTTACTTTTTACTAGTTATTCTAGTGAACTTAACAATACTAAACTCCTGACACGGTAAAAATTCTTTAACAAGTATTGTAAAGTGGTTATAAATAATAAAATTGCCTTGTCCTCTTTCATAATGGAAACGCACTGTAAGTCCCGGTATCGCTCTCGTCAAATATTTTCCCGCGTTCATCGTCTCATGTACACTGTTATTGTTTTATAACGAATTATATGAAAATTTTACTGGTAAACACCATTATTATTACAGATTATTAATTTATTATCGACCGTTGTCATATTCATTGTGATATTATGGTGCGTATGATGTATCCTCAACAGTTTTCAACAGCCCACTGCTGGACATGAGCCTCTTATTTGAAAAGAGGTTTCAAATCTTGACGTATCACACGTACCATAATATAAAAATACACTTTATAGATGGGTAACGAAACGTATAAGGCGAATTTTGGTTCTAAAGAAACAAAACACGTTTAATTAATAGCGTTAAGAAAACGATTTTGAATGAAAAAGTAAGACATCAATGTAATTTAAAATGATATAATCGGCCCAATTTGGTATCCGACAGTCATGTGTGAGACGTCTTAACAATCGTTGTAGTAAAGACTTTATCCACAAGATATACGTATATTATTGGGTTCATTAATCGAGTATAAAGATTTTTTCATCGATAATAAGAATATCGAACTTCCCCTATACACCACTAAAAGCCGTAAATCATCTAAAGCGCCTAAGGCAACGTCACTATCCGCAATCTCACAAACTGTTTCTCTCGCAGTGACGTCGTGAACTATATGCATATAACTAAGTACGTATGTATGTATGTGTGGTGTGTGGTAGATGCCCCGGGCTGGGTAGCAACGATAACTTAATCCTGGAGTTTTTATCTTTTCCGCAGCCTTCGGAAGGGTAGCCTTAGTTTGTAACGCATTGATTAGAAATTCTGTGACATTAATGATATTATATTAGAGGTAAAATGGTTCTGTACGTGTTTTAATATATTGTTATTTTTGTTATATATTATTTGTTTAAGAATCAATGCGACCAATACATATTTTAGACCTTTGATATGCCGGACAAATGACAGTTTTTGTATTTGTTCTACATGTAAACATTAGGTATGCCACGTATCTGTGAGGGAGAAATATTTTTCCCCCGGGATAGGGTCTAACGGGGTATGGTGTCAATTTGAGGGTGGACCAGAAATCACATGGTCCTCACCCAGAGTAGGATGCCAGAGGCCGGCCATTGGAGCGGTTTTTAGTGGGAACACCACATACTTCTAACTCCTGCACTCCAAGGAGCATCCGAAGGTATTTTTCGCCTCGTCAACAAAAAAAAAAGAGAAAAGGTATGCCACACATGACAGGCTTACGTGTGCTTGTATGAAAAGTTTAAAGAATACGCCCTGTCGAAGGAGACTGAACAAATATACATGAAAAAAGAAAACACAGGCTTACAACAACAATTTGTAGATCACACAAAATATTGTCCCATGTGGGGTTTAAACCCACAAGACTTAGAGCAGTGGAAAACGGTGTGGTGACCGCTTAAATAACTACGCCAGGTTTATACACAACAAATAATATTGAACGCGAAATGTAATAGTTGATGTTATACAAATGCTTGGTCTATATAAGTTCTGGATGTCGTAATAACAGCTATTCCCGGATAACTCCTATGTCAGGCGCAGAGTGGTACACCGTGTGGTTTTAGTCGGTCCGATTCCGACACACTACCCTGCCGTAAACCCCGGTGGGGTGACGGCTCGAGGGGGCTTCCACACGTTAAAAAAAAATATATATAAGATCAAAATTATTGTGAGGAAATATATAGGTACTAGACATATCAATATATATAAAAATGAATATTGGTCTGTCTGTCTGTCTGTATGTCCTCTATAAAATCGTAAACTATGCCTTTGACCATTTGATTATATTATCTTTAACAAAGTTGTTGTGCATGAGCCCATGAAAGTTTCTGAATTCGTATGAATATTTTTTTATTTTATATCTTTTCTCAAATTTTAGTTGGTGGCGTAGGGTACAGCTAGTATATTATGGAATATCATCAGCAGCCTTTTACAGTCCATTGCTGGACATAGGCCTCTCCTTAGCAAGGAGGTTTTGGCCTACTGGCTGGCCAGACAGGTTGAAACAGGGTTTGTTTCAAGTTTTTCTTCTCTTTGTAATAATGTTATCTTGTATACTTGATCCCTTAGTCGTCTTTTACGACACCCACGGGATCAATCTGTCACCACACGGACAAATTTATAATATTATAGAATATAGAGATTTTGTTTTAGACAATTTGCGGACTAAGAGATCAAAGATATAGATGAGTTATCAATTAAATTATTAATCCATTTTATTAGTTACATACTAGATAGAAATTGGTATGGAAATTACCGAGAGAGATTTCATTTTAGTCAATTTATGTATTACGAGATTCGAAGATGTAAATGAGTTATTAATTAAATTATAAATCCGTTCCGTTCATAAAATACTCATTTTCAATCTTGTATGCTAATCATTCAATTATAGATTTTAACCCCCAATCTTAAGACTGCAATACCTTTATTACAACACGGCTACTATAAGTGTATTCACTTTGATAGATAATGTTATCTTCTAAGAAATACGTCCCAAATCCTATAATAAATACGAATACAATTTAGATGCTAAAAACGGCAAGGTTCCTGTTATTGATGGCTTGAATTACGGAAAGGACGCATTTGTTTCAAATGTAATCCATATCTGGAAGTTGCTCAAGAAATATCTTCATGCTTCTTCCAGATGAGAAAAGGTCAGAATTTGAAGGTTTATCTTATTTCAAATCAGTTATTTACACTGAGGGTATAGAGTTCTGGTAATATCTGGAGATATTATTTTTAGTATATTTATTGGTATTAAATTAAGTTGGGGATAGTTTTGAAAATTTTCACCAAGAATTTAGGGTCTCAAATCACCCTCACCTGCAAGTAGTGACCCTGCTGATCGACCAATGAGGCTCTGGCAAACAATATATCTTGATTAGCGGCAATAAGCTTGCCACCTATTACGTGCGACCAAAACAGTGGGCGTTTAATATGCCTCTGCCTACCATTCCGGAGAAATAGGTGTCATTTTATGTACTATGAAATATAATATATGTTGTAAAGTTACTATGAAATATTGGTACTATGCCAACCTGTGTGGTCAGCGTGATATAGCAGGCCAAAAGTTCCTTAATAAGGAGAGGTCTATGTCAAGCAGTGGACTGTTAGAGGCTGTTGATGATGATGGTAAAACTAAAGGAATTTTTTTATCAGTTAATTTCAAAAATATTTTAGCGGTGCAAATATGAGTTATTTACTATTTGTGTTTTATTTATTGTAATTTATTGCTAAGACTTGCTAAAAATGTTTACTTACGATTTAAAAACTTACAAAGAAAACTTTTCCAAAAAAATCTCCATAGCTAAAAACAATAGGTTTCTATTAAGTACACTGTACAGTTTTTTTGTACATATAAATAGAATTCTCAAAATTTACCAAACTACTGTCTTCGAGAGAAATATGAGTACTGCAATTACATTATTATATAGATTGTTGAAGAGGATATGAAAGCCGTATCATGACAACACTCGTTTTGAGGATAAAAAGAAAAAATATTTCGGAGTGACCCATATCACTATATCTAT
This sequence comes from Hypercompe scribonia, assembly GCA_949316085.1. Lineage (NCBI taxonomy): Eukaryota > Metazoa > Arthropoda > Insecta > Lepidoptera > Erebidae > Hypercompe > Hypercompe scribonia. Next base: position 3,561,112 of record OX438967.1, on the reverse strand, counting down.
AGATGTTTAGGACGAATCAAATAGAAACAAGGAAAACAGCATTCCAAATTTGAAATTGATTGCGCCAAAAATTGGTACAATAAAGTACAAAACAGCTGTACATTTTTGTTACAAATTGGTATAAGATTTCATGGAATAGTCCTATAGGCATTCTTTGAAAGAATTTAAAAACAAACAACATTTTTGTTTTAATGTAATAGCTTGTCGTAAGCTTTAATAGAAAAGATTCAAAGACATTTGAAATAACATTAAACAACATTAAGAAATCTAAAGAAACTGAATAACTGGATACTGGAGTTAAATTGAAACGGTTGCCCAATAAAAGTCAATGTTTACAAGCAAGCATGGAAACTAAATTTTCAATTCGACCATTTTGCACTACTCTCCTTGGTCTTAAGGAAAAGTCAAATTCAATTTCACAGGCGGTCAACTCGACTGTTTATCGCAAACTAGTGTAAATCGGGATACGTCCAATACAGGTCTCTCGTTTAATTATCACCGGGTTCCATTCGTTAGTCAGTAGTGAACGCGATTAAACCAATCAATTTGTCACGCCACTTTCGATTGGCAGTTGGTACGTTTGCTATCGCGATACAGGGATGAAACGATTACGATTTTAGACTATTTCTGTTTGTATTGTGCTGTATAATATGCAGTATGTTATTGTTATGTAGTATTTTGGGTATATAACACTTTGAAACAAATGCTTGAAACAATAGGTTTTAAAGTTAGGAAAGACAGTTTTTATTTTTGATGTCGTGATGAAGCTGTGACGTTGGCCCATAGATTTTGTTTGCATAGTACGGCAGTTCAGTGTTATCTATTAGGGCGATATAAATAAATAAAGTAAATAAATATTTCAGACGTTTGACACACAACGTCATCTAGTTTCAAACTGAGCAGAGCTTGTGTTATGATAACTAGACTGACTGATAGAATTATTGTAGACTTTTTTTGTAAATACATACATATTATACATAGAAAACACTCAAACTTTGAAACAAATTTTTGCAGAAAATACAAATATTTGTTCCGATCCGGGAACCGAAATCGAGATCTCAAGCACAGCAGTCGCATTCACTACCGCTGCGCCACCGAGGCTATGTTTTAATATGGTATTTAAAAGTAGTGTTTTACATTAAAAAAGATAGTTTTACTGAGAATGACAAGAGACAAGCTAATGTGACTCAGAGTCCGCAACTGAATCTTATGAAACCGCATAAGAAAAATGAAGTCGAAGTAAATAAATTATCTCAAATATCCTCAGATTTAATGGATGTTCATCTTAAGTCTAGCAAAAGTGATATGGAAAAAACTATCATAATTTATATTATTTACAAAATCTACAATTCTACATGTAGAATTAATAAGAAATTATTCTATTTTTTGCTATTACTTAACACTTAAATTGATTGTAAAGTTTATTCTGCACTGCGACAATACGAACTACAAATTGTTGGTGCAAGCCGAACCCCAATAATTGGAAAGGTCTTACCGAGACAGGTACGAATGAGTATGGGTGATGTGGTCTCTAATTTATTGCAAAAATAAGGGTCCCGCCTAAGGGTGAGGCCCTGGCCGTAAGCAGGTGTTACCATCGCCCATAGCGTTCCACAGCTAAAGCTTTTATTATTCTCGATGGAATATTATAAACCGTGTCTTTGGTTTTTTTGAAAAGGGTTGAGATTAGAATCTTGTGTGACACGGGATTTATGATTTGGGGTACAGGATGTATCTTTATTTCGGCTCATAATTTTATGTCTAATTTACCGGCAATAAAGGCTAAAATTCTAAAGCCAAAGAAAACTGAAAGAAGTTATGTTGGTAGATGACAATGTAAAACTAGTAAATAATTTATTCATGAATATTTGTAGCCTAGAAATCCTTATTTCCTTTATTCAAAAAGGATTTATCAATAACTTCTTTATATCTTGAATTATCCATTGCACAAAATATGAATAAAAACTAAGTGTAATACTAATGTTATCTAAGAATAAGAGAGGTGAAATATAATTGATTTGTATTTCGGTTCGAGACGTTAAACTCAAGAACTGTCCCTACGCAATAGAGTCTATAAGGCGGAAAGTATACTCGTATATAGTGCGTTCAAACAATACCGTTGGGAAGTGAGATTGAGAGTTCAGAGGGGATATAGTTACCCAAACGTGCGTAAAGTTGCTGCTGTGTCTAGCTGTTGTTTGTCATCTTCCTAATCCTAATGAAATTTTATTGATACGGTTTTACATCTTAACCGCTGCTGGTGTAAAAATTTTGCACATATGTTATTAGGACAAAGTGTGTGCAAAATTTATCCTACTAACTGCGAAAGTTTATATGGATGTTTGTTACTCTTTCACACAAAAACTACTGAACGGATTTAGATGAAACTTCACAGTAATATAGCTTATACATTAGAATAATACACAGCCTACTATATACCATGATAGTTGACATACACGCGGGTGGAGCCTCAGGCAAAAGTTAGTAGAAAAATAAAAAAATACAGGGAAAAAAATAGGAAAAAATCACTTTTCAATAAAATCAATTAGTAACTCTTAGAGGATATGGCTAGAAGAGCATAAGCAGAAATATGACGTATAATAGAGAAGAAAGAAAGGGAAGAAGAAAAATTGATTGAAAAAATTTGGGAAAAGGGTAAGATGATGATATTGAGTATTGTGTTGAGTAGTATTATGCGAATATATAGTTACGCATAAAAATAGTTATAACAATATCTTGGGGCAAACATCCCGATTAGCGACAATAGGCACGTCATCTATTACGTAGGTCCAAACCACTGGTGAAAATTTTGTGTTTAATATGCCTTTGCCCCCCTCTCCGGAGAAACAAGCATGATTTATCCATAAACCAAAACTAAGCAGTTTGTAAAATCGATACTTGAACATGGATAACCATACAAAAATTTTTACCACTTTGGTAATGACGCTGGGAACCCCATAGCTCGTTTACACTGCTGTGTCGCAATGATTGTCGTAGCATGGTGAAAATGCCCAAATAAGTGCCTCCACGAACTGAACATTATAAATATTGGATGCAAGATATAATAATATTATGTTTGGAAAGTTTCCCAAGTCTAAGTGAATCATACTCACCCTTCGCAGAATTTGGCAACAGACTGATCACATTCACTTGTTTTGTTTTTTTAATAGTTTGGACGTCGTTGCCAACGGATTACGATGTGATTGAATGGAGGCAACGTTGCTGTGTTACGAAGGGTAGTCCTGAAGTGAGTCATGTACTACCGAGAAATATTGCAATAAATAATCCAATGAGTATGCTTGCCTCTCAGTTTAAGTAGTATTTCCTATTCGAGATTTTGGTATTTCTAGTCTCCTGGAACTATTCATTTATCTTTCTCCCAATTTACTTTCGTCTTTATGCTGTCTGCATCAATTAGGTCCAGTGCTAAAAGTAACCAGTCAAATTACGTTGCAATATTATATTTTGCGTGGACTACAAATAAAATTGAGTAAAGAAAATCAAGAAGATAACGATTGGTTTGTAAAATTATTGCATGATTCAAAAATATATTTTTTTTTATTACAGTTGGTAAATTAAAATGGATCACAGTCAACATTTTTTTGTAAAGGACCTTAAACTCGAGAAGGTTTCAGATACTTGTATCAAGAGTCAGCTAAGACAGAACGCACGAACAAAATGTAACACACGAATAAACGAATAAACAATGATAAAAAAAAAACAATTGAATTTGAACTTTAAGATATATATTTTAAAAGAAAACAGTCAGAACCAAATCTGAAAATACAACCTTGCAATGTCAAATTTCTCATGAAATTGGAGACATGAAATTTCATTCGAATTTCGTTCTTATTGTTAAAGTGTAAGAGGGAGGTAGAATGTTTCTGTAAAGTAAAATGTATCATTGTATGGGTAAACACTCAAACCACCAGAGACGCCCTAGAGCAGACGTCAAAAAAGTGCCGTGGAGTTTGTTAACGAGGGAGAAGAAACAATGTGTTTTCCGCTTACAACTTTGTGTACGCCCTCTTTGGGATTTAATAGAAATTGATCGTGGGATTTGTCTCAATGAAACTTAGACAAGATTGATTGCTTTGTTAAGTAAATGTCTAAACAATTATGATTTTAAGGTCGAAATCATTTTCATAATGCACGGATGGCGCAGCAATTTAAATGGTCACGTTGTCAAATCAAACTGGCTGGAGGATTGTTCATTTTTGTGAGTAATTTGGTTATAATTTGTATTGAAGTGCAGTATAATAACTTACTGTGATAGTTGTGGAGTTCAGGCTAGGCCATCAGCGAGTATATGTGTAACGTTGTGCCGTCTGTAATTAGCCTAAAAGTTAAAATTACTTACACTATATTTTGGTTGCATTTCGTAAACGTTAGTGTTTAACGGCTAAAATATAACATTATCAGATGTATCTAATACACGTAGACCAACGTCAAACGCGATCCAATCTACTCACACCATCTATTTGGCTTTATTTAGAGAAGCAAAACGGAGCGCAGCAGGCGGTAACAATCTCATGGCACATTCGACCCGAGGCTCGAATACTAATGCGAACACTCGATACAACGCTCTCGTTATTCAACCTTTACTCAACATTCGTTTATTTCAGCGACAAAATAATTTTCAAGTAATATAAGTATTCATAATATGTGAAGTAAACATTTTGAGACTTCTGTAATGGGAGAAGTTGTTGGAAGTAAATTAACAAAGACATACTATTGATAGAGACATGGTCGTATCTTAAACAAGGACGTAGAGTTAATGAGTAGAAATTGGTTTAAGTTAAACAGAGGAACAGAATTGTCAACGTACGTGGCAACTTCTGCTCCAAGTTTGTAGATGAAACAGTCTTTGATGGGTACTTACAACTGTATTTATATTTCATGAATACGTAAGACTAGACTTAAAGTTTTTGTGACGTATTCAAATTTATGAAAGTATCTAGCTAGATACATGAACTTTCTTAGTCTCTTGTTTATTTCGGAAAGCTCGACTAGTTTCGTACCCAGCAGGTGACTTTTGGTGAGTTAAAGTATGCCGACCGATAAGCTTCACAACAAGGCCTGAATCTGACCTTGAACCTTGACACTTTCTCCGTTAGATCGGAAAGTGGTTAGGCATCTTTGAAATATACAGGTGGCCAGTGGCCATATATCAACACTAAACTCGTAATACCGACTACATCAATGTAGATGGATTGGTCTAGTCTAATAGTTAGTGATTTTGGGTTTGATTTCCACCCAGGATAAGTAATTATATGATAGGCACGAATTTAAGTTTCATTATCAACAGCCTTTTACAGTTCACAGCTGGACATAGGCGTCTCCTTAACAAGGAGTTTTTGACCTACTATTCCACCCTGGCCAGACGGGTTGGAATAAGGTTTGTTTCAAGTTTTCCTTCTCTTTGTAATGATGTTGTCTTGTATACTTGGTCCCTTAGTCGCTTTTACGACACCCATGGGATGAATAGGGGTGGTAACATTATATATTCTTAATCCCTCACCGTACAGACAGGTTTTTAGGACAGGAATTTAGGTTTCATTAATACCTATAATCAAATATCTATAAAGAACTTAAGTTTACCTTCATATCTTGAGTATGTGTAGAGCCAAACATCTTCAAATATCACTTTAGAAAACCTGTATAAACACTCCGCGTTTTCAATATTGTTATCATTCAAAAGCCATTAAGAAATTTATTCAAATCTCTCATTTCTTATCATCACATAGCTCACACGATATCCCAATATCCAAAAGATTTTTAAGAGGCTACCCTCATTTTCTATTATTAATCTACCAGAAATATAGTCCATTAAAATGTAGCGATATCTCATCCACGGGAAGCTGTCAAACTGATAATAAGAGAAAAGGACCTCGGTAGGTGGAAGCGAGCGAACAAAATACGATCCGTCTTAATATTAATGTAGTTGTTAAGTTGGATGATGAATGGTGACACAGCAAAGCACTTTGCGGTAAACTGGCCCATTATTATTCTTAGCGGGGTGTTTAGTTACCAATTTAGTTAATTCATATACATTTCCATAAGTACGTAAGTAGGGAGTTTTAATAATCTTGCGGTTAGACAATAGTTAACATAAGCGATGTGTCTGATGTCCGAGCATGAAAAAGATCTGTATCCGATACCGTACCCGAACTTTTTGGCAGATAACAAATCTTTTACTCTGAAATTAACAAAAATGTTTGTTGAAGTTAAGCTAGCGTCAGAGACGTTTGGGTAACAGAATCTGATTGCGAATAAACCCACCACGCCATATATGAGTAGGTAGAATTAATTAATAAAACGCAAGACATATTTGAGACAAGATTAAAATAGTGATAACTATAAAAATATAATTGAGGCACAAACACGTAATAATTAAAGATTTCTGGCAATCACAAGATTGAATAATACAAACACAAGTTTGAATAATAATATTATTTAAACGTGTCATAATAATGTAAAATTCACTAATGAAGCGAAAATTAATATTTGTTACAACTAGTCGAATGATACACAGTAGTATAACTAAGTTTTAAAATTAAATAAATAAGTAAATATTTCAGACATTTGACACACAATGTCATCTAGTTTCAAACTAAGCAGAGCTTGTGCTATGATAACTAGACTGACTGATAGAATACTTGTATACTTTTTTTTTGTAAATACAGATACATAGAAAACACCCAAACTTCGAAACAAATATTTGCAGATCATACAAACATTTGGTCCGACCCGGGTTTCGAACCCGAGACCTCAAGCATAGCAGTCGCATTCAATACCGCTTCGCCACCGAGGTAGTAATATGCTATAAGTAATTATCGTATGAAGATAGTTTAATAAAATATGACTGTTTTATATTTAAAGCTTCATTTTCAGCAAAAACAATATGTTTTAACAGCGCAGCGTCTAAGTTGAGTATCTCAGGAGCGTGATAACTCAATTTATTGAAGTTTTTGACGGTGGTTTAGGTTTGGTAAGCTTATATGAACTTTAATTTCTTTATACTCAAAATTTATTAACTCAAATTTTCATTTCATGTAAATGCACTTATTTTATTCATGAATACTTCAATCTTAAACTAAGGTTACCGACATAGCTCTTCGAATAAGGAAGTTGAAGTGGCAATAGACAGACCACATCGCTCATAGAACCGACAACCGTTGGGGAAGAAATGTTCTTGAGTGGCGACCGCGTACCGGAAGATGAAGCCCCCCACTAGATGGACCGTTAACGTAGTCCGAGTCACGGGGAGCCGATGGATACAGTTGGCATCTAGTCGTACGGCGTGGCGTTCTAGGGGAGAAGCCTATGTTCAGCAGTGGACGTCTTCCGGCCGATGATGATAATGTTGATGATTTTAATCTTTATAAAAGTTTCATGTAACATATTTGATTTAACGTATGATAGTACACAATAGGCAAGGAGACTCATATGTGTGTATTACTAGTATCCTAATCTGTGTACTGTACTGGAGTAGTAGGAATACACTTCAGTCGACCCTCATGAGTTTACTGATTGTGATTCATAACGAACACTGGAATTTGATACAATGTTTCATATAAAGTTTCTCAAACATTAAACCTGTATTATTTTTATTTTTTAAAGGAGCCTACCAAAGTGACATTCTGATGGAAAGCATAAACAGAATCCAAGAGTGGTGGTCGTCATACTCATTACGAATGCAGACAATGCACCACGACGACACACGCTGTGGCGACCTAGTGAGATGCTTCTTCACGACCTGTTTAAAGGACCCGGGATCATAGCGGGAGGTAAACACACTGGTTGAGTCAATGGTATTTAAATTTTACTTAATCAAAAAAAATGCTTTTTATCAAAACCGCTACGTAACGCGTAACATGGTTGTTTAGAAACGTAACCTATCGCGACGAAAACGATTATAAAAAACCTCAAATTTTTTTAACGATATTTGTACATTTTATTTCAACTTAAAAAATAAATACATACAAAGTTTCAAAAATAAAATGTTTAAACTGCCAAGCTCACCTTATTCGTAGAGATCTTAATTTAACACAGCGTCTTTTATTAGAGCACTCATTTCATCCGCGTCTTTCATTACATTTATTTTTATTTCAAATTCTTTTCTCGTTTCATTTAATTCTGAAAGAACATTTATCCAAGTATTACTCTTACAACAATGGAGTGTAAGTCCCTACTGATCTGTTTTCAGTTTTGCTAAGATATAACATGCAATAGTTCCTTGTACAAGTCTCGGGAACCATTAAGGAACCCCTCTGAAAAGTTGCCGACAAAAAGCAAGTTGCACCTGACATTTATAATTGATATACGACACCATTAATCACTTTGTATTTTAATGTATGTGGCTCTGTATTAGGCTGCAGAGTAAGTAGGCATGGTGATTCTCTTAGACGTGTATTGCTACGAGTGACATAGGTCTTTGTCAGTTAATAGTAAATTATAGTTTAATGTTAGTAATATTAAAACAGATCCAAATAAAATTTTGGCAGTATATAATTTTTTTGGTTTGTTTTAAAATAAGAATAAGGTACGTAAAACATACCTTGCTAATTGGATATCTCAATTTAGCATACAAATTAGTCATGTATTGGTTTTATTTTATGATGTAGGGGGCAAATTAGTAGAAGAATCAACTGATTGCTCGCTACACTCGCCCTTAGACACTTGTAACTCAAGAGTTAAAAGTGTGTTACCAGCCTTTTGCGCTCGCCTCTCGAAGGTGGTCACTCGTTCAGTAAAAAGCAATGAACGAAATTCTTAAACGAGACGAGACGAGAGACGTGAGATGTAACACCGATCGATCAGTCTCACGTATGCTGAAGCATATTTCTGGTACAGTTTTTTTATTATTTTAATTTTAATATCGACTGTATGTTTAGTCTGCAAAAGTCTTTGTGGATTGAAAGAAGATGTAGTGATAAGTATTAAAAAGGGTATGCTTCGATGGTACCACGTAGAGTGAGTGGATTATCGAAGACTCACGAAAGAAAGTTATGTGTGGTAGTGTCAGAAGAGATCCACGGCGAACATTTACCGCGCAAATAGATGATGTTTATAGAGGATCACGTGAAAAGGACTACGAACCGACAACCATGCATGCAGCGGTTGATGAATGTAAATGAATCAAAAGACGTGTCAGGACCGGCGTAAGTGGAGATCAGTTGTTTTTGCCTACTTCTCTGGCAAATAGGCGTGATTTTATGTACATGTATGTTGCATCTTTAAATTTACTGTACTTATAATTTTCTAGATTAAAAACTGAGTATCTTTAGAAGAAAAACACAATATTATATCTAACAAATGACATATCTATAAATAAAGAAGTGTATATAAAAAGATAAGTGAGCATTTTACTTCCATTGAAATATGTTAGATATTTACAACAAATAAGCCATCACCCAACTTGTACGGCATAATAGAGCCATGATATACGGAGTTTCGACTACTAATATCAATGAATGGTGCCCTGGGGAGCAAAGGCATACTTGGAAATATCATTGAGGTTAGCTGTAAGTTAGGGCAGCCGCGAAATCCCAAATGTGTCTTGTGCACAATATATAGAAATATGATGGCCGTAAATAAATCTGTTTCAGGATTTTGGCATATTTCTGTGATATGATTTGTGATTATATAGTTCTGTCTTGTTTATTTTTCGTGACAAATATGTCTGATATAGGAAAAGGATACATCCTCTGTTACTTCAAACCTCGCAAAATTAAGTACGACATAAGACTGTAAAAATTACATTGTTTCTAAAGTTTCTTATTATTTCTCTAATAGTACCGTTACATACGCTAAACTCATTATTTAACGTCATTTAAAATTGCATATAAGTTTTTCTTTTGAGATTCAAAATATGTTATTTTCTATGACTTGACATGGATCGTGGTCCAACTGTGATGTCCATCTAGTTGGACTAAGGGTTTTCAGTAGGGGTAACTGTCCAATCAGTATTTTTATTTAGACAACGAACCCATTACTGAATTCGCGGTCCAACTAAATAATTTTATTACTAGGGTTAATATTATTTCAATAGTTTTAAATAAATCAGTTGGACCACGACCCTGAAACGTGAAAGACAATAAAACTTTAAATACACTGGTGTAAGATATCCAACTAGATAGAACTTGTATTTTCTAAACGAGACTGCTGATAAGCATATTGATATATTACTAAATGTATACTACAAGTACACTACACTACTACAAGTACACTACACTACTACACTTCATACACACCACACTAGACTACACTCAGATATAGACCAAAATATGTTCGTACTCTTTACACAACCGCAAACCTGGGCCAAATCCACGACTTTTGGCTCAACTGTCAGATTACAAACCACTAAGGCAACAAGCTGGTGAAGATGGCTGTCTGATAAGCATTGTAATGATTATCGCTTAAATCTCTTGCTGTCTTCTCCCCTATTTTCTCTATGAAAAATACATTTCAAAAAGAATTAAATATTATTGTTACATTTCTCTTTATCACCTCTGTAATTGTTGCCCACAACTAAAAAATGGGCAGTAGACATTGACAATTTGAGGTCATAGTTTAATTAGGCCCTTTGTCCTTAATCGTGGCTACTAATTAAACGAGATAGTGCTCGCTTAAAATTGGACTCGCCTCTCACTAAGATAATTTTCTATTTAATTTTGTATGTAGAAAGCTGGGTACAACAAGGTATGATTATGTTGAAGGTCGTCGTGTGGTAATATGGTAATGTAAAATAAATAAATAACCTCACATAACTCACACACGGCTGTTTATTTCGAAATTAAGTAGAGCCTGTGCTATGGCACACAGACTGCTGTTATGCATACCTAAATATTTTTAAATACATACATATTATAGATAAATTACACCCAGACACATAACAAGACACATAAGGTAGTAGAGCCACGCTGATTTCGGGACGAGCGGGCCGGCTCGACCAACCTAAAGCGCCAGCATCTGTGTTGTCGTGTTTCGTAGGTGAGTGTGAGACCGGAGGCCTATTGATGCAGAGGTGACAGTTATCGTGGCAAGTGTGTAAGCCTTACACTGTCACTATGACTGTCATGCCTTTTACGTCCACAAGCGGGGTGTGAAAAAGCATCTCACAAGGCCGCCATAGTACAGGTCACCATACTGCATTTGCAATGAATATGGTGACCACAACTCTTGGATTATATTCATGCTTTCTATCAGGCAGAGTAAAATCACTTTGGCAGGTTCTTAATATAGAAAAAAAAGACAAATATTCGTGCTTCCATACAAATGTTTGTCCTAGGTGGGAATTGAACCCACGACCTTCGGCTTAACAGTCAAGGCCACTTATCACTAGATCAACAGGCCTGCCAAAGAAATCATTAATATTATTTTCAAACCAGTCTACTTAAAAAATTAACATGAATGAATTCAAATATTTTAAATCAATGATAATAATAGAACGTTTTCAAACGATTTTTAGCAAAAATTTCACCTTTCCGTAATCATAGTCACAAATCTTACTAAACTACAAACACTATGCCATTTACGGGTTCTTTTCAACGACTCTCAAATGTCTACATACCTTTCTATAAAGTACGAAAATGCCACAGTAATCCCAAGAGAGTTTGGAATAAATCACAAGATATTATTCTGAATCCTGGACCTAGAAGACCTTAATTTAACAACAAAAATTTCTTTACAACAATAGTCTATCTATCGGATTTTATAAACGTATTGTTTGTAAATCTATAAAGACGTCCTACAACTGTTATTAGCTTCAACGTTTATTACTCTTGTCTTGTAAAAATGTCTAAATAGATTATGATAAAACTTCATCAGAAGAACATCTAAAATAACTGTGCAATTTGCTTTATAGACAACTTGTATGCATAGTACAATCTGTTGTTACTAAAACATGAAACACTGTGAATTTTTTTTCACAAAAAATATTAAACAGGTGGCAGATACTAAGGCAATATTTACATAATTTCGAATACATTAGAACTAAAGGCTTGCTTCAGATCCTAAGCTAGATCAGGTGTCACCGTTTCAGCAAAACGATTTACCCTTTATTAGACCCCCCCACAAACGGGAGTAATAGCGTATATCTATAATAAAAAGCACTGATATGGAAAATATTTGATAAGGAGAGATGGACACTATAAAATAGTGCTATGATGTGTCGCGACTGGTTAAATGTCGGATTTCTCACCCCTTCGTATGACGCTGCTCTGCCAACCCTTGTCAATAATATACAATTTCTTTACGATGTGTCATAACTATGAAAGTTGAGAGCAGTTTATAGTTATGTTAAGTTAGACAAAGGTACTTCAGGTCTTTAAATATATAACTTTTGTAATTTACGTCTTATCTTTGTAGTTCAGATGAGGGTTTATTGTGGTCTTTTGTAGTCACTTTGTACGGAAATTTATGTTAATTAACACAAATACATTTATACAAAAAAATCACGTTAGCCATTCACTAAAGTCATACTAGGGGCCAGTTCCATCACAGTGATACCACTTGCTTAACCCCAGTTTTTGACTCCGTGAGCTCATAAACCGGGATAAATTAATTCTTTCGTTAGTTTTGACAGCAAGAGTGAGATTACTCAAGGTCCATATCTCCGAAAGGTTGTACATTTATACAACACCACTCTCACATGGTAACTGAATGGGTATTCCACTATGAATTTAAAGCCATGCGATTGAGGTACATTTTAAAATGACACCATATACTTGTGCGCGGCAAACTCTGTCAAACATTGACAATTGTAAACGCATGGACAGCTGGTTACCTGCTAGTTGTCGGCACGTTAGCAGTAGGACGCGGAGAACTATACAAACATGCAAGAAATGGACGCAAAGAACATCAAGACTCGGAACAAGAATATGTGGATCACACAAAGTGTTGTCCCATGTGGATTTGAACCTACAAAGCTTAGCCAGTAGAGTGCGTGGTGGCGACCGCTTAAACCACTAGGTCAACCGTGTAGTCATGCCCCTGTTATTGAAACTAATTGTAACTATACTGATGAACCTATAGCCGTCCACTGCTAAACGTAGGTCTTCTCCAAGGAGCGCCAACCATCCCGGTCTTGGGCGATTCGCATCCATCCGCCGCCAGCCACTTTCTTCAAGTCGTCGGTTCATCGCGCCGCAGGGTGCCCTATACTATAATGGCCCAATCGTGGTCTCCACTCTAGCTCACTTCGGCTCTAGTAACTTCCACTTCAGCGTACTGATTCTCTGTCGAATAACCTCGTTACGAATTTTATTAGTCAGAGAAACACCCAACATCGCAAGCTACATCGCACTCTAAGCTACTTTAAACTTGTGGACTAGTCCAATGATGAGTGTCCACGTCTCGGCTCCATATGTCTTTACTGACAGGATGCACTGGTCAAATATGATAAGACGGCCCATTCTTTCACTGTTTTCTGTGTGCATTCTATATCGTATGTCTTCTAATCATGATATGCAACAGAGAGTTCACTTAATACTTACACTCAATGAAGAATTCAAATTTAAAGGACATAGACTTTAATACTTATAACGTAGTGACTATATTTATTCATAATACGATTTAATAAAGGGAGTGGCGTTGTATGAGGTAGGGGGAACAGAACAGAGAATTTAATTATTATGAAATACAGGTTGGGTTATTAGCCGGTTAATTACCTAATATTAATAACGTCGTTACTACGGTTAGTAGACGATTGTGAGTTCGATCCCTTAGTAGGATAATTCTGAGTAAATTTTTTTTCGGCAATTACGAATATTGCCCTTTTTGCAGTATTTATAAGGTAGTAGAGCCACGCTGATTTCAGCACGAGTGGGCCGGCTCGACCGGGGCAGTACTGCCCTCCCACAGAAAACCAACCTAAAGCGCCAGCATCTGTGTTGTCGTGTTTCGTTGGTGAGTGTGAGACTGAAGACACGTTGATGCAGGGATGACAGTTATCGTGGTAACTGTGTAAGCCTTACACTGTCACGATGACTGTCATGCCTTTCACGTCCAGAACCGTGAAAACCGTGAACCAGATGTGTGAAAAAGCATCTCACAAGGCCGCCATAGTGTAGGTACTGCATTGTCTGCATTTGGAATGAGTATGGTGACCACAACTCTTGGATTCCATTCATGCTTTCATTTAGGCAGAATAGAGTCACTTTGGAAGGCTCCTAATATAAAAAAGAAATATTTTGGGCGCGATGTTTTTAATGCCAGGCAAAACAGATTGTTGTAATATTGTATTAATACTGAGAATGTATTATCTGTATTACATGTTAAATTTACATAGATATTTCAGATAATGTACAGAGTCACTCCTGCAACTGTTCATCATCACCACCTTTTTTTACCTTCTTCAAAATTTTTTTTGGGGTGATGTTATGCATAACTTTGTAAAGAGTTTTAAATGGGTTTTTTTTACCACTTACCTGACACTTAACTCCTTGGAAATGTTGTTTTTTCAGATAGGACAGTTAAAGATATAATACTGATAACACTAGAGAAAGAGTTACCTGTAAGTCCTTTTCGTACTTGTAACGCCGTTACGACACGGACAGTAGCCATATTTAATTCACCATCATCAACAGCCTTTAACAGTCTACTGCTGGACATAGGCTACTCCTTAGAAAAGGGGTTTTGGCCTACTATACCACACATGCCAGACGGGCTGGTATAACATTTTTTAAAACTATTCTTTGCAGTGATGTTGTCTTGCATATTTTGTTCCCTTAGTCGCCTCTTACAACACCCATGGGAAGAATAAGGGTCTTTCTCTGTACTCTTTATCCCTCATCAAATGGAACTATATTTAATTGCAACCACTAAATTCTACATTATAATTAACTCATCAGTTTATATGAGTTTTGAATTAAGTAATATTTCATACATGACTAGTCAAAACTATACTCGTAAATACATGGATTAATTAACAGTCATCAACAGATGCACTAACTATTTAAAAAGGGCACGAGCAATGACGGAAATACTAATGAAACAGGGTGTGCCACAATTAAAAATGAACATCCCTCTTTTTTTAAATACAATATCCGAACTATCCCGGTTTGGGGTTCCACTTGACAGCAGGTGAGAATAGTTATAACTATATTATGGGGTACACTTGAGGACAGTAAAACTGATCCGTTATTGAATATATTTTGTGAAATTGAGTAAAGCATCAAATAAAATAAAAGAATTGATAAAACATGAAAAATCAACCGCCTTACAGTTTCTCTGTTTATAAAATGTAGCAATCAATAAATACTCTACGAGTATCTACGATATTTTTTTTTTATTAATCGTGTAAATCAACAGGAAGTCACAGAGAACAGATTAAATAAAACTAATTTATAAGTACATCAAAATACACTGAAGTGTTGTACCATGGCCAGAAATTTCGACAGAGAACTAGAGTAACTGACATCGCACGGAGAATCAGTACGCTGAAGTGGGCCGGTCATGTCTCCAGACGAACCGATGGTCACTGGAGCCGAGGTGTACTAGAGTGGATACTACGATTGGGCGCGATGGACCAACGACTTAAAGAAGATGGCTGGTAGCAGATGGATGCGAATTGCCCAAGACCGGGATGGTTGGCGTTTCTTGGGGGAGACCTTCGTTCAGCAGTGGACGGCGATAGGTTGAATAGAAGTGTAGTAAGATTAGGACAAGTTGAAGTTCTGCAAGCGTAAACGTTATTAGAAAACTATAAAATGTATAGAAATAGCGTTTCTTAATGCTAAGTCATTTTTTATAGAAACCTACCAAAGGGACTCAATTCTGCCTGATGGAAAGCATGACTTCAACCCAAGAGCGGTGGTCGCCGTACTCACTGCGAATGAAGACAGTACAGTATGGCGACCCACGCTATGGCGGCCTAGAAAACGTGGTCACGTGGTCAAAATAAAATATTAGCCAATAATACAATAGAATAGAGGCGTTAGCTATTGTAGGAAGAGAATCACTGCGAAACACCTGTATCTTGGCAAAAAGGGGTAGATCAGAAAAATTGAATGAAACCTCATTAACAATCGCGTGACTTTGTGTGTTGCCAATTATATAAATTTTAAAATTGCAAATTTAAAATATTTTTTTGCCATACGGTTGCCTCATATGCTTGATGTCATTCCGCAAATAAAAAGGTTTAACTTAAACCATCCCAAATCTTTTCCATAAGAAATAATAAGGGCCGAAAGAGAAAGGGTGAGGATAAATCCATCTTTTGTTTGGTACTTGACAATGGGTAGAATATTTCAGAGCTATTCGAATTTCCTATTAACTGTTTTCACTATAATATTTAACGAAGCTGTTTGAATCAACTATCAATAACAAAAGTATATTAAGTATCAATGAAATCAATCTATCGTCGTCCACTGCTGAACGAAAATCTCTCCTAAGGAGCGCCAACCATATTAAGCATGCTGCTTTATATACTTCAAAGCAGTATGCTTAGTTTATATGGACAAATTGGATGAATAAACACATAAGTAAGATTATTACTGATTATTTTTAATCCTCTGTTCTTTCTTTATCTTAACGGTAAATAAACTGTATCTTTATTTATTAAAGATTATTATGTAACCTTTAGCTTTTTTCCCAATAAATAAAATAAAATTAATTAGACAGGAATTCCCAAGACAGGATATGTTATATATCCTGTCTTAATGAGAGCTTAGCAAGTATTAATTTGCTCATTTCCTCGTTTCATCTTAAGCAGTAGTGTGATCTGAAGGCTCATTAAATTAAATCACAAAGTATCGTATATAACACGTGTATTATTATATTATGTAACACATTTGGTAATATAAATCTTTACAGATAATTATTATTTATGTGGTTCTAAAATACAGAATTTTTCGAATGTTTTTATGGATGTACACGTTTTGACTTTGAAATAGCATATTTTATATTCTATGGATAGGTCTAATGTCTTGATATATGAGTTATTTCTTTATTCAAACTGATCTACTCTTTTATCATCTGCCCACCGTCTTCAAGGTATTTGAGATCACTGTCATGCTGTCTGCTCATTCTTTCATTTTTCTCTATTATTCATCGTTTTATTTCTCTTACTCTCTTTTAAACCATATCTCCTTCCACACAGATATTTTATCTATCATATCTTATTTGACTTGGGAGAAGTTGTCATTGAGTAATATCAGAAAGATCCGCAGCGAATTCAATCACAGTACGTTCGAAACATTTGCTTTTTTACTCTTGACGAGAACCGGACCATAACCTAGGAATAAAAGTTCTGGATAGTCTGGGCAACATAATAATTTACTTAATAAAATGTATGTGAACAAGGAGCATTGACTAACTACTAAGTCAGTATACCTAGTGAACTAACAGTGAGAATTTTAATATCCCAACTAATTTTATAAGTAATGTCAGCTAAGTTTCTTCAACAGTGAAATATTGTTAATAAATATGTTTGTAAGCTTTTTATGTCGGTGGCACAAACGTATAATAAGTTTTTAAAGGTGAAGTATTCACACAAGGACCTACGTCGTTAAAAACCGAGTACTTTTTCACAGCGTACACAAAACATATAGGGAAGTTAACACTTTACCGTTGAAAAAATAAATCAATTTGTCCCTCAAACAGCTTTACAATTCCCATACAAAAAGTACAATGAAAATCTTTATAGAATTTAATTGATTCTTGAAAGCACACATCCTTTTTTCCATTAAACCGCTATGGTGGGTATATATCGCTGGGCGACAGTGTACAAAGGTGAAATAAAACATTAATTGCTGTCAGACTGAGGGGCGAGACAAAAGGCTCGTTTTTTCGTAACTATTGTATGTACGGAACCCTCCGTTACGGTTCGGAGACAACTTTGGTTCGTTGAAAAATTGTTGATCGATATTTTTGTGTTTGGGAGTAATATGTAAAATTCTTTATTTTGTGTGTAAATGTTTTATTTATACAACTGATTCGGCCCCAATATTTTGAATGAGCGTGTTTGTTTATTTGTTACGCCTTCACGCTTTAACAACTAACACGATCACCGTAAAATATTGTGTCGTTACACTTTTTCAGTTGTCAATTCAAAAAGTGGGTATCCCTCTTTTAGAAAAAAATACTCGTCTCAATAGATTCAAAACTAGCATTTTATAATATATTTAGTCTCTTTTTATGGTATCGAGGGCAAAGGAACAGATGGATACGTCATGGTAAGTGAATACCGTCAACTCATAACTTACAAGAACGCTGTCCTTTGAGTGTCCAAAAAAAACACTGTAAAGTGAATTCAGGTATCGCTTAGCTTAGAATTAATTAAAAAATATATAAATTAAGTAAAATTCACAATTAAGCCGTAGTTATTTATTTATATATCCAGTTAAAAGTGAATTTTTATGGTACAACATTATACATTGTAAGAAAATACTCTTAACCTTTTGAGAATCAGCAAACACGAGTTGAGTATACCATATTCAAAAATATTCGAGTGTTAAATACTGTGTATCCCATCCCTAGCTGTTTGACAACGGCGCTAGCATTGTATCTGACGTGTTTACGACTTCAAGAGAAATTTACAACCTTTTTGTGACTGTCAGATTGGTTAGGCCGATAGTTTTATATAGTTATATATTTTTATATGTAACAAGTATTGTACAGGGAATTATGTCGATACCGCTGAACGGAAACGTTCGAGGCATATTTTTATTGTTTAGCTTTATTGGTTAGATTGTGGTGATATAAAATAGGGCAGTTTAGTGGCAGAAGGCCTTGTGTACGAAGTTTTATTTTCCTATATTAAATAAAACGCATTAAATACTGTCGAATATGGTGCTCAAATTTTTCTTTTGAAAATATCTCGGTGACCCCTGCAATACTATAAGACCCCGTGAATGAAGGGGTGGATGTCTTTTTTATGACACTAATCTGGTAAATTGAAGCCACAGGTGATAAACTCATGCTTTTGCACGAATGAGCCGATACAGAATTTTTTTGCGATGCTTTTCGCTGAGTGACAGAAA
The DNA here is from genome assembly GCA_949316085.1 of Hypercompe scribonia. NCBI lineage: Eukaryota > Metazoa > Arthropoda > Insecta > Lepidoptera > Erebidae > Hypercompe > Hypercompe scribonia. The sequence goes on along the minus strand of OX438967.1, from coordinate 3,542,126 downwards.
TTATAGGACCCCAAAAGCTCCCTGACTCAAGGGAGAGAGACTCTAAAGTGGGCAAAGCATGTGTGCCTCTTGCGTGCCTCCATGAGCGGCAGTAGTTAGTTAAGCGTGCTCTCGATTTTCTTTATTATAAAAAACAGATCACATCTAAAGATAACTAGTTTAATTAGTTACAGTCACTAGAGTCATCATCATCCTATCATTATTCCCGGTTGCTTCTAAAATTTACACTTTAGAGGCCCTTCTTTATTTACACTTTAGAGGGCTTGCCTGCACTTTCTTCTCTGATTTGTCCAGTCTTCAGCATACCTGGTAGTGAGAGCATTGACGAACATATCACCTTTTACGACATCTAGCCAGCACTTCTAGGATCTACCCGTCCTTTCGGGTTCATTTGTTACCTACGTATCCAAGCGGCTGCTTCAAAATGGATTTACAGATACTAGAGTAGGCTGTCATTTGTACATACCAAAGTTTATTGTTATGTATAAGGTAACTAGCACTAAATTCTCAAAATGATAGTATAGGTGGAAGTGTTTGTATGTTAAAGCAATACTACAATTATAATATTGTCTCGTCCTATTGCAGTGGGGCAACACATTTGTCAGTGTTACATGCATATGCAAGTTTAGCTTCCGCACCAGTGAAGTCTGTACGCGTAATTTAGTATTCATCTATGTATATTACAAATATGTTTATTGTTTACAAGTTAATTGTTCAGTTATTGTATTAGAGGTAGAAATTTATGGAAAAAAATTGATCGATTTACTACTACAGATTGCGGTTTGTTCTTGAGAACATTAAGACCATTATCGTAGAGTATAACATCCATTTGCTGAACTATTTTAATATATATATAGATAATAACGACTGCACAGTTGGCCTAGTGGTTTAAACGGTCGCCACGTCGCTTTTTACTGCGCTGAGTATTGTGGGTTCAAACCAAACATTTGACAACACTTTGTATGATCCATAAATTATTGTTCTAAGTCGGGGTGTTTATTGTGTCTGTTTCTTATATGCTTGTAAAGTCCTCCACGACACAGAATTTTTACCCAGAGCGGGGGTTACCTTAAAAAAAAAATGTCGCTAAACAACTACATACATAGTCACGCCTATATCTGATAGATGGAAGCAGTGGCATGTTAATACGCTCTTATTTTGCCTTCAGTAATTTTAATACCCAGTGTTTTTAGTATTTAAATTAATAATTTCTGATTCAAACTAACAATTTATGTTTATTACATTTAATATAATCATTTTATAAGGTTTTATTACTTACTTAAGTAGACAAAAATGAAATCTGAGAATAAGATATTTCAGTTCTGAACTCTTCCAAGTTATATTAAGCAGGTTCTTTGAACTATTTTCTACTCTATATTAATTAAATTCTAAAAATAGAATTGCGATCTTCAGACTTCGAAATCTTCCTAGAATTTGATATAAGCTGATCAAAGAAGGAAATGTAATGCATTAAAATAAAATTTCTTATTATTAGGTATTATACTATATGATCACTATCAACTATCGAGCGTAGAACTTTTATCGCCCGTAGAGAAATGGAGAAAGAGAGATAAAGATTGTGCAATAAATCGATGCCCGCTGTTGTAGGATTGTGGTCAGGATTTATTTTAGAATAAGGCGAAGCTAACGAAATTATATCAAAAAATAATTATGTTAAGAAAAGGGTACATTAAATAGTTAAGATTCTAATATATATGGTTCTAATATATATGTATCTATATGTAAACTGGTATGTATTTCATACTTTTCAATACTTACATATTTCAATAATTATAATATCCCATAGACCTCATCTTGTCCCACTTTTTCATCGTCCATGTAAAGTGAAAAATTAATAGTTTTCAAGTCATTAAAATATGTACTAAATTAAAATAGTCCAACAAATATCACGTATCAGTGATACACTTTTATCAATAGAATCTCTAACAAAAATTGTGCAAGCGTTCAAAATAGCAGTATTTGTCTGCTTACCATCACAGTAGGGCTGTCCAATAAATGTCAAGTGGTCCTCAACATTTTTATAGCACGGCGGCGTAAACGTTAAACGTTATTTTATAGCGCGATCATGCCTGTGAAGCAACCCTGATCCAGTTACGTGTTCCTATTTCAAATCTTTTTTTTTATATTGTTTCTTTATGCCTGTATTCTCAAAAAGCGATGTTTAGTACTAATTCCTCTTTCTAATTCTAAGAATTTTGGTGGGAGGCAAACTCGAGCTACAAGTTTTAAAAAAACAATAGGTCGTGTAGGTCGCATTTACACAATGGTTAGAAAATTTAATTCAATCTGACGTCATTATAGACATTAAAAGACAATTCCGTAGTTGTTATAAGACGTTTACGAAATCACAACCCTATAGTGTTAATTCAAGAGATAAGCCGACTACATAGCTAATCGTGTATTACGAGTAAGGTAACAAGACCGCAACTAATGGGCTCGGTCTACACAAACAGAATGCGAACGTTACCAGTACGCGGCGGCGATGTGCCCTCACCTTTGTAACTGGGTTAGGATTTGTTTGCGGTTGCTAACATAACAACACCCGCTTTGATTTTGTATTATTCTTAATTCGGATGCCGTTTATATTTATTTATTTTTATTTTATTTCCTTGCTAAGGAGAGGCCTATGTCCAGCAGTGGATTGTTAAAGGTGTTGTTGATGATATACCTATTGATGAGTTTCGTTAAGTATTTAAAAAAACTGAAATTATCTAGACATCACATTTGGACCACTGTTCGATAATATAATATGTTATTATTGATGTAAATACTAAATGATCCAAATTTTAAATGTCCCTGTGTATGATATTAGCAAACAATTATATACTACAGGAGACATCCATCATCATTATTAACGATCTATTAAAGTTCACTGCTGGACATAGGCCTCTCTCCCATTGCGTACATGTGATCAATTTATTTCAGATAGTTTGTTAATCACTATGGTCTTGGGTTTGATGCCCGGGTCGGGTCTAAAACGTGTTGCTGAGTTTTTCTGATTATAAAATGTTACAACAGCTCGGAATTTGGAAGTTGGGGTCTTAGCCCCCGTGCTTCGGAGAGCACGTGAAGCCGTCACTCTTGCGCCTTTTTTCTTACCTGTCGCGTCGGATAACTGTCCCATCAGATTATGAGAGTGAGGGAATAGAGAGTGCACCTGTGTTTGCGTACTCGCTTGCACATTCTAATATCGCCTGCATAATGGCTGGTCTCCGGCCACCGTGGCCGAAATCGGCTAGAAGCACATCATATCATCACTTATGCTGGGAGTAAGATGGCAGAATTTTCATTTATACTAGTAAAATACATTTTAAATTAAAGCTCTTTCTTTGTAAAATCCTATTCGTATTTTGTCTTCACGTGTAACACTGACCTGGGTATTTCTTTAAATAGATTGACATTATTTGTTTCTTTTTACATTAAAATTTAACATGCCAATCATTTTCCTACATAGCTGTTCAAGGATCACCGCGGTATATAAAATACCTCTGCTTACCCCATCTATGTAAAATTCAAAGTTTTACTGTAAAAAAAGTTATTTAAAAACTAGCATATACAAATGTTATATTCACTTTAATTGTCAAACGGTATCAAGTGTCATCGACAATTGTTACGATGATTTTTCAACTTTGAAAAGCTTTTGCGATAGTGACATCGCAAATATCGTTTGCGATACGTACAGTTCAGATGTTTGATGTTCTGATTGTTTCGAATGTATTTTCATTTCGCTTAAAATGTTTATTTTTACACTCAAACGTGGCTTTGAAAAATACACTTAAAGACTATGAAGGGAATTAATGGAAACCGAGTCTTTTTACTCTAAGTCTAATTTATATTCATATTTAAAGCTTGGAATGAACGGCTGAATGAAATTAGGTGAAATTTTGTATAGAAGTAGATATTTAACCCGGCAAAATTAGAGTACAAGTTCGACTCACCATCTTGTTTAACAGTGTTGCCAAGCGGGCCGCAGCTAGCGAACCACGCGAAGAGAATCCACCTCAGCATGAGGCCTCGGCGTAATTCCGGCTGGTTGTGGAAGTGCCTGACCGTGGGTTCCGCCCGCGGTGCCGCCATGATGACTGTGAGACCATTGATCCGCTCACATGGTATACCTGAAAACAAAGATTCAGTTATCCACAGGTAGTTCTGGTAAACCCAAGATGATGATGAACTGGATTTGGTAATTTAATATTTCTAAGGTATCAATTGGATCTATTGGCTTAGCGTCTTTTTAGTTTTGAGAGCCAATTAGATAGCAGATGTGTACAACTACGATTTCTGGTTAGTTTTAATTAATACAATAAGTCAATTTTACAGACAAGAGGCGTAAACATGCCTAAATTTTGATTAATGTTTTTTTTTAAGTTGGAGTCACACGTGAATATTGTACTACGTGAAAGTTTTAAAAATGTCGTTACAAATTTTGTGTGCAAAATGATATTACTAACTATAACGAGTATTTTATTCATTAAAACTAGTAATAAATAATGGAAATAAAATTACATAAAATGACATCTTACACCTCACAAACGTTTAACCCTTTTTATAACCCCATACAAAATCATACCAAACAGAACATATAATTAAGGCAGTATGACAGCTCATAACACACAGTAGCATCCAAAGCACTTCATACATTACTTAGTGGCAAGATTATTACACGTACCTTTCCACATAATTCACAATGAACAACCGACGTGCTTTATCGAGCTTCTGACCTTAATAAATCAAAAAGCTAAAACAGATCTGCAGATAAGGGGCCTTTTAAGACATAACCTTCTGATTTCTATCCGAGTTCCGCACCATAAAACATTGGATAGAGAAGAAAATATAGGTTTTTGTTTGATCATACTTCCTTTTGTTATTAATTTTCAGAATGTTGATTTAAGGGCGGTTATCGGCAACGAGAGAAGTAGAAGGTTATGAAGTAAGGATTATCCTGAAGATATTTTTGAGAATTACTATTGACAAGAGACGGCTTTAATATCCGAGAGAGACGAGATGTTAAGAAATAGCTAGTTAAGGAGTAAACTGCGATAGACATCTTAAGTTTGATCTATTATTTTTGCTACAAAATCATTTTGGACTATCTATTGCCTGTGGTTTTACTCACGTGATTATTTTACTTTTATGAATTCCTTCACTTCTATTTTAACCCCTTAGGGGCGAAAATTTCAAAAATCTGTTCTTAGTGGTTATTTACAATATTAAATGCGGTAGTTACCTTTCAAACGATTTAAACACTCTCTGATTCAGTCAATTAAGGGAATTTATTTTTATGTATAGATTAATATCTTGACATATTTTTGTAATTTCATGCTATTTAATACTTCCAGTGAAAGCCTCGTAATTGTTGAATATACAATAAGTAAAAATATTTTATTTGACATACCCTTAAGCTAACAGTTTCTATTTGTAAATTGAAACAAAAAACTTCTATACTGGAAATTCTTTGTCTACTGTAATTGTGTTTAATTCTTTGTGCAACTCGGTTATTAATTTACTGTTCATTTGATAATTTAAATTTTATTATAAAATCATTTTGTCTTTTCATGTGTCTTTTTCTAGTTTCTTCAAAATTGCTGGAATGATTTAAGGTGTTCTAAAAGAGCTACAAGTATTTACTACAAGAGAAACATTTTACTTCCCTATAAATAACGTTAAAGTACTAGCTATAAGTTTGTGTTACAACAGAACAACAGTTTTCTGCGGAAATTGACCTGCAAGTTTTGTTTCCGTTGCTGTCCCTTGCCACACCTCTGTTGATATAGATAAGCTTCAAAGATCTTGATTATTTACACTTTCTGTTTGAGAAATATGATGGCATGTTCTGAGTATTATAAAAACTCTATGCTTAGTACCACATATACTTATTGTGGTAGAATGGTTGTCGTGTCTCTCCAACACAAAAGGAAGATTTTCCGGCCAGGTAAGTTGATCATGCCTGGCGTTCCGCGGCCCAACTATTGATGTTGGGATGTCTACATATGCTAATCGCCGCAAGAACTTTTACATCGCGATACAGGATTAGAAAATTGGTAACGAGGCAGGTACTACATAGTTCGACGTGTCTTCAGTAGATGGCACTGTAGTACTCGTATGTTTTTATTGCCGTATATATTTTTATTTTTTTGTATTATCGAATCAGGAATGAGGAGGTCCATAGATGAACCAAGGTCACCGATATTGTTAGTAAAATTGCTAAACTTAAGTGGTAGTGGGCGGGGCACATTGCACATGATACAGAAACGATGGACGTTGAAAAATATATTAAAATTCTTGATGATCAGATAAAACCAACACAACAGTTACGCACATTAGTTATGATTGGAAAATCTAATTTAAAACCAGAAAGACACTATAGATTATTCTAATCTTAATGTTTGGGCTTTAATGTCTATGAAACAGAATTTTTCTTCTATATGACTCACATTTAGTATCCTGTGTTTATTTCATATGGTTTTTTTTCTTTATGATTATTTGTAGGTTTATTATCCTGATTTGCAACTGCAGTATCAGTTTTGCATCTGTCTAAAGTTTCCTAGAGTAGCTAGTTCTCGAGTGCACAACGTCCTAATTTAATAATCTGGGACATATTACGCCGACGCAAACTAAGCTTAAGTAGTGCTAGGGGTTCCAGAATACAGAGGAATGTGATATACTAAATATATTTAGATTTGCTTGTTAATATCCCTATTTTAGTCGCGTCCCCCATAACAGAATTGACATACTGTTCGGCAACTCGTACGTTTCCGAGCTCCTATGGTTTTAGTTCCATTTTCCCATCCAGAATTCGATCCACATCTTACCTAGCACTCTTGTCTTAGACGTTCTTTCTTTATCGTAATTTTCTTTTTTCCTTAGTCCTGTCTAAAGACCATTTCTTTTGAAAATGGCATCAAGCAGCTGGTCAGCCATAAAAAATATCAGTTAAAATCTTTGGCAATGTTACACATTGCACCAACCCCAAGTAAAATCGAGAATGGGATTGGCAAATTATTATTATGGCGATAATGAAATCTCTCAACTAGAGACAATCAAACTTACTAACATCTAATGAGCAAATTTTGGTGCTTAGTACACCTGCTTAGTCCTTGGGTGAGTGTATGTACATTCACGCTTCGATGTATACATAATTTATTTAACAAGGCAGCAACGAGTTGCAGCAAATTGTCGTGCTTGTTATTGTAATTTTAATAATAACACACACAGTACCCTCTTATTGTCATAATTTAATTTTAAAGTATATGATATGCTAGTACAGATGTTATTTCCCCGAACTATGGATACTTTGCGCTATTTGTTGCGGATTTGAAGGGAAAATTAGATTGAAAGACTTATGAAATGGAGACGAGTTGAATTCTAACCATAGTTTATTGCATGTCAATTTGTTTGTTTTGTAGCTTTAGCTAGTATTTCAGCTATTTTATATATTAAACTACTATGGCACGTATAATTTGAATGGTTTAACTTCCACAATGCATATGTATTCATATATATTGTGGTAGTTTGATTCAGCCATTTTCATGCACTTTTTTAAACTTTACACTTACAATTACATTTTTTTTTTGTAAATTTTAAATTTCGATTCTTCTTTTTTAAGTTGTCCGATACCAAACTTTTCTGCAAATGCGTGCAAATTAAACGTAAACCATGTATTATTTTTAAGGTAAGAGGAGAATTTTTGAAATTACGGCAGCAATACGTTTTCTTTCAAAATTTTGAATTGGACAAGTCAGTAATGTACACAAACAAGCCTTACAGACCGAAACCCCATTTGTCCGTTTCCTACACATGTTAGTGTCACATTCTTGTTCAAGGCCCTCGCGATAATTCTTTAAGAGGCGGAACAATCATACGCTACCAAATAACCTACAAACTCACGCACGCCGTAAAATTTATTGCCATAATAGTAATATGATTGAACACATCGTGCCCATAATTTTGAACGTGGTTCGATGTCTAATAATGTTATTTTTGTTCACCAATAAGGTCGTTGCGTGACGGGGGCTAATTCTTGCAACTTTCACTATTCACTTACCCTTAACCTTATCATTTTTGCGTTAAGGTTGAAATTCGAGCGTTGAAGAAAAGTACTTTTATCACAAAAGTTTGTACCATAGTGAGTTATCGTGTTGCCATTGTCTGGAATGTCGCGCTGATCGAGTGTTTTATTCTTTACTGCTATTTTAGTGGCTGGAATTAGACTGCATTGGGTTTAATGTTCATGTAGAGAGATTTGAAACGTAATGGGAATAGAATAGCGGGGATTGAAAACAATTTTGGAACAGTAGTTTCTTTGCAATAGGATCATGTCGAAATGGAATGATAAGCTAAATTCGGTAGTTTCTACTTATTTCTATGTTTTAGTTTCTAAACTGACTCACTTTAATTTGGAACGCTTTTATGAGCCTTGTTCCCGTAGGGTGACCAATTAAGAACATAGTGTCATCACCATTATTCATCCTGTGGAATCACACACGACAATATCATGACAAAGAGAAGATTCGATACAAACCCTATACCAATTCGTCTGGCCAGCGTGGTATAGTAGGTCGAAACCTCCTTGCTAAGGAGAGGCCTATATCCAGCCGTGGTCTATTAAAGACTGTTAATATGATGTGAAACTCTATTTGTAACTAAACATGTAAACAAATCTTGGAAGTCGATTTTAGTTTACTTCTAATATTCTACTCAAAATTAAGTTTGTTTGTGATTTGAATGATATTACTGTAATTTAAATTCTCTTGATTCATTCTGATGAGTCCAACAGATTCGGCTCTGGTAACGAGATTAGTTTGATGATGAACTCATGAAAATTGATTATTTTAAAGTTTTACTGAACCTATTTTCAAATAACCCTATAAGGTCTTATTTTCATAGCTCGAAAGGGATGGAAAATAAAAACAAACAGGAATCCGAGCTTAATATTCACAAAAATACTAAGAAAATAGCTTCTGCGTTTTTTATGCAGGTCTGAGTTTGATTTCTACTTAAGGTACGATGATCAAACACGAAGCAAGTACTCGTGCAGTATAAAAGATTTAAAAGCGAAGTAAACAGTTGAATACTTACACAATTAATCTAAAAAATGAATCTTTATAATTCTCAGCTGTTGTGATTCAGCGATTATTTCACACTATGACTTCGTAAGCGCGTTGTGGAAAAAAACTATTATGATGTTGAAAATGATCAGGCACAAACTGACAACTGCATCGATCTTACCCAAAGCATGATTGTTCAAAATTGTTTGTTGAAAAATACTCTGGCCGCCTTTTTATGCAGTTTTTTCATTTATTCGGCTCGTAAGGTTTGGAAGAAACACCTGTCAAGCGTTTGGGTTTGCAGTATACATTAATTTATCATTTGTACAGTTTTTATTATCGTAAATGCAGGACATCAAAGAATAAACCCAAAAAGTTCCAAAAACTATAATTCCACAGATCAAATAAAATATACGAATATAAAGAAATGAATCTGGAATACTTTTTGTTACAAAATTTAGTTTTCCAATTTTATTTCTTCCTACGAATCTTAGAAACGATCAGACCTTCTTTCAAAAGGCTTTTATATGCACTCTTTAAATCTTTGTTAAACATAATTGTGATACGAAAATGTCTTCTAATTAAAACCGTGTCTACCAGTGATTCTACTCTGCCTGATGAAAAGCATAAGTGGAATTCAAGAATGGTGGTCACCAAACTCATTGCGAATACTATCAATGCAGTATGGCGGCCTAATATGATATTTTTACGCCCCGCTTGGAGATCGAAAAGGCATGACAGTCATCGTGGCAGTGTAAGGCTCGTGCAGTTACCACGATAACTGTCACCGCTGTATCAATGCGCCTCCGGCCTCGCACTCATGAACGAAACACGACAGTATGGATACTGTCATTTGTCTTCTGTGTGAGGATAGTACTGTCCCGGTCTAGCCGGCCCGTTCGTGCTGAAATCAGCGTAGCTCTATTATCTTTTAAAGCTGTTTAATAGTTAAAATTTTTAATGAGCATGGTCAATTGTATTGTGTGTGGGTGTAAATTACTTTGTATTTATATAGGGCTTCACGTTATGTTGGATCAGATGACATTGTGTGAGGCATTAAATTATTATTGTGGCTAAAATGTATTTTAAGATCTTTGATATTAACATTTGATTACTTTTATCTTCTTATGTTCATCACAGATGAATCCATAATCATTCTTATTCATCGAATGTACCAGAATATTTTACATACCAGAAGTAGGTACTATAAAATACCAGAGACCATCGTTTGTAGAATTTACTTTGGAAACCAGTAATCCGATAATTCGTAATTTTATTAGTTGATATTTGAAATTTAAATTATCAAAATCATCTCAGTAAGATCATAATGTATTCAACAACTTTCTTCGATCGACGTTAAAGTATCAACATGGCGAGTTTTATTCCAAATCAGCTTACAAATTAACATACATACAGTTAATAAACATTACGAATATATATAAATATACCATAAAACTGTCAGACTACTAATCCTGCTGATTCATATCGATCCGGTTGGAATGCACCTTTAGTTAAGTATCATCTTTTGGTTAACTTTGGGCAGGTGTTTCATGGGTCAGTTTGTTTTTTATGTTTTGCGCTATGGGGAATTTACGAGTATTTTACCTTACGACAATTTGGGATTTATTTTACAACCGAGGAGTGAAAGAAACACCTCGAAATAAACCTGTACTGGTAACTATTAGTCAAGCATTCTTGTCCAAAAAATGTCATGTGTAATTTAAAAATTTGTATCTAAAAATATGATGTGATTATAACGATAGGCGATAACTATCATGATACATAAATCGATGTTTGTTATTTATCGTTTATTCGATCATAACGTAATTCGATTTATGTTTTGTTGGGGTTATAAAATAATATGTCGGATAACATTTTGAAGATGGAAGAATTAAATTTTATTAAATCACTGAAACCTGTTGTATGTATTTATGTTAAATTTTGAGTTCAATTTGTAGACACGAACAATTTAACATTTATATACTCGTATAGAGATCCAAATACAAGTATTCCGGTTACAAGCTTACAACGACAAAAACAAACCCAGAATATCTCCACTTCCTTCCATTCAATTATTAAATAATGGACTTGTGCAAATATTCAAATAAACACATCTACCTGCATACAAACGATATAAATGCACTTATTATTGTCTGCCAATGGCAAAGCAGTATCGTGAGTAGATTTCTATCTTAACAATTTAATATTCTGCTGAGCAGTGCTCTAAGACGTACAAAGGGACGCCAGTCGTGATGAACGTGAGATCTGCTCACATAATGATATTATAATGAGTGGTTAATGATTGTAATAATGAATCAGTGTCTCCTCTATAACTTTTGTTAACGCTCTTTCATCTTGTTTTGATTATTCACATACCACATTCTGAAATATTTGAGAGCAATGTTTACGGTTTTATATAAGGAGTACTAAAGTATATATTAAAGCGTGGTATATTTACTGTATACGTTGTACAAACTGCCTCGACAGCGCAACTACAGTGAATGCGACTGCTGTTGCTGCTTGAGGTCTTGGGTTCGATTCCCAGGTCGGACCAAATATTTGTATGATCTGTAAATATTTATTTCGAAGTCTGAGTGTTTTCTATGTATAATATGTACGTATTTATAAAAAAGAAAGTATATGAGTACTCTATCAGTCAATCTAGTTAGTATAGCACAAGCTCTGCTTAGTTTAAAACTATACGACCTTGTGTGTCAAATGGCCGAAATATTTATTTATTTTTTTGCTTATTGTATGAAGTACGCAGCCCGGATTTAATCCACTCGGGATAAAGTCCGACGATGCATGAGATAACGAAACCCTTCCCCGAGAATTTGCTCAAACCAAAAGTATTGTCCAAATTGTGCGCTGGATTATTCCAAACATCAATTATGTGTAAACCGAACGGCACATCTGTTCATCAAAAGCAGCAATATCGCTAACCACAAACAACAAACGAATCCTCGATTTGTCTTCACATTCCGTCTCATGCGAACAGAATACTGCCATTAAAAAGAGCAATAAAGAAATTCATTAGGTAGGGAAAAAGGCAGCTTTTATTGCACTTTGAGTGCACTGGGGTCTCAATCCGTTTGGAAATAACTCGGTCAGAGTGGAGGGGAATTTATGTGTCGATAGCGCATCTCGGTTAAATAGAAATATTTAGATATTGGCTGGTAGATGCACAATAATGTGTCCAAGCTTCTGTTGGACTACTAACGAAATATGGATTTATATTGTACTTATTTAGCAGTATCATTGTAGTGTTCTTTCTGAGAGTGAGAATTAGTTTTCTCTTTTATTGTTGTTGTTATTGTTTTTATGTACTTTATTATAAATGCAATCTAAGATGCTTAATAGTGTTGAATGTTAATGAGGAATGATTTATAACATTTGTGTTTATGTTTAACAATATTATGTGCCACTGAAATTAATATTTTGTTTACTTCTTTAATTTATTTATTACGTTTAATAATATAAATATTTTTACAGCACACTTTTATTTGTTACAAATTAATGCAATATAATTTTATCTTAATTCATTATCTTCACTGTAAAAAATGATGTGTAATCGTTATTGTACGATACTTTTTAACATTATGGGTGTCATCTGGGCTCTACCATAGAACAAACATCACCTATTGTAAAATGTTTATGGTTTTTTTGTTTCTACCTAGTAATTTCTGACCTCAAATATAATCCCCGTCGTCAGTCATCACGGGAAACGATAGAGAATCGAAAGCAATATCCAATTTTCTCACATGCATGCGGAAAAGTCTGTTCCTGTGGCTCAGTCACACATTCAAAAGCGAACACGTAACTGCCGGTCGTTAGCAATCACCGTATACAGCGTTTTGGAGCATGGTGATTAAGACCATATATCCCATATATGTTTTTAAACGTATAGTTTGTCCGTTTCTAGCTATATTTATTTAGTGTTTAATCAATACTGAACTTTAATTTAATTGATACGAGAGCTGCTATTTACTTAATCGTCTGACTTAAGTTAACCTTGTGTACTGTCGCCTAAAGTAAGTTTTGGTCTTGCTATCAAAGTATAGAATAATTTCTTTTAAAGAGGAACACAAAACACTGTATATTCTTCAGGTAACTAAGTCCACGATTGTTAGAATCATTTCGTCTAGTGTTTTTTTTAATACTAAGATGTAAGCTGGACTAGAAAACTTGTGAGCCCCTAGCTACAAGAATTAGACCTAGACTGAGAATAAAAGTGCAATCCCAAGACTAATATAACACTTGTCTTGGGTTGTGTTTAGCCAACCCTAGTTGTGCAATAAGAATTTTGGTAAAGTAAGCGTTCATTGTACTAATTATCCTCAAACATTAGTTAATACCTTCTGATGATTAACCCTCCTCATCACAACCACCATCATATTCCTGCCATTTTCATTGTTTTATTTTAAATCCGCGTAATATAGGGTGGGACAAAAATTCGTTAACATTTGAATCTAACATCCTACGCAAACATGTTACGTGAGTTCTTGGGACCGATGCTACTGGAATTTGCTGGCTACAATCGTAACATATGGTTTCAACAAGATGGACCCACACATCCAATGAGTCCCTGCCGGTGGTCAAAGACATGTTTCCAGAAAAGTTGATTTCCAGACGAGGCGGCACCTAGATGCCCAGATCTATCCTCAGCAGACTTCTTTTTATGGGGTTATTTGAAGAATTGTGTCTACATCAATAAACCAAATACACTACGCCGCGTCGGCGATCTCGCGGTCTCTTTGCCGACGAGTATTCAAAAATTTCGGTGTTCGCTTAGAAGAGTGCAAAGGTCGAAACGGTGGTCATTTAAACGATACAATTTAACTAATTAACTTTCTTGTAAATAAACAATTTTTATAATATATCAAATGGTTTTTTATATGATTTTTTCAAATGTTAACTAATTCGTGGCCCACCCTATAGAATTGGAATTTTCCATTTGTAATAATGATTAATATTGTCCATTACCAATCGGACAAAAATACAAATAAAAATGTAAACACAACTTATCATTGAGTCTTTGGGTCAAAGGTGATAGATATAATGACAGAATTAACTCTAGTGCTCCACTTTAACTTCGAAGGTCGATTGTAATAAGTTAATAGGTAATTTACTGATATAATATAATTCTTCATACAATGGCTATTATTGCCTACAGGTCTCTTAAATAATATATTATACGTATTACCTATGTTTCTAAAAAGGTTTTATTTGTTGTCTGTGTGCCATAGAAGAAGAAGAGCAAATAGGGTACAAGAATTATTGAAGAATGTCGACAAAAAAAACGAAAGAAAATACTAGCATAACTATATTTATATTAATATTGAGAAGTTGAAGAGTTTGTTTGTTTGATTGTTTTGTTGAACGTCTTAAGAACTACTTGTCCGATATGAAAAATTATTTCAGTGTTAGAGACCAGCTCCGTTGTTCAGCCATCATCAAGCTCAACCATATTAAAAGGTGATCCGTTTCATCACATACGTCAAAATGATATTAAAACCAAAACGATGTAAGCGTCAAGTATATGTAATACATTTTAGAAGATGAATCGTACATTTCAGTGATGGGCGGCCCCTTCTCGTGACACCACGTGACTCTGACAGCTATCAACTGAGACGCAACTGTGGCAGCATCCGCACGTCAATCAAACTAGCTGCGAGGGGAATGGAAGAGGAATTGTGTTCGAGTTACAAAATTATTTAATGATTTTTTTCTGTACGTAAGTAATAACAGGCCCTTTTGCGAATATTCTTATGTGCCATATGACATGTTATACTTTAAATGGAACTCATGTGGCTAATGGCAGTTATCATACTATGTGTGACTTTTAAAATCATTTTTTGTGTTTCTTTTTTCTATTTTGAGAGCCTGCCAAAGTAACTCTATTCTGCCTGATAGAAAACACGAATACAATCTAAGAGTTGTGGTCACCGTACTCATTGCGAATACCGATATTGCAGTATGCTAACTTACACAGTGGCAACCTAGTGAGATGCTTTTCACGCCCCGTTTGGAGACATAAAAGGCATGACGGTCATCGTAGCTGTGTGACTTATGACGATAACTGTCACCCCTGCTTCAATGGGTCTCCGGTCTCACACTCACCAACGAAACACGATATCACGAATGCTGTCGCTTTAGGTTGGTCTACTATGTGAGGGTAGTGCTGTCCCGGTCGAGCCGACTCGTGTGTGCTAAAATCAGCGTGACTCTACTACCTATTATTATAAAGCTGAAAAACTTGTTGGTTGGTTGAACGCACTTATCTCAGGATCTATAGGTTCGAATTGAAAATTATTTTACTGTTCAATAGTTCAATCATCGAGTAAGGTTATAAAGGATGAACAACTGTCTCGTTGATCTAGTGGTCAGCGTATGCAACTGTCGATCAAGAGGTCTTGTCTCTGACTTTCGGGTCAAAAAATAAATTATATTTTTTCCATGTAATTGAGATAATTACAGAATTATGCATTACTAGTTTTTGCTCGCGTTTCTTAACGGATCATTTTAAATAAATATATATTTTTTTACATCCAAATAATCTTACGGTACATCATCTTTGTGTAACTTCAATGGTTTAGGCAGCGTACGCCAAGATAATTCTCAGAAGCCAGACTTATTTCTGATTTAATTGACATGAATTACGACCAACATCAGATAAAATCTTTACAAATTGTAGCCTATATGTTATTCCGATACTGTATTACTGTAAAGTTTCATCCAAATCTGTCTAGTAGTTTTTTCGTGAAAGAGTAACAAACATCCATACTCACAAACTTTCGCATTTATAATATAAGTAGGATTTTCTTATGTAAAACATGTATCTTAGAGCATTCTCTTAGAAATGTTAAAGGTATAAAAATCTAATAGGTATTAAAGGGGTCGTAATAATTACAAATTTAATTTAACACGAAATAATTAACAGGAAATTAACTTTGCCCTACCTCTTTCAAAAGCAGCCCTTATTTAAAAATACCAGTTTTGACAAACGAACTGCTATTAAAATAATCCAATTGTTTCAAAATTAATTTTAATATTGTATGTGTGCTAACAAGCTGAAGTTTGTTAGTTTGCGTGGTTGAACTCGCTAATCTCAGGAACTACTTACTTGTTTGAGTTGAAAGGTTCTTTTCATGTTGGATAGTCCATTTACAAAGGAAAGCTACAAGCTATGTGACAAGACCAATAAGAGCGGCGCCAGAACAAAAAAAAAACAAGTTGTGTCCGTCTTTTCCTTGCATTTCGATAGACGCGAGTTAGCTAGTGTTTGTATCAGAAGTTAAGTAATAGTGATATTTTTTCAATATATTACTAAGATAATATAATATATTACTATTTATATATTACTAAGAGATCTAAATCCGACCGTCTAATGTCCTAGTTTATTTAATTGATATCATAAGTTCAACTGTTATCTGTCTTTTGTTCGGATACACGATAGTAGCGGAATTTCTGTTGCAACACAAGTTTTTTTTTTTTTCTATATTAAGAGCCTGCCAAAGTGACTCTACTCTGCTTGATGGAAAGCATGAATAGAATCCAAGAGTTGTGGTCACCATACTCATTGCAAATACAAACAACAGTAAGGTGACCCGCACTATGGCGGCCTTGTGAGATGTTTTTTCACACCCCACTTGGGGACGTAAAAAGCTTGACAGTCATTGTGACAGTGTAAGGCTTACACAGTTAGCACGATAACTGTCACCCCTGCATTAATGGGCCACCAGTCTCACACTCACCAACGAAATATGACAAGTCTAAGTTGCTCCGCCGTTCATCAGACGTTGACATTTTTATATAGTATTCCATTTAAGTGGACTTATAGCTTTTTGTATATAAACTTTAAATATTCTAAATAATACATTCTAGTATGTACACGGTTGCTTAAAAATGCGTACAAGGGATTTTCTAAACGTTAAAAAATAAAGTATTGACACGCGCAATCGTTTACTATTTTTATCAATATTATTAAGGTGAAAGTATGTGATCTACTTCGAAATAAATTGGTAGAATCGTCACAACGATAGTACTCGAGTGAGTATTTAAATAGAATATTGTATTAATTTTATATACATGTATGTTTATGTATTGTGTATGTATTGTTTATATAAAATAATATTTTATTAGTTATGTATGTCAACTTCTTTATTTTACCATTGGACCTACCGCATCATGTTTCTACATTACCTAAAGGTGGTCACTTGGCTGGAAGAGAATGCCCCATGGCATTACGAGTAAGTCCGCCTTTGTACAACATGTGCATTAAGTTTAAATAAATAAATAAATATATACCTAGCACATTAATAGAATAGAATATATCATATTGCTTTGTCTGCGTTCGCATTCAGTATGGTGACCACAACTCTTAGATTCTATTCATGCTTGCCATTAGGCAGAGTAGAGTCACTTTGGCAGGCACTTAAATAAAAAGAAATGAAAATACACATTAAATGTTAGTTTCATAGCAAATTATATTTACATATTAATTAATCAAATTTAATAATTAATAATAATAATAGAAATGTATATTTAAAACTAAAAGAATAGGAACAGTGACATTATGAGCGAAAATGATTGCATTAGTTAAAAAACTGTGCAGCGGCCATTAACACCCCCGGTCTGGAGCCGTCAGTTACATCGACAATACAAATTTTACTCGTATGATTGTTTCTTTTTCTATATTAAGAGCCTGCCAAAGTGACTTTACTCTGCCGGATAGGAAGCATGAAAAGAATCCAAGAGTTGCGGTCACCATACTCATTAGTCATTACCAATGCAGACAACGCAGTATGGTGACCTACATTATGGCGGCCTTGTGAGATGCTTTTTCATACCCGCTTGGGGACGTAAAAGGCTTGACAATCATTGTGACAATGTAAGGCTTACACAGTTACCACGATAACTGTCATCCCTGCATCAATGGGCCTACGGTCTGAAATACTGGATCATTATCATCATCAAGAGCCTCAAACAGTCTACTAGATGTGTTGCAAATATGTATAATATGTTATAAATACAATAATGACAATGTTTCTAATAACTTGTCAAACGAAAATGTATCTTGAATCAATATAATGTTAGTTCTATATTGTTCAATTAATGAGTAGTCTAATCTAATATGTGTAAAACCGAGGTAGTTACAAATAGCGTGCGAAATTCGCTATTTTCATCAATGAATAGAGGTGTAATGCTATTGTCTAATGAGTATATTGTTCCCAATATACTTGTAGATTATACTAGTATACATTTAGGCTTAGCTTACAGGAAACACTCTATTTAAAGTCGAAGCTTTATTTTACATTTTAGTTGACAGTTATTAAGCTATGCAAAGCAATGTGCGAAATATCTTGTTTTTGTTGACATCAATATTATTGCTTTTGTTATTTTATTTCAATTTATTTCATATAGGGGAAAAGTTTAAATGTAAATATCAGATATATAGGCATTTCACTATGTGCGTTAACAGAGAAAAATAGTTTTTTAAGTTACCTACGAGCCGAATTGCTAATTATAATATATTATGTATAAATATAAGTGGGATTTCAAATGTACGTCTTACAATTTTGTTTGTGATTATTATTGGTTTAACAAATTCGAAAGCTCAGGCAATACAAAAGTATGTAAGCACGCAATTCATCGCGGTATTCATAATTCATCTAATCACATACTATTAATAAACTAAAAAGCTTATAATATGTCAAAAACAGAAAGCGATAGACGTAACTTTCGTCTACTTTTCATGACATTTTCAACGTAATGTATTACGTTATATTTCATTGCTATATTTTATATTGAATTTACCTGGTGACCTATAACACGGGTTTCTACCTAGCTTAGGCACCAGTCCTCCACAATATCGTCTTGAGACATTGTATTACCTACTAAGCATAATATTTGTATATGTGGAATATTGTGGTGAGAAAGAAAGAAAGAAAAAGAAAAGAAATTATTATTGCCTTATAAATAAAGCTTATTTTATTGTGTTATGATATTGTAAAAAAATCAAGTAACTTATTTCAATAGTGTAATTGTAATCACTCTACACGTCACATATTAAAAATTTACTTTCATTGTCATCCATTAAAGAGTACTTTGTGAGCGTTGAACCTAAATTTGTTTGTGCTATTATTTGTGTAAGGGACCTCTCGCAAATGTTCAATTTTATTACCATTAAATACCTTCCTTACATTCACGTCGGGTAGTGTGGAAAGAGGCTTTACTTAGAATTAGTTCGTAATGAACGCTTGAAGGTGACTGTAGTGACTGAATATTTTATCGAAGTTACATCAGTAAGAATAAACCAGACTGAATTTTTATAATAAGATAGTAAATAATAAGAATTTTTAGTTTTCTATGACATAACTTGACGAAAATATGAAAGAAAAAATCCACCATCGTTAAAACAATTTCTAGTTGTTTACTAATATAGTAAATGCGAAAGTGTGTTTGTTTGTTTGAATGTTTGTCTTCGTGTCACGTAGCGACGAAGCAATTTTATGTTGCAAAATCATTTGTAATGAGGAAATTATTTTTATGGTAATAAAATAATATGATATTTAAAATGGCTAAACAATCTGACGTTAACAATATTTACATTTGAATACTTAAATAGCAATATTATCACTATTTTATTAATTGTTTTAGGTGGTGTTGGGCGTGTGTCCAGTGATGGACTGCTGAAAACTGTGAATAATGTGCAGATAACTATATTAATAAAACTTATAATTCACTTATGCCTTGGTCCCTGTACCCGAAGTCGGTGGTCTATTTTGTTTTATATTTTTACTTATATTTTTTAATGTATGTAATTCTTTATATGTATTTAATATGTAAAACTAAAATTCATATATATTTTAATGAAAAAAAGAGAATAACAATAACAAATCTCTTTATTTATTTATCTTAGAGCTGTACAAATAGTTAAACTATAAAAAATTCTAAGATAATAAAAACTTTGGTTCAATTCAAAAATAAATAAAAATAAAAAAAAAATACAAATTAAAAATATAATTATGAAATACGATATTATTACTTTTCTAGTCTCTTTCTAATGAACCTTGGAACAATGGTTTATATAGGGGGAGTCGAGCCTAGCAGCTATCAAAGATAGAATTCGATTGAGGCAGATGTGATTGACTATGACGTGTTACCAAATTAGAGATTAAGAAGTTTGGTTTAATAGCACATCGATTTAAGAGTTTGTTCTTTGTGCAATATCAAGTCAGTTTTTCATTAATACACCATTCATCAACTCATCAATCAATCATCAATTTCATTTCATCAATTAAAATTATGATTAACTTTAATATTCAAATTACGTTGCCAACATATAGGTTATTGGATTGTCAAAGAGGCGACGTGCTGGAACTCAAATATACAATGACATGGTGACGGATTAAGAATACGAATTACTATTCATCCCATGGGTGTCGTTATGGGCGAATAAGGGGACAAACTATGTAGGATAACATCACTGCAAAGACAAGGAAAACTGTCTGTCTGACAAGAGTGGTATAGTAGGCCAAAACCTCCTTTGTAAGGAGTGGCCTATGTTTAGCGTTGGACTGTTAAAGGCTGTTGTTGATGAT
This sequence comes from Hypercompe scribonia, assembly GCA_949316085.1. Classification (NCBI taxonomy): domain Eukaryota; kingdom Metazoa; phylum Arthropoda; class Insecta; order Lepidoptera; family Erebidae; genus Hypercompe; species Hypercompe scribonia. The sequence continues at coordinate 3,521,455 of OX438967.1, read as the reverse complement.
TGAGATACAGTGGACCTGCGGTAATCCGGCCCTTGTCTAATCCGGACCCCCTTGTAATCCGACATCAATCAAACAATTTTCGCTAATGTAGATCGTGCATGATTGAACAGGTTACAACTTGTGCTCGACGCGTAGGTATTGTTTCAATTCCGATTGCTTAGTTTGAATTTGACTACGCGTGATAGCGGTGCAGCTTAGCGTTTATTCATTGTGTATTACGTAAACATACCTAGTAATGTCGTCACAAGCCCAGAAGACATAATATAGAATTTTATCATTTGTTTGTAATTTGTCGGATTATAAGGTACTCTTTTGTAAAAAAATCCGGACTATAGGGGGTCTTAGGCAGTACTCTATAATCCGACAAATTCGATAGTCCGACACTGCCCTGCAAAACGTTTGTCGAATTACCGGGGATCCACTGTATTACAAGTCGCATACGTTATCCGCTAGAGCAACGGAGCTAAAACTCAATAATAAGTACTCCATAATATCTGTACCCTTTTCTAAACAAATTATTTATTTTGAAAATGACAGAAACACAATATACTACCCCCTTTTTTTCTGTGCGGTAATCCTCCCTGATACCACCTACTGGTGGCTATATCGGACTCGAACCGATCAAAAACCGCACGCCATCTCAGGTACCACTAGCCGGGGAACCAGGTGTACCCTAGAAGGAAATTCAATATACTACCCCCCTACGCCTACGTGGGAGAAACTTTAAGTATATTTTAGTATTTTTCACAACATTTCCCGTGATATAATTTAATCCAGCGATACACTTCTTTATAGTGTATACTCCCATGGTAAACCATGGTGCAATAAAGTTTTATCGTAACTGTAATGCCCCATATAATTATCATGGGAAGGTAGAATTGAATCATTTTGTGATGGAGTTCGTTTATACCATGGTTATAAATATTAGAATGGTGGGATATACCAATGGCCATTTGTCACGTTAAGAGTTCAGTGGTTATCATATCTTGTTGTAACGATATTACAAAATACAGAATTAGCGTCATTATAATATTAATATTTTTCTGCTCACTTCTGAATTTTGGAGTCGGTGCATTGTGAAATATATTTTACAGAGTTCGTTTTCTATTACTGCCGGCTACCTGACACTTAACCTTCTTCGAGATGAAAAGCCTTTTTAAGTAAATTTATTTATAATTTACTTTTTAAATATTGTATCTAACCAAGGTAAGTTAAATACTTTTTTATAGTACACAAGAAAAATAGTCTTTATCTTTTCCCATTTGTTAATCCCATATAGGGATGGGCAACTGTACAATATTTTATATTTTAATATTTAACATATTATTATACTTTTTAAGTATGTAGTTTTTTACATAAATAAAACAAATGATAAAAGTGACAAATATATTTTTTTCATAGATCGTTATGTTCTTCATACGTGGTAACGTAGTTGATATTCTTAATGTGTTTCTATCCACTGATACATGCATCACATGCATGCATGCTTTAAATGAAATAAATAAATTAAAAATTATTAACAACAAAAATACATTAGTATGTGTGATGCATTCAGAGTTTGATAATTTGTTATGTTAGTAGGCCCATTAAATACGTCATGTATAATGTTAAATTAGAGAATGTTAATAAAGCATTAGTTCACGTTTATTACAAATACCTAGTATTTATACGTAATACATTGCCGCTTTTACTTCGACCGGCTCATGTAATATGTTAGGGCTTGTTACGGCTCATATACTATGTGTGATACAGGAAGATACAACCGTATATCGTTTTAGTTTCGTGGTACAGCCTCTATCGTTTCTCCGCACAATTTAGCGATAAGCCCTGTTCATTCTTCGCTGCCGTAAATCGATTGTCGGGAATCGACTTTGGAAACAGACGAATGAAAATTGGATCTATTTATATTTAGCCATGTTGAAAATTTAATAGAATCGGAATCGAGTCATGGTTAAATGTTGGGGTATTTCTTCAAAGAAAAATCAGAGATGAATTCAAAGGAAAAAAGACTTTATAAGCTCTAAGCCCTCGATCACATGAGCTTGTCATTCTTATTAATAGTCGACATGATGTCACTAATTGAATACGAAGTTATACGCATCGTTTGCTCAAACATTTTTTATCTCGAACTTCAGCTTAAAGGGCTTGACACGTGCTGTGTGAACTCAACCTTATCTACCACATCCGTTTTGAAACTAACCTTGTTGCATTAGAAATTAGGTTGCTTTTTTAGTGGCAGAAAGATATTAACCGTTTAGTAAGGAAATGACAACCAGACGTACTCTTTTCGCATGATCGGTTTTTTGTAGGGTTAGGTATTTGGGTATGAATGATTGATTAGATGCGGTGTGCATGAGTTTGATAGGGGTGCGGGACATTTGTTTGTCTACTTTGGGACTTTGTTGTGTGTACTAGCTAACTGGTGGTCTAGTATAAACATTGATTTTGTTATATTCTTCGGTGTGGGATGTTCGTGACATACATTATTGTGGGATAAAGGACAATGGGCAAATATCAAGCTATGTTACGATATTATTGCTTTAGTTTCTGTTGTTCTTCATCATTCATAAGATTTTCAATAAATATGAAATAATAAGTATTTTTTCTTTCATTTATATGCAGTTATGTTTTTATGTATAGTGTCGTGTAAATTTTTTTTTTGACAATCGGAACTGATTCAAAATAAATTGGCTAGACCGATCGTGATCTGAACATGTCAATTTTATTCACAGTTTTATAGATATGGTATTTTACTGCAAGTAGGGTTCTGTAGGTAATTGCTTTACGCTTGAAATAAATAAAACTGCTTTTTAAGGAACAAAAACAAGACGCTGGAGGTTGTATATAATGCCTAATTTCAAAAGAAATGAGTACTTACTAAGTTAACTTATTATTAACTAATAAAGAGAAAAATAAGTTATTTACACTAATAAACTAATGTCTTATTGTATATAAGAGTCTCTTAATAAATTAATCACTTTAAATGCTCGTTTGGCATTGAGAATGTGTAGATTTGTTACACTTAGCGGCCATGTAAGCTTATCCCGCGGGAAATAAAAAATAAACATTTGAACAATTCAAACTTCGAACGCTGGAGATTATGAGAACGCAATAACGCCTGTATTGACTAGCAACCTGTTCTTCATTCAAAAATAAAAAAGGCACTTGATGAACTCTTGCGCATTCATCCAAATAAACGAACGAATGAGAACAGGATTCGTTCTTGTGAAGCTTTTGAGATGCTTTATTAACCTTTCTTGAATGGTTTCCGTTAAAGAATTATATTTTTTCCTTTCAAAAACCAATAGGCTAATTTATAAAGACTTCTTTAGTATGTGGTCGAGTTCGAAATAAATGGAATACTTTTTCTCGAGATGCTTATCACACATTCCAAACTAGTTAAATTTTTCGTTTCGATTACTTTTTTAATTTTGAGTGGAAAGTTCAAAGTCTTTTGCTTGAAGCTCAACCAATATAAATATGTGAAGACCACTATCGTTAGCTCTTAGTCCGGTTATTGTCTCTGCCTCCTCGGTTAAATGGATTGTTTATGCGACTGCAAATTGAGAGGTCTCAGATTCCGGCCAAAAAGTGTAACTAGCTGACCTCAAAAAATATTGGGAATAATAAAATCTAGGAGGGACTCGGGGTCTGTCTAATTTGGAATCAGATGGTCGTGCATGAGATGTATCGTGTTAATTCAAGTTATTCTTAATCCAGAGTCATTAAATTATTCTGATTCACACTTTCCTGCATTAATATCTACTCCGTAAGTTGCTCATGAGCCGAATTTAATTTTACTCTAAATCATTTCTATGGTGAAATAAAAATATTTCATGCGTGTATAAAATGAACAGCCATCGACATTGGAGCCATTGTTGTGGTTCGAAACCGGTTCGTGACGGAAGACGTAAGTGATCTGTTTCCCAATCCCTTTATGAAGGTTAATTTTTGTTTCAGTTCTTTTTGGATATTGAGATAATTTTACGTTAAATAAGTCTGTAGGTACCTTTTAGACCACTTTATCTCTGAACAGCATAATCTTGCAGATTTTTTTCTATGTTTACCTGCCAAAGTGACTCTACTCTACCTGATGGAAATCATAAATAGAATCGAAGAGTTACCATACTCATTGCAAATGCAGACAATGCTGTATCGTCATCCACACTATGGCGGCCTAGTAAGACGCTTTCTTACGCTCCGCTTGGGACGTAAAAGACATGACAGTCATCGTAGCTGTGTAAGGCTCACACAGTTACCACAATAATAGTCATCCCTGCATCAATGGGCCTTTACTGCACCAAAATAAGACTAAAACCGTAGTAACTTGATCAAAACAATATATAAAGATCTTTTTTTTAGTTGAAACATAAGTTCGAAAGCTAACCTACAGATTTACTTCCACTACACGTCTAATGTGTTTTATTCTTCTAACAAAATATGAAAGAAAACAATAGAAAGATAAGAATATGCAAATATAGTGTTTTTTAGATCACGCCTGAGGGTAAGAAATAGATATCCCAAAATTTGTATCGACAAGCACGATTCACTTAAGTCCCAAAGGATGATATATAAATTTCAGTGATGTTAATATTCTAATGTTGTTTTTCACGAGTGCTGGAGTGAATTGTCATATAGGGTACCGCTGCTGCAACTAACTGCGAAATCGTCGAAATTATTATTCTGGTTTTTCTTTTAAGTTTTATGATGTCTATAGTGAGAACGTGTGTGACTCCAATCTCGTGTTTAGTCCAATACGTATCCGCCTCTTCGTCGATGTGCTATTTTAGGGGTATTATTACATTTCCTTACTAGTGTGCACCTGGTTCACCGGCTACTGGTACCTGAGACGGTGTGCGGTTTTTCGTCGGTTCAAGTCCGACATAACCATCTTTCGGTGGTATCCGTGGGGATTTCCGCACAAAAAAGGGCTATTATTACGTAAATACCGACTAAATAAAAACTGAATAAAAATACGCAACAAAATAAAACAATGTTGGAAAAAAAATGTTAGTAATTACTTTTATTTTATTTAATGTAAGTTAGCACGCAACTAGTTTTAATACGATCTTTACTTTTCTATAGTTAACTATATCTGCAGAGTTTTAACTATAAAGGTGGCGATAGACACTTCATATTTTGAAAACCATCTAATACTAAGTATTTTGCTATTGTGTAGTCTTGCTTTGCCTGTTTGTATTTTCTACTTTCAGGTAGTATTAACATTCGAATACGCCGTTATTGCGGCGGTAAGACCTGTTATAGAGGATTGGTTTGAGAGAAATTGCGGGAACCTCTTATACCAGGCTGACGCAAGTAATCACTGGGTAAGGATACCTCAGAGATCACCTGTGTCTGATCGGTAAGGGACCAATGCTTGAGTGCCACCACTGTGGTAGCTGGACAGTAGATATGGCGCTCCACACGCTGGCAGAATGCTCGGCGTGGGCGGAGTAGAGGTGTGACCTCGTGGGGTTCTTTCGTTCGATGACATGATTGCGGTCATGATACGGAGCGAGAGTACGAAGAACCACCTTTTCCTGTGAGTAAGTTATGCTTGCTAAGGAGATGGTGGAACGGGATCGGAAGAGGTTTAAAAAAGGCCACAGTAACGCGAAATAATCTGTGACCTCCATAAGCGCAAATCTGGGGATGACACATGAGGTCTTCTATTACTCTAGTAGAAGCAGGTCAGGTTGGCAGCGCTACACGCTACTGAGCGCGTGCACCCTTCTGGGGGTAAAAGGGGGATGTCGGGTTATTTGTAAATCGTAGGTAGATGGTCCAAGGTATATTGGGTCTTAAAGATTTTCTTTCTGAGCTACACTGGATACTCCGGTTACTGGTTCCTGAGACGGCGAGCGGTATTTGGTCGGTTTGTGTCTGTTAAAACCACCAGTACGTGGTATCCGGGGTATTTCTCACAGAAAAAAAAAGGTATCATTATCATTTAGTTGTAATATCGATTGGTGTCTCCACTGTTGGGGCTATAGCAAAGAATTGATAAAATCTTAACAATCGGAAAGCTTATAGCTTGGGTTACATACATGGACAACATAAACGAAAGGCCCAAGTTTCAAACTTTACAATAGGGAGCGTGTTCGGAGGGTAGGCGGCCCAGGGATAGTCCGCTATTGTCCTGTTTTCGTCTTAGTTCAGAGATCTCACAACAATGTAGGCATAGGCAGTAAAACGTGCCATGATTCATGTGTGGTTATAGTTTTTTTAAATAAAATCGTATAGTTTTGATTATAATACTTCTCGTTTAGTGGCGTGATCCATTTTTTGCTAATAGGTTCCAATTTTGTGGTGGTCAAGTCGTATCGACGAACTCAGATTATTTGAAGAAACAATACCTCGGATTTTTCAACTTGTGTTATGCAAATAGAGCTTGTCACATCGGAAAATCAAACTCACTTGAATGTAATACCGAAACAAGGATTTTCATGAGTTTGTTTGACTAATCTGTGACTACAACTAATGCAGTACAGTCCCAATTTTTATACATGAAATACGAATAAATAACTTTTGACTGTGACTTGGCTGTGTCAGTTTTCATAGTAAATAGTAACTTATGCCTTTCCTCGAGAATCAATGTTTCTCTGCACTGAGTTTCATTAAAATTGTTTCAGTGGTTCAGCCATGACAGCGTGACAGACAGAGTTACTTTCATATTGATAATAACCCAAACGTACAGAATCTTCCACTAATAAATATAGACACTAGAGATCTTATGACTCATTATATATTAAGTTATATACACACGCACAGATAATTGCTATTTGGCTTGACTGATTAACGAAATTCAACTCTCTTAGTAATTATTAAAGATGAGTTTCAGAATCTCCTCTGATTAATAAATAATTCGTTGATTAAGGAATAGACTAGATATATTCCAGAAAATCTTTGCACGTATTTCCTAATATTTGCACACTGTGGAGGTGCTTGATAAATCGGGTGGTACTATATATTCCCTAATCACAAGTCTGACCTTAGTAATTATGGTAGAACCACTTTATTCATACAACAGAGACCACGGCCTTTTACTTATTGACTTTTTCTCTGTTGTCTACTAATTGCTCCAATATTGTTAGTCCTGATAGTGGGCTGTCAATCTCTTTTAGTAAGCCTATAGCTTTCCCAAGAATTGGCCTATGCTTTGCTTTTTAAATCCAACTACTACACTAACAGAAAACAGAATGTATAACAAATTTAACGTACATGAACGACAAAAAATTTCAACATAATTTTCAAATAATATACGCTACGATTGACTTATTCGATTGTATCCTAATACGATTCGATTGACGAAATCGGTGTATATTTTCCAAAAGATTGTGTGATTTCATATCGATTTGCCACAAGTTCTAGGTCATCGAATATGTAATCGCTTAGGCCCGCATATTTTGCAAACCTATTTATGCGGTTCGGTTGTGTAAGTTATTTACATACAATTTGAAGTTTGGGAATAAATATAACAGCATTTTTCTATAGACTTGCTGTTTTTTTTTCATATTTGAATCAATCATGAATTAAGTTATTTAACAATTTTCATTGATGCTCGGTTCCTATGGATCGTATCATGATACTAACTAGCCCTATCACTGTAAAATAGCACTCCAATTAGAACCAGTATTTCCTGAGATTAACGCATTCAAACCAAAATATCTTCACCTTTGCAATATTAATGTAGAATTGATGTACACGGATAAAAGAAAAGAATATGAGATATCCAATACGGCTAACGATTAGGCTTTATGAACTAACATGTAGAGAGGATTATGAGGTTAGAGGTTATGACGATCGTTTAAAAGTTATTTTCTACCTGTTTTAACGTGGCTCATTCCATAATATTACCTTTGATAATTTGCTTTATTAAACATATAAAAATAAAAACCTAACCAGGCCAGTTCAGGCATACTTATGTCCCTAACATTTACGTTGACTTGAAAGCCGGCGTTGAAAATTCTCTTTTTCACGGTTATATTCGGTGTATTACGATTGACGGACCTTCCTGAAGAGAGCCGGAATTAATGTGATATTTGTTGCTAAGGGCTGAAAGGTCAAGGACTAAGCTTTGGCCGAACTTCAAAAATATATTTTATCAGAAATCTTCACGTCTGATAGTTGGCGGAAATGCTTGTAACGCCAAAGCTTTTCCTATTCACTTTTTTTATTGATTTATGTGGTTGTATAAATTATATTCATAGCCAATCTTCAATATTACTGTACAAAATATTACACAAACATCTATGAATAACACACAATACAACACTTTGTGTATGAGTTCTTTAAAGTCATCAAATAGATAATTCGTTCTCGAGTTAAAAGTTTAAGATTTATTTGTATGATATTTACAATTTACAGCTACTTATTACCGGACTTACATTGACCAGTTTAAATATAAGCAGACTTTGAATTAAATTGTATCTTTATCAAGTGTAGTTTTAAAGAAAGAACTTTTTCCTGATTGGCTATCGGCAACATCGATCGCAATAATTTCAGTGACTTCCATTTCAACGAACTACTGTTTTTTGCACAAATATAATATTCTTCCTTCGTATCTCATTTTATCATTTACTATCGTCTAGTATACAATAACTTAATCTATTGTAATTTATAACTAACAAAATCCATAATAATCTTTGTACACTTTTAATCAAAAGTACACTTTAAAAGAATTTATTTAGGTTCAGGAAAGATCAACATTTAATTCAGACTTACGGATTTAGAAATGTTTCAGAAGTATTTGCATATTCCGGTAGTGCTTCGTGATGAATCCGTTTAACATTTAAAACTAATGATATACAAGAAGAAAAACATTTAGAGGAATTAGGTATCTACGATAGTTAAGAAATTACGGTAAGTATTACATTATCTGTAATACTGCTTTCTTCAATACAAGTGCTTTGTGTAATTTATATATGTATAAAATTTGCAGCCAGGCATATGACCTATCTAATAGTAAAAGTCGCGGTGGTTAGTATCATTGATGGGCTGCCAGAATAGTCTCGTGATCCTTCTAAAAACTGTTATTATTAATGATTCCTTATTTATATTAAATTACACAGCAATGTTCAGCAAATTTGAGATTCCCGTAAACATCTGTTCAGAGATCAAATTTGACTAGAAATATCTTATCTCGTCTAAATTTGAATCCAGTCTTCTAACTTTCTTGTTTATAGTTTCTAAGACAGAACGCAATGAGTTTCAGAACCATATTTTTAGACTCTTATTTATTATGTTTCGAGTAAATTTCCTGTGGCTGTGTAGAAATCAATTTCTTTTATTGCTGACTTACTTCTTTTCAGAAGTTACCACGTTAGCCGTATTTCTAAAACTTATATGTTATATTTACGATATTTCTTTCTTAATGCTGCATGTTTATAATGCAGTTACAACCATTAATAAATAAGAAAAAACATTCTTCCACACTCAGATGTGAAGTAACATGTTATTTATTTCAATTTACAAAAGTATTCTATCTTCAATAGCATCTGATTCTAGTAGGTTGGCCATACCGGTTTTCTGTGGCTACTCTTTTAAGTAGATCAGCCGGGTGGTTATTGTTACAGTATTAGATGTATATAAATCTTGTAGTTCTAAGCAGGTAATTTCTTAACAATAGTTATGGATAACGGAGTTTGTAGCTCTATCTCTTTCTCTTGTTGCTTTAATGTTTTTATTGAAGTGTATATTTTGTAGATACACTTACATTTTGGGTAATTATTCTTTGTTCACTACACAGGTTTTATAAGTTCTGTGAAGATACCCTTATCAACAAACAGGTTTGTGTTTTTATTTGTATTGACAAACACAAAGACGTACTTAAATACGTCCTATGTAAGCCTTTGCAATATACTAAATATATTTTGCATATCTATTTGCTTATTCGTTATCAAAAAACGCTTCACACCAAACATTCAACAATAATTTACCGAAATGTCTGTCGTTACCCTTAAGTCTGACGTCAATTCATTTATTTTAACTTACGTCAAAAGTAATAAATCAACATGAAAATTTAATAAAGAAGGACTTTAATTTATAGCTTATATTAGCGTGTTCATTTATTCAATACAGCTTATAACTCCATCACTCGGTCGTCAAAAGGACAACCATAAGTCTCTTGATAACAAACATTCAATTTGAAATTCAAATTCAAAACAATAATCAATTCGAGTTAATAGACCGATTGAATACTGAATTAACCTGGATCTAGATCTGATCGAAACACGTTAACAACTGGGATAGTAGGAAATTACTGCAAATAGACCATTGGCACAAAGGAAATGACACTAGCCGTTTCTATTATGAAGCAAGAACTGATGGAGGAATGGTTTATCATAAGCTTCTAAACTCACATAATACTGTTAACATCCAAACAACGAAATTCGAAATATTGAAAACAATTTCTCTTTAAATACAACAAAATTGAACACAGTACCAAATTAGTATAAGTAAGGGGTTCATAAATTACTAACACAAAGGCAAATTGCGAGTTTTGTAATGAAAATAGATAAAATACTACGTACAGACCGAGAGGATATAAATTCTAGTAAATTTGCAACACAAATCGCACTGCAGTGTCTAGTGCAGAGCTTTTTGTGTGCGGGTTAAAAGAAACCAACTTATTAGCATATTCCATAGATTTCACCCCCACACTGCGGGTTATGAACTAAACACAAAAATATGTATGACAATAAGGATCAATGAAAGCATATTACCGATTAAAACACAGTAACTAAGGTTTTATCATAGAAAATGTTTTATATCATAATGATTCGACGCTGTTGTTCTGTTCTTACGCCACTAAGTCACTATTTATTTCACTTTATTTGTTAATAAATAACATTTATTAATACACTACAACACTTATGTTATTCACAATAATGTTGGTAGAAAGAATTTTTGGTTTTTTGTTATTAATATGGTGATGACATTCACGCGGCGCGCGTGCGTGCGCGGTGGTATCGCGCACAAGACTGAGTTATGAACCCCTGGCTAGGGTTTTAGTCCCGGCCGGCGAAGAGACGTTCCATTATACGGTGTGTATTGATTGTTTGTACACAGAAATACGTTTTGTTACTTTTAAGATGTTAGGTGTTATAAATCATTTTAATATATATGTAGCTCTGAGTGTAAAATGGCATGTTATTGTATATTTATTGGTAAGCACATTGAATTAAATTATTCTCAATAATTTGTGATATATATATATTACCAACCCGTCTGGAGAGCGTGATGTAGGAGACCAAAGCCCTTACAAGTAGAGGCTTGTGTCAAGCTGTAGACTTTTAAAAGCTACTGATGATGACTGCATGAATATTATGTTAAAAATAATATATTTATAATATAAATTATGTATGTGTATGGCTTAGTTAAATTATATATATGATTTTAAACATTGCATGTTAGTTTACCAGTTTTTAAGGCTATTATTATTATTACTTTATATGATATTAACTCAAAAATATATGCTGTAACATGAGTTCAACGTAAATGTCAAACTTACATTTGCACTACGTAGAAAGGAACGTTATAAACACGCGTAGCAATATCTCCATCTCTTTCTGCAATCATTTACAAAAGGTGACAGAGTAGCGCGTGTCCCAACTCTGTATCTACCCTTCTCAATACATGCTCAAGCGTCCAGCTTCATAAGAACCATGAGTTGGTCGCGTCTTAGTTAAGTATCTGCGCGAACGAAGCTCTTTTTATATTGGTATTGATAGGGCTCTATAGGGTTGCGATTTTAGGGCTAACAAATTAGAAAGGGGAAGAAAAAAATGTTCGAACGTCAAGTTTATTGACATTTTGCTGGGCTATAATTAAGGTTTAGCGAGGGTTATCGGCACACTGTTAAATTTAAAACGGTTCATTTTCTTTGCAATTAATTCTTTCGATTGGTTAGGCGTCTAATAAAGTTCAAATTTGATTATCGAATTGTTTTTTTTTAATTAAGTGTCATTTTGTTTTAATTGTACTTTTATTATGTAAGTAAATTAAGCTAAATTGTTTTATTTGTTATAAATACTAATTGTTTTTAATAAGAAACAATGTAAAAAACAAAACAAAAAAATTAACGTAGTATTTTTTAAATTATTTAACAATAAATTATTTATTAAAACTTTCAAAATGTCAAAAATAATTGACAGCATACTTTTTATGTCCTTAATAAAAGATGCAAAATTCAGGTTGCACTAGTTTGATTATGATGTTGAATATATATTACATTAGATTACAATATATCTCTGTTTAAGGTTTAGCGACATCTATGTTAAGTTAATACGAGCTTGAAGATGCTTACTTTACCAGGAGAGCGGACGATGTAAGTAAGTGATAGAGCTTCAAAGTAAAGTCAACAGATGTCTCTACTGTACGTTTTAATATCTGAAATAAAAAAAAAACAATTAAAATATCAATTTAGTATATATACAGATATAGTATACCTGTTTTTGGGATCTGAAATCACATTTTCTCTTTAGAGTACCTTATAGTCGGTTTTCGGAGTGATATTAGTGGAAACACATACGCTACTGCGTCCACTAGAAACCGTAGATTTGAAAGGCTCCCAAAGTAGAGATATTTATTTATTTTTATTTATAAACCTTATCCAATATATTTGTACATGTGTGGACTTAATGCTCAGAGCATTCTCTTCCAGTCAACCTTTGAGTGGTGTAGAAATTTATTAAGGTAATAGTTGCACAGAGGTTAGATACATATTGTGTATGCTTAAACACATATAGTAGAGCCACGCTGATTTCAGCACAAGCGGGCCCGCTCGACCGGGGCAATTCTACCTTCCCACAGAAAACCAGACGCAGGAGCCAGGAGTATGTGGTGTTTCCACTAAAAACCACCCCGGCGGCCGGTCTCAGGCGTCCTTCTCTGAAGGGGACCCGGGCCATGTTATTTCAGGTCCCCTCCAGAATCAACGCCGCGCCTAATCAGACCCTATCCTGGGGACGCCATAAAGGCAACCCTCACCTATCAGTCCGGTTGTTATAATTTGTTGCGACCCGATCGCAGTTTTGCTACCAGGCCGAAACAAATTATTCTATCACAGACCGCAGCAACCAATCCGCCACCAGAGGACCCCACTCTCTGGCGACTCGCGGTCCCGAGATGGTGCGGTATCCTCGTACGATCCGAATGGCCGCTACCCGCTGCGCTCGATTGAGCTTAGCTCTGCAGCGGGAGGAGGCCGATAGGCGCTTGGCCCATATCGGCGCTCCGTAGAGGGCCATGGATCGTAGCACCACACAGTAGAGGCGGCACACTTCTTCTCGCGGGCCCCCTATATTAGGCAACAGCCTTTGTAGGGAGCCCGCCACCCCCCAACTCGTGGGATCATCCGCTCGAAATGCTCCTCGAAGCTCCAGCGACTGTCCAAGGTTAGGCCGAGGTACTTAATGTGTCGACCGACCTCGACCTCCGCTTCCACTCTTATAAATGAGCTGGTAGGAACGATACCTCCGCGTTTCCTGTGAAACCACAGGGCTTCCGTCTTATGAGGTGCAACCCGTAGACCCAAATCGCTGATCTTTTGGACGACACAGGTCACCCCTAACTCGGCGAGCTCCAGGACTTCTTGGAGCTATATCCCCTAGCCAGTACTAAAGTGTCGTCCGCGTAGCAGACGACACTCACTCCAAGGGGTAGACTGGTCCTCAGGACCGCATCATACGCGAGGTTCCACAAAAGGGGTTCTAAGACAGACCCCTGGGGAACCCCACATGTGACCTCCCTTTGAAGTTCTTCACCGCCCGACCTACATAGGATATGGACCTATCGCGAAGATAGGCCCCGATGATGTGCTGCAAGTAGAGGGGCAACTGGTGATATACCAGTGCCTCTCTAATTACCCACCACGGCAGGGAGTTAAAGGCGTTGACTATATCAAGACTGACGGCCAACGTCACTCCCCCCGACAGACAACCTCTTCCGATAAGGAGCGGACGCGTTCGATCGCGTCGAGCGTTGAACGTCCCTGTCGAAAGCCAAATTGGTTGTCTGATAAGTCAGGGCCCACTAGCGACAGGTGTCGGCTGATACGGGCGGCGATAACTCTTTCAAAGAGTTTCGCCGCCCGTATCTCGTATCCCGTAAAAAAGTCGTCGGACCACATAGTGGAATCCGACAGCAACGGAGGCCATGACCCACAGAAAACCAACCTAAAGCACCAGCATCCGTGTTGTCGTGTTTCGTTGGTGAGTGTGAGACTGGAGGCCCATTAATGCAGGGGTGACAGTTATAGTGGTGACTGTGTAAACCTTACACTGTCACGATGACTGTCATGCCTTTTACGTCCCCAAGCGGGGTGTGAAAAAGCGTCTCACTAGGCCGCCATACTGCATTGTCTGATTGCATCATTTGCAATGAGTATGGTGACCACTATTCTTGGATTCTATTCATGCTTTCCATCAGGCAGAGTAGAGTCACTTTGAAAGGCTCTTAATATAAAAAAAAACATACATAATAGAACATATCTTTATACAAATAGATATAAATACATATGTATAAACACTATGAATACCAAAATATGTGGTATACTAAGGATTAGATAATTCTACTAGTTCATGGAGAACGAGATTATGAACATTCTTTTTGGATATAAATCGATTTGTGGACATCCTGATTTGGACTGATATCTGTTTTGATTGAATTTTGATTGTGTGTGTGTAAATGTTGATTAAGAATTGTTTTGTAGTTTGAACTATGCCACATTGCCCCGATTAATTAAGGTAGACAAATAATAGTTAAACATCTTTTGTTTATTTTATTTTATATTGTACAAAAAATGATATTTTATCAATTTATATCAGAAACCTATTTCAGCACAGAGTGACGAAACAGAGAGTGCACTTGTGTTTGCACACTCATTTATGCACTATAAAATTTTTACGTAATTGGATGGTTTTCGTTGAGACTGATCGCAGTGGCTGAAATCGGCTAGGCTACAAAATATCAGAGTACACTGTATCAGAGTAAATACTGGCACTGTAGAATCTGTAATATTGCAGAGAAGGTGTCAGGGGGTATCCATCTCAGCTTATGGACCAAAAGCTACGATGTGATACACGGGTACGCGACCCCGGCTCCCCGAGCTTCTACTGTCTTTGCTTCTCAAACTTCCAAGCAGTAGTATCCTATTCCCTCTATATTCTTTGCCACTATTCCACATTCAGTTCCATCCCATCCTTATTTTCCTTCCCTAGGTCCAAAAAAAGCAGTTCCCTCCTGCTAAACACAAAAGTCTGTTTCGGCGGCAAGGATGGCAGCCCAACGCAGATAGTGCAAAAGGGCCTGGCAGAGTCGGTGACCTAAGGCAAAGTGGATGGCCCAGGGCGACGGTAGAGGGCGCGTACAGTTACCGTCGGCCAGACACTGCATCCAATCGTTCCTCTGATCGTAGCGGTACTCCGTTCCATTGGAATAAGGAGCGGGCGGACGAGAGAGTGCGTCTGTGTTTGCGCATACACTTATGTACTATAACATATTCCCGCGCAGATGACACCTGGCAATAACACGGAACAGTGAGCAAAGTCCTACGGCGATGGAGACTGGTGGTGGGGTACTGATCTGGTGAGTTTTTTTTCTCTAGCTGGATGTCTGCACGTAGGCGGTTGGGTGGTGGTGGTCGTTTCATGACTTGACCGAGGCAAGAGTCTGGTTCGGCAGCTCGCCCATCGACAAAGCAGTCCTATTAGGGATCACACTGCTTTCCCCAATCCGGGGAGGGGCATAGAAAAGGTTGCCTAAACAAAGTTTGTCTCACTTTTTACCCGGTCGGCTAACCGCGGCCGTCCGGTTACCATCTTAATGCGGTCGAAAGAAACAAAAATATATGAAACCTTTTACTATAGCTGCTTGGAATGTAAGAACTTTGCTGGACAACGAGAACAACTTGTGTCCCGAGCGAAAAACAGCGCTCATTGCGCGCGAACTGTCCCGCTATAATATTGACATTGCTGCAGTTAGTGAGACGGATAGTGATGAGCTCTGTGAGAGACTCGGTGGGTTTACATACTACTGGATAGCTAAACCAGCAACGGAACGATCCGCTAGTGGTATAGGTTTTGCCATAAAAAATGAGATAGCTAGGTCTCTCATTGAGCTTCCAAAGGGCGTCAGTGACAGAATCAT
Source organism: Hypercompe scribonia (assembly GCA_949316085.1). Lineage (NCBI taxonomy): Eukaryota > Metazoa > Arthropoda > Insecta > Lepidoptera > Erebidae > Hypercompe > Hypercompe scribonia. The sequence continues at coordinate 3,505,306 of OX438967.1, read as the reverse complement.
GACCCTGAGACTCTGCGTAGGACCTGGCAAATACTTGCATTTCATCAGTATTTACGCACCTACCTTGACCTCATCAGATGAAGATAAACTTAAATTTTATGGGACCTTCGTACAGTTCTACTGAACGTACCGCAGCGGGATAAGATTTGTCTTCTTGGAGATTTCAACGCGCGTGTTGGGGCGGACCACATGGCTTGGAGAAACGTACTGGGCAAACACGGTATCGGAAAGTGCAACATCAATGGTATTGTATTATTAGCTCTATGTGCGGAATTCGAGCTTAGTATCACCAACACGTTCTTCAGGCTACCTGAAAATACAAAACATCTTGGATGCATCCGCGCTCTGGCCGTTGGCATCTTCTTGATTACATCATAGTTCGAAGGCGTGACCTGAAGGATGTACTTATCATAAGAGCGATGCGGGGTGCCCAGGGTTGGACGGATCACCATCTCATTCGATCTAAGATGAGGCTTAACTATAAGCCTCCGCGCAGAGCAAAACATAAAACTCCAGCGAAACTAGCTCTTACAAAGTTAGTAAGCGACGAGGCAACTCGGTTCCTCCTTGACGCAGAATTTGAACATGCCATGTCCAGTGCTGATAGTGACTCAACCATTGATGCTAAATGGCGTCTGTACGCGGAGACCTTACATGGAGTATCACAAAGAGTTATTGGTGGATTGCAGAAGAAAAACCAAGATTGGTTCGACAATTCTGATGCAGAAATACGGAAGCTCGTTGAGAACTTCAGAACTACTTTAAGAAGCACTGTTGAGTCTGGACAACGAAAATCTATGCAGCAGGAACTCAAAATCACAGTGCGGCAATTAAAAGATAACTGGTGGATCAGAAAATCCGAAGAATTACAGTGGCTGGCAGATATCAACCAAACTGCTAAATTCTTCGAGGGACTTAAGAGTGTTTTCGGACCGCCCCAGTGTATTCGCGAGATAAGACCAAGAGGCTGACTGATCCCGTAAAAGTTCTCCTTCGTTGGGCTGAGCAATTTGATGAAGTGCTTAATCCCGACAGTCAAGGAGTGGATCTGCAATACCACGACACCCTTGAGAAGCTGCCTGTCTCGTCGGAGTTGGATGAGCCACCGTCGTTTACAGAATTTATTTCCGCGATAAATCGTTTGAAGGACGGCAAGTCACCAGGTGCAGATAGTCTTCCCTCAGAAGTTTTCAAATACGGAGGACCAAACATTAAATCTAGACTGTTTGCCTTAATTCAACAAATTTGGGTTGATGAACTTGTTCCACAAAACTGGAGGGACGCTACTATTGTTAAACTATACAAGGGCAAAGGAGACCTCTCAGATTGCAGCTCATTTAGAGGAAGTGCTCTGCTCTCAGTGGCTGGCAAAATCCTGGCGCATATCATCAACAAGCGCCTGTGTACGCTAGCTGAAAGCTTCCTTCCCGACTCCCAGTGTGGTTTCAGACCGAATCGAGGGACGGTTGATGCCATCTTTGTTGTCAAACAATTATAAGAAAAAAGCCTTGAACAACACCGTGACCTCTACATGTGTTTTGTGGACCTTGAAAAGGCTTTTGATCGCGTACCAAGATCTGCCCTCTGGACAGTACTCGAGAAATATGGTTATCCTGTGAAGCTCGTAAATTTGGTGCGTCAATTTCATGAAGGCATGATGGCCCGTGTACGCCACGAAAGCGACTTCACAGAACGGTTTAGTGTGACAAGCCGAGTGAAACAAGGCTGTGTAATGGCTCCAACCCTGTTTGCTATATACTTTGCTGCGGTTATGAAGGATGCCCTTGGGAGCTGCAGTGATGGTGTTTCATTAAATGTTCGCATGGACAGGAGAGTACTTGACCTTACCCGTTTCAGAGCAAAACATAAAGTCCGGCGGACCTCTGTATTGGAAATTCTTTATGCAGACGATGTTTGCCTTATGGCTGGCAGTATGGGGAATCTGCAAAGATACGTCGACAATTTAGATGACTCCTGTCGAGAATTCGGCCTTGTAATCAGCGCGTCGAAAACTCGGATTCTGAAACAGCCTGCAAGGGGAAAATCGGCTAGTGACACTGCTGTCTACTTAGGTGGAAAAAAACTAGACGAAGTCAATACTTTTCGGTATTTAGGAAGTCTAGTTCGTAGCGACAATCGTCTCGAGTCTGACATATTTGCGCGAATCGCTAAAGCTGCTGCTGCTTTTGGTAGGCTGAGCCAAAGAGTATGGAAATCTCACGACTTAAAGCTCCACACGAAACTTGCCGTCTATAGAGCAATTATACTACCTCTGCTTCTGTATGCCTCGTAGACCTGGTGTCTGTACAAGGGTGACATCAGACGCCTTGACGTCTTTCACATGAAGTGTCTCCGTGTCATCCTTCGTTTGAAATGGCAGGATCGTGTCTCTAACTCTGAAGTTCTTCGTCGGACTAAGATGACCGGTATGGAGAGTCTGCTAATGAGGTGTCAACTACGCTGGACTGGACACCTAGTGCGTATGGACTCCTCAAGTTTGCCAAAGTTAGTCTTTTATTCAGAGCTTAGCTCAGGAAAGCGCAAACCCGGAGGACAATATCTACGCTACAAAGATGTTCTGAAACGCCACCTAACATCCTGTGGAATCTCTTGCGATTCTTGGGAGGAGCTTGCTACTCGGAGACCGGAGTGGCGAAACGCTGTCAAAACGGGCATTAATAACTTTGAGCGTGCTCGCGTCGAACATCTTGACGCCAAACGCCAGCTTTTGAAAACTCGACCTAAGCCCTCCTATAACTACACATATAATGATGGCGGGCAGCTTTACTGCGCTATCTGTGGCCGAATCTTCAAAACTAAATTCGGTTTTGCGAGTCACATTCGCGCTCACGAACGTCGTACTAATAGTTAGTAACAGTGTGTCGCCGTCGACGGATACGTCTGGGAGGACATCATCATCATCATCATTGCAGGGAAAGCTATTCAAAATTATGATTAGAAAGTATAAAAGGAAAATAAAAATTATAAATTTAGATTTTTAACTTATTGAACTAATATGGAAAGCTCATAGCTTTCACTAGTTGTGTATTTATATATTTAAATTAGTAGAAAGGATCAAAATCAGTTAACATTAGCAACAGGTACATTAATCTTTATTTATATTCGTCGATATTTCTGAGAGTCCTTAATTTCCTCTCTTCCTTCATCAGACCAGGAATCACAACTAATTTTCGAACAGAACAGACAGTAGATTAGAAGAAAAGATCGAGAGATCTATACGAGTAAGCAAATACCGTCGTTAATGGGCACCTGAAAATAAGAGTACCCCCTACCATACTATATAATAATAATTACAATAATCTAGTGAAAGTTAAAAAAAAAACAAATGAAGTATTTGGATTCATCTCACGAGATTGTCGATATGTGGAATATAGGTTCGGCAATCATTGTTACAATATTCGTATCTGCTCAGAGATTGATAGCCAAGAGAATCGACCAAAACCTTAACAGGCTCACGTTAGAAGACTGGATTAAGGGTTTGATACAGAAGGTAGTCCTCCTTGACGTGGCCCGTATAGTGAGGAGGTTCGCGTCTTTGGAGCCCTAACCGCCGGATCTTGATCCCTGTACCTGAAGTTGGTAATTAAACATGTATTTTATTTTATTCTTAAATATTTAAAAGTGTTACTAACATTCAAATACAATTGTAATTAAGGCAATAATAAAAACGTTTCAGACAACTGACACAACGCCATCTACGTTAAAACTAAGTAACTAAATATTAAAAGAATAAAAAATAAAAACAAATAAAACAACTTGGTAATTCAATTTCTAATATTTTATTTCGCAACTTATTCTGTTAAAAGGGTATACAAGTTCAATGACACATCACTTAGTATCTAAGTCTATGTATAAACACCTATTAAAATACAATTAAAATTTCGCTAAATTGACTGGATTTCTTAGTAATTATAATATCTACGTAGGTTTTCTATTCCCATTCAACCACCGATAGGGATAATATACAACATTAAAAATATACAAATGAAATACGATACACTTTTATTCAATTTGTAATTACAAAAATCACACCCGTCATTATTTTATTTTTATTAATCTCAATTATTTTAATTATATTTACATTGTTCAATACTACTTAGCTTAGTTTAGCCATCACTGTAATGCAATGTTTAATAAAATAGCAATGAAAATAAAACATAAAAATAAATATAAAAAAACGTATAATGTATTTTGTAATATAAAAAATAGCACGCCTAAAGTATTTCATAAAATCATTTTATTCTTGTACTTTTGCAAAACAAAAAAATAATAATTTAACACTTTATTTACAGTTATTCTCTCTTATAACTAATAAAGCTGAGTATGGACGAAAATAAAGAAATGGTTGTCTTTTGCAAAACAATACTTTTGTCGGCGAGTTTCGGATATGACAAAATAAAGATATTCAATATTTTTTAAATCCATTGAATATTCAGTTTCAATTTGAATTTTAGTTCGACCATAACTACTTAATTATAAGTCATGGACAAGTCCACTCATGAGGTAGTTTGAATATAAAACTGTTCTGAGAAAACACAATCCACGTTTTCATTTTAGCAGCAAAGGGTTTTGAAGGTACACTGGGAGATTTCTGATTACAGCATTTTAAAGCTTAGTTAAAAAGGGATAGACACGGCGGAAAATAGTTTTTACATCTGATCTTAAAATATAACTGTACAATATTTTTTAAAAGCGTTCATTTCAATTTGTGTTATATTTTGTTTTTTTTTTACCACAAAACGGTAAACCAGAAAACAGGAGTATACTTTCAAATTTAAAAAGAACTTTTGATTATAATATTGTCTTTGTGAAATATTGTATATGTTACATAGCTTTTTCTGATTAAGGTGTCATTTGAAATATAATTATTAATACCCTTACTAATGCGATCATTAGAAACGAGATTAGAAAGGCAGAGAAGACGGCCTCTTACACCTTGCTTAGTTCTAAATCATTTTTATTAGTTTATGTTATAATTTGTTCTCAGTTTCTCTCTAAAATGAATAAAAACACTTAAAAAAACATAACATAACGTTCAAATTGAAATAAATGATCTTATAAGTATCGATAATTCGTAATTAATTTTACCTATACTGGTGGATACTGTCAAAATTTTAACTTTGGCTTATACATCCAATAGCTTATCTACCTATAAGAGCATTCAGAAGGCGTTTACTAAAAATCACAATCGCCGCTTTAAAATGTTACTGCATTACTTTTCACATCCACGAAGGCGTATAGCGACAGAGAAATTTAACTTTCTCCAATCATCTCGTTACATTACACTGGGTAGAGCAGGCCTCAACAAAATCAAGGTACCATGGACTCTTCAAACTCGGATTAATTAAAGTAAACCTAACCTAAAAGTACATTCTGGGCTAATGCAACTTTTCCTTATTTGTCCCATTTTGCGTCACATGGCCATTTGCGTAACCATTTTGCAAATGACCATTCGTTTTTGTGAATCCATTGAGGCCATTTATTTCGTGTTTTAAGTAGCCATTGAGTCCATTACTTGTATATCTATTTAAGTCTCCATTTGTTAGATGTCCATTCAGATTTCCATTAGGAACATGGCCGTTTACATTACCATTTTTAATAAGACCATTTTTACCGTTTTTGAGAGCACCATTCATATGTGTTACTTCTTCGTTGTTGTTGTTGTTGTTGTTGTTGTTATTGTTATTGGCGGCTTCATCAACTGTTCTCTTTGGTCTGTCCTTTTTGTAGGCTTGCATGTAGAAGTTCATGAACAATATGATGAAAATAGTGGAGTGGAGGATGAGGAGAGAGGCGATGATCCTGAAAAGAAAAAAGAATTGATCGATATACGTAACAAACTTCATTACACGAGAAATTTATTATTCATTAGGAGAGAGTACCTCATGGCATTAACTCAGCTTGTATAATACATGTGCATAAAAATTTAAATAAAAAAAATATTGTCAAATTTAGAAAGAATTGTACTAACTAAGTACTGACAAAAAAAACAAACTAAGGTCCGGAGGCCCATTGATGCAGAGGTGACAGTTATCGTGGTAACTGTGTAAGCCTTACACTGTCACAATGACTCTCATGCCTTTTACGTCCCCAAGCGGGGTGTGAAAAAACATCTCACAAGGCCGCCATGGTGTGGGTCACCATACTGCATTGTCTGCATTTGCAATGAGTATGGTGACTACAACTCTTGGATTCTATTCATACTTTCCATCAGGCAGAGTAGAGTCACTTTGGTAGGCTCTTAATATAGAACTATTATCTCTTATTACGTACATTTAAAAAAATATTATTTGTCCGCATTAGACATTTATATCAACAGTTCAATATGAAACTTCGATAGCTTCAAGTTTATGTATTAAAATATTTAAACAGTGCTAAATATTTATAAATTAAAAAAACAGAATGTTATGCTTACTTTGGATATCCACAGTCATATACCAGTGCACTGCTTGAATGAATCAGTACCATGAAGAACTGGACCTGGAATACAAGATTTATTTCATTAATTTCAGTTGCTTTGATGGTTAGTTTATGTTTCTATCTTAGTTCTAGAACTTTCCTATTATATGATTTGTCTATGCGATCCTGGTCTATTAAACCTATTCATTTCACCAATGGGGGATTTCCTTTATTTCTTAGTTCTTGTTTTTGTTGCCAAATAGAGTTTTTTAAAAGATACCAGCCAAAAGAGTTTACAATACATGTAATTATAAAATTTTTGTACTACTTCTTCCGTAAAGAATTCTTCATACGCGTTTTATGGATAGAAAACCGCATAATCACATGAAAACGGACAGTATAAATAAAATTTACAACCAATATCCACTATTTAGTTAAAATGTGTAAATCTATATTTACACATTTAACTTTGACTACCAGGCAAGCTTTAACATCTACAAAATCATCACATTCTGTTCCTTATTGGCAGCTGATACCATTAATTTAATAATTTTTCAAAATTGATATGTTTTATTAGAACGCTAAATGATTTAGACATGAATATAGTGCGTCATATACACCTCGAAACCAAAAGTACCCCATTCAGGTCTTCCAAGAACCTGGTAATGTAAAAAATATATACTTTGTTTGAGAGTCATTATAATATTGTTCTTGGAAATAAAAATTACAAGTGCTTTTTACAGAAAGGAAATTAAATGCACATTATTTATTTTTACATGGAATTGCTGTTGATTGTATGATGAACTTTCATTGAAATTAAATATTCCAAACATGATTGTTTAAAAAATGAAATAATTTTAACCAAACAACGACCCCGTGACTAAATACAGGCTGAATTAAATGTGGTCTTGGAATTGAAATAATTCTTTTTCTACTAAACGTAATAATTTAAAACTAAGCCTGAGTTAAAAGCCTAAGTATTTACCATAATGTGTGAAGGTAGTTTACAAGGTGAGTAGGTAGAGTTTCATGTAAAACAGTTAATAGAACGTGTGCAACGCAGAGAAAGGATACGGCGTTCCGTCTAATGTTGAAATCGTTGTATAAATGTTGGCGCACACGGTGCACTAACACTGCTAGCGTAAAAACGATTTCGTAACCATCGTTGATTTAACTCTAGTTAGAGTAACTTACATTATAAAATATGATACCATAATTATAATACTTCTAACCAATCTACAAACAAATACACTGAATGACGAAACGACGGATCTGGATAGAAAGAAAGAGGGCCAGAGTCACGGAAAAGAGGAGTTAGGAGTTGGGAAAGATTTGCCTTTCTTGGCGGCGCAGTGGTAGCGTATGTGACTGCTGTGCTTGATGTCTTGGGTCCGATTTAAAGGTCGAATCAAATGTTTATATGATCTGAAAATATTGTGTCGGGGTTTGGGTGTTTTTTATGTATGATATATTTGTATTGCCAAAAAAAGGTATATATGTATTTATATCAGTTGTCTAACACTCATAGTACGAGTTCAGCTTAGTTTGGGATTAGATGACGTTGTGTGTCACTTGTCCAAAATATAAATATATCTTTAGGCGCTATTAAGATATAAACGCTCTAATGAATTCAGGGAATTCATATCACGCATAAGATATAAATAGGCACCAATGAGTCTGTTCTATCGAAGTTTATTCCTTCATCACTTTTCACGGAGAGATTGAAGTTCCAGGCCAACAAACACCCCTCGGTTTCCCCTAATTCTAAAAGAGTTCTAAACGACAGTAACACTGTAAACCATGACATACATGATCATGACACTGCTTATTAGAGGATCCCATTACCAGTTAGCTCCTCTATACTATTAAAGAAATAATTGAACTGGATAACCGTTTTAAAACATGTAACATCATCACTTTTTTCTGTAATGATACTCAAGTATTCTTACCTATTAAAAATATAAATTCATTTCGGCAAATTCCGGAATTCACTTCGGAAGTTGAAAACCGGTATAGCATTTAACGCAGTACAACTGTGTCGTGTGCCGTGTATCCTAGCGGTTTGCGCAAGCGACTCTGTCTCTCTCGGAATTCTAGGCGCGGTGCGATCCTTATTGGTAGGTTCCACGTTGCCGCCTGTATTGCGGAAGTATAGACATACTCAGGTGCGTATAAAAATCTTAATTATATTGAAATTTTATGTAATAAAAAAAATTTAAACCAAACAGGCGATTTTAATTGTAGGGTAGAGGGATGTCGCCCTTACTGTAGAATTTTTCGTCGGGCTTGTTTCTTGAGTTTCTATGTGACGGATTTTGACAAATGAGGTGTCGCCAGACGCATCTCGGCAAGTTCTATCTAAATATGTAACAATTTTGAACGTAGGCGGGGAGATTGACGAAATATACGCGAAAGAACTTGTAAAATGACCCTTCTTTTTATGCACAATTACGAAGATAATGAAAAATTTTAGTAAAACTACAATACGAAATACCAAAATCTATATGTCACCACATAGGTGACTCTCTTGCCGAAATTGTAAGACCAAAACGAATGGGATACGTTGAGAAACTAACTCTTATGAATAAAATCTAAGTTAAGCACCATGATAAAAAATGTATTAAAAATTAAGTTAAATTAAGTGAAATGATTTCTTTGGTAAATTAATTTTATTCCAACCGAAACTTCTACATATATACAATACATATGTAATTAATTTGTAAAGTATGCAATTGAAATGAAACAAGTCTGACACTGAAACAGAGAAACAGTGTAGAAGGTGTCCCTACCTTTCAGCGTAGATTTAATGCCAGAAAATATATTTCAATATAAGTCGATAAAAATTCAAAATAAAACTTAAGATAAAAACACAGAAACGCAAATTCTGAACAAAATAAATTTAATAAAATAATTCCGAATTAGAGCACATACTGTAGATGGCAGCGTTGCAATGGCGGCGACATCAAAGCATTACACTTACTTTTCAATTCAACTGTTATTTAGGTAGTTTTGGAAACGTATGAGATACCTGCATGTAACTGAAAATGTGAATGTTAAGATGAATGTATAATGTGACTAGAATAGATAATGTGAAGAATGACTACATTAGTGAAAGTCTGAAAGTACCACCTGTGGTTGAAAAGTTGAGAAGCAATTGGTTATTCTGGTATGGGCGTATAGATATAAGGAAAATATGCACATGCACAAAACTTCCTTCTGGTGAAGGAAGTTGATGAACATGAGAATAGTGGATAACCAGAAAAAATATTGATGGCTTGCGAGAGCAGCAGTACGCAGTGATACAATATGAATGTTTTTCTTATTATGTGTTAAAATCAAAAACAGTCAGCAATGAATTGAAGGGTATTTGATTATTATCTATTGATATAAATACATTTCGAAAGCCTTTTATCACATATATGTCTAGCAGTTTGACTGGCTTGTTGATCTGGTGATCAGTAATCCTGATTTCCAGTAGTCGTGGGTTCGACTCCCTCCCAGGCCAAATGATTGTGTGAGCAAGATCATTTGCTGGGTGTAATTTATGGATAATATGTATTTATTCAGAAATATATAAGCATGTTTAACAGCAGTCTGGTTATTGTAGTAAGGCACTGCCTCGTTAGTGATCAGAAGGCCGTGTCTGAGTGAAAGAAAAATACAAATCTCAATTACCTAAATCATTTTTTACACAGATAGGTGATAACATCGGTTAATTGTCGTTTGTGAAATACCAACGCTTCGTGCCTTTAATTGTTTCAGTACCCAACTATAAGTAGACCGTGTAAGATGGGTTGGCGTTATCGAGATAATGGTCTGCTCGTAAATCTTTAATCTCTGAAATTAGGTGTGTGGCGAACTCTTGCAAAATATAATTTAAAAGCACCTACTAGAAACTATAATGAGATTTTGACTTACACTTCACTTGAACAATATAATAATAATAATAAATTTACGCATCTCACACACACCAAATCACATCCCCAGGTCCCACCTTCTGATCTGGTTTTAGAATGGTAGACACACGCTCCCGAACTAAACATTTCAGCCTTCCTTCTTCCTTTGCTAGTCCATGTGGTGACGGATTAAGAATACATAGTGTTACCACCCCTATTCATCCCGTGGGTGTCGTAAAAGGCGGCTAAGGGAACCAAATATGCAAGACAACATCATTACAAAGAGAAGGAAAACTTGTTGTATTCCAATCCGTCTGGCCAGCGTGGTATAGTAGGCCAAAACCTCTTTGCTAAGAAGAGGCCTATGTCCAGCAGTGGACTGTAAAAGGATGTTGATGATGATTCCTTTGCAAATCAATAAAGACTTGGAACTCACTACAAGCGCATGTGTTTCCTTCCCAATATGTAAGTAAGTAGTTATTATACGCGTTAAGGTAGGACTTGCCTTTCAAACCGACAGGTTTAGTTTTCCATAAGTCAGTAATGTTAGCGTAGGCTTTGAAATACGTTTCTAATTTATTATTGATTTTGCTGTCGTGCTTTCGAAACTCCTTCATACATTATATTGAATAACAATATTGATTTAAAAGAGCAAGCTGAATTTATACGTTTTTTGTGTGGTTTAATTAGTCCTTTAATTTGTAATTGTTAATCTTCAGATTGCGATAGAAAAGCTGGTATAGCATGTTAATAAATAAATTTTGTTATTAAACATGTCATAATTAGAGATTGTCCTGGAATGCTCTTCCAGTCCTATTAGCACAGTAGGCATTTTTCTTGTGTAGGGAGTTAACGGACAGATAGATTACCTTAAGGCAAGTGACAACAGTCACTCTGGAACGTCTTTTACTTAGTCAAAAACAATTAAAAAATTGAACGGCTCACATCATTAAACACCAATGTTTATTAGTTGGCAGTGATATTTCTTATAATACTGTCCTCAAAAATTATGACCTCAATTCTAATAAAGTACACGGGACACATGATATTTTCATTTCTGTGCATTAAACACGTTTGGCTCTGCATCATTCTCCTGCGCCTGGGAGAAAATGTCTACGGTACTAACTTTACCTTTACCCGTCACAATTGCATTAAGGCGTAAAGAATAAATACAAAAATTAATAAAATTTGACTTAAAATACAACGTTTAAAGATCTAAGAAATACTTAAATGAATGTTATATTTTGAGCCCTCCATTACAATGGATTAGCATTAAGTATCTGGCAAATTTCATTTGCTAAGAAATAAATTGTTTTATGTTTCGGTATTAGCTGTGTCGTTATTGATTGAAATACTCGATCTGATTATTACACTGATACATTTGTTCTACTTACTAGTTGCAATGAAGTGAGATGCTTCTTCCACCAGAGATACTTTTGGTATTGAGGTCCCATTGCTGCGAGCATATAGTAGCTGTACATGATGATGTGCACCAGATTGTTTACGATGTTTGAGAAGGTTCCGTGGCCGCCTAGAAGAAGAATAAACCATTATAATTACATTAGGAACAAAAAAAAATCAACGGTATTAGTCGCACGTATGCCAATTATAAATTTTCAAAAAAATATTACTATTTTACATTCTAATTACTGAATAGGTAGAAAAATATAATAACTCAAATTTTCTATTCAGTATATAAAAAAATAGTGTACATCGATTAGATGGATTTTAATAGTTATGATAATAAAAATGAAAACACGCAAATTATTTTCATTACAATACTAATATCTTCTTTATTCCAATTAAACTTTTCTGTATATCACATCAACAAATAGACAGCCTTTGAGAGTCCACGGTTGGACCTAGACCTCACCTTAGTAAAGAAGCTTTGGGATGATTCAGTATTTGTTTCAAGTTTTCCCTCTATTTGCAAAGACGTCCTGCTGAATTTGCTCCCATAGTCACCTCTTACGATACCCACGCGACGCAAAGAGGTGATGACGATCCGCCTCCTTAATCTATCACTACCCAGTTTATATGACTCTACGAGTGTGTTTAATAAAAAATATAGACAAAGAATTCTTCTCACATATGAAGTTAAATACAATTACATATTCATATAGAGTAGTCAGAACATCAAAATGAAGATCCTCAATTTTATTCATTGCCACTAAGGCAAAATAATATTCAGACAGATTTGATGGTTTATTAAATAAAAAACTCAGAAAGAGAAAGTCCCATGTTTGTCATAGGCCCAACCCGTATAACTTTTACAACATATATTGTATACACTTTCCAAGTTGTCAATTATAAAACGTTACTTAATCTTCACAAAGTAATAATTAACTGAAAGTTTCTGATGCAATGCTGATGCTACTTAAACATTTTTTGAGGATGAGGCAGTGTCAATTACAACCGGTCTTGTGATTGGACCCAACGAACTTGCAACTTTTACTCTAAAGTGTAAAACATACATTCAACCTGAAGTCTATAATAAAAAACATGGACACTAAGATCGGAGGCCCATTGATGCAGGAGTGACAGTTATCGTGGTAACTATGTAAGCCTTAACCTGTCATAATGACTGTCATGCCTTTTATGTCCCCAATCGGGGTGTGAAAAAGCATCTCACAAGGTCGCCATAGTGTGCGTCACCACACTGCGTTGTCACCATTTGCAATGAGTATGGTGACCATAACTCTTGGATTCAATTCATGCTTTCCATCAGACAGAGTAGGGTCACATTGGCAGGCTTTTAAGATAGAAAAAAAAAACATAGATGCCGAAAATAATCTGTCAGAGGCAAATGGCTGTACGCAAATCTGTACAATGGAAGTTACTAGTCTGACAATAATTGAAATGTTAAAATCTTACCAGCGATGAACTTTACTAAGAGCCAAGCTTCAAATGGTGTCAGAGAATGGTGGTAAAGATGCAGCCAGGTTATCTGACTCTTCTTCTTACGCAGCACGAAGAATGTCGTGTCCGCAAACTCTGACAGCTTCGAGAAGTAGTACACCCAACAGAGATCTAACATCTGCCAAAAATAAAAAAAAAAATAGCTGAAGTATCTCTCAATAATATACTGTCTAAAGTACGTAAAACAATATGTGGAATCATTAGTGAATGAACAAACATACGTTTTTTTGTGATGGTGTTAAAAATATCTTCGGAATTCCAGTCAGCTGACATGGGATGATATCACGCCAACACAAGAGCTCAGAATATACTGCTTTGATTAATAATTACTCCGACTTCAGACTCTCAACTTTGGAGAAGTCCTAACTTCCTGACTAGACTGCGTCTATCCAGGCTCTATCTCTATACCGATAGCTAATGCCTAGCATCTCTAATCCCTTGACAGGCATACGTGTACACGACTTCGACCTCTCTAAGAATTGCAAAATTTCTTATTCTCGCTCTCTTATTTTATCAGTTCAGAGAGCAAGGGTAACTTGGTTGAAACCGATTGTATTCCTGTGACAGGTTTGAGTAAACGATTATAAAAACAAGCTGAAATTATTTTGAATGTTTTACTTGTCCTTAGAATAATGATGATGTGACATTTTTAAACGCGCGTCAGTGGGTTTCAACTAGAGCCACGTTCAATGCCTATTTATTTTGGCATAGTCTAATTAAAATCATGGCACTGGTTCCACAGAATCTGGATTATCATGGCTGTTTGTTCGTTACACCAATGTTTAGAATACGTAATGTATGTGTATCATTACTTCCTACTCATTATATTTTATTGCCAATGGTTACTAGTAGTATGCCTACAAAGTACTATTTTAAAATATTCTAAAACATCATGTTGAACCGGCCTTTTTGTGTCATAATAATGTTTAATTTTGACTTTCTACTCATTTTACGCTGGCATCCCCCAAGGGAAAAGCGTGAATACATTAGGCACCCACGTTTTGAAGACTACAATTTAAGAAATGTAAGATTTACGTAATATGAATTAAGTTGAGACTGTTACATCTTTAGCGTGACGTCTAGACCAGTGTCGTTAGAAACTAGTTATATCATGGTCAATTTGTAGTCAAATTGTTGTTTTCTACTTATGTTCTAATGGCTGGCCTGTTCAGTAATTAGTTAGACTACTGAATGTATAACTGCGAACAACATTTACGCCACCAAAAAGATATAAACGATATGTAGATTCTTGTCATTCTTCATTCTACGAATCTATTCAAAGTTGGTATTACTAATAAATATGTAGCCTTATATTCACATGTAGTATGCGTTAAAAAATAAGTCATAATCGGTGCGTTATAAATTCATAATTCGAAAAACTTATGACAGATTCAAATTAAATGGCGTTCGCTTCCGTTTTTTGTCCAAGGTGTTTTCAAAGGTGTGGTCGAAAAAGGTTATACTATGATATACGATTTGGATACTTTGTGATTTTACTATAAAAATTAAAGTTCTCAAATTTTATATTTAGCCATGAGACAGACATGGATTACAGTTTAGATGTCAATCAAGTTGCAATAATAATTCAATTCGTTTGGGAATATCTGCACCAAATAAACAGCAATCAATAGGATTAATAGAAATACTATTTGAGATGTTTGAATTTGTTCACTACTTTATATTTTAATACTGATCAGGATGTACTGTGCCAATTTCAGCAACGGCGTCGACCAGTCTGAATGCAAAAGCCAATTACGCTGAAGATATTATAGTGATATAGATATTATATCTTGCACTAATATATCATGTGTCGCGAAGAACTACAAACAACATAAAGCCGACACAAAGAACACTTAGACTCAGCATAACAATTTGTGAAACAAATAAAATGTGGTCTCATATAGGTTTCTAGCTCACAAATTTCACGACTGAAATTGAATGCTGAACCTACGCAGTTAAATCACTGCACGATTTTCATTTTTTCAACTAAAAATACATGACAACATTTTAAGATTTGACTTGAAATAAAATTTGATTTGATTTGACCTTCGTTCAAATTGTTCACGTAGTTTACATTGAAATCTTACGTTAGCAAAAATTTCGCGAATTGCGTCCTCCACAGAAAGACAAAGAGCTCATTTCTTGGTAAAGTTTGTCTCATTGTATAATATTTGTAAGGAAGTACGCATGTCGTGTATACGGAGAACGGTTTCCGGCTGAGATTAGGGTCAGCTCATCTACGTAAATTATGATTATTACTCACATTAAATATGGTAATGTATGTGGATGGCGCAATATGTACTAAATAAGTATTACAAAGCATGTTGTTTTATGAATGGCTGTTTGGCAGATCTAAAAGGTCTTGGAGAACCTAACTAATATCCAAGGGTTAAGGAAAGACGGTCAATTTTGGCAAAGGGAAGATGGTTCTATCTCTGGTCTTTGATGTCCTACGTCTTTTGTTAAGAGAAATCAAGTTTTCGGACAAGGACGAGGGTCATGTCCCTCCGACACAAAGGGAGGATCCTCCAACCAGACGAGGTGATCATCCCTGACGGGCCACGGCCCAACGGTTGATGTTGGGATGTTGTATATATGCTAATTGTCACGCGAATCACTATTTCTCGATACAGAAGTTTAGTTTAGTAGTTGCTTCGTAGTTCATTACGTTCATATGTTTCGTTCATACTTCGTAGTTCGGTGTATCTTCGGTAGATGGCGCTGTTGTATATTTTTGTTTGTGCTGTAATGTGGAAGTCGTCACATATGTAGCTTGAAATATTCCACAGGGGGTTAAAAATCCATAACCGTAAGTATATATGAAACAAACACAAAGAACATCCAAACTAAGATCCACATGGAGATCCTACCATCAAAACTCAGCGCAACAGGAAGAAACGAAGTGACCGCTTATATAAAATAAAGCTTTATTTGTAAGTTACTTTTAGTAAAAGAAAGCGAATTATTATTATTTTTATGTTTACTGGTTAAATGTCTTTTTAACGATTGTACGATATTTTGTGGTACAAAATTAGCATCCATATATTATTAAGCCTCTGTAATTGAATCAAGTGACTACAATCTACATTGCAATAAGCAATTAGATACAATAATTAATTAAAAAGGCGTAACAGACTTAACAATAATATATTGCATTTTTTCACGTCTTAATTGTTTGCCATTAGAGGTAGAATATTTTTTAAAATATGTTAAAATTTGAATGTACATATAACGAACTGAGTCAAGTTGAAAACGTGGATAATGGTAGATTCTCTCAGTACAAGTGGAACATAACACATATATTAAACACACCGTTGATGGTGAGTATTTTTTTAAGGTGTTCTTTTTTTTTTAATATATTTAATAAAGAAAAGGAAGAAACACACACAATATTGTTTTAATTTCAAAAGTGCTGAAGGTTAAACAAAATTAAGGTGTTCGTTTGTATTTTCGCCGTGGCTCATATTCTGCTTTTTCTCATGTTGTGTATGCTAAAATTTGTTTAACATGTACTGGCAGTAATTTGTAAGTGTACCCTTAAAAATAAATAAACAAATTAAAGTGAAGTAATAGAATTAACCACAAGTATTAATAGCTAAGCTTGACCTTGCTAAGCTTCGCTGTGGCACCTTGTGTTTGCGTTGACGAGAAATAAAAAACAGACCCAAAAATTATGTAAAAACGATCTATGATTCGATTTATATATCGTATCAAAATTTGAGCTCAATCTGTGCAGAATTATTGAGCTTTTAAAGTGGATTTTTCGAAATGACTTAATGATATTTATTTCTGCAAGTAATTTTTTTACAAATATTTGTATTTCTACCGCTGGCATTTTCTAAGACTCACTCTGGGAAAAAATGTTGAAACAGACCAAAAAGGTGTCGTTTTTTTAGTCTGTGTACATTGATTTAAAAAATTAACAGTGTAAGGTGTGGGTTGACCCTTCGAAGAAAAGACCGAAGTTTTGAGTCCGCTTGTCGTTACAGAAAGGGTGTACTAGCTGTACCTGCACATTTTGGTTTGCAAAAAACATACAAAAACCATCTTTGAAGTGTCTTGTGCATCGTGTTAAAGCGTGAGTTCAATCAGTGTAGAACTTATCATTTTTAAATGCCCTTCCCTTTTTTTTAAATTGTGTAAAAGATACAGTATTCAAAACCCAAAGGGACATTATACAAAATCTCTTCCTACAAGTCATTACCTTTCACAGAAGGTGAAAAATTGCAAATGGCCACGCCCAGTGATGCTCACGTGTTTCATTCAACAATATCTACATATTTATTGAATAGCCAGTTCAAGAGACAATGTCAGTTTCACTTTTGCGCAGACCGGTTGTGACGTAAATGAGGCTTTCACTGTTACGTGGTAGCAAGTTCACTGGTACGGTCAAGTGCGATCAGGTTGTACATATCGTCTCGTTTCGCTGTGGAGGGGCAGAAGGCTGTTTTTAAGTTATTAAAAGATGGATATCAGACCTTGGATTTGTATGATTTATATTTGAAACGTTTAGTTAATAAACATTTTATGATTTTAATTTGACTGGCAATTAGGTTTACAAACTATAAAAATATATACAATTAATAAAGCTCAAATATAAAATAAAATTTTGATGCATTGTAGAGTAAGCAACAACTCACCTATGATATACAGGTCTATTTAGTAATGTCAGATATTCACAGGGAATAAAAATGCGTCCATTGTGGGGTCAAAGAAGACAGCGTTATACCACGATTACACGTTTAGTTACCTTTTATTTACTACTAGATACTAGTATTTCTATATTGACAGGAATTCACTCTTTACCGTACATCTGTAGCCTCTAAACTATCACCTGGTAAACGAACATTATGTGATTTTCAAACAATGTATTGATATATTCAAAAATACAATATACAATAAATACACTATCGGTAGAGATGTCCATTTGTCATTTTGTTCAGGACACTTAACTAGGGTGACAGATAGTAATAGTTGGAAGTTTATTCAATGTCAGAATTTACCAACATTTTAGTGTACTTTGTGTAATTTTGCTATTCATCACACATCACATCAACAGCCTTTAGCAGTCCACTGCTGGACATAGGCCCCTGCTTAAGGTTTTGGCCTGACCTTGCTGGCCAGACGGGTCGGTGTAGGGTTTGTTTCAAGTTTTCCTTCTCTTTAAATTTCGCTATTGCAAGTGCTTAAAACATATAAGCAATAAAATTCTTGCAAATAATCTCATGATGTTAAAAAACACATTAGCGTCTCGCCTCACAATTTCTCTTTATGAAGCCTAACATCATCATTTTATTTTTCCAAAATATTTTTATGGCAGTACTTTCTAAAACATCGCATTTGTACGTGTGGGTTACGCTCAACAATTAGTGCATCGTATTTTCGACTGGCGTTCCCCACAATTTTCAACTTTAGGTTCTAGTGCAGTATATTTACAAACGTCAGAGAGTTTTAGAGATCAGAATGCATTATGACCTGCTTCTTCAAATGAGTCAGTGGGTCTAGTAATATGGTTTTCCACATATACGGGTACTAATGTGGACAGAGGCCTATATCCAGTTGTGGATCATAAAATTATGATGATTCTAAAATGTACTTTGTTTCTTTCTTAAAACATCACGCCTGATGGGTTGCCTGTTTGTAGTGTTTTGCTGCTCTTAGGGTATCCACGGGCTGAATAATTGACTGAATTGAATTGACACTCTATGTGGAAAAATGGGTTACAATAGTCATATTGCAACACTGACCTGTTTAAGTCACGAATAGGTTCTGAAAGAAATTATTTACTTATCTTGACAATATTAGAACGTTTCATACTCGTTTACCTCAGTATCTTTCGAAAAGCTTACACAGTACGTGTGTATCATATCTTGTTTGTTATTTAAATTTATTTTCTATAATTATCACAAGAAGCAGGTAATTCCGTTACATTCATTTACAAAAATAGCTACATGATATACTCGTACGTATTAGATATCCGCATATTTTGACTGGGCCGTGACTTTGTTGGTTAAAAATAACATTCATTAAGTCATTGACGCAATCGTATTTGAATTATTTAACAGCCTCAAATGTCTAAGGTCATTGCTCTGTATTTTTTTTTGTTGTTTTTAATAACTGTTTATATGTTTTTTATTAAAACGTATTATAACATAATATTTTTCCAAACATACTACAGGTAGTAGAGCCACGCTGATTTCAGCATGAACGGGCCGGATCGACCGGGGCAGTACTACCCTCCCACAGAAGACCAACCTAAAGCGACAACCCCCGTGCTATTGTGTTTTGTTGGTGAGTGTGAGACCAGAGGCCCATTGGGGCAGGGGTGATAGTTGTCGTGGTGTATGCAATACAATGCTACGATGACTGTCATGACTTTTACGTCCCCAAGTGAGGTGTAAAAAAGCATCTTAATAGGCCGCCATAGTGTGGGTCACCATACTACATTGTCAGCATTCACAATGACTATGGTGACTACAACTTCTGGATTCTATTCATGCTTTCCATCAGGCAGAGTAGACTCACTTTGGCAGGCTCTCAAATAAAAAAAAAGAACATAACTTATAAAAAGATACTGTAAATAAGGAAATGGAACAACGTTTTACAATTTAAACTCCATGTTTTTGATCAGTTATCAGACGTTCGTTGCAGTTTCACCACTGTTTATTTTCACTATTCCGTCTCACATTTAATTGTAGTAGCGTGATTTCTATAGCCCAAATTAATTCTTAATAGATGTTCTATATTATTAAGGAACAAAAATTAATTGAAGAAAGATGAACACGTTCAAATTAAAAAAAACTATTCAACTTCTTTGAGGTATAGGGGATCAATTGAACGGATAAATGAGCTGACAGTAAGTAACCACCACTGTCCTTTGAGTCTCTCCTCTTGGTAAGAAGGAGAATTTGTCGATCCCTTCTTTTATCTCTGAAAAATACTACTCTTTGTTCCATTGACCTCACTACGGCCCCGGGTCCTTTAAGCGGGCGTGAAAAAGCATCTCATTAGGCTGCCATAGCGTAGGCGCCACATTACACTGTCGTCATTCACAGTGAGTATAGCGACCACCATTCTTGGATTCTATTCATGCTTTCCATCAGGCAGAATAGAATCACTTTGGTAGGTTGTAAATAAAAAAAAAACCCGGTAAAAAGAAATAACCGCTGCATCAATCATCAACACCCTTTAACAGTCCACTGCTGGACAGTCCGCCTCTTACGACATCCATAGGTTAAATAGGTTACACTCCGTATTCTCAATCCATTTTCACATGGACATACAAAAACTCCAAATCCAGCACACGTGTTTCCCTCCCACTACGATCTCGAGTCCTTTAAGCGGGGTGTGGAAAAGCATCTCACTAGGCCACCATAGCGTGGGGCGCCATACTGCACTGTCTTCATTCGTAGTGAGTATGGCGACCACCGTTCTTGGATTCTATTCATGCTTTCCATCAGGCAGAATTGAGTTACTTTGGTAAGTTTCTATAAAAAGAAAAAAACAAAAAAAAACAACTGAACAGTAGATATGTGAGGTCACGGTATGATGATGGCTGAGTCTTCTCATTTTTGCAGTGACATATCTCTAATCCTATAAGCTCTTCAGTTTTAATGTTAATTATGTACACATTCGATACTCATGTTTATCACTTATTTATTTGTGTCTTGAAATATAAGTTTTTAAGACTTATAACTTTTAAATTATTCGAGTACAAATTAAACATAATATCGATTTGTCTCATATCGCTGACTAATCGATGCTTTATTTAAATTGCTCTTAAATGTGTGCACTTGTCAAACAGTGAGGTAATCAACTTCTAATGTTTGTGTGAATTATCAAGAAGTATTACAGAGATCTGTTTATTCGCAATATTTTAGCAGATTAATAAAAAAAATGATAAAGTTTCTGGTGCATTGATAATGTATTCAACTGTAACTTTGACGTGATTGTATTCAATCTGCCTGTACTAATCATTTTTATCTTATACCATGTAAACCATTAATAATTTACCAAAAACGTTAATTTTATATTTATTATTATTTTAGGCAAGATGCATCTCTGAGTATCGAAGTGTTTCCGCTCTATGAGAACTACTGAACTATCTACATTAGTATAATAATTTTTTTGTAGACTCTACGACTCGCTACGACTGCACCACCGAGGCAGTTGTGATAAAATTGAGTCGGAAAGTGGAGTAAATTCGGTGAAAAGTAATCGTTATTACGTGGGACTATCCGGCCCATATTGTAACCATTCACCTAGCTAAATATGATCCACAGATAAATTGTACTCAGATAAAAAACAAACGATTATGTTTATATTGAAATTATTTGTCCTGACTAAGATATGAACCTACGACTTACTAATGTTATGTTATGACTCAGTAAACGCTAGGTCAACAAGCATTGCTCAATACATTTTATTCCACAGAAAAGTCATAATATATGCAATGTACTGTCCTTCTACCGATGATTCAAACCTCTCTTACGACACGACTACATGCGAGGACACAAGCTATAAAAATACTATAATTCTAAAATGATGAATACATTGTTTGTTCAAGATGTCACCATGCCAGCGATATACCTGTTGGTTTACTGGTTAATGACGCATACAGCTAAACCAGAAGTCGTAGATTCGATTCGAACTCAAGATAAATAACTGTGTGATGAGAAAGTTTCCTCCTCAGTCTGTGTGTGTTTGTCTATAATATCTATGTAATTAGATAAATAGATTTTTTTTTATATTAAGAGCCTGCCAAAGTAACTCTACTCTGCCTGATGGAAAGCATGAATAGAACCCAAGAGTTGTGGTCACCATACTCATTGCAAATACAGACAATGCAGTATGGTGACCCACATTATAGCGGCCTTGTGAGATGCCCTTTCACACCCCGCTTGGGGACGTAAAAGGCATGACAGTCATCGTGACAGTGTAAAGCTTACACAGTTACCACGATGACTGTCACCCCTGCATCAATGGGCCTCCGGTCTCACACTTACCAACGAAACATCACAACAGGGATACTGGCGCTTTAGGTTGGTTTTCTGTGGGAGGGTAGTACTACCTCGGTCGAACCGGCCCATTCGTGTTGTAATCAGCGTGGCTCTATTACCTAGTAGATATTGATACGTTTATCAGCAGTTTGGTTATCATAGCACAGGCAGGCTAGTTTGGTATAACACGGCCGTGTGTGAATGTCCAAAGCTATTACAAGTAAAAAAATATAGGCCATGATTGTGGTCAAAGGTTTTGATTAAATTAGATGTGTAGATAGTAGACTCACGCTGATTTATACTTGACCGGGCAGTACTACCATCTTACAGAAGACGAACCTAAAGCCACTGCATCCGTGCTGTCATGTTTCTTTGGTGAGTGTGAGACCCGTGACCCATTGATATAGGGGTGATAGTTACCGTGGTAACTGTGTGAGCCTTACACTGCCACGATGTCTATCATGTCTTTTACGTCCCAAGCGGGGTAAAAAAAAGCATGTCACTAGACTGCTATAATATCACCATACTGTATTGTTTGCAATTATAATGAGTATGGTGACTATAACAAGGATAGAGCCACTTTGGTAGGTTCTTAATTTAGAAAAAAAAGAAGAAAAAAAGGTAATTTATCTACGGGGTATTTCAGTCTTGGGTACTGACTGATTACGGCCAATAAGGTCTTAACATAAAATATTTTCAGCTAATATACTCGTATTCTCTTTCACATAGCCCCATGTATAATATATAATAATAATCATATTTCGGACTCACACACAACGCCATCTAGTTCCAAACTAAGCACTATGGGTACTAGTTAACTGATATAAATACATGTATACTTTTTTTTGGAAATACATACATATTATACATAGAAAACACTCAAACTCCGAAACAAATATTTGCAGATCATAGAAATATTTGATCCGATCCAGGAATCGAAACCGAGACCTCAGGCACAATAGTCGTATACGCTACCGTTGTGCCACCGAGGCAGTCAAATAGTATATAGTATTTGTGTTTATGATGAATGTACAACTTAAAAATTAGAGGACACTACGTAATTTTTAAATAAATATAAAAAATGGAAACGCTATTCATAAATGGTTTCTTGATAAATAAAGAAGAATAAAGAGAAATAATATGCACTTTCCAGATTCAAGGTTTATCGGATATCCGATATTCGACGAAACAGATGTTTGTTTTTTTATATTCAATGTATGTATTAAAAACACGACTAAGTGCTTTTGGTTCATACAAAGTAGCACTTTTATTCAACTGATTTTTATTATTGGTGTTTTTATTAATCACATCAACAGCATTTTACAGTCCACTGCTGGGCTCTCCTTAGCAAGGAGGTTTTGGCCTACTATTCCACACAGGCCAGACGGATTGGAATAGGATTTGTTTCAAGTTTTCCTTCTCTTTGTAATGATGTTGTCTTGTATACTTGGTCTCTTAGTCGCCTTTTACGACACCCACGCGATGAATAGGGGTGGTAACACTATGTATTTTTAATTTTTATTAATATTTGTAATTTTTTATAGTATTAGGGCTAAAAGAGTATTACTCTTGAATATTAACGTCCTGTATGAAAGTTTATTTACGAAAGTCTTTTAATTCTTCTATTTTAGCGAACATAAGGTTTTTATATAAGTTTTAGTAAAAAAATATTGAAAAGTCAAATGTTTTTTTTATGACAGTGTAACTAGCAGACGGATTACTTGATGGAAAGTTATTGCTGCGGTCCGTCAACGCCAGCAACTCTGGAGTCATAATATATGATTAGAAATTCAGACCATACCAGAAATTTTCACTATGTTTGTATATGAATAATATATGCATTTTAGTACTACTTTATTACTTAATCTAAATATATATAACTCAGAGGTGACTGACTGACATAGTGATCTATCAACGCACAGCCCAAATCACTGGAAGGATCGGGCTGAAATTTGGCATGCAGATAGATACTATGATGTAGGCATCCGCTAAGAAAGGATTTTGATCAATTCTACCCCCAAAGGGATAAAATAGGGCATAAAAGTTTGTATGAAATTTTGTCAATTTTAAACCGATCGGGCTGAGACTTTGCATGCATAAAGCTACTATGACGTATGCATCCTCTAAGAAAGGATTTTAATAAATTCGACTGATTGAACTGAAATTAAAGATTCTTTAAGAATTAAACATTGCTTCTCTAATGGACAGTTTTATGTTTTAGCGCCTAATGACAGATAACTTAAGAATATTGTGTACAAAGAAGTTTTATATACCTTAATTTATTACAAACGCTAAACAAAAGTAAAGGCTCAAAAATTATACCTAATTAATAATAATACTACTTAACGCGAGCGAAGACGCTGGCAAAAGCCGGTAGTTAATAAAACTCATTAATCAACCTTTATTTGGTGTCCTCTTTATCTTAATTTTAAAATGTAATTTAAAAAAAGAAATACCTAAATTGCAGAAAATATAATTTAACGATGTTATTAATTTAAAAAAATTACACACATGTTATGTAGATTTTTTTGCTTAGAATGTAGTAGCTAATAATAAACACTAATATTAAAATCACAAAATAAAAATAAAATAAAAAAACAAACCTAAATAACTTGAAAATTTTTATCTAATTAAGGTTTTATTATATTTAAAAAGGTATTGCAGGCTAATTATGTATTAAAATGTAATAAAAAAATACTATTTTTCAATTAGAGGAAGTTGCGAACCAATAATGTTAATGTTTAACTAGTGAATTAAGAATAAAATGAGCCTACCATATGAAAAATATTTCAAGCGAAATAAAAATAAAACCAAAACTCAAAATGTGAGCTCTCTCCGCTCACTAACTCACGCAGAAATAATTATACGAGTATCCATATAATTACGAGTTGGATACCATTTTCAAAATGTTGTTACTACGGCAATGAGGACGAATGGCTTCATTTCAAGATGAAAGTCGATACGATTGATCTCTAATTTTTATGTAGGCGAGTAGCAGATTAGTATTAAAACTAGTTCTGTGTCATTGCTTTGCAGATGTTTTAAAGACTATTCGAAAAGAAATCAATTTAAAACAACGATTACACGCATACCGTATATATATGTACGTTCACATATTTTGTACTTAATTTTTTGTGCTTAAATTTTAGATTTTTCTTTTTTTTAATTATTCATTGGGCAGACGGCCGTGCGACACAGATTTTTGGTCAGTAACCTTAAAGTAAAATTGTATAAAAAGTAGGTACTTACCCGCCTTGCCTTATCACTTTCGCTGTAGTCTACAGGTTGGCACGATAAGCTGTAGTCACCCCACCACCCCGCCGCCAGGTGCTGTAGACAAACACACAAGTTTTTTAAAAAACAGAAGGTATATCACAACTTTCTCAAGGCTTCATATCTGCAATTTTATGTGATATTATTCTTCAATACGCGTCGTCCAATACTCTATTAATGTAATGTTAGTGTCTGTAATTAAAAACTGTCAGGTGAATGCTCATGACACGAAAGTCGTGTGTCTTGACACCGGCAGAGTATTGTCTTTTAAAATGTGAAAGCCATGATGTTGTAGGTTGTAGTCGTCTTTGGCTTGGGTCACAAAACATCTGCCTACTACACGTGATTGATTACAAGATCATAATACGAATGTCGATAGTGAAGATGGGGTATTTCCATTGGCACTATAGAAATTTCTGTTTACCATTAACTAGTTTATAGTGCAATAATAATGAGAATACTTTTTGTTGTAATTAAAAACTTTGTATTAAAAAGCATCAACTTCGGTCTATATCTATAAAGTCAGCCTGAAAACGATTTCCATAATTGTTGTATATGATATCTCTTAAATTTCTCCAATACATAATCCACATTATAAGTAAGAACAGATGACGTAAGTGCAAACATCATAAGAACTGTAAAGTGATCCCCTTATCAAATTGTGGTTTACCATATTTCTCTAGATAGCTTTTTTAATTCATATGGGCCGGCGATTATACGCTCTGTGGTGCACGCGAGGCGCTTTTTACATCGGTCTGCTGCCTTCGCGAATAGCGGAAATGTAACGTCGCGCCATTTTCGCTATTTTATATTTGCTCTGTCCGAACACCTTTTGACAGTTAAGAGAAAGTTCATTAAAACAAAAATTAAAACTAGTAATTATTGCAAAGAGAGTCATGAATGAAAGACCACCGCTACTACACTTTCGATAGTGTTATATTATATAATATGTAATATGTAACAGATCCTGTTTTGAATGTCTCATACTTCTTGGTGAGGAAGATTTACTTGCAGCATTGAGACACCAGAAAAACTGTATCATTCATTTCAATAATACAATTTGAGATATCGTAGTATTTAATTAAATGTCACTATAAATAAATAAAGAAAAATATAAAATAAAATTATAAAAACGTGTATTTCATTTTATAGTTGTAACTGCGCCTATTTAATTTCAATTGTTCAAAAGCAAATCTCTACAAAATCGATAGCAGATAGTCAGTAATCATATACTATAAATGTATAAATCCAGTGTTAATTTTTTTTCTTTCCCGTAGCCTCGCCTTTTCTGTAGATAAGACAAGGCGCCGGTAGCCTTCAGTACGGTAAGTTCCAAAATTGCTAAAATAGATATCTTCGAATTCTCGATCTGACCGAAAACAAGGTCGCCATATTTTTTAATAACAGTTTTTATTGGTCTTCAAATCGTTGCTCCGGAACCAATTGGTTATTACAAGGTGAACTACTGCTATTTCCAAGTGTTATATTCGGTATTCAGTAGTTAGTTATATAAGTTGTGTACTCATATCGTGCATTGAACTTTTGTAAGTTTAATGTTGGTCAAAATCATTACAGGGTCACAAGAAAATGAGTTTGGAATGGATTTGATCCTTAACATGTGAGACACAGTTTAATTTTATTTTGACGGGCCAGTTGGTCTAGAGGTAAAGAAAGTTAAGCCAGAGTACCTGGGTTCGACGTCCATCCAGTACAAATGTTCCGTGACGAGCACCATCACTTACAATAATTATGTTGTAACAACAACACCATACTATTAGACTGACTACATAGTTTTAAGAACAAAATTTTTAGTGGCACTTAAAAAAAACGACAGTCAGGTCTTCTGCTAAAGAAATATTCTTTTTTTTTTAAAAAAACATTAAAATCATGCGATCCATATCCAATTATCAATAAAATTTTCGATTGGAAATACATGTTCTACTTTTACTAGGCCTGAATTTACTATTTTCTTCGTCTATACAGAGTTTTTAAGCATAAAGTTCACGGTTCATTCGTTTAAGTGATGCAACGTTTAGTAACACACAGCAGTTTTGTCATAAATTTATCTTTGATAACAGAATTTCTTAACAATACTTTGTTTTTGTTTTTAAAAAACGAAACTAAATCATTTGCAACATTTCTTGCATACTTTTAATTGAAAGGTTTCATTCACTATGTGAAATGCTAGATAGTGAATAAAACACATAATAAAAAAGCCTTTAGGAAACACTATTTCACTTAATACTGTTTCTTTTTTTTAATGATACAATTATTTGCCCTGGAATGCAGTTTGGTTATTGTAGGACAGGTCCAACCTCATTTGGGAGCATATGGCCGTGTATGAGATGTGTGATATTATTATTAGAAGTAGACTAACAGACCACCACTTAAGAGAGATTTACTTATCATCATCATCATCGTGAACAGCCTTTAATAGTCCACTGTTGGACGTAAGTCTATAAAGAGGGCGGTGTGAGCTACTATACCACGCTGGTTAGACGTATTCGTATAGGGTTTGAATAAGTTGTCCTTCTCTTTGTCGTGCTGGTGTCCTGTGTAATTTGCTTTTTACAACACCCACGGTGTGAATAGGGGCGGTGATACTTTGTTTTCTTAATCCGTCACCACACGGAAATAAACTTGTACTTAATTTGTCCATAATCAAGTGTTTAATAATAAATAAAACACTGTCTTATTGATGTTATTTTAACAACACATGTTATTGAACCATTTGATTTATTACAACTTAACCTTTTGACTTGGTTTTTTCCATTAGATTTACAATTTTGTGCTGCAAATTGAATTGACCATAATTATAAATTCAATGTCATTTAAAATCAAATCAAATTTACCTGTCGACATTGTTTAGGATTCCGGTTTGAACATATTTTTTTTTCTTTTAAAAAGACAACGCCCACACTAGAAATAAATCCTATATCGCAGGGACTTTACAAAGAACACCCAGACTCAGAACAACAATTTGTGGGTCACATAAAGTATTGTTCCATATGAGGTTTGAACTCACAACACTCAGGGTAGTAGAGAGCGGCGTGGCGACCGCTTAAGCCAACCGTGCAGGCAATTATGTATTTATTCGTGTTCTAAACAGTTGTATAAAGTGCTAGATGTGACTAGCCCAAAATCAATTAGAGTGGGGTGCAATGACAGATGCGTGCCTATGTCTAGCAGTGAACTATAATAAGGTGATAATGATATATATTATATATTGACCTATAGTCTGTATATGGTTCAATTAAAAACATTGTTTTAAAGTTTAGTAAACGTTATAGTCATGCAAACTAAAATATTCAAAGTGACGTCATAATTATTATTTGTACAAATACCTATTTAACGTGTATATGCTTTTCGACACTTTATAAAGAGATACACAGTTGATTTGACAATTGTGTACCGGATCTAACCGAAGGTAGCACTTATGTGCAATATTTGCCATGCTAATGCAAGAATAGTGTGATTATTAACTAGCTTAACGTGACAACACTTTTGTATTTCTGATGTAATTTAAGTCTGTTCGATATTTCTAAGTTTTTTTGTTTCTATATGAAGAGCCTGTCAAAGTGACTCTACTCTGCCTGATGGAAAGTATGAATAGAATCCAATAGTTGTGGTCACCATACTCATTACAAATGCAGACAATGTAGTGTGGTGATACATACTATAGCGGCCCTATGAGATGCTTTTTCACGCCCCGCTTGGGGACGTAAAAGGCATGACACAGAGTGAGTTCTAGCTCAAAAAAGCTAGGTCAGTTCTAGCCATGTAAAAAAAATTACCTTAGTATGGATGATTTTTTAAAAGACGACGCTGCTTAAGTATGGACATTCATTGCTTGTTTTTTCTGTAAGTCAAGAAATAAAGTCTCATCTTAATTGTAACACAGCAATACCACTCTGTCTATTACAAAAAAAGGTGAATGAAATTGATAAAGTCTTATTCACATTAAGAAATGAAAAAGTGGAATAAGGATTTTTATGTACTTGCATTTAAGTAAATAAATATTATGACAAACAGTTTCTAAAAGAATTTTAAACAGAACGTGACAGTAAAAACTAGGTTAATTTAGTTTTGCATGGACCGCTGTCATCCGACTTGGTTAGTTTTATTGCTCGTTCTATCATTATAAGTTAGTTTTTCTTACGATTAGAGAAACAAGAGTTCTAGCTTATTTTTTAAAAATGAATTTCAGAAAAAGATGAATGTTTTTAATCTGTTTTTGTTGTTAAATGATTACTCGAAGATAACTGCTAGAAATTGTAATTTAGTTTTTCTTTGAAGGGTATTCTGGTTGGTCAGGATTAGGTCGAAAATAAAGGCTAATTTACCTTTGAGAAATATTAAGAATACTACAAATACGTAATAGAACTGTTGGATATAATGACACTAGTGCTAAATACTCAAAAATAATTATTTCAGAGGTGGTTTGTAGATTTCTTTATCATAGTGACTGAGTAACTTATACTTATGACAATGCCTATTTTGGTGTACCTTCTCGATAGTCAATGTATTTGTGTCGTGTATTATAGAAATCTGAACAAATCTACTCGAAACCAGTAAGCTAGTATTTTCATTCTCTGTAAAAAGTTAATTTAACGATAAATAAAATGAGTTAAAACACAATAAATTTATCAATCATAACATTAACATACCTTAAATTTCATTTTCAAGCAAGAAACATTCTAATTATCTCATGAAAATCTAACTAACAACCTTATAACTAGAATTATAATACTCAAAGTTGCGTGTACAACGTCGTCACGGGCTCTCGATTCATGAAATTGTCAAGCCACCTTGACCAGTTGCGAAATGCCGTGCGATTCATGAGCGATTGTGTGGAACAATTGATTAGCCGATGACTTCACATTGTTAGCTTATAATTGTCGTTTACATCTGTAGCGAGACCTTCCATGACAATGTCTGATACAAAGTCATTCTTTCATCTTTCATTATAAGATGTCTCTACGACAGTCAATTATTTTTAACAGTATTTCAAAATCGGTGTGCTATTCGATCATGATTGAGGTAGAAATTATTTTCATCCGAACTTCTGTATTCATAATGTTACCAAAACGAAATGCCGTGAAATAGAATCTCGCAGCGGACGTATACATTGATTCGGTTTTTAGGACTTTATTATGGTGCTGCCCGTATGGTGATTGATAAATTTAAGAATGTGTAACCATCCCTATTTCCCTATGGGTGCAGTAAAAGCTGATTAAGGGACTAAACTCTACGGTATAATGGCACTGCAAGGAGAAAGAAATTTTAAAATAAATCCTATACAAAATAGTCTGCCCAGCGTGGTATAGTAGGCCAAATCTTGATTCCAAGAAGAGGCCTAGGTATGTCCAGAAATAGACTAGTATTTTTTTTATACCTTGGCTATTAAAGTGACTCGACTGATGGAAAGCATGAACAGAATCCTACAGTAATGGTTGCCACACTCATTGCGAATGCAGAAAATTCAGTATGGTGATCCACACTACGGGGGTTTAGTGATATACTTTTTCACGTACCGCCTAAAGGACTCTGTATTATAATGGGCAAGGAACACGTGCGCTGGTAGTGAGGTCGTTGATATGAGGCGTCACTATTGAAAAAGTGTTCACCAGAAGTGTATGAAAGTGCTTAAACTTCAGTTTTGTAAGGTTACGATAATTACAAGGCTACAACAACGTGCAATCTGATGAGCAATCTCCTAAAGTGTAACAATCTAAGTTTCGATTATGATTATTCTCCTGCAATCATTTTTATATTACAAAGTGGGTCGAAGTAGTGCGGCAATACTAATTCGGTTGGGTAATGAATGAAAAATACTAAAATAAAAGATGAATGATTTTGCGTTGCTATTATAATTTTTACCACGTATGATACAAGCCACACTTATAGGTTGCGAAAGCATGGTTCCTTACCTGGATGTCATAATAAAAGCTGTTCCTGGAACTCTCCTATCTCAGGCATAGAGTGACACACTGTGTGATTTTACCTCGCCGTACGTCGCCGTACGCCGTACGCCGGGGGGGTTACGTTCCAAGGGGTTTCCATACGTTAAAAAAAACCATGGTTCCTCACGCTCACGTACTGTAATGCTCAAACGTACGTGAAGTAATCCCGGTAACAATCTCACTTATTTAAATATAATATTAAATATTTTAGGTACCCGATTCTTTATTGACCCAGTTGTAGCTGCAACACTAACGCAATGGCTTATTTTTTTATAAAAATTATCACTATAATGCTTAAACCTATAGATGTTAGTTAATTGAGCTAAATATGAAGTCAAATATCTTACTGCGTGTCTTTTTCGGGCATTTTCTTTCGTATGATTATTCATGACTCCTTTATCTGACCTCTGATACTGAGTAAATATTAAAATGTTTATTTTGTTTCTGTGCTCTATTTTAAATAATAGGAAAATGAATACTACGAACTTTAATTGAAGTATTATACGCACTTGAAAGTGTATGTCCGCATCAAATGCTTAGATCAATTTATTACTTTAGCTTGTAGCGTTGTGGAGGTAAGTACAGCGGGTGGTTTCGTTTGATTGACGGTGAGTCTTTGCGTTCATTCAACGTTCATTCGGGTCGTCCTACTTTTAAAATTAGATACTCCTATGGTTTTTTCTAACGATCATCAAATTTTAACTGAATTTTTGTTAACCTTCCAGGAAGTCATATTTTTTTTAAAAATGTGCAAGGAAATTAAATATCAATATTTATAGGTATAAATACAAAAATATTATTTATAAAAAAGAAATCTTAAAAATGGATAAAACTTTAAAGAAATGTTGCCGAATGCACACATAAAATGTGTTCAGATGATTTATACATCATTCCATTTTTTGATTTTGTTTGAATAAACAATTTTCAAAAACAAATCTATTCATCTAAGAACTCACCTCATAAAACATATAACTGGACAACAACACTTGGGCAAAATTGTAGATGACTAATGTATTCTTTATTTGAAATGGTTTTCTGTTCGCCATCCACAGGGGCCCAGCCAACATCACGAACGCCAGGTAGACCAGCACCATCGCCAGGGTCGGCAGTGGAGTGTCGAAAAATAACCATCCTTGGACTCGAGGATCTGGGAATTAAATGATAAAGTTTATTTATGTTTGTTGGTAATAACACATTCTTTTTTAATCTTAAATCACACTAAAATTATACAGGCGAACAATTATTACGTCATTTGTTTGTTATTTTTATACGCTCAAGGGACTGGACCAATTTTGTTAAATTTAATATGCAAATTTCTGACTCCCTGGATAAGTTAAAATTATATGAAAAAGTAACATTGTATGTGTAGCCAAGTTTTTCGTATAATTGTAACTTTTTGGAACGAAGTTTCTTACGGCAGGCTTGGAAGGGATAGGGATTTCGCTGCGGGACCGAATGGAAAAAAATGTGATAGTAAAACCGTAAGTGGAAAAAGTGCGTGGAATAAATCTGTGGAAAAAAGTGCGTGGAATAAAACCGTTAAATGAGACGTGCGCAGGCGCGAAAGCGCGTCATGTGTGCTATTTTATTATTTTAAGGAATTTATTATTTTATTTCCTAAAATACTGAATTTCCTAAATACTTTCTTGTACTTAAATAAAAATTAATCAGCAAAATTTAAGAGAAAAATCAAGAAAACCTACATAAAATTGAGCACGATTTTTTTTGCAAATTGTGTCGATTCCACATTATCCGAAGGAACTTCGTTCCTACCTGGTGTCCCACGACACCATTCATTTTTTATATTTTTTATATTTTAAATGACTCAGAAAATATATATAACTAATAAGGGAAAAAACAAAAAATGCAAAAAGAACATCGTTTCATCTTAATCGAACAATGAAGTGTCAATGTCACAAGTTTAAAATCATCATTAAAAACGAATTCTCACACACTGGTAATTTCATTTACTAAGTATATTAATTGTCTGAAATCATGACCTTGAGTTTTTAGTTTCTTAACAATGTTACTTTACAAAGAAGAGAAAGAAAAAAATTAAAATCGTTTGCGATATTACACATTGCAAAACAACCCCAAATAAATTGATGTTGATGAAAATGATGATGATAAGTTTATGTAAATATATATGAATGTTATTTTATAGAGAATACGTATTGTCACCACTCCAATTCATTGCAGTAAACCGTCTGTCCAGCGTGGTATAGTAGACCAAAACTGCCTTTTTAAGTAGAGGTCTATGTCCAGCAGTGGGGACTATTAGCGGCGGATGATAATAATGATAATGATTAAATTAAAACATAATTAAACTGTTACAATATTTAACAGTGTTCATACAATTGCAGCAATTTAAATTAAATACGATCAAAATACAAAATCTAAAAAAATAAAGTTACAAGACTTACAAAATACGCTTCTCGTAATAAAGTTTTTCTACTGCAAAAAATTATAACATGTAATTGTTACGTAAAACTAATTTATTATGCTTAATAGTAGCAGATATCTATATTTCCTTAATAAATAATTATAGGATTTTTGATTGGATTTAGATAACGTCTAGAAAAATAAATTAATTTAAAACATTGATATACAGCTCTCCGTGTGGTGATGGTTTAAGAATATGAAGTGCCATCACCCTTGTTCATCCCAAGGATGTTATAAAAGAGTAAGAAAACAAACGACGCACGACAACACTGCTGCAAAGAGAAGGAAAAATTGAAACAAATCCTATACCATTCCGTCTGACCGGCGTGGTATAGTAGGCAAAAACTTCGTTTCTAACGAGAGATCTATTATGTCCAGCAGTGGACTGTTACAGTCTTGGTGTGATGTAATGTGTGATTTGCAGCATTGTTAACATTGTTCAAAATTTTTCCTCTTATCATCTTCCTACAATTTGTGTGAATGATGTAATGGAAAAGGACGAGAGTATATAACAGGAAGTAAGGAAAGCTCGCGTTCTTAATTATGACCAATTGTTACTAAAATTAATTATGAATAATTATTTATTTAATTTCTGCACGATGTCAGAATCAGCAGTCAGATGGCACTTAGTTTTTGTATTTTAAACTGTATAGCACAAATGCTCTACTTATTTTAGCGGTAGTAACCACCCATGAAACAATTAATTTAAAGTAGAAAGTTTCGTCGTTAAGTGAATTCAGTAAAGTAAAAATTTTATTACAGTAAATAATAATACAGAATCTAATTAAAGTAAATAATGATATTGAAGTAATTACACAAGTACATTTTTTTCTAACTTTTCAAAATTAATTATTATCTTTGTAGTGTAACTGTTATGTACAATCAGTTTTAAAAGTCATTATTAATGAATTATTATAATGTGTTATTCATGCTTTTTTATTTAGTATGTTTATGTATATTATTTATATTTTAAGTATATTTATAAGCTCAATAACTTTGTACCGCATCTTATTTTTACATCACCTGAAGGTCAACTGGGAGATAATGCCACATGGCATTAAATCCGCCTTTGTACAACAAGTGTAATAATTTTAAATAAATAAAGTAAATAAATTCATACAGCAATAGTAATTAGTTAATACTTATTCATTAGCAATGACATTAATCTACAGTGATTTTTTAGGTTTACAATATTTGGGGTAGCCTTTTTTGTAAAAGTACCTTAAGTTTTAGTTGTTTTTTTTTTGTGATTGACAACCTGCTTGACATCATTTTACATGTAATAATTTTTAGATGTGATGTGAGAAAAACGTAAGTTGCGACAAGGAAAGTGGATAGTTACACACAACAAATATAGGGTTTTCAAATAACGATCATGTGAGTTCTATGTAAAAGACTTCAACGCGGAGCGTTTACCGTTTAGCGATATTAATAAGAATAGATTAACTAGTTTGACAGCCATATTACTTAATACATACATGTATTATATAACATAAAAGTTAATCCTTGTTTTTATTTTAGGTTACACAGTTACTTTAGATACTCATGTTATGTTAGTTTAAATATAAAAATTCGGAATTGAAACAGATTTAATTTTTTATTTAAATATGAAAGATGCTATTATAATATCACCATACTCAAGAATAATACTGATTTAATGAAAAATAATAATCTAATTTAATGTACCTAGTATAAAAAGCGTCACTTAAGTCGACGTATATTTTGAAAATTTTATAAATGTAAAAATTTGGAAAATTTAGAAACGATAATATGTCTTGATGATAAAAACAATTTCATCATTCAACTTAAAGGTTATTAGACTATATATTACCGACTATATATTAATATAAATATTACCGTGTAGGTTTTCTTTGGCCATCTTAACAAACTAAAGGTTTATTTAACAAATTTGTTTTGTAAATATTATTTAAATTTGTTATGTACGTATCGAATATTTTAAGTTGCTAAGACTTTTGAAGAAAAACATTTTGAGGCAATTTGCTTTTTTGACAAATTTTAGTTTCTAAACTATTTTACTATATTTTAGAACATTTGCCTTTGACATTACAAAATAATCCGAAGAAAAGACTGTTTCGAGAAATCTTCATTAATATAGTCTTAATTCAAATGTCTAAATCTTGTAACAGTTGTTAAGGTTTACATTCGTCGTATTTTTTTAAATTCAACAGCAACACTCAACGAGTTCTGAAGTACCCTGAAGTGTTTAAGTTGAAACTTCAAGGTGAACCTTACAATTTTATTTACATAATAACAACAATCAAACTTAATACTTACGTCTATAATGTTAAGATAGGAGACGTAAAATCAGCATTAATGTTTATTACAAGATTGCTGATTTAAAAAACAGTGCTTATAGTATATTTAGATTATTTGTACGTTTCATAATCGGGCATAAATCACAGGATTCTAAAATAGATAATCCGGAAATATGTGCCGTGGTTACAGATATGCGCTGAGCTCGTTATTGATAAGGCCGAAGTGGAAGTGCGCGGTGATGGCTAATTAATTTTGTTTACTGCTTACGACGGGTACTATTTATTTATTTTTCCACTTTTATAACCTTAGTGTGACTTAAAACGATAAATATTATAGACTTGTATTTCTATTTTTATGTTGTTTATCTTATTCTGCAACTAATCTACAAGCCTTAACTATATGTGTAAGAGAGCTTACCATTTGTATCAGACTTCAATGGTTAAGTTTAAAGCAAGACATTTTGTTATACCGAGATTCTATTCTTTAACTTTGATGCTGTATCCTTTCAAACACAACAGTAAGACTGGTTGTAGTACAAGTTAATTTTCTATTGTAAAAGTTTTAACAATATACCGTAAAATGTTAACTTTAAGGTCACAGTTTGGATATACTGTTTTAACGGTAAAAACAAAGAGACATATAGTATGATATTCCTATTTAGAGAAAAATATCAACCTAAGGAATATCATCTATCATCATCATCAACAGTCTCTAATAGTCCACTGCTGGACACAGGTCTCTCCCTAGAAAGGAGGTCTTAGTCTACTATACCACACTGGCCAGACGAATTGTGATAGAGTTTGTTTCAACTGTAACATAATTATGTTAATTACAATTCCTTAATATGCAAACGCTTTGAAGTTGATTATACATAAAAAAAAAAATTTGTAAACTACACACGGAACTTGCTGTTCCTACATCAAGAACACTTGCCAAAACTTGTATTTTTGTATAATAAATAATGTAACAGGTTTTTGTTATCAACATTGAAAACCAGTTTATTGATCAGCTGTGGGATATTATCAATAAACTAGTTTCAATCAGTTTGTCAATAATCTTAATATTTATTTGGGAAAATCACCGATTACATAATTAGTACAGTTAAATAACACAACTAAATATTTAAA
This sequence comes from Hypercompe scribonia, assembly GCA_949316085.1. Lineage (NCBI taxonomy): Eukaryota > Metazoa > Arthropoda > Insecta > Lepidoptera > Erebidae > Hypercompe > Hypercompe scribonia. The sequence continues at coordinate 3,467,990 of OX438967.1, read as the reverse complement.
ACCTTCAAAACACACGCTGTAGCAGAGAACTACAAATTATTTTAGTGGTAAATTTTCTTTTGTTTTTTTTTTCCTTTTTTAAAAAGACAACGCCCGCTTAGGAATAAATCCTGTGTCGCGGGGAACTTTACAAACATACAAGAAACGGATATAAAAAGCACCCAGACTCAGAACAACAATTTGTGGATCACACAAAGTGTTGTCTCAAGTGAGATTTGAACCCACAGCATTCAACCACTAGGCCAACTGTGCAGTCAAGTCTTAAAGAATACTGCCACTTGTACATGTAACTATAATTTAATATTATATTTTTTAGCCATTTAATTTTAGTGGCTACCATGTACTTGATCGTCATCATCTCAGCTGAAAGACGTCCACTGGTTGACATAGGTCTCCCTCGAAATTCGTTACAACAACCGGTTTAATACTCACCTTAAACGGCCGCGACCTTCACCAGGTCTTCTTACCACTTTTCGAGCTACCTACGCTCCGTCTACTGGTAAGTGGCCGCCACTCGAGAAGTCTTTACCACTTATTTAAACTAATTAATATGTATCGATACAAATAAAAAAGAAATTGTTCCCTATTAAATATATTTTAATCCGGCAGTGATATAAAAATAGTGCCTTGTAGTAAGTGGCTGTGCTGCGGTCAACACCATTTAATGTTTACGATTAGAATGTGAAAGTGACTTACGGTTATGTTTAGATGGTTTGTCTCACTATAGCTTTCCATATGCTTGGATGATATTAAGCAGGAATGAAACAGACTCATTATTGTCACAGTTTATGTATCATATTAACAGTCTCTAGTAGTCTAGTGGACATACCTTCTCTTCTTATTAAGAAGGTTTATCTACGAAAATTGTAGATTCAGACATTGCCCTAGATGTTGTTCCATTGCCCCAATGAAATGCTTTTATAATACCGGTTTTCGAATCACTCCTATTTCACAGACAAAGTTACTCACGATGTGGTTTTGGTTTGTTCGATCCTAACACACGGCCCTACCACAAGTCTCGGTGGGACGACAAGCCAAGTACGTTTACAGAAAGCAGATATTTAGCAAGTTTTTGCTATAATTTTTTACTTTTCACCGAATGAATAAGGTTACCGGAGACTTAACTCCATTTTTCCTGATTATAGGTGAAGGGGCTCAAAAGGTCGTAACGCACTTGGTTCGTTCATTTGAAAACCGTCTCTTCGTCCCCTGTAGTATGTTATAGGAACAAAAAAAACATGGACTGGTCTCTGATTTTATTAGTATGAATTAATCCAGTCCGATTATAATTTTATGGGAGACAAGTTAACAAAATTATCTATACATTATATATGTATTATGATTTGAACGAGTTTGTTTCAAATGATAAAAATGTTTAAAAAAATAAATGCATGAATCATTTATTTCAGTTACTCTTTATTCTAAATATTAGACTATATTTAAATTGTACATATATGTAATACATATCATAGTTAGAGTAATCAATTAAATCAAACATGCTGTGATTATATCAATTTTAATTGTGGCAGGAAGTGTGTGGCTTCCTGACCTCTAGAACATAAGAACATGAAAACATACTGTACTTTTTCGTTTAACTTAAATTGTGTTCACATATGTATAATTACTTTTAATTGTGTATTTATCTATATGTATAACAAATATACGTAGAAATATACGTATTAAAAAGAGAGTTTTTTTTAAAAGAAAACTGACAGTTTGCATGCGCTGCTGATTCTAAATAAAAATAGGAAAAAAACAGATAGGCACATGAATACTAAAGTATCAAGTATTTTATGAAAAAGTTGGTAGACATAAGAAAGTTTATTTATTTCAAGCGAGACCTAGTTCTGTATCTTTAAAATTATTTTTTTTTTTTTTAAAAAAGTAGTATGTCCAATTTCTTATTATAAGTAGTAGATTTTTATCTACTCTAGTTGTAAAATGAAAGGTTGTTGGTACTTTTGGCCCCGAATATCTTATTTTAAGTACCAACTGAACATTACATTTTAACAATTATTTGTCTACAACGGTTGGTTTTATCGCAGTCTGGGATCTTTTGTGGACTACCAAGAAGGACTATATTGTTTAGCAATGCTTAGGTAAGTTATTTATTTGTATAAAGATATTAGAAACAACTTTAGAGTACGAGTATCCAACGATCTTAATTATCTTATTTGTCACGTTGAAAAATAAATAAGAAACTCATGTAGTACAAGAACACATTTTAATAACCTTGGATTTAGTTTGATTTAATTGCGTTTTTTCGGCTGTAATAGTTAAGATGAATTGCATTAGATAATCTATTGCTCCAATGTCATAGCAATAATTTGAAAATTGAATAAGTTTATCATGAAACAATTGTTTTTAAAAAGCAAATAACCTTTTAAATATATCAGGAATAATTATAATAAAAAAATTATTAAGCTTGTGTACTATTGTAATAGTGCCTTTATTCTTTAGCCTTAAGCTTGTGTAATAGTGCCTTTATTCTTTTTTATTTTATTTTATTCAATTAAGTAACATTTGAGTAACGTTATATATCCAAACTATATTAATCTTTGCGGTTTGTGTCCACATTTTTTTCCAAAGTGAGTCTTAGGTAATTCCAACGCCTTCTAGCTGTAAAATTCGACTCATAAAAAATTATAAAATACATCAAGACAGAGAACAAAGGATTGTGTTTATCAACTGTTGATCCTAGTCCTAGGTGACCACGAAGTCTGGGTTCACATGAAAATCCGTCCATAAATTATGTTTCAGTAAAAATCTCGTAAGTAAAATAAACAATCTTAATGATAACAAAATATCTAACTTTCGCTTAAAAATTGGTGTCATCGCCTTATAAAGGTTAGATGAATAAAAACTGAGGTCAAACGTAAAGAAACAAATCAACATTGGTGTTTTGAAATTATTTTTGATATCCTCTTCATTATTATCAGCCTATCGCAGACCACTGTTAAAAATATCTCACTCAAATAAAAATTTGACATGATTTTAAGGAGTTCGTGGTTCTAATTATAGAGTGTGCTTAGATTTTTTAACATTTTCGTCGGTGATCGGTTCCGGTATTGATTTTTCAAAACTGTTATTACTACTCATGATTTTACAATTCTAGAATTACTCTCTACGTACGAAATCCACACTTTGTATGTTTATAAGAGGAAGTCGTTTTCAAAACTTACTAAAAATAACTTTCCGTAGTTTAAAAAGCAAACCGGCAGCCGGTAATTGACCGTGCTTCAATAAACAGAGGTCATTTCATTATTTCAGCTACAATGCGTCTACTGTAGTGTGTGCCTATGTGATTTCATACCAAACATCTTTGAAATACTTCTGTCTTCTCTGGAGCATACACTGCTTGTTTAAAATTTAGGGTTCTGATTTGTAAGCCCTTCAAAACAGTTTCACTCGTGTTTTCGTTGTTTATGTTTATATATAGTACAATATTTAGGAATACATAATTTAAGAAGAATTTTTTGAATCTGATTGTTAGTGCAGAAGGTACAGAATTAACAAATAAAAAAACTCTTTAGTATTAATAATTGTTCTCTAATAATGAATAATTATTAAAATAAAGAAATACATTGATTTAATTTATAACGAAGTACTTTCAACGTGTTCAACAATGTAATAGTAAAGTGAAAGACAAATCTCACACTAGGACTAAATTCTGTGTCGCAAGGGACTTTGCAAATGTAGTGAGAACCAGGTGTGACAACTACTTAATCCATTACGCTATTAATGCAGTCAATTTGAGGAAGTTAATTATAAATATATATATATATACATCAACACACATATAAGTACATTGTATTTGACACGTACTGCAGGACGGAAACATAAGTGATTGATAGACATGATTTGTCTACTTTCTAAGCTTCATTGCAATCAGTTAAGCTGTATATAAGTTAATCTACACTATCTCAACTTTCACATACATCGAAATTATAAAAGATCAATTTCTTCTCATCCTTCAGCTCGTTTTAACTAATATTGTAAGTGTCTCATTTTACGTGTTTTTATACTCTCACGTATTAACTACTTAACCGATAGGTAAGAAATTGCCCAAAAATTTAGGCAACGAACAAGAGCACTGAAAACCATTGTTAAGCAGTTCTAGGAATTAGTTACTGGTTAGGTCTCCACCAACCACCAACACCTTTTAACAGTCCATAGCTGGACATTGGTTTGTCCTAAGCAAGAAGGTTTTGGCCTACTGCACCATGATGGTAAGACGGGTTGGAATAGGATTTGTTTTTCAATTGCAATTTTTTCTTCTCTATGAAGTAATATTTTCCCAAAATAGTTTATTTCCTTAGTCGCCTTTTACGACACCTATGGGATGAAAAGGGGTGGTGACACAACGTATTCTAAATTCATCACTAACGTGACCCATCATGTCCTATACCACAAAAAAAAGAACGAGTTTTTGGAGAGTTCCTTGAAATTATTAACAAAATTAGAAATTTGCGAAGACGCTGAGTAAAATTAATGTAATACATATGGAAATTATGAGGATATACAATAACTCATATTTTATTTTATTATTCTTCCTGTACGTTAATAATGAAGGTTAGGGATTCCATTAAACAAAAGCAGAGACGATTCAAGCTAGGTTCATTAACGTTTTGGTATCACTACCATTTTAACAACTACTCCGCTCTCCAAGGGTCTTAGCGTTAAGTTAAATGACCAACAATATTCCTTGAGGCATTGGATTTTTTTGGAAAAAGTTCTGTATATAAATCGAAGCACTTTCACAGATTAGCACTTTCTATTTCTATCATAATACTTCATCAGCATCTAAGACGAAAGACGTCCTCTGCTGGAAATAGGAAATAATAATAGATATTGTATTTGTTAATCTCATCACAAAGTTAGGTAATAAAAATTAACCAATAACATTCGTTAAGCTGAATTGCAATATTTTCTTTATGATCTGCGAAAATTGCTCACTTTTGTGTGGTCAAATTTTTTATCTGAAACACGAGTAAAATATTTTTAACAATTTTGTTTTACAATTTAATAAATTGATGATTTAATACGATTTTTTCTAAGGGCTTTTCTCTATGCCATATTATAGTAATCACTAATATAGCCTAGGACGGATATGTATCCAGTCATATCCGTGTTCTTCAAAAAGGTTAAAGTCTGAGAACATCAAGAAACAATTTGTTAAATAATTTAAAGGTCATGTATCAGAATTTCGAGAATCTAAACGTACAGAACAATAGTACCACGTTCCTTTCAAAGTTTTCAAATTAATAACATACTTTTACCTAGTTTAACCGGTTACAAACCGGTGAACCGGTTTTTAGGCTCAACTTGTACCTATCGCGGGTCCATTCATAATTTTTTCAATGCTATACTAAAATGTAAATAACTTTCACTAATACAGGTATAGTCGTTTGTAAATTATGTTATAAATACAATTTTAAGTTGTCGTTTTGTAAAGAAGTTCCTTATCGCGCGTTGTGACGGAGACTACACGGAAAAAATTCAGACGAAAAGTTGTCACGACACTATTTGTTATAGTGAAGTAAGCCGTGCGGCGTGCACATGTTTCTCTATCTGTCTCTCTCTCTCTCTCTCTCTCTCTCTCTCTCTCACAGAAAGCAAGCCAATTATTTTCGTTTCGTCTTTCTATTTTGCTTTGAATAATAGTGTCGCGCGGATTATTTTTGTTTTTTTTTATAACTTAAAAAAAATAAAGAAAATAATTACAATTCCTTCACTGGATCGAAAGGACATCGAAAGGAACTTCGTGCCATCCGGGTGTCCCTTGACACCTATCATTTCTTTTCTTGTTTTATTATTGCGGATTTTATTTATGTGTTTTGATTATAGTAATAGTAGTATTTAATAAAGTGATTACTCAAACTGTTCCAGGTTAGATTAACTAGTAAATTTTATAGTTTTCCTTTATAATAAATGTTTCATATCTTTAATTGGTTACGGTTAGACCTATTGTTACGGATATAAGACGAAATCTCTAATCCATTTTCTTACTTCTTAATATTGCCTATTGTTAATCAAAGAGAGCTAGAGAGAAGCAGTGAATAGTATCATTTTATATTAACATTAGGAGAGTGTGCCTGCGATTTTAGCAGAAATTTTTTTCTTAAAGCAGGTGCTAGTGCGAGTCGGAAAAGAAAGTGCTGATATGTGGACTACTTAAAAAAATAATGCACTGCTAATGATTTTATAAAAAACCCGTTATCTAAAACTTTTATGTTGGTAGCAATTCCCAGTTGAAAATTGTTGTTTAGTCTTTGCTTAAAATTGGATCACAAATGAGATATGAACTCTCTTAGGTTAAGTCACGATTATTTCATTTTAACACTGCACTGTTTTCTCTAAGACGAGCTTATGAACCTTACACCGCCACTGTCATGCCTTGTGCGCAAACGGAGCGTGAAAAGGCATCTCACTAGGCCACCATAGCGTGGGTCACCGTACTGTGTTGTATACATTCGCAATGAGTGTGGTGACCACAATTCTTTGATTCTATTCCAGTTTCCATCAGGTAGAGTGAAGTCATTTTAGCAGGTTTTAAAAAAAAGGTTTTCGTTTCTATTTCAGCACTAACTTGTAAATACGAATGTAATGATAATTATAAAAAACTTGAATTAATTCATTTGAAATTGCATATCGCTAATTGTCTATAAAACTAGTTCAGCAAGAATCCACAATCCTTAACATATTATGCCGTCCCTTAACATATTATAACATCTCTTAGTTCATATTGTTAAAGCATATAATGCACTCATTTCCCGTTGAAATGAAGGAAACTGTATAAAATTATGTTTTAATAAGAACTACTCGTAGTTGAAATAATATTTTCCATTAAAACTCGAAGATGAAACTTAATAATTGAAACTTTCCCCGAGACGTGTCATAGACAGTCATTACTGTTATTAACCTTCACATTGCATAGTCAAGTGATTTAAAGAGATTAATTTTTACTAGTGGTCGCCTACTGGTCGAAATTCGACCATAATAAAACACAACTTACATTACATAAACTTGTATAAGCGAGCGGTATTTCACGTGGTATTTTTTATATTAAATGGGGTAAATAAAACTTTTCTGTTCGACATTCAGTAAGAAGACAGTAAACATATAAAACAGTAATCTATGTCTATGTCAGTACTCAATGTCTATAGACAAAATGATAAACAAAAAAACAATTTGACCACAGAGTATGTATGCGTGTAACAAATACTTGTTTGTGTGTGTCAAATGTATGGTAGTGTGTGTAATGCTTTATTTATTGATTTAATGTACTTTATAAGCATTATTATTAAAAATATTAGCGTTCTGCACTTCTCCTTCATGTAATCTATAAGTGTGCTAAATTTCATACTCATCCGTTCGCGCAATTTTCGTATAAAGGAGTCCAAAGTTTTTGCTTCTCGTATTAATATATAGATAGTGTTATTCACTCATACTTTATTGCACACCATATCGTTATAGACATGTTACATTATATTTTGTCAGTGCGTATGGACCCCTGTTGGATACGGTAGAGTAGGAGAGAGGATGAAGTGATTGTGCCAAAACTGGGTTATCCATAATTATATTTATAAATTTATATTTATGTACACTTATACACACACATGTACATACGTGTTACATAGATATGATACAATTTATTTTAAGATAATTTTATTTTTTTACAATATTTTAAATGATTATTATTTGCTAAGTTTTTAATTAATTAGTAGTGACTTTATTATTTAAAAAAAAAATAATGTTGTTTTATTCATTTCGGTCAATATCTAGCTGCTTGTTATATATTTTGATTGACCTGACAAAGGGGCCGATAGAATATATGGTTAATTTAGATGTAGGCAGGTTTAATCTGTTTTTATGCTTTAGTGTTTTCTCTTTTACAGTTTGCTGTGAACTTATATAAAAAAAAATAGCAAAGAATAAAAAAAGAATAATACAAGAAAAACGTAGTAGTATATATATATATATACATTTATGTTAATATATATATTTCTTAATACGAAACGTATATTAATTTTTCATACAAGGCCTATCGAAGTTCCTTGAAATTCTTTTTATATTTCATTATTTTTTTTCTCATTTTACATTTTTCATTTTATTTATTTTTGCATAAAAAAGGTTAATCAAACTTTATACGATTTTAATTTATGATTTTATTTTATAAAATATCTCTCACGTTAGTCAATTAACCCAGTGTCGTGGGGACTTTACAAACAAAGAGAGATAGAAAGATCATCCATACTAAAAACAATAATTTATGAATTACACAAAGTGTTGTCCCATGTGGGATTTGAACTCACAACACTCAGCGCAGTAGGGAGCGGCAAAGCGACCGCTTGAACCACTACGCTATCTGTGCAGTCAGTTATTCTAAAACTATATTGTTATACATTATATGTTTTTATAAAATATTATTTTTATTATTTATTTTTTATATCGATCCAAAGAAAATGTTAAGTTTGCTATTTGCGTAAAGCATGCGCAAAAGTATAAAAAAAGAATATAAATTATTAAGTTTTATAAGTTATTTAAAGTTGAGGGACAAGAAGTCATAACACTCTGAATCGAAGGTAATACTACAAATTGAATTAATGAAGTATCGTACTAGGAACATTCCTTAGTCGCGCAGGACTTAACAAACATACATGAAATGGACACAAAGAATATCCAGACTCAGTTAAATAATTTATGGATCACTCTAATTGCGGTTCCATGTGGGGCTTGAAGCCACAACATTCAGCGCTCTAGACAACAATCGCTTTAATCTCTGCGCCATTCGTGCTGTCAACTAAAATTACAATTGAAAATTTAACAAGGTTTTAAACAAACTGTTACGTCACCATTTCATAATGAGTTTATCACTAAATCATGGCTTAACGATTATTTTGTTTGCCTTGCTCTTATAACTTGCTTTGCTTTAATCGTCTCGTTTCGAATTTATTTTTCGTTTTGCTACACATTCACACTACCTTTGGTTTAAAGTTTCAAAATAATAATATGATATAAAATAATTTCATAAAATATTTATTAATTTTATATTTTATTCATTTATTATAATATATTAATAATAAGTATATCTACGTTCTCTTATTTAAATTTTTCATTTTAAAGAAAAATATTTCATTTTTGTATCAGTATACATGTATCCCAAATTTTATAAGCAATTTTTAATTAAATATTTATACTGTAATAGATATTTTTAATGTTTTTTTTTTCACAACAGTGCCTTTTGGCAACATCTGAAGTATTTAAACGACATTTTACACTCCAACGTAGTTTTTATTATACATATAAAAAAGTCATGAGCCTCTCAATAAAGTTATATGCAACTAGCTGTGCCAAATAATTTCAAGTTCAACCAGCGCAGCGTTTAATTTATTATAATTGACGCTGATGATAACTATTTAACTATTACAGGTCATGCAGCATATCGTTATATAACGATTATACATTTATAACGACCTTAACAAAAAAAAATAGCATGACATTGAAATAATTCAAACGAAAATTCTTGAGTTAAGTTAGAGAAGCCTTTTGATTCTCTGTATTTTATTTTTATTAGTGATCCTCTGTAACCATTCTACTGCTGTGAATTATAACGAAATAATATTAAGTAGAATATGAAATTATTTTTCTACTAATAATGTAATAATAATTACAGTAATATTATACTTAAATATTGCTACAGGCCGCTAATTGTACTAACTGAATCACCTAGGTTTTTACAATTCTTTGTATTTTTTTGACTATTTTACAAGTTTAATTTAATTATTAATTAAAATTAATAATATATTTAAGTCGACTTAAACAAAGAACTAAATGTATTGATGGTCAGCTTGTATTCTTAAGTGTAAGTGTTACTTATATCAAGCTCTGAGGTTCCGCTGTTAAAAGTGAGAGTTACAGTACTCTGATTGACGTCTGGTGAAGCAGGTTCTTAGTAAAATATATGAGGTATGTATCTGTGTACAGGTAGAGTTGTGTTACTTGAAAAAAAAATATCAAATCTATTTGTATGTGGTGAAAGGGCTTCTATTAAAACAGTAAGTAGTGAATAATGTGAAGGATAATAGGACAAAATTTCTTTCCAAAGGTCCGCGTGGTCGTATTAAGAACACAGAGTTTCACCTTATATAAGGATGCAAAGTACGCAGACAAGTCGCTGCAAAGAGAAGAAAACTTGAGGCAAATCTTATACCAGCCCTGTCTGGCCAGCGTACTATAGTGGGCCAAAGCCATTTCTACATACAGCAGTGGGCTGTTAAAGACTGTTCATGAAGAAGAGGCTTTCGTCCAGTAGTCGATGGTTAAAGGATGTGATATTTTAATTGTTTTTACACTTGATTAAATATTTTATTTTTTAATTAAAAAATATTCAAAGTGGTATTGTAATACCAATCGGACCAATTGGAACTTAATTCAAGATTTTGTTCTCAATTATTTTAATTTTAAAATTTTTAATCAGCAAAATCATTACGACGTTTTATGGTTCGATTTTTTGCGTGATGCTTGTTTTACTTTCGTTGATGTTTTGTAAGAGAGTAGAGAGTCCTTCATAAACATATAGTAGCATCCATTCACTGAAAGTTGTAGAGGGGGATGTGGCTGTCGTTTAGTAAAGGAAATAGATTAACTAATACAAAGTGAATTGCTTTGATTATATCTCGACTAACGCAGTCATTTTTGACATGTCGTTTGACTAAGGCTATGGAGGAGAGAGTTGCAAAAAAGGTTAATGTAAAGCACAATCAAAATCTAATTCTTGAGATATTCTTTTGGAAATTTAAAGTTCGTAGCCATTTAGAATTCATAACACGCTACAAAATCATGGCAGACACATGGTTACAATATTTGCAGAAATAAGAAAATGGCATCACGTTTTTCAAGCCTAATTTAAAACGCATTATGCTGTAGCTTAGTGTGATATTTTAGCATATTCATACCTCTATAGGTATTTGTTAGGATGTTTTGTAAGACATCAATATGTCTAACAAAACATTAAATTTATTTATTATTCTAATCTTTGACTTCCAAATTGCAAGTAGGAGTGACTTGTCTATCGTTTTATACAAAAAAGCAAAGTGGCCTCGGTGTTCACTTTTCTTAACATTTTTTCTCAATATCGACTCTTTAAAAAAAATCTGCGTACTAAATAAAAATAATATTCAGGAAGTAACGTTTAAAGGCCACAATATTTCTAAGGCATCTATAAATGTCGACGTCAAGATAGCATGAATTTTTTCATTTATGTATTAAAGATTTTCATTTCATACAGTTGTCATTTTTTTTAGTTATATTTTACTAAATTTTATTATTAGTAACAGGAAAGTAATTGCATGTAAATTATGATACTAATAAATATTTTTCTAAATGTTTTACATTTAGAAATAAGCAATAAATTTCCATATTATCCATGATTTTGAATTCATTTCATGAATTCTCATCAAATTTAAATTTTCTATTTCATTTCACCCTTTGTAAAAAATAAATGAAAAGAAAAATACCTGAAACTCTTTCTGCTAGCAGCCAGTATTTAGCAATAATCGTAGTCCAATTGCTGTCGGAATAAATATCGTCTATGGCGATTTTCACGAAACCCGACATTTTGTGTTATTAATTATAGTCACTGAACAAAAAATATTTCAGTCTCACTTGTCACTGTCACTTCCACTTTGCACAATGAACGCCGTAGCAGTCCTGGTAACGATTTGCCCAAAGCAAGCTGTCACCTGAAAAAAAATAGTGAGATTTAATGAAAGTATTCGAAAGTGGCAGCAAAGGGAAACAGATGTAGAATTATATTTTACACGAAAGAAATGTAAATATTTAAAAGTAGAATTTTGATATTTTAATTATTTTGTTAATGAACAGTAAAGTTAATAAAAATGATAAAAAATTATTAATTAACTATTGATATAGTAATAATTATATTAAATAATCACTTATTCCATTATTTTCAAAATTTATCAATTTTATTTATTATTTAAAATTAAAATTATAAAATTATTACCGTACAATTTGTAAGGGTGGTTTAAATTGTTATAAAATAATATACAAAAATTATTAATCATATTCTATTTTTGATTTATTTAATTGTGTTTATTTATTATTTTTTAAACCATAAATAGGTAGATTTTTATTATTTAACGTTAAAAAGAATATTAATCAATTATTTTATAATTTAAAGAAGTAAATAATTCGTACCAATCATATATACTCGTACGCATTTTTTGTTAATAAGATTTTAGTTCTGGTCACAGTACTAAATGCGCCTCTCATCTCACCGGATGAAAGCGAAAACTTAACTGAAGTTTTGCGAAAGTGCGCGCAGGCCGATATCCGAACCACAATTGAATATACCGCGCTTGCTCCACCAATCACAAGTCTCTGTACTCCCACACGGCAGCAAGGACACAAGTCACATGATTACGTTAAGCAAATATGAACACTGTACATGAAATAAAAAGTTGGTTTTAACGTGTACGTGAGTGCGGTCAGATTTCTTGAGTAGTTCAAAGTGCGATGCTTCCTATTTTTAAAGTGATTTGACGTTATTAATTTTATATTATAGGAGTAGTATGTTGACGTAAAAATTACATGCGATGAAGTTGTTTTTTATGCTTCCTTTGTTGTTTTGAGCACGTTTTTGATAGATATCTTGATAATCTTTGCAATCTAGAAACATTATCTAGATTTGAAATTAAAAATAATATGAATAGTACTAATTGAGACAAGAATATTTTTAAAAGTGCTGTTGCTACAGATCAACGAATTAAAATGTTAACATAAAAACTAGAAATTACTTAATACTTTTTTTAATATTTCGAACTGGAGCCACATTACGGAATATAGAATATTTAAAAAAATTATGCTAATACTCGTATCGTATTGTATTCAGTTCCGGCATTAAGTAAACAATAACAGAAAAACGAGAAACTGAAATAAGACTACTCAACTATCCTGATGCATTTCTTTACTATCATAACATCAACAACCTTTAACAGTCCACAGCTGGACATAGCCCTCTAATGAGAGGCCCATGTTTCTAAGGAGAAAGAAGGTATTGGCTTATTCTACCACACTGGCTAAATACATTGCTAAAGGATTTTCAGGTTTCAGTTAGTCGTGGTTTACGACACTGTTTAAACTTTGTATTCATAATCAGTCCCCACGTGGACAATTCCTTCTCCTACTTACACTTATTTCTTCTATTTACAATTAATTCCGTATAGATGGCAATATCCTATTGATCTGTTAATATCTCTATTCTAATTCTTCACAATATGATCTGCGAATTTTGTTTCGGAGTTTGGATGCTTTTACGTGTAATATGTATTGATTTTAAAAAAAATAGTAAATGAGACAAAAAAGAGAATTAAAGGTTTGCTATCGGTCTGTCTAGTTGTCATGTTGCGAGCTCTGTTTGGTTTGGGACTGGATGGCGTTATGTGTCAAATGACCGAATTGTGATGGTGATTATTGAATTTCACAGGCCCCATTTGTGTAAAATAAATGTAACTATACTCAGGGGGGGGAGACCTGAAACACAAGCCTCGAGCTTAGCTTAGGTACCAGTCTTCCACAATATCAGAAAAAAGATAATGTATATATTTCTAAATGTAACGTGTATTGTAGTTGTGGTAAGAAAATAAATTATTATTATTATTATATTATTATTAATTAGGAGCATCGACTCTCTAACCACATAATAGACGTATCAATTTGTGGTTACTCATCAAATTACTGCCAAGTTTCCATTCTTAACAGAAATACATCTTCATTCTTTATGTCATCTAAAAATAAAAACATTCTTAAATAAAGTTGGCGTCAGGTAAGTCGCCAACCATTAAAGAGATTACATAAAGATATTTGTAATGTTGCCATAATACTATAGAAAATGATATAAAGAGCATGAAAACAACGAGAAATTACTATCATTCTATAAGTTCTTAATAAAGAAAATTATAATTAAATAGAAACAATGTGACCTTCAGTATTGTAGGTTAATTAGATAACAGAATTTACGTATAAAAACGTGAGAAGTAATCGCGTATTAAGAAATGGCCGTGACATCCACACGTTTGCGTGGAGACAAATATTTTCTACTGTCGAAATTTGTGACCATTTCAGGCTTTTTTGATATCAAGGTGACATACAAACACGCAGCTTAGCATTAAAGGGGTTAACTGTTTAATATATTCTTAAAATAATATTTTTTAACTACCTCGGTGGTGTAGTGTTAGCGTATGCGACTACCGCTGCGCTACCAAGGCAGTCAGAATATTAGAATAGTTCAGTCAGTATCAATTGAGGTTTTTGTATGTTATACAAAGAAAAAAATTATGTTATACATCACACCAATTAATCATCATAATCATCATCATCATCTGAGCCGAAGGCCACTCACAGTTCTCATAGACTCCATAACAATCAGCCAGTCCAGTGTTGCCCGCACCAATGAATATTCAAAAATATGAAAACATTTTGGTTATCATCGATTTTGTTTAAATCACAAAAATCATACTTTCTAAGTTGTCATCGTTATTATCAACTCTGCTCATTTCATCTATGAATATTAAATTATTGGCAATGTTTCACTAACTGCAAATTATACATATGCAACAAATAATATTTAGAGATGTTCACTGTTTATAAAATATCTGTCATTATATACAAATATTATAGTTTGCTTGATCTATATTTTATTTATTTCTGGCAATCGTCTCTATGAGCTTTCTAAGGCCCTCAATTTTGATTTCCAACTGCCTAGCATTATATCTCCTACTGTACAAATTTATATAGTAATATATACCTAATATAGAATATGTATAAAATTTTAATTTCTCTCAAATTTTTTTTTCAAATCTTTATTATCGTCATATTATACTTGTATATTATCTAAAGAGATATTTGTTTTTATGTAATTATTATTAAAACTATAAAGTATTGAATAAAAGAAATTCAAATTAGAACGTGTCACCATTGAATTAAATATGACGTCATATGTCACATGATTAGATTTATCGAGTATTTTTAATTTGAAAAATAATTTAAAACAATATTATTGTGGTCATTTATTTCTAGAGGTATAGTTTTAAAGAATACTCTAATAATAGCACTTTGTGAATATGCAAATTGTAATGCCAATATGTGTCAGACTCATTTAATTTAATTTCTCGAGTGTTATTAATATATACGTATGTACAGTTAGAAGCGAGATATTATTACTTAGAAGTATTACTTTTTTAATTGTAGAGAACATGTTTCAAAACATGATACATATATATATATATATATATATATATGATTTTTTTCTATATGAAGAGTATGCCAAAGTGACTATACTCTGCCTGTGTGTGAATCCAAAGAGTTGTGGTCACCATACTCATTCTAAATGCAGACAATGCAGAGTGGTGACCCACACTATGGCAGCCTAGTAAGATGCTTGGGGACGTAAAAGGGATGACAGTCATCGTGGCAATGTAAGACTCGCATAGTTATCACGATAACTGTCACCTCTGCAACAATGGGCAGCCGGTCTTGCACTCACCAACGAAACACGACATCATGGATGCTGGTGCTTTAGGTTGGTCTTCTGTGCAAAACAGAACTATACCTTATCGGATGTATTTCTAGTAGTGCACTTCAGTACCATAAAATATTTGTAATAAGGCTTACTAAATTCTTTCATGATCTGTATATAAATTAAAACTGAAGTAGGTATGTATGGAGTGACTGAAATGCTTAGAGTAAATAAACATAAAACGGGATATGTGACGTCATCTAAACGCAGTAACGGCAATGCTAAACGGTAGCGATTGAAAGTTTTTTGAAATTTTACATTTAAAAATAATTTGAATGTTTTCAAATTTATTTATATTTCTTTCTACGTTATAAATAAAAAATAAATAATCTATTATATATATAAAAGAAAGTGGTGTTTGCTACACCACTTATAACTCAAGAACGGCTGAACGGATTTAGCTGAAAATTGGTGGGGAGGTAGCTTAGAACCAGGAGACGGACATAGGACTTTTTATCTTCTTTTTTTCCAAATAAAAAATTGAAATGAATAAAATATAAAATCTGCTTATTTATTGCCTCTAAGGCGGAACAGAGTTCGCCAGTTCAGCTAGCAAGTTACAAAGAAATTTTGCATATTTCCTATTGCACTTGTATGTATGATATTAATACCTCGTAACCATTTTTTTTTTCAGTTAATCAGTATAGCTTGCTCACGTTTCTTTTACACTTGTTATGTTGTTATTTTATGATACTTTATAAGTATATGTAGTATTAGTAGTATATGTTATTACTTATCTTTCTTAACTTTTTTTTCTGCAAAAACAGTGTCCAAATTTCAATATATCCTGTGTTGCTGGAGATTTTACAAACAAGAAGCAGCCACCAAGGACACTCAGAACAACAACTTGTGGATCACGCAAAGTGTTGTCCCGTGTGAGGTTTAAACCCACAACACTCAACACAGTCGAGATCGACTCCGTATTACGCATCCGTACAGTCTGAGCTATGATTATAAGTATCATCATCATCATCATCATCAACAGCCTCCAACAGTCCACTGCTAGGCATAGGCCTCTCTTTAGCAGCGCCACACGGGTTGACACAGAGTTAATGAATACCATAAGTATAGTAAACCGTATTGTTGTAGCTGCCTAGAAATTTCAAATGAATAATTTTGTGAGAACAATAATTCATTGAAATTGGGTGTTTATTTTTTTACTGTGTTCATTTAATATACTCTATTCTATATTATGCTGAATAGCAATTTCAAAGCTATTATAAAGTAATGATTTATATGGAATTTTCTTTTTCAAGTATTTTTTTGCCTCTCTCTTCAAAATATCTCTTTTTGTGTCGGATGCAAATCAAAAAGGTGCCACCACTGCATTAATGACTTCGGCCAGGCACCTGCAATTTCGTTGCTTTCGCGAAATAGTTACGAAAGTGTCACGAGACAAGGTTACGATACTGTTTTTTTTTCATTTTTCTCACTTTTCAAGTACCTATTTACCTCTATTATGGATATTCTTTTGAGACTGCCCATAGGCTGACGGTCCTTACTTTTTATCAAAGCACTTTCATTTATCACAGAGGTTTATGAAGTCTTTCAGATGACTTAAATATATGTAGATAGATATTCGTTCAGTTCACAAGACAAGATCATTTTTACGTGTTAAATATAGTTAGAGATTACCAAACGTCGACACCGTGCTTTTTGTCACAAGAAATATGTTTGTTCATTCAGGGGTTAACATTTTGCTTATTATTAACGCTTTGGTACACTAAAGGTCTCATTTAATATTGTGTTTAGATATTTGTCAACTTTGGTATTGCGTGCCATAAGTCAAATTGTGTTCGCTTCCCCAAGTTCTTGTAACACATTTCCGTCCCTTATTACAAAGTCAACTCTATTGATTACTTACAAGTGTGAATAAAAATTTTACACATCAGAAATCACAAAACCTATAAAAATTTTACGATACTTAAAATGAAAATTTAACAAATTAGATTTTATAAAAATTTATTGCATATACACTCAGTAGCAGGATTATGTACAAGTAAGAGTAAAATGATATTGCGACTTTCTTGTTTTTTTTTTCTTTTTTATATTTAACCTACCAAAGTGACTCTATTCTGCCTGATGGAAAGCATGAATACACTCCAAGAGCAGTGGTCGCCATACTCACTGCGAATGACGACAGTGTAATATGGCGACCCACCCTATGGCGGCCTAATAAGATGCTTTTTCACGCCCCGCTTAAAGGACCCGGGATCATAGTGGGAGTGAAACATGTGCGCCGGTAATGAGTTCCAGGCTTTAACCGATCTGCACAGGAAGGAAGAGCCGAACCGTTTAGTTCGGGAGCGTATGTCTACCATTCTGAAACAGTGACTTCCAAGGCCAGCACGAGTTGTTGTTTTTGCTGTTGTCGAAATGTTACCAATAAAGAAAAAAAAACAGTCAAATTATTTTTGAAACTATAATATCGATACATTCGGTAAGACAAGAGTAAAAAAAGTAAAGTGCAAAAATGGTACTATTACGCAAATTAGATTTTCTGTGCAAACCGTACTTTCTAAGTGACAGTTGACAGATTAAGGTCATTGACGTTCTTATTATTATTTGAATGGTATTGTTGTTTGTTCGATGCCGACATACCACTTCACCGCTAACCTTGGTGTTGTGATGATGGTAAATGAAGGTTTCCACACAAAAAAATATCTTAATTCACGAATATTTGAAAATTTCACAGCGAATGGGTTTCTTTGATGTGTACACTGTTCGATTAGTACAACAATGAGATGTAAAGATATGAGATATAACACATCAAATGATAAATGTACTTATTTATTTCTCATAACGACTTCTTCAAAAAGGGCTGTGGATTTTCTTTATATTCTGTAGGTACAAACATTATTACTTTAGATTTAAAGCGTTAACAAAAAAAAGCATAAGATTTGATATTTTTAAATAAGCCGGTCGTTTCTTTCTTATAGTAGGTTTATTCGTTCCGAGGTTTTTTTTTTGCTTTTTTAGCTAACTATCTTGATTTTTAAAACTTATTTCTAACCATGTGTTTTAATCAATTAAAGTATTAATTCTGGTAAAAAAATAACATTAAACTGATCTTCCATTGTGAATGTCCAGATTGTAGTATAATATACTTTATTATAGATTATATAAAAAAAATAACAATAAAAGTTGTGGTGTGCCAGCTCCATCTAGCGAAAAATATTTGAACTATATCATTAACGATTACCCTGCATTGCGCATTTTCATTGCACCTCGTTTTTTTAAATCTTCTGCCCAGCTAGTCAGGTACATGCTTAGAATTTATCTTGACCTTTAACAGTACACAGAAGAAGATAGTCATTATCTTTCTAGCCTTCATTACTCCCAATGTTATATGGAGTCGACTGCGAGTTCAATCGAACTGGCATCAAACCTCCACAACTTCGAGGGTGAACTGAATTCGAAACAAGGAGAAAGTGAAATGATATATTTTGTTCACTATTGGACATAGGCTTCCTTCAATAAAATCTATTATGTAGTGCTTGTTTCATGTATTGTGTTGTGTAGTGTTGTAGCTGACTCTAAATAATCTTGAGAATAATAAAGGTTAGGATGATGTTTTCAAAACTCACCACCACTCACTCACTCACCATTAGCATTCAGGTTATCGAGCGTAGCATTAGTTCTTGTTCGACACGTACTGATCAAGCCCCTCATTGTTTTCTCTTAAGTTAGTTAAAGCTGAACTAACTACCCGCACCCGTAGAAAGAGAGTAACAATCACCCTATTCTTGCCAAACCGGTGTCGAATGCTATTCTTAGTATGACTATGAGATATTTACCAACTGTCTGCACCTCTAATGTTAAATGCTACTTTTTTTAATAAATTAACACGGAAACTTCAAATAGTAAATACACAATTTATGATATTGAAATTAGCGTCTCAAAATTTAATATACTTGTGAAAAATAAATCTTTAAATGTGCGCTTGCTTCGCATCTGTCGTTAAATATTGTGTAATGATGTGAATATTAGTGCACAAGAGGTAGCGATTAAGCAACACATCTTAAGACCTGCCGGCCTTTGGATTTTTTTTTGTAATGTTTACACGTGTAATGCTCATACAATTGTTAAGTTGAAGTGAGGTATGCAACCTTGGTTAAATTAACTTTCAGTTTATTTAGATAAGATCCATGCCGATAATTATACATGATGTTAATCAAATTTTTTGATCTGGTTCAGTTTTATAGCCGCCTACAGTAAACGTCTATTAAAGGTTTTGAAATGTTTTGCTGCACATTTTATTTCATAAAAATCCAATTTATCACAAGTTATGTTTTAGAATTGTTTTGGTATCTTCTCTTTCTATACAATTCCAATAAAGGTATCTCTCCGTCAGTCAGGAAGCTACGAAAACACCTCAAATGTATTGTACAATACGAATAACTGAAATCCTTATTTGACCAGTATTTGGTAATTATTTTGGTCATATATTCTATACATTATTACAAATTACTTCAATAATAATACTTATTATTAAGACAAAAAATTGTATAATTTTTGTATCATTTACGTCATTTGAATATTAATTATGATAATAATGCCATAATAACTTGAGATAATATGATGTTATCTGGCTTATAATGTCAGGCAAATAAATACACTACATTTTTCATACCTATTATTAAGCAGTTTACTATTATATTAGTATAGGGTATAAAGTGTTTTAGTATTTGCCGTTTATGGTAATCATTAAATATTTAGAACAAATTAAGTAACTTGTTCAATGGTTTTTGATACAAAGCGAATTTCCTTGATAAAATTGCAGGTAGAAAGACTGATTTCTTATAGATTATAATTATTAACAGCCTTTAACAGTCCACTGCTAGACATAGACCTTTTCGTAGCGGGCAGATTTTAGCCTACTAAACCACATTGGCCAGACGAGTTTCTACAGGGTTTATTCTAATTTTCCTTCTCTTTGCAGTGATGTTCTCTGGCATATTTTGTTCCCTTAGCCATATTTTACGACACTCATGAGAAGAGTAAGGGCAGTGACCCTCTGTATTATTAATCGGTCACCACACGGAGACTTCTTTATTGATATTTACTTTTTTTTTTGTTTTGTTTACTGCTTGTTTATTTTTCTTATGTGAACATGTGATTTTGTACTATAAACAGATTATTTCATTCGTTGTACATATCTTTTTACCTTAGTACAGTTTGTGACAAGTAATTTCATGAAAAGGGGTGGCAGTGTGAATGATAAAAAGTATGAACTTTCTGTTCCTCGAATGTTCAAAACTTTCAATATTTTCTCAAAGAAGCTATCGAATATATAAACAGTATTCTATTAACCCTGGAAACTTATAATTTGTAATGTCGCCAAAGATAGACATATTGCTTTCACATCCTCGTTGATTTAAGTATAGAGTATAGATTACGTCGTTAGATTTAAGTTACATTATTAATTTTTAAAGTGTTATCTTAAGACTTATCGTGCGTAAATCTGAGCTCTTGTACCTGATGGCTACTTTCAAAGAACTCCACCAACTGGCGACACTTGTCGCTTTCACCATAACTGCACATATTTGTTTGAACTTGTAACACTTTTCTCAGAGTCAATGTCAGTCGGCTGTTAGCGTTTTGTAATAGAAACCGTATAACTGGTTATACACGAATTCGATTCAAAGCGTGACCATTAAGAAATACATAATACAATTATATTTGTATTGTGAGAGATTCAAAAAGAAATTAAAAGTAATAGAGATGCGAAAACAAGCATATATTTGGTAAGCATGTCTATCAAACATTGTGTTAAAGTTAACCTTGATATTTTACAGGTATTCATAAAAAGAGGTATTTGACTGTCGTCAGTTAATTAATCATTTTGATTTTGTAATGGTAATATATAATAACTAGTCGGCAAAATCTTTGCAACTTGCAGACCCTGTGATCATTGTATAGACGTATTAACCGTAAGAGAGTCATAATTCTGCCAAATCCTTCTCCCTCCTTTGCTTCTACTAGGTTACCCAACACTAAAATATATTTCCGATCCGCAATAGTAGTTCCTGAGATCAGCGCCTTACACCAATAAAAATATCTTCAGCTTTATTATACTATTTTCTGAAATTCACATTTTAAATGAACGACTGAATATGTCTCGTAAACGCAAGAGTGGGCCTTTTTATTTTTGTACTTTTATAATGATTTATACTTGTGCTCTGGCCTTAACTTGAGCGTAAAACAACATGTTCATTAATCATTACACAAATCTAACCAACGGCAGGAATTGTTCCTATTATCTGTATAATATTCAAAATATTTTGTAAGTTATGCGTGAATTCAATTACTCGCTGTACCATAATTACTATTTCAAGCTACTTAAATTTATAGTTTTTTTTTATGTCACATGTACTGATAAAATACGATACGGATAAACGGAATTAGATCACATAAATGCTGTAGTTACCATTCTAGACTAGTAATAGGCAATATTTGATTTAAATAAGGAATTCCCATTTTAAAATCTCACCTTAAGTTGAGTTTAAGAACAATGTTATTTTGTTAATCTTAAAACAATTTTAACGAAAGAGACTAAATGATGTTTGTTACCGTCGAGATTTCGATCATATTGCTTCTATTATAAACATTAGATACTTTTCGATTTCATAACATTAAGGTTAATCTAGGTCAACAATCATGCGCCTTGGCCGGAACTCCCCCGTGGGATTTGGAGGCGGAAGTGCTCGCCGAAGTTTATCGGCGGACGGCTGACTTCCGGGCGCGTAGCGGCATACGGCCCCCGCCTGAAGAGATACGTGAGTGGCGAGAGGCCGCTCGTCGAGCCACAATGGCTCGTTGGTCGTCCCGGCTGGAGGCTCCACGTGCTGGTTTTGCCGCCGTGGAGGCTCTCCAGCCGGTCATCGCCGAGTGGGCGGGGCGGCAGCACGGGACCCTTTCCTTCCGACTGACGCAGGTCCTTTCCGGGCACGGTTGCTTCGGGAAGTATCTGCACTCGGTCGCCAGGAGGGAATTGAGTCCCGCCTGTCACCACTGCGACTGCAGTGAGGACTCGGCTCAGCACACGCTAGCGGTTTGTTCCGCCTGGGCGGCGCAGCGTGGGGTCCTCGCTGCAGTTATTGGAGGAGATCTCTCGCTACCGGCCGTCATACGCTCTATGGCCGGTAGCGACAGTTGTTTTACCGCGGTCGCAACCTTCTGCGAAGACGTAATTTCGCGGAAGGAGGCGGCGGAGAAGGCCCGGGAGGACGATATCCACTCGGACCCAATTCGCCGTCGGCGAGCCGGGCGGCGGAGGCGCGCATACCAGCGCCTCATGCCGCCTTGAGTGTGGCCGCGGATGGACGGGACGGGTTTTCCCCTCCATCCGCTATAGTGGCCAGCCGCGAGGAGGTGACGTGTGCGTGTGCCGGACGTCGCCTAAATGGAGAGTTTATCCGCAGATGGCGCCCGCGAAAGCGGGCAGGCGCTAGGAGGGATTAGGATGTCGTAATAACAGCTGTTCCCGGATCCCTCCTCTCTCAGGCGCAGAGTGGCACACCGTGTGGTTTTAGTCGGTCCGATTCCGACACACCGCCCCGCCGTAAACCCCGGTGGGGTGACGGCCCGTGGGGGTTTCCACACGTTAAAAAAAAAAAAAAAAAAAAAAAAAAAGGTCAACAATCATCCATCCATTCAATAACAGAGTACGTCATCCATATAATAATATCACAACTCGTAATAGACTCGTTCCATCCATCCAAACTCGTTTTTTATCTAGTTCTTTAATATATTTAAAACTGAAATCAGATAAATATTTTAAACAAATGTGAATTTTATATAAAAATAATAACAACAAATGTATTTAGCTATTTTAAGTAGTTCGCTCTTCTCACATTTCAGTACATCATAATCATCATACGTATCAGATACAATAGTTATGGTGGTAATATTTGGATATAAATAAATAAATAATTATCACCTAAGTTAGAAGTTTTTATTATTTGTATATTTATAGCGAAGTATCACAAAAAGTGATACCACTGCACTCACTCACAATCTTAAAATAGATTTGTATAATCAAGCGTGTGGAAATACAAGCCAAAATAGGTGTCCATTTCAGAATATGTTATGTTATTTATATCTTTTATTTTATTTTTAGCTTTTTATACAAAAATATTTACTACGATATGATATGCATTTAAACACAGTTATAACATTATCTTTTAATAAATTAACTGTGTAAGATAGTAGAAGAATTCTTTAAAGATGTAGAAATATTCAAAATAGTGAAAAATAATACAGAATAGAATAAAATATGGTATATAGTACATAAATTACAATATGTTAGTTGAATATTGCAGGCGGATATGTACAATGGACGACCTTATTGCTAATAATAATCTCTTATAGACAAACTTTAGATGGACAAATAAAAAAGACATAAAATAAACAGTAGCAGACTAAATTAAATATTTCATAAGTAAATATTTCACGACCTCCACCTATAAGACAACCAAAAATAAACTATAGTGTCATCTATCGAAAACACACTGAACTACGGAGTAACTACTAACCCTGTGTCTGCTTCAACCACACAGCGTCCAAAAAGCGTGAATCATCCCGGTCTTGGGCTACCCGCATCCTGTATCGTGATATAGAAATTCTCGCGACGAGTAGCATATACTCGTATGCCACTGTGCCACATTAACCGTTGGGCTACGGTCGACTAGGCATGATCCCCTTGCCTGGTCGGAGGATTCTCTCTTTCTGGTAGAGCAACATGACACATGTTCTTCCACAGTCATTAAAAAAATATAAACAGATACGTTGCAAGCGATCATAGTCGGCGATAGTCTCATTTGCTCGATATAACTATATACTCGAATAACATAGATACAGTTGAAGCTAATAAAAACGTATTAAAAACTAAACGGTACATGCCAGATATGTTTATAAATGGCACAAATCTGGCAGTGGTTTTAATTTGGATGCCAAAAGATCATAACCTAATTTTATTTGTTAGTCTGTGGACAACGGAACTACGATTTTTCTAACACATTGCATGCATTACAAATTACATGCCATTTAAAGCTTGAAAAAAAGAGCAAAAGACATTGAAGGTAACTATTAAGAGTGTTGCACCACAGAAGACTGTTATTATTTATAGATTTAGGTCATCAACTGGCATTTATCAAACTCACTCACTCACTCACATAACATATTTTGGCAGTAATCACGTAAGTTAATAAAAATTGAGACCCATGTAGGCAATTTTAGTGGTTATTTAGACGAAATTTGTATATTAAATTAAGTAATTAACAAATTTAAAGCTACCATCCTTCATTCGGAAAACGAAAGTGGCAAAAATTTGTTTCCAATGTGATAAGGAATATTTAAAAAAAAAATATAATAGATGAACCAGGTAACACACATTATTATTTTATTAGATGCATGTAACAAGATTGCATTATTCTTAGAAATAATTTCCTCTTTCCCTATTCGTCAATTAATAATAACATAATTATTATTCTGTAACGTAGCTTAGAAGAGATTATGTCTACAATAAGTCTTTAAGAGATTGTAATAATGCAAAGTATATTGCCACTATAAAAAAAGGGCTGGATGCAAAAAGCAGCAGATCGGGCTCCGTTATGTGCCTTGGGAGAGGTTTATGTCCAGTAGAAGACTGTAACGGGCTGATGATGGTGACAAAAATAGTGAATAATTAATAAAGTGCTAGTAATCTTTAATCATATGTAAAGGGTGGGCTACGAATTAGTTAACATTTATTTATGTTAATCGTATTAAAAAATCATTTGATATATTATAAAAAGTGTTTATTTACAAGAAAGCTAATAAGATTTTAAAAATTACATCGTCTAAATGACCACTGTTTCGACGTTTGCACTCTTCTAAGCGAGCACCGAAATTTTCGAATACTCGCCGGCAAAGAGACCGCGAGATCGCCGACATCTCTTCGCTGATTATTTATTTTAGTTCTCTCTATGAATATAAGTAAAGGGTCCACTACTGTACGCAAGCCTTTCCAATTGTGCACTATATACACTATAAAATACACAATTAAGTTCATAATTTTAATAGGCACACAAATAATTATTTGTTAAGTTTGATTATTTGTAGAATACGCCACATAAGTAGGGTAAATTTAAAAAAAAATCCGGATAGTGTCCTTTTTTTGTGCTATTGCCACAGATATTTTGTTATTTAAATGTTGTCAGCAGAAAATTCATTAACTCAGTGGCGCTATTTAAGCCTTGTGTATTGTATAGATCAATCTATCGCTCAGACATTCCAATTATAATTATATGGTATTGACAAATACTGGCATTTGTACTTTAAATTATTTGCAACCAATCAGCACTTGAATATTAACCAATTTTGAACCAACAATGGCCAATGTTGTAAGACTTATTAATACATTATCTGGTTTAGAATTCGTATAATGTGACCTTCCTCTATGTTTTCTGACTTTGTTATTAAAAATATTACAAGATTTTGTACTTATACTCGGTTTATGTCTGTCACTGACTTCTTTAATGAAAGGACAAGATTTTTTTTTTCAAGTTTCGTCATCATCATCATTCTTTTTATTTTTTTTTATAAGTATTTAACATCTTCCGGCGTCTGGTAGGAAAATGATTTTGTTGCCAGTTGAGAACTGATGTCGGCTTATGTTGCTAAAATAATTTAAAACGCTTGTAATATTACGGGTTACGGCGATCACAAATACACCTCCAAAACGGTAGGAATATGAAAAATGTTTCGAAATATTTTCTCACTAAAGTTTTAATGCATATCGCCTTTTTTTCCTGTGGACATCTTCAGATATTGACTACACCCAAATCCGAGCACTACCTTACAGCATGTAAATCTGTGATACCTTACAATAGGACTAAATCGAGTAAAAACTAGTTGAATATGCATTCAAAAAATTACTCAACTCTCATGTAGCTACAAATTCATGCAAATTAAATAAGATATAATAATAAACTTTAACAGTTTTGCGCATACGCAATGCATTTGTTTCACAAGACACGTTGCGCCGACGCACCGTTATCTGCATAGATTTATTCTGTGCGTAAGATCTTTTACATTTGTTTTGTTATAATTAATATACAGTAGTTTCGTAATATTACTTAAATATATATATGCGGAAATATGACCATTCATGTGTTATATTATTAGCATAAAATATCCATATTACGTATAAGGCTGTAAAAAGCATGTAAGTCTAAATTTTTTACTATTTATTTCCTTATTTTTTTTGTTATGGTTCATTTTTTGTACAAGTAGAATAAATAAATAAAAAAAAAAAAAACAAATTCTTCTACAGTAAAATGCCAAATAAAATTTCGAACAACATCAAAAACAAAAAATTATCGTACGCGCGTATCGCGTATTTTACAGCTTATAAGTATTAGTATATTATATAAGTAGTTATTTTTTTGGTTTTTAATAATATAATATTAATAAATATAAGGCAAGAAAGCAATTAACTAAACTTCTTTTAAGTACCAAAGTAATACAAAGAAAAATTAAACTATTGCTTTTAGATGGGATTGGTTTTAGCTTTAGTATAAGAGAATAATTATAATATTAGTATCAGTGTATAACAATAAATATAACATTTATATATCAAAACAGAAACAAACTATACACGTGTAACAATACTTGTAATGATTAGGTTATTAAGCATTTAGGTTAGTAAGCAAAAGCATCGATAATAACACAAGTGACCTTTGCTTTGATGATCATTATAACTAAGAATAAAGTAGTGTAATCATCACAGATCGAGTTTACATAATAATCATTGTATATCACGGACATATGTATGCTGGAATAATTACAAATTCAGCATTAATCGTTAAATTCTCATAAGAATTAAAGATACCTATCTTTAAATTTGAATCTTATTTCAGAGTCGACGCAATTTCTATAGATCCTTAACATAGGGGATAATGCTTATTCGTTTTTCATTTGTCTACGTATGAAATCCCCCCAGATGACACCTATTGGTCGTTATGTCGGATACGAATTGACTAAAAACCGCACGCCGTCTCGGGTACTAGAGCCTGGGGAACCAGGTCAAATCCCTGAATGAAGTGAAGAAAGGAAATCCCTGAATTCTCTACGTACCTTGGGCCATCTACTTACGACTTGCTGATGACCCTCTCTTAAGTGAGAACGCCAATATGCCCTTTTCTGGCCAAGGCGATAATGCTCCTGGGTACTTTGACAACAGCAAGCAATGTGAATGCGACTTTGGATATCTTGGCAAACAATTTCCTGTATCACCTATTGATTAGCGCTATTATTAGATTTAGGGTCTTTCTATAGACTATGGATTTTGTTCAGTTATTCTACGGAATGTGACTCGAATAGTGGTGCGCGTGACTCGCCGTTTCAATAACAGAACTTTCGCGGCCGTGGTCAGTACAATAAAGAATCTGTTGCTTCTCAGCACGTGGCAGCTAAAGGCCAATGAAGTTCATCCTGGCTCGTTCATCGTATACTCACCCTACCACACACATACATACATTTTCAATAGACATATCTTGCATCAAAAAAATGTTTACTTCAGTGTTAGCTACTGTTGTTTTCTGTTAAGTACATTGAGGTTTTGATAAAAGAGTTTTTCTTAGCGATGGACGTGTAGACTAAATTGTAGAATCGTTCAATGAGAGAATACTTTTCCTGATCCCACTCAGTCTCTCTCTTGACTTGTCTGATTTTGAAAATGAAAAATGTTGGCATATCCCGCAAAATGAATGGATCTGGATCCTTCTTGCCCGTATTAATAAACAGTATAAAGTTCTAAATAAGCTCGGAGCGTAGAGTGAGGAGGACTAGACGATAGTGATAATATTCGTACCGAAATAGCTGCAGTAACCACTGATAACAGCTCTTATGCGCCTACCGGTCAGAAACGAACGTATGTAGCATTGTCTTACGAAGAGCATATAATTCTACGAAGTTAGGCCCAATGAAACTACTTCGCTACGTCCAAGCAACATTGACGCCTACTGCTGCATGAAACACAGTAGTAGATTGTAAATTTAGCGATCGTAGCAAAAACATGAACATTTAATGTAATAATTTTACACAACTTTCACGAATTACTTGCAAACTAAATACGAGGATTACATATTAAACTATTTTACAATGTTTACTTGCATCAATGCATTTATTTCATATTCCAAATTAGATTAACAGATATTAAATTGCATAAATAACGAACTTTGTTAACTAACTAAATAAATAGCACAAAAAAAAGTTTAGTAGAATAAATTAGAAATTTTTCTTGCGTTAATTAATGACAAGGCTTTTGCGTATTCGCACAATAAATCTAATGCAACACCACATTATATCTAGAGCATAAACATTATGACAGATATTTTCAAAAATTTTTATAATCACTTAAAATTATTAGTTTTGAAAGGCTACGCAATCATCCTTTACAGCTGTTTTGTTTCGATACTTGATCAAATCAGCTACAGTTTTTAATAATCCACTACGGAACATAGACCTCTCCTTAGCCAGGAACTTTTGGTCAGGCTATACCTCGCTGGCCAGTCTTCCTTCTCTTTGTAGTGATATTTTCCTGAACAGTTTGGACCCTTAGTCGCCTCTTACGATACCCACGGGTTGAATAGGGGTGGTGACTCTACAGATTCTTTATCCGTCACCACATATACAGCAACACAATTTTACTATATAATATTGGTAATCTTTAATTCAGGGCTAAAATCATGGGTGTCGCTGGTATTATTTTCAGGAGAGTTCATCTACATCAACACATACCATTGACTAACCTATAAATTCAGCTTCTCTGTAATAAGTTAAAAACATGTGTTTTTCTACGTATTTTCTTCTCTACTAGGTGGTTGCCAGTATACCCCCTGTTATACATCAGTAATTTTTTTTTTATCATAACCTTACCACACCTCATATTATCCAACTCATACAACATTTCATTATAAAGCCACTGCGCTAGCATATAATAACGAAACTTAATATCCAATTTAGGAGATTCGAAGATAAGAAACTAAAACAGAATGAACAGCAAATTACGTTTAATGCATACTTAGTTAATACTAAATGATTTCGTCACACGATGATAACTTTTAAAATTTCTTGCAAACACAAAATATTTCATTTTTACACATTGTTTCATTCATTTCCTGCTCAATGTAATATTTACACATTTTTAAAGAGTAATGTAATATTACTAAATAAAAGCCTGCGCTGTTTTACTAATTTTTTTTAGAATAAACAACACATCCTTTACATATTCTGTATCTCAGTTTTGCATTGACGTCACCGAAGTAACGTATCGTTCACCAGGTATAAAGAACACGCATTAAACATTAACCATTGTGCAACACGATCGTCCCAGTGGTTACACACACGCAACCAACAGGATATTGCAATCGGCTACAATCCAAGGACCTCGGTGAAAACTCACCGAGTTCCGACAATCGGAAATCATCGAATGCTAAGGATAGCCAGGGCTGTATTAGGTGCGGTAATGCCGAGTAATTTTCGTTATGTAAGCGTTTGGAGTACAGGCGTGAAAGAAATATGAAAAGTAGTTGATTTATTGTATTTTTTATTTGAAATCATGTGTTTTGCGTATTGCAGTTTAATGTGTGCAAATGACACACTCGTAAATAAATGAGAATGAAATGAAATTTCTGCATCGAATGGTATTATTCCTGTTTCAAAGTATATTCAGCAATTTATATATGATTGAGTAGGTGGATATTTACCAAGGTTTAGTCGTAATTTAGAAGAGCCCATGAATTTTATTTTTATCAACGTGAGATACTTTCATCCGTTTTTGGGTAAATATTACGAACATACGTACGTAACAAGTACAGAGTGGACCACGGATTAGTTAACATTTAGAAAATCGAATGAGAAAATATTTGAATTATTATAAAAAATATTTATTTTCAAGAAAGTTAAATACTTGGCGTTTATTTTTCAAAAATTACATTGTCCAAATGACCACAATTTCAACGCTTGTACTTTTGTAAGCGTGCACCGAAATTTTCAAATACTCGTCGGCAAAGAGACCACGAGATCGTCGACATCGTTTCGCTAAGTTTTTTCTTTAAATAGACGTAGTGTATTTGGTTTCTTGATGTAAACACTATTCTTCAAATAACCCCATAAAAAGAAGTTTGCTGAGGATAGATCTGGACTTCTGAGTGGTCATGGAATGTCGCCTGCTCTGCAAATTAGTTTTTCCGGAAACATGTCTTTGATCACCGGCAGAAAATCATTGCATATGTGATAAGTGGCTCCATCTTGTTGCAACCATGTGTTACGATTGTAGCCAGCAAATTCCAGTAGCATCGGTGCCAAGAACGCTTGTAACATGTTTGCACGTGATGTAAGATTAAAATATTACCGAACATATTTAGCAGATTTAACAGTAATGCGAGAATATTCGAAAAAGTAGAGTCCCTTTTCTTGACAAGCCATACCTTGGGAGAATGAAGTGGCCTCTCGTGTTTATCTATGCGATTTTACTACTTCAATACCTGCAATTCCATTTCTTTACATGTCCGTTAAGGTGAAAATGGGCTTCGTCAGAAAATAAGATAACGTTGTCAAAATTATTGTATCAAATGTGCAAATTTCAATCATTAGGTTTTAGTATCTGCACTATCTGGATCTTATATGGATGTAATTTCAAATGTAATTTCAAAATACGGCGTAATGATTTGCGGGACTACCGAACGTTTGCGTGTCGATAAATCTGGATTACGTTGAACAAAAGCGGAAACTTGCTGCACGTTCTCCTTGGTCCGAGAAATCTGTGGACAACCAGTTTGCTTCACATTTAGCGTAGATCCTGTCTTTTTGAATTTCTTCACCCATTTCTTTATTAAAATAGCACTCGGACACTGATTTTAGTAGTGTAGATCGTATTTACCGCGAAATAAACGTCTCACAGTAATAAGCGAACTGTTGTTTAAGTAAACTTATTTTACACAGTAAGTACGTTTTGGCCATGTAAAGCGATCCATTGCAACAAAATTTTCGAGAAACGAGCTAGTCAGACCCCTCTCCGCGCCGCTCGCGGCATTTATTTGCGCAGGATATTAGATTCTAATGTTAACAAATTCTTGGCCCACCCTGTGTATTTAAAAAAAAATGCGAATATGAAACTCTTGAGTTTAACTCTTTTCAGTTTTAAGTGACGCTCAATGATAGTCCTACTGTATACCAATGCATGTTTAGAAATTTCATTACCATTCAAGACATCTTTCCGTTTCATTATGAAATTGTTACACATTTTGAGTTAAATTAAGTAATTATATTTCTATCATATAATTCAATAGTTACATTAAACATAAATAATAATTGTTGGGAGAGATTTATGTCCAGCAGTGGACTGCAATACGCTGATGATGATGATGATAAAATATTAAAGCATGAATACCACAATCATAAAGAAAAGCTCTGTTCAGTAATAATTTCATTGCAGTGTTACTTAGTAACTGAGGTTTCCGATAGTTACATACATCCATGGGTAGCACTAGATACAATCCATTGACCTGTCACCTCATTTACACCAAGAAAAAAATTTCATTGATAAAGACTCTTAATAACATAATAATAATGTAACCAATGCATGTGGTGACAGATTGAGAATATAGAGTGTGACCAACACTACTCATCCTATGGGTATTGTGAAAGGTGACTAAGAGAGTAAACTACTCAGGCCAAGTGATAGTGGCAAAGAGAAAGAAAACCTGAAACAAATTTTATACCAGCCTGTCTACTCAGTGTGGTATAGTAGGCCAAAGCCTTCTTTCTACAAAGAAATCAATGTTAAAAGCTGTTGATGATTTAATCAAGTGACTCACTGGCTATGTCAGTTTTCTCATTCTAGTTCTAAACACAAAAATTAAGTCTACTCGCTCCACACTTTAACATATTGTTAGAGCTCGAGCACATGGTGCACCAGGAACGCACATCTCCGCATCCTGGTGTAGAAACAATCTACGTTTGCATCCCCAATTATCCCTGATACACTGTAATACCGGTGCAGCCCCATCCAGATCAGGGCAAACATTATTACCTTGAATACAAGAGCATTGCACGTCTTTTGATTATAATTAACTCAAAGGCTGCACGTGTAAAAAGAGGTGCAATAAACTTCCTGAATAGATGCTATCTTTTATAATTTTAAATTTCAGTTCAATTTCAGCATTGTTATTATCATCGCATGAGTTTTTGCAGAGGTTCGCTGATGGTGTATTTAAGGTCATCGTACACTGGGAAGTCCCCTCATGTAGGATGTGAACTAATGATGATAATACGTATTTGTGCATCAAAGTAATCATTACACGGCGCAGAACTGTACAAAAACAACATTAGTACATTGTTTCATTAGACGCGTCATCATAATGATGCGTGAATTTTCAGTTTGATTACATTCTTTAAAATACCTATGAGTTATTACTTAGAAACGTGTTATGACGTGTGGCGAAGTATTTCAAAAATAAGATAATTAAAATTATTATTTTAAACCGTTCTCATTTACAGTTTATAACATATTACAAATAAATTGTGTATGGATCGCAGTGGATTTTTTTCTGCAATATTTCTAATATGTCACGTGTAAAAATTATCCAACACGTGGGAGGGATCAGGTTCAGGACCGCCGCTTTTACCAAAATTTCAAACTCTCTTTCTTTTTCTTTTTTTTTTAAAATAACGCCCGCGCTTGGTGTAAATCCTGTGTCGCGGAGTCTTTACAAACATACAAGAAACGGACACAAAGAACACCCAGACCCAGAACAACAATTTGTGGATCACACAAAGTGTTGTCCCATGTGGGATTTGAACCCACAACGGGACAACACTCTGGGCTGTTAGTAAGTATTTCTGTAATCAGAAAATCTTGAAATTCTTTGACTCAAGCCTACAATTGCATCCGAGACCTCTTGATCGGTAGTGGCGAACGCTAATAGTTCAGTTTGACACAGCACGAAATTTGACTCTTGTTTAAAGGCTTACAAAAATACGTGAATATTTTATTATAATGATTCAAATTCCATTAGCATTTGTTTTTTTAGTGATTAACACACTATTGTACTATTATCAATACATTATCAATATCAGAGAGTGATATAACTGATGCCTGTTTCAATATAGAACCATCAAATCAAATATAAATCAATTTATTACATTAGTTATTAGCTGCGTCCAACGGTATGACCCATAGTTTTTGTTGATTTTGATTTGTTTTTCTGTATTCTTATTTTTTTTCTGAAACATCTTAAGTCCTTTTAACATCTGCTACCTCCCAGTGAAAGTTTCCTCAAAATCAATCCAGCCATTCCAAAGATTAACCGTTACAAACAGACAGACAGATAGACAGCCAAAAAAAGTACCGTATACATTTTCAAATGTATTAAGTGAAATGTTAACTTGAAATTACAAAAACTTATATATACATTTTAATGAAGTTAAAAGTAAATTAGAGTTATATTAAAACATTGTCCATGTGGTGTATTAAGAATGCGAAGTGTCACCACCTCTGTTCATCGCACAGGTGTACGACACCTAAAGGAGCAAATTACGCAGTAACATTATTACAAAGAAAAGGAAAACTTGAAATAAACCCTATATCTGACCAGCATGGTATCGTAGGCTAAAACCTCCTTTCTAAGGAGTAGTCTATGTCCAGCAGTTGACTGTTAAAGGTTGTTGATGATGATGGTTATTTTACTGGCAGTTTAAAAACCGATGATAGCCCACCTGTTTTATAGATAGAAGAATCCCGCAATTGGATTGGTGTTTATGTAAAAACTGGTAAAAAAGCGCAGCCCAATATTTTTAGGCATTTATATGATATTACGTAAATGTTAATTTTAAATTATGATTTTGTTTATGTCTGCACAGTGGGCCTAGTGGTTTAAGCAATCGCCACACCGCTCTATACTGCGCTGAGTGTTGTAGGTTCAAACCAAATACCGGACAACACTTTGTGTTATCTATAAATTGTTGTTCTGAGTCTGGGTGTTCTTTGCGTCCGTTTTTTGTACCCGATTTATTCATAGAGCGGACGATGTCTTATTAAAAAAAATGTTGAAAAAAAATGCAGTAGAATTAATAACAATATGGTTGATATCTTTTAATTGTGCTATATTTAAGATGAACATTATTTTAATATATGTATATATACTTAAAATCTACATTTAACATTTTATTAATATATTTAAAAAATCTTTTACGCTATTTTTTTGATAATTTTTATTTACTTTTTCTTCAAATTTTTTATTTTAAAATCAAACTCATTTTGTTATTATTTATTTTTTAGGAGTAGATGCAAGTGAATAATAACAATATAATGTGCTCATTTAAATTATACATATAGACATTATTTTTACGAAATGACTTATAAAATAAAACAAAATAAACTAATGCTTACCAATATTGTTCAACACATATTTAACATTCACTCAGCTCTTTCATATTTATTAAGACACAAATTAATGGAGCACAAACTCGAAAAATAAAATTTATTTTTTGGTGCAAACTAAAAAGTTGTGTCACGTTATTGATTTGAATTTAAAAATACAAATTATATGCGCATTCTGTATGTTGGCCGTTTATTACTGTACAGCATAGCACTACAGTACAATTAGAGGCGGCACACGATTTTTTTACATGATGTGGGGGGAAGTCGAAGGTTGAAAACTATTTCTAATGAGCAATAAATATCCTCGATAAAGCTGGTAATCATTCCTTTTATGAATTATAATTGAATATTAATCAAATCAATTTCATAGCACTGCAGTTACTAGAAGACGTTACGTGTCAAGGTAGAATAGAGTGAAAATGTATTTCTTTGTGCATGGCTCCTTAGGCTAAAAGTTTTAGCTAGCTATGTTGAACAATGTATTATAGTCAAGAAAATAACATGTTGAATATTCTAAGAGTTTCAAGTGTCTATGTGGTTTAATCTGTTTTGAATTTGTCATAACGTGATTTTACTATTTTTCCGTCGACGTAAAGACAACCGCTCAAGAGCGGTACGCTAGACAATTGCGTCTTTTGCAAATAATTATTACGTGCGAAACCGATTTTGAATTTCGTTTTGTGAATGAGAGGTGTGAACATTATAAACAATATAATGATAGCAACTTGAAAAGCGTCATAGAAGGCCGGTAATCCCAAGCTAGGCAGAGTCTAATTTATGAACTGGATTGTTGGTAAACATACATATGTATATGTAAATATATGCGTAAATATGATATATAAATTACACTTAAACACAGAATGACCAGATAACATTCATGTACTCGTATTTATTTGTCCTAGGTAGCAAATAATCCTGCGACTAGAGACTCAAATCTAGCTATTGTCAAATCTATTTAATGGTGGATATAAAAACGAAAACGAATAAGAAATGAAGAGGCAGAATAAGAATCTTTAAAAAATACCTTCAAGGATTCAAGCGATATTTGTAGGCACGGGAATTCACAAGAGTATAAATAATTAAATGAATATACTAATAACTTACTAGTGTTTGTGGTCAATACAGCATTAAGCGCTGTTGATGCTGGAACTCGTACTCTTCTTCCTCCGTAGGGGCACACTCCTCAAAACACCAGAGGCCCCCTATGGCCAGCAGGATCGTATATGTTGCAAAGTAGAAAATAAACACCAAGATATTGAATAACATTGTAGTGTAGGTTAGATGCTCTGATGTAAATCTGGAACAAGTGTAAATATTTTACATTTTAAAATAATAGGTAGTCTTTCTGATAAGTTCAGGTAGTGACGTATAGGCCGTGTGGTGGCAAATTAATTGTACGGGGTGTAATAAGAGAACAAATTACGCTGAAAAACAACACTAAAGGAAAACTTGAAACAAATCATATACAAAAACGTTTGCCCAGCGTAGCATAGCAGACCAAAACTTACTTTCTGCGAGGGCTATGTCCAGCAGTGGACAACAGTTCATACGGGGCGAAGGAAGAAAATTGGAATATGAAAAACATTTGTTTACTGTTCGATGTAACTCTAATTTGTAAAACCAAGTATTTTATTACGTACTTCCGCCTAACTTATGACGTGTTTGACACACCACTATAAGAGAATATAAAAACATAATTGCTGTGTTTAAAGCTAGACAGTGGCATCTTGTAAGTATTCTTTAATGGCGGTTTTGAATATTTAATGTTCACGTAAAAAGTGTAATTCATTGCAAGATGGCATTGTGGGAGAAACTCATTGTTACAGGGGTGACAGTTATCGTGGGCCTTACACTGACACTATGACTGTCATACTTTTTACGCACCCAACCGTACGGGCGATAAGAAATTGAGTGTAATAAAAATCAAATAGGTGGTTAGGCATTTTTCTTAGAAAATAATTCTACACGAATGCAAAGTAAAAATAACTGATATAAGTATTTGTTTGCAAAGCTAAACTATCTTAAAAAAATGTTGAACAAAGCGGTCTAACACTGCAATGGAAAATGTTAAGTCATTATAAACAATTTATCTATTAAGTAACTAGGAAAACCAATTACGTATTAAGATTAAAGAAAAACTTTTATTATCATGTATCTTTTTGTCATCAACTTCTTGTAACACTTGCGGTTACGTTATGCATTACAGTGCACATGAAACAACAAAAATTTCAGTTTTTTCTACTCAGAACCTTTGCCCATACCAAGTTGGGTTCCGCTTTCAGTATTCTGTGACACCGCTGAACTTCAAATTTTTACGTGGAATCACTTTTATCCGTTCTCTACATTTAATAAGTAACATTAAAGCTCTGTAGATACTGACTGACCAGACTTTTTAAGGCTGAGAGAGGAATTGGCGATTCTGGACCACCGGAAGTCCAGCTTAATTAGAGCTCTGTTAGTATGGTATGGTACTCGTTACGATTACCACAATTATTCGTATTGTAACTAGATCCAATGTCTAACAATGTATTATTAAGCTCCACTACGACGTGGCCGTGTTACAGAATTTCGTCCTTTTTTATAAATTATCCAGAGATACTAAAGATTTTTTTTAAACTATTACTAACTGTTACTTAAGAGCATCCAGCTTACAAAACCATGATGAGATGACACAAATAAAAAAAAATACGTACGGTCGATTATAGGTTGGACACTGATTGGACTGAATGATGGATATTTATGTCCAGTAGTGAAGTTCTGTATGCTAATTGATTGATTCAACATCTGCTTACTTTGCAAGTCGGTTTAAAACTAGACCAGTACTTCTCTAGTAAATTACGTAAATAAAGTTGCGTATTGGTAACAAGTTAAGTATAAAACTTTTAAATTTAATCATTATTAAAATTAGATTTCTTATACTATAGACATTGGCCTCCATATAACGTGTCTAATTTGTGATTTTAGATATCAGTACAGGAAGAATAGTTGTAAGTTGAGTTTATGAATATTATTAATAATAAATTATTCTTTTGACAGTGGTTTTGCTCCTTTTAATAATGGATTGTGTTAATCACTTAATGTACACAATGTACACTAAAAACTCGTGTGCTTATCTGTTCCTTTGAGAACGTGTGCGAAGTTTCATGTTGTTCGTTAAAGTTGTAGTGTGTTCAAAGTAGTTGATTGTAACCAAAGTGTAGCACAATTATTTACTCTGAAACGCGCTATAAAAGTTTTCCTATCGATTAGGAACCTATTAGAGCAAGAGCCCATGAGTGCCAGACCTTCGTCATTTTATAAAAGCTGAAAGTTCTTCTATGTGTGTCCCTAGTACAGGTAAGAATGATCCCCAAACATGAAGCTGAGGCAGCGGTGGCTTTGGCAGATAACAGGCAACAAAGGTATGTAAAATTCCATCTCAAATTCGTCATAATATAAAACTTGATTTTTTTATATTTAATTCATAATAATATCAAAACTCGCGTTGCTCATTGCCAGACAGTTAGTATGGTTCCAACCCTCTGCCGGACACCCCTAAGCTATTATAATTTATAATTATACTTACGTTATATTATAAAACCTAAATTTAATATATAATTTTTTGGGAGCCTATTAAACTATGTTTATATAGTAGCCGGACAGTTTCGAAGGTTCTCTCATCTTGCCAGACGCATTCAAAGTGAGCAATAATCGGGAGAGCAAGGAGCGAATACAGTAACTAAACGTTATATTATAAAACCTAAGTTTCATATATAATTTTTTGGGAGCCTATTAAACTATGTCTACATAGTAGCCGGACAGTTTCGAAGGTTCTATCATCTTGCCAGACGCATTCAAAGTGAGCAATAATCGGGAGAGCAAGGAGCGAATACAGTAACTAAGCGTTATATTATAAAACTTAAATTTTATATATAATTTTTTGGGAGCCTATTAAACTATGTTTATATAGTAGCCGGACAGTTTCGAAGGTTCTCTCATCTTGCCAGACGCATTCAAAGTGAGCAATAATCGGGAGAGCAAGGAGCGAATACAGTAACTAAACGTTATATTATAAAACCTAAGTTTTATATATAATTTTTTGGGAGCCTATTAAACTATGTTTACATAGTAGCCGGACAGTTTCGAAGGTTCTATCATCTTGCCAGACGCATTCAAAGTGAGCAATAATCGGGAGAGCAAGGAGCGAATACAGTAACTAAACGTTATATTATAAAACCTAAGTTTTATATATAATTTTTTGGGAGCCTATTAAACTATGTTTACATAGTAGCCGGACAGTTTCGAAGGTTCTATCATCTTGCCAGGCGCATTCAAAGTGAGCAATAATCAGGAGAGCAAGGAGCGAATACAGTAACTAAACGTTATATTATAAAACCTAAATTTTATATATAATTTTTTGGGAGCCTATTAAACTATGTTTATATAGTAGCCGGACAGTTTCGAAGGTTCTCTCATCTTGCCAGACGCATTCAAAGTGGTAACATTACCAGTGGACACAGCGAAAATAATAA
Source organism: Hypercompe scribonia (assembly GCA_949316085.1). Lineage (NCBI taxonomy): Eukaryota > Metazoa > Arthropoda > Insecta > Lepidoptera > Erebidae > Hypercompe > Hypercompe scribonia. The sequence goes on along the minus strand of OX438967.1, from coordinate 3,428,452 downwards.
AATTGTGCTTAGTATCTTCTCTGTTTCTATTTTATGTCACAAAATCTAAATAGTTGTAAAGTCTATGGACAATATATAGAGTGGGCCAAGAATTCGTTAACATTGGAATCTAACATCTCGCGCAAACATGTCACGGGAGTTCTTGGGACCGATGCTACTGGAATTAGCTGGCTATAATCGTAACACGTGATTTTAACAATATGGACCCACTTGTCACACATCCAATGAGTCTCTGCCAGTGGTCAAAGACCAGGAGATAGAAAATAAAAATAGAAGATAGAATAAAAAATAGAATAGAAGATAGAAAATAACAGGATTTAGCTAACGGACCATCATCAGCTATGAGAACCTGCAAAATTAGGTCAGAATAATAGATACATGCCGCGTTTTGTACACTTACATATAAATACACTTTATTACACATTAACACAAAAACAAACGCAGAATAATTAGATTTTTCAAAATAATTTACCAGAATATTTATGTAGTTACGATTCATGATATGATTTGCATCGTAAATATACACAACACAATATTTATGGAAATATAACTATTTGATTCTAAAAACAAAACTATGACGATTAAATTACACGTTAGTCTAACACGGTTTCCGTGTTACGAAAATAAATTAAAACAAAACAAAAAAAAATACAAGATTACACTTAGAATGGAATGTGAAGTGAAATTATATTTCTTGTTTTTTATTTCAAAAAAGATAATACCCGCTCTAAGAATATTTCTGCTAATAAACATATATATTTTTTTAAATAAGAACCCAACCAAAGTGACTCTATTCTGCCTGATGGAAAGCATGAATAGAATCCAAGAATGGTGGTCGCCGTACTCACTACGAATGAAGACAGTGCAGTATGGCGACCCACACTATGGCGGCCTAGTGAGATGCTTTTTCACGCCCCGCTAAAAGGACCCGAGATCGTAGAGGGAGGGAAACACGTGCGCTGGTAATGAATTCCAGGAAGGAACACATGAAGCGGACACAAAGAACACTCAGAATCTAAGTAATAATTTGTAGTTCACACAAAGCGTGGTCCTATGTGGGGATTGAACCCACAACACTTAGCGCAGTAGAAAACGACCAGGTGATCGCTTAATACACTACGCTACACTACGATAAAACATCAATTCACTAAAATAAAATCTTAAATGCCATCTAGCGGTAAAAATCATCAATAGTTGTAACAGGTTATAAAAGTTGAACACGCATCTAAATAATGCTAATTACCGTATTGGATATTTGGGTCCCATTCATAATTAGGATTTTCATTGTGTTTAATTTATTAATATTTTGTTATAAATCTTTGTGTGCCTTATAAGTAAACTAAATCTGTTTGACATTACTGGAGTGTCATTGTTATAACTTTAAAAAGGGAATAATCGAATAACCAATTTATTAGAATCTGACAATAAATACTCAAGTCATATCGAGCGCCTTGTGTAACACCAAAATGCCAATGTAATAATAAAATTTCTGTTAAACGTTTCGTCATTTGAATACTAGATGGCGTTACAATACATTTTTAATATGAAGTTTTTGATTTCGATTTTACTGCGTGCAATCTGTAATTATTAAATGGTGGTACCAGATTTCGATACTAGATGGCATTGCCACCCCACTTTTATTCGCGCAGGTTATTGGTGGTGGCAAGATGACACCGTAACCCACTAATGGTGCCGTAAACGAGCAATAATATTGTTGTATTTCTTTTTTAATTATTATATAGCCACTTAGGCTGTGTACTGTCGGCTATAGATTTAAATGTTTGTAACAGCAATTGCATCTAAAGAATACAGATAAGATGAGAATAATTTTGAGAAGAAATGTAATGGAGTGATGGAGTCCGCATGTCTATAAATCAACACAAATCTCTGAAGAATTCGTTTCTTTGTTTGCTTTATTTGAACGTACTAATCTTAAGAAGTTCAGAAGGGCCAGATTGATCGATTTGAACTTTTTTGTAATTTGCTAAAATTTCGCAAAAATAATGAACGAAAATATTGTTTTACTTTAAAAGATCTAAAAAGAAACTTGTTTGGGTCAGCTAGCCCCATTAAAATTGGGCTTTTTTGCAGATAGTTCAGTATAGCGACCCACAGTACGGCGGTCTAGTGAGATGCTTTTTCACGCCCCGCTTAAAAGACCCGGGGAATCAGAATATTAATAATCATACCCTCTATAGGCATCCAGTGTGTGTACTACGAGAAACTTATCAACTGATTTTTTGTTCGTTCGTGCTCTACATATTATAGAAATCAAGTACTGATTACGTAGAACCTGAAATGATTTGTATCGGTGGTGTTGTCTATGCGTTTTTACTTAATATTTTGTTCCACGGTTTACTAAGAAGAAAAGTGGACTTATTATATTTCTAACTCCTCCAATTTATCTCTTATAAATCTCAAATCAGATTGAAAGACAGTTTAACTTATGCTGAGACATCCCGAACGACATAAGTCATAACTTGCAGTATTCATGGGTCACGGGCTATTAAATCTATGTAGTTGTAGGATATTAGCTCCACTAAGATTACCCAGTCATAATAAAAATAGTTTGTAAAATAATTTTGCCTATCACCTAATAGTTTTGTAAGAGAAGTTCTCCACGCATCTAACCACAAGATTTTCTTTGTTCTAACCCGTCTTCGATCGTTCATGCCTCATTGCTTAACTCTTCCGTACAGAATTATTACTGCTTGGGTTAAAACCCCGCCTACACGCGAAAGGTCGAATATGAAAAACCTTTGACCCTAAACCGGTCCTTTGTCATGGAAGTTTAAATGTTTTTCGCTAGTGAATCTAACCGCAGAATGTGGAAAGAATTTTAAACAGACAGATAACGTCTCTAGAAGGCAGAATTGTGCGTATTGTTAATTAATGGACCAACAATAATCCTATTTTTCGTCATTTTTTAGATACTTATACTCTTCGTAGCGAGTACCCATATGCGAAGATATAATAATAATAAAGTACTGATATCAATACTGAATCAATTCCGTGTGGTGACGGATTAAGAATACAAAGCGTCTACCACAATTCATCCCGTGGGTTTCTTAAGAAGTGACTAAGGCAGCCAAATTACGCAGGACAAGATCACTACAAGGTGAAAGAAAACTTAATTCAAAACTTATATCAACCCGTCTGTCCAACGTGGTATAGTAGGCCAAAACCTCCTTTTTAAAGAAAAGTCCAGCAATAAGTCCAGCAGTGGACCATTAAAGACTCTTGATGATGATCAGTACTGAAGGTGTAATATTAAGTTTGTGATTAGATGAGACGTTATCTCTGGAGTTTCAATCTTCAGTATTGTTAACCCTCTAGGACCGAGAAAGAAGAAGTGTGCGCTGAGTGGGAATAAATTAATGATACATGCCTTAAAAGAGTGCATGTATTAAAAGGTTAAGTATGTTCGTGTATTTACATATGTACTATTAAGTTTAGTGTTGTAATTATTTTTTGTTTGAAAGGGCTTTTACATACTAGAGTAGAATGAAAAATATAATTTCTAAACACGGATCTAACTATGCAAATTATGCTAGGCAAATTATGAAAATTACTAAGTGCAGATTTTAGCGGCACTACGTTAATTTAAATCGAAGATTTGATGTTTTTTATTTGCTGTCATTGAGAAGTATGGACAAGGGCGTAGACATGGTGGGAAAGAATAGGCCAAGAATTCCACACTGAAAAACTTAGAGCAATATTAAATAAATTTGGCCCGAATTCTCTCAGGTTTTTGCTGAAATAAATATTGGTTAATTATAGTCATTAGTTGATATTAACAAAAACTTGTTTTAAAGGAGATTTCTTTGTCCAGCTGTGGATAAGTAAAGGATATAAACGGTGATATTAATAGTATTACCCGTTAATGTTATAATTATCCGTATAGTGACAGATTAAGCATACAGTGTCATAAACCGTATTTTTTTTTACATTAAGAGTCTGCCAAAGTGACTCTACTCTGCCTGATGGAAAGCATGAATGGAATCCAAGAGTTGTGATCATCATACTCATCACGAATGCAGACAATGCAGTATGGCGACCCAGACTATGGCGGCCTTGTGAGATGCTTCTTCACAACCCGCTTGGGAACGTAAAAGGCATGACAGTCATTGTGACAGTATAAGGTTTACACAGTTACCACGATAACTGACACTCCTGCAGCAATGGGCCTCCGGTCTTACACTAACGAACGAAATACGACAACACGGATGCTGGTGCTTTAGGTTGGTTTTCTGTGGGAGGGTAGTACTGTCCCGGTCGAGCCGGCCCACTCGTGCTGAAATCAGCGCGGCTCTATTTTTAAGGGAATTAAATGTGGAAGACAACATCAGTGCAAAGAGAAGTAAAACTTGGAATAAACGTGGTATACTAGGCCAAAATCTCCTTTCAAAGGAGAGGCCTACGTCCAGCAGTGGACTATTAAAGGCCATTAATGATGATGATGATGAATATTGTTATATTTAATAGTATTTACCATCCCTGGTTGCGTCCTGCCTTAAGACCAGACTTCGCACCTTTGAGGAAAAGTTTGTCCATTGACTTAGAAACTATTATTTCGTAAAGGAAATGTCATTTTATATCTTTCTTTACAAATACGGTTAATGTCAGAAAAAAAAAAAATATTCTTAAGTATATGCGCATTAAAGTCACAATTCAGTTTTCAATTCAAAAGAGTAAACAGTTTCTAGGTCCGGTAGAAAATTAAACAAATTTTAACACGCGATTGGAAATTCTGTTTACGTAAATAAACCTCAAAAAAATTGTCAGAGTGTCAGTTTTTTTGGCTCCTATAAATTTGAGGTAAAATAAGGTGAATCTTTATTCGTTTTTTAATGAGAACACTTATTGAGACCGAGTATTTATTCATGCAAGTTTCTAGTGAAACTTTTCAGGCCGATTAAATTTTGCAAATGGCGTTATCGACCTTGGACGGAATAGCACACAGATCGTTGTTCATAGATAAACTTATTTTGAATATTACAGTTTGAAACGGAGGAGATTTGCACGTGAGATAAAAGACAATGATTTTTTTAGGTAAATTATGTACCCATATTTGGCTTTAATGTTGTCAAAAAAAAATATCTGGGATTTAAGAGGCCTGTTGGTCTAGTGATTAGGGATCCTGACGACTAAGCCAAAGGTCATGGGTTCGATTTCCACCCAGGTCAAATCTTTGTTTGATGAACACAATCATTTGTTCTGTAACTTATTGATAATACACGAGGGTTAAGAGCTTAATTTTTAAACTCCGGGCTATTATGAAGTGTTTTTATTATCAAAAAAACTCAATAATACTCGTTGATTGGACTCGAGATTCGTACCCGAGACCTGTGGATCGACAGTCGCATATACTATCCGTTAAAACATCTAGGCAGTCAGTCAAGTATGTTTACCAGTAAAAATTATGTTATAAGATGGCCAACCAACACAACACGCAACAAAACATATTTTAAAATGATATAAACCATGAAGATGAGCCAAAATCAAGTTACATTTTTATGGTTCTCAAAATTCTAGTTTCTTTTCTAATATTTTGGGAGCCTGCCTAAGTGACTCGACTCTGCTTGTGAGAAGCTTGAATAGAATATAAGAATTGTGATCACCATACTCATTACGAATACACACAACGTAGTATGGTGACCCACACTATGATGGCCTAGTGACTATCATGACAGTCTAAAGTTTACACACTGACCATGATAACTATCACCCCTGAATCAATGGAGCGGCGGTTTCGCACATACGTTGAGTTTCTGTGAGAGAGTAGCACGGCCCTGGTCGAATTGACCCACTCGTGCAGAAATGAGCGTGGCTCTATTACCTATATTTTATATTTATTTAATTATAACAATCACTGCACTGCACATTTACGAAAATGAATTTCTAATAATATTTAAAGAAGGCACCTTAATTTAAAGTAAGCACATATTATTTAAACTTCTAATATCTCACGTATAATCTGGTGGAAATTTCGAGGGAACCTACTGCCGTGTGTTCGATTCCCATCTAGGGTAGATACTGTGGGATGATAGTGATAATTTGTTCTGTGTCTATGTTTACATTTATAAATATCTAAGTATGTTTACCAGTAATCTAGTTATTATACCTTAGGACAGATTGTGTCTGGTCAGAGATTTGATTATCAAGTGAGATACATACAGTTTATATTATTATTATCATAAATCGTTAGTTTTATTTAGCATTGCTCACGGACTTAAAAAAAGACACCTCTGTGGTTTGTTTTGGGGTTTCTCCGCTGAGTGAGTCTTAGTAAATGGCGGCACCTTTTAATTGTAAAGACCGACTTGTAAAAATGTCTCTAAAGACTCACTTACAAAAATAAATTCATTTATATATTTATCAGATAATGTGTACTTTCCCAGTTTCCTGCAAATTATTTAAATATTTTGCCTGTAGACTGGAAGAAATTGAAAGCAGGATTTACACATCAATTAGTTACAATTTTTTAAACAACTTATAGAGAAGTAAACTGTATAAAATACTATATTAAACTTTGTATGCACAATGCGCAACGCGGTACCACATCAATTTAAATCGATTAAAGATGTTTCGAAACATAACTCAATTCCAAGGATATTCGTACTCACGTTCGGAAGCGATCGTTACGCGCCGTGATCATTCGGAACTTTGCTCCCTGTGATTTATTCACTTAACTTGGATATATATAGAAAGGCTATTGCAAAAGCGGTTGCAAAACTCGCAACACGTCGCAATGTCGTCGTCATATCGTGTTCAAGTAGTCCTGGCTTGTATAGTATGCAGCCTTATAAATATCAGTTGAATTTGTTGTTGTAATGCGGCACTTTGCAACAGTTGCTAAAAGGATTGTGGAATTGAAGTATATCTTGTAAGCTGTACACTAATGTAATACTACAACTAATCGTTGTGTTACTGTTCTGAAATATTTGTAAGTATTCGTGATATTTACAGTTTTGTACAGATGATAACTAACTCGGCGCATCATGATATAGCATCGCAATCTGAAGGTCAAGTGTCATGAAAATTCGTTCAATATTCGGTTTTGATATAGTCTCGATCTCACAAATGTGAAGTATTTGACATTTGACTTTCACTGTAATGTGATTATATCTTACTGTAAATTAAATTGGCAGTAGAGAATAATTAACAAGTAGTACAGTGTACAGTACATTAAGGTGTCACAGAGAACTTTACAAACATATAAAAAAATGCACACAAAAAACACTCAGACTCAGAATAAAAATTTAGGTGATAAAGGTAGTAGAACCACACTGATTACATCGCGAACCGGCCGGCTGGACTGGGGCTGTAGTACCCTCTCACAGAAGACCAACTTAAAGCGACAGCATAGGTGCTGTCGTGTTTCGTTTGTGAGCGCGAGATCGAAGGACCATTGATACAAGAGTGACAGTTATCGTGGTGTGTGAACCTTACACTACCACGATGACTGTCATGCCTTTTACGTGCCCAAGCGTGGCGTAAACAAGTATCTCACTAGGTCGCATTGGGTGGGTGAACATAGTGCATTGTCTGCATTCACAATGAGTATGGTGACCACAGGTCTTGGATTCTGTTTATGCTTTCCATCAAACGGGGTAGCCGTAAAACAAGTTACGTTGGCAGGTTAAAAGTTATTGCTAAAGCTAAACTACTTACTACGAAAATGTTGAATTTAAAGCGAATTTTTATAACGGGCATCTATCTTCTGGATGTTGACATAAAAGTTTCATTGTAACGGATGAAATAAAGTTACATAGCTTGAGCTGCCGTGTAACGTAGAAACCACTTAATTATCGTAATTATTTAAACTATTACATTAAAATAGATACTGAATTTCATACGTTTGATAGGTAAGTCGCTAAAAGTCTTTATTTCTTTTATTAGATCCACTATCTAGCTAAGTTCGTAACATTATTCTAAATACAATTTCATCATCATCATCATATCAGCCAGAAGACGTCCACTGCTGGACTTAGGTTTTCCTTAAGGTTCTCCACAACAGCCGGTCCCGTGCCACCTCCATCCAGCAGCTTCCAGCGACCTTCACTAGGTTGTCGGACCACCTTGTGAGGGATCTACCAACGTTGCGTTTCCCAGTACGCGGTTATCACTCCAGAACTTTATGTCCCCATCGGCCATCGTTGCTGCGTGTAATTTAAACCGCCCACTGCTACATAAGTTTAGCAATTTTACTGGCAATATCGGTGACCTTGGTTCGTCCGCGGACCTCCTCATTCCTGATTCAATTATATTAATATAAATATAGAAAGTGTAACTCGGTGATATTAACTTAAAATTAATAAATTATTCTCAATCTAACTTGAGTTAAGGTTATTCGATATATTAACATTATAATAAGCCATAAACCTAACCTTCTTATGGACACAAAATATGTCATGATCTGGACTTGTCTTAAGCTTAGTAAAATTCAACAAATAGTAGAGTTCAATCACGTTGTCTATTGCATAAAAAATTTAAATAAAAATCACAAATTTTGAGTAAAAATAGTTAGGAAGTTAGGGAAATAAATTTCATAAAAGGAACTTGAAGAAGGTAAAACTAAGAGCACCTGATGCTTGTTTTCCCAACTATACCTAAATCATCTCCTAACTAGGAGTCCCTTAACGTAGGTACCTCTAAATACAAACTATTTCCAATTTCGTTTTCACTATGCTAAGTGACACCTAAGTCAGGTATTTTCTTCTATTATTGATGTCCAAAATCGTAAATTTGTGCAAGTATATTTTTTATTTTTTGTTATATTAAATTAATAAAATTATTATTATCGCTAAATAATGAGTTTATTATGCGAAATAAAATATTTTTATTATGTATTATTGAATTTAATTACTATTTTTGTAATTTCTGCGAAATCCAATCTGAAATTCAGCGTTTCAAAATATCAAACTGAAAACTGACAAACATAATATACTAAGTGGCACACCGGTCATAAACCTTTGTGGTCATAAAGTAAATATTACACCTAAACCTACATACTAATACATATTAACTTATTCTAAAGACAAAATTTTACGAAAAAAGTGAAAATATTATCAAGACTACATTGTAATATTTAATCATTTATTATTATGTATAAACTAAAACTAACCTAAATTAATAATCATGATTTGTAAAAAAACTAGGATTATTTATCGTCTCAAAAAACAATAACTCCTCTATTTCAAGAATTTCAAATAAAACATGAGTCTAGTTGCTTTGTTACGTTGTCAGGGGTTGCTTAGGTGGTCAACATTCGGGTGCCTAAATTTTGAGAGTTATCTAAATACTTAGGTGCCCCATAAAGGTTAGTGAAATCGGAGTATCACTAAGGGTTACGTAACTTTTTTAGAGTGGCCCCTAAAATTTAGAGGATGTTGGTGAAAACGGGCATAAGAGTCGTCTCAAATGATGTGCGACATCTGATATTTAGTCTACAGGCTTATTGATCCCCTTGCATCCTATAACACATTTCCATCCCATTTTACAAAACCTCACTTATAGATTACATCAAAATGAGAGAGAAAATGTAGGACATCAGCAAAATGAGGTCGAATCTTAGTCACACCAACGTTTGCTCAAGAACTAGCAATGACGTTATATACCAGTGTTTTTTCGATCACATAGATAAATTACACACTGATGAAATCTAGAGACTTTCGCAATCTCACGTAAACATCAAACTTATACCTAGTTTAAGCAATAATAAAAATATTTAGGATATCTAACACAAGTCACAGTCAAGTCACACATCTAACACTAGTCACAAACTAAGCAGAACTTCTACTATGGGTACTAGACAGCCGATGTAAGTACACATATATTTTTTTTTTTCTAAATATATACATGATATAAATAAAAGACATGAAACTCCAAGACAAATATTTTCAGATCATACAAATATTGACTTCGACTCGGGAGTTAAACCCAAAGTCTCAAGCACAGCAGTCGCATCCGCTACCAATATGCCAGCGAGGCAGTCGAGAGTAACATAAACGCGTTAACAGTGTCAACTGTTAATACTGCATGAGCTTTACGAATGTCTTTTTAAAATTCACAAAATTTAACCTTTGTAAAGCTATACTTCGGCACAAACAACCCAGTTCGACTGAAATGATTCCATGGCTTTAAAGAAAACTGATAAGCAATTCTTTTGTTTCTTTTAAATGAGTCTGTGTAGCAGACACCCATAGGTGCCAAGAATCCTTTGCCCCCAGTTGCCTCAGTTGTCCCCTATATGATAAAATAAACAAAAATGGCTGTAGTATGAATAAAAAATTAAAACCTCGTCTCGCAACTGTCATCATAACAACTCCAACACCGGGTTGTCATCACAAGGTGAGGAGATGCATCGGCATAGCTAAAAGTGCAATCTCTGACCTGCCAGGATATGAAAGGACTGTAACATCTCAAGAAGGACAAAAATAAAACTGGTAAACCCTCGTCTTTCCCATATTCTTGAACAGTGACCAGAAGTAGATTCTAAAAACTGTCGATCGCAAGTGCATTGATTCCTTCTACATAAGTGGCTGGATGAAACCGTTGCAAATACCCTGATTAGCACACAACGCATCCATCCTAAAGGAACTGGATATTCGTGAGCGCCTATCGTCCCTATGCCTCTGTAGAATCCACTAATACTGTGGTCACATTACGAGGAGAGATGGTACTGCCTTCTTTGCTCGCTATTTCGAATGATGTTGATGAGAGAGATCTAGGGAAAAGATCCAGAAGCCATAGCCCATTGCGCTGGAGAGACAAAGTTTGTTCTACTCTCAGCATTACGATCCATGCTAACAGGTGGTATTCTACGAGTGATAGTATTCACAGAATGGCTCCAAGTAGGGGTCATTACCCTCAGGATTAACTGCACGAATGGCGTAGTGGTTTAAACGGCCAACGGTCGGTTGAGGGTTCAAATCCCACATGGGACAACACTTTGTGTGATCCACAAATTGTTGTTCTGAGTCTGTTGGTACTTTGTGCCCGTTTCATTAACAGTGTGGGAGTTGTTTTTAATATAATAATAAAAAAATTGAGGTTAACAAGACGAGGAGGATCGTAGCTGTATTGCGTACCCTTATGTAGTATGTCTATACTCACGACCTCCAGCTTAGCAGTGAGAGTGTCTAACCACTAGATCAATAGACCTGCTGATATACATTGATATGGTATATACATAATAATATAAATCTAATTTATAGCTGAGCAGTCTTATAATTTATTGATTTTTAAAGTATTTTCATGTTCAAGAGGAAACAATGATACTTACTACTGACTTAATTTAAAAAAAGATTTTTTCAAAGATTTCTGCTAACTTTATTTATCGCTACAAATCTGTTGGCTTTTAAAAAGAAAAAAGTAGAAAGAAATTTGTAAAAGAAACAAATTTTCATTTGAACATCCTGAAAATAATAAAATGAATTATTAATTTAAAAGTTTATTTTACTTTTATTTTAATTTTATTTTCAATCATCTTGGGACTGGTTACTCGGTCTGTCAATCATGGAATTGACATTTATAACAAACTAGCTTACCCCGCGAACTCTGTTCCAAATTTTTTTTTCAATTAAACCCGTTCTAACGGGATAAAAAGTATCCTATGTCCGTCTCCTGGTCCTAAGCAACCTCCCTACTAATTTTCAGCTAAATCTATTCTTCCGTACTTGAGTTATAAGTGGTGTAACTAACAGCGCTTTCTTTTATATATATAGATAGATGAAACGAACTTACTTTCCAGCGTTTGATGGAGTTACATATGGGTATTATTTATGACTAACGTATTCATCGAAATGAATCAAAATAGATTCAAACTCGAGGTGACTACATCATTTTGTTTCTGAGAATCTATGACTACCTTCCAACATCAAACCCTGACCCTGGATACTTTTCAAGACTACAGTACTCGTCAAGAAATCAAAGTAGCCCAAACTCGATGAGGTTATGTCGCTTTATAAAGGAGTTCCTGTGAACAACTTACAGTTCCATCATCAGACTCTGAATATCATCTAAAGCATATTTTTACCAGGTTTACCACGCTGATTGCAGCATGAACGGGCTGGTTCGTCCGGGGCAGTACTACCCTCCCACAGAAAACCAACCAAAAGCGACAGCATACATGCTGTCGTGTTTCGTTGGTGAGTGCGAGACCAGAGGCCCATTGATGCAAGGGTAACAGTCGTCGTGGTAAGTGTGTGCAATACAATGCTACGATGACTGTCATGTCTTTTAGATCCCCAAGTGAGGCGTAAAAAAGCGTGATAGGCCGCCATAGTGTGGGTCACCATACTGCATTGTCAGCATTCGCAATGAGTATGGTGACTATGAATTTTGGATTCTATTCATGCTTTCCATCAAGCAGAGTAGAGTCACTTTGGCAGGATATTAAAATAAAAATAAAATAAAAAATAAAGACCAAGTACTCGACAAGATGAATCATATGAGTTTAATTCGATGGGGTTGCGTTGTTTCATTACTATCATCAGATCAGGTTCATGTCATTATAATATTACATTGTCACGTGATCCGAACAAACATACACATACTTACATATATTGCAAGTTAAATCAAAGCATGAAATTATTTCCTTTGTAGCCTTTTCTACTATTAGACGGTATTATAAAGATCCATGTAAAATATTCCAATACTACAAATTTCAGCATTAAATTCAGATGGCCTTGTTGTAAAAATATCTGTAGTGTATATTATTCTTGTATTGTTATAGTATGTATGCTGTTAGTTTGTTATTATGATGTAATGGGTATCCTAAAATAATGTAAAAGTGAAAATCGCTGTCAAATTTTTGGGGGAACGTGTTTTCTTATGTTAGAAAAACAATCAAGCGGACGTATCCTCATCTGGTGAGTGCATACTGCTGTTCAAGACGCTTGAAGTTCAAGAGACACGAGTGTACTACCACCTTTTGGGTGGGTTTTAGAGGGTACACTCCACATGGTAACCTCACTCAAAAACAGAGAAAAATGCCTTATACATTTTACGCCTTTTCTAAATATGCATAAAAACGAATGTTTGAAAACAAAGACGCAACCCGTTTTCTCTGCACATCACTTGCTTCATATGACCTTACGATGACAAACTTGTGGTAAGCTACCATAACACAAAATGATTTATGAGGCCACATGTCGGTAAAGCGTGGGTTTGAACTAAATTATTAAAACACTAAGAATTATTAACTGTTGTGTTAAAGGTTTATCATTTGGCATTTCTGAAGACTGTCAATTCATTTATGACATTTCATTGACAAAATATCCTATATATTTTGGCAATGAAATGTTGGGCCAACAATTGGTTAACATTTGTAAAAATCGTATTAAGAAAACCATTTGATATTATTAAAAAAGATTGTTTGTTCACAAGAAAGAAAATTAGTTGGAATTTATTTTTCAAAAATTACACCACTTAAATGATCAATGCCCTTATCTAAGCGAGCATCGAAATTTTCGAATACTCGTCGGCAAAGAGACCGCGAGATCGCCGACGTCTCGATGTCTCTCACGATGACGTGATGCAGACATGATTCTTCAAATAACCACATAAAAAGAAGTCTGCTGGGAGTAGATTTGGACTTCTGGGTATTCATGGAATGTTGCCTCGTCTGGAAATCAGCTTTGCCGGAAACATGTATTTGACCAACAACAGGGACTCGTTAGATGTGTGAAAAGTGCTCCATCTTAGTCAGCAATTGTAGTAGTACTGTTCCAAGAACTCCCGTAACATGTTTGCACGGGATGTAAAATTCAAATGTAAACAAATTCTTGGCCCACCCTATATTTATTAAACTAAAAGTAGCCTACAGCTCTCAGAGATGTTAACCTTTCTAACAGTGTAAGAATTCTCAAAATTGATTCAGTAGTAACAGAGATTATCTCGATCATAAAAACGCTTTGTGTGCCTCTTTATATTATTTGACTAGATATTTAATTATAAATTAATGTGAGCAAAGACCGTTCATAATTTAATATTTACATTCCAGTTTCGTCAAACACCATAACTGGTACCCATCATCAAAAAAATCACTTTTACTTTGAAAATGATGAATGTACGAGTATATTATAGTAAAGGAAATATTAAATATGTTACTACGTGATACTCGTTAAAAAAATCATCAATATCAATAGCTTTAATTAATTCACTGTTCCTTAGAAATGAGATTTTGGCTTACTATACCACACTGGCTGGCGTTATTTTAAGGGTTTGTTCCAAGTTTTCCTGTCCTAATATAAAATAACGTAATTCTTGTAATAGTTCGAGAAAAATTACGCCTGCTAAAGTAACATCTAAGTCATTTAAAGTTATCAGTACGTAACATGAATTGTAAGGTAGATATACATCTGCTCTCTTCTGGGTCAAGGTTGATCGTACATGCGAACATAATTTTGCTCTACGTCCGTTCGTCCGCAAGTTTCGTCACGGTGACATACCACAAGGCTTGGTACAATGATGTAAGTGTATGTTCAAACTTCGTGAGTTTTAAAGTTGAATACTTCAGAATGAGATTACTTAAAGTGTATTCGGAATTCCGTTGGTTTATTCTTTTTAAGAAATTGCCTCCAGCTAGGGACATATTGGACATTTTCTCGCTATATCTTTGCCCTTTTTGAGATTTTTTACCAGGAGAAAATACGGCTTACAATCATTATATGCATTAGCTGCTCCCAAACCAGACAGTACTTAGTGTAAGACTACGCAGATACAAAACGCCAAAAAAACAAATACAAACACAAACTTTAACTTTACATTTTACAATTTTAGAATGTCTTGTGATGTTTAAAGTAATGTCTTTTTTTATTTCAAGAGCCTACCAAAGTGACTCTACTCTACCTGATGGAAAGCATGAATAAAATCCATAAGTTGTAGTCACCATACTCATTGCGAATGCTGACAATACAGTACAGCGACCCACACTATGACGGCCTATTAAGATGCTTTTCTACACCTCACTTGGGGACGTAAAAGATATGATAGTCATCATAACATTGTATTGCACACACTTACCACGACAACTGTCACCCCTGCATCAATGGGTCTCCAGTCTCAAACAAGGTTTAGAAAGGCTTCAAGAAATGTTTAGGTTTACCTCAAAAGTGTTTACGGTAAAAAAATTGATTTAGTTGTATCTGAAGAGGTACAAGTGCGCGTCTAGCCTCTGAGGGCCGCCACTACCTCCAAAATTATCTTTAAGTCACTTCGTAAAATGCAACGGAATAAACGTTTAATCGATTTTCTGTGAAGCCGTGCTGCTCCAATCGTTCCGGCTTTTACTGCAGCATGACTCTACGACAAGTACCACCTTAAAGACATTTCTTAGGACACTAGACTTTGTATATATTAAGAGCCTGTCAAAGTGACTCTACTCTGCCTGATGGAAAGCATGAATAGAATCCAAGAGTTGTGGTCACCATACTCATTGTGAACGCAGACGATGCAGTATGGTGACCCACACTATGGCAGCCTAGTGAGATCCTTTTTCACACCCCGCTTGAGGACGTAAAAGGCATGACAGTCATCGTGGCAGTGTAAGGCTTACACAGTTACCACGATAGCTCTCACCCCTGCATCTATGGGCCTCCGGTCTTGCACTCACTAACGAAACACGACAACACGGATGCTGGCGCTTTAGGTTGGTCTCCTGTGAGAGGGTAGTACTGTCCCGGTCGAGCCGACCCGCTTGTGCTGAAATCAACGTGGCTCTGCTACCTATCTTATTTCTATATTTAGATGGCCTATTCTTTGACCACACCTTGACACTTATACATTTATAAATAGTTTATTTATATAATTTAGTTCTATTATCTAAAGATATAGACAAGACGTAATTACTCATGCGGTACAATTTTCCACATTCGTGACTACTACCCACTAAGTGAATAATATCAAACAGTTACATATACACGTATTATATTATATTATGCTATATTAGATATTATTATTTCACGCTGTGAATATTATAGTACTTATATTATAACTTCACGCTAGTTAACAGTAGTAACACGTGTTAAGTTGTGATGTCTACTTTTCATTATCATCATCATCATCATCAACAACCTTTTACAGTCCACTGCTGGCATAGGCCTCTCTTTAGCAAGGAAGTTTTGGCTTACTATACCACGCAGGCCAAACGGGTTGGAATAGGGTTTGTTTCACGTTTGCGAGGTGGGCCCCGATCTGTCGGACGCCCAATTTGGTTTTCGGGCGGGGCGTTCGACGGTCGATGCTGTGCTGCGCCTGAGGGCCGTTACCGAAGAGGCAGTGAGCTGTGGCGGCGTGCTGTTGGCGGTGTCGTTGGACATCGCCAACGCATTTAATAGTCTGCCATTTAGTTGCATCAGGGAAGCACTCCACTACCACGGGGTGCCAGAGTACCTGAGGCGACTTGTGGCAGACTATCTTGAGGAGCGTACCGTCGTATACGAGGACCGAGATGGTATTCTGAGGCGGCGGCCCATGTCGTGCGGTGTTCCACAGGGGTCCGTCCTCGGACCACTCCTGTGGAATATGGGATACGACTGGGCCCTTCGAGGTCGTCTTCCCCCCGGGCTGGGCGTAATTTGTTACGCCGATGACACATTGGTCACGGCCCGGGGGGCGAACTTTCAGGAGGCGGCGCGCCTGGCCACCGTGGGAGTCTCTTTGGTGGTCGGGCGCATTGAGGCGCTGGGTTTACGGGTGGCCCTAGATAAGACGGAAGCCCTTTTGTTTCATGGGCCCCGTCGTGGTCCACCCCCTGGTGCCTCTATCGTAGTCAATTCGGTCCTCGTACCGATTAAGGCCCAGATGAAGTATCTGGGCCTGATCCTCGACGGCAGGTGGCTCTTCGACGAGCACTTCCGACAGCTTACTCCAAAGCTGGTCGGCGCTGCTTCTGCTCTTGGGCGACTTTTGCCCAATTTGGGTGGAGCCAGCGTCGCGACGAGACGGCTATACACGGGGGTTGTCCGGTCAATGGCACTGTATGGTGCACCGGTGTGGGCGGCGGCTCTGACCGCCCAGAATAGGGCTCGCCTCTGGCGCCCTCAGAGGATATTGGCGGTTAGAGCCATACGCGGTTACCGCACCGTATCGACGGAGGCGGCGTGCGCGTTGGCCGGAACTCCCCCGTGGGATTTGGAGGCGGAGGTGCTCGCTGAAGTTTATCGGCGAACGGCAGACTTTCGGGTGGGTAGCGGCATTCGGCCCCCGCCCGAACAGATACGCGAGTGGCGAGAGGCCGCTCGTCGAGCCACGATGGCTCGTTGGTCGTCCCGGCTGGAGGCTCCACGTGCTGGCTTTGCCGCCGTGGAGGCTCTCCAGCCGGTCATCGCCGAGTGGGCAGGGCGGCAGCACGGGACCCTTTCCTTCCGACTGACGCAGATTCTTTCCGGGCACGGTTGCTTCGGGAAGTATCTGCACTCGGTCGCCAGGAGGGAATTGAGTCCCGCCTGTCACCACTGCGACTGCAGTGAGGATTCGGCTCAGCACACGCTAGCGGTTGTTGTTTGCTAGCGGGCGGCGCAGCGTGGGGTCCTCACTGCAGTTATTGGAGGAGATCTCTCGCTACCGGCCGTAATACGCTCCATGGTCGGTAGCGACAGTTGTTTTACCGCGGTCGCAACCTTCTGCGAAGACGTAATTTCGCGGAAGGAGGCGGCGGAGAAGGCCCGGGAGGACAATATCCACTCGGACCCAATTCGCCGCCGGCGAGCCGGGCGGCGGAGGCGCGCATACCAGCGCCTCATGCCGCCTTGAGTGTGGCCGCGGGTGGACGGGACGGGTTTTCCCCTCCATCCGCTACAATGGCCAGCCGCGAGGAGGCGACGTCCGCGTGTGCCGTACGTCGCCTAAAATAGAGAGTTTACTCATAGATGGTGCCTGCATTAGCGGGCAGGCGCTGGGAGGGATCCGGATGTCGTAATAACAACTGTTCCCGGTCCCTCCTATGTCAGGCGCAGAGTGGCACACCGTGTGGTTTTAGTCGGTCCGATTCCGACACACCACCCCGCCGTAAACCCCGGTGGGGTGACGGCCCGAGGGGGTTTCCACAGGTTAAAAAAAAAAAAAAAAAAAAAAGGGTTTGTTTCACGTTTTCCTTCTCTTTGTAATGATGTTGTCTTGCATATTTGGTTCCCTTAGTCGCCTTTTACGACACCCACGGGATGAATAGGGGTGGTAACTCTTAATCCGTCACCACACGGACTCATACTAACTATCTACTTTTCATATTAACATAATTCTAGTAAGAAAATTTTTCTATTTTGTAGCTTGTTCTAATTATTAAATCTCTAGAATAATCAGTAAGATTTTAAAAATAAGTTTCGTGTGTAGTATTACAAGGTACCGAAGGTTATGTAACATCGCGCTAAGGCCCTTAGAAGCAAAGCAGTGACTGTACACACCAGCAAAACTGTAAGTGGCGACGTATAGAACAGATTCTAATATTACAAATACGATGAAAGTTTTGTTTGACGCTGTTTCTGCATGATTAAATACATTGTCAACTTAATAGCTTTGATAGATTAATAGGCATGGATAGACTGAGATATATAAATCGTACTGTTTAATGGCAATAAAAATCTGTAAGTAATTTTGTGAATATGAATAATTTTTTTATTAAGTTGATTAATAGCAAAAACTGAGTGGAAGTTTACAAAAAGGAAAATTACTGACCTATCGTAACGTACAACTGTGTATAATTAACATTTATTGAAACAATTATTCAGATATATTCACATTTATAGACTGCACGATTGGCCTAGTGGTTTAAGCGGTCGCCACACCGCACTCCACTTCGCTTAGTGTTGTGAGTTCAAATGCTTCATGAGACAACACTTTGTGTGATCCACAAATTGTTGTTCTGAGTCTGGGTGTTCTTTGTGTCCGTTTCTTGTATATTTGTAAAGTCCCTCGCGACACAAGATTGATTCCTAAAGCGGGTGTTGTCTTTTTTTGA
Organism: Hypercompe scribonia; assembly: GCA_949316085.1. NCBI lineage: Eukaryota > Metazoa > Arthropoda > Insecta > Lepidoptera > Erebidae > Hypercompe > Hypercompe scribonia. The sequence goes on along the minus strand of OX438967.1, from coordinate 3,409,491 downwards.
AAAAAAAGTCATCATCTAGTTACAGTCACTTGAAGCTCATTCATTGCAAAATGAAAACATTGGTTGTCTTAACTATAATAACCGCAATTAAACAAACAAAATACAAAACCATTGTTTGATTCAGTGCACATTGCCCGGATTTTAAAGCCGTGAGACTTTTCTTAACAAGCAGACATAAAGGTTACCTAATTGTACAACTTAAAATAGACACAAATTACGTTTGTATATGTAATTATTAAGTTGTCAAAATTTGTCACAATTATGATTGTATATATTAATGTTTGCCTCGTAACGTTATGTGAATTTATTTTAGACAATTGTATTTTTTTTTGTTACTTCTAATTTAGGCTTATAATGATATAATACACACTTGATATGAGTGTCAAATTATTTATAACTGTAATTACACTCGAAATCAGTTAAAACTATTAGACTATCTATCATTACACTACTAGGTTTAAAAACCTTTTTCCGCTGGGTGACTTTTGTCGTCATAACTTTTCTGTTTTCTGTGTTCGCAATATGTAATATTGCCAGGGATGTGACTTACCAGGTTACCTGCCAGACGAGAAAACAGAAGAAAGTAAAGAGTAAGAAAAGCGGCCTGGTCTACACAGGAATGTTTACAGACACGGCAAGTCTTAGACAAGGAAACGGGATTACATTAGTTGTCTCAAAGAAACTAATAAGATAACTAAATAGACGCGCCCTATGAATAGATCAGCTATTAGCTATAGAACAACAGTTAAAAAGGCTTTTAACTTAATTTTAAAGGTTTCCGAGTCAATAGTATTTAAAGAAACAACTTACTTCGTCAGTTCGTACGTCAACGTAGTAGAATGTGATACTTTGCCGAAACATTGCCTATATACCTTCACGATATTAGATGTATACTTCAATATCGTGAAGATATAGAAACAAAAGCCATTAAAACGCATATATGACATTATGAATGTCACATGAATGACCATCAAATATTTTTTTGATTGGTGTGCAATAAGCTATTCTTCTTAAAGATCTTTAAATTCACACTAAGACTGAAACTCATTTCACAAATCAAAGTAGTCACTAATTCTAAAATAAATAGTTAAATATTTTATTTTGAGCAAAAATTATACTGACGAGTGCGCAATATAAGAGTCGTGACCCCGCCCTTTCTTTCACGGTCTTGAAGAGCTAACATTGCGGGCTCATTTACGAAATTGTACGATGACACGACTTTTTAAAGTAAACGAAGATTCACTTTTATGCTCCACGTTTGGATATCTATGTACTTAAAAAGATACTTAATACAAAATAATAAAGCTAAAATTTCTGTTTGATGCATGTTTTTATAGTAAAGCCTAGTATATAAATAGCAGTTAAGAAAGTGTGACCTAGTTGTAACGTTACGCAATTGAGGTTGAAGTGAAGTTATTGTAAAGAAGTGGACAGTGCTGGGGAAGTATGGGAAGGTAAATAGTGAAACTGGGCAATGGGACTAAGTCTGTCTGAATAACTTGGCATCTAGTACCCCTACGTCCACCTTGTGCTGGGTTAGGCCACTACGATAGAAGTAAAAAGTAACTACGTATGTAAAACTGTGTATATACAATAGTATTTTCTCCTTATTAAATTTTTTTCTTCTCCAGCATGTTTCTCGCTGTCTAAAATGTTAACTTACTTATAAACTAAGTGGTGTGGGGACCTGGTTACCTGTAACACAGGTATTTTATACCTATCATAGGCACCAGTCTCTCACAAAATGTGACTCCTGATTCAACTGTAATATTATAGTAAGAACTATTTTTGTGAAGAGAAAATGAAATATTTATTTGTGAAGTATTTTCTTATTTATTCTTGTCTGATATTTCCTGGACGATGAAGAACATCTCACATTACCGATATTGTTTATCGTCCAAGGAGTATTAAAGTAATATTGTGTTTTATATCAACAAAATATTGTGATATTCGATAAATTGAAAGTTCAATTTGATATGGAGTTTAAACCTCAAGTAAATAGAAAAACACACTCAATTAGAGAATAATCTTACAAATCATTAGCGTAGACTTTATTATTCTCTTGAACCTAGGTTTAATTTTATTTCATCACATGTTATTTTTTCATTTTAAACAATTTTTTGAGCAATGAATACAAACAAACTCATTCTCTCTCAATTTATAGAGTTAATGAATGATAAATGCTAATGAAAGCGACACATTGCAACGAATACAATAATTGTTACATTGAATGAAATCATCTGTAAGTGTTTGTGGCTCGCCTTTCACTTAAACTAAAGTGCTCTTTCCTTATATAGCCTTTTTGTTCAAGTTAAAGACGACTCAAATATTTCATTCCATTGTATATGAGTTCATTTTAACTCATATGCAATGGTAATAATTGTACTCACATTTCGTAACAAAATTTTTTTCGTTCTTCGTTCACTATCACAAATAGTCATGACACATAGGGATAACTAAACAGAGTACATATAAACACTCGAAGATATTGACGTACTTAAGTATTGTATAAGTCCATACTTCATTCAGATTTTACAAGTCATGAATTAAAATCCCAAAAATAACTACGAGCGGTCATTAAAAAACAGATTTGAACTTGAGACCTACCACGGATTGGTACTAATAGCTTATTATATAATCGCGAGTCTAAATAAATAAATATTTTACCTATAGGTAAGTAGTAGATTGTTTATCTTTGAATTATGATTACAGAGCAATGTTCAGTAACTTAAATGAGAATCGAAGACTTGCTCTTTAGATATTAAATTGGATTAGGTACTTACAACTGCTTTTAACTGCTTTAATGGCGTAGTGACCGGACCAAATGTTCGTACGATCTGCAAATATTTGTTTCGAAGTTTGGGCGTTTTCTATGTATAATATGTATGTATTTAAAAAAACAAGTATATAAGTATTCTGTCAGTCAGTCTAGTTATCATAGTACAAGCTCTGCTTCGTTTGAAACTAGATGGCGTTGTGAGTTAAATGTCTGAAATATTTATTAAAAAAAATGTGCTGGTAGCTCAGTAATAACTGTACAGGTTTACATATTCAAAGTTAAGTAATTGACTGGATTACTTCTTAACAAATTAAGTTCAATTTGTACCTCGGCTAGCGCATTAAGCGGTCCAGGTTGCCATACGATCATATTCTTTGGTAATCGTTACGATAGGATGGAATCCAAAAAAAAAGTCTAAAAGTATTTTGATATCGCCTGTAATAGTATTTGGGTTGTGGAGGTCTGATGGCAGCAGAAGCAGACTTGAAGTCGACATCAATTAAATTTAAAAAAAAAAGAAGACTGAGGGAATTTTTTTTGTTGACAATTAATGGTTTTCTAAATTTTAATAGCGTGTTATGGAATTGAATTGTAAAAACATTTCAGACACTAAACTGTTTTAGCATAAAACAAATGATATTGTCTATCAAATTAATATAATTATTCGAATATTTAGTTGTTATATCATTATCAATAGCTTTTAACAGTCAACTATTGGATTTAAACCTCTTTTTTCAAAGAAGGTTTGGAATATATTGTTACTTAATTTAACAAACTACATTTAGACTTACACTTATGTACTTGGTTATGTACAATTTAACGTTTTTTGCGATATAAGTATACATACAAATGGTCATCCATGGTAACAGAAAACAGACACCAACATTATCAACAAGAGGTTTAAGTAATTTACTGCTGGATAAAGATTTTTCTTCGAAAGAAGATAACATATGTACATACACATATAGAGACGTCGAGATACATATATTAAACGCCCAATTTTCGCCAGTGTTTTGGTCTCACGTAATAGGTAGCTAGCCTATTGCCGCTAGCAGGAATGTTTTGTTTGCTACAGCCTCGTCCATCGATTAGCAAGTGCACCACTTGCAGATGAGGTTGACTTGGGGCCCTAAGTTCTTATTACGAATCCTATACACCCTACGTAATAAGATTTTGGCCTAATAAACTACGAGTCAGGCGTGGTTGATATAGGTTTTGTTTCAAGTTTTCCTTCTCCTTGTGGTCCTCTTTTCCTGCGTAGTTTACTGCCCTACTCAACTCTTAGGATATCCACATAATGAATAGGGGTGGTAACACTCTGTCTTCTTAATTCATCATTAGATAGATTAGATAATCGAACAGATATCACACTCGAAAAAATTACCAAGAGGCTACCGTTAGTTGCACTCGTGATTACTAAATGCTAGTCGAAGCTCGAATATACTTGAATACAATTGTTTACATTTAAACTAAATCTACAGTTTTACCTACTCTCCTCAACACAACTATTGAAAGATTAGATAAAACAATTAATGTAGGTAATAAAACATTAAACAAAATTGTGCGTATGTGAAACGGATCTTGATGTGTTCGTGACAACCACAGCTTGTTAGTAAATGTACATACAACGATTGTAAAAAGAAACATACGATTCACAAGTATGTGTTACAAAGGTACATAAGAACAATTTAAGTAGTGTGCCAGAAATATCGATAAAAATTGTTTAGTCTATCAGTCAGTCTAGTTATCGTAATACAAGCTCTGCTTCGTTTGAAACTAGTTGGCGTTGAGTGTTAATGTCTGAAATATTTATTTTAAAAAAAATATGCTGGTAGCTCAGTAATAACTGTACAGGTTAACATATTTCAAAGTTAAGTAATCCAGTCAATTTCAAACCAAACAGTCAGCGGCAAGTACATTAAGCAGTCCAGGTTGCCATGCGATCATATTCTTTAGTAATCATTACGGTAAAATGGAACCCAAAAAAAAGTCTAAAAGTATTTCGATATCGCCTGTGATAGTATTTGGTATATAAAAATGGTAGATAAAAATTGTTTAAAATTGATTACTATAAATAACAACAAATAAATACTTTGGACATCTGACACATAACACCATCTAACCACAAACTAAGCAGAGCTCGTTGACTGATAGAATACGTATAAACTTCCATTTTGTAAATACATATATATTTTACATAAAGAATATCCAAATTCCGACCCCAATGGATACAGATTATAGCTTATTATAGCAGATTAGAGCTTATTAGTAATAAACAAAGAGAAGTTGCTTCTTCTTCCTATAAACACCATCTGGAAAACGAAGAAAAGGATCTTCAAAGCTTTTAAAGGATGGGATAAAATGCTTAAAATTTTATAGATTTCCTCACAAATGTACTTACAAGGATGGATTTTAATATGAAGTAGCCATAGTATATAGTGTAAATCTAGTATTGATTTTCATTCAAAGATGCAGTTTTTGAACTTTTTAGAAATAATGAGCATAAAATCACTTTGAAGTCAGGCAGCGAAGAGAGGCTCATAGTTTTTTGGTTATGGTCACCACAATGCTGTATAAGAACGCAAGCCGTAGCGACACGTTATTTATTATAGTTAAAAATAATGTGGCTAACGTAGAATCATTAAATAGCGCAAATTAGTTTGTTTTTTAGTCAATGACTATTTTTACTTTGACAAATAAACAAAAAATGAACACAAAATGAACACTATTATCATGTTACAACACGAACTCAAACAGTGCGCGGGCGACCTTCGATTTTAGCTAAGTTGAGGCAAGTGTCCGCAAGCTTGCACCACATCTTGCAACACGAGGTAGGAACGTCATAGACCGGATATATGTTGCTCGGAACGGGTTCTTAGATATCTTTCGCAGAAGACTAGTTTGGGTAAACTATTTTAGTAGTTATTGCACACGTTAGTTACTAAGTTTTTATGAACAAAAGGATTGACTTTACAATACATCAATGTTCTTTAAACTAGAATATTGACATCCCGACAAAATTCATCTCACTCATTACCTCTCACCAATTATTAAATTAATCGTTCGTTTATGTCATGCATAGTGCATGCACGCAAAAGATTTAAATATTATGTTATTTTTCCTTATTAATCATAATAAGACCACACCCACACAGTGCGGCAACCTACACAGAAGACATAAAAGTATATTAGCCCCCTGTGTCTAGCATTCTTGGATTTCGAGAAAGCCTTTGACTCGATCGAGATCTAATTTGCTCTGAAGTCCCTGCAGTATTGCCAAGTAGACTGGCGATATATCCAAGTCTATGAGATGCCTTTATGAAGCCGCCTCTATGTTTTTCCAAGTAGAGAATCAACAAACTAGGTACATACGGTAGCATCGCGAAGTGAGACATGGGAACATTATTTCCCCGAAATTGTTCTTCACAAATACAATGGAGGACTTGTTCAAGATATTGCACTGAAAAGGATGTGGCATCAACGTCAATGGCAATTACGTCTCTGACTTACGATTTACAGACAACATCGTCATTATGACGGAGACGTTGCAGGACTTACGATAGATGCTGTATGACCTGGCTGACCCTACTGCACCAATCGGCTTACGGATGAACTTGAATAAAACCAAGGTCATGTTCAATGAACATACACTACCGGAACCGGTTGCGGTATACGGTGCCGTTCTCGAAGTGGCAGTGTGGTGGCCATATTACCCACAGAAGCGACAGCCGTTGGAATAAACGTGTTCTTGAGTGGAGACTGTGTCTCGGCAAACGTAGATTGAGACGTCCACAGGCTAGGTGGAGTAATGAATTGCGTAAAGTGGTTGGTAGAAACTGGACACTAGAAGTCGAGGATTGAACCAAGTAGCACGCAAGTGGAAAGGTTTTTGTGCAGTAGTAGAGTGTGATATGCTGATAACTTAATACAGGTGATTATGATGGTGAATATCATCAGTCTGTATTATGATTTAATAGTTATAACAGTTATAACAAAGATTATTATATCTAATTATTTAAATAAATTTTGTTAAATTATTATGAATGGTCATACCCTTTAAACTCTGAAATTCGTAAAGTTTGTCAAAGCACAATTTTCTGTATTAACGAATAAGGTAGGCCTCTTTCAAACTGAGAGAAGGTTCGTGAACAATGGCGGGACAGTTGATATACAAGGCTAACATAATTTAATACTCATCATTACAGGCAATATTAAAATAGAGGCATTACGACAACGCACATCGCCGCACTTACAAAATAATATAAAGCGCGTTCATCTAATCGGTTGCGATATGTTTAGTAAAGGTTATTTAAGTAAAGACACTACACTACTTGTGGTGGACGTGTTTACTTAGACCGTGACCTAATTATTTTATTTTACGTGTGTATATGTTTATGAGAAATACGAATTTACTATTTAGAAGAGGAATTCTGCTTAAAGAAACGGTTTGACAGTCAACGGAATGATATTTGAAAGCATAAGTAAGTGTTTGTGTGGTGGTAAGCTTAAACAAGAAGTCATATCACTTGATATAATGTGACTACCGCAGGACGTGAGCATCTGCAACGCAAGAAGCATAAGTGTTATTGAAAATTGAAAAATGAGGGTTCTATGCTCTGTAGAGATAATCTCACTCACTCTGCGTTAAGTAACAAAAGAATTACATTTGAAAATAGAAGTGCATGTTTAGAAACTTAAACTTGACTTAAGGTTTGATTGTAGGATGTGAGAACATCCTCAGTCGCAGGTATCACAAATACTATGACGATTGAAAAAGTTGTGATAACAACTTGCATGTGATTTATATCTTAGAATGGATGATTATATGCAAAGTAAATACAGTCTTAAATTAAACTCGAATAAAAATCTACACGAATTTATTCCCGAGATGACAGAAAATACAAATTTCTCATACAAGTTGGACTTAATATTGTCGAGTTTTCTGTTAACAAACTAAACGGAACCTGTATTATTGTAACCAGACTATTAATAAATTTACTTTTATATTTCTAAATACATAGGTACGTACTATATAAATAATTAAATAACGTGCAGTTACAGAACAAATGATGCTCAATACACGATTTTTTTCTAAGAATATAACTCATAACCTCTGGCTAGCCACCAGTAGACCACCAGGCGTGTCTAAGTTGATTGATGTTGATATTGATTTTAAATTCATTAAGGTTATTATATAATTCAGGGGTCGCTGACCGCTTGTATTTAAATGAAATTCGAATGCAAGTAAAATACACTTTGTATAACTATAATTCGTTAAAACATTTTAACCAATCTGTGCTTGCGACTGTTTACGTTACATTTTATAAAATATATTAAATTCTAGCTTCTGTCGAGAGCTTCAAGCTTCATTTACGTAGAACAATTTTTCTACTCCTCAGGAACACTTATTTTTATGTATTATGTTCTTTATTTATATATTTTCTGAGTATACATAAGCCATTTTGCCATAGATAATTATCTCAGGAACTGATCATTAAATGTCAAAAAAGACCTCTCACTCAGAAAAAATACTGTATTCGATCTATACTTAAATTGATAGATAAAAAGGTGTTGAATATAAATGGAATCTTAAATTGAATCAGAACTATTGAGAAACTAACAGGCATCTACACACGATATTATTTTATATCCGCTCTCTTCTCAATGCCGTGCTTGCATCGTTAGGAAATATTGACTCTGTCAGAAGGAGTTTGTTATTCACGATCGTAATTTATTTTATTTAAGGAAACTTATTTACGTCTTTTATAAAAGTTGAAAGGATATATCGCATAGACAGTTTATACGTCATTTTAATCACCGATATAATCGTAATTTGCCTGATTTATTATCAATTAAGAGTATATTAGGACCAGCGAACATATTATAAAGAGTTTTGGTAACTTATTTTTGGATTCCGTAAGATTTTTGTAACTGAGTAATTCAGTTGGTTTACAGAGTGTAACTAAATAAATGATTAAAGTTATCAGTTGATACACTTAACGTCTTTCTTTTCCAATTAAATATATTATTTAACATGCTGTATATGCTACAAATCTATTAAACATGTTGATTGTAATTGACTTAAAATCCACATCCTTCCTAATATAATATTATAAATGCAAAATTACGTTTGTTTGTTTGTATGTTTATTTTTCTTTTACGTCACAACGAAGAGATTTTATAGTATGATTTTTGTATCTGGAGACAGCTAGGAGGCTTGAGAGTGAGCCGCGAGCAAAAGCTAGCACTTACAGAAATCAAAATTTTACGTTGATTTGTTTCGAAAGCTCAAAAATATTCAGATTAAACTCAAAACTTGTCTTAAGATACAAACCGCTTCATAGACGGTTTTTATTTATATTTCCAGTTAGTTTTGTTCCTCATTTCTTTATAGCTAAGCGTAACAAAGTACTCGCTTTTAACCGAGACTTTACCGCATTAATGCCGATTGCATCTAGATTTTTTTTTGTTAAAAATAACCGTGCCAAAAGCATGTTTAACCGGAGTGATACAACAATCTAACAGAAAATTATTGTTAAGTAATTCTTTTAACTTGTAAATGAGATTAATTGGGATCTAAAACCCCCTCTCTTAAGGAATGATTTCAGCATGAACGGGCTAGCTCGAACGGGGCAGTACTACCCTCCCACAGAAGACCAACCTAAAGCGACAACACCCGTGCTATCGTGTTTCGTTGGTGAGTGCGAGACCCGAGGCCCATTGATGCAGGGGTGACAGTTGTCGTAGTAAGTGTGTGCAATACAATGCTACGATGACTGTCATGCTTTTTACGTCCCCAAGTGTGGCGTAAAAAAGCATTTAATAGGCCGCCATAGTGTGGGTCACCATACTACATTGTCAGCATTCGCAATGACTATGGTGACTAAAACTTTTGGATTCTATTCATGGTTTCCATCAGGCAGAGTAGAGTCACTTTGGCAGGCTCTCAAATAAAAAAAGAATGGACATTAATGGCAACAATACATTTGTGATTCGTGAGTTTTAGGTGTAGTCATGTTCAAACATCTCTCGTTACGTTAAATCTAAATGTATCATCAGAGTGAGAAATAACAACTTCTTACAATTAAGTCACTTAGTTGTTAGTCAATTGTAAAGTAACAAAACACGATTTTAAATAGCACAAGCTATAGTCGAGCTCCAGTTAACAGTAACCCGTGAAGTGTTACTATAACATTGGAAATGTTAGGCAACTGTAGATTTACTCATCGGTAACAAAAAACGACACCTCTGTTACTACAAGCTTAACAGATAGCCGTTGACATAACAATTATAAAAAAAAAAATATCTACTTAACGATCTAGATCACTTACTGTTTTTGTCATTTAATATTGAAGGCTTTGGATTACGTATTGCTAACGTCTTTCACATTAACCAAAAGAAATAGGGGTTGTAAATATTTTAATTGAGTATTGCATTATTACTTGATACATAAATGATAGCCCCTCACCTCTCAAACCATTTAATAAAGTTCTTAGGGGATCCATTGACCATGATCCATTCATCTATCCATCCATTGATGAACCTAACTAATCTACAAGTATAAAACTATTTTAAATCCTATTTATTCAATAATAAAAAAGTTACTAATGAAAATAAAAACAAAATGTAAAGCAAATTTACAATGTTTTACAAAAAAATTGTAAGTTTTTACAAAAGACTGTAAATATACTAGCAATCCTCTGTCCCACTTAGTTCAGGTTCAGTTGCATTGATGACAAATAAGGAACAATACTCAAACGAAAAATAGATAAGAAAAATCTTTCACGACTACTGTGCTTAAAGTCTCGGTTCGATTCGTGTGTGAGACCAAATGCTTGTATGATCTGTAAAAATTTGTTTCGGAGTTTGAGTGTTCTCTATGTGTATGTATAATATGTATGTATTTACAAAAAAGTATTTAAATACTTAATCAGTTAGTCTAGTTATCAAAGGACAAGCTGAAGACAGAAGACCAAACTAAAGTGACAGCATACGTGCTGTCGTGTTTGCTTGGTGAGTGTGAGACTGGAGGCCCATTGATGCAGGGGTGACAGTTGTCGTGGTAAGTATGTAAGTACTACAACGCTACGATGACTGTTATGCCTCTTACGTATCCAAGCGGGGCGTGAAGAAGCATCCTACTAGGGCGCCATAGTGTGTCACCATTTTACATTGTCTGTGTTCGCAATGAGTATGGTAAACACAACTCTTGGAATCTATTCCTGCTTTCCACCAGGCAGAGTAGAGTCACTTTGGTAGGCTTTTAAAATAAAAAAAAAAGAAAGCGTTGTGTATCATATTTGAAATATTTATTTATTGTTATTATTTATTTCAAACAGTTGGTATGTTGTGTCAAAAATTTACTTTTCAACGCCTTCACTAATCAACTTAATTCATAAATATTTATATAATGTAATAAATTTTGTAAAAATGAAGTAAAGAGTTATATTTATAAAATGCCTCTGTCTTCAGTGGCTCTAATTTACAGTGTTCGAAATTATAACATACGTAATATGTTCATCTAACGACGAAATGTACTGCCAAACTCAAAAAGTTCAAATCAAAATTTAAACCTATCATTGGTCACACGTCAACGCTCAAAATTGCTAAACAAAATATCGAATAACACAAAGTTCATGCTACCTGAATTCCCTCTCCACTATTTTCAATATTATTTAATTACTCAATCTGTGTAATTTTGCAAATTGAACTAGTTCCAAGCATTTATTCAAAGTTTTATCCAGCACCTGTGAAGTCTGCGAAGAGCCTCACACAAAACACAAACATTATTACAATAGAAATTTATTATTATTATTATTATTTTGACATCTAATAAACAACGTCATCTAATCCCAAACCAAGCAGACCTTGTACTATGGGTAGAAAGACAACTGATATAAATACATATTTACTTTTTTTTGTAAATAAATACATATTACACACAGAAAATACCTAATATCTGAAACAAATATTTACAGATCATACAAACATTTAGTCCAACATGGGAATCGAACTCGAAACCTCAAGCATAGCAGCCGCATACGGTACCAGTGCATCACTGAGGCAAGTTTAAAACTGATGTCTATAAAGATGCCTTACACATTAAAGAGAATGTACTCACAGAATTGTGCTCATATCCGTATCCATGGCCGTTGCCTTTAAAATGATTAATAAAATCACTCAAAGAATAAACACACATAGGTACCACAACAAGCAAGTCCACGTTCACACTAGGTTTTCAAAACGTTTCTGAAACCGAATTACATCACATGGCAAGCTACGAAACGCGACCGTGAAATGTGGCCGACAAGTTTGCGACACAAACATTTATTTTTTAACTTTAAACTCCAATACGTTTAATTATGGTGACGAAAGTACTGGTTTGAATATCATTCGAACTCCGTCTTTAAATAAATTCTTATAGAGAATTTATAACTTTTCACATTTTGGATCCCAAGAGCTTTCTGGAATGCTGTCTCAAAAAAAAAATAAGCCTCTCTATGAGCGGTGGTAGGTCTCGACATAATTTGATTTTAAGTTTAAATATCGAACAATCTAATTAGAGACCTGAGACTGGTAATATTTTTTCATGATGGAATCTCCAGGAACCTATATCAGAACGAATCAGTATTATCAGAGGAAAACCAATTCAAATTACACAGTGTTTTCTTCGTCAGAGCTTAGACGTCACTGTCACAGCATAACCACAATCAGCTCACTTTTTTCGCTTGGCTATGCCTTAGGAGTGAAACGACCTACTCCGATGATATCAATCTAGGCGCATGGCATGTGTACCATATCGCGTGCACTCTTTTGATGATAGATCTTCAAATTGTGTCATCCAGAAACTATTATTTAATTCCTCATAGGTGTCTCATGAGGCGAAAGGAGCCAATAAATGTCTAAATTCAAAACAGTTGGACTATCATCCACTTTAATAAACATACAATCCTGATCTTGAATCCAATAATATTATTGGAATGAGATCACATAGTACATACGCATCACCAGCGTTACTTAACGCATAATAGAAACGGGATCTTTCTACTTTGTTCCTGACATTTATGTCGTTTGGAATTCTGTATCGCTTAAAGAAAGTTCTTCCTTAGATCAAGGGTAGCCTATACTCTTTCATACAGCCAATCCAGCCAAGCCAGAATAAAAGAGTGTGCAAAATTCCAGGACAATCATTTGCGTAATTAAGGTGTAAAAGTGTTACAAATTTTGTACATTTAAATTTACTGTTTCTGTTGGTTACAATCTACACTTACGTACTTCGAGTTTAGATGCAACCATGACGAAATTGAACAATAGCTACAGATTTTGGTAACCTGAAATCGTTACAAATTCTAATAAGGGTTTGAAACTAACAGTGTCACAACAAGTTGGTGTAATATTCAATCACTTTCTGTACTTAGTTTGGGCAAAATATGTTTTTGCTATTATTATTTCTAAAGTTTCACATTATATATTTTTTTTTCTATCTTAAGAGCCTGCCAAAGTGACTCTACTCTGCCTGATGGAAAGCATGAATAGAATCCAAGAGTTATGGTCACCATACTCATTGCAATTGCTGACAGCCCAGTATGGTGACCCACATTATGTCGGCCTTGTGAGATGCTTTTTCACACCCCTCTTGGGAACGTAAAAGGCATGACAGTCATTGTGACAGTGTAAGGCTTACACAGTTTCCACGATAACTGTCACCCCTGCATCAATGAGCCTCCGGTCTCACACTCACTAACGAAACACGACAACACGGATGCTGGCGCTTTAGGTTGGTCTTCTGTGGGAGGGTAGTACTGCCCCGGTCGAGCCGACCCGTTCGTACTGAAATCAGCGTGGCTCTACTACCTAAAAATTCATGGTAAATTGCAATTGCTTTTAAGTTTATCTACAATCTCTTCTGGATATATGATTATCCCTGTTCAGCTTCTCGGCAAATTAGCAGATAAGCATGCCTTTGTTATCAGAGGTACCCAATCAATACTTATAGTTGCTGTGGGCCCTGAGCTAACATTACCTGGGGCTTCTTGTTACGTTCTTTTATGATATAAGGAGACAGGCAGAGGAGAAGCAGATGAATCACCAGACAGCAAGTAAATGCCGCTGGGTCACCTGGAACTCAAGAGTCACAAGTACTTTGACCCGTTTAAAAGGTATTTTACTTGTAAAAATATAGTACATAAGTTGTAAATATGTAGTTATTAAGAAGAAACACATATTTCGTCACGTCAATCTGTTCTGATATGCAAAATTCTAAATGTATAATATAACATTAATTCAATAACAAATACTACTTAGCTAATTACGAGATTATTAAATGTCAAAAGATAAATGATGTTAAATTTTTCATTCGATCGTTTGTAACACAAGTGTATGTCGTTTGTAACAGAATGTAACATGTAACAAAATATTATCAGGTATCACAGTTATTGCCCCTTCTTTAAATATTCATTTTATTAATTGTATTTATTTAATCTTTTTTAAAAGTCAAACTTTCAATTATTCAATCGACGTGCGTCTTCTAGTTGTAATATTTATCGAATGATAATCTTAGAAAACTTACGTATTCCGTCTCCCTTATGAAAGATTCGTCATATACTATTTCTCTTTTTGATTTCTCCTCTCTTCTAATTTATATTTGAGTTTTGTGTTTTGAATTGTATAAAAGTATTTTAGAAGGATTTGCATTTAACTTATTATTTAAAAATTTATTATGAATTTTATTAGATAGAAATGTTGTCAGCAAATAGTATACATTTATGAGTAGTGATCTCAGGCAAATCATTATTATAAACTGACGGCACGGTTAACCTAATGGTTTAAGCGGTCTCCACGCCGTTTTCTACTGCGCTGAGTGTTGTGAGTTCAAACCCCACATGGGACAATCGTATTTTTATGTCCGTTTCTTGTATGTTTGTAAAGTTCCCGGCGACACAGGATTTATTAATAATGTGGGTGTTGTCTTTTAAAAATAAAGATAAACTAAGAATAGTAATGGTCCCAACATACATCCTTGAGGAACTTAAAATTTGTTAGTTAACATTCAAATTTAGAACTGTCCCTAGTGATCACTAAATTATAATATCATTACATTGTTTGCGATTTTTCAGGTTGTTTTTAACCCATTTATGCGCAGGACCGCGAATTCTATAATTGTCTCATTTTTTCATTCTTAATCATTCAGTCAGTTAGATCATTCTGTCTCACATCAGGTTCTTCTGTACTCGATGTTGCAGCTAGTGTTCTTGATTTAGCTCTCTGAAATCTATTTTTTTTAAGTTTAAAAGTCTGCTAAATTGACTCTACTATGCCTAATAGAAAGCATGAATAGAATCCAAAAGTTGTGGTCGATATACATAATGTGAAAGCAGACAATGTAGTACGTTGACCCATATTATGGTGGCCGAGTTAGATGCTTTTTCACGCTTTGATTGAGGACGTAAAAGGCATGACAATTATCGTTCAGTGTAAGGCTCACACTCTTACCATAACAACTGTCACCCTTGCCTCAATGTGTCTCCGGCTTCGCACTCACCACCAAAACTCGACAGCATGGTTGCTATCGCTTTAGGTTGGTCTTCTGTGATAGGGTAGCACAGCCCCGATTGAGCCGGCCTGTTTATACTGTAATCAGTGCAGTTCTACTACTTTATTATTTAAATTTTCATTCTGCGTCAGGGTGTTTTTACACACAGGAATGTTCCTAATGAGAGAGTTATTTTAAGAGAGACATTTTGAGTTATATGAGATTTGAGAGAGTTATTAGAAACGTGCCAATTTATTAAAACTTATTGTTGATCGGACAACAGTACAACTAAACAGATTCAGACACACAGATCATTTTGCTAATATAATGACATCACTTCTCAATAAATTAAAAATACTGAAATTGTACAGAAACTTGAACTTCACAGATTCGAAAACGAATTTCAGATTACGATTCGACAACGGTAGTTAGCCTGTGACCAAGACAAATACAACCAATCTGAAACGTCGGTAAATTCAAACGCATGTGATCCCTACATTTGGTTTAACGAACTAATATCAGGCACTACTACTACTATGAATTGAATCATTATTTTTGTGTTTAATGGGCCATTAACCGAGGATAAAATAATATCACACTACGATGATTAAGAGTGACTGAATCAAAAAAAATGTGACCAAAACGAGATACGATAAACGAGATATCCCCTTTAAGAGAAGCAGACAAAATAGTGCGAGTTAGCTAATTATACATACAACTAAGTAACTGTAATTTCTTTATAATTAATTATTTCCTTCATAGGTGAACAAACTCTATTTCGTGTAAAGGTCAAATACAATGTAATAAAAAAATGTGTTATTTTACACTGGTAATGTCCATTGTTCTTCGTGGGTAAGTAATCTAACTTATATAACGACAGCAGATAATATAATGTTATGAACATTAATAGACCAATTTTGGGAAGTAGGGTCAAGTTAGTACAAGTGAGGTTACGTTTTTCAACTTCTCGTTGAAACAACTACTGACAGATACTAAATTCATATTGAAATGGCAACGATAGTGAGTAGGTTCGCTGTCATAGCATGAAAGCTTAACTATGTTTCGGTACATAGCTATATTTTGGCTTAGCTATATTTGTCTTGATGGTCTAGCATGTGCGACTGACAATCAAAAGGTCTCGTGTATAATATCCAGGTCGGGTCTAAAAGATTTACTGAGTTTTTCTAGTTAATAATAACAGCCTGGACTTTGGAAGTTTGAATCTTAACCCCCGTGCCTCGGAGAGCACGTAAAACTGTCGGTCCTATGCCTGAGCTTTTCCTGGTTGTGTGGGATAACCATCCCAACGGATTACGAAAATGAGAGAACAGTAAGTGTACTTATATACTACACACTACACACTTGTACACTATAATATCTCCTGAGTAGTTCGCTTGTCTCAGTTGAGACTCGCCTCTTGGCAGAAATTAGCTAGTAGTACCTCATCATCATATATTTCCCGGCTCGGTCCAAGTGATACAACTGCCGTTTAAAGTACTATGGATTATCAAATAAAATCAGTAAAAAGATTAACAATTTATTTCTTTTAATACTAAATAATTGTAAATTGTTTTTTTTTTATCATCTTAAATGTACAGTGAATCTTGATTAGGTATGATCTGAATGAGTAAGAAAGGGAAATTGCAACTGAGTAGCAAGAATTACCAATCGTTCCAAGTAATTCCAGGTCCAATTGTTTCCATCTTGTCTAAATTGCAATTTTCATGTTAATTTCGAATGTTAAAGTAAAGTATCTCCTAAGATATACAATGAAAAAGTTTTATAGTACAAAGTTCAGTTTATTGACATAAAACGACGATGATTCAACGTCAAGTTCCTTTCTTCCTTCCTTCCTTCCTCTGCCCCCTTTTCAGAATTGCCACGTTAAGATAAGCTCTGTATTCTGGGTATGGATATTTGTCGCGATCTTGACCCGTGTAAATGCTTAGAGAGCATCACTGAGCCGGACTCGTGGAAGCGGAAGTAGAAGATGTACTGAACAAAGTGAGACGGATCTTCGTGCCCGAACATCTGTGTCTTGTTTTTAAATTCAGATTTACTTCTGCATGGAATTCTGTTCCCAAATTTGTGATGGAACCGAACTGTATTTTATTCAAGCTCACGATCGGTTGCTGCCACAAACTGTACGGATTAGCAACGGTCGTGAAGCCACTGAGTCCCTTGGGCCTCTACTCAAAAGAATTCATCTCAATGGTAATTTTCTATCACCTTTATCATGTGGAGTGTTCTGAAGAACTCTTATAAACTGGTCCTACCTTCTCCCTTCCTCTACAGAGCAATACGTGCTGGCTTTAGAAGTCATCGTTTAAGAATGGACGACAAACACCCAAAGTAAACGGTTTAGATTTCTTTCTGTGCAAATCAGTCAAAATCTGGAACTCACTGCCAGCACACGTGTTGCCCGCTCACTATGATCCCGGGTCCTTTCAGTGAAATGTGAAAAAACATCTTACTTGGTCGCCATATTATCGTCACCATTATTCATGCTTTCCATCAGCCAGAGTAGAGACACTTTCGCAGACAACAGAAAAAAAAGAATCACTAGATGTGAAAATAGCAAGGGGACATTGGAAATCGAACTTATCAGCATGCGCACGACAACATATATAACAAAAATTTTAGAGAGTTTAAAAGTACAAATTAGCTATAAGACTATTTATGGACAAGAAAGCCTTACAAAATTATAATCATTTTAAATATAATCTTTAACTAGCTAAAGGCGACGGGGATTATGGCCATATAAGATAGCATATAATCCAAACGCCACTAACTCCTAACAACATACACAACACAACTATAAAAGAGGGTTTGAAAATCAGAGCAAAGAATGGAAATACATCACAAATGATAAAACACTCGTCAACATAAACATTCAAAACAAACGTCAATATAACAAAACAAACCAGTTACAAGACAAAATAAAACATTGTGTACAAAAAAGGTTATTTAATATAGATAACGTGGATCACTTTAAAAACTCACTTATTGAAATAATATGAGAAGATATAATAAAGGAAAATCAAAACTTAAACACAAACTACAAATGAACGAACGCTTTCGAAATGTATCGTGTGTAGCAGGTGACATACAAACATACAAGAAATGGACAGAAAGAACACCTAGACTCAGAACAACAATTTGTGAACCTGGACACAAAGTGTTGTTCCAAGTGGAGTTTGAACAAATCAACACTTAGCGCGTGTCTCTTAAACCTCTACGCCATGCAGTCCATGCTGTCGACAACGAACACATACTAGTTCGTAAAATTAAAATAAAATCTGAGACTAAAAAAGATTAGCTTACAGCCGTCTTAAGCAAGTCATTTAAACATAAAAGATTTCTAAACACAGTCATAAACATAACGAACAGCGATGTAATAAGATAGTACTATAAGAAGTTTAGTAAAATCCTAAAATTAGCAATCAAAGCGACAAAGAAGGTAAAATATGCAACAATACGGAATATAATTAAAAAAACAATAGTTTGAAAGTCATTAATGACAAAAAATCCAATGTCCATAAACTACGAGGGTAAGTTTTTAAGTTCGCGGAATGACAGTGAAAAAGGCGGGTAAACGCGCTCTTTTGATGCCTACCGTATTCAGTGACTCATAATTAGTCTGCATAGTAAAATTTGTTGTGATTGGATCATTAGTTATTAAACTATCGTTGACCAAGTATTTTAATCGGGAACGAAGTGAAAAAAATGGAGAAAATTGAATTCCGTGCGGTGATAAAGTTCCTTACTAAGCAAGGAAAGTCTGTTCAAACCATACTCAATGAGATGTCATCGGTTTACGGGGATTCTTGCCCAGGAAAAACAATGGTCTACAAGTGGCATAGTTTATTTAAACAAGGCAGGGAATCACTTGAAGACGACCCGAGGCCGGGGCGCTCCGTTGAGGTGACTACGCCAGAAGTTATTGCAAAAGTAGAAAAAATTGTATTGGAAGATGCTCGACTAAAAAAGAAACAACTCGCAGAAATGGTTGGAGTATCGGATACAACAATTTTTAAAATTTTACACGATCATCTTGGCATGACTAAGGTTAGCGCACGGTGGGTGCCGAGAATGCTCACGCCATTGCAAAAACAACAGCGCGTGGAATGTTCACGTGCGTTTTTGGACCTCTGCAATGAAGACAAGGATGGCGTATTGAATCAAATTGTTACTGGGGATGAAACTTGGGTTCATCATTATGAACCCGAGTCCAAACAAGACTCCATGCAGTGGCACAAAAAGGGCACAGCACCACCCAAGAAATTTAAGGTTTCACAGTCGGCTGGGAAACTCATGGCAACGATTTTTTGGGACTCAGAAGGAATATTATTGATAGATTATAAAGATAAAGGCATTTCTATAACGGGAGAATACTACGCTTCAATCTTAGAACAGTTAAAAGAAGCCATCAAAGAAAAAAGACGGGGAAAATTAACGAAAGGTGTCCTGCTATTGCATGACAATGCTCCCGTTCACAAGAGCCGAGTCGCACTGGCTGCCCTGCATAAGGTGGGCTTCGATATTTTGAATCACCCACCCTACAGTCCAGATTTGGCTCCGAGTGATTATTATCTCTTTCCAAAAATGAAAAAAGAATTACGTGGTAAGAAATTTTCAACTGATGAGGAGGTTAAGGAGGCGGTTTCGGCGTATTTTTCAGACAAAGATAAAACTTTTTTTTACGAGGGAATAAAAAACTAATTGAAAGATCTGAAAAATGTATTCGTGTTGCAGGGGAATATATAGAAAAAGAAAAATAATTTTGTGTTTTTATTATTACTCAATACCCTCCATTCCGCGAACTTAAAAACGCCCCCTCGTATATCTAATATATTTAATGATTTTTTTCCCTACAGTTGGGCAAACGTCAAATAATATGCAAGAAATTACCATCAGTATATGCAGCCTTTTAGCCAATAAGAAATACTAAGGATAATTAAATTAATCAAGAATGAACATAGCTGCCGAATAAATAATATCTCAACTATTTTATTAAAAGAATGTACTATAAGATCAAAGTTTACACTTAGTGAGCGTGATCGATCGAACGTGAATCGTTTGATTTGGATTTTGAATTTGTAACCGCAATAGCTGGAGCTCATGCTGAGGTCCCGACAATTAAGGTGTGAATTTCTTCTGTTAGTGGGACAAAGCAAGCAAGTATCTCTGGGCTTCATTCATTAAATTTTATCGTCCTAATTACCTATAATTAAGATATATTTAGTGAGTATATTTTACCTCTTTTACTGAGCCTGTATTTTAAAGAATACTTTTGCTAAATTATTTTCTTTGAATTTCATGGGCATCTGTAACTGAGATAACATCAATACTTGCAGCACAATTGCTGTTTACTAATTCTTAGTCTACCTGCAAATTCCATGTTTGACTAATCGCTAGTCCAATCAACAGATTTAATTTTGTTTTCCTAACAAACAAAACTTCATAAATGAAGCATTTTGTGTACATTTTTGTACTATATATAAAAAAACATGTTTGATGTTTTTTTAACCTTTCTTTGATTATTAATAAAGATAACAACTTATACATGTATAACATTTACATAATTTGTTATTCTATTTAATAAATACATGTCTTTAACTGAAAAAACTTTATTTTCATTTCTATTAATAAAACCCTCAATAAATAAGACAAATATATATCCAGGTAGGATATTTGAGATACTGAGTAACTGGTAAGTATTCCAGTTACCCGTTTAGTTACACAAAATTAGTTTTCACTATATCTATCAAATTTTTTTTGAACACTTCAGCTATCAAATCTTAATTCTTCACACATTTCCACCAGTAAAACTTTAATATGTTCTTTAACTTCAATGACCTTGATTTCAATCAAAACATTTAATAAATGTTAAAATGAGTTCACCTATACGAAGTTGTCAAAAAATTATTCTAACCCTCAATCTAAAAAAATAAATAAATAAGAAAAACAGAATACCCAAGAGACAATGAAAAAGTAAGACCAATTCAACTAATAGTTGAAAACCGTTGACACATTGTTATAAAAGAGAAGGAAAACTAACTTACACCGACCAGTTTTGCAGGCGTGGTATAGTTTTTTTTTTCTATATTAAAAACCTGCCGGTGTGACTCTACTCTACCTAATGAAAAGCATGGATAGAATTCAAGAGTCATGGTCACTATACATACTCATTACAAGTGCAGACAATGCAGTATGGTGACCCACACTATGGCGGCCTAGTAAGATACTATTTCACACCCCTCTTGGGGATGTGACAGTCATTGTGGCAGTGTAAGGCTCTCATACTCGTAGTTACCACGATAATTATCACCCCTGCATCAATGGGCCTCCGGTCTCCCACTCACGACAGCACAGATACTGTCGCTTTAGGTTGGTCTTCTGTGAGAGGATAGTACTGCCGCGGTCGAGTCGGCCGGTTAGTACGGAAATCAGCGTGGCTCTACTACCTTTGTATATCCCAAAGCCTCATTTCTAAGGAGGAACCTATGTTCAGCATGGACAATTAAAGGCTGTTGATGATGATTAATGATGATGAACACATTAGTCTAAAAAATAATTTTTGTGATATACACATTTCATTTTAGTATTGTTTATGTTGTGACGAGTACTCATTACGTTTGCCATAAGTGTCTGTAAAACCCATTATGAGGTACTACGGCCATTGTGTCGGGGAATAAACAGAAGTACAAGTGTTTTTTGTCCTCGATTTTTAAGTAATAAATGTATACTTTTATAAACTTTTCAACCAATGCTGTATACTGTACTGGCAAACAATAAAAGCGTAAAAGGTGTGTAAAAATAAATTTAAAACAAAAACCCGGTACATCTTTCATGAGGCCATACTATATGGTACTACGGGGACCAGACCATTGATAAACGTACTTATTTATTTCTAAATATATACATGTTATAGATAAGTCAATACACGGACACGTGTAGTGACGGATTACGAATAGTGTTACCACCCCTATACATCCCGTGGGTGTTATAAAAGGCGACTAAGGGAACAAAGTATGCAAGACAATATTATTACAAAGAGAAGGAAAACTTGAAACAAACCCTTTTTCTTTTTTTTTTTTAACGTGTGGAAACCCCCTCGGGCCGTCACCCCACCGGGGTTTACGGCGAGGTAGTGTGTCGGAATCGGACCGACTAAAACCACACGGTGTGCCACTCTGCCCCTGAGATAGGAGGGATCCGGGAACCGCTGCTATTACGACATCAAGATCCCTCCTAGCACCTGCCTGCTAGCGCGAGCACCATCTGCGGATAAACTCTCCTTTTAGGCGATATACGGCACACGCGGACGTCGCCTCCTCGCGACTTCTCTCTCTCAAAGCTCTACACTTATCAATGATGAAAACACTGGTGATAAGAGGGTGTTTAAAATGCCTGTGCCTACCCCTCCGGGAAAATAGACGTGATTTTTTAAATGTATGAAGATTAATCATACTAAGACACAACAAATGATGATACTGAACTTGTTCTCCGTGGGAATCTAATACACGATTTCTTGCTTAGTAGTTGAGTTTACTAACCAGCATACATATAGACTGGTCAATTTGAAGATATTTTTGAAGTGAAAACTTCTTTAGGCGCGTTGAGCGTTTTGGTAGAGGGTAAAATCCTCGGTTCGCGTCACCGACATGCTAATGATAATAGTATATCTATAGCTATGGAGAATATGATATTATATATTATATATGAAATTTATTATTATTATATATTATATATGATATTATATATTATATATAGCTATATATGAAACATAAAAAATTTCATATAATTTTTGCATATAGTTTTAATTACTCTCAACTTAATAGTACCGTTTTCACTTCTATCGGCAGTCCCACGACTGCTACTGTTTTTTTTTAAAATATGAAGGTTAAAATAGTGTTTTTCAACAACATAATCTTAATTTAAAACAGGAGAGGTTTCGGTAGAATACCGACCGATCTCGACCTGAACGTGGACTGCCAATTTCTTAATAATATTCATCGTAAAGAGTTGTTTTTAATAAATTATGGTCACAATCCAACAGTTTCGAAATAGTATCTACTAAAAATTTCTATTTTAATAAGATCTTTATTTGATTTACGTTAAAACTATATGAATTGTTCCTTAAAAAAATAATGAAATGCAGTAGGCAAATCTACATAAAATACGAACCTAAAACTAAAAAAGTTCAGGATGAAACTTTTCTTAAAATCCTGTATTTTGTTTACATACCTAGGAAAGGTAAAAAATTTTCCTATACTAGCAACACTTGACCAATCTTGTTTATCTATGTTTCCCGCCTATGTCATCTGTCAATTTGCTTTACACGATCTCAATCGTAACGTAAACATAACTCTCCTGTTTCAATATTTTTATTATATTATAATCTATTTATTAAATAACTAAATTAATACTTAATTTCGTAAAATTGTATTTTCCATTCGGACCTCTGAAAAGTAATATTGTCATTTCAATAATAAAGTTATTAATTACCTTTAACTCTATGTACCTTAATGCATAGTGTAAATATTACAGAAAAAATAATTGAGATCCGCAGTGAAGTACAACAATGACAGCTTAAGGATTTTGTTACTGGTCATTTAGTCAATGTCTCATCATCATCATCTAAGCCAAAAGACGTCCGGTGTTGGAATTTTAGTTTAAACTCTTATACCTTTGAATTTATGTCCTATGGTTCAATGTTGAAATACTCATTTACATATTTCTGTTAACATATTACTTGTCATGATTATGCCTAGTCATGGCTAACGTGGTGATAAAGGGAATAGTGAAAGAGACATTGAGAAAGTCAAATGACATCATAAAATATACACGTGAATGTAAATTTTCTACTTATATACTTCTTATCAATTGACTTATAACTTGCAATCATACCGGATTGAAAACTATTGTCTAGCAGGCAATTCATTACTACTATTAGAATTTTCGTGGGAGAACCATGCTTTGGTGATTAATTCCTTCATTGCTAGTCGCTAAGTGTTACTAGAGCCAAAATCCCTATACCCTTTATTTTCGGTTACTTACTTGGCAATGCACTTACATATAATTGTCAATAGAAAGCAGTAGTCACTCACTTAGGTTATTCGTTTACTCGTTAGGAGGGCCAACGAGTTAGGCGGTGTCTTAAAGAGTAAAGTGGACCAGAGCTATAGTACTTGTAAGTATAGATTTGCAAGTTTTAATAGGTGGCGGTAGTCATTCATCACATCACTAGTTTACTCACTAGGAGGGCAAACGAGTAGATGATGTTGAGAGTTTAGTAGAGCAGTGGAAGAGTACTTGTGATTCTAGAGTTGCAAGAGTTAATAAATGGTGGTAGTCACTAATCAGATCACTTCTTTACTTGTTTGGAGGGCAAATAAGTAGACGGTGCTTGAGAGAATATATGGGAGAAGAGACAAAGTTTCGTAAAGTAAATTGCCAGAATATTATACAAATTTTTGTACTTTACTGGTTTTTAAACTTTAAATTTCAAAAATATACACTGGCGTTGGTTTGCCATATCGTAAGTAGATATCAGTTGACGGGTCACTATTCCCGCTACTTCTTGCTATATAATTACTACTATTATTAATTTCTTATTTTAAAACCGTATAATAAATTGATTGTTTTAATGTAACATTTTTCTTGTGCTTGCCATAATGGGAGGGTAGGCCATAACGATAGGTCCGACGACCTGGCGAAGGTCGCGGGAAATGTTGAATGCGGGCGGCACGGGACCGACTGTTGTGGAGAGCCTTGGTAGACGTCTTTTGGCTAAGATAATGATGTTGATGATGATGAATGTAACATGTTTGATGTCGCCACCACTCATCCTGATAAGTTAGGATGAGTATCAGAACATCATGTTTCAAATATGATTAAATTTTACAAAACATACGATATTAATAGATGTTATATAATTTTAAAATTAATCAATTATTATAATTGATTTATTAGTCACAGAAAATTTACCTTAATACTAAACCTATTCTGTAGATATTATAAATACATGGTTCTCTAATTTTTGTCGTAAATTAGTTGGTTGTATTCTGTTTCTTTTCTTTAATGTGTCTTATGTCAACTTTGTATAGCTGTTGGACCTTGACCCATGTCACATGTTATGACATCTCTTTGCGTGTACCAGAACGGTCTTGTGCTTAGAGTAACATACATTTTGGTCACCGAATCACGTCATCTTTTGTTAGAGCAGAGATAATTATAAGACAGTTTTGAACACTATTTTATTACTTTAAGATCAAAAATTATGTAAATATCTCATGGTGAAGTTGTCGTCAATTTCATGAAAGTTAATTTTGTGCTGAATAGTGTTAATATATTTTTCGTGACTTTATGAATTATGATGTTATTAAATATGAATTACCACAATTTGTTAAGAATGTTATTTGAACCAGTCAAATCCATTTGTAATTGAGTTTGTGATAAGAGATACAATAAGACTTGAATCTGAAAAATTACATAGAAATATTGCTAAAACCTGAATTTCAAAACAAAGTAAAACGTTACGAGCATTTTTCTTTTCTGTCCTCACTCTCAATTGTAGTGAAACTCATTCAAGCGGTAAAATAAAATTTCGCCATTAGCGTTGGCACTGACAATCTATTTACCATAAAACCTTGAAGAAACAGTTAAGATCTTCTATGAGTGTCATAAATGTAATAAAAATAAAATCTCAAGGTCAAGTTCAGTTGCACCACTTACCAAGGCCGTACGAAGGTTGCGTGCGCAGGAGTTGCACAAATGTTACCGCGGCTCGAACACTACTGAGACTTAGCGAGCAAACGGCGGACGTATTTCACAACCCTGACTATGTCTTAACTTTAATGAAAGGGATTGTATCAGAACGCTTGTTTGGTGAAGTTTCAGTGTAAGATAACGAGGAATAGGTATAGTTCAGTGATTAGGATGTTAAGACCAATTAGTTTTGATTCGTTATACAAACATGCCACATATTCCCCTGATGTAATATACTCATCAGATTCTATCAGTTTAAATGGCTGTCGCCTTAAATCTATAAGGTTTTTACATATACGATGGGGTGTGTGGTCATCATTGTCACTCTGAATTACAGACAATGTAGTATGGTGACCCATACCATGACGGCTTAGATAGATGCCTTCTAGTGGGATATAAAAGGCACGACGGTCGTCATGGTAATGTAAATCTCCCATATTTACCACGACTGTCACCCCTGCATGAACGGGCCTCCGTTCTCGTACTCACTAACGAAACACGACAGCATGGATGTTGTCGCTTTAAGTTGATTTTCTGTAAGAGTATGTTCTATAATGTTAAATAAGGAAATATAGTTTTACTTTACCTGTATTACTTTGTCCGTCATCGTCACCGACGTCATCAATTGAACAAGATTCAGCTCTAATCGAATTCACATATTGTGAAAAGTATTGCAAAGATGCCAGAGTCTAAGTTTGCAAAATATCTGAGAAGTCCAAAAATCTTCCGGCATTTTTTCATCTTGTCCCGTGTCAATAATTGTAATTTATCATCTTATTGTCTAAGGTTTCGAAAGTTTAGTGGACTGGTAAACAAATGTACTAGTGATGTTTCAGTTTATTAATAAGTAAAAGATAAGGGCGTAATTTCCTCAGAAATTCTATATAATCAAGAAATCATTAGGAGATGCTCAAGGTACTTTTAAGTCATCATAGCTTTTGTAACTATCACTAGTTACCTACCTCCAATTTTCAGTATTTCAAAATATAATCGTAATATTAATTATGTAAATTTTGTATGATAAGATAACTAGATAAATATTTTTTATTGTAAAACAAAATATTACAGTACGATAAGATACGATCAGGAAATGTAATATTTAGTAACGTTTTACAATGAGCAATCCTATTGAAGTCTGCGATCGCTTACAGATAACTTGATTTAGATTTTTAACTTAAAACAAATGATTACTGTTAAATTTTTTACTTAAGTTACCGGTTTAACTGAAAATAATTGGGCTAGGTTAAAGGAGTATTCTGTCGAATCGATCCCTTTCGTTAAGCGCTATTTAGCAAAACGGATCCGATTCTACAACTGGCTACTGGTACTACTCAATTTTCATGTATTTTAATTAATTTAATACGGTTATCAAGCAATTGGTGCTGGCATTTGGTAAAGGTATGGATGAGGTATCGTGAAGTACCAATAAAGAAGGTCTACACACTACAAGATAATGAGCAATTGATGTTAGGTTAAACAAACAAATTCGTTACCAACACGTCCGGCCAGCGTGGTATAGTAGGCTAAAACTCTAAGGCTAAGGAGAGGTCTGCGTCCAGCTGTGGACTGTTGAATTCTGTTGATGATGATGATGATGATGATGTTAGGCTATTTACGGCAGATAGACACACTTGAGAGAAATAATATATAGGAGTATGAATGTCTTGACTCATTGTCTTTTTTTTGCTTTTTACCGAATTGTTTATGCTCGTAGTGTTCTCTTTCATCAACCTACCGCCGTTCATTGTTGAATGAAGTACATTCCCAAGGAGCGTCACTATTCCGGTCTTCAAAAATCTGCATTTATCTGCAGCCAACCACTTTCTTCAAGTCGTCGGTCCATTGTACTGCAGGGTCCCTCTTTTTTTTTTTTTTTTTTTTTTTTTTTTTTTTTTTTTTTTTAACGCGGGGCATGCTTTTCGCACCATACCCTCCGGAGGGACGAAGGGCGTGTGTGGGACTCCCGACAAACCGGTCTACCCACTAAACCCCGCGGCGGCCTACCTCGGCAGTTGGGAGGTGCTCTAGGAACGCATTAGCGGCTTCTAGAGTCCTCCCTGCCGTACCTCACAAGTGAGGTACATCTCGGGCACCTCATGCCCCAGGATCAGGACGCTATCGCACTCCCATCGCCCTGCGCAGTAAGAGGCAGAACAGCGCCCCGCCCCAGACGACACTGCCCGGCCGCACCGGAGTGTCACCTGACTCGGGTCGTTTGCAGCAGTCACAACGCCCCAAGATGTGACCGCAGCGACCCTTAGGCGGCGATTAGGGAGCTAGCGACCTCTGCCGCGTCCCCTTCGCCGCCTCCTTCGAGCGGGATCGGCCCTTTCCCGATCTCGCTCTGCAGTCTCCTTCCGGAGCATAACCTGCTCACAGAAGGAGATCGCGGCTTCCCATCCTTCACGACTCGCCAGCATCGCCGCGATCAATGCTGACGGTGAAAGGTTACGTCCGATCCGTCCGACCAGGACTCGACGCTCAGACTCCCAAGCAGGGCAGTCCTCCAGCGTGTGCTGGGCGGAGTCCCGTTCGGACTCGCAGTGGTGGCATTGTGCCGTAGCCTCCCGTCCTATTCGATTCAGATACTCACCGAAGCAGCCGTGCCCGGTGAGTATCTGGGTCAATCGATAGGTGACACAGTCGGTCCTCTCTATCCACGCTTCGAAGTTCGGCAGAACGGCTCCGACGGCGCGTTGGCTAGCACAGCCCTCAGTTTCGAGCCGTACCTGCCAAGCCACCAGAGCTTGCTTATGCGCGTTCTGCCGTAGCATTCCGGGCTCATGATCTGGCGCAGCCTCTTCAGCATTCCGACCGACAGAACGAATTTGGTCGTACACCATTGCGTCCATGTCGGCCAGAATATCGAAGGGCGGAGATCGCGCCAGGATCGTCGCCGCCTCATAGGAGATTGTGCGGTAGCCCCGCACGATCCGTATGGCCATCAGCCGCTGCAGGCTCCTGAGTAGGGCCCGGCAGCGGGAGGCACCCGCTAGATCATTAAACCAGACGGGTGCCCCATAGAGGACCATGGATCTAACAACCCCCATGTAGAGGCGGCGAACTTCTTCCCGTGGTCCCCCGAGATTGGGCAGCAAACGATGCAGCGCACCTGCTACCCCTCGCACTCGGGGTACCAATCGCCCGAAATGCTCTTCGAAGCTCTGCAGGGTCCCTACTATGTTAGTAGTTGGTCTTACTGAAATTTGAAGACAAAGTTTATACTCTAAGGATGGAAAATTATTTTTTATTATTATTATGCTTAAGTAGATATGTATGCAATATTTTGAAACTGTCACACGTCTTATACGTATAAAAAACCTACAACATAAAAATATGAACACTAGTAAAACATGAAAATACGAGCCACACGTATATTTGTCAGTATTAACTTATATTAATAAAGATCTGGTCATAAAATATTTCTCAAAACTTGCAGCCGTTTCAATTGTAAATGATTCTCAGTTTTGCGCATAAATGAAGTACATATATGTGAATTCTTTACAAAGTTGTCGTAATCGTGAAATTAAACATACAGACATTTACTGTCAGCTGTATCCCTGAAGGGTCAAGCTGAGCAACCGCTCGTATTTTGCCGACTATAATTTTAGTTAAGTAGTAGGGGCAAACCAATTGTCATAAAACGACCTTTTTTTTGTTTTGTTGTCGGGGTGGAAAATCTCTTTGGATCTCCGATTCCTCAGGGACGCAGGATCCAGGAGTATGTGGTGTTTTCACCAAAAACCACCCTGGCGGCCGGTCTCAGGGGTCCTTCTCTGAAGAGGACCCGGACCATATTATTTCAGGTCCCCTCCAGAAACAATGCCACAACGCCGCGTCTAGTCAGACCCTATCCTGGGAAGGCCACAAAGTTTCCGCACCTATCAGTCTGGTTGTTATAATTTGTTGCGACCAGGTTTCAGACCAACAAGGTCAGACCAACAAATTATCCTATCGCCGACTGCAGTAACTAATCCGCCACCGTGAAATTCCCTCTGTGTCTGTTGAAAGAAATAAATTTTCCCCGTTATGTTAATTGTTACCTGACTCTAATTGGTGGTAGTCTACAGTCATCTTTTATAAATGGACTGTCCGACACTAAAATATTTTTTTCACCTTAACTTAGTTCCTGAAGTGAGTTCAACAAAGCCAGAATGAAAAAAAATCTTCATGACTTCATAATATTAATTTTGATAAGTACAAAAAAAAGTGGACCAGGCAATTATAAATATTCTCGCAGCGTAGAAAATACTTTACTTATTTTATTCAAATTGGATGTCTATACAAAATCCTTATAATATACAATCATTTTTGGTCAATGTCTCAATACATTTTGTACTGGAATGCGCTCCCTTTTAAATTACCCGTGTCATATTAAAAAAAAGGAATTTCACAGTAAACAGTTAGCTGATGACCTCATGACCGAATCACTCTAAACATATTTTGTATCCCAGTAAATAAATAGTAGTTAATGTGTTTATTTTCGTAATATAAATCTACAGTTGTAAAATGTTCAGTTAGTTTGTGTAGACTTCAAAAACTCCAAAAGTTCTTCACCAGTGGAGTTCAAATGTTGACACAACATGCAGACTGCTTCGAGGATTGCTTTTATCTATTTTTCATAAGCGTACAGTTATTACTATTATATTGCTTTGTTCACATAACAATGAATATAATCACCTATTGCATAGTAACTCTTGATAATGTCATAAGGCGTAACCGATCATATCCAAATAGTATTATACAAAAGAGTGTTTTTATATCAAGTATTTCGACAGGTTCCATCAAGTGCCGACAATCGGGAGTATAAGTTATAAAACACGAATTTCTTATCTACTAAAATGTTGCCAAGCTTGACTTGTAGGATTTATGTAGCCTCGTAGTTTATGTTAGAGATAACTTTGTGCAAAAGATGCGTCGATCGTTTTCCAAGGTATAACTGCATTGCCTCATGGTGCAACTGTCCAATGCAATTCTGATATGTTATTGTTGCTCAATTACTGTTAGCCGTTTGTAACGCTTACCCAATGTGTTCTTTTGTGTTTTTGTTCTTTGATCCATCCCAATGAGCATACTGCGATGGTGTTCTGTTTTATCTTTTGCTTTAGACATGAATCAGTGAAAATATGACAGAAGTTGCTAACTCTATAAAACTTATTCTTTTTTGTAGTATGAAGAGGCATACGAAAAATAAATATATAAAGAAACAAAGGAGTAGACGAGTTACCTTATCTTAAGTAACTACCGTCGCCCATAGATACTTGCAATTGAAGAGTCACAAATGCATTGTACTCTCAGTTCCTCCCTCAGAATAAAGAGAAAAGTGGGGTTTAAGCTTCGGATACGTTACTCAGCGAACAACAATGAAACAGTTCTAAGATATTTGATAAACGCTCACTGACAAAATTTCTGACCTTCCTTCCTATGCCAATCAGTCAAAACCTGAAGTCAAGTTGAAACTCACTGTCCACGGGTCTTTTAAGTGTTTAAGCGGAGCGTTAAAGCATCCCAAACTCTTATGTCAAAGCTCTACACAGGACCTATAGTAGAAGAAAAACTTGAATTAAGAACCCTTAACTATTGCCCCATTCAAATAAGCCCCTAACACTTAGTTTTAATAAAAAAATGTATTTTTGTTTGATTATTCGTTTTTTTATTTGAAAATCTTTTAGGTTTTAAGTGATCATCCAGAAAAAGCACTGCTACGGACTAATGCATACGGAAATTGTTCTATAATTTGGATCCTTGATTCAGGTAACAAGTTGAAATAACTTGACCTACCAAACCATACATATCAAACCAATTTAATTATCTCAATCATCATCATCAACAGCCTTTAGCAGCCTACTGCTGGACATAGGCCTTAGCAAGAAAGTTTCCCGCTTACTACACCGCGCTGGCCTGATAGGTTGACATTGGGTTTGTTTTAAATTTTTCTCCTCTTTGAAGTGATGTTGTCTTGCATGTTTTGTTTCCTGCGTCGCCTTTTACAAAACCCATGAGAAGAGTAGGGGTGGTGAAACTCTATATTCTTAATTCATCATCACACGGAAAGTATAGTTTGCAGGTAATGTTCAGATGTAGTTTTTTACTTGTTTAAAGTAATTTCGAAATATTAGAAGGTTATTTTTAGCGTGCTACGTCTTATATAGAGGCCGAGTTTTCGCAATTTTCGTAATTTTTTTTATGTCATTCACAACAAAGTTGTAGGTTATAAGATCACTGTGTTAAGATATAATAGCTAAATTGCCTATGAATGTCTAAAAACAATGTTTTTTGTGGGTCATTACCAAAAAGATGAATCAGTTTTATGTGACCTTCTTATGCAGTTATTTAGTGATATATGAAGTGAATTGATCTAAATTTGAGAATACTTGGCCGAATACGAGTATTTTTATAAAGTAACCTAAAAATTCGACTTTAAAGTGACGAACCACTTTCTAATGTGTTTGTATAACCGCTTTGTTCGAACTTTATATAACATCTTTTTTTAAATTGTATTATTTGTATTTATGTGTGTTTGAGGTATATCTCGATACTGAATTCTAAATCTTTAACAGATTATGATACGGTTTGCATACACATTTAGTTTTTATGATAAAAAAAACAAAAATAATAAAGAAAGAAAATATCTTTTCAAATGTGATAGAATACAGAAACCCATTCTTTTTAGTACAGAGTTTGCCAAGAATTCGGTGCAAGGAGAGGTCTGAAGACTAGATCGTTTCTCGGAAGTTTTATAGCAACAGATCGCTTCACGAGGCCGCAGCAATTAATTAAATTTGCACAAATCGTATGCCGAAACAATGTTAGAACTATTAAGTAATTTTGACAACATCTTTTTTCTGACAAAACGTATTTTGACCTCATGTAAATAAACAAAATTGCAAGTATTGGAGCAATGAAAATCCCAAAGCTAAACACGGGAGGCCACTTCATTCTCCCAAAGTAACTCTATGGGTTTCAATTTCAACAAAAGGCATCATGGGACCCAACTTTACCGCAGATTCTCAGGGCTCAGTTATTGTTAAATTTGCTGAATATGTGAAAAATTACGGGAGCTCTTGGGACTTATTACGGAGTAAGTAGCAACTTAAGTTTGTTTAAGTATAATATTACTGGATACTTCAGTATATTAGTAATATACCTATCAAATATTTTTAACAGTATCAACACACCCTGCTGATACAATTTTTACAAAGCAATTTACACAAAATAAAATTGCAAATACCTAATCATCAGCCTATATATATTAAAACTTCGCCATTGACGGTCCCAAGCCCGTATGAGAAAGAAGGAGGGTTAGTTGCTGTAGAGAAGACCAAACCAACTGTAAAAGGTCAACGTCGAGCCTCGGGCGACGGTTAATTAACCTGATTGTACATTAGCAGAGATAGGAAATGATCACTGCAATCCGCAACTCTGCTTATAAGCAGAATCGGAGGCCTTGGCTTAGCAGCCCGGGTCAAGAGGTAGAAAGCCTCTATAAAAACTCACCCCAATCCTATGGTGGGATACGCGCCAAGAGGATGAATGACTGATGGGTGATCAGTCAATAGCGCCAACCTCAATGGACCTGGCTCACATTGCTGTATAGTGCCTTCACACAGGAATGGGCGTTACCCTGTGTGTGACCTGTTTAAATCGACCCGACTCGTGGGAACAACATGCAAAATAAAGAAAAATCTCCCTCTTCTCAAACAGAAAAACCAATAAGTAATATACTTACTCAACAGATTCTCAGCAAATCCTTCTTCAATAAGGCAAGAACTCAGTCACTGAATAGTCTAGATAACATCACACCAGCCGACACGGATATGGCAAAACCTACACCAACTGATAATAACCAATGGAAAAAAGTGCCCGAAAGAAAACGGCAGCGAGAGAGCCCTGAAATAAACAAAACCCAAAAGCAAAAGAAACTTGACACCTACTGGTTAAGCCAACCTACACCAACCTCGAATAGTTTTTCTGAACTAGTCATTGATTCACAAGAAGCACAAACCATTGAAGTTGTAGAAAAACCTGCTAAAGCTCCACCCTTATATGTAGACAGGGTTAGTAATATCCAACCATTACTAAAAATGCTTGACGAAGTAGCAGCCGACAACTATGAAATAAAAGTCCTCCGAAACGAACAGGTCAGAATACAACCCAAGTGTACAGAAATCTATAAAGAGATAATTAAAAACTTGCAGGAAAAAAATACGGAATTTTACACTTACAAACTCAAACAAGACCGCTGTTTCAAAGTTGTACTTAAGAATCTTCACCCTTCCACAGACATAGAAGAAATAAAATCCGAACTTGAAATCCAAGGATATAAAGTCTCTAATATTTGGAACGTAAAACAGAGGAATACTAAAAAACCATTACCGATACATTTCGTAGAAATAGAATCTAATAGTAACAGTAAACATATTTATAACATCAAAAATCTTTTGCACTGCAGAGTTATCTTCGAACCACCAAGACCTAAACGGGATATTCCTCAATGTAGCAACTGTCAACAATATGGGCACACAAGGAAATACTGTTTTAGGAGACCCAAATGTATAAAATGTGCTGGTGATCATGAATCATCAAAATGCGCACGTAAAGAAAGATCGGACTCAGTAAAATGTATACTGTGTGATGGCAACCATCCTGCAAATTACAAGGGCTGCGCAGTATACAAGGAGATCCAGAAAATTAGGTATCCTACTCAAGTAACAAAACAACGACAGGAAAAACGCCTCGAACATCAACCGGACCACACAGAAACTGCTACTAAACAGGAAAAACGCCTCGAACATCAACCGGACCACACAGGAACTGCTACTAAACAAGAAGACAAACCGTCATATAAGCAAGTACTTATATCGAGTAGACCGTTACACCCAACTGCTAGTAAGCAGAGCCCGAACGAATCAACGGAAGACCGAACAAGCAATAATGATATTAAAGTGATTATGAATACTATGACACAATTAATGCAACAATTAACTACAATGACTAATCTCCTAATGGAAATCATGACCAAACTGACAAATTCTGTTCATTAAAAATAGCCCTCTGGAACGCCAATGGGCTCTCACACCATGTCCTCGAAGTAGAGACATTTCTTAAATTAAATAAAATTGACATCCTACTCGTATCCGAGACACATTTCACAACTAAAAATTATTTCAATATCTACAACTACAAATTTTATCAAACAATGCATCCAGATGGTACGGCTCATGGAGGATCCGCAGTCCTCATCAGGAATAATATCAAACATCATGAGGCTGAACCATTTAAAACTCCTGAGATACAAGCCACAAGTGTTGTGGTTGAGGATTGGCGGGGTGAATTGACTGTCACTGCACTATATTCTCCCCCAAAACATACTATTAAAAAAGAAGACTACATCAACTTCTTCAAAACCCTAGGACCAAGGTTTATAGCAGGAGGAGACTATAACTCCAAAAATATTCAATGGGGCTCTCGCTTAACAACTCCTAAAGGACGCCAGCTACTAGCGGCTGTAAATGAGTTACACTTAGAAACAATATCAAACGGAGAACCAACTTACTGGCCGACTGACCCAAAGAAGGTCCCAGACTTGGTAGACTTCAGTGTCACAAAGGGAATTCCAAGTGGTTGTTTCAGGTGTACTTCCCTTCAAGACCTCTCATCGGACCACAGTGTGGTTTTGTTGGAGGTTTTCCAGGAATTCTCCAAAGTCAAGCCCATAGCAAGGTTACACGAGCGTAGAACCGATTGGGATACATTCCATTCCATGATAGAGTCTAGAATCAATACCCAAATGCCTCTTAAAACAGAAGAGGACATTATGATAGCCGTTGAACACTTCAACGAGTGCATACAAAACGCAGCTTGGGATAGCACTCCAACTACCACCAAAAAAAACGCGAAATCAGACTGCTCGAAGCCCATCCGTGAATTAGTAGCTGAAAAAAGACAGGCCCGTAAATTATGGCAAACTACTAGATACAACAGACACAAAACTCGACTTAATTTCCTAACAGCTAAACTTAAAAAACTAATACAAGCAGAAAGGAATGAAAATGTACAATACCACCTACGGAACCTGGACGCAACAGAGGCTACTAACTACTCACTTTGGAAAGCAACCCAAAAATTCAAAAGACCCATTACATCTAATCCACCGATACGCAAAAAGGACGGAACCTGGGCAAAAAGTGATACGGAGAAGGGTATAACTTTTGCCTCTCACCTAGCTGACGTCTTTGTCCCAAACGCAACCCCAAACGAAACGAATACCAACAGTGAGGAACTTACTAACTTTCTTAGTGAACCTTATCAGCTCGATCTACCTATCAGAAAGATTAGGATACATGAAGTCATTGAAACAATTGGGAATCTAAAGCAGAATAAAGCTCCGGGGTACGATTTGATTACGGCAAAAATTCTGCGTGAATTACCTAAAGCAGCAATGCACTTTTTGACGCACATGTTTAATTGTATACTGATCAGAGGCATCTTCCCGCCTCAGTGGAAAATAGCTCAAATTAAAATGATCCTTAAACCAGGCAAATCTCCTGAAGATCCATCTTCCTACAGACCGATCAGTCTACTACCTATCTTGTCTAAAGTCATGGAAATACTATTCCTAAAGCGATTAAACACAGTTATAGCAGAAAATAAAATCATACCTGATCACCAGTTTGGTTTTAGGAAAAAACATGGCACGATAGAGCAAATACACAGACTGGTGGAAGAAATCCATAAGGCTTTCGAAACTAAAAAATATTGTTGCGCTGCATTTCTAGACGTTTCCCAGGCCTTTGACAGAGTTTGGCACAAAGGTTTGTTATTCAAAATTAAAAAACGGCTCCCGACAAACTATTATATTTTCCTCAAATCATATCTTGTTGATAGATATTTTTATATTAAGCAAGGGGAAGAAATAACAGAACTACATAGAGCTCATGCTGGTGTGCCACAGGGAGGCATTCTTGGTCCAATCCTTTATTTGATTTTTACTTCAGACTTGCCTACGACAGATGGTGTCGTGATTAGTACGTTTGCGGATGACACAGCAATTTTAACTGCACATGACGAACCGGCACAAGCAAGTAACATTCTACAGCACTCTCTGGACAACATCACAGAATGGCTATCCACCTGGCGGATAAAAGCAAACGAGACTAAGTCAGTACAGGTGACTTTCACGACTCGACGAGATACATGCCCCCCTGTAACACTTAACAGAATACAGATCCCCCAAGCCAATGAAGTCAGATACCTTGGTCTTTATTTGGATCGTCGTCTTATCTGGAAGAAACATATATTTACAAAACGCAAAGTCCTGGGGATCCAATTGAGGAAGATGTACTGGATGCTCGGAAAAAACTCACAGCTGTCGCTGGAAAACAAACTGCTGCTATACAAGTGTATCTTAAAACCAATTTGGTCTTACGGAATCCAACTCTGGGGTACAGCCTCCAATTCAAACCTAGAAATATTACAGAGGTTCCAGTCCAAAATTCTGAGAATGATCACACAAGCTCCGTGGTTTATAACAAACAAACAGTTACACCGCGAACTTAAAATCAGAACAGTCCAGGAGGAGATAAAACACTCAATGATATCCTATAGAAATAGGCTCGAGAACCATCCAAACATTCTAACAACAAACTTAATGAAAACTCCAACACTGAAAAGGCTAAAGCGAAAGTCGCCTAGAGATTTATAGGGACTATTACGCATAAAGGGCGCACATCGCTGGACTGTCTGCCCCCCAAGTTAAACTTATAATTTGTCTGACCCTAAGCTAAATGTTCAAATGAAACAGATTGCAGAAACAAATACAAAAAAAAAAAAAAAAAAAAAAAATTACAATGATATTGCGAAGTTAGCCAAAATGAATGCATTTTGGCTAACTTCGCAAGGAACTTTGGAAGGCGACCAACAACGACGTTCACCCTCATGCGTCTGCCTGCGTTCGGGTAGCGTACTCGGACACAAGGCCGTATTAGTTACGAGCACTGCACGGGAGTGGCGATGAGTGGCGAGAGGGCAGGCAGTCCCGTCCCCCGTCCCCCCCGATGCGACGAGGACACCTGGATAAAAATTTTACTAATTTAAACTATAAAGGCTAACATGTATTTATTGTTTACTTTTTGTAAGTGTTATATTGTATCGGGGGCTTTTTATATTATTAATTTAGTTTTTATTTCACTCTTTTTAGGCTGTATTATTACTTAACAACATGCACGTCTTACGACGTTTTGAAATTGAAACTGATGCCATTATTGAGACGTCTTGATATAAAGGACTATGTTAAATATTACTATATAGGCAATTAATAATTCTTATAAATTAATATAAATATATAGGTTAGTTATAAATAAAATCAGAAACATTTTGTATCTGAACTGAAAATTTTAAAGTAAGACAAAAGAGGTAGAAAATTGTTTAATAATCCTCTTAACAGATCGGCTCTAGCAGAATTACAAAGACTAAGAAGCGGTTCTTCAATACTGTGAAAGGTAATTTATACTAAATTGTTATTTACAACAAAATTAAAGATCTACAAAACATTTTAAAATCTTCATTGAACAAAATCTTTAACATTAAAAAAATACATTTTAAATGTTTGTTAACTAATCCCTGAATCATCACTTAGACAATAACAATTTAATACGTTTATTATCTATGTACCTCGGTCTTTGTCACTAACAGTACGTTTATCCACTCATCGAGCCCTTTTCAATGAGGCTAAACAGGATGTATCTGCTGTTAGTTGTCGAGGAGTTAGGTACTCTGCAGACTATCTTTGCTGCAGCATCAGGTCTCTCTATATCTCGGTTTTTGTCACTAACAGTGCGTTAATCCACTCGCTGAGCCTTTTTCAATGAGGCTAAATACGATATATCTGCTGTTAGTTGTCGAGGAGTTAGGTACTCTGCCGACTATCCTGGCTGCAGCATTATTATCGTGTCATATGATTTGCTATACATATCACGTTTCAACTCAATCAGTGCAGTAGAAGTGAATTAATAGTCCATTAAATGAATGATTACCTCTACATCATGTCGGAAAATAGAGCTGATCACCATCAAATGGACACAGAACAGATTTTCATAAAATATAGCTAAGAACACTTTCGATTAAGTCACCTTTTTGACAAAAAAGGAATTATCCAAATCGATTCATACATTTGGGACCTATGATGCCACATACAGAACAACACACACACACACACACGTCAAACTTATAACACTCCTCTTTTTGCGTCGGGGTTTAAAAACAGTAACCTTGAGTTTTATTAACTGGCACTGTCCTTTACCTGACTTATGTCATGATTAAACATAAAATTGTGATAGACACAAAAAATATTACTTTAATCCTCTTCAGATAGTGTGATTAATCTTAAAAGCACTAATGCACGCATGAAAAACGTAATATATAAAAAATAGTAAAAAATGTCTGTGTTTTTAACAAACTAATACTAGAGAAATTTAAAC
Source organism: Hypercompe scribonia (assembly GCA_949316085.1). NCBI lineage: Eukaryota > Metazoa > Arthropoda > Insecta > Lepidoptera > Erebidae > Hypercompe > Hypercompe scribonia. The sequence continues at coordinate 3,369,930 of OX438967.1, read as the reverse complement.
TAATGACAATAACATTGAATGGTTTGAAACAATAACAATAATTTGGTAATTATACGTATAAACTTGCTTGTGGCGATTTTGACATACAGCGCAAACAAAAAAGATATACTATAGCGCTATCTACCGAAAATACATCGAATTGCGGAATAAAGAACTATGGAGCAACTGCTAATTCTGTATCGCGATATAAAAGTTCTCGTGGTAATTAGCATATGCACAATATAGCAACACCAATCGTCGGGCCGCTAGTCATGATCACCTCACTTGGTTGTACGATTCTCCCCTATTATGGGAGTAATTCGATATAAAGAGAGAATTCTAAAGTATTATGATCACCGTACTCATTGTGAATAATGACAAAGATAATGAAGTATGGTGACCCACACTATGGTGGCATTGTGAGATACTTCTTCACACCCCACGAGAAGACGTAAAAGGCATGGCAGTCATCGTGGCAGTATAATGCTTACACATTTACCACGACTATTGTCACCCCTGCACCAATAGGCGTCCGGTCTCGCACTCACCAATGAAATACATCTGCAACGATGCTGTCGCTGCAGGTTGGTCTTCTGTGGGAGGGTAATACTGCACCCGTCGAGCCGACCCGTTCATCCTGAAATCTGCATAGCTCTACTACCTTCTAAACCTGATCAGTTGTTTCGTTTTGTCATGTATATTTAGTTTTTGGTATCTTTAAGCACAAGTTGTTAAGCCATTGATGACCTTAAAATCTATGACAGCTATAACTCTCAACCGTCTACATTGGTAAAAGTATAGGGCACGTACTAAATAGCTACCGTCTCCAGATCTAAAATTAGAGACAATCAGTACAGATGAATAACTAAGACAAAGTAAATATGAGAATACACAGATTTAGAGATACCGTGAGAGAGGTATGCTTCAACACAAATGAGTCTATTCAACCGGAGTCTCACACCACGGCTTTATAGAAATTCAGTCGTAAGCAACTCTTGCGTGTCTTTACAAGAGTGACTGAATTTATAAAGATCAACCCGCCCCTGTCTGAAATCTGTAACGAGAGAGAGGACATGTTAAGTACACTTGCCTAGAAAAACCAATGATTCCTGATACATGAAATGAAATAGAACAAAACTACGAGAAGAAGTTAGTATAAGTTCTATAAATGTATATGAGCTCATTAGACCTTTGCGTACACTTTGACTTCTATTTACATTTGCTGTACGCTGCGCTCTTCAACTTAGTAAGTTTTCGATTAATTTCAGTACACGTGCCCTTAAATTGTACTAAACTCACCAAATTCTGCAATACCTAAGTTATTATTTACGTTCTACCTATTTTTGGCAAAACTTGTATTGTATTTTTAATATAAGCACTAATTGTTTAACTCCACGCATGTGGAGCTTACCTATAAGTAATTGTAACACTATGCCACTTCTTAGTCTTGTAAAATGTCTGTTAACTATTTGTGCAACTTTTGGTGAGCCCATTTAATAAATACTTAAATAAATAAGCAATGATTAGTGATACTTAGAGATTTGTAAGATTTTTTAAGATACAAGAAGCTTCTATTTACAAATGTGTTTCTTAATAGAGTTTTTCTCTAGGGCTTTATTTGTTAATTTGAAAAAAAAAATACAAAAATAGTTTTAAAACATCTCACGGCTGTCTAAGTAGGCTCCGACAGCCGTAAGTGATAGTCGTAACTAGGCAGTCTAGGCAGTGTGAATAAATTTATATATGTACTTTGATTTAATTACAACATATCGCGAAACATGTTTAATTATATTTAACATCACTTTAGTGGGACTCAACCCACCTCTGGCTTAACATTACCTACCGGTAAGTAATGTTGACTGCCAGACAGACTTTTTACGTCTCTTCTATTCAGTCAACGCAGCCAAGTTGACATTCTACAAACGTAAACGTAATTTTAAAACTAACAAAATGAGAATAACGTCTCTCAACTCAAACTCCAAACAAAATATTAATCAATAATGCAAGAGAATAGAGGCGTTAGCGATTGTAGGAAGAGATTGATGTGAAACACATACATCTTCGTAAAGGGAATAGATAAGAAGAAACGTGTTCTGAAATCTATCCTAGAATTAATTGTTACTATTCTTAACACAAATGGTACCACAATTTGATAGCATATTGATACATCTCCTTTGTTAGGTAGTAGAGCCACGTTGATTTCAACACGAATGGGCCGTCTCGACTGGGGCAGTACTACCCTCTCAAGAAGATTAACCTAAAGCGACAGCATCTGTGGTAAGTGCGAGACCGGAGGCCCATTGATGCAGGTATGACTGCCACATCTTTTACGTCCCCAAGGAGGCGTGAAAAAGCATCTTACTAGGCCGCCATATTGCATTGTCTGCATTCGCTATGAGTATGGTGACCACAATGGATTCTATTCATGCGTTTCATCAGGCAGAGTAGAATTACTTTGGCAGGCTCGGAATTAAACAAACCAACATCTCAATAAGTGTACATTTTAAGTACTAACCAATTGAGAGAGTATTAGTAAATATTGCATTATAAATAGATGTAATATAATAGATAGCTATTCTTATACATATATGTATGTTAATCACAAGATCATACACTAAGTTGTCGTTACAAAATATGTACCTTTTATCACTTTGGCCAAGGTGGATCATCTTAAGCAATTTACTACACTCGTTGAGTCGGTCATCGAGAGGTTACAGAATGTACTATGGGAATAATTTAATATTTGAAGTGCGATTGGCGTCTCATTATATTTATAAATAAAAATGTCTTTAATTGACATGATGATAAAAAACATTGTAATTTAACAAATTAAGTTACAATTAGATCTCAAAACTTTTTGCAATACAGTAATTGAGTTGCAATTTGCAATAGGAATTTTTTATGTAAGTTTTTGAGAATTATTTATGAGAATTATTTTTATTTGTAGGTAGATAAAACTGTATGAGTGTAAAAAACCGTATGAATGAACTGCAATAAGAACTAAGTAATTAAATGATTATTAAGTTTTGTAAATCCGCATGGGAACATCAAAAGATTATGCGCATATTGACGTTATATTGATAAATGTTACTGTCTGTACACTAGTTACTGTCACATGTGCTGTTGACCTACAGCTTTTGTTTACTGAGAACGCGTACTGTAAATGGTGAGTATAGCAGGTCGGAGTCTTATTTGTAAGGAGAGGTCTGAACCGAACGGTGGACTGTTAGAAGTTGTACATATAGTAAAAGAGAAGAAAAAAAAGATAGTGTAGAAGTTGTGATTGCTTTACTAGATTTCTTTTGCCCATTTGGAGTTCTGTAATACATTTCAGCATTTGAATGACATTAGCGAACCAAAGAAAACCTCTCAGTTTTTGAAGTTATTCTTCATTTGGCCCTTTTTGGAAAATCACGAAAAATCGACACCATGAAATTATATTAGCTAGTGAACGTTTGAGTTTTTTTATAATATTATTAGTTAAATACAAATAATTATTTTACGATATTTAAATAAAATTTATTTAACTAGATAATGCGTTAGTTATAACAAAATTTTATAAAGATTTTTATCTTGTTGCGCATAACTTCTTATGTGAGTATTTATGTACACACACATGTTTTTTCTATTATTAGTGTCGTTGTCTTACAAGCGTAGGGTAACACGAAATATAAAAAAAATTTAGAAAGATTTTAATCTTGTTACGCCAAAAAATAAAACTTCTTACGTGCGTACATGAATACACACACGTAATTTTTTTTTTTTTTTGAGATAGGTATGATTGAAAGTGCGGCAATGTACTTGTATCTCTTGACTTGTATGTCTATGGGTAGTGATAACCATATAATACCTTGAGACTCGATTGCTTGTTTGCATTTGTGTCATACAAAAATAACTAGCTTGATATCAGTTATTCTTTTTTAATTCTATACATCTGCCAAACCTTTATTATTCTCAAGGTTATTTGGGGGGCGACTAATATTTGAACCAGTTTTGAATTACAGTTCTTCCACGAAGTGATGGTACTGACTTCCCAATGAAGACAGTAATGCACCATGCACCCACCCTATTTACCTCACAAAAGAGACTCAACCGAATTTTGGTCAATATAGAACAGATAGATAGCTGTAAAACCCACTTCCAAAGTCATAAAATCCTCACTTTATCTTATGTTTGCATCTTGGGAGTGTGCAAGTTCGTCAGAAAATACCCGGAATTCTACAGCAAGCGCGATGATAAACAAACAAAATATTCATATTGACACAAAGACAGACTAAACCAACTGCATTCACGACTGATAATGCACTCTACAAACGCCCCCCTTTAGTTATGTCTATTAAAGTATACAATAAACTCCCTAATAGCATAAATAACGAGAATGAATTTATTACTTTTGTAAAAAAACTAAAGGTTTTCCTAATTGACAAATGTTATTAATAATAGTATAAAAGAATATTTAGATGATAACACCATATGTAAATAAAAAAATACCTAATGAAAATACAATAAACAATTAATATCTGCATCTTTAAAATTTAAGTATAATAATAATTAAATATAAAATAATGACAAAATAAAATAAAATAACAACGACTTTACATAATATAATAATGACATAACAAATATAATAATAATAATGTACACCAACAATGACATATAATAATAATGACATAATACAATAAAATAAGAATGACATAACAATAAAATATATGACATGAACATAGATGAACATAGTTTCAATGAAAATTAAAACTGCCATATAAAAGGCATTCGTTGACAGTAAGTATAAAAATCCTGTAAAAATAAATATAACAATGAGTAATTAAATAGGTATATAAGTGTAAACGTAGGCATCTCCCTCTCTCTCACCAATACAAAATAAATATATGCTGTGCCCGACAGGGTCCATAATTGATACTGTACTATTTGATGTTGACTACCTGTGAGACATTATGGTAAAGCAATAAAGTATTGAGTATTGAGTATTGAATGATCCCAAAACTTTTAAAAACTGAGTTGTTATTAGAATTTTTTTATAAGAACGACTTGGCAATCAATCCCATGATCTCTAGACTGGCAGTTGCGTACGCTAACCTCTGGACAATTTTTATCTTAATTCTACACATTCTTTGTTAATAGCTGTTCTGCAGTTTCAAGAATGTGATGTGTGAGTGATGTTCTCTCAATCAAATGAAAGAGTAGTAATCAAGACTCAGCCAGCCAAAAACTTCAGCTTAAATATGGGATACCATAAGCAGGTAGCGACCGCTCCAGCCTGGTCACAGCAGCCTCATCAGCGTCAAGGCACAACACACTACATCTTAACGTAACATTTCTGTGCTCCTTATAAAGGGAGAAAACACTGACTTCTGCAACACAAGCCAAAAGCCTAGCTTTGGAGTCAGGGACATCTCATATTGTTGTATTACTTATGTGAATATACTAAATAAATAAGAAAGAAAGAATTCAAATCTGACGTATATTCTCACAGATAATCACATTGAAACAAACAATCAAATCTCTTTAAATTTATTACAATAGTACGTTTTGTAGTATCAGATAGAGCATAATAGTTGTATATTGACACACTAAGTTGCTTTAAATTAATGTAGAAATGCATGTCTTTGTAGGCTTGTTACTTTTAAAGTAATCAGTTTATCTACAATGATATGTATTACAACACTTATTAAACATAACCTTTGTTGCTGCAATCAAAGATATGTTAAAACAAGTAGACAATCCGATATCATACTTCGTAAATGTTTTGCCATATCCAGTTGAGAAATCTCTTTCTAAATTTGATTTTCAACTGTGTGATAATAAGAGCTCTAATTGAAAAGGATGACTAAGCTAATATTTTGTATATTACTTCAATGAATGTGATAGTTTAAAAACCAAGGTTAACTGTACTATATATGTAAATAACTAACTGACCCGCGCAATTTCGTCACCGTATCTCGGAAGGAACATATTTCGTTTTGTTTTTTTTTTTCTATATTTTTTATTAATTCTCGGTCGATCGGTCGATCGCCGTCGATTCTATTGGTAGTTGATTTTATATAGTAACATTAAAATATGTTTCCTTTTTTTTGCATCAGTAGTTCCTGATATAAGTGAGTTAAGCCAAACAAACCATTTAACATAATTTTCAGACAAAAACACGTGCATGTGGTGATGGATTAAGAAAAAGAAGTGTCACCACATTATCTCATAGGTGTCGTAAGAGGTGACTCCTTAATCGCTGTCTTGAGCAACCTATGCGCGATAACATTACTGCCAAGAAAAGGAAAACTTGAAACAAATTAAAAAAAAAACCGTCTGGCTAGCGTGATATAGGCAAAAATATCCTTTCTAAGGAGAGGCCTATGTCCAGGAGTGGCAGTGTTAAGAGCTGTTGATGAAACAAAGCAAAAGAAAAAGGTAAGTGTTTCAAAGGATGTAGATGAATATAGGGAATTGAGGGAGAAAAAATACAATAAGTCTCGAGTAGGATTGGATACAAAGACCCCAGAGACTGACTGTACATCCGAAAAATGATTCTAATAAATATGTAATAAGCATTTTTAAATCTTACATAAAAATATGCACCAATGCAGAACTTTTTCATTTTCATGTTAATTAAATTCTCATCAATTACGTACAAAGAATTACTCCACTTTTAAATCATTTAACCGACTCATGCATGGAATTCAGCAGCGTAAAGCAACCAAGTAAGTCTATTAGTGCCAAATATTTTAACCTTCATTTCGGAATTACTTCAGAAGTTAAAGTAACAACTGTGACAGGCGAGTGACAGACTGCTTGCTCAATTCAAAAACATTAAATTAAAATACTGCTTTTGTCCGAGGCTTTGTCCAGTTGTTGGTCGGTATTGGATTTCATAGAGGTACAGCTAATTATTATAAACTATTACTAGTTACTACCGGTTACTGAAGAAAATTAGTTTCAAAATATCAGAAAGTGTTCTTATTTAATTGAGAGTTATTACCAGTTATTGTGATTCATTTTCATAAGATCCATTAATAGATGTATTGAGGATGTCATCTTTGAAGTCTATGCAACCGAGTGTAGAAATCTCCACATTGGTGCAAACTACAATTAGCATCTGTCCTCCATGAGCACCAATGTAGGAGCAACAGTCTTTGTCGACCGTTGTACCACCAGAAGTAGACATTCGGGGATTTCATTCTTAACCATTATTTATATTTCCATTTTGAAAGGCCTGTTGGTCCAATGACCTTGACTGTTAAGCGAACCCTGGTCGAGATTTCGTTTGCCACCAAGGACAAATACTTGTGTGTTTAGTGCGATCATTGTTTTGTTCTATGTTGGTATAATTTATGCATTATATGAATGTATTTACAACAATTTTTAATTTAACTGTCCGCGTGGTGACGGTCGAAGAGTACATAGTGTTACCACCCCTATTCATCCCGTGGGGGTCGTAAAAGGCGAGTAAGGGAACAGAGTATACAAGACAACATCACTACAAAGAGAAGGAAAGCTTGGAACAAATCCTAGTAGGCTAAAACCTCCTTGCTAAGGAGAGGTCTATGTCCAGCAGTGGATTGTAAAAGGCTGTTGATGATGATGATGATGATTTATAACAATTTAACTATATTTATCTCACTTTGCCTGATTACCATAGCACTGGTTCTGCCAAATTCAGGATCAGACTACCATCTGTGAAATGCATAAAGTCGTTATAAACATTTTTATAAAAAAAATAACGATATCCAACTGTCACCAACCACATCTGTCTGCATCACTTGATCAATGCCGTTTGACCTTGACATAGTACGTTTCATAACATATTTTGTTTATACATATGTTGTGATGAATTTAAAGAAAATTTGCATGTATTAATCATGAGTTGTTAAGTAAAATGTTGAGTAGTGATTTTTTTTGCGACACTTGATTATGACTAAGTGATCTTAGCACTCGTCTTGCTCACCTCATTGTACATATTCAAACATTGAATGATACTTAAGTAGTTGTTCTAAATTCAGATATACTTTTGTATCGTCTTTATTTATTCAAAAACTTTATACAAATTTTCATAAAGATGAACTTAACGACTAGTACATACTCCACAAGTCAACTTTAGGATGTTGTAGTCTCTTGTGATTTCATACTGTAGGTTTGTTTTTAGTAAGTGAAGGACAAGCTATCAAATAGGTTATCTGATGGTAATGACACCCATGATTACCTGCAACTCATAAATGTGTTGCCGCTGTTTGCGTATCCGTCAGTATCAGGAGAAAAGGAGGAGTTGAACCTCGGCCAATGGTTTATATCTACAAAAACATTATTCTTACAATCAGAAAGATTGTGTTGAACTTTTGATTGATCTATCATCATACTCGAAATAGTTATTAATAGCAGGTACTCCAATCATGGCCAATTTAAACACACTTAAATTGATATTGGTTGGTAGATTATGAGTTTAGTATGAAAAGGCTGAAAGTAAGTCCAGAAAGATAATTGGGAAAATAGGAAAAAAATTGACATTCCAGATTTTGAAGTCAGTGAACAGGATACCATTTGAAATAGATTGATCCGTGCGGTCTTATGTCCTGGAGCGGTTAAGCCTTAAAGGAGAAGACAATTTGGGTGAAGTAGTTATTTAATTTAAAAAAATGATATTTTTTTTGCTAAATGATATCACAAAATATAGTGCCATGTTTCTGACTAGGAAGCGACAAAATCCAAATAAAATATGCAATATGAAATCGAATTAGTACAATATGATTGACTGTACAATTGCTAGGGTAGATCTGGACTTCTGGGTGGCCATGGAATGTCACCTCGTCTGGAAATCAGCTTACCTGCAAGCATATCTTTGACCAATAGCAGGGACTCATTGGATGTGTTAAAAGGAGTTCCGTCTTGTGGAGTGGAGATCCGAGATAGTAGTCAGACCGGGATGTTAGATTCAAATGTTAACGAACTCTTGGCCCAGCCTGTATACGAGTATACTATCACACAGTTACAAATTATTTAGATGACTAATTTGTTTAGAATTGATGCTGTTCACTCCCGTATTTACGTTCCTATCATTGCTTCTATGTTTGAAAGAGATGTACATTACATTTAATATATTGTTGTATTTTGTGTTTCATATGCTTTCAATTGGTTTATTTTTCTTTTCAATTTAATTTGTATGGTAAGTTTTATGTTTTTCTTAGTGTGAGTATAATGTAGGCTTGCAATTTTAGATTATATTTAGTAACAAGCAAGGTATTGTGTCTTTCCATAGTCCTCTCAAATAGCCTACTGGCGGTAGCGTCGCGTTTCGGGTTGTTGGTCTTGACTAATAACAGTTTAAATTCACGAAGAAGAGCTTGCCAAAGTATCTATATTCTGCTTGATGAAAAGTATAAAAAGAATCTAAGAATTGTGGTCACCATACTAACTGTGAATGCAGACAATGTAGTATACCAACCTACACTGTGGCGGCCTAATGAAATACTTTTTCACGCCCCGCTTAGAAGGCATGACAGTCGTCAAGGCAGTAAATACAATATAAACAGTAATATAATCATTACAATAATTAATTAAAACAATATTTTTTATTTCTGATTCAAAGTATCTTGCTAATTGTGTACAATCACCAATAGATTGTTTTAAAATAGCTAAAATGTCTCAACAAAGTCTTTCATAAATTTTGTCACCAGAAACTCATTCAATTCATTGTGCTTTATGTCGTAATATGCAGCCATGTTGCGAAATCACTATTTCGCTGCGAATTACCACAACCTTGGTGGTTAGATCACAATTTTATAGAAAAACAGAAGTGTGAAAAACATCCACCCATATTTAAGTACAAGTTCATTTTACTTAGTACACCTGGATTAATGTTATTTCAGGTTTATTTTTTGTTTAGTGGTTCGTACTACTCTCTCACAGAAGGTAACCTACAGCGACAACATCATGTCATGTTTCGCTGGTGAGTGCAAGACAGTAAGCACATTGATGCAGCGTTGACAGTTATTGTGGTAAGTGTGTAACCATTATATTGCCACGATGACTGTCATGCTGTTTACGTCCCTAAGCGGTTCCTGGAAACAATCTCACTAGACCGCCACAGTGTGAGTACAGCAATATTTGCATTCGCAATTAATATAGTGACTACAACTCTTGGATGCTATTCATGCTTTACATCAGGCAGAGTAGTCACTTTAGCAGGCTCTTTAGAAAAGAAAGACTACAGCGAGTTTTTTCTTTTTCTAAGTTTTTTAAACTAAAACGCCTGACAAATGTATAATAGCGACTATTTTTTTTATGAATTTCATATTATTGATGTCAAAAGATATGATTCCGTAGATCCATATAAAACCCAAGAATATTTTAATATATTTTGAATAAAGAATTAGTCTTTATGTTATTCTTTTTTAAACTTATACATTTTTGTATATTTAATTTTTATTTCTTCATTAAGGTACGAATGTATTTTTTGGAGTATTACATCCAAAGCCATTACGAATTAACAACTTAACGCCGAGACTGATTCGAGAGATTTTTTATTTCTGTTTGGTAGAAAGGCAGCCATTGATCTATGAGATTTTACTTTAACTCAAGTTATTTTGAATGCCTGCCAATTTGAGTAGAGCAACTACAAGTAAATCATACTACTGCTATGCATTTTGTTAGTATATCCCAATAGCTTTTTTTTTGTTGGCGGTGTGGAAAATCCCTTCGGATCTCCGGCTCCATAGGGACGCAGGAGCCGGAGGAGGAGTAGTGGCCAGGAGTATGTGGTGTTTTCACTAAAAACCATCCCAGCTTCCGGTCTCAGGCGTCCTACTCTGAAGGGGACCCAGGCCATGTTATTTCAGGTCCCCTCCAGGATCAACGCCGTGTCTGGTCAAGCCCTCTCCTGGGGGACGCTACAAGGTACCCCCGTTGATTTATATCCCAATAGCTGCTTCAACTTATCATGTTATTTCAGATTTAGTACATACATCATTTCAGTATTGAAGTGTAAATATTGATTTCACAATAAGATGTGAGAATAACGTTTTTTTTTTATTTATTCAATTAATTTTCTTATTCTACTAACAGTAAAAAAAGAAACAGTTTAGCTGTCTTTTAGCGATAAGTTTATAAATTTAATTCCAAATGACCCATGTTGAAGTTCTCGGGAGGTCATGTCGCGGCTGCTTTGGCAGAGTTACACCATTGGCTCTCTCAGCTACGGAAGAGGCGCTTACTGAAGTATTTGCGCTAATATCTCAGATTTGATTGTGCTAAGGTAACCGGCATCCTACCATTAATACGTCCGCTTCGTCACCCGTCAGGTCAGTACTAATGTGTTAAGATTATCTTCTCTTGAGTTCTTTCTAACGCCTCTTTTGTCACACCTTGGACCATAGACAGAACGAGTAGACCTCTAAAATAAGGATTGCGGTTCGTATCACTACCTAATACAACACTGAAATACATGTACGAGTATATCTACACTCTTCTTTTTTTTTCTTTTTAAAAAGACAACGCCCGCATTAGGAATAAATCCTGTGTCGCGGGGGACTTTACAAACATACAAGAAACGGACACAAAGAACACCCAGACTCAGAACAACAATTTGTGGATCACACAAAGTGTTGCCCTATGTAGAATTTGAACCCACAACACTCAGCGAAGTAGAGAGCGGCGTGGCGACCGCTTAAACCACTAGGCCAATCGTGCAGTGTGGTTTAAGGTACTTGAGGGATTACAGTTGGATATACGAGTACTTGTATATATGTTGGGTCTTTAGTAGGTAAAAACAAAAGGCAATAGAATATTAGTGTAAGCAATAGGTCAAGCGTATTAGGGGTACATACAAATAACTTGAACTAGCAACCCTTAAGCAGTCGTAGTCTACTATCACTAACATGAATACATACACTTGAAAAACATTACCCTAGTTCTTGTACCTATTTAAAAATGGCGTTAAATAATAATTATTCCTAGATTTTAATGAATTTATTTTAATGAATGTGAACTGACACAAATGTGCTTACATATTATATGTAAACATACAATTCTCACGTGTTTTTAATACATAGTAACTTATAATCGGCTGTTGTTTAAAAGACTAGCTTTTGTTGTAGTCGCTTTCGAGAAATTATATTTTAAATTAAAAACGAAATAAGAAAAAAGAAACCATCTTACTTTATTCTATTAAGCTTTGGAGTTGCTATGTTTGTGTTACTCCACAATATATTTTTATTTGATGCACCTACCACTTGAATGGTCAAATTAAACACAGTATATATTCAATATGGATTTACTGTTCAGGTGGTACCAATATTCACAGTATAGTCTCCAAGAGCTTGAATTACACGCTTTGTTAATCAGAGTGGTCACTTAACATTTTTGTGTACCCAACTCTGTGTATAAAAGTGGCGTCATCAAAAACAGTGTTGCCACATGAACGCTACAAACCTTTAGTTAAGTATCTTCCTTGTAAATAAAAAAGCCAATTAAGAAATGTCAAGAAACAGTGATTAAATTTTAAATCAATTTAATGTACTTGATGAAATTAACGAAACTTTTTCAGTTGTATCATGACAAACAAACCTAAAATATCACACATTAAAATACATTACAAAAAACTAGAACGCATTTTATTTGAATACAATAGAATATACATTGCACCAAAGCAATACATATCATTAGAATACATTTCTTCGTATATATTCCTGTTAAGTACATCATTAACAAAGGTTACTTTGTAAGAAAGTAACGTTCCTATAAAACTGTTTTTAACAGTGAATGTTAAATATATAATTAGAAATGGATAGCCGAATAAAATTGATGGGGAAAAACCTTGATCCATCGCAGGGTAAGTACCTTTTTTTTAATGCCAAATACCTTTCTTTCTACTTTTCTGCTATTTATGTAAAGAGTTTATGGAAAAGGTTGCAAGTGTGTAGCAGGAAGCAGGAGATTAGCGCACCTTTTGTTTGATCTATCTTGAGTTGACGAGCCTGTTTGTCGAATGGTTAGCCATCCTGACTGTTAAACCAGAAGTGATAGGTTCGATTCTAAGCCAGGACAAATGTTGTATGATGTGCTAACTAGGTGCAATTTATCTATAAAATATAAGTATTTAGAAATACATATTTAATTATGGTTACAAGGCGATATCCGTAGATGTACATAGATACATTAATAATAATAATGTATGTAGCCATATAATGACGCAGATTTTTCCTTCAGACAACGTTGTAATCAAGCAATCTAATCTTTGATAACAGAAATCTAAAGAATGATATTAAAAATATTTCGTAACAATGAGATTATAAGCCTGATACTGGTACTTTAAGAAACTATATAATTGCAGCTCATATACTATTACAAATTTATACATATCTAACAGAGCATTCAATGTAGAAGTCCCATTACTGAAACAGTACCATGAATAATGTGGTTAATTATCATTTACCTTGTTTAATAACTTCAAATAAAAGACAAATAATTTATTACCTTTTTAACGTGTGGAAACCCCTCGGGCCGTCACCACACCGGGTTGCACAGCGGGGTGGTGGGTCGTAATCGGACCGACTAAAACCACACGGTGTGCCACTCTGCCCCTGACATAGGAGGGATCCGGGAACAGTTGTTATTATGACATCCAGATCAGATAACTTATTACCTAACTTGTAGTGCTGTAACTAGTCCTAAATTTAACTTCACAGATCGATACAAAACACATCCAAGTTTCCGTGAAACTGCTCTTCTTCAAGTGTACTAGCGACCCAGCCTTGCTTTGTAGGGATATAATTAATTTCCAATCAATAATATTTTCTAAGATAGAGATTTTATTGACAATGTGTAAAAGAGAACTTTTAAAATTTATATAATTAAACCTTCTTCATGAATCGGTCTGACTATTGATAAAACTGCATAAAAAGCCGTTATGTGCTTTGAAAGATGAAAGTATACAGAGTATGGGCAGTACGAAGAGACCTTAAAGAAGAAGAGAACCTTGTGGGCTGCATATTCTTGTCATGATATCAAATTAATATTTGTATCTAACCCTTCCGAAATAGCAATCATTAGTTAAGTTTGTCTGAGATTACGACTCACAGACGGTGCATTATACATCCAGATTAAATTTGCTAGTTGAGTCAGCATTTTTCCTTCCTGAAGAAACCTAAAAGTCTCCTGGAGCACTTATAGTAATTTATATATTTATTTAAAATGTTTTAGCAAGCCAGAGGATACGGCTGTTATACTCGTACAGCAAATATTACTGTTCAGAATTTTATCCAATTAGTTATTTTGTTTCATCACTCCTTGTTAAATGACCAGAAATTTGACTTTAAACCGTACCGAGCCACAGGTGATTGTCTAACGTACGTACGCCACCGGCGTTAGCCTGCTGAAAATCAGAGGCTATATTGTCACTTTTCATATAAGCGCTGCATTAGGTTTCTTTGCAACAGCCTCTGATTTTTAGCAAGCTAACGCCGGTGTACCTCAAAGCTCTATCCTGTCGCCCACACTGTTTCCTCAGTATAGCAATGACATATTAGCTGTTAGTAACATAAATTGCCATGCAGATAATAACACAGTTCATGTGCGATATTTTGAAAATTCTACAGTCAATTAAGTAGATATGAAGGAAATACGACTGGAGCTTGTTGTTGAGCTGACACGATACATTTCTTAATCAAAAAGTCTTGGTTTCTTCCCCTCCCCGCTTTTTGGAGTACTCAACTGCCACTACAGGATAATTTCGGAATCTTGGGTATGGATATTTGTCGGACACTCAAGCCGTGTGAATAAATTGACAGCATCACCAAAGCGGCCTCACGGAAGCCTGTTGTACTTAACAAGATGAAACGATTTTTCTCACTCGAGCATCTATGTCTTCTTTTAATAAACCAAGTTCACTCTTGCGTTTTCTCATATTGGTGATGCATCTGCAAAATATTTGCTTGACGCTCTCGAATCGTATGAGTGGCGAACAGTCCACATTATAGACAATCCCGAAGCTGAGTCCCTTGTTCCTCAGCAGTGTCGAAGAGATGGCAGTTCTCTATTGCTTTTATCGTGGAGAGTAGTCTGAGGAATTCTTTCTACTGGTCACAACTTTCTCTCTTCCTCTACAAGACACAACGTGCTGGCCTTGGCAGTCACATGTTCGAAGTAGTAGACATACGCTCTCAAACTTAATGGTTCGGTTTATCCTTGCTGTGCCAATCAGTCCAAACTTGGAACTCACTATCAGCGCACGTGTTTCCCGTCCACTATGACCCCATGCCCTTTAAGTGGGCGTAAAAAAGCATCTCATCAGGCCGCCATAGTATCGGTCACCATGCAGCATTGCTTGCATTCATAACGAGTTTGGTAACCATCACTTTTGGATTCTATACCTGCATCTCATCACGCAGAATGGAGACTATGGCAAGCATATTTAAAAAGAAAGTATTTTGCAATGGCACTTTATTTATTTAGAAATCATTTAAAAGTATGTAGCACTTTTTCACTGTTTTTAATGATCTTGATTTCAGATACGATACAGACATGGACACTAGAAGAGACGTTAGTCGGTCTAGCTATTGTTTTAAGCCTGTACCTAGCAATGGTTTTAAAAGTATTGCCAGCCTACATGAAGAACAGAGAGCCACTGAAACTAAATAATGTAATGTTAATATATAACGCTTTCCAAGTCGCCTTCTCAGTATATTTAGTGGCTATTGTAAGTATGATTTGTTGCTATTTCTTTTCTTGTAGGTGTTTGTAGTTTCATGTCATTTTTTAAATGTAACAATTTGATTCTTAAACTTATAGTACCTTTTCAGTACTATTTCCTCATACTTATTTTAAACAGTTGTTTAATTGTATAGACCTGTTAATCGATGAATGTAATCTAAATATTAGATTAGTTTGTAGTTGTTGGTTTTCTAAAAACAAATAAATGGGTATCACGAAGTTTTGTTCTGAAACTTCAGCTAAATGTTGTAACATCTGTTAGTCTGTATAGTTTTTACCTGACTACCTCATTGGTTTAGTGATTAACATATGTAACTACAGATTAAGGGGTCTCAGGTTTATTTTCCGGGCTGGGAAAAAGAGTATTAAAAAATTCTTATTATAGAAATGATTAATAAGTTCTCTTAAGAGTTTGTAAGTTGAAGTATTGGCCCCTGTGCTTTGCAGATCAGGTAAGGCCGTCGAATCTGCACCTGAACTCTCCTTGGTAATGTCGAATAGCCGTCCTAGCGCATTGTTGTTGGTCTCCGAGACTGGCCGTTGATGCCAAAATCGTCTAGGAGTACATCATAGCTTTTAACATGCTGTTGCATATCCGTAGATTAGCTTTAAGACTTTAAAACCCATAAATGTTAAATCATGGTCAACATTTGGTTTCAGTACTTGAAATATATCTACCGATTTCGGATCATAACTACTCGGTGTCCAAAAGGCGAGGATTTACAGGAGGTAATGATGGATATATCTTTAAAATTTTTATTTCTTTATAAGGACTTGAGCGCAAGTTCCTAGGTATCTATTAACTAAACAGTAACAGTATGTATTGTACCTTATTGAGATTTGGTCTGATGAATGGATCAAAGTGATTTTTTTTTTATTTCAGCAATGTACCTCTAAGAGTAGTTCACCACTTATAATTTTAAGAAAGATAGGGAATATGTTTGTAGTCTTTTATTCAAGTATCGACATTATTGTTAAATATTAAATGAAAACATGTTGTGTGCTCCGTAGAAATAATGGCACAGTCTCTCACAAATTGATGTCTTCATTGCGTTTCACGTTGCATGTTGGTCTAGTGGTTAGTGATCCTGACTGCTAAGCTGGTTAGATTCCCACCCAGGACAAATCTTCGTGTGATGAACACGATCACTGTTCTACGTCTAGCTGCAATTTTTCTATAATATATATGTATTTAGAAATATAAAAGCATGTATGTTTATCTGCAGTTTGGTTACCATAGTACAGACTTTGCGTGGTTTGAAATCAGACGGCCGTGTGTGACATGTGCGAGGATATTATGTGTGGATGTTGTTATTTATTAAAAGAAAAAATAATATTTTCCCTTAATTTCTCTCATAAAACCGCAATGCACTCGTGAATCTCGAGTTGTAAGTATCTGTGTGGTGGTCACTTACCACTAGATGACTCGTCTACTCATTACCCCCTCATCCATAGAAATAAATAAAATTTAAGTGTCTATTTGTAATTCCAAATTAGGAGTTTTTCAATTAATGTAAATGAAAGTGTGGAGGAAGGGATATAGTGTTCCTCCAATATAAAGGGAGGATCCTCCGACCAGGCGAGGTGGTCATGTCTAGCGAGACGCGGCCTTACGGTTGATGTTAGGATTTTTTGTATACGCTAACCGCCACGAGAATTTCTACATCTCGATACAAGATTAGTAGTTGCTCCGTAGTTCATTATTCCATAGCTCGATGCGTCTTAGCTAGATGACGCTGTAGTGTCTTTTTTTTGTTTGCTCTATATGCGGAAGTACTCACAAAAGTATGTATGGTACTTATATCAAAAAAACACTTTTAAAATTTTTGTCTATTTCTTTGTATGTTATGGTTAATCTTTGTAATGGCTGGACCAATTTTGAATAGATAGCTTATATTATAAGGAGCATGTTAGGGTAACTCAATTTTAGAAAAATGTGTTACACGAAAACAAAATTAAAACCAATGGAATAGTGAACAATATCCGATTCAAGAGCAACAAAAACTACGAGGTGTATTTAGTAATTACATATAAGTCCTCTGTGTATTTCTATGATATCCATTAAATTTTTTTTTTCAGGTTATCTTTGACATCTACCCTTACTTTATTGCCAAGCATTTAGATCTTTTAGACACGGTTTTTTTCGTATTGCGAAAGAAAGACAACCAAGTGACGTTTCTACATCTGTACCATCATACTACTATGGTGACATGGACCTGGTTACACTTGATGTACCACCCTACAGATAATTTCGTGGTAGTGGGAATGCTCAATAGTTTCATCCATGTGATCATGTATGCTTATTATGGAATATCATCTTTGGGGCCTGAGTATCAGAAGTATATTTGGTGGAAGAAACATTTGACTAAGTTTCAATTGGTGAGTACCGTGAAAGTTATTCGTCTGATGACAGATTCAGAATATTGAGTGTGGCTATCTCTATTCATCCCAAGCTAACAAACTCAACTGTCTAGTGTGATATTGTATGCTAAAACCTCTTTTGTAAGGAGTGTTCATGTCCAGCAGTGGGTTATTAAAGACTGTTGATATGAGAGAAAATATGGCAGTGCAATCTATATACTTTTTTTTATAAATAATACCTACAGATGTTTTATAGTCACAACGCATACTCATATTTCAAATGTCATAATTTGCATACATTATAATCTGTTCGTATTTTTTTAAGCACCCATTTTATTGTTGTAATCCACGACCTCACGGTAAATAATACTTCTATTTATAATGATGATAGTGATGAACAAATTATGCATTAAAATTAAATATATATATATATTGACTCGATGACGTAGTGGTTTAAGCGGTCACCTCGACCCTTTCATCGGTCATAGTTCGGCATTTTGTGTTCTTCGTTATTTGTTGACACATATTGAGAACATAAAACTCCCGTCATATTTTCGTGGACTACTAGCCTAGACAGATTTTCATACAATAAGTTCAGTTTTAAAAAAATAAAAACACGCTATAATGATAGTGAGAATTGAAACTACACCTGCGACTTAACAGACAGGGTCACTAACCAATGAAACAAAAAAAGCCTTGCAAATACAATTATAATTAGACTTATACAAGGGTACTCTTGAAACTCGCTAAAATATGTGTATTTCGCGAGGAGCTATACATTTTTAAATATATTGTCTTGGTAACATTGTGCTTGGGGTGTGAAAAAGCATCTCACAAGGCCGTCATAATGTGGGTCACCATACTGCATTGTTTCATTTGCAATGAGTATGGTGACCACAACTCTTGGATTCTATTGATGCTTTCCATCAGGCAGAGTAGAGTCACTTTGGCAGGCTCTTAATTTAGAAATATATAGAAACAAAACGTAAACTTAACGACTAAACTATTGAAGGACACATTCACAACTTCAGGTCATAACATTTCAAATATAGCTACGGAGCCACATCTACTTAGATGTGGAATTAGATTATGAAGAATTCTAACTGCCGAGGATTTGACGTAATATTACAAAATGAATATGTTAATTTTCGTCCGACATTCTTCACAGTATATTTGTCTATCTTTAAAATAGTCAATACAAATGAAAATAAATTATCTAATGGGCTTAACGATGGACAAGACTTACGACATCCTCAGGATGAACAGGGCTGACGACTCCGTATTCTTAAACCACTATAAAATTACATAAATTTACTAATAATTGAATACTATTTCTGTTTTAGATCCAGTTCATCCTAGTGGTGTCACACCTTCACTTCCAGCAGAAGCTCTCCCCATGTCCTCTTCCAAGCTTCTTCCACAATTTTTGTTTGTTCCTTATTTGTTCCTTTTTTGCTCTCTTCATGAAATTCTACATAAGCAGTTATAAGAAGAGGAGAAGTCCAGGAAAACAAAAAAGTAATGAAGAATACACAGTCCACCAGAGATTAATGAAGGCACGTTAGAAAATTTGTTACTTAGTTAAGTTTAAATTAAATATGTATATTTTTATATTGAATTTTTTTTACTAACTAAAAGAATAAGAAGAAAATGACAGTCAGAACAAAGCAGTAATAAGTAGTAATTAAATACAAGTACAAAAAGAAATGTAACCTTTATATGTCAAGACACAATAAGAAATCCGTTCCGAGAAAGCCTTTGTAAAATTAAATCACGTTTTTTTTTAGATAAAATGACTTTTACTTAGTTTTATCCTGCTTTCATAGTATCGGTTAATGTATATTTTATATCATTTAATTAACTTTACAAATTTATCAAATTGGTCATAGACCACAGACCCTAGTTTCAGATTGTCCGCTACTGTTAACATGGGTTACAAGTGCGTGTATTCTACTGCCTTACTTTCATCACAATCATTATTCAAGTTATAAGATATTTATTACTGGACTTTGATCTTTTTTAATAGATGCACTAACAAGTCCTGTTAAAAACAGCATGTATCCGCTGACGACCAGTGTTTTGATAGTTTTTAAGGATCTTCATTTTTTTTTCTACATTAAGAGCCTGCCAAAGTGACTCTACTCTGCCTGATGGAAAGCATGAATAGAATCCAAAAGTTGTGGTTTCTATACTCATTGCAAATGCAGAAAATGCAGTATGGTGACCCACACTATGGTGGCCTATCACGCTTTCTTACACCTCACTTAGGGGACCTAAAAGACATGACAGTGATCGTAGCATTGTATTGCACACACTAACCATGACAACTGACGACACGACAGCACAGATACTGTCGCTTTCGATTGGTCTTCTGTGAGTCATAGGCCTCCGGTCTTGATAAGGTTTTCTGCCCGCTTTTCTGGTAGAAAATTGGATTTGCTCTTTCTGAGACGTCTAAAACAAAATTTAATAGTAAATTAGCAGCCTCGGTGGCGCAGCGGTAGTGAATGCGACTGCTGTACTTGAGGTCTCGGGTTCGATACCCGGGTTGGACCAAATTTTTATATGATCTGTAAATACTCGTTTCAAAATTTCGGTGTTTTCTATGTATAATATGTATGTATTTGCAAAAAAAAAGTATATAAGTATTCTATCAGTCAGTCTATCATAGCACAAGCTCTGCTTAATTTGAAACTAGATGTCGTTGTGTGTCAAATGTACGAAAATATTTATTTATTTTATTTAAATTTCCAAGAAAAGTAAAAACAGACCAAAATAAAAGTGACAATGGTTTCAAAAATTTGTTAAAGTTCAAGTCCAGTTAAAGATTAGCATTGACAGAATAAGGCTAAGAGAAAGGGTTCTTACTTCGTTTACTGCTTACTAGCTTGTATGACCAGTACTTTTCTTATGTACAAAACCGTGCCCTTTATGTGGCCTTATTGGTATGTATATACAAAACATTAACTTGAAACAAAGGTCAAGAACATCGTGAAGTAACAGGACACCGCCCTTGTTGCTGTAGTGTACAGCAATCTGCTATTCGAGTACCATAGTGTGATCTGTGTCTGTGTGCAATTTGTAGATGATATACTATTTTTTTTATGTTAAGTGCCTGCCAAAGTGAATCTACTCTGCCTGATGGGAAGCATGAATAGAATCCAAGAGTTGTGATCATCATACTCATTACAAATGCAGACAATGCAGTATGGTCACCCACACTACGGCGGCCTTGTGAGATGCTTTTTCACACCCCGCTTGGGGACGTAAAAGGCATGACAGTCATCGTGACAGTGTAAGGCTTACACAGTTACCACGATAACTGTCACCCCTGCATTAATGGGCCTCCGATCTCACACTCACCACCGAAACACGACAACACGGATGCTGGCGCTTTAGGTTGGTCTTCTGTGGGAGGGTAGTACTGCCCCGGTCGAGCCGGCCCGCTCGTGCTGAAATCAGCGTGGCTCTACTACCTAGTAATGTTTAGAAATGCACAATTACGTTTTATTTAGAAATATTTGTAGCGAGTTAATGGATATAGACTTGTCATCTATTACCGGTAAGGTAAGTTAAGGTTGTGACGTCTCGGTAACTGTCCGTGTGGTGACGGATTAAGAATACATAATGTTACCACTCCTATTCATCCCGTGGGTGTCGTAAAAAGCGACTAAGGGAACAAAGAATGCAAGACATCATCATTACAAAGAGAAGGAAAACTTGAAACAAACCCTATTCAAACCCGTCTGGTCAGTGTGGTATAGTATATGAGTAGGCCAAAACCGCCTTAGCAAAGAGAGGCCTATGTCCAGTAGTGAACTGCAAATGCTGTTGATGTTGATGAAGTTAAGATTATAATGTACGTAACAATGTGGGCAGTTCATTATACTTGTGTGTATTTCTTCCTAAGCGTATTTATGTGGGATTATTTATTTGAATGGTTTTTGCAGTATTTTTGCAATAAGGATGTAATTTTGATATTTCTTTGACTGAAAGCTTTTTATGTATAAATTATATTTAACATCTTCTATCTTAAATAGATATGTATTTAGACTTGTGTATAAGCATGTACATCAGCAGTATATTTATCATAGTCCAGGTTCTGTTTAAAAGAAAACGGCAGATCTTCTTCCGCTGGCATAATGATGAATGTTCATGCGATTTATACATACTTTTAGAACAATTTAAATTCTTCTCAAAAACTTGGTATAACTTCAATAACTTAACGTTCATGTTGTCAACAAAACGCATTTCTACGTTTTATAAACTTACCATCTTTGAATACCAGGAATTGTATACTTGATCAAGAAAATTATGATTTTAAAAATATAGTATTACGCCATTTTGTTATATAGCTGTTATAGGCAGTTCTTCAGTACAACTAGGTCAGTACAGTTTATATGGAAACTACAAACTGAAATATTTTTTTAATGTTAAATTCTAAAAGTCTGGAAATAAAAACAATTACTGTAGACGATATTACTAGCCAAATAAATACAACAATAATCCCTACCATGATATAAGCAGGGCGGCACAGGGGTCCCATATATGCCTTTAGATACACGATTTATTATAAAATTCACTTGTTACATATTTAATTGAATTAATTGTACAGGGTGGGCTAAGTATTCGTTAACATTTGAATATTACATGCCGCGCAAACAAATGGCGTGCGGGACGTGGGGAGGGGTCTGAACTCTAGATCGTTTCTCGGTAATTTTGTCAGAATAGATCACTTCACGGAGCCAATAATTTTATTTAAACAATAGTTCGCTTATTCCTGTGAGACGCTTATTTCACGTTGAATACAATTTAGACAACTGAAATCAGTGTCTGAGCGCTCCTTGAAAAAAGAAGTGGGTGAAGAAGTTCGAAGAGACGGGATCTAAGTGAACAAGCAAACTGCAGGCCCACGGACTTCTCGGACCGAAGAGAATGTGTAGCAAGTTTCCACTTCTGTTCGTTGTAATCCAAACGTTCGGTTCAATTAGGGTTATCCCGCACATAATTACGCCGTATTTTGAAATTACATCCATATAAAATTCAAATAGTGCAGGAACTAAAATCTATTGATTTAAATTTGTGCAAGTCGTATACCGAACAATGTTAGAATGATTCAGTAATTTTGACATCTTATTATTTGACGAAGACGAACAATTAACAGAATTGCAGGTATTAGAGTAGTGAAAATCCTAAAGCTAAACACAAGAAACCACTTTATTCTTCCAAGATATGTCTCTGTATAGGCTGTAATTTCAGTAATTGAATCATTGGACTCTACTTTTACGAAGATTCTCACGGACGTTCACCCAGAAGTCCAGATCTATCCTCAATAGACTTCTTTTTATGGGGTTATTTGAAAAATCGTGTCTATTTCAATAAACTAAATACATTACGTCAACTAAAAGAAAAATCAGTGAAGAGATATTAGCGATCTCGTGGACTGTTTGCCGACCAGTATTCGAAAATTTCGGTGCTCGCTTAGAAGAGTGCAAACATAGAGACGGTGATCATTTAGACGATGTAATTTTTAAAAAATAAATTCCAACTTATAAATAATCAATATTTGTAATATATCAGATGATTTTTTCTCTACGATTTTTAAAATGTTAACTAATTCGTCGTCCACCTGTATTTAAATTTAATCTTGTTAATATTTAAATTTTTGAGATAAAAAAGCAATTAATGTTAAATTGTGTTGCGTATGAAAGTAGGTGATATTAATTTTGAAAAAGGATTACAATGCACTATTCTCATCGATTTCACTATTTAAAAAAAATGAATTTTTATTACCTTTGTTAATAGAACACAATATGTGCATTCCAATCTGTGTTCTGAGTTTACTAAAATAATGATGATTTTGCGATAGATGCGTTTATTTTATATATTCCGTCATTTTGAGATCTAGACAGAATGCGATTAACCCGGTTACAGTAACCCGTTGATGTTTCGAAGACAAGAACTTTCATTTATGGTTTTTGATCCTAAACTATGCTTAACAATAAATGAGACCAACTTTTAAATGATTTTAAAAAAGACTCTCAATTCGGTCTTATTATTTTGTTTGTTACTCCAGAACTTCGTTTTAAAGAAAATCATATAGAAGTAATATTTTTTGATTAGTAAAGTGGGTGTAATTCTCTGTTGGTCGCATTCAAATTTGGTAAAAGTGTTATCGGCAACCTTTAACAGTTCACTGCTGGAAATAGAACACACCTTAGCAAGGAGGTTTTGGCCTACTATACCATATTGACCAGACGGATTGGTATAGGGTCTATTTTAAATTTTACTTCTCTTTGCATTGATGTTGTCTTGTGTAGTTGGCTCTCTTCGTCGTCTCTTACAATACCAACGGGATGAACAGGGGTGGTGACTCTCCATATTCTTAATCCGTCACCACACGGACAAATTAAAAATTGGTGTAAATACATTCATATAATGCATAAATTATAGCAACACAGAACAAAACAGTGATCGTACACACAATTATCTGCCCTGGGTGGCAAAATGGCAATATAAATAATGGATAAGAATGAAATCCCCGAATGCCCTACTTCTGGTAGTACAACGTTCGACCACAACAGTTAATGAGCACCAATGTAGGATTGGTGCTCATTGAGGACAGATCGTAGTTCTAGTTAGCATCAATGTGGACACTTCTACACTCGCCTTTAGGTATAGACTTCAAAGATGAAATTCGCCTGAGACCCGCCCTAAGATCGCCGCAAAAACGAGGGCAGAGTTCCCGTCGCTTCCCACTCCGACACCTGCATCTGACTCCTCCACGTCTGCCCCGTCCACCGATGGATGGAAGGTAGTCGGGGGGACTAAAAAGTCCCGAAAGCGCGATAGGAGGGCTGCCAAGGACGCAGCATCGACTCCGCAGTCGCCACCGGTGGTAGTGGTTAAGAAGACGAAGCCACGGAAACTACAGCCGCCTAAAACTGCGGCTGTAGTAATTACAGTATCGCCGGAGGCGGCTAATGGGGGGCTGTCCTATGCTGCTGTTTTCAAGAGGGCCCGGGACAGTCTCGCCATGAATAATTTTGGGACAGTAGGAGTCAGAATGCGCCTCGCCCAGACAGGAGCTCGAGTCCTCGAGTTCCCTGGTGCCGAAGGCGCAAAGAGTGCGGACACGTTTGCCGATAAGCTGCGGGGTATATTTGAGGCCACGGATGGTGTAAAGATCGCCAGGCCTACCAAGTGCGCAGAGCTGCGCGTTTCGGGCCTGGACGATTCGATAACGGCCGAAGATGTCCGCGTTGCAATAAGAGAGAAGACGGGATGCAACGCGGACAACATTAGAGTCGGCACCATCCGCCCCGGTCCAGGAGGACTTGGCGCAGTATGGGTGAGCTGTCCCGTAGCGTCGGCCAAAATTTTGGGCGACGCTGGCAGACTTCTCGTCGGTTTCGTGAGCGCTAGGATCACAATCCTGGCGGCGAGACCGATGAGATGTTACAGATGTCTGGCATCGGGGCACACGCGCGCCAAGTGTGTAAGTCGCATTGATTGCAGCGGACTATGTTTCCGTTGCGGTCGACCGGGGCACAAGGCGGCAGATTGTTCTGCCGCCCCTCACTGCCCCGCGTGTGCGGCGGGTAACAAACCCGCCAATCACCAGATTGGGCAGGGGGGTTGCAAACTTCCCCGCAATTCTCGACAAACGTCGGGGGCTAGCCAGTCGACCCAGGCTGCCCCCGATGTCGTTCGCACGCCGGCATCGTCGCCCATGGAGGAGGTTGTAGAGACGGTCGAGTAATGGCCCAAGTCTCCAACCTCTTGGTCCAGACGAACCTGAACCACTGTGCCGCGGCGCAGGACCTTTTCCTGCAAACCATGGCACAGTGGTCGATCGGTGTTGCCGTAGCCGCGGAACCCTATTACGTTCCTCCCCGTCCAAACTGGTTGGGTGACCGGGACGGTTCCGTGGCAGTCGTCGGCTCCACGGCGGCTCATTCCCCGCCCTTGTCGCTAAGAGACAAGGGCACTGGATATGTTGCTGCCGAGTGAGGGGGAATCTTGGTGGGAGGGACTTCGAGGTTTTCCTTAACAACTTGGAAATCTCGATGCGGCGTCTAACGTCTGGGCACGTCTTAGTGCTGGGGGACTTCAACGCAAAGTCCATTGAGTGGGGTTCCCCCAGGACGGACGCTAGGGGCGAAGCCGTAGAGGAGTGGGCGGCCTCGGTGGGCCTCTGTTTACTAAACAGGGGCTCCACCAACACGTGCGTGCGACAGCAGGGAGGGTCGATAGTGGACCTTTCGTTCGCTACCCCTGCCCTCGCCGCACGAGTAAGGAACTGGCGTGTCCTGGAAGAGGTTGAGACGCTCTCGGACCATCTCTATATCCGATTTGAGCTCTGCCGGTCCCAGGACCCCAGAAGGGGTCACATGGCGCGGCGTCCTTCTCGCTTTCCGCGGTGGGCTGTAGCTAAATTGAACAGGGACCTACTATAGGAGGCAGCCATCATTCACTCTTGGCTGTCTCCGCGGGCTCCGACCGAGGAGGTCGATATGGGGGCTGGTCGCTTTCGCGATGTAATTACGCAAATCTGCGATGCGGCCATGCCCCGCATCCGAGGTTGTCGGCCTCCACGGAAGGAGGTTTACTGGTGGTCCCAGGAGTTGGCGGACCTCCGCGCGGCCTGTACTCGTGCCCGGAGGTCCTACACTCGTAGTCGGCGGCGACACTGCGAAGAAGGCAGGGAGGACCAGCTTCATGAGGAATACCGAGAGGCGCGGAAAACTCTGGAGCTGGCCATCAGCCGCGCCAAAGAAGTTAAGAGAAAGGAGATGCTGTAGAGTCTCGATTGTGACCCCTGGGGTCGCCCTTATCGTGCGGCGCGACAAAAGCTCCGCACGTCGGGCCCCCCCCTTACAGAGACACTCCAGCCCAGCTTCCTGCAGGAAGTGGTCGAGGGCCTTTTCCCGCAGCGGGTGGAGCACACACCCCCGTCGATGGCCTTCATGGTCGCAGACGGCGGGGGACACGAGGACAATGTTCCGCCCGTTGGGGAATCGGAGATAGGGGCGGTTTTTCTACGGATTCGCTCTAAGAACACCGCCCCTGGGCCAGATGGGATACCTGGCCGAGTATTGGCACGAACCCTCGACCACATGTCGGATCGCCTCAGGGAGGTCCTGAACGCCAGCTTGGCGTCCGGACGCTTCCCTGAGTGCTGGAAAAGCGGGAAGCTGGTCCTATTAAGGAAGCCAGGACGGCCAGCCGAATCGGTAGCGGCCTATAGGCCCATCGTGTTGCTGGACGAGGCGGGTAAACTGTTTGAGAGAATACTCTCTGCCCGCATCGTCCGGCACCTCCGCGAGGTGGGCCCCGATCTGTCGGACGCCCAATTCGGTTTTCGAGCGGGGCGTTCGACAGTCGATGCTGTGTTGCGCCTGAGGACCGTTACCGAAGAGGCGGTGGGCTGTGGCGGCGTGCTGTTGGCGGTGTCATTGGACATAGCCAACGCATTTAATAGTCTGCCATTTAGCTGCATCAGGGAGGCCCTCCACTACCACGGGGTGCCAGAGTACCTGAGGCGGCTTGTGGCAGACTATCTACAGGAGCGTACTGTCATGTACGAGGACCGAAGCGGTGTTCTGAGGCGACGGCTCATGTCGTGCGGTGTTCCACAGGGGTCTGCCCTAGGACCACTCCTGTGGAATGTGGGGTACGGCTGGGCCCTTCGAGGTCGCCTCCCCCCCGGGCTGGGCGTAATTTGTTACGCCGATGACACATTGGTCACGGCCCGGGGAGTGAACTTTCAAGAGGCGGCACGCCTGGCCACCACGAGAGTTTCTCTGGTGGTCGGGCGTATTGAGGCGCTGGGTTTGCGAGTGGCCCTGGATAAGACGGAGGCCCTTTTGTTCCATGGGCCCCGTCGTGGTCCACCTTCCGGCGCCTCCATCGTAGTCAATTCGGTCCTCGTACCGGTTCAGGCCCAGATGAAGTATCTGGGCCTGATCCTTGACGGCAGGTGGCTTTTCGACGAGCACTTCCAGCAGCTTTCTCCAAAGCTGGTCGGCGCTGCTTCTGCCCTTGGGCGACTTTTGCCTAATTTGGGTGGAGCCAGCGTCGCGACGAGACGGCTATACACGGGGGTTGTCCGGTCAATGGCGCTGTATGGTGCGCCGGTATGGGCAGCGGCTCTGACTGCCCAGAATAGGGCTCGCCTCTGGCGCCCTCAGAGGATATTGGCGGTTAGAGCCATACGCGGTTACCGCACCGTATCGACGGAGGCGGCGTGCGCCTTGGCAGGAACACCCCCGTGGGATTTGGAGGCGGAAGTGCTCGCCGAAGTTTTTCGGCGAACGGCTGACTTCCGGGCGGGTAGCGGCATACGGCCCCCGCCCGAAGAGATACGCGAGTGGCGAGAGGCCGCTCGTCTAGCCACGATGGCTCGTTGGTCGTCCCGGCTGGAGACTCCACGTGCTGGCTTTGCCACCGTGGAGGCTCTCCAGCCGGTCATCGCCGAGTGGGCAGGGCGACAGCACGGGACCCTTTCCTTCCGACTGACGCAGGTCCTTTCCGGGCACGGTTGCTTCGGGAAGTATCTGCACTCGGTCGCCAGGAGGGAATTGAGTCCCGCCTGTCACCACTGCGACTGCAGTGAGGACTCGGCTCAGCACACGCTGGCGGTTTGTTCCGCTTGGGCGGCGCAGCGTGGGGTCCTTACTGCAGTTATTGGAGGAGATCTCTCGCTACCGGCCGTCATACGCTCCATGGCCGGTAGCGACAGTTGTTTTATCGCGGTCGCAACCTTCTGTGAAGACGTAATTTCGCGGAAGGAGGCGGCGGAGAAGGCCCGGGAGGACGACCTCCACTCGGACCCAATTCGCCGCCAGCGTACCGGGCGGCGGAGACGTGCGTACCAGCGTCTTATGCCGCCTTGAGTGTGGCCGCGGATGGACGGGACGGGTTTTCCCCTCCATCCGCTATAGTGGCCAGCCGCGAGGAGGTGACGTCCGCGTGTGCCGTACGTCACCTAAAAGGAGAGTTTTATCCGCAGATGGTGCCCGTGTGAGCGGGCAGGCGCTAGGAGGGATTTGGATGTCGTAATAACAGCTGTTCCCGGTCCCTCCTATGTCAGGCGCAGAGTGGCACACCGTGTGGTTTTAGTCGGTCCGATTCCGACACACCACCCCGCCGTAAACCCCGGTGGGGTGACGGCCCGAGGGAGTTTCCACACGTTAAAAAACAAAAAAAAAAAAAAAAAAGTGTACAAAAATACATTCGGTATCATATAAACATATGAATCAACAGGAGACGTTGTGAAAAAATAGTGATTTTATGTCTGGAGAGATTTACTGACCAACATAGGGTACAGTATCAAACTAACCATAGATATTGTTTAACCAGTCCCCTTCAGAGCTGCGGTCAGAATAGTTGGGTGCATCAAATTTAATCAGAAATCGCGTAAATAACCGAAGTTGAACCTTACCGTAGTAGGCTTAAAGTCGATCCCAATCTTATTTGGGAAAGAGGGTAGGGAATAGAAATTCCTTTGGTTGGAGGAATTTGTTCTATATTCTATAAGTACTACTGTCAGTTCAATACTTAAAGGCTAGATTTTTTTTAAAAAAAAGTCTGATTTACAAGGTCACAGACGAAATGCTTTTGTAAATTGTTGTCACGGTAAAATATCGTGAAATAACTATACGTATAATATGTACATACACAAGCTTTATACATATGCTAATAAGTTATATAAAGATTATCCAATACGAGATGAAAATTATTATTATTTTAAGAGAAAGCATGTCAAGAATTTGTAGGTTTGCACGAATGTTTTAATATTTATAAATTGTGTCCGTTTTACATCGGCACAAATTTGAACAGCGACCGCCACTTTGTCTGCGTAGAAATAAGACTGGCTTATTTTTTAACCGACTTCAAAAGAGGAGGAGGCTCTATTTTCCACTGTTTGTTTACTGATTCCTCCGTCAGTTATGGACCGATTTTAAAACTTCGAAGTGCTCTCGCGTTCAGGATGTTAGAATCTGATGATGATATCGTAAAGAAATCGACGGTAACCCTCAACTTTTATAGGCACATGTTATGTTTTTAATTTATTTTCGAATGTTGTTAAAGTATTTGCGTCCAGAAGTCATTATCTCAAGATGATGAGGTGTTGATATAGGGTACAACTCCTTAACGGTTGACCTTAAAATCATATATTTGCATGTTGCCTTTAGTTGTATTCTTACAAGTTATTTAGGTAAGCTGATGATAGAAGGTAAACACTTTAACTGTAAGGGATTAGAGGATGATTATTTCAATATAATATTGACGTATGCACGTAAAGTTGTTCAAGTAATCTGATAAATTAGGTTAGGAGATGATGGTCTTCCTCAAAGGATATTGGCGGTTAGAGTGTCGACGGAGGGGCTTGCGCCTTGGCCAGCACTCCCCCGTGGTATTTAGAGACGTAAGTGCTCGCGCAAGTTCATCGGTGGACGACTGACCTCCGGGCGAGTAGTGGTATTCAGCCCTCGCCCGTAGAGGTAGGTGTCTAACGTGAGTGGCGTGAGGCCCCTCGTCGAACTACGATAGCTCGTTGTTCGTCCCGGCTATAAGCTCCACGTGCTGGTTTTGCCACTATGGAGACTCTCCAGCTGGTCATAGTCGAGTGGGCACGGCGGCAGTACGGGATCCTTTTCTTCTGACTGACGTATGTCCATTCCGGACACGGTTGCTTTGGAAAATATCGGCACTCGGTTACTAGGAGGAAATTAATTCCACCTGCCATCACCAGCAACGAGGATTCGCCTCAGCACACGCTGACGTTTTGTACGCCTGGGTGGCGCGGCGTGGGGTTCTCACTGTAGTTATTGGAGGAGATCTCTCGCTACCGGCCGTCATACGCTTCATGGCCGGTAGCGACAGCTCTTTTACCACAGTTGAAATCTTCTGTGAAGACATCCCAGATTCCGGGCGGACGATATGGAATCTCCCTATCTAGAAACACTAAAAAGCGAAAAATTAACCAATTTATTTATTTTTTCAAAAATGCATGATTTTTCTTTAAATAACTAAAGTCAAAAGTACTTGATAATTACAATTTAATATACTATTCCCACATAAATTCTAAATAAACGTAAATATAACATTATTTTACTTAGCAAACAAACTACTAAGCATTACCCCGGCGGTCGGTCTCAGGCGTCCATCTCAGAATCAACGCCGCGCCTAATCAGGCCCTAACCTGGAGAGACTACGGAGGCTTCCCCGGCTATCAATCTGGTCTGGACTCCTGCACCTCAGGAGATCCGAAGGGATTTTTCGCCTCATCAACAAAAGAAAAAAAAAGGTAGGGAGATTCTGTATTCTTTGAAGACAGTTTTGTTCGGACATTTGAAACACAGTGCCATCTAGCTTCTAACTACGCAGAGTTTATGCTACAACAGCTAGATTGAATGCTATAAATTATAGCTATCATGCATAGAAAGCACCTATACTTCGAAACCCGGGAATCGAAACCAAGACTTCAGCACAACAGTCGTTATCACTGCGCTATCGCATGAGTCACATATTATTATTAAGTAAAAATTATTGATCTGTCATATAAAATTTGCTTTCACTAGTTTAAAATCTTTATTTATTATCCATCGCTAATTAATTACACCTACTTCGGTGTAAGTTTTTAGAACATAAACAAATATTCGCATAGAGTTCTTGCCTATTTAAATTACCAATATATACTTAGTCTGGCCATAAATACTGTTACACTTAATTATAAAAAAATATTACATTTGAATTTCGAATCTGTCATTTTTATACGATTGTTCATTGTGTTTTCTCATTTTGGCGCCAATACATTGTAAAATATTTTGCGATATTAAAATGGTGTGGGGTGATAAAGAGAACCGAATCGCTGTGATAGCATTACACAAAGTAGGTATGGAGCCAAATGCAATTTTTAAAACTCTCCATACACTTGGTATTAGTAAAATGTTTGTGTACCGGGCTATTAATAGGTACAATGAGACCTCCTCTGTTTGTGACAGAAAAAGATCTGGCCGTCCACGTAGTGTTCGTACGAAAAAGGTGGTCAAAGCAGTAAGGGAAAGAATTCGAAGAAATCCTGTCCGAAAGCAAAAGATTTTATCTCGGGAAATGAAGATAGCACCTAGAACCATGTCGCGTATTTTAAAAGATGACTTAGGACTTGCAGCCTATAAGAGACGCACTGGCCATTTCTTAACTGATAATTTAAAGAAGAATAGGGTGGTAAAATCGAAACAACTACTGAAGCGGTACGCAAAGGGAGGTCACAGAAAAATTTTGTTTACGGATGAGAAAATTTTTACAATTGAGCAACATTTTAACAAACAAAATGACCGTATTTATGCTCAAAGCTCTAAGGAAGCTTCCCAATTAGTCGACAGAGTGCAACGTGGACATTATCCGACTTCAGTGATGGTTTGGTGGGGTGTTAGCTATGAAGGAGTGACTGAGCCATATTTTTGTGAAAAAGGTATCAAAACATCGGCACAAGTGTATCAAGATACCATTCTTGAGAAGGTAGTTAAGCCCCTTAACATCACCATGTTCAATAACCAAGTATGGTCCTTCCAGCAAGACTCGGCGCCGGGTCATAAAGCTCGGTCCACGCAGTCTTGGTTGGAATCGAACGTTTCGGACTTCATCAGAGCTGAAGACTGGCCGTCGTCTAGTCCCGATCTTAATCCGCTGGATTATGATTTGTGGTCAGTTTTAGAGAGTACAGCTTGCTCTAAACGCCATGATAATTTGGAGTCCCTAAAACAATCTATACGATTGGCAGTGAAGAATTTTCCCATGGAAAGAGTGCGTGCTTCTATTGATAACTGGCCTCATCGTTTAAAGGACTGTATTGCAGCCAATGGAGACCACTTCGAATAAGCTTTTTATATTTTTAATTGTTTTATATTTATGTATTAAACTGACACACTGTAAAAGTAATAAATGTTATTTGCAGTTAACAATTTTCTTTTTTCTTTATTACAATATTTATGGCAAGACTAGGTATACATACAGAGTGGCGTCGTTTTGCCAAAGCAGTAACTAAGAAGTAGCACGATCCAAAATACTTCCGTTTAAATTAGTAAAAAGAAGTTTTCATAAAATACAGAAATACTAATTTACAACAAAATAATTTCAATTCCGAATTAGAGCAGCATTGATTACATGGGTCACTCACCTGTAGACAGAGGCAGCGTAAGCGGCACAAAATGAAACGCGAAGCAAGCGTCGCGTCGTGTCGCGAAACATTACATTCGTATCACTGATCACTTTTCAGTCGGTTCACTTTTTTTTTAAATCAGATTAATATTCGCTTAAAATTTAATTCAATTATTTTATTCATTTCATTAATTCGCAACATGTTTTCGTGTATTTTGGCACATAAGTTTTCATCCGCGGCCAGGGCTTTTATTTTATCGAATGCACTAATGATCCTTGATCTCGGTTCTTCAACTGAATTAACGTCTGTTGAGTACACTTCAGTTTTCAAGCATGCCCACAAACAAAAGTCTAGAGGTGTCAAATCTGGTGATCTAGGTGGCCATCGTGTGGATCCATGCCGTCTTATGCACTGGTCACGACATATGAAGTTAAGATGCTCCGTGATAGCCACCACTGAATGTGAAGGTACTCCGTCTAATTGATATCATAAACGCATGTCTTGAGCAATAGACAGTTGATCTGTGTAGTTAGATACTGCGCCGTCAACCAATTCTAAAAGCTTAGCAGCGGTCAAATATTGATCAATGAAAGTAGGACCAATGAATTGCTACCCACACATTTAACGAGAAATATATTATTGGTGCAATGATTCGTGTACAGCATGAGGATTTTCTGTAACCCAATATCGCAAATTATGGTGATTCCATATGCCGTTACGATTAAAGTTACTCTTATCAGTCTACATGATGTAGGATAGGAATTCAGTTCAATTATGGATTGATCCCTGTTCAATAAGGCTTGTACTCTTCGAAATTCGAAGGACCGTCATTTATCATCCTTTAAGATATCATGGATCTTTTTATGCTGAACACCAAATCGACAAGCAGCCCTAGGTAAAGTACATGTAGGATTACACGTGAAATGGTTCAACACATATTCTTCAAGATTGATCGGTGTTCAGGAAACAATCTCAACATTACGAGGTAATAAATTTTGATTGTCTCATAATCTTTGTACTGCCCTTACAAAAATTTGGTTATCTGTAGGACATGAACGAGTAGTTCCATATCTCTCACGGTATGTTCACAAAGTAAAAGACGCGTTTTGATGGCGTTCCCCTTAAATTAAAGCTATGTCAGTATATTCCACGGCTGTAAAGGTTATTCGTGGCATTATGAACGTAGATTTCTGGAAATCAAAATAATTTAAGGACTTGCAAGCAAGCATAATACTCAATTTCACACACACTGCACAACACAATCAATATCGTTACTTTTTGATAAAACTAGCGGGACTCGTTACAAATCAAAGTAAAATCTTACACTAACTGTCGTTACTTTCTATAATCCGTAAGTCTTCGAATATAGAATAATTGAATCAACGCTGCCAATTGTTAAAGTTAAAAAAAAATTATGATGTGTTTGCCGGTACTAATCATTATGTATTGTAAAAAACATTTAAATAAACAATATAATTCACGTAGCCTAATAATATTACAATTTTTATTTATTAATAACATATTTTGTTTACGATCAATAGATAAAAAGGCGCGCAATTACGATGCACAAAGTGAATAGTTGTAGGTTAGCAGCAATGATGAATGATGCCTGTGACGTGCTAGCCAATTACATGCTTCTATTTTATATTCGCCGACACAGTGACCAACAAAGCAAATAAAGTTTATGAACCTCTTTATCATACACAGTATTATCTGTCGTATGCTCTTTGAAATATGTTTGATTTTGCTTTAAAAATATTTTAAGATTTTAAATTTTATGAATTATTATATCGTATGTGTGAAAGTTTATTGGCCACTGCGTACTTATAGCATTATACGATACATGGTGTTGTAAACTGCGAAACAGAAAAAAAGTGTCGTGTGGTTAATCTACTGAATATATTTTGTTCAAATTTTACAAATCGCACGAAATAACTAAATGAAAAATAAACGTGATTCCGATAAATGCACAATTTACATCCCTATGTCCTGTGCCAGATCATTATCCTGTCGTGTCGGATGGCCTTTGGATGGCTTGCGAGAGTGAGGGAACACAAACTTGTGCACTATAATATTTCCTGCGTAGTATGGCTTAATCTGAGTTAATATATCATCCAAACAGCCCGTTTCTATTAATTTTTTACCGGAACACCGTTCCAATACCAAAATATTATCACTCGGTGTGTTTGGGTTAAGTAGCACAAGTTCTTTGAAGACCTTTATCAACAGTTTTTAAGGAATCAAACTTTTTATTTGTAGGCTTTTTTTATGCCTCTGATACTATATCTTTTACTTACTGAATACACAAAATAATTATACATTAAATATACGTAATAATAATGAAAACCTATTTTTGATGTTAAAGGTTATGTATGTATATAGTTATACATAATTATATTATTAATTAGTATAATTAATAAAAAATCCTTGTTCTATAAATAGATACTAACATGGTTGCCTTTTACTTATACTTACTTTTTTAATTTTTTAACCGGTAACAGCTATTATAACGACATCCAGATCCCTCCTAGCGTCTGCCCAGTACCGCGGGCACCATCTGCGGGTAAACTCTATTTAGGCGGCGTACGGCACACGCGGACGTCGCCTCCTCGTGGCTGGCCACTATAGCGGACGGAGAGGAAAACCCGTCTCGTCCACCCGCGGCCACACTCAAGGCAGCATGAGGTGCTGGTATGCACGCCTCCGTCGCCCAGTTCGCGAGTGGACATCGCCCTCCCGGGCCTTCTCCGCCACCTCCTTCCGCGAAATTACGTATTTGCAGAAGGTTGCGACTGCGGTAAAACAACTGTCGCTACCGACCATAGAGCTTATAAGCCGCCAGCGTGTGCCGAGCCGAGTCCTCACTGCCGTCGCAGTGGTGACAGGCGGGACTTAATTCCCTCCTGGGAACCGAGTGCAGATACTTCCCGAAACAACCGTCTCCGGAAAGGATCTGTGTCAGTCGGAAGGAAAGGGTCCCGTACTGTCACCTCACCCACTCGGTGATGACCGGCTGGAGAGCCTCCACGGCGGCAAAGCGTGGAGCCTCCAGCCAGGACGATTAATGAGCCATCGTGACTCGACGAGCGGCCTAACGCATTCACCTGTCTCTTCGGGCGGGGGCCGTATGCCGCTTCCCGCCCAGAAGTCAGCCGTTCGCCGATAAACTTCGGCGAGCACTTCCGCCTCTAAATCCCACGGCGGAGTTCAGGCCAAGGCGCATGCCGCCTCAGTCGATATGGTGCGGTAACCGCGAATGGTTCTAACCGCCAATATCTTCTGAGGGCGCCAGAGGCGAGCCCTATTCTGTGTGGTCAGAGCCACCGCCCATACTGGTGCACCATACAGCGCTATTGACCGGACGACCCCCGTGTATAGCCGTCTCGTCGCGATGCTGACTCCACCCAAATTGGGCAAAAGTCGTCAAAGGGTGTGATGGTGCACCCTAGAAACCTAGTGCGAGTATAGTAATTTTTTGGTTATTTAATGAGGTATTATTTTACAAGCCAGCACCCTCCAATGTGAAGGGAGGTCTAACACTCCACCAGAATCCGCGTTAGACTGTAGAACTCGACACCAGACTGGACATTCTCCCACTGGCTTATAACGATTCAAATAAATTATAAGAAACTGCGATAAGAGGGAATCAAAATGAGAGATTATGAAACGATTAAATACATTTGTGTTGGTTGTGCTTATCACTCTTCGATCCGTTGTGCATTTAAGATTTAGGTGAATTAACTGACTTTAACTCGAGGGGGTCAGGAACGCTAAGTCCAAACCTTTAACTCGCTTTGACAGGTATATTCAGCTGTATACGACCGAAGCTAAGCGTTTTCGAGCCTCCGCCCCGACATGAGACTCCAACCCATCGGTTTCCTGTGTACTCAACCCGCTATAGGAGTTAACCCACCTGCTGGCCTCCGTGCATCCGCCCCTTAAGACGCCTAGTTCTCAAGCACACGGCACTTACCCATACACGCTGTAACTACAATATAAACACACCACGGCGACAGATTACCCAGATATAATCGTGTAATGGAACCGGTCCGGCGATCAACCGGATAGCACCATTCGGCTATACCTCAGCTCTCCACACTGCAGCGACTTATAAAGAGTTCTACTCATTATTCTCTATCAAAGGTACCGATAAACCAACAGTAATGCTTAGCGAGAAATAACACCGAGATTACATCTAATTATTCAACGATTATTACTATACTCAGACCGGTATATAAATACATATCAATCATTATCCTACGAAATAATAGACAACAAAGACTTACCTAGAACTTTCAGCGTTATATATATTTTAACTTACTCAACGTAGAGGTATCCCACACGACCGGCTATGCCCAACTTTCACGGACGTCTTCTCTTCACCTCCACCCTCATTGACCCCGACGACTCTCTCGTCTACCTCAAACCTTGTCGTTTTATATCACCCCGCGCCCCGCTTCCTACCGCTTTTTTTGTTAACAATTCTATCAAACTCTAAGGCATTCATCACTCACGTAAATGTATTCCAGATGTCCCGGGCACCGAAGTCCAAAAAGGTCTGTTAAGAGCCCTTTCCAAGGAATTTGTGTAGAGAGTGCAATAGATCCTTTATCCATACTTGCACAAGGGTCGCTTACTAATCTGTTCGTTAAGTTTCGCCCTTTTTTTGTTGTCTAAATACATGCACGTGTTGCCAACGGCTAAGAATATATTGTTGCATTGATGTAACAATAATTGTAAATTCTAAATAACGTAATATAATAATACTATCACAAAGGGTGAAGTAGTGCCGATCAGCTTTGGAGAAAGCTGTCGAAAGTACTCGTCGGAGAGCCACCTGCTGTCGAGGATCAGGCCCAGATACGTCATCTGGGTCTGAACCGGTACGAGGACCGAATTGACTATGATGATGATGTCTTCGTCTTGTCCAGGGCCACCTGCAAACCCAACGCCTCAATACGCCGGACCACCAGAGAAACACCTGTAGTGGGCAGGCGCGCCGCCTCATGCAATTTCATCCCTCGGGCATGGTTGGTCTTACCTGCGACAACAAACAAAACTATGAATAGATTGTGGTTTCAATTTGTCGAGCTCATTGTTAGATGGCCGGGTCACACCAGAGCGTCTTCTGTAAACTGTGAGCAGAGCCGGTACTGAAATTCGCATGAAGTTCCTTTTAAAGCGTATACTGGTGGAGTGTCAATTATCCAAGTGATATGAATGGATGTTTTGCCATGTTAATCGAGTTAATCGTAAAGCTGAATTTGGTATTTTTTTCTTGTATTAAAGTCTATTCTTAGGTATCAGAGCCACACGATTTCAGGAGCAACGAGCCGGCTCGTTTGGTGCAGTACTACCCTTTCACAAAGCCCAACCTAAAGTAACATCATTCATTGCTGTCATCTTTCATTGGAGAGTGCGAGACCGGAAGCCCAGTGATGCAGGGAGACAGTTAACGTGGTAAGTGTGTGAACCTTACACTGAATCGATGACTATCACAATTTTTACATTTCCAAGCGGAGTAAAAGCATCTCACTAGGCCACCATAGTGTGGTTTACCTTACTGAATTGTCTGCATTATCAATGAGTATGATGACCGCAAATCTTAGGTGCCATTTATGCTTTTCATCAGGCAGGGTAGAATCTTTTCAGCAGGTTCTTAAAAAAAAGAACTAATTTGATTTATTGTCTATTATTATAGTAAATTCCACTATATCAAAGTAATAAACTATAGATATCTGTAACGTCTCTTAGAGAGGCTTGTGGCTCAATGGTAACTATGTAGGTTAACACATTGAGAAAATCTTTCTACAGAATTTTAAAGTGACTTAGTACTTGGGTTGGGAATGTCTGACGGCAAAAGCGCCGTAAAAAAAATCAAAATTCACTTCTTTCATAATAAACTTGAAGTAGACCCTACCTAGTTTGTGAAAAAGGGTTTTCATTTCACAGACACACCATTTCTTGACGTTATGGTATGCAAAAAACTATTGTGTAATAACCTGTTGAAATATTTGATATATCGATACAACAAAATTTTTTGATTTAAATTATATAATTTCGCCTAAATCCTCACATGTCCATCCTTCAAATGATTAGCAATTAACTATTCAAATTTCAAGAAATTATCGTTTCGTATGAAACTTTCGAAGCTGTTTAATCAGGATGTAGAGTTTTGTCTTTGCGTCACTATTTTCTTAAAGCAAATGAACAATAGTACAAAAGCTGTCTTGTAGAAAAACATTAAATATTTAAAAATGTTATTTTAATATTCATTAAATTAGACTACTGTATATTCGACAGTACCTGTTAACAACAAATGTCAATAGATATTTTTTTTTCATTATTTTTATTTTTATTTAAACTCATTTTTTTTATTCAGGCCGAATATTAATGTAATATAGCGAACACAGCCTCATGGTCATGGACAAATATTTGTTGCCCAGCAAATGATATAAAGGGTGGGCCAAGAATTTGTTAACATTTGAAGCAAACATCCCGCGTAAACATGTTACGGGAGTTCTTGGAACCGATGACACTAGAATTTGCTGGATACAATTGTAAAATATGATTTCAACAAGATGAAGCCACTTGTCACACATTCAATGAGTCTGTGCTGATGGTCAAAACTTGTTGCCGGAAAAGCTGATTGCCAGACGAGGTGACATTCCATGGCCACCCAGAAGTCCAGATCTATCACCAGCAGACCTCTTTTTTATGAGGTTATTTGACTAATCGCGTCTACATCAATAAACCAAATACACTATGTCAACTAAAAGAAAAAATCAGCAAAGAAATATCGACGATATCGCGGTCTCTTTGCCGACAAGTATTCGAATATTTCGCTGCTCGCTTAGAAGAATGCAAACGTTGAAACGGTGGTCATTTAGACGATGTTATTTTTAAAAAATAAATTCGAACTAATTAGCTTTCTTGTAAATAATCACTTTTTATAATATATCAAATAGTTTTTTTATGCACTTTTTTAATGTTAACTGATTCGTGCACCCTGTAAATAACAATACTCGTACCAAAAATCCTTATTGAAGTATAAAGTTTTATGAGTGTTCAAAAAAATATTTTTGTGACCTTAACCTTAAGGTTGCTTATTTAAGTAAATATAATTTATATAATTTAAACAAGTATACTTAAAGAGATATGCATCTACATGGCCTCATAGAAAATACCTCATAAAAAATCGTTGTTAAGCAATTCTTTCGATGTTACCAGTCAGTTTTACTTAGTGAGGTTAACAGAGCTGAACCTTGACCTATCCTTCTTAAATTTGTGGGACAAAAAGACGACGTGCAACTTGTAATTCGTATAATATTTATTTAACTATCATGAAATTATCATATTCATTTCATCTGTTTTAGCTCCATTCAAATGTTTTCTTCTCGATATATTTTTTTAAAGATTACAATAAAAATTACAGACGTTGTAAGATTTTGAAACGACTTGAGAAATTTCTTATAATTTGTAAATTTTTCGCATGAAATATGTATGTAATATTTACTGTTGATAAGTAATAACTTTGCTTATGTCGCTATGCTTACTCGCGGATGTCGTAAAGCGGTAAGCGACGACTAAGACAGAAAACTACACAGGACCACAGCACTGCAAAGGACACAAACCTTATATCAATCCGTGGCCAGCCTTAGTAGTACTTTAGTAGGCCAAAACCTCCTTTCGAAAGACAGATTTATGTTCAACCGTAGATTATTAAAGGCTGTTGATTGTTTTATTTTATGTCTAGGGAAATGAAGAGAAGTCGGGTCGCCTGATGGTGGATGACTACGGATGACGGCAACTACACAGCCCCCCCACGGATTGGCATAGAGTTTGTGTCTTTTGCAGTGCTGTAGTGCTGTGTAGTTTTTATCTTAGCCAGCGCTTACCGCTTTACGGCATCCGTGGGATAATCAAAGTTGTTAATTATCAACGGTAAATGTTATATATTTCATACAAAGAAGTTTGCAAATTGTTAAGTCAGTTGAGAAATTTGTCAAATCATTTCAAAATCGGTGACGGATCAGAACCGTGTGGAGTATCACCAGCCGTACTAATCCCGTGGATGTCGTAAGAGCTGACTAAGGGGTAACTATGGAGGATAATATCACTGTCCAGACAAGGAAAACTTGAAAAAAATCATCTGACCAGCGTGGTATACTAGACCAAAACCTTCTTTTCAAGGAGAAGCCTGTGTCCAGCAGTGGACAAATAAAAGCTGTCGATGTGCTGTGATCTGACGATAATGCGTTACTAACGTGCCACAGATACACGTTACTTAAGAATCATGCGTGTATATATAAGGAAGAGATCTCATTATGAAAGCTTGGAGACTGTATGGTAAATGATACATATTATCATTATCATTCAGAATCTACATTTTTTTAAACTGGATTGCCTTATTAAAATTATTGGATATTTTACTACTGACATGTTTCCATCTATTTTTCTATCACAATGTAAGGCCATATACAAAATAGTATATATTTTTTTAAATATCTTTGTTCCTAATCTTGAGTACTAATACAAAGATCATGAATTGGTTTCTCACCCGTGATAAATAAATGTGTTATGAGTGTGACTGTTTGCTCAGTGTGTGACTGTAATTAATCTATGAATGTACTTAGAAATACATAAGTAAGTACAAATGTTAATCAATTAATGTCGTTACGATAGTTTAGACTACCTTCTCCTTGGAGACTCAGAAGCCAGGTGTTTGACGCGGTTCAATTTAAACCATCCCTACGCTGGCTACTTAGCACTAAGGCACCCTGCTCTGGGAGGAGGGATGTGGATTCGGGATCCACGCCACTTGTTCAAAAGGCTTCAGTAAAGAGTGCCTAGTATTTGATCAGACAGTCGTGTGTTAGAAATTTCAAGTAATTATTACCATCTTTTGTCTCTCCTTAATCTCTTTCTGCACCTAAATTAGATTTATCTAGATCTCATAGTTTAATTGAATATATAAACAGAGTTC
This sequence comes from Hypercompe scribonia, assembly GCA_949316085.1. Taxonomy (NCBI): domain Eukaryota; kingdom Metazoa; phylum Arthropoda; class Insecta; order Lepidoptera; family Erebidae; genus Hypercompe; species Hypercompe scribonia. The sequence continues at coordinate 3,327,727 of OX438967.1, read as the reverse complement.
AAGTATTGATGTCAAACAATTTACGATTATTCTTTCTGAAAAGTTAAGAATACAAAATTCTAAGTTCAGTTTTTTTAAAATGTTTTTTAATACATAAAAACACATATTTATATAAAATACACTGTGTATAAATTAGAGATGTTTTTTAAAACGATTTTTTTTCTGAAGAATTAAGCAATACATAAGTGTACATTTTCAACAAATTTAAGCAACGGATAAAGTGTTTTTTTTTGTATTTTACACAAAGAGTGTGTTCTAGCCTTAACCAAAGCTATATCCATGCGGAGGTTTCGATTCTTGCGCCTGCGCAGTTTTGTTTAAGCACCTTCAGTTACCTTCTAAAAACCGCGCAAGTCACTCGTGTACAAGACACAGAACGAACTGTAAATTCGTGTGTGGATTACATAAAAATATAATAAATATAATTTATAAAATATTTGTGTGTTCGTTTGTCAGTACAGTTGGAGACAAGAAAAGAAGGTCAGTCATTTTGTTATAATTTATGCGGAAGAAAGTTCAATATCTGGTACAATTTTATATGATCAATAACCTACATTTGTTATTTTATGCTGTCATGTGTTTCTTTCTTGTTATGTTATGTTTTGTTATACTTGTAACAATTTATTAAATGCTGACAATATTTTTTGAAATATCAGCAATTAAGTGATTTAGTTCTACACGTTTGGATATTTCAATGTATTGTTAACAGTTAGTGTAAAAGTCGGTAGTCGACTAAAAATTATTGTCTTTTTTAAATTAATTTTTCAAAAAAGCATGAGATAGCTCTAATAAGGGAACAAAGATACTCTTTACGCTTTTTTGAAATGATAAATGAAAAAAAACATAAAAGGTAAAGGCGAGTTAAAATCATTCTAATTAATAATAAAATTTAAATTTAAACATTGTAAGTATTATTTGAAAAATTTTAAGTATAAATTATTCTATTTTTATTTTAACTAAATTAATGGTATGATAATTGTGTGTTTATTATAAACACAATATAATATATAATATTTTAATTCAAATTTTTGATTTCGATTATTATCAAACCTATAATCGTAACATTTATCGCAAAATGTTAACATGAATTTTACAGTATAATTAATTGGCTTTTGACGGTATTTGCTGCTATTATAGCACTACAAAAAAAACTCTTCTTTTAATATTTTAGTCAAAAAGTAATAAAAATCAACATTTTTATAGTAGGCTCAAGTAGGGGGTATTTACACACATTTTGTTTGAATTAACATTTCAAATGTGAATACTAATAACTAGAATATAGAAAAATAACCACAGATATGAACGAAAAATAAGCATTAACATGTATATTAAAAATATTAAAAAGTGACAGTTATTATCGGGGTCAAATTCAAATTTATAGTTGTTAACCCCGAATAAGATATTAAGGAAATACCTTGATAAGTATATCATGTACTTAAAGTTGCAGGAAATAAAGTTACGATTCATTGAAACATTTTCAAATATATTGATTTTACATTGTATTATACGACCATTATAATAATTAATTGATGACCTGTTGTATAATGTGGACATGTACTAACATTATTAATAATTAGACGAGTATTTTGTCAAAAATTTGCTATTCTAAATTCAAAATAGTAAAATAAAATGGCACGCTGGTCATAATAGTACCGTCATATTTTTTGTTTCGTTCTCAAATTGAAGAAAAAATGTCAGGTATATGATCAATAAATGGCCGCCACATACCGTCGTTTTCTGACCATTTACAATATTACCGACAATACCGGTTTCGATTTCTACAGAAGGTTCGATAATACACAATAAACGCTAAGTAAGTGACTGGAGCAAACATGTTTTTACATGTTAATTTTATTTCTTTATTTTTCTTCTATAAATGTTCCGTTTATTTTTTTAGTTTTTGACGGCCCTGTTGTCTATGGTAGTGGCTAGTGAGCCTGATTGCTGGTGCCAATGACATCGTTTTCACCTAGGACAAATATATGTGCAATGTGGTGTAATTTATTTAAAATATATCTAAAAATATATAAGTTTTTTTATTAACATTCTGGTTACTAAAGTATAGGTTCTGCCAAATTATCTTATTCCGCCGGAGAGTCGTATTTAAGACGTGTGAGTATGTATTAGAGAAGCCATTTCAAATAAAAATTAAATAAGTTAAAAATATAGTGTAATAACAATTTATTTTGTAATAATATTTAATTACATAAATAGTTACCAATGGCCGTTTAGGTAAATAACTGTTAGCCTGATCAGTGACCAGTATTAGCTCCACGTTTTAAGCAAATTGTCGTTTATTGTTTATAACGAACCGTTTGAAATGCGTTAATATTTCTTAGGTTTCTTTATTTCCTTTCAAATAAAATTAATTTAAGAAGATTCTGATGCTTAGGAAAATAAACATTAGTAAGCTTAGCTTCGTGATGTGATCGAATACTTAAATATTTATTCAATATTGCCCGAAATTTTTGGTAACCAAGAAAATCATTAACATAGTACTAATAAAAAAAATATGTTCATATTATTCAAAATAAAAATTTTATAGTTTATTCAACTTGTGCGCATAGCATTACGTTATCACGCCGCATCATTAAATGTGCTATTTAGACTATATGTTCAAACTGCAGCAACCAAAAAACAACAAATCAAAAAACTCTCGACTGATTTAGTGCAATAAAAAATTAGTACCTACACGTCAAATCTGAATCGTTCACTTTTTATAATATATTATTTGATTCTCCTTCATAAATGGAGGGTACAAAGTGTTTAAATCTTATTTTTGATTTGCTTGATATAAGAGTACTTAATTCTTTGTTTACTTACCGTCGATAAGTTAATCATTATCTTTTTTCTTTCTAATGGATTTCTTTTTACAAATACTTGTAGGAGGGTATTTTTAAGGTAAATATTAGTCACAATTTTGACATTCAATCAGTACGAGCTTAGCAGAATGGTTTGTATTTTAAAAGACGTCTCAAATATCCGTTGAACTCTACCTAAGAGTAGTTTTTAGTTCAAATCAAAACTTAAGCAATTTAGGATTTTAACTCCTAATCTGTTGTCAATTACGTTTTCGTCTTAGTGACGTTATGAATCCGTGTTACGCAGTAATTATATTAAAATATATATTTTAAAAACAATTTTTCTATGAAGTTATATTACATACACTATTACTAGTTGCTAGTGTAGCAATATAAACATATAAATATGATCCAGATTGCCCAAAGCTAAATATAATAAAATTAAACATTAAAATAAAAATGACTAGCTGTTAGCTAAAATGGAACGTTCAAATTTTTATCAAAACTTGACATGTTGAATTGTCAAATTATGATTTTTTTTAAATGTTAAATTTTAAGTAAAGTACATCTTTCGTAATAAGTTTCGAAAATAAATCATCCTAAAACACGTTTAATTACCCTGAAACACTTCGGAAATCACCACTTGAAGTAGCTGCTAGTCTCTAATAAACAGAGATCACATCTGTCAAAATCTACACCTGAATGAAGATTTTGAAATAAACATCATGCTGTAACAAGGTATCACTGGCTTGAGTATGAATCTATGATTATTATTTTAAGTGACGTTGAATAATAAAATCTATGCCTAAAATCAGTTTTAAGATTAGATTCACGTCTGTGACATGTTTTAAAATACAGGCCTGAGCGCGTTGATGTCTCGTCACATCAACGTATGGCGCAAAACACTTTACCGCGGTGTTTGTATGCGTAGTAAAATTAGTTATAATTTTATTAACCTAAGTGGCAATAGCTTTATTTTTGTATGATTATTGTTTGGGATTCAATTCTGGAATTCGGGTCGAACAAGTCACGAATGGCATAACTGTATAACTTCACTCTCTATAGCAGTATATAGTCAAGAATTCTGGTGGTTATCGCTTAAAAATATCAAGTTAAATGAATTTAACTGTGTAATATCTTAGATTTCTTTTTCTATATTAAGAACCTGTCAAAGTGAATCTATTCTGCCTGATGGAAAGCATGAATAGAATCCAAGAGCGGTGGTCACCATACTCATTGCTAATGCTGACAATGCAGAGTGGTGACCCATACTATGGCGGCCTAATATGATGCTTTTTCAATGGCTATCGCAATCAATAGCAATCAATAGCAATCAATGGGCCTCTATTATTTTAAATACGAAAATAATGTTTGGTATGCGTTTACGACTAAACCGTTATACCGATTTAAAAATTATTTCACTACTGGATAGCTATATTATCAGCAGCTACTTTTTACCGCAATAATGGACACGCGAATACAGGCAAAAACTAGTCCTGAATATTTCATCAAAGTATGTACCTAATCTTATTCTTGTTATTATAAAAAATCGGGTAATAACTTTTTTTTTGCCAAAGGTTTACATCTTCAAGTAAACAGAATACAAGTTTTTTCTTAAAGAGTTTTTGTTACTTATACAAAAAGTACAGCTACAAGATAAGTTCCATATTTTTTTTTAATATTTGTGAGTATCGTGATATTACTTAGATTTTATAATTAGTTTATTTCCACGAGTGTAAGAATAAAATAATAGTAAGACAGTTCAGTTCAGTTTAACTTATTATAATTAATACATATATATTTATAATTAACTTCTAAATGTCACCGCAACGACAAAACGTCATCACGCCTGAAAAAAAAATCTAACATTTTTTTTTTTATATTATTGTTAAATTTTACTTTAATCATGCTAATTACGACGCATTAAAACAATAATGTTGGATGTATTGCTCCGTTTCTAACATGAAAATTGATGATTACGAGTATAATAACCTATTTTTCAGTCAAATAAATCGCAAATTATCAATAACTGTTTAATAAATATAGTAATCTCCATGTGGTGAATTGAGAATACAGATTATCACTACCATGAGTATCGTACGAGGCGACTAAGGAAACAAAATATATAAGACAACATCACTGAAAGGAAAACTTGAAACAAACCGTATACCAACCCGTCTGACCAGCATGGTATAGTAGGCTAAAACCTCCTTGGTAAGGAGAGGCCTATATCCAGCAGTGAACTGTTAAAGGCTGTTGATGATGGTGATGATAGTAATAGTTTGCTAGTGTTTTTGTACCGTAAAATACTTGTATTAGTGTGTGTGGGTATACTAGTGACGCAGTACATATCAGTATTTATTAGTGCAAGTTTAGTCGACCATTAACTACCTCCTACTGGCGACAACTCGACCACGCTGTGTAGTAATACTGTGTTGCAAGAATTTCCTACGTACTATACGTGGTTTAAATAAATATTTTCTTTATCTCAAACTGAAATTGTTGTATAATTATAAAATAGATGTCGATCTTACATGTCTTTGCTTTATTTCTGCGATACACACACGGTAGTGTGATCTCGAACTAGGCTAAACTTATGTTATAGTTATTAGAGGTCTGATAATTATATTGAAATATCTCTAAATACAAATTTGAACAGACACACAGACACACACACCGACACAGAACAAATAATACTAATAATAAAAATTTCGGACATCTAACACACAACGCCATCTACTCCCAGAGTTTGTACTATTTGTACTAGACAACTGACTTATTTAATTTTATTGGTAAATGCATACACATTATATATAAAAAGTATTCAACCTCAAATATTTGCAATTTATACAAGAACCCGAGACGTCAAGCACAGCAGTCGCAGACACATTCACTGCACCATCGAGGCAGTTGACTTATTACCTGTCTTGGGTTAGAATCAAACCCATGATCTCCGGCTTAGCAGTCAGGGTCACTAACCACTAATACAACAGGCCAATTCAGTAATAATATTAGACAGTAAGTTCTAGAAAGGTAGGTGCAGCACCTGGGAATAGAATCCGTCTCGGGTGCGATTCCCGGGTCGGACTCAGAGCACAGCTGTCATTACAACTGCGCCACCGAGACAGTTGATTGTACTCAACATATAATATCTGTCTCGGATTGAAATCATACCAGCGATCTTCGGCTTATCAGTCAGGGTCACTAAACGCTAGTCTAACAGGCTAGTTAAGTAACAATGTTAGGGAGTTAGTACTAATAATGTTAGGCAGTGAGGACTAATAATTTTAGGCAGTGAGTACTAATAATGTTAGGCAGTGAGTACCAATAAAGTTAGGCAGTGAGTACTAATAATATTAGGCAGTGAGTACTAATAATGTTAAGCAGTAAGTACCAATAATGTTAGGCAGTAAGTACCAATAATGTTAGGCAGTGAGTACCTTGTACTTTGTATTTTTAAACTAGTTATACTTGTATTATACTTTAGCTTTTCCTTGCGAATTGTATTCAATTAGGTTAAAAAAGGTCAACTACATTCTATCACATTGAAAAAGTAATCGGCAAGTACAAATATAAAATAAATAAGTTGTTTTATGTAGGACTTAATGGTTTAAAAAGTGATATCGTGAATATATATTCAATTTTTTAAATTATAACGAGAAATGATTTGAGTCTCAATTCTAAGCAAAAAGGCTAATATTGGCGGTGAAAAGTAGAACTATCAGAGAAAAAGTGGCCAACTGGTCAACAACTGAAATCAAGCGCTCAACTCGGCAACTTTAGATTTCGGTAAAGATTAAAGAAGTATAAAGTTATAAACTCATTGTAGGTTATCTAGCAGTTATATAAAAACAAATGTAAACTGTTGTTGAGTTGATTGCTGATTTTTTTCTAATATTCACACGACTTTAAGACGTATTGTATGCAAATATCATTTGCAGATAATGATTTTTATGTCTTTAATTACAAAACGAACGATTGTGCGTCTTTTCCAACTTCTGTTTTTTTTAAAAGGATTAAAACTTAATTTTTACAAGGTAATCTGCCCATTGATAATGCAGTCGTAGTAATTGTTAAATAAGTACTAATTGCATTTATTTATTCGGCCCCTAACGGCTCATACACTATTTTAATGTTATTACGAATATATGAATTTTGAAACAAAGTATCACACCACTTACAAGTTGGCACAGCTGGGACCACAGTATATCTCTATAACAATTAAAAAAAAAAACAAAACAATGTAAATTTAAAAAAGTTGTTCTAAGGTTTAACAAAAAGGAAAAACAAACAAATATCAACCTAATCAAATAGAACATAAGCTTACATTGCCTATAACCAGCACAGTTCTCTTGATTCGAGGCACGGATGTGAAATTAATGTCGATTATATTGGCATAAAGCTACCCAACAAATAATAATAATAATAAAATAATAATATTTATTTACTTTAAAAGAATGTTAAATGTAAGGTATGTGATATGTAAGGATATGATAGACGTTCATGTGATTGACCTTCATCATCATTACTTGATCAACAGACTTTTACAGTCCACTGCTGGACATAGGCCTCTCCTAGGCAAGCAGGTTTTGGCCTACTATACCACACTGGCCAGACGGGTTGGAATAGGGTTTATTTCAAGTTTTCCTTCTCTTTGTAATGATGTTGTCTTGCATACTTTGTTCCCTTAGTCGCCTTATGGGGGGGGGGATGAATAGGGGTGGTAACACTATGTATTCTTTATCCGTCACCACCCGGACATAGTTCGAATACTCTGCGCGAAATCATTTTCTTGTTATTTTTGTCTTTACTACGACAACTGTCACCCCTGAATGCGAGGCCTCTGGTCTCGCACTCACCAACGAAACACGACAGCACGGATGCTGGCGCTTTAAGTTGGCCTTCTGTGGGAGGTTAGTACTGCCCCGGACGAGCCGGCCCGTTCATGCTGAAATCAGCGTGGCTTTACTATCTTACTACTCTTTTATACCTCAAATTCACTGATTCAAATATTACATATTTTGGCGAATAAACTAACTGAATTCGTATAATACAGTACTACGTAAGATCGTACCTGGAATAGCCAAATTTTGCCGCATATTCCAAATATTCTTCTTCATTTTTATGCATAAGTTTATAAGTGCTCATGACAGAATTTTATATCGTGTTGCATTACATCACTATGTAATTACAAGATTAAGTGTTTACACCGACCTCCACGTTAAGCATTAATGATTACTAGTTTTGCGTTCGTCGCATCGTCAACAAATCGTAAACATTTTCCTACACAGAATACTCGTTCTATAATAGATTTAGTCGCAGTTTTGTGTTGCGTATGACTATTAATTTTAAATTAAAATTCAATAGTAATTTTATTTGCCTTTTGAAATATTTTTATAATTTAAAACATCTGGTACTCCTTGTTGTACTTTGACCCCAGACCCTTCCCGAAAAGTGGGGCTTAGAGTAACCTCTCTCCCTAAATTCCTTAGACTCTTTTGCTCCTTAGGATATAGGAGTGAAGAGTATGTGGTGTTTATACCAGAACCACTCTGAGAGCCGGCTTCTAGTATCCTATTCTAGGAAGACTCGGTCAATGTGAGTTCAGATCCTTCCTGAATTAACGCCATGATTTATCAGACCCTATCCCATGCAAAAAAGGTGTAAAGTAACGAGAAAATAGCTTAAAAGCGTTTTTTTTTTGAGGCAATGATATCATTCCGCGGTTCATTTGTGCCAAAACATAGTTCTATCACACGCATGTAAATGTTCACATTCATACGGAATAAAGTTATCTAACTTTTATAAGAAGGTTTAAGTTTGTTTGTGTTACACCTTCAAGTATTTATTACCCCATATTAGATGCCATAGGTACGGAACAGGATAAAGACGTTGGTTTAAAGAATTATTTCCATAAAACAGACTATTATTTAGGATGCGAACTCATTGATAAGATATACATTATTGACGAAACCGTGAACCAATTGAAGTAATTCAGACTAGAACTTTGAACGTCACGGGTTCATGCTTATTATGCTCAAATTACGCCAATATCTTTTTTTTCATTCATAGCCTAGACAAAGACTAACAGTTACCAGCAGTTTTGTTCAGTAATAATTTCGATATGAATAAAATTTATAGCCACTGATAATGCAGCTACATCTATCTTAGTAAAAGAATTTCCATAATTGGTTCGGTTGTTTTCAAGATAGCACCCTACATACAAACAACCTTTACATAGCTAATAAAAAAGATAGAATAGGTATATTATTAACAACTTGTTTTTGTAGTTTTTTTTTCTGCTAACGTTAACTTTTTTTATTGGAATTGACGTCACAGATCAATGGCATACGTAATTATTTTTTGTAGTTGCGACTACCGACCAACCTCTCTGATAATTTGATATAGTATCATAATTAATTAATATACATATATTGAGCAGGTTTTAAACAAAAAACAAACTCTTGTTTATAAAAAATAAAAAATATAAACGGAGGACGTATAAATATTTTTGTTTTTCTTCCACCGACTTCAAACAGATTAAAAGGTATCTATTACTATTATAATGTTACCCGCTAAATTGAGGTTTGCACTTTAATTTTGAAGTCTCAACGTCGACTTGTAGTTGAAGTCGGTTCAAAACTGTTTTTTTTTTCAAAAAGGACTTACTTGTAAAGCCTGTGCGTTGTGGAAAAATGTTTATGGATATATTTGTTTATGCTAAAGAAGGCAAATGGGGTCCGTAACAGTAAGTGACTATGGCAACCCGTAGACTCCTGTAACTCAAGGTACAAGTACGTTTTCACCTTATGAGAATCCTTTTATCCTTTAGAAATATTTAAATTGTAAGTTTCATAATCATTAAGGTATTTTTTTAAATATTCTTATCGTAAATTGTACTGGAAATGTAAACATTTTATTTATCTTTGACCATTTATCAAATTTTTTCAGCTAATCGTTCAAGCAGTTGAGGTTAACAAACGGACAAACCGATTACGGACTTATTTACATTTAAATAAGGTTTAATTTTAATTGAAGATTAAAGAAAAACAAATAATAATAAATTCTTAATAAATAAATAACATATAATATAATATCATAATGTTTTCGTCTGTAAAATGTTGCGAAGTTAACCGAGGCCAAATAATTAATCATGTGGTGAGAATTAAGTTAGCTTTAATTAATATATATGAATCATTATTCTTCATGGTATTGTAAAAGAACAATATTTTAAATTCGAAACAGCAGATAAATAAATTATGCAAAGATATTTTTTGTGTGGAATCATCAAATGTCGCATTTTTTTATATAATTCTTTTACAGACTTGACCACATAACATTCTTACAACTCCATTGATCATATGTTATTAATTACATAAGTACAATACATGTTTTATGTAATACATAAAATTACCTTCTTGCCAGAATCGTGTTTGGGTGATTTATCTAGTTCCATAACTTTGTTACTTATAACATTGAGAACAGTATTTATGTTTATCGATGATGAAAAACTAGCTCAAAAAACGATATGTTAATCATTTTTTTATCAATGGAATGTTTTCTTGAGGTATATATTTAATAATATACGTCATCATGAACTCAACTTCAAAATGTCGTACAAGAACTAGCCAAAATATTTTTTTATGTGGCGTAATGTTGTTTTTTATTCATCCACAAAAAAAATTAAAACCAGTGGGAAATAGAAAGTAAAGTGGCTTAAGAATGTATCTGTGATATAATTTATTTTTCTTTTTATGCAATGATTTCTTTATTATTTAATTAATGAGAAGCCATGATGAGGGCAGCACAGGACCAGTTGTTGTTTAAAGCCCTGGGCTTAGTTTTTTTGATAATTGTGATGATTAATTATTGATATTTATTAAAATTATGAAAAAATACTGCTACGGAAATATGTCTTCACATATGAATTTTCAACAATTTTCTCTATTGTCAGAATAATAGACCTTCCTTAAAGAACCTTCCTATTAAGTGATTAAAAATCAATATTACTTAGAATATTTGATAAAGGCTTGCAAACAAAAAACTCTGAATAAGAAACTACACACAAAGTCCAGTGTAAAAAATTACATTTTAAAGTATTTAAAATCTTAATAGGACTAAATTTTACTACATTCTTGTAAAGTTATGACATACATATTATTATGTTAGATAAGGCTGGTAAATAACATTCAATACTAAAACATTTGAGAATGTGTAAAATCGGTGTCACTAAACATTACTGGACAACGAATTAGTTCTGTGAAATAAGCAAATTTATCGTAGAATAGTGGATAGGCAATTATTTAGATACGGTAGATTTTCTACACATCTTACTTAAGAAAGACTATATCTTACAAAAATCTCAGAATAGAAATCTGTGGTATCCGTAGAATCTGTGTTAAGAAGAATTAAAAATATATAAAGGGTCACACCTATTTATCCTGTGGGTGTCGCGGAGCGTAGGACAACGGTCCTGTGAATAGAAGAAAAACTTGCAACAAATCTTTCTGGCCATCGTGGTAGGATAAAACCACATGATGATTCATCAACAGCCTTTTACAGTCTACTACTGGACATAGGCCTCTCCTTACCACGGAAGTTTTGGCCTACTATACCATACTGGCCAGACAGGTTTGAATAGGGTTTGTTTCAAGTTTTCCTTCTCTTTGTAATGATGTTGTATTGCATACTTTATTCCCTTAGTCGCCTCTTACGACACCCACGGGATGAATAGGCGTAGTAACACTATGTATTCTTTATCCATCACCACACGAACTACTGATGATTATAACGATGAAAATATCAGTCTCCATATTGCAGACATATGTAGGTTGACCTATTCTAATGTTCACCATAACATTCTGTCTATCGTGTTCTGCTTCTGATCCATCCCATCTTCTTAGTTTCTGTTTGCTGTGATCTCATAGGGTAAATAGGCAGACAATTCAAGCCTGTTCGTCGGTCCATCGTCACAACTCCGTCATCAGCTTTTGCTCCATCATCAGAATGGGACCAAGGCGTCGGAAACGAAGCGTCATGCTGGAAGTTACGTTGCAGAAATTGAAAGCAAGGAACTGAAGTGAATTAGAAAAATAATAACATTTCTGCGTTTGCACGTAAACATTCACGGACGTGTTGAAATGAGTAGGAAAATAATATCAAGAGGAAAACAAGGCAATATACATATGTATTGCCAACATGTACATATAATTATATTACAATATGATAGTTACGTAGTTTTCTACAACTAGTTGTGGAATTAACAAGTACATTTACACATTATCATTGAAATATCGAGATTATACAAAGTTACTAAAGTCTATATAATACGTAAAATTACATATCAAACCAAGCTGTGATTTAGATTTAATGATTACGAGCATAATAAAAACTATGATAGCTTTTTCTCACTACTAGCTTTCCGCCCGCGGCTTCGCCCGCGTGGAATTCGGTTATATCGCGCGACATGTTAAGGAGTAGCCTATAGTCTTTCCCAAAGTCTTTCTATTTGTTGAAATTGGACAACAAAAAAAGGAAACATCATGATTTTATGTTTGACAATAAGGAACTTCCATTCAAAGTCTCATCCCTTTTTTCAACCCCTTCCACCCTTATTTTCGCGATAACAAGTATCCTATATCCTTTCCCGAAGTTCAGTTCAATCTTCATACCAAATTTTATCAAAATCGGTTCAGTGGTTTAGGCGTGAAAGCGTAGGAGACAGACAGACAGACAGACAGAGTTACTTTCGCATTTATAATATTAGTAGAGATTTTTATTGCGTCGTGTAGTATTTTTTTTGTCTTATATCTTTATTACTATGATTAAAACTTAACAGAAGTGTAATATAATATACGAGTATAATAACTGGTGGCACGGGACCGGCTTGTGGAGAACCTTGAGCGAGGTCTATGTCAAGCAGTGGACGTCTTTTGGCTGAGATGATAAAGATAATGAGAAATAACTTAGACATCCACCATTTTACATTTACATCTCTGAAATGACGCTACCGATTTTGACGGGCTTTCACTAGTAGATAACTGATACCACAAGGAGTAACTTAAGCTACTTAATTTTAGAAAAAAAATAGAGATACGCGATAACAAAATTAAAACCAATGAAATAATGAACAATATTTGATTATGAAGGAAGTTCTACAAATACCACGCAGACGAAGTCACTAGTCCTTAATTTTACCTTACAAGAGATCAATTCTCGGAATCAAAATTTGTGCTATATTCCATTCCAATCCACTCTCCACCCTACAAATGTCATAGAAAGTATTCTCCTAGCAAAGTGTTCATCAACCATACCCAAGATACAGTTCACGCTAGTCTGGAAATCAGGGCTTTCACTTAAATTATATACATCCTTTGTTACAATAAAAAATTAGTGTGTCTCGGCGATCGTCCCAAGAAAGCGATCCTCTCAGTTTCTTCTTAAAACGAGTCTCCATATTGTATCATCAACAACCTTTACAGTCCGCTGCATGACATAGGCCTCTCCTTAGCAAGAAGGTTTTGGCCCTACTACACCACGCTGGCCAGACGGGTTGAAAAAGGATTTGTTCCAAGTTTTCCTTCTCTTTGTAATGATGTTGTCTTGCACATTTTGTTCCCTTAGTCGCCTTTTACGATACCCACGGGATGAATAGGGGTGGTAACACTATGTATTCTTAATCCGTCACCACACGGACGGACCTCCTTATTATATCTATATTGTATATATACAAGTGCCATGTTTACTATAACAGTAATCAAAATATCACTTGTCTGCCTCCCACGTGAATCAGGTGTTCAACTGGGATGTATGGTTGGGATTTGGGGGCTTATTATTATTGTTATCCAACGTTGATTGTAACACGATCACATTGTACTGTGATCGATCGCTATTCTGCTCGTCTACATGTATGTATGATGTTTATGAGACGGTGAACAGATCGTAACTGAATTTTTATTACGAGAGTTGACCGTCTGCTAGACAAACAGACGTATGACAGTAACATTTGCATTCATTTTGAATTACTAAATGTAGGAATACTAATATTTTATCTAAGATAGCCATCTCGTAGTAATTACGATTATAATAACATGAAATGATGTCACTGTGGAGGAAACTAGGTGAGAAATGTTAATGAATTTTAATATCAAGGTTTATGATACCAATAGGCGTGTCAGTGTTACATAAAACATCTCACACTCGACCGCCTAATCCCAATTAGACAGAGCTTATACTTACTAAAGCCTGCCAAAGAGAGAGAGACTGCCAAAGTGATTTTACCCTGCCTGATGGAAATTATGAATAAAATTCAGGAGTTATGCGAATGCTGACAATGCAGTATGGAGACCCACACAATGGCGTGTGAGATGCTTTTTCACGTCTCGCTCCGGGACCAAAAAGGCATGTTAGTCATCGTCACAGTTACCACGATGACTGACATCCCTGCATTAATAGACCTCCGGCTTTGCACTCATCAACGAAACACGACAGCACGGATACCGTCGCTTTAGGTTGATCTGCTGTGAGAGGGTGGTACAGCCCCGGTCGAGCCGGCTCGTTCGTGCTGAAATCAGCGTGGCTCTACTATTTGGAAACGACGCGGAAACCGCTTTATTAGCAGTTGAATATGCTAACCACTAGACCAACAGGATAGGCACTCTGCACATGCAGTAATATGCTTTATTGTATTTCTGTAGTACTTACATTTTTAACGAACATTTGTAAATGGTACAATATCATATTTTCACGTCAGTGAAAATTTCAAAACACTAATTTTAAAAGATATTTAATCTAAAGTCAGGTAGTCGACATTGATAAATATAAAATTTCAGATAATTGATAGATGTATAAATTTCGACTGCCTGAGATTAATGGCGGCTATTTAAATACAAAGGTAGGAGGCCAGCCGTCTAGCCAGCGTGGTATAGTAGGCCAAAACCTCTTTACTAAGGAGAGGCCTATGTCCAGCTGTGGACTGTAAAAGGCTGTTTACAGATACAGAAGGTTTACAATTTAGTAATATCTCATAAACTCATTTTTATCTTGCAAAAAATTAAGTAAACTCGTTGAGAAACATGCTTCGATTTATTGTTTTAACCGTCTATTTATATATATTAAATATATTTTTAATACGCACAAAAAATAAATATTACCAAAGACATAGAAAACAAAAATAGTTATGAAAACTAAAACCAATACATTGCTTTGCACAAGATCCGGCACCATTTAGAAATATCCTTCCGTTGCGTGCGCGCATCCTGTTGTAAAACAAATTATTGTAACCTTATTTAATTATGTGTAACGATTTGAAATCATATCATCTATTTCAATCATCAACATCAACAGCCTTTCACAGTTCACTGGACATAGGCCTCTCCTTAGCAAGGAGGTTTTGCCCTACTATACCACGCTGGCCAGACGGGTTGGAATAGGGTTTGTTTCAAGTTTTCCTTCTCTTTGTAATGATGTTGTCTAGCATACTTTGTTCCCTTAGTCTTTTACGACACCCACGGGATGAATAGGGGTGGTAACACTATATATTCTTTATCCGTCACTACACGGACAATTAATAAATCATTACAATAAGATCGAACTAGCAACAAGGTAGTAGTAGATAGCATGTTGTTTTTCATTTTATCCAGATCTGATTAGTAATGGCGGGATTGAGATACAAACTTTCGTATTTAAATATTATTAAAATGCTGCATGGATTATATAGTCAATTTGGAATTTCCAAAAGAATTATAAAATGCTACAAGACTTGTTTCTCGTTTTTATGATATTTTACCTTGTTTGAGGCAACTGGTAACGATAACGTCCATTGTGAAGAACACCTCTGGGAATAACCTATTTTTTAAGAAAGAATGTTACCCAAAACGAATGGATGGCATGGCAACGGGTCAACTGTAAGTGGTGCACTTACTGATTGACGGACGAGGCTCTGGCAAACAAAACATCCTGGTTAGCGGCAATAGGCTCACCACCATACATGGCACCAAAATAATGACGAAAAGTGAGCGTTTAATATGCCTCTGCCTACCCTTACGGGGAAACAGACGTAATTTTATGTATATTACCCAAACTTATTTTTCTATTTATTCTTAATTGTAGTACTGTTAGTTTGTATTCTTAATGCAGATTGTTACTAACTCCATTGTGCATTTTTTTTTTAATTTTGGATATATATGCGTATCAGACTTTGAATATAAATATTTAATTTATCGTTGAGAAGTTTTATAACGGACAGGGTGGAACAGAAACGCAGCTTAAACAGGTTTTATTGAACTCGTTCATTTAGCAGTTTAGTCCCGACCTCTGCATGTTTATAAATTATTATTTTTTAGAATTTAGAATATACATTTAGACATGTAAATCAAATTTGATTCTTCTGAGTATACTATTATAACAGCAATTTACGTTGTGAAAATAATACTTACTATTTGCTCTCCAGAAGAGCGTAATATATTGATGTGAACTATTTAATGTCTTTACGATCGCGTCGAAGTCGCCACGCTATTTAAGATGTTGATTTACAAGTAGAGTAAGTTCAATTTTTAACTGAGGTATATTTTTTATTTTTTTCTTTATTAAGAGCCTGCCAAAGTGACTCTATTCTGCCTGATGGAAAGGATGAATAGAATCCAAGAGTTGTGGTCACCATACTCATTGTAAATGCAGACAATGCAGTATGGTGACCCACACCATGGCGGCCCTGCGAGATGCTTCTTCACACCCCACTTGGGGACGTAAAAAGCATGACAGTCATCGTAGCAGTGTAAGGCTTACACAGTTACCAGTATAACTGTCATTCCTCCATCAATGGGCCTCCGGTCTCACACTCGCCAACGAAACGAGACAACACGGTTGCTGGCGCTTTAGGTTGTTTTTCTGTGGGAGGGTAGTACTGCACCGGTCGAGCCAGCCCGCTCGTGCTGAAATCAGCGTGGCCCTACTTCCTACTCCCCTTCTGGGGAAACAGACGTAATTTTATATACGTATATATGTTGCCTAAACCTATTTTTATACTTATTCTTATTTGCATTGTTAGTTTGTATTCTTAATGCAGATTGTTACTAACTCTATTGTGCAAGTTTTTTTTTTAATTTTGAATGTATATGCGTATTGGAATTTGAATATAAATATTTAATTTTATCGTTGAGGAGTTTTATATGTATAAATTAATTTTTGTTTTAGAATTTAGAATACATTTAAACATGTAAATCAAATTTTATTCTTATGAATATACTATTATAACAGCAATGTACATTGTGAATTTTAACAATACTTACTATTTACTCTCCAGAAGTGCGTAATGTGCTCGTATTGTTGTTAACTATCTAACGTCGATACCATTGTGTCGAAGTCACCACGCTATTTAAGATGTGGATTTACAAATAGAGTAAGTTCAACTTTAAACTGTGGCATATTACAACATATCATTTTTTTTCCTATTTATTTATTATTTCTACAAAATAATTTCTATGTTTCACATATATCAGAAGTTCCGGAACACGTACGGATCATTTTTTATACAAATTCTTGATGTTGTTGGTACAAAAAGTAAAGTTACTTTTTATGTACCCTCAAGACTGATATTAACTGCCGTCCGTCACTGAATAAGAAAAATCACTATAATATTTAGGTATTTATTTAAATTAAATGTAGGAAAAACACTTGATGAATCAATAAAAAACACAGCATAAGAACGACAAATTTACATATTTGTATTTAAATGTATTATTTAAAACGTCAACACAGTTTTTTTTCAAGAGATATGTACGCGGACGATACTACATAGTTGAATGAAAAAATTAATATATTGATGAGATCAGCGAAATATCTGTGTTTACGCGTGTATATGCTTGTATGTGTAAATTAATGTTATTGTAAATATTTTATAACACGTCAAAAACTATAGAAAAAGACATTTGCAGTTAATTCATATGGTAAAGTTTTTTGTATAAGCATTGATAAACAAAGTTAACGTGTTTCAGTCGCAAAAAAAATTAATATGCAAAATATCACCGCATCTGAAATATAGAGAGGATATTTAAATACAGTTACACATCAGAAAAAAATTATACGTTGAAAAATATACGTCAAAATCAGTAGGATTGCTGAAGGTTATAATAAAATCAAGATTAAGTTACGATTAATCTGACAAGACACGGATCTACCTACTATAAGTTGAAATTCGTTCGTAGGTAGGTATTAAGTTACAAATCAAAGGTTACTTTTAAAAACCTTAGTGAAGACTTGTTTTAGTGTAAGGTCAGCAACCTTAAGGATGTTAATATATTTTTATACCTCGTCTCTGGGTCATTAAACCTGACTTAATCACAAATTGCTAACCTGTGTTTAACTTCGACTCGTCTGCACTAAGATGATCAATTTATCTTAGACTCTCTGTGTCTTCAAATGCGTCTATACTGATCACCGCCAAAAAAATATTATAATACTATGTGTACATATTGTATAATACGTTGCAATAAAAGAAAATCATTACCTAATAGATAGGTAGGACGTAGGACGTAGGATGGTACGATGGACCGACGAGTAAAAGAAGGTGGCTGGCAGCAGATGGATGCAAATTGCCCAAGACCGGGATGGTTGGCGTTCCTTGGGGGCGACGTTCGTTCAGCAGTAGACGGTGACAAGCTGAATAGTATTACCTACTAGATAAAATATCGGTATTCAACATACTAATTGTAGTTGAAGTGCATCGACCACTTTGTATGGACTCCAGGTGTCGACGTTGACAATTTATCATTGAAATAATAATACTATTTTTCAATTGTCTATATCCAATAGAAAAGATAATTTTATAGAGTCTAGTATGTAGTAGTCATGTCAACTATATAATAAAATAGATTTAAATAGAAAAATAAACACGACGTTACATTCACAGTACGAGCAAGCGCGCGCAAAGTGAATTGACAGGTGAAGCAGTCGGGAAACAGGTTGGCATTAGACAAGCGATGTTAGGAAAGGAAAAAAAAATACCTACACGCGTAGTCATTTTATTTTATAATGTGTATATTTTTTTTTTTATTTACCGCATCCTAGTAAAAAAAATCAAGGATTTGTTAATATACTTTTGTGCGTTCTGGAAATATTTTCATGTTTTTTTGGTTTCGTTTTTTGCCCTCGGATAGATTTCCTTACAGCATTTAATTATTTGTACATGTGGTAACATGAACAATTAGTACTACCATAAATCAAATAAAGATCTTTTGAAAATCATATTTAATATTATGTTGATACCCTAATATTATAAAAATTATTAAATAAAAACTAACTTTATCGCTAGCGTTATTGCGATATTGAATCTTTCCACAAGAATGAAATTATTACCGCGATAAAAAGTATTAGCCTATATCACTATCCAGCCTCTTAGCTATCTTTTGACATAAAAGGCATACCATAAAATTGATACGTTACAACGTGAAAGAAAGACAAACATTCAAACAAACAAACACCATTTCACATTAACAATATCAGTAAGGATTTAAAATTAAATATTTAAAATTTATATCAATAACAAATCGGCTATCCACATTCAGACCAAGATTAGTGGATGTTCTTTACAGCTTTCTGAAGGTACTTCTCGCACAGTGCTATGTAAATATCTTAAAGGATATTTGTAACATCGAGAGTAGATCGGCATTTTTATTACGAGATTTGACCTTCAGTTCGTTTATAGGATCGGTCGGTTGATCAGATCATTTGTAACCGGTGTCTACTGGTATAATCAGACAGAATCTGATAAAAGACAAAAAAACTATAGTTGCATTGTTTTTTGTGTTGTTAAATTATATTACTTTAATTAAAAAGTCGTTTACCTTTAAAATTATCCAAGATTATAGTGTATTTATAGAAATCTAGTAATTATCAAACATCGTTCAACAAAACTTCAATTTGTTCTGTTAGAACAAGAAAAGTTAAGTTACTAATAACAATGTGAGAATTTTTCTTAGTAAAATTGTATTGAGTTTGCTCATAAAAACCAATAACAAAAACCCTACCTACAAATTAAATATCTATGTATGTAATTTTTAATTTTTATTTTACTTACTGAATATTTAATTTAGCTTTCTTAAGGATTATTTCCACCGAAGAGCTCATAGCAGAATTTGCTTAACAATCTATGGACGATATTGAAACATGCAAACAGTATTCAAAGTATGTGTATTAGCCGCTAGACTGCGTGCATCTTCCGTGATATGCGATCTTGCTCGAACTTGGTGGATTTTGATGCAAATCATCCTGTAATGAATAGTTGAAACAAAGCCGTATTATTTTTTCACTCAATACACTTACTTGGCCTAAACAAATTCGATAACGTAGTATATTGCTAGCGTAGGAAAAAAGATTTTGATAAATAAAGATGTCATAGTTATAATAAAGTCCAAAAAAACTTAATTCGGTCGAGATTTAGTTCTAAGTTTTTGATATGATTAAATTTGGGACCGATCAAAAGTCAAATTATATTGATGATATTTTAAATCATAATTTTCATTTACATAAATTTAAATTAAAAAAAACTGATTATCCTCATTTGCATTTCATTCGACGGAATGTGATTTAATGCTGGAATGTAATTATTTTTTTTAATTATTTTAATTTTATCGTCATCTCATTTTTGCTCAATGTCATTTGGAATTGATTCAGTACAGAAATATATTCTCAAGGAGTCACAAGTCAGTGTCAGTTTCAATTGTAAATCTAATCTTGAAATTGATTAAAGTAAACATTTTAATATAAAACATCACTCAAAACAAAATTCACCGATCCATACTAAAGTAACTAATAGTTTATTTCAAAATAACATTTTTGTCAAAATCTTTGCTTAAGTATTGACAGCTGTGATCTGCATTTACTTGATATAAACTGAAACTAGTCTTCAGCAGCGATTTCTAGGATATATTAAGGCAAATGATTATGTTTTGTTGATTGTTTTGGTGATTAATTTCTGAATAACTAAAAAAGATTTACTGTAACTCATTTTATTTATTAAAATAATATAAAAACAAAAACATAGTTTAAAAATTCAATGTGACAAGTGTTTATTATATTTGAATTTGCGCAAGCAACCAACTTGTTAATGTGTCAAGATGGCCACTCTAAGCAATAGTATGTGAGATACAAATTTTTAGAAATAATATTTTTATTTTTTTTTAATTATATGCCTGATATGTAACAATAACCACGATCATGTGAATACATAACTGAGAGCAGGCTATAAGTTCAAATCAATGCTGGAGATTAGTTTCAATTTTTAGCTGAGTAAAACTTGAAACGCGTTCTATTGATCTGAACTTAAAGCTATTTTTAGTTAGTCGGAGTTTAACAGATGCTTGCGACGTCTTTTAATATGCGAACTGTTAATACGACTAAATTGACATGTATAAATTTGATGGACCTGTTTCTCTCGTAGTAACTTATTCTGCCAGGTAAGCCAGAGGACGTAGTTTGAATTCCATTCAGAACAAATATATGGTGACCACGTATATTTTTTCTCTGCCTGAATGTGGATTTTCTACAATATGAACCTGTTTATGATATGAACCTTGAGGGAGGTCTATGTCTAGCAATGGACGTCTTTTGGCTGAGATGATGATGATGATGATGATGATGATGATGATGATGATGATGATGATGATGATGTTGATGATGATGATGATGATGGACCTGTTTACTAGCAAGTATGTTTATCAGTAGTCTGGTTACAAAAGTACTAGTTCTATCTAGTTTATGGCTCGAGTTGTTAAATAATATAATTTTTGACTATTGTTTAAAAATAATAATTAGTTTATTACATTGTTATTATCGTTAGCATTACCGAACCGTTAAATTATAATAAATTATAACTCCGTAATAATGTTGGCCTTGAATTACCTTGACATAGTTTTTGTATATAATTTCAGAGCTACTTGATTTATTTTGCCTCGAATAGCAGCGCCTTACAATTTAATCCGGGGCTTTCATGTTTCAATTTCTTGCTGTTTCACGGTAATACTACATTTTTTATATTATAAACTGAAACTATGCGTTAAATACAGGGTGTCTGTTTTTGCCACATTTTTATGAACATTGGTTCAAACATTTGAGTGTGAAGACATAACAAATATACAAACTTACAAACATTCGCCTACAATTATAAATGAAATTGATTGCATATGCTGTACTGTTTACATCCTTGCGGGTTTCTAGTCATCAATCAGATGAATGGTGCAGTAGCGGTGGTCAGAAAATTATGAACAGAATACGTATAATTTAAATTCTTACAAACATACTTCAAAAGGAGCAGTAGATATTATACTGCCTGGGGCCTTCCACTATGAGCATCTACCTCATTTCTCGTAACGACAATCAAGTGAAACTTGATTTCACCACATCACTTAATATTAAAGTTCCGTGGTTAGTTTCATAATATCACCTTAAATCTTTACGTAAAACCAACAATAATAATTAATCGAAAAAAATATATCATATATAAAAATATATCTAGTTTCAGATAAAGCAGAGAATGTACTATTACAGTTAGATTGACTGACAAAAAAATTTATGTAAGTTTCTTTTTGCAAACATATCATATTTAAAAACACCCAAACTCCAACACAAATATTTACAGGTCACACTAACATTTGGTCCAACCCGGGATTCGATCGAGCTCGAAATCTCAAGCACAGTAGTCGCATTCGCTACCACTGTGCCACCGAAGCAGTCATCAGCCTTATCTCTTAATATATCTTTAAAATAATAATGTTATAGTTGCAAAAGTAAGTTTTATTCTTTGTAACGATTAAAAGGTTCGATCAACAGGCACGTGTGAACGTGCAAGTAGTTAGTGGCACAGACAGGTACATAGCATATCATATTCTAAAGTAGTTTTAGCTAGGTATAATGAAATAATCATCAAAATCATTATCATCATGATCAACAGTCTTTAAGACTACTGTCTTTAAGTCTACTGCTAGACATAGGCTTCTTCTTAGCAAGGAGGTTTTGGCCTACTATACCACGCTGACCAGATAGATTGGAATAGGTTTGTTTCAAGTTTACCTTCTCTTTGTAGTGATATTTTCTTAAATAATTTGTTTCCTTAGTCACCTCTTACAAACCACCGGGATGAATAGGGGCGGTGACACTACGTATTCTTAATCAGTCACCACACGGAGAAAATCATCAAAACACGAAAACTAATATTGTTTAGCGCCCCTATCTTTAAACTTTAGCGGCTTTAAGTACAAAATGTGAGCCATAATGTAGAAAATATTCAAAAGGTCAATGTATACTTAATAGTCGTAGATAACACAATTAATTCTAAATTGATATAATTAAGTAATTAATTCCATACAATTATAGTACATAAACCGAATGTTTCCTATTTCATCAAAACAACCGTTGAAGGTTTCTTTTTAGTAATAATAGATTCTAATATAATTTCCGCATACCATTAAAACAATTATTTTTATATAGAACCTAAACAAAGTGACTCCACTCTGCCTGATGGAAAGTATGATAGAATTCAAGATGGTGGCTGCCATACTCATTGCGAATGCAGTATGGCGACCCACGCTATGGCGGCCTAGGGAGATGCTTCTTCACGGCTTTTTGAACTACTCTCAGTTTTTTTCCATAAAAGACTTACAGCTCCTACAGACTATAATCAATCGCTGTCTGATATTTCATTCGGTTCTAATCAAGTCATTCTAAAGTGAATGAGAATATATTTCCATTCAAATTTACATAAATACAAAATAGTAGTAAAATAATGGTAATGAAGTCGATTAACCTTTTATAGCTTTTTTTTGTGTTTGTGAATATATTTTGAACTCAGTGTTTTAATACATGCATATTATTAACGCTATAGTTCTATAAAACTGCGTATCATTGATAAAAGTTTGTGGGTACTTGCGTATGTCAGCGATAAAAAAAGTTGAAACCCGATGGAAGGTAGCAATTCCTTTTTATGAGTAGGAATCAAACGGCTTATTTACTACTTGCATGAAGTTAACTAAACTTAAGTTAAGTTTCAAAGGAAGTGACCATTTTTGTTTGCTTCATAAACCATCTACTGACAATTTTCACGTTAACACTACCCTTAGTTTTAAATAATAGGTATGTAAAATGAATGTCATAAGTATGAAACGAGATCAAAAGTGTCATTCAAATGTGATCAGATCAAAATCATTATCAAATAAAATAAAGTTATTTACGCAAATAATTAGTAATTGTTTTAATGTTATGCAGGTAAATTATATGGACAGCGAAAAGGTTGATCGATCTTTTGCATCACTATCAAAGTAGTAACGGTAATTTTATGGCTTACTGCTTTTTGAAGTGAAAAGTTCTATAGCTGTGTTTGGTAGGGGAAAATTCTATGGGTTCGCGTCAGCAACGTGCTAAATGCCTGTGGACAATACATTTTATATACCCAAATGTGTGTGTGTATGTGTATGTATGTGTGTATTTATACTTATAAACTTGTTTTACTGTTTATCTCTTGTACAGTGTTTACGAAATCATAATATGTTTCAAGTAATAAAATATTTATTTGTCACTCAGAATGCCACTGGATATTAAAATCAGATTAATGTCAATAATTTTAATTAAAAAATCATGAACTTTCAATATTTGATATTAAGAACTGATTAAAGTTCAAGTTCTGACCTCTGTCAGCAGTCCTCATGACTGCCTCTGTTGCTTTATATCATGCAAATTTACCTATTTTTTTTATATTACATATCGCGGGCTTTTAAGAATTTAGATGCACATGGAATGTGGTGATTTTATTTTAGACAGTGTTTTATTGGCATTCTGATCTTCTATTGGGTCCTAGAGGTCAGGGGTTTGATAAAATGTTAAGTGAAATTTCAAGTCAGGCAAAGTAGGTAAGCAAATACACATTAAAAAAGCGACTTCAAAAACAATAAATGTTTTTTTTTTTTTTAATTTTTGCAGAAATGTAACTGTAAAAAAATTAAATGCAGACCAAAAACCGTGATATAGAATCTTAGAACAGACATTAGAAATTCACTTTATTGATAATTATGTGTTTGCCGTATGTTTATTGACTAATAAATTAAAGCAGAAAAATCTAAAGAAAAGATTCGATTAAATCATATACGTCTATCTAATATAATTATTATACATGCAAGAAGTGATCTTTGAGAGTCTGCATTAAAATATATAATTGAACTGTAGTTACAAACAAGTATTTTAAAACTCATACATAATTAATACAACAATACAATATAAATTAAGCAATAATCAAATAATCAAAAAAAGAAATAAGCTCTAACTTCGATTGTTTTATAATCTCGTTTAAATATCACACGATAGAAATATACTTGAGTGCAGTGCGCCAAATGCAGATTTTCTAATCTAGCGGTAACGGTATTTCTTTTATAAAATACTCTTAAGACTTCTCAATTTGCCGAAAGAACATTAAAAACTCGTTAGTTGGTTAGAATAGCTATCAAGATACCGACTATCTGGCACGCAGTTTTGAATTGTGTACAGGCAACAGAATAGTAAAATGTTGATACTACATATTTATAAGCAGAAAAAATTATTGATCGTGTCGAAAAACTGGTGTCTTTTATGACGGTGAAAAAAAAAGTTTTTGTCACTGATACGGCAAGGCATTCGAGTAGAGTTGGGATCTCATTTTTCTAAAATATTATTTGGTTAGCTTCATCTCGTGCTTTAATGTTAAATTAATGGGAAAATTTGTTTTTTCATGTCTACTGAGAGGACATTGCTATCTCAAGACATACACGTTTCCTAGTACTGATTTAAAAGACAGATGTAATAAATACCCGGCCAATCGTATGGTTCGGTAATACTCGTTAGTAAATAAACAAATAGTGAAAATTGACTATACAGAAAACTGTGAACACAATTCGCCGTTATGTGTTAATTATTTGGTGAAACACACAAACACTTATACTACAGCGATTAAGGACCCTTTCTGTTTGAATACAAGTCTTGAGTTCTGATTGAGGATAAGATGTAAAGGAATTCACTTCTAACATTTCAATATGTAAACACTCGATTGTAACCCATGCATTCTAAGAAATTAATATTCTTAGTCAACCTGCTTTTTAAGGGTACCTTTCTTATGACGTACACGACTTGTCTTCGAACAAATGTAGCATAAAATTAGCACAGAAGAAATTGTTCGTAGTTTATAAATCGTTTATATGAAGCTTGCGTTCAATTCTTTTGTTTATTTTTTTTTTTATGAAGGACCTGCCAAAGTGACTCTACTCTGCCTGATGGAAAGAATGAATAGAATACAGGAATTGTGGTCACCATACTCATTGCAAATGCAGACAATGCAGTGTGGTGACCCTCACTATGGCGGTCTAGTAAAATACTATTTTTCACGCCGCGCTTCGGGACGTAAGAGACATGACAGTCATCGTGGCAGTGCAAGCCTCACATAGTTATCATGATAACTTGCGAGTGCAGACCATGCAGTATGGTGACCCATACTATGGCGGTCTAGTGAGACGCTTTTAACGTTCAGCTTGGGAACAGTCATCGTGATAGTGTAAATCTCACATGCTTAGCACGATAACTGTCACCCTTGCATCAAAGGGCCTCCGGTCTTGCACTCACCAACGAAACACGACAGCGTGGATGCTGGCGCTTTAGGTTGGTCTTCTGTGAGAAGGTAGTACTGCCCCGGTCGTGCCGGCCTGTTTGTGCTGAAATCAGCGTGGCTCTACTACCCTAAAGTAATATTTAGTGAGTATTTATGACGTGTAAAGGTTACCAATCAAAGTTAATGCTCACATTCATATATACATCATCGTCATCATTATCAAAAGACTATAGTCCACAGCTGGACATAAGCACTTCCTTGGCCTACTATACCACGCTGGCCAGATGGGTTACATTAAATAGTATCAAAATATATTTTTTTTTGATAGTGATATATGATATTTTTCTTTAATAAAAATAAAAAACGTGAATTTATAAAGTATTTATGAATAATTTTTGAAAATATTTTGATAAAATCATGATAGATAGGTAGGTGATTTCCTATTATAGAATTTAAATTTCAAAATTTTAATTTTATAGTCTTTATGATATTGTAAAAATTTTAAATAACATATAATAAAATTTTAAAATGTATATAAGACTTTAAATTATCATCAAAATGAAACTATGTTTCCGTCATAATAACTATTAACGCTAATGTATTAATAACATGCAAAATCCGTTTACGGTTTTATTTAACCAGTTAAAATGGGAGTGGTTTATTTATCATTTTATTGACCTTAATAAGAGATTAAATATATTTCAATGACATGGATCAGGTCTTTATGTTATATATCTTACCTTGAAGGTAACATTCAAGATTACTGTATAATAATTAAAATAATAATAATATTTTAAGCCGATCTTACACTAACAATAAAAAAATCCTATTAAATGGTTTTTCTTTTTCAGGTAAGAGGAATACATAAGAGTTATACCAGTTGCAGGATCAGTAATGTATGTCTTTAAGATATTAATTCGCGGTGTTTGATAGAGAAATCAGTTGGCGGTACTAATGGGTCAATAGAATTGTCAACGTTTAAACTCACCGTATGTGTAAAACATCTCTAAATGCCTGGGATGGAAATTTTAGTTATGTTTTCCAGGACAATCTATTTTGTGTTTTGGACTATATGCATATTTCAGTCATCCTCGCGTGAGAGTTAGGCTTCAATAAAAATTAGCTCGCACGTCCAAGGTACCTGTAACTCCAGAACCACAAGTACGTAAATGGAAGGAAGAACGCCCTTCGAGGACCAGTAAATGGAGAAAGACTGGGGGCCAACAACTGCCCTCGTTATCCGTGTGTGACGAATTAGGAGCACGGAGTGTCACCATCCCGGTTCATCTCGTGGGTGTTGTAAGAGGCGACTAAAGGAGTAAAAAGAAACCTGAAACAAACCCGTATGGCCAGTGTGGTACGATTGGCCAAAACCTATTTTCTAAGGAGAAGCCTATACTAACTGTAGTATTGGTTGTTGATGTGATGAAAATCACACACACTCGGTGGAAAATACAAATTGCTCAGCACCGATTATCTGTGAAACGACTACTTTAGGAAATTTATAGTAGAATTTTCAGGTTACCTGCATAATTTCACAGAGGCTAGTAGGTTGACCTACAATAGTGTAAGAACTGTAATAGGACAACATCAATTATTACTACTTACAGCCATCTAATTGTGGGTAAATCGTCATTCAATGACGGTTCCACACGCGAATATTCCACAACAGAAATTTCCGAACACAAAGAAAACTCCACCTTAAAAACATTCCATTAAGGTATTTGAGAGTAGTAGACAAGAAATTTATATACAAAGTTTTATGTAAAGGAATTTTATCTTTATTTCGATAGGAATAAGGTGGTAGCCATGTAGAAATACTATTGTGGTAATTGTGATTTAATGTCAATAATTATCTATTTGTTGATCTGTGTCACAAGTCAGTATCGTGGATTCAAGAGGCGATTTAATAATAATTGTAATGATAACTTGAGAATTTCCTGCTTAACTTTTCCACTGTACATTAGATAGTTGACCTTCTTTAAATATATCATATTTTTTCTGATAAGTTTTACAAATTTTTATTTATTAGTTATAAATGTTCAGTCAAAAACATTTCCGTGAAAGAGCCAAAAATACGAAAACTTTCAACTATTGTTATAGGCAACTATGGCTACAGAGAATTGTTAATCAATGTGTACTTATAAAAAAAGACTTGTAGATAAGTAAAGAAATCTTCACTTTAAAGGAACTTTTAAACTTCAGAAGCACGTCTTTCAAACATTTCCAGTACAGAAGCAGGTCTTTCAAACATTACTTGTTACATTATCTGTAGTCTACATTCTATTTCATGTTAAATACCATCATCAACAGCCTATAACAGTCCACTGTTGGACATAGAGCTTTCTTTGTAAAAGAGGTTTTGGCCTACTATACCACGAATGTTAAATATAGATTTGCCTATTTGTAACCTTCACGTTAAAAAGGAGGGAATCTCATAAATTAACCCACACAATAATATTAGGTTACGTTTGGTATTTGACGGGTAGGAGGTTCTGGATGTCGTAATAGCAGTTGTGCCCGGCTCTCTCCTATATCAGGCGCACACCGTGTGATTTTAGTCGGTCCGATTTCGACACACGACCCTGTGGTAAGCCCCGGTGGGGTGACGGCCCGAGGGGGTTTCCACACGTTAAAAAAAATGATATTTGACCGGTCTGTAGCTCCAGTGGCTAGTGGCTGTGACTGCTAAGCTGGAAGTCGTGGCTTCGATTCCCACCTAGGGTAAAAATTCGTGTAGTGAGCACGATTATTGCCTAATTTGGAGTCAGACAGCCGTGTGTAAAATGTGTGAAGTAAGAGCACCAAAGCAAAGTAAAAAATATGTAAAACTGATAACTAGCTAATTAATCGACTGCACGGTTGGCCATGTGGTTTAAGCGATCACCACGCCGCTCTCAATACGTTGAGTGTTGTGGGTTTAAATCCTACACGGGACAACATTTTGTGTGATCCACAAACTATTGTTCTGAGTCTGGGTATTATTTATGTTCGTTTCTTGTATGTTTATAAAGCCCTTGTCTTTTTAAAAAAAGATAAAACAAATTAACATCACTTCATACGATAAATGGCTAGTATAACTCAAACTCTCTAGGTAGTAGAGCCACGCTGATATCAGCACGAACGGGCCGGCTCGTCCTGGGCAGTACTACCCTCCCACAGAAGACCATCCTAAGCGCCAGCATCCGTGTTGTCGTGTTTCGTTGGTGAGTGTGAGACCGGAGGCCCATTGATGCAGGAGTGACAGTTATCGTGGTAACTGTGTAAGCCTTACGCTGTCATGATGACTGTCATGCCTTTTACGACCCCAAGTGGGGTGTAAAAAAAGCATCTCACGAGGCCACCATAGTGTGGGTCACCAAACTGCATTGTCTGCATTTGGAATGAGTATGGTGACCACAACTCTTGGATTCTATTCATGCTTTCCATTAGGCAGAGTAGAGTCACTTTGGCAGGCTCTTAACATAAAAAAAAAAAACTTGTCTCAAGCGAAACCTTCAAAACCAACACCTATTTACTTTAATGGCATTTATGTAACCAACCTTACCAAGTTTAAATTTAAAAATAAACGTAAACTTCACCTGTATTGCACAATTAGACTAAGTTTCTTTTCACGTCATAAAATTACGCGTGTCTGATTCGAACCAGGCTGTATTCTTTTATGTAATAGAGAGGCCGTATTCATATTTAACCTTAATACATATAGAAAATATATATACCAAGTGTTTATTTACATATTAAGTGTTATTATATTATACAGAGCTTAAGAGCACATAAATTTCTTATACACTTGGGTTTTTTAACGTGGAAACTCCTTCCGGCCGTTTCCCAACCAAGATTTGCGGTGGGGTGTTATGTCAGAACCGAACCGGGGTAAAACGGAACGGTATACGGCGCTAAAAGTATGAGCAATACGAGATCAAATTCTATTTCGAGATTGCGACCGTACTTGGCTACTCTAGCCTTACCCTAGTCGCACACTTCAAAACCCTTAGTTGTAAGGGGTAAACAAACAGTTGTTTTGTTACCCTATTTCATTCTATGTCCCTTCCAAAAAAGACTACACTTCTAAGGAAGGTAAGCGTTAGGTAGACCATCGCTCATAAGGGTCGACTAGCTGTATAACAAACTATACAGTGCAATGTTAGATTCTATGTTGACCTTAAATACTGTTGGAAAAAAAAAAGTAGAACAATGCGGATTATTTTTTATCGCGAATGTTTTGTGAAACATAAAACAGAAAACAATAATGAGATGTTCATTTGACAAACTGAGCATTGTCTAACTGTTTATCAGAAACGCAGTGAAAGTGGTCAAAAGGCAACAAAACCGTTTATTGTAAACTGGTTGGCCCAAATAACTGGACGAACTAAAATATACATTATATTAAGCAACTAAAAGTTGAAAGTTAAATATTACATCTTTTCTGGAATTCGTCTAACAGTTATATTCATTCGTTAAGTCATTTAAGAGTCAAAATTCAGTTACTTTAATGTTTGGATTGATTAATGTTTCTCCTATGATAATTCAAAGATAAGAGTACTATAAAAATTTATGTTTTTTAGTGTGGCTTGGCAGTTTTTTTCATTATTTATAGTCTTATATGACTCCAAATTGATCTTTAAAATTATTAAATTCATTTTAATAGCTCTTAAATGTTTATTCTATTAGCGGCTGACATATTTTATACTCGTATATAAAAGTAAGAGCTAATTATACGTTTGAAGGTGCCGGCCAGCGGTGTCTTCAAATAATAGTAATAACTTCACACAACTCACATACGGACGTCTGATTCTAAACTAGGGAGAGCCTGTACTATGTAATATATTACTATTACTTACATTTTATATAAATTACACCCAGACACAGAAGAAAACATCGTACTCATCACAGTTATTTGCCTTGGGTGGGAATCAAATCCACGACTTCCGGCTTAGCATTCAAGGTCACTAACCATTAGATCAACAGGCCGTTGTTACAACCTTAATAAAGAACATTATACTGATATTTATACATACATACATATATACATAACTTTAATTTGACTTTTTAACTTTAATGTCCATAAGAATGTCAAAATATAACAATATCGCTTGACCGAGTTTCGCTGACTTTTTTTGTGAATATTCGGTAAGTTTGAGAATAGGTCAAAAACTATATTTTATACCTCTAAGTGATAATGATAGCCCACCCCAAAATAAGTTTTTTTTCATTACTTGACATTTTCTTTTTTTAATTGGCAATATAACGTTTGCCGTGTCAGCTAGTATTTATACATTACATTTATACATTATCTCGATTGCACCTGGTTGTAGTCTTCTCTTCTTATTTTTTATTTAGATTAGTGGATTTGTCAATAGTAAGCAGAGTATTGATACTACGTACAGGTCAACACTTCGATCATAAGACGTTACGTTAAGAGTGTTATTATATATTTATTCCTAACTAGCTTCACTATGCAACGCTTCGCTGTTACACATTGTGATTATATTCTTAAGAAGTGAGGTGTAAAATTGACACAAAAATACGAGCCGCTTCAAGGATTTTCCTAAGAGCTAAGGTTTCAGCTTAAACAATACAAAACTTTTTGAGTTTTCCAAGAGTACACACACAAACTTAAGATGGTACCTATATAACTATAGATAGATAAATGACAACATATATTACAGCTATGATAACAATAGCTAAACAATTCGTTAACTAAAGATATTACGTAACAGACGTGTGCCAAAAACCCTTTTGGTTTGAAAATTATTTTCACCAAGTTACATGAATAACACACCATACTCATTAGATGACACACGTAACAATGAAATTCGAGGCAGACTTTCACGCCACACGCCTATTATAAGGTTGTGTTTTGTTCCGTAACACACTTGAAAGTATGAATGTAGTGTACACGCAGAGCGCGTATGAGAGTTGAGAACTATTTCCTTCACGCTAGTCAACTTACTGTTTTGTTGTTGTTGACGCTCTTTCGAAGGTCTGCATTCTGTAAAGGACGGTAATAGGCTGCAGAAAGTCTACTTACAGTTGTTGTTGTAGACGTCTTCAAAAAGGAAAGAAAATGACAATTTGGTTGTAGTTTTTTTTCATGTTTGTTAATACTTCCATCTTCGGGAGGGTACACTTCACGTTAGAGAAAAAAGACCCTTCCGAAGAGATGAAAATTTAATAGGAAAGGTACTAATTTAACCAGTTACACATAGCAGTCGATGAAATTATTTTAACAGTCAATTTTGTATAAATAAATATGAACGTCGACAAGCGCTCACAATGATAGAGTTTTTCTTTTAGTTATAGAGTTCTTTTTAAGATTAGGGTTGTATGGTGTAGTATGTTTTAAGTAAATTTATACATTTCTCTTTGAGAGCATTAAACCTTGATTATTGATTCGTAACTATAGATCTCGAGAGAAATATTTCTAATCTAAGCATTGTTAATGAATAAGAATTTTAAAAACTAGCAAATATCTTTGTTTACGTACATTTCTAAAATACAAAGACGATGTGTCATAGTCGGATATGTTTTTTTTTTAATGAAAGTTAGTAGTTATGCTCGATTTTTGATTCATTCGAAAAAAGGTGAATGATCTTTTTTACGTTACGCTACATAATGTTACGTCTGCAAGAGAAAACGGTACATAATGACACTTTGATGGCAAGGCAATCGGACCCTAGTTTTTGTATGCTATTACATTAAAATTAGACTTTCCTGTTCTCGACTTAGCAAAGTCAGTCAGTTAAAAATCTTCAGAAGATCAGGTCAACAATTAATTAGATTTGTAGCTTGTCGATGTTTAAGCTCTAAAATTTGGATTACTTTTTTCACTATATTTTCTTGTATTTATATTGTGCGTATTAAGTAAGTATTCTGCCCAACTAAGCGCAAAAGCGGTAACTCAAAGAAAGCGAGTTTTGAGATAATTGAAGTTATGTAAAAATAGTTATATATATACTTTATGTATAGTTTTTTTTATTTGTTAAATATTATTTATATATTATATAGGGTGTATTTGTTATCACATTAGTTAAATTATCAAAAATGTATAATAATGTACTTTATTCATGAGATACGGTTACACCGCTTAGTAAACTATAGAATTAAAATTGAGATACCGCTTTTTCGTTAGCTCTTCTCAAACATGTGTGTATACAAAAAGGAATGTATTTTCTATCGAATAAAATATGTATTATTTGAAAAAAAAAACAATTAAAGTATATATATAACGTTTTTTTATTATTAAAATTTGAAATTACATAAAAAAATATTTAAAAACAAACGGTTTTTGGAAGGAATTTTAGTAGTCAAAAGTAGGGAGTTCTCTCCAAAAGGACATTCTATTTTGTGGTATTATATTTTGAAAAGATTTCAAAATATTTTCTTTTTTGTTTCTTGAAATTCCTTCCGGAGCAGTTTTCTTTTTTGGTGGAGGCAAGACATGACTTTTTAAAAATTTTTTTCCTATAATGCTAGCAGTAATTGCATTTTGATCGAATCCTGTTTTGTAGGTGATATCAAAACTGCCTCTTTTAACTTCAACTTCAACCATTTCGCTGACATATGGACGCGGTTTAATTCGAGACAGTGCATATTGTGTGGTATAATCATCCCAGTCATAAAAGTCTTGCATGTTCATCTCTTTAAGTTTTACATTTTTTCCTGCAGTGCTAACTGCCTGAGAAAAATCTGCGAAATCATAAATTTTGTTTTTCATGCGTTTTATGGACAGCTCTACCCTATGATGGAAACTATCAGCTGACATAAAGGTGTGGCCGGATTCAAAATATTTGATGACAATCTTGTCGGCGTTGATATCCTTAGAATTTATAATATAAATTAAGAAAGAAAAAAACG
Source organism: Hypercompe scribonia (assembly GCA_949316085.1). Taxonomy (NCBI): domain Eukaryota; kingdom Metazoa; phylum Arthropoda; class Insecta; order Lepidoptera; family Erebidae; genus Hypercompe; species Hypercompe scribonia. Next base: position 3,293,452 of record OX438967.1, on the reverse strand, counting down.
TCCAGTTTTTGTTCTGGGAGGAACAATTATCAACCCATAGTATGATATTTTTTTTATCCCGATGAAAAATAAAAAATTGATAGTATGCACTTATAATTTCGGCTTTGGAACGTCCAAACAACCCTTCATACCATAGTACAGGAAAAACACTCAAATCTTTTCGGCCTTGACCAGTTGGCACGAAACTTTCGTTGTAAACCACTATCCTATGAGTAAAAATAGCAGTTTTGAACATGTCTATCCTGGACAGCATGATAACTTTTTGTAAATCAGCAGAATATACAACAGTATCAGTTTCATTTAGCTCACTGTCTAATTTATACTGCTCTCTGGACATGTATGCCCGTTTGTTATGACTTTTCCACTTCGTGCAACCTAGACAGTCTTCTTTAAGGTTTTCTTTGGTATGTGTATCATCGTGTAAACGGAACTCTTCACAGTCCTCACACTCTTCGTGGCCAAGCTTTACAAAAGAAATATTTAATTCTGCGACTACTTCTCGATATTTATCGTAAGATACTTTGCAAGACGAATTTTTTTCTAAAAAGTCTTTATGCATCGCACTGATTGTCAAATCACTGGGTAAGTATAAGCGATTGGGAGCGTGTTCACGCCTGTAATGAGATATACTCGGCTCAAAGCTCATTATATGTTCCTTAATAGGAGTAGATTCAATTTTATTGTGAGGAGTAGCTCCCAGTCTTTTGTCTACTGGTGGTGCAACCGTGTCGTTAGAATTGGCCAAAGCCGTATGTAAAGGTTTGTCATTAGATGATTTGTAGCCCAAAGTTGTCAAAAAGAAGGTTTTACATACTCCATACTTTGTACCGAGCACGGCCTTAAGTGAATAACTGTAGCTTACTTTTTTTCTGTACTCCTCTGATTCAAATCTTGTTACTGTTCTTTGTTTCACAGATTTAGCTGAGGTGTGATGCAGCATATAAGCCTTCCTCTCTTTGTCATTCAAACTCCAGAAGCTCTCATTTATAATTTTTCGCTGCTCTTCCGATATATTTTGGATACACTGCTTTTTGCATGAAGCAGGACAGGGTGGTTTAACGTTATGTTTCTCTCTAATCTCACTTTTTTTCACTTCATTTCTGACTTTGAGAGGTTGGTCGTGTTTTTTTCTTTTCCTAATTGTACCGGCCTTAGTATAAGTTGTAAGATTATGTGTATTTCCATCAGCTATCTCGTTTTGTGTCAGATTCTCGGTGTCCCTAAGATTATCATTTGGTGTCACTTCGTGTCCTTGAGATGAATTCTCAACAGATTTTTCGTATTGAACACTTATCACATTTGAATTATTCCTAAGAGATTCAGAAGTGCAAATAGTATTATCGGAAGCAGTTATCAATATTTTTTCTGTATCATCTTGAAAAATACAGGATCTTTGTTGATCTTCAATAGTATCTGTGATCAAAGGTTCTGGATTACCGCAATTAAAAACATTGTGTATGTTGTGTGTATTAAAACAAAAGCCTGGCGATGATATGTCACTTAAATCATTATGTTCAATAATTGGCACAGTTGTCAATGTGATCAACGAGTTAGGGGATTTGTTGTTATTCCCGATTTCTGTGTTTTGATCATCCTGATGCATAGCGAAATAATCAACGTTTGATGTACACGGACCCGATAAAAAATGTGAATCTTCAAAGTCGAAACCATTTGAGGAAGGAAGAATCGGAGCTAGTAATTGATCAGCACTGTTGAATCTTGAAAATGCGGGATCATCATCTGAATCACTAGTAGGAAAAAAGTCGGGATCGATCGTTTTAATATTACGTTGTAATTGTTTGGATTCCTTAAACTTTTCCCTCAACGCCTTATTTTTTTGTGCTAAAAGCATCATCATTTTCGTATTTCTTTGCGACATGGTTTATCTGTAACAATATTTAATAAGTATAACTGAATTATTTTATTCATCAAAAACGTTTAGTTATCTTTAACAAACATAATACAAATTATATATTTGGGAAATAAATTAAAATATTGCACTTACGTAATGTAAAGTGCAAATCAACTTATTATCATCGGAACAACAATAACCGTATGGCTGGGAAAATATGATTAAAAATAATGTACTTTATGTTCTGGTAGATCAAGGTCAATTTTGCTAAGTACGAATGCGTACGAGGGCGCGCACGCCAACCGCAAGAAAGTTTAACACAAAATTTCTAATTTTGCAATGATTATGGTTACAAAATGCTAAAATAATATTTAATAGGACTTACCTGAATGTCAATGTATGAAGTTACCCCATTAAGCACCTTAATTTACAGTTTTTTTCTTAATTTTGCACAAATATCATGACCTCTTCACAACAAAAACAAACAAGTTATGACACGAATTTGCGAACGAATTTGCCAAGGGCAGGGATAAATCACTGTAAAATGTATTAGAAATTCGATCTTATCCAGTAAAACCATAAGGGCTAATTTAATTTTGCTATTGCAACCGTATCTCACTAATTCAAAACAATTTGCGTATTATGCAAGCATTAAAATACTAAGCATTATAGCGGTAACTCATTACTGATTTTACTCATCCTACTTACCGCTTATCGGCTAAGCAAAAGTTGTGTATTTATTTAAGAATTTTAGCGATATTTAAATTTGCGGCTGGTTGCCTACGTAATATTAATATACCTCTAACACCCTTTTAGTGATATATGGTAAAACTGAGATAGAAAAATCTTTCTTAAGGTTTTTTCATACGTTTTGAACAAGATAGTGCTAAATGGCTTAGTCCAGTAGATGCGTATTTTTTAAAGCTAAAAAAAAAAAAAAAATAAAAAATGAATGATGGCACAAAAATCAATTTTACGATTTTTTTTGAGATACCGCTTTTGCGCTTAGCAGGGCAGTATTATTCTTGTGAATTAAGAACAAAATTTATATTTATATTAAAAACTGTTAATGTAAGTAAGATGAATAAATTATTCAATCAAGTATTCGCAAGGTTCATAATTCTTATTTGTAACTATAATATTTTTTTAAAAACGTATAAACAAACAAGCCTGTATATATCAAACGTTAGTAGAAATTTGGATTTTCCCAACTATTTACATCTCAGCCTATTCCCAGTAATAGATCAAGATGATTAAGGTTAAAAATATGACATGTTTTATTCATTTATTCAAATATTGCTCGACTTACATACTTCTACATGCAGTTCAGCCAGTGTCCCAATCAAAGAATGAATAGTCGATGGCGTACAAAAAGTCTTTAATATAATATATATGCAGATACCTGACCGCTTTCTACTGCGCTGAGTGTTATGTGTTTAAACCCCACATGAAGCAATACTTTCCGTGATCCACAAATTATTCTTCAAAGTCTGGGCATTCTTTCGTGTAGGTATGTTTGACAAATCCTACACGGTGCGTCGCTATCATACTTTCCTAAACCAGGTTACATCTATCATCAGCGAAAAGTACTAAGAGTTAGTAAATATGTGTAACGACCAAAGATTGGCCGAATATTCGTTGTTCAATATTCACCAAATCAGTATTCGCATCATCTGAAATTATTTTTTTATACACCATAGCAATATATACTTCAACACACTGTTTCCTAGACAAAATATATATACCTTATACTTTTCGCAATAAGGTCCAAATTACCATACAAATTTAAAGCATCGTGAGTACCTACTTGCGACCACGATTACGAAGTAAGCAAATACCATTTAGTGGTAGTAATCGCAGAGGTAGGCATTTCTAAACAACCTAATGCCCTACTTAAATTGTGTTCGATGCAAGGTACAGTCCGTGCAGTCTTTCCATACAATGCAATTTAATGTGAAAAGTGAAATTAACAGATCTGTCTAAAGATTTCTAAATATACAGTATCTAATGTCTGTAAACGAGCAATTCTTGTTTATATAAATATATAAACTGAATCTCAAAAATAGCTACAACGATTTTAACGAAATTTGGCATGGAAGAGGTTTCGGGGGCGATAAATCGATCTAGTAAGGTTTCATTTTTAGAAAACGTTGTTATATCTACATTTTCAAAAAAAAAAATAACGTGCAAAGTTCAGTTTCCCGGTACTGTCATTAATACAGTACCGTTTTTGAAGCTATTTGGGTTGCGTCGCTAGTTTTTTTTCGTGTTTGCAACTGCTGTTCTTGAGGTCTCGGATACGAGTCCCGGGTCAGATCAGATGTTTGCATAATCTGTGAATATTTGTTTCTTGTTCTCCGAGTTTGAGTGTTTTCTATATATAATATGAATGTATTTACGAAAAAAGGCATTTATGAATTTACATCTGTTATCTAGAACTCATAGTACAGGTTCTGCTTAGTTTGGAATTAGATGGCCTTGCGTGTCAGGTGTCCGCAATATTTTGTTATAATTATTTAATATATAATTAGAGTTTGAAACTTAAACCTTTACACTTTCTTAGAAAGTATCAAACTGAAATTAAGGTAAAATATTTGTGTTTACTATCCCTTGAAGCTGTAATATTAAAGTAGCCTCTAAATCAATGCTCTTAAAGTTAGTTTTATATTTAAACATTTCAAACTGATTTTAATACTCAGATATTTATCTCATCTTAATCTCAGATATCCTGAAATATACCCGCCCTAGATTTCAAGGTTGGATATAATAGCGTTTAACGGACTATCCAACTTTTTGGCATCATGTTTCTTCTTTGACCAGTATTAAAATTTAGATCATAATTAGAATACTATACAAGAATTTCACAGAGGAGAAAAGTAATCCTCTAAGTAGTAACCTAACATGGACACACATGGACTTATTTTGCTGGATATCGACAATGTTTTATTTGTGTTTACAGGACCTTGTGCCTAAGTAACACATCACAGATCAATGATGTCAAAAATCTGAAAAATCAATGGATATTGTAGAATATTGATGATCAAAAGTAGTTTGTAACAATATCTACGCTATCGCCGGCTCGAGTGTATCGAAGCGGTTGTCGATTACATATACCTAGGGCAGACTATCCAGTTAGGTGGGTCCAAGTTTGAGAAAGAGGTCAATCGTCGAATCCAACTCGGCTGCACGGCTAACACTTTCTTGTACCAAATACCGCAGTTGAGACGAAAGTTTTTGACCAGTAATAATAATATGATAATAGTATTTCGGACGATTAACATAAATACAACGCTATCTAATTCCAAACTAAATATAACTTGTACTATGGGTACGAGATAACTAATAACTTCTTATATAGTCCTCTAATTGAACTAAGTTTCATTACTGTTGAAATACAGAACAAAGGCCCACGGGTCCATAGTAAAGGTTGCATACCCCTTAGGGCAAACAAAGGGTAAAAAACACTCAATTAATTCTCGATGAATAAAAAAAATTCGATTGAAAACTTATGTTTTTCGATTTTAAAATTAATTGACGTATGCACTTATGTATGTATGTACGTATTAATTACGGCTTAGTTTGGAAAAAAACTCTTTTGTTTTGAAACGTAAGGTTCAGTTTGCCCTTGAAACATATTCGGTAGGTTAGATCAGTAATTACGTTCCAGTAATGTAGTGCAACAAAAACATAAACAATACGGTGCCATCTACCGGAGACACAAAAAACTATACCTGCAATTTCTGTAGCACGATGTAGAGATTTCTCGCACTAATTAGCTATGTGAAACTTCTCAACATCAACGGTTGGACCGTAGTCCTTCAGATACTATCACCTTGCCTGAGATGACACACGTTCCTCCACAAAACTATGAACTTCATGAATTTTATGTACTATATTTGCAAGTTTATGTACAAACGACTCTAACCAAATTGTCTCTACTTGCAATTAATCAGAATTGTAATCTGCTAGTCTCAGTGAGAAGAAAGGTTCTCGAGTGGCGACCACGTACCGGAAGACGAAGCGTAGGGAGGCCCCACACTAGATGGACAGGCAGACAGACGACATAGTCCGAGTCGCGGGGAGCCGATGGATGCAGTTGGCGTCCAGTCGTGCGGCGTGGCGTTCTAGGGGGGAGGCCTATGTTCAGCAGTGGACGTCTTCCGGCTGATGATGATGATGAGTCGCAGTGGGTCAGGGTAAGAGTGTGTTAGTCTTAGTGAGTCGAAGCAGGGTTGAAGTCCGTATTAAGTCAAAGTGATTGCTACCGAGTGGTAACGTAAACCTTTCCTTAAAATAGATTTGGTTTTATTAATTGTCAGACATAAACAATATCAATTATATTAATTAACATATTCCGTTGATCACAAGTTTTATTATTATTATTTTTAAAGGAATACGTATTAATTATTACAATATTTACTTGGTGTATCATATTATTGTAAATCTGTAGAAGATGGTAGAACTTGTTGGGGTGCTTTCAAGTAAATTTTTACATATTTCACATTAGACCTCTACTTCTAGAACATTATTTAACATATTGCCTAACATGTTCCTTACGTACTAGACAATTTACAATTATATGGATTAAAAATGAAATAAAAAGCCTTTTATTTTTTGCAAGTGGCAAAATTATAACTTTTTTAAAGTACGTATAATTATAAAAATGCTATTTACAATATTGTTGAAGGCATCTAAAAGAAATAAAAATTATTTTATGCAAAAATGACTATCTCAAGCGAAGGTAAAGTCTACTCTAAAGAATTCCATTTATCTTCTAGTCTTGAGCTATTTGTGGCCTGTAAAGACTTACAAGTTTCGATATTTCATCTACACATCTCGTGTAAGGTCTGTCTTGGCAACGCTTGCTATTCCACTGTGTTATCTGCTAGTCCACCTAGTACTACTCTAGCTGCAGCCTCACTACACGCGCTGCCCACTTTTGTGTGACGTTTTTTTTTCTATTTTTTTAATATTAAGCATGCTTTACTCCATTCTGTGTTAGCAGTAGTGATTTTGCTTGTAATTTTGGACGTATAGTTTCTAGTCAGACTGTTGTAGGTTAGGTATGATAGGAGGCACGATGTCATAACTTTTGTTTACGTACTTATTTACATCACATCACATCAACAGCCTTTCGTAACTCACTGCTGGACATAGGCCTCTCTGTAGAAGATAGATTTTGGTCTACTATTCTACGCTGTCTAAACGAATTGTAATAGGATTTGTATCAAGTTTGCCTTCTCTTTACAAAGTTGTGGTCCTGTATAATTTGCTTCCTTAATCACCACTTACGACACTCATGGGATGAATGTTTGATGAATGAATGAATGATGAATGATGAATGTATTGGGTAATGACGCTCTGTATCTTAATCCATCACCGCACAGATATGTTTATATTTAATGACGTGATGCTGTCAAATTTTTCACTTAAAGAATTTAATATATTTTTACTTCGAGTTCATTTTGTTTTCTGCTGAATCGAATTTGTTTTCCAAATCAGTTTAAACCAGTATAGTTAAAATATATATGACCAAAGACCATACTTTATAAACTTATGTTGCGAATTGTGAATAAATAGACTTGAATAGTGTCGCTGAGTCACTCAAGTTGCGCAAGAGTGTACTACAATTTACTCGTTTCGGGGACACCGCGTAATTGACCTACTGTTAACTCATTACGCCATGTCATCAAAATTTACTTATGATTAGAGATCCAAGTCTATTACTAGTTAGGCAAAGTCGAGGCCATAGTTTTATTACGGACTTATATTATTATTTATTATATTACGGAATTGGAACGTATTGTACTGATTCAAAGTCTCATTTTCTGGCTTCATTTAACCTTTAGTTAAATAAATTGTTGATTTTTTAATTGTTTAGAAATTAATATAATTAAGAAAACTTTTTAATAGCACTAAAAAATGGGAAACGAATATAAGAATTCGTAATTGTTTTACTATAAGTTACTTTGTTTAATATTTTTTTTGTGTTTTGAAAGTTTATTTTCTTAATTGAGATAAAAACAAAACTTAATTTTCTTCTTAAGAAACCTAAGGGCATAAATTTTTTAAACGTGAACTTCTTTTAACACCCCCAACACTTAGACGGACTTAAATCAGTTTAATTGTTTAGCAATTTCAATAGTGCCGCACAAAGAAATATACTTATACGTGAGTATTTAAAACTGTATCCTTTGAGGTAACCATACACGGTGTACCGGATAGGTTTTTCTATACGGTTACATGTGTCAGGAAAGCTTGAGCTGAATAAAAGACATAGACGTGGCCGTAAACCTGTTCCCCTCAGATTAGGATGTTCGGCAAGTCTATCCCTTGGGCTAGGCAGGCCAAATACCTAGGCATAACCCTTGACGACCGTCTATCCTTCGGCCCCCACATCAAGGCAGTCCGCAGCCGGGCTGCCTTCGTGCTACGACGTCTACACTGTTTAATTAACGCGCGTTCAAAATTAAATTTAAAAAACAAAATCTGATTATACACGGCATGCATACGTCCTATAATGACGTACGGCAGCGTAGTATTCGCACACGTTAGGCCACACAGGATCCATAGGCTTCAAACACTACAGAATAGGTTCATGCGCAAAGCTACGGGAGCACCGTGGTATGTACGCAACGTCGATCTTCACATCGACCTCAGATTGCCGACCATCAAGCAATTCATAAAACAGTGCTCCCTTAGCTACTTTGACTCTGCTCCGACTCACCCCAACCCTCTAGTGGTTGCGGCTGTAAACTACACACCGAGTAAAATCTCTAAAATACGTCGACCCAAACACGCGTTAGGGGAGTTAGACGACGACATTACACGCGCTCAACGCAGAGCGGACACACTAATTACGAACCGTCCGCGTTTTCGTCCCCGCCGGCGGGGGCGGAACACGCGCCGCGTAAACCGTCAACAAAACATGGGAGTAGGCCGCCCCAGTGTTTCAGCAACACCCCAAGCCGAGGTTCGTACCCCGCAGGGGGTGCCCTTGGGCAATGTTGCTTAATAAATGGCCGGTTGAGAGCCCTCAGCGCTCACCGTAACTAAACCGGGTAAAGTTGTAGAGGCCATCTGAGGCCAAAAGCTAAAATCATCACAAAAAAAAAAAAAAAAAAAACGTAAACCTGCATAAACGCTCAGTTGAAATCGTGGCCCAGGCACCAGACCTTGACACTGTCTCCTCTCAAAATTACCGTACAACTAATACCTGCGTAGAAATAATTAGTAAAATTGACAATCAAATCAAGCAATTAATTAACAAACAAAACTAACAAAATTATTTTTTTTGATTGCCTGAACAGTTGATGAAACCTGCACAGTTGTGCAACATACCGACTCCGTTGTACCTGTATAATTCAACTGTACTGGGAAACCTGTCAGGTTCACCTTACCGTTATGTTTGCATAAAGTAAGATTCATGAATGACTCTGCACTATCCTACTATACCTCGGTTCATCGTTGTGTTAGCTAGTGAGTTGGCAAAACACTTAGGAAATCCTAGTCACATTTGGCCCCGGTTTGCCTTGACTGGTACTGTACAATAGCTGCAATAGTTGAGGGGTTTAATTTGCACATATTTGTTAAAGATTTTAGCAACAGGTGTAACAAGTCCTTGTAGTGTAATGGCGGTCGGTATGAGTGTCAATAAATCTTCAGAACAGTTTTGTATAAGAGATAAATATTGATTTCTATTCTTTGAATATCATTAAAGTTTTTAATCCTTACTCTAAAGAAAGTAGAACACGAAAGGATCAGGACACACCCATGAAAATGAATATCATGACGTAATCAATAGAGAATTTGGAACAAACATAGTAAAATTACATAATAATAGTAAGAATGATTTGTACTTGGATACGAGAAAACTGGTCTACGCATGTTACGTACTGGAATCTGGGACAAGTGATGTAAGATATCTTACATAGCTCGCTAAATTTAAAAATATTATACAGTTAGTCTTTGTTTGTGACTTGGATTGGCTCACCGCAGAGGCTGTAATTCAATTCAAGTATGCGTCGGGAACTGTCTCGTTAATCTAGTGCTTAGTAGCGGTTGCTGACAAAGAGGTCGTCTCGTGTTCGATACCCGGGTTGGGTTGAAAAATTGCAATTGAGTTTTTCTAATTATAGAAATGTGTGGCGATTTCCACATTACAACACAAACAAACAGCGCCATCTAGCGAAGATACATCGAACTACAAAGTATGTAGGAAACGTATGAATGTAACGAACTACGAAGCAACTACTAATCCTGTATCGCGAAATAGAGATTCGCGTGGCAATTAGCATATATACAACATCCCAACATCAACCGTTGGGCCGTAACCCGCCAGGCATAATCACCTCGCCTGGTCCGAGGATCCTCACAAATGTTTAGTAACAACCCAGATCTTAAAAATTTCCGCCTTAACCTGCATGCCTCAGAGAGCATGTAAATCCGTCGATATTGCGGCTGATCTTTTCCCGGTCATATCGGATAGCCGTCTCATCGGATTGTGAGAGTGAGGGAACAGAGAGTGCACCTGTGTTTGCGCACATATTTATGCACTGTATTAGCTCCGACGCAGTTGGCTGATTTCCGTCATGACTGGTTGCCGTGGCCGATAGGAAGGTAACGAGAATAAAAATACAGGATATCACCACCTTTATTTACTCCTTAGGTATCATAAGAGCCAACTAAGGGAGTAAACTATACATGGTATTGCACTACAAAAGGAAGACTAGCTTGAAACAAACCCAAAATCAATCCATCTCGCAAGCATAGTACAGTACAGTATCAAAGCCTCATTTCTAAGGAAGACATGTCCAGCAGTGAACTGGTAAAGATGTTGATGATGAATTTGATGATATATCTGGAACAATACGTAGACGTGTGTGTACATGATGATAGATTAAATAGTTACAATGTGAAAGTCTATCACATAAAGTCACATTCGTATTTATTCATTAGTGAGGTTAATCATGTTAGAGAATCTGTTTATGCTGGTATATGCATTTAAATTTAATCTGTATATCATTTGATACTCGGTGACTTTGCTTAAAACGTGTTTTTAAGGAAAAACATAGCAAAAACTTTGCTTTTTAAAATGCCAATAACCTAAAAAAGACCCTAATTATAAATTATAAAGGTGTTAATTTGAACACAACAATTGCAAAAAAATTATATATTATATATATTTTGTATTATTCTAAATCCTAATTATTTTTAATTTTGCGCCCGAGCATCGTCTGTAAACATTCCCAAGATTATTTAGGGTCAACTACTAGTTCAACTGGTTTTATCAGAATACCAGTTTTTCCTCGGAGCAACTGGCATCAGACTTCTACAACCCTGAGGGCGAACTGAATCCGTAGGTGGAGTTTGAGAGCACTGATTTTCCAATAACGATCGCCTAAGATGTTCATGACAATGGGAACGATTGATTTGCGTGTTCTTGGGGGCACGGGCGTGAAACACCGCTAAACTGTCACACCCTGGGCTGTTATTAAAAATTTCTTGAAACAATAATTCAAATTTTACGATTGAGCTTTATTAAATGTACAGTTCCTAGCGTTAAACCACCAAAATCAGGTACTGTTCACTGAAAGAGTGGATGTCCATAGGAAGGTGGTTTAATATTCAGAGGAAAGTGGTTGGATACGTTAGGTGGAGAACTTGAGGTACAAGTCTATGTTAAGCGGAAGAATATAAATGATTGATTTAATGACAAAACTATTAATAGTAATTAAAAACTATTAATATTATCAAATTAAGAAACTTCACAACTAGAGTGTATAGATAAATCTTTAAGATTGGTGTACCTTACGGTAATTCGTTGCGTTTATTTTTAAGAAAAAATGTGTCTAGATCGAAATTAGGCAGACTAACCGTAAATGCTAAATATTGTATTCTGAAATTTAGAATTTAGAAAGAAACATTATAAGTAACAGTCATATTTTGTTCAGAGCAACAATTCTTGTAAAATCTTAATTTTAAGCAACCACTATGCGACCATGAAATGTATAGTTACACCTTCACAACCTATGTCAAATTATAATAGTCGGGTCAATGATACAAAACTGTATACGCACGTCTAATTATTTTAACCACTAATAGTAGCTATTAGTTCTAAACGACCACAGATTTGTTTTAACCACAATCCTAGATAGTGTAGGATTAGTTAACCACGTGCTCTCGACCGAGATTTCTTAAACAATATTTGTGTTTAAAATAAAACTTGACATAAAAGGACTAAGTATAAATACATATTCTCTTTTACAACCTCGGTTTATTTAAATTCCAGTCAAAATCATTTTCTTCTGAGACGTGTTGTTCAATATTTGACCTCGTTTTCTGATTTTATATTCCTTTGTGCGTGATTCCACTTTCCAGTCTGTTCGTTTCGTTCCGTTGTCATAAAGAGATCCAAAATCAAATTTAGATTATATTTAAAGTCAAATAAATTATCGTAATACGGGTAAACGCAGTTCCATAAAACACCCACTCTCACCTGTTCTGATCTTACATTCGCTATATTTGAAAATATCGGCTATTTCTACTCCGACATAACTGTGACTTTATTTATTTATTTTATTTACAATTTTACTGCTAAGTTCAACAACCGATCATTATGGCATGGGTATTTTAAAAATTATTGTATCTGTGGGATATCTGACTACATTGCTTGAAAAAAATGGACATGAATATTTATCCAAAGGCATATCATGTAATATTCTTGTCAGTATGCCCAGTAGTGGACTGCAACGTGTTGATGATGATAATGATGTAATTATTGGATGAATAATATTTACTACTACGAGCATTATAGTATTTAATTAAACTTCTGGCATGTGTTTTTAGTACAAAGCTATTATTGCAGTTAATGCATCATATAAAGCCAAAGTTACAGGTCGCCTCAGTTCCCTTTTATAAATAAAGGGAGAAATTTCATCGGTAGTGAAGTTTCTCTAAATATGAATTATGTATAGTGACTTCTACATACACCAAGAAATCATTGGCTCGAAATTTTCTATATCGCGATACAGGATTAGTAGTTACGTTGTAGTTCGGTGTGTCTCCGGTAGATGATGTTGTTGTTTATGTTTTGGTTGCGTTGTATGTGGTTGTCACCATATTATCATTTGGATCTGGATAGCAATCTTATACTTAAGAATATTATTATTAGGTAATAACTAAGGTAAATGTCACATTCAAGCATTCTTTAAGTATCTTTAAAACTCACCTTCTGCAATTCTTTTTAATTTTACATGTTTCAAGTATAATATTGGATTATAAACGAGGTTTATATTAGATAGTATTGTAGATGAACGTAAGGTTACAAAAGGTTTAAGCAGTAGAGAATAGTATTCCCATATTCTAAAGCTATTATTAATGACTTTTTTTAAAACCATTCTCATATATTTCTTCATTAAACTTTCAAATTTCTGTTCAATTTTAATAAAAAACAACCAAATTAATATTTTAAACATTAAACTTATAATATAAACAGTAAAATAATAATACTCGTGTTAATCAAGACTGTAACGAAAATATAATGAACATATTGAGATGTTAAAACTGTTTACCATAATAGCAAGAAGGTGCTTTAATTAAAATCAAAATTGCAATTAGAATTCATAGAACTGTAGATATAGTTCAAAATCCAAAAAACTCATTTCGAATTTTTAATTTCGTTACATATTCATTAGTACAACCACGGCACAAGCCGCTAACAGTATCAGTTTTTGCAAAAACTTAAAAATATGATAAAATATCATCCCGTTTCAAGTTCAAAAATCTCTTAAATTGAACAAATTAGTGCATGCAATGACGGCTACCCAAACGTAACTAATACATAACTACATGTCTTTTACAGTTCATGGCCAATTAAAAATATGTTATTGTGCGTAACGTTTCTGTGTAACCCATGTGTACTGTTACGATTGCACTTGAAACGGTTCGTAGACACACCTTTTTACCGAATTGATCTTTGGTATGGTAACTATGTAAATAAACTACAGAAAATAATTTCAAAATCTATATACTTACGTTGCTGTAGGTATGTACTTATGTTATTAGCTGTGTCGTGATCTTTGAGCAATATATTCTCGTATTACCTCGGATCTTTGGTTTGGATGTGTGATCCACAAATTGTTGTTCTGAGTCTGGATGTTCTTTGTGTCTGTTTCTTATATGTCTGTAAAATCCTCGCTACAAAGGATTTATTTCTAATGCGGGCATTGTCTTTTTACAAAAATATAATAAATCACATATGGTCATCTGATCCATAACTAGAATGATACCAAGATGTACCATGTACTGTCCTAATAACCAGGCCACTGATTAATATACCTATAGTTATGGAAATATAATCATATTGTAGATAAAGGCCTCCTTTCTAAGAAGAGGCCCATATCTAGCAGTGGACTATTATAGGTTGCTACAGATATGAATAGATTATCGTAATCTTCATACTATTTTTCGATCTGTGTGGGAAGTAATGACTTATGTACTTCATGTGACAGTTGGCGTGCTAAGTGTGTGCAATAAAATGCTACGATGACTGTCATGCCTTTTACGTCCCCTAGTGAGACGTAGAATGGCATATTAATAGGCCACCGTAGTGTGGGTCACCATACTGCATTATCAGCATTATGACCCTCACTATGGGGTACCTCTCACAATGGGTATGGTGTCTACAATTTTTGGATGTTATTTATGATTTCCATCAGGCAGAGTAGAGTTACTTTGGCAGGCTCTTGAAATAAAAAAATAAATATAATTGAAGAACATCTAGGGTTAGTACTTCTGTCAAGTCATTCCTAGGTATGTAGGAATGATCATGCCTAGTAACGATCGATTGTTCACGCTATAAGTAATAAAATTTTGCAGCAGTTTAGTCACCATAGCACAGGCATGGTTTAATTTGCGGATTAGTGCGTCGTGTGTTAGAAGGCTTTAATTTTTGTTATTATTTAATTTATCCTTCTGGTTATAATATCAATGTTTTAAGTTAACTAATTAAGTTTAAATTTGAATTATTTTTCATTATCTTTTTTTGTTTGCCTGCGGCCACACTCGCGTGGAATTTGGCCTGCCACATTAAGTTTCGTAACAGATCATTTTAAATAAATATATATTTTTTTTAACTAAAAGTATCCTATATTACTTCTAATACCTCCAAAAACATGTCTACGAAATTCCATGATTATCGCTTAAGTAGTTTTCACGTGAAACCGTAACAAACAAACTTACATTCGCATTTATAATCTTAGTAGGGATATAGTTATAGTTTGTCATAAGTATACCCATACTACTGGATGTCGCAATAGCAGTTGTTCCCGGATCCTTTCTGTGTAAGGCACGGAGTGGCACACCGTGTGGTTTTAGTCGGTCCGATTCCGACACACCACTCGCCGTAAACCCCGGTGGGGTGACGGCCCGAGGGGGTTTCCACAGTTAAAAAAAAAAAGTATACCCATGTTTCGTCACAAGATACCACTAAGTGATATTTATAATAACATTGTATCTTGTGTTGCTTTTGTAAGAATAAAGAGTCTACAAATATAGGTTTAAACAGTTTTATGTATATTATCATCTCGTAACACGAGTATGGACAATTATCTTTTATTTGTTGTTCAATTTTTATTTTATTATGCAGTTCTTAATATATAGATAGAAAAGAATACTCTCCAGAATGTCCTTTAGCGTTTTTTAGCATTTCTGTGATCAAAGCGATTCGTGTTAACGTTACAAAAGCTTTGAATTGACGAGTGTCGCTGCAGTTGGGTATTTTTCTTTATATTTGCAAATAGTAAATGAATTTAAGTCTATACATAAAAATTCCGTCATTCTGCTATACTGTTGAACGCAAAAAAGTGCGCTCACAAAATGATACAAGAATATTTTCAGACTGTATGCTAAATAACATAATAAACACGAAAAAATATATCTGTATTACTCAAACCTATTAGTATTTTTATCTAATTTTTGTCATACATTTTACATGTCTGGATGAGACAGATCAAAGATCGTTGGTTCTTGTTAACACTTCTAGGTAATGCATATTTAAAGACTTCATAGTAATTATTGTGCACGCTTTTTGTTAGAATGAAGCAAAATTTCAGACCTTTCATTAATATTCAAATCAATTTAACTTTATACACGAGTAAGAAATAGGGAAATTATTACCACACAAATATATAAATAAGTAACCGTGAGCTATAGAGCTATTGATATATTCCATTTCTATCGAAAATAAGATAATGGCACAACAAACTGTCTATTCAATAACCCGGTTACAATAAAACTGGTTCTGTCTAGTCTAAGTTTAGAGGGCCGTGTGTGAGATGTGTCAAGTAATTTTTAATGCTTGTAGTAATATTATACTTTGATATATAATTCTGTTTATGAGATCCTTTTTTATTCTCAGAGGCAAATAAAATCCCCCATCGATGCCATTGACAAATATACCTACTTTTGTTAAAAGGACGGTCATTCGTTCAGTGTTTTAATGTCAAAAGCTTTTTATATCTGTCAGCATTCTGATTATCATGGCCACTAGTAACTTTTTGAGCAGACTTCCTTGTTTAAACTGTTATTATTTACCTAACCTCTTTTTTATAATTATATATTTTATTAAGACCTTACATAGCAGTTATCGATCTAAAACTGGATGCGATTCTACAAAGAATAAAATATGTAAAAGTGACCTATCAACTTAAATAATGCAATATAGAAATTCATGTGTACGATACATTGTAAAATAAGGAAACTGTGTTTGTATGTCCGGGTGGTTAACGATATGTCACATCGAGAAAGGGCATACTTTGTTCATTTGTTTTTTCCTAAGAGAAAACACTCTGTGACATCAAAATAGAAAATAAAATTTTAAGAATGTTGTATTCGTTTGTTCGAGTGACAAACAAATAACATAAATTATCCTTTAAAACTGATTTTAGTCTACTTTAATAAAATTAAAATATTAGAAAATAAAAAAGAATTACTTCGAATTCCTCCGCATCATCATGTAATGGTAAGTTCCAGAAGACTGACAGCATTGCCATTTTGAATGGCAATGTTAATTCCATGTACTAGAAAAGCAGGACTTTTGGTCTCGAGAACCATCAATCAGTTGCTTCGCTAGTTATTTAAACATAGCACGAGCACTTGGACCCCATGACCCTTACAGCTCAACCCCAAACGATTTAAAAATATAAAGTAAATTACAACGTACATAGAACTTCAGTAAAAATCTGTCAATAGTGAACCTTCTTAGCGTTACAGTGATCTGAGAAACATACAATTATAAATTATAATGTAGGCAATTATCGCCTGTTGGAATAATATCGGGGAAATACCACTGCAAAGAAGGTCGTATGATGTCAAACAGTGATACTTACATATGTACGTCATTTTTAAAATTATTCTTTAAATTATAGGACGTCAAGTCATCAATTTCTGTAATCACTTTAGAGGTACGTCACAGTACGAAAAAATCTATTTTTAACAATCATTTAAATTCATTTAAATTTTGCTTTTAATTACTTTAATTTATTTAAATGTTATTTAAAATTGAGGCAGTAAGAATATTTAAAACTTTCGTTTTTATCTGAATGTTATCTATAAGATTATGTGTGTTATCAGTAGGTTGTATGGAATTAGGAAATGATGCATTTTATTTGCAGATTTACTCTTAATCACATTGTACAAATATCGATATGTCTGCGTAATTTACAAATACGTAGCTGGATGAACATTTTTGTCTTTGGTGGTTTGTTGTCTGATTGTAAATCGAAAGACCACGGGTTCGATTTCCAAACACAAATTGTGTTGTGTAAAGATGATGATCATTTTGTTACACAGCCGGAGCATGTGCTCTCTAAAATAATTCATCCTCCTCGTCCAAAAACACGAAGGGCCTTTAGACGAAATTGGCAGGTCGTTGCGGCTTCCCTTATAGGAGCAGCTTTCTAGTCTTCCAGCACCTCCAGAGACGGTCTGAGACACAGTCGAAAGCTCGGGCCAGCACTTAGACTAGTACTCTTGGAACGGATACTTCTGATTCTCTGATAGGTGTAGCGTTATATCCATTTCCACCGTCATCTCCGACCAAGAAGGCCATCGAAGTGTGTTCCACCCTTTGCGGCAAATGTGAATAAAGAACATTAACACAACTTTACTGTCCAAATAAGTTGGCAACACACGAATGTAGACATCGATAATTGTCAAATGTTCTTTATCAGTATTTGTTTTGCCTTTTAGTTCTGTCATTGCTTATAAAATATTCTTATAAATTATGTTTTATGTTGGCAATTAATTGTTTTCTAATTGCAACCTGGTGTTTTAACTGATCTTTATTAAAAACTCAACAAAAAAGTGTTATTCCACGTGGCAATCGTACCCACAATACAGTAAGCAACGGCGAAGTAATCACTTAAAACACTGTCAAGTTCGCATGGTACATTCCCAAGGAAAGTGTATGTCCACAAAAATATTAAACGAAAATCGACTTAAAATTACCTTTAAAATAAGTCTCAAAAACAAAATCATATTATTACTAGTAACAGATACTTATCAGTAAACGGTAAGAGCAAGGGATTTCCGAATAGCCTTTGGATTTAAGTATTTACGACGACCAGCGAAGTGAGACGTTGCCACATAGTCTGAACGTTCAGAAACTTCACACAAACAATTTTCACCTCTATTTAATATAATGAATGTACTACGTAAGTGAAAATGCTAAATTGGCTTGGTTATCAACAACCAATTCTAATAAACCTATGTAAGACGATTCGACTCCTTTATTTATTCTAGATAAGTGTAGCCAACGAAAGAAATGAGGGTCAATGTAAAATGGTCGTTCGATACATGTAAAGAATTTTACGATGTCTAGTATGAATGACTCGCTACATTGCGAGAGTGATATGCATGTGTGTATTAGTGTGATGTAATATTATATTTGTTTTCGTTTGTCAGCTTTTAATACTATTTTTTACGTACTTATTTTTGTTTTTTTATTTCATTATAACATTTTAAAGGTTGCGATATCCAAGTTATGTCTTCAAATACAAGTCGGATGTGTTGTATGGATAGATCACCGACACACGCAGTTTTAAAGAACAACACACACAAAGCTTACAGTAGTCACTTTTAATGTGTTACAAATTTTCGTCCCATTTCACGAAATCACTTTTTAACAAAAATTTTTTTTTGATGTACAAATTGTATTGTAAAATACCATAATCATTATTATGATGTAGTGATAGTCCGGCTCGAAGGATCATTAATATAGGGGTAAACTATCAGTAATCAAAGGGAAACTTCAATTTGATTATTGATAGTTTGCTGATTTGATAAATGCGTAGGCAAATTTACCA
This sequence comes from Hypercompe scribonia, assembly GCA_949316085.1. Taxonomy (NCBI): domain Eukaryota; kingdom Metazoa; phylum Arthropoda; class Insecta; order Lepidoptera; family Erebidae; genus Hypercompe; species Hypercompe scribonia. The sequence goes on along the minus strand of OX438967.1, from coordinate 3,274,234 downwards.
AACGATGCTTTATAAAAACTAAATGTGTAAAAAGATAGTTCATATGTATTGTATACTTTGGTGTAAACTAATTGCGTTAACTACTGCAAGTGTACGGGCGTTCTCGTACAACTGTTGAGCAAATAAATGTTTGCAAGTAATCAGATTGGTCATTTACACAATAATACGTTCAATGATTGCCAATAAAAGGATGTTCGACTACTTAAACGTTGCGGTTTATCCGTTGTGAGGCATTAAACGCAGCAATGTTTTAATTTATTAATAGATTCCATTATTGAGTAACTTACTATTATTTATAGAAATAATATAATATGCTTGCTGGGTTGTTGTATTTAAATTTTAATTATTGAGTGAAATAATGGATTTCCGAGATGCAATGACCGTGTCCATCCGAAATAATATTGTAAATTCAGGGCGAACTCATCAGCTCGAAAAAAATTTAACGTGTAAGTGTACTTGTAATCTATTTATAGCATTAAAAATACATATATTAAGAAAGAAAATTAAACAATTATATAATAAATGGCAATACACACGTTTTACAATTACAGCGTAATGTAGATTTGGATTTTATATACAGAATAGGAAAATAACATTATCGTTATTGTCATATAAATATCAGTAACAATAAAATGTCCACCTACTACCTAACAGTAGCAAGAGTTGTACTCATTCAACCGATCTCATAGATCGGTCTTTATGAAGACCGATCTGTGGAATCGGTTCTAATACTATTTTACCTTATATATAGGTAAGTATGCTCGCAACTAGAAGATTTTAATGTCTTTTATTAATATTTTAAAAGTAAATGAAGTTGACAAGTCTCTTACGGCTTTATTAGAACGTACAACAAATTTATGTCTACCATTAACATTAAAAGAAGATGAGCCTACTAAAATGCAATTATATTCAATGACTAGAAATATTTCATACTGTTCATGTTATGATAAATCACATTAATATGTTAAAAGCGAAAGTTTGTGAGTAGGTGACTAACAAATGCATTTACTTGGTAACTAGCGCCAGAAAATCTACTTAGATCTGAATGAATGAAAAAAATTTGACCCAAATCTTATTAGAAAAATGTGACTAACAAAAGCCCCTATGCTATATACTCCTACTGGTATATCTCATCTGGTGGTCATCAATCAATCTCATCTCGGTCGAAGGATGTCGACACCTGGACTTAGGCTACAACCAAGACTCTCCATAACAACCGGTAAAATTAAAAACTAAGTCATTAATAACTATTTTCTACTTTTATTTTTATTGTTAAAACCAATCTGAACTTAAATAAAAATCTTGTAAGCACTTACAGAGTCATCAAATTACTTCAGTTTTATATAAATTAAAATCATAAATAACAAAAAGATTTATATTTATTTTAAAGGAAAATGAGCTTTACTCAATCTATTAGACAAACCTCTATTTCCATTTGTCCCACCAAACAGTCCTAAACAATTTTCCATATACGATCATTGATTTTATTTGCTTCTTATTTAATCTTTTTCGATTTTGTGCAAATGATTGATACATTTTAAACATATAACTGTACTAAAATAAATATTGAACTATCACCAGATTGTATTTTTCAAAAAGATGGTGAAATACGATTTATGCAAGCGAGACAAAAATAATAATACAACGTGATAAGTTTTAATAAAATCGGTATGATGCTACTAAATGCTTGAAATTATTATCGAGACCACAACGTACAATAATAGGCTTCGTGCTAATCTCTTTTACGACATTTATTACCAAAAGCTTCAATTATGAAAAGTAGCTCCAACTTTATTAATTATATTACATAAAACACATATTCCGATATAAATAGAAAGAGTGAATTGGGAGGCGTCGGTTGTTGCCACCCTCAACTCTACAGGGGTGGTTTTTGCGGATAAAAAGTGTTATAAAAAACAAATATTATTCAATGTTATACTTCTGCCTGGTTTAATATACTACTCAGTAACATTGGCTTATTTCTATGCCAAGTAAAGATAACGTAATCGAAAATTGGCGCATAATTAAAAAAAAAACCTGAATCCCTTGTATTTTATGCAGAAAGTGTAAATTTCATAGCAGTTTGTTCAGTTATTAAGTGTAAGCTTAACACAAAGAATCACTGACTGCTAAACTTGATATCATAAAAACGATTTGCGTACAAAACTAATAAGCTCAGTAGTTTGTTCCATAATTGGCTGTTTTTCTTCTCCAAAGAATAAGATTTCTTTGAATACATCAATAAACGTAACAGAAATTATCAGCATTTAATTATAATGAGTAACTATCACCGCTCGTAGATGAAGATGCAGATCTTACGACTCACAAGAGCATTGCCGCCATTTGAGGCCCTCCCTTGGTCTCACTCACTGAAAAACAACCTAAAAATTATTTGACACCGTTTTTTTGAGGCCAAGGTTTTCACCTTCAGTTAAACCGGCTCATTACTACCAAAGTACAGCTCTTCTAAAAAAAGCTGAGCAGCAGCTCTCCTGAAAAGGGCTGAAACATCACTTGTTCAAAGAAAACGCCCGATCTCTGAGCGAAGGAGTCACTCGGATATCTTTTTAAATACTTGTCTTACACTGGATTTGTTCCATCTCTTAAAATCTTAACTTCAAAACAAATTGTGATGTTATCATTTCAAAAGATTCGTGTGAAGTAATTAAGATATTTGATATAACGCACTTATACATTGCGCACATAATCCTGAGAAGGTCAAATAATATGAACACGAATGAAACAGTAGAATTTTTAGGATGTGTAAAGCTTTAATTAAGATAAAGGGAATACATAAAATGGTTATAATACAATGAATGTTAGTGTTTACCAAGACGTATATAAACTGGCCCAAGGTTTCTTCCAAAGTGCTGCTAAGCTCTCGAACCGTCGCCTTGTGTATTCCACATTCCCCTAATAATACTAATTATATTGATAAAATTAATGCAGAATGGTGCAAACACTTTTTTACACCATACTGTATCGCCTATTCGCAACTCAAATACCCCTCTCCTCTTAACACTGTAATGTAGGGAGAAAGGGGGATAGAGGCCCAGTCGCGTTAAAGATTGCGGGCGGAGCGCACGCGTTGTTTCATTATTTTTATTAAAAAATGGTGTTGTTATTATATTAAGTGCTTCCTGTATTACGTCTTCCTATAGTGATTAACAAATTTTGGATCATAAGTGTATTTAGTTGTTGGGTTTTGATGAGATGAGATAGATTTATAGATGGCATCCCCCATGCAGTACTAGGCGTATCGCTTTAAGATTTTATAGATGATTACACAGGTGAAGTAACAAGATTTTGAATTGATTTCAATTATTTATTCCTTAACTGATGTTTTCACATACAAAATACAACTTTAAAGACGTGCTTTTAAAAGGTTTAGCGTTCCTATTTCGTTCGACTGTAGCACTTTCAACAGTTTGATAAATTTAAAACTTAATTGACTGCTATTAATTTCATTTTTATATCGTATTTAATTATCTATTTTAATTACTCATGGTTACAGGTTCACCTTATGGCGTTGTACGTTTATATAGTAAAAAAACAGATCAATTCAATCGGAACACTTCCGAATTTATCCGTCCATATACGTACCTTAACATATATATACATATGTATAACTTGTAATTAAACCGCGCATTTAGTTATTATTTAGCCATTGAATTTCTTTCTCAAAAAAGGCTCACACCATTTGTGCCACCACCACCAAATACGGTGCCGTACTAATTCGATAAATGGTGGCGCCTCTAATAAATAGAGGCGCCGTAATTATCGCTTCTTTTAAATCGATTACACATATTTTTAAAATCTATTCAATAAGCTAGATGACACCTTAGTCAAATTAGTTACTTTTTGTCATCTGTCAAGTTGAAAATTTTGTATGAAACATGGATTAAATAGAAACTTGTGACGTCATTATTTTAGACTATCAAATAGAATAAAATGTTTCACTGTGTATTTTATTTAAATTCGTAATAGTAATTAAAGTTATGTTAACTACAGTTTAAACGATTTTGTTGTAAAGTCATCTACCTAATTAAAACTCAATGAAATCCATTTGCAGGAATTTCCTGTTTAAAAAATAATTATATAAAAATAATTTCAAGTTCTAATCGTAAGTTTTTTTGCTCAACTCAATATCATGCAGTTATAAAATGAAATTTTACTTCCTTTAGTTTTCATTTTATTTTTTTTGATGCCACACGATTTTTAAATTAAAAAAAAGGAATGTTTCGTTAATGCGTGCATATTTTTAAACGATTATTTATTGGTCGCAATTATGACTTTATTATACAGTAGACAAAAACTTCCTTGCCAAGGAGAGGCCTGTTTCCAACAGTGGACTGTTAATGTAACGATGACGATGATGACGTCATATGCAAGGAAACAAGCGAAAGTTTAATGCATTTATGCAATTAAAAAACAGTTGATTATGATCTTATTAGAACATCGAAAAATAAAATACAGTGTTTTAACAATATACGAAATCATACATATTATTTTATTTATATCAGTTATCCAATAGTAATTTAATTTAAGTGTTTACTTTCATTATAACTTACTAATAGGAGGTCGCTACTAAATTTCCTCTTTTTCTTACATAAAATATTTATGGTGTAAGTAATTTGAATATCCCGTAGTCGCGGGCTACCTCACATTATATGTTTCCTGTACATATTATTGTTAGCATTCAATATTTTTAATATTTAGTTGAATGTAAAATAAGCACGACTATCAAAATGTACCTAACAAGTTTATGTATCATAGTATCAATAGTGGTATCAGATTTTGATTGTGTAATATGATGACGTGAAACATTGAAACACATTTTTTTATTATTTTAGTTAAAATTAAATTTTTTGTTACAGACAGTGCAGAGAACGAAAAATAAAATGCGGATGAGCCTCTCATGACAAAGTCGACTTTGTTTTATGATTAGTACCAGAAACCAATAAAAGATGGCGTTATTTAATAATTCGTTCTCCAGGACCTACCATCACTTATTCACAGAATTGGCCGGTAAGTCAGAATTTCTACATATTTGCGTAGAGGCACCCTATTTCCCTGAGGGGCGGGCAGAGACAATTGACTATGATTCTGATACACTTCTTTTACTTCGTCCACCTTCATCAATCACGCATGCTTGTCAGTCTATTGTGCTTTTTAAGCGGCCTTTCTTCAAAACATCACCAATTTCTTTGGTAAATATTCACCGTAGATGATTGTTTCGATACTGTCACAGAATTGCTAATCGTTGTAAATTGCTAGGTAGTAGAGCCACGCTGATTTCAGCACGAGCGGGCCGGTTCGACCGGGGCAGTACTATCTACCCACAGAAAATTAACCTGAAGCGCCAGCATCCGTGTTGTCGTGTTTCGTTGGTGAGTGTGAGACCGGAGGCCCATTGATGCAGGGGTGACAGTTATCGTGGCAACTGTGTAAGCCGATATACTGTCACGATGACTGTCATGCTTTTACGTCCCCAAGCGGGGTGTAAAGATGCATTTTACAAGGCCGCCATAGTGTGGGTCACCATACTGCATTGTCTGCATTTGCGCTGAGTATGGTGATCATAACTCTTGGATTCTATTCATGCTTTCCATCAGGTATAGTAGAGTCACTTTGGCAACCTCTTAATACAATAAAAAAAAAACAGCATTGCAAAGTGAAGGTAACCTTAAACAAACCTTCTACTACCCTCTTCACTAAATATAAACCTATATTCAACAGTGAACTACTAAAGGCTCTTGAAGAGCAATTACCATTACTAATACCCTTAGATATAACCTTACCTAACCAGAGTAACCTTAAATTGTCCGTGTAGTGACGGATTAAGAATACATAGTGTTACCACCCCTATTCATCCCGTAGGTGTCGTAAAAGGCGACTAAAGAAACAAAGAATACAAGACAACATCATTACAAAGAGAAAGAAAACTTGAAACAAACCCTATTCCAACCCGTCTGGCTAGTGTGGTATAGTAGGTCAAAACCTCCTTGCTAAGGAGAGGTCTATGTCTGGTAGTGGACTGTAAAAGGCTGTTGATGAATGATGAATACCTTAAATTACATATAATATTTTGCCTCTTGGACAATTCATCTCCTCACGTTTTTAAATTAGCAACATTTAGAACATTACCTATACCTCAAAGTAGAAGTGCCAAGAGAATATTTTTAATTGTAATTTCCTTTTAATTTCAAATATCCAAAATTATGTTTAATTTAGTCAACGTCCTTTTTACTAGATTTAGCCCCAAGTCATCAAATATTAGCCCCTATCCTATGTTTTACTTTCCTGTAGTTTCACGGACTTTTCCTGTCTTTTATTAGTATAAACTTCCTAACTTTGTTCTTTCCTTGCACCACTTCACTCTCTCCATTCATCACGAAAATCATTTCAATTTCAAGGAGGGTGGATGTCAAATAAATTAAAATTGGGGAAGTAAATTGATAATACTGTTTAAAATATTCTTATTTTTAGTATCCTGATGATTGTCCTCGAAATTTTAACTAACATTAACTACGAGTATGTTTGTAAAGGTTACACAAAATCGTAATAATTCGTAAAGCTATGATTTCTTCGCCCGCAAAGCATTTCAAGTAGCAGTTACTGTACAGTTATGTTTAAATAGTAAATGGTATTACAAAATACCTTCGTGGCCTATTTGTAATTTTAGCAACTATATTATGCTCGTACCATGTATAATAACACGTTACTTTAAAGAGATAGCTTTGACACGGTTATTTTGTGGTTGAAACAGCTGCTTTGTTAGGCTGTGACAAGTTATTTTAGTTGTCAAAGTCAGCATCCATCATATAAATTGACGGCAGTCGTTGCTTCAATAGTTTCTGCTAAAGCTTTTACATAAGTTTCCTTTTTACAATGTAGACAATACTAGAAATATGTACCTAATGACTTCAGTAAAACAGATCAAAATATAACTGAAATTGGTTTAGATGTACTTCAAGGAATAATGCTTGGTCCAAAATAAGATGGTATAAATGCTTGGTATAAATATAGCAACTGAGGTGAAATTGATGTCTTATCGTTGAGCTGTGTCCTATAAATAATGACACCAAGTATACCACGACCACATAATTTTACTGTCGAACATTTTGTTTATGTGGACTTTTACTGTATGACGTCTAACTTTAAAATTTTTACACAGTTACACACTGAGGCACAAACTTATGTAATTTTATAGAAATATGTTCAGTTGTTTTTCTTGCTGTGAAAAACATTTATTTCTTGACAAATGTATTTGACACCATGTACTGATTTTACGTGGATATTTAGACATGCGATACGATGTTTAACTCTAACCTTACCAGTTACAGTAAAGAAGATTGTTATGTTTTTCAGATGAAAGAACAAATCATTGGCCCTTGATATCAGATCCGATGCCAGCGCTTACCATCATAGGCTTTTATCTTTACTTCTCGCTGAAATGGGGACCCAGATATATGGAGGACAAGAAACCAGTTCAACTACAAAAAACACTCATCACTTATAATTTTATTCAAGTCCTTGTTAGTTGCTTTTTATTCCACGAGGTTTGTATATTATATTTAATATCTTATTCTTATTATATTGTTTTCAGTATGTTGTATGCCTTATTACAGACATAATGGATATTATTGAAGTGTTTCAATTGCTAAGCTATAGGCGTCTGCATTTAAGTTCTTAAGCTATGCATGGTATTTAGTATTAGCCATGCTGGCAAATTTGTTGATATTTTAATCGAGATAAGCTGTCGCATTCAAATTTGTTTTTCGTTCCACAAAAGTTCATTCAAATTGAAAAGAACTTGTTCTATGACAGTTAGATTGATGTATAGAACACTAATGTACTTTTTTTGTAATATACATATTATGTATAGAAAACACTCAAACTCTGAAATGAATATTAACAGATCATACAAAACATTGGGTCCGACCCGGGTATCAAACCTGAGATCTAGCACAACAATCGTACACGTTATCACTACGCCAATGAGGCAGTCATGATTCAATATCAAATAATTTCAAATAATATTACAAACATTAAGTATTCTTATATTTTCAGGGTCTTGATGCAGGATGGTTGAGGAGTTACAGTTGGAAATGTCAACCGGTTGACTTCTCAAATTCACCGGAGGCTATGAGAGTGAGTAGTAAAGTTTTTTATTAACATATCTCTAAATGGCACTAAATAACTTCCAAATTATTATTAACCAAAGTACTTAAGGTTTTATGTTTTGATTTTTAGTAAGCCATTCGCCTAAATTAATGAATTTATTAAACGATTTAAGTAACAGTCAAAGTACCGTTTGGGAAAGTCGGTGATATAACTGTAGTTCTGGTCCAATTAATTTACTGTTTCTCGTAAAAATATGTTAGAAAGCCAGAGCATCGAAAAGCCTAGGTGTTGTTAACTATACAAATCAAATATTTTTGTTGTCTTATCAAAAGTCCTTTTATAGATGAATGCAAAGTAGTAAAAATTATTTAGTGAGCCAGTTAACTTGTAGCAAAATTTATTGTTCTATTTATCTATAAGAATATTGATTACGTATAACTGTTATAAACAACGATCTGGATAAGAGCGTGCTGGCGCTGGTTCGTTTGCCAACCGTGGTGCATACGGTACGACGCTAAAAATATTACTAGGCTTGTCTTGGCCTGATTTGGTCAGGCCTCGTATTCAGCGGATCACATTCGGCACGGTCGAATGGCAACATTCCTTATAAATATTTTAGGTACAATTGATCAGATTTTGTAATACAATTACTTGACGGACTTGTTATTTGAGTATAGTAGATTTTCTGATATAGTTTATTTACTTTCTTTATGAAGTCTGATCCATTGGTCAAATTAGATAATATATGATAGCTTCTATTATATTTATTAATAAAGTTTTATTTACTTCCAGGAAGTAATTTTTTCACAGGAAAATCAAAAAATAATAAGTAAAAGGCAGTAATCGTTTGTTTTAAAATCCTTCGTTTTATTTATTTACTTTATTTATTCACTATAAGGTCATCAATAAGACTGATTGCTATTCGTTGGTACAATACAGAGCTAGTTTCCTAAAAACAAAAGATTATGGTTCAGTCAAGACTGAAAATAACAATTCTACGTCTAAAGCAGTCGAATTTGTCTCTAATAATATCTGCTTAGAACGATTTATATGTTAAAACAAATTTTGTTTGTCATTGTAATGTTTTTATTTATTTTTAGGTGGCAAGAGGTGTCTACGTCTACTTTTTAGCGAAGATTTCTGAGCTGCTTGATACGATTTTTTTCGTAATTAGGAAGAAGGATCGACAGATCACTTTCCTACATTTGTACCACCATACTGTGATGCCTATGATATCTTGGGGAGCGACCAAATATTTCCCCGGAGGCCATGGTACTCTTATCGGAGTGATTAACTCCTTTGTGCATATTATTATGTACACATACTATATGTTCTCCGCCATGGGACCTAAGTTTCAAAGGTATTTGTTCTGGAAAAAGTACATCACTACGCTGCAAATGGTGAGTTATTTAGTTTACTAAAATTGAACCGACTCCAATAAAATCAAAAAAGTAATTCACGGTCGAGGTAGAAAGGATAGCTTCTTTTTTATATGTTACAAATATTTAATATAATTATCAGATATAACTATAATAATATAAATATTGAAGTAACCTCAAAATTAAAAAATAAAAGTTACGGTCAGTGCAAAAAACATTTAACATTTTATTTGAGAAAAATATTTAAATATATAAAATTCATATTTTATGTCCTTAAACTTTAAACTGAAATAAAAAGCAAGATAATATTTAATTATTAACAAAACAAATGGTTTTTTATACTATTATGTCAAGTCTCAGACGAAAAATGAATGAAAAATATAAATAAACATTACATTTGCTAACATAGAATCTCAAAATTTAAAAATTATAACACTTGCATACCTAGCGTGTTGTACATAATTAATATGGCTATTTTTTATTTTAGCTTCAATTCTGTATTGCCTTCATGCACTCATCTCAGCTACTCTTCTACGATTGCGGTTACCCCCGATGGACTGTAGTCTTCACTCTCCCCAATTCTATCTTCTTCTACTACCTCTTCTATGACTTTTATTACAAGGCCTATGGCAAACCTGGTGATAAGAAGGCCAAAACAGAAGAAAAATTAACGAATGGCAATGCTAATGGGAACCTTAATGGCAAGGTTAATGGGAGTGCTAACAGCAATCTGAAAACCAATGGAGTATCCAATGGAACGGTCAAAAATAAAAAGGATGAATAAAAGAACGTAACGTATTAAAAAGAGTGTAAATATATTGTATAGCAAAACAATATCAATTTTAGTTTAAGCTAATCTTGAATATTGATAGATACATGTAGTAAATGACGAACACATTTCTGGAATTTATAAAAATCTACCTATGAGGGTAATGATGAAAAAAACTAAAATAAGGACATTTATATTTTATACAATGAAATAGGAGGCCCAAAGATTTTTACGCCCGCCATATTCATTAATATGACAGTAAACATTCAAATGATATCATTATCTTTTAAAATTTCGTTACTCGAAGGTGTAATTAGTATATAAATTCTAAATTCTAAAATATCGTCACTGCATGTGATGTTTTCTAATTATTTTGATAAACGTTATGGTGTATGTAATCCATCGGTTATAATGTATATGTATACATACATCTAAAAAGTACATATTGCCATTATTTTAAAGTTGCGTGTTTATGCATAATCTATGAATATTTAGACAATTAATTAATTTTTAATATCACTGATAAAGCAATAACAGTAAAAAAAATAATTATGAGTACTACTGTACTTTAAAAATGGTGGCTTTTTCTTTACATTTTATAAAAAAGGAAGTGACATTTTTATAATTTAAATAAGTTAGAGCTATTCTTTGACTTCGTTGTATGGGGTACTTAAATGATTAATAATAGCAAACGTGTAATTACAAACTTGATTTTCTAAATATAATATGTCAAGTCAAAATGATGTTTATTTTGAAATTGTGATAAATCACAGTCTTCCGTGTATATATATAGCTTTCTAATATGTATATATCTCTTAGATCTTTATAGAAAATACTTTTGTATTCGCTATCTTTTATGACGTTAAGCATGACAATTATTTCGGTCACATTTTCGTGTGTTTTCAATACTGGCATATGTTTTATAATTTTTAGATTATAAATCAATGCTTAAATATTGCTCTAGTATTAAGCCTTCTTACTGCCTTCTGTAATATAAAATGTTATTAATATTTTAATAAATTGCGCAATTGCAATGAATAAAGATAGATCTTGCAATTTTATAAGATAAACATTGTGAAGATCAATATGATATTTAACATGAATTTTAAATAAGACTTATAATGTTAATACTTTACATTTGTTGAAAAATGGAATCTATCTAAGAAATTAACAGTGATGTTATGTGTAGTCGGACAAAATTTACGAACACCTGATGGTGACAAAGAAACAAAGTAGATTTGAGTAAAGCATTCGAAGCTGCTACATATGCAGCACCCGAGACACAATTTCTTCGTAATTGTAGTTGCACGTTCTCACATTATAATAATTGTATAGTTACGTGATCGGGTTTGTAATATTTAATATTATATGCGATTAGAAAATTCATGTTTGTTTTATTTTTCACTAGCTTACCCCGCAAACTCTGTTCCGCCTTAGAGGCAATAAATAAGCAGTTTTTTTTACTTAAACCCGTTCTGACGTGATAAAAAGTATCCTATGTCCGTCTTCTGGTTCTAAGCTACCTCCCCACCAATTGCCGGCTAAATCTGTTCTTCCGTTCTTGAATTATAAGTGGTGTAACTAACACCACTTTCTTTTATATACATACTAGCTTACCCCGCGAACTCTGTGCCGCCTTAGAGGCAATAAATAAGCAGTTTTTTTTACTTAAACCCGTTCTGACGTGATAAAAAGTATCCTATGTCCGTCTTCTGGTTCTAAGCTACCTCCCCACCAATTGCCGGCTAAATCTGTTCTTCCGTTCTTGAATTATAAGTGGTGTAACTAACACCACTTTCTTTTATATACATATATAGATGGAATTGTCTCATCACTACAACACTTAGAAATTGCTGTAGCATTAGCTAATTAGACGTGTTGACCCATGTCAGACATTCAGAATCCGTTACCTTAGTCTTCAGCTAGTTGATTTTCTTCATTTCTTAATTAACTTGGCAATAAATGTTCTAAATCACAAATAAATTAGTCAATCTATGTAATGAACATGCACTCTTAATCGATTTCGGCTATGGCGACCAGTCTTAAAGAACACCAGTCAATAACGCAGGAGATATTATAGTGCATAATGTATGCACAAACATAGTTGCACTCTCTATTCCCTCACTATCATAATCTGACATGACCAGCTAGAGATCAGGAGCAGGGCTGACGGCTTTACTTGGCGTCTCCGAGGCTCGGGTCTTCAGACAACAACTTCCAAACTCGGGGCTGTTATTAAGTATTGCTATAATTAAAAAAACCTCTTGATCATTAGTCCCTAGCGATAATCGCTAGGTCAACGATACAGTTTTTTTATACATATAGCTCAAACGCAATCACATCACAGCGTCTCTGGCAACCAATATTAAGCTAGAGTGAGTAGGTTTACCGGGGGAGAAACCTCCGTAATTTCTCATCTAAAAGGCAGTAACACACTTGTGTAAAAGACAAATATAAGTTACCAAAGGCATGATCATAAGCGTGACCTGACCAAAGATAGCTTGTCTGCTCGATTGGTTTCCTATACTAATAAAGAAATCAGATTTTAAAAGCAATTCAATGTTTTTCTGCAAGAAACATTTCTAATACGAGTGTTATCTTTTTGAAAAAAAAGAATGCGGTCAACCTAAATGTTAATACCTATCTCTATCTATCAATACCTACATCAGCATCACTTATATGTCGTCACTTGTACGATGCCAAACTGGTTCCTTCAACTTCAATAAAAACTTAAATTTAACAAGGTATGTATAAACAAGAAAAAAGTATCAAGAAAACATTTGAAGGACGATTGAGTTGAACTTTGGGATTCAAAACCTAAGTTCTCCTGATGTATATATCATAGTAATAACGCAGAAACGCATTTTGTTTTGAATAATTGTATTTTGAATACAGTCCTCGTGTGGTGACGGATTAAGAATACAGAGTTTCACCATCCTGATTTTTCCCATGGGTGTTGTAAGAGGTGATTTAGGAAATCAAAATATGCAAAACAATATCGCTGCAAAGGGAAGAAAAACTTGAAACCAACTAGTTTGTTCAGCGTAGTATACTAGATCAAAACCCCTTTTTGCTAAGGAGATCTATTTCTAGCAGTGGACTCTTAAAGGCTATTGTTGATGATGATATTGATAATGATGACTATGAATTTTGCATGAACTTAAACATTAGAACTAAAGTATTAAAAAACTGAGGTGTCCCATGTGGGAAACCCGATTGGAACGAAGTTCCTTTCGTTTTGAAATGTAATTGAAATGAAAAAAAAAGGTATAATTAAATAAATTGACAGTAGTTAGGAGTTAAATGATAAATGAAATAAGAGAAGGAATGATAATAAAATTGTAATCATTGTTTTTTAAAGCTACGAAAATAAATATTTTGTTTTATTTTTAATTATTATATAAATATCAACTTAATTATAAATTTAATCAGTAAATTCAATCTTAGTAAAAATAGATTTATGGTAACTAAAATAACACACAAATGTTTGTGATTTAATCTTATGTAAGTGACGCTCGCCTAGCCCCCTTAGCCAGCGTACAGCGCGAAAAGGAACTTCGTTCCAAAATCTCCAGTAATTCACACATTATACGAAAATAATTTGAAGATCAAGGTGACTTTAAGAGAACATCACTTACCAAAGTCAATCCACGACCATAAAGTTTATGATGTTTAAGTGTGTAACTTTTATTACCACCTTTCCGAAGATTAACTGGCTTATCGTACCCAAATAGGTTATCAACAAGCCTTCATCTCGGAGTTCTTTAGCGGGTATAATTACTATAAAAAGAAAATGGTTGTGAACTGAGCCGTCCTTGTATGAGTTCTATGGTATATATCTCTATGAAATAGTACACCATACACAGCTCACGAAAAGCGTTCGGTGAGGATGACGCGAGTTTCATGATTTGTTCAACCAAAAAGTGCTCAACGTGCCTAAACAATTTTCACTTCTAAAACAAAATCGTCAACTACCATGACTGCGTTTGTTATCTAATATATAAAATTCTCGTGTCACAGTTTTCGTTGCCATACTCCTCCGAAATGGCTTGACCGATTTTGATGAAATTTTTTGTGCTTATCCGGTATCTATGAGAATCGGCCAACATCTACTTTTCATCCCCCTAAATGTTAGGGGTAGTAGAACCCTAAATTTTCCTTTTATTTTTTTGACAAAATTTTTAATTTCTATTTTTTATGTTACAACATACAAAAATACATACAATCCTCAATTATCACCCTTCTACGATCAACCCTTATTTTTTAATAGCCATTTTAGTAAAAATGGCAAAACAACGTTTGCCGGGTCAGCTAGTTTTACTATAAAATACTGTTACATTGTATTTCAAAAAAACTTTTTATATTTATTGTATTTTCAAAAGGTCTCTTGGTGGATAATATAATCAAATAATTGTATTATTTTCCGTCTAAATTAGGGATTGTGGGTGATTAAGCAGCTATCCAGTATTGCATGCACCAGCTATTTGTGCGTTTGATTGGAAAGACATAAGAAGTGAGGTGGTATCATTGTAAAGGTACTACACCAAGAACTCAGATCCCCAAACCAACTTCACCTGTAAACGGTGCACCTGCTAATCGTCGGACTAGGATCGGGTAAGGAAGGTCCCGATGTGGTAATAACAGCTGTTCCCGGATCCTTCTTATCTCAGGCGCAGAGTGGTACACTGTGTGGTTTTAGTCCGTGCGATTCCGACACCATCCCGCCGTAAACCCCGGTTGAATAAGCAAAGAAGGGAACTATGGAAAAATATAGGTGCACTAAAAAGAAGACACTATAAATGAAAGCAAAAAATAAACAAAGAGAAAAACCCAAAATACATTTCATTTATTCGGATATGTTTAACAAAATAAATTAAATAATTAATTATTTTTAATTTATGTTGAGACTCAAAGTCAAAAATTAAAACGAAGCACCACCCAGACTCAAAGTCAAAAATTAAAACGAAGCACCACCCAATTGTATTTCATCTTCGTATAATAATTTATCCCTCGCTGATTCGTGTCTGATTAGTGTCTTTATAAAGAGAGAAAGAGACAAAATAATTTTATATTAATGAGCAGCAGTAGAAGCAGGAGGTAAGATCAATAAAATGTATGAAATATATAGATCAAATTCAGTTTTAAAGACAACGATAGGGATTTTTTTATAAGTTGTACTGAGTGCCGCTCAGTAGACGATACATTATTTTTATAATATAATCGATACCTTGATTTTCAAATAATCGTGATGTAACCAATCACCACTATAGTGTACACATTATAGTAGACCTATGCGCAGTCAATTTAAGAAGCAGCTTATAAGGACCACTTCACAAAAGCTACAATTTTTTATAGTATTTTGTTGAACTAAAAACGATTCAAAACGTTACAATTTCTTAGTTATAAGTTGTTTTGTGAAAAAACATGCATGGACTCCGTTTTGAATGAACGTAATCTGGCAATTCCACTTGCATAAAAATGATCAAAACAGAAACAAAATGGCAGCAAACAAAAGACTAAATATAATTTTTATATCAATTTGAGCACTTTTACTTATTCTGCATGTATTTTGAACTTTGCCCTCATATAACACATATAATTCCTTTATTAAAAATCACGGAAACTCTTCAAATTATAAAATACAATTAGAACCCAAAAAAGACCACTCCTGTCTAATCGGTTCTCGGATATAAGAGGAAGAATTTCAAATAATCTATTTATATTTATATATTAAATATTTTTAAATTAAATTTATGTTATATAATTGGTCACATATTTAGATATTTATTTTTTGTAACAAGTAATATACTTGTATTTTGCGTCAGATACTTTTGAAAATAGAGATCTCAAACTCTAAAATAATTACCGGTAAAAATAGGGAATATTTCTGTTTATCTACAATTTGTATTTCGAAAACGTACTGCATTGATATAAAATTTGATATATCAACCAATAGTTTTATTGCTGAACTTAATATTGCTTTTTATATTTAGACCTACTCTTTACAGTTAACTATCGTAGAAAAGACAACATTTTTCTTCTCTTGCTAACTGTTGAGTTCCACATTTAAAATATTTTATTGTCTTGTCTTGTCATATCATTCTTGGTATAAAACACTTAGTTTTTTAACATCAATCGTCTTTCGGTATACACATCGCCGGTATTGCCTCACTAAGAAGTTTGACTGCCTTCCTCTTATTATAACTCTGGCGATAGAAGTTCAGGAATAAGATGAGAATGACTCCAGTGTTGCAGGAAACAAATATGGCTACTCCTTTAGCAGGAGGACATTCAGATACTCTGACAGTCATTACATATTGAATTATGATCGACACGAACTGGATCTGAAACATTAATAATCTTTTTTAAAATGTTAAAAATTTTTTAAGTAATCAAAAATGTTTTTCGATAACATCAGTAAGGTGTAGAAAATCATAAACTATCTTGCAATGGACTCATGACACTTTTTATATAAAATAAAATAGCTTCACACATCTCACACCTCTGTGATACCAAACTAGACAGAGCCCGTACTATAATAACCAGACTACTGGTATTTAAATATTATTTGTATACGTAAATTATACATATATAGCTTATTATTTATCCTAGATGGGAGTCGATCACAGTCGATTATAATGTACCTATTGCATTTCATCGTTATAGACTTGTTTCTTGAGCTAGTGGTGAGTGACCCTAAATGCAAAACCAGATGTCGTGGGTATGTCACACAAGGTTTTTCCCACATAGGAAAAGGGTAGTATGATAGTTGAGATAGATGCCTAAACATTAAATATATATTTTTATTTTTATTATTACATTTTATAATTAACATTTTAAGAATCATAAGTATGATACGCCATTCTTACGTTCAACAAACATTCACCATGAAACAGAATGTTTACACATGAAAGTGAAATAGTTATGTGAAGGGTTCGGAACTTCATAATAAGCAAATGAAACACTACATTGTACACAGCATCTGACGCATCTGTATGATTTATTAAGTGGAATATTCCATTTATTGAGCACGACTATAAAGTCTACATAACCTCCTCTCTCCTCATGTCGCTCCCCGCCTAGCCCGGTAACAAAACGTCGCGCGACGCCATTTTGTAAAACGGCCACAGATAATCAGTAATACGTCGGCTACGTATCGACCGCGCTGCGCCTTGTCGCAATTTTAGGTTCAACGACTCGCCTGTTTCGAATCAGTCACGTTATCGTATTACTAGAATTCACTTTGTTGGCATGAATAGCGGGTGCCAAAACAATATGGCATCGACGAGCAGCTGTGCTAGTAATACATTAGCGTTGTATCAAACTTGTAATGACAAAAAGTGTCACAATGAAAATGACTCCATTGAGCACATATTTTACAAAAAACTGGTGGAGTATGACGACGGTCATAGTGGTAATTTTTACAAAAATATTGTTTATAAATACGTATTTAATCCGTCATAAAAATGGTATTACTATTGTTTTAGGCTCTAATAAAAAACCTTGGACACATGAAAGAATACTTGAAGTTATTAGAGATTTGAAAAATATTAAAGTGACTATCAAAAAGAAATCTGTAGATTATTACTGGATAAACAAATACGAAGTCATTACTACTTCAAGTGAAGAGTATTTGATTGCCAAAAAGAAGCACTACTCTGAACCAACGGTACGTATTGTGCCTAGAGAACAATATTTTGATTTACTATCTGAAATCCATTTAACTTGTGGACACGGTGGTCGAGATAAAATGCTACAGGACATAAAAAGTAAATTTTACATACCTAAAAAAGCTGTGGAAATCTTTGTTCAGCTTTGTCCAGTATGTAATTTAAACAGAAGTCACTACAAGAATACGCATGTACGTCCTCTTATGCTAGGAAATTCATCCGAAGGAGGACAATTTGAAATAATTGATTTTCAATCTTGCACCGATGGTGAATACAAATGGCTTCTTATTTATGAAAACATAGCCACCAAGTTTATAACAGTCCGACCACTTAAAAGTTTCAGTAATACGGAAATAGCTTCTGAACTTTTAAATACTTTTTTAATATTTGGAGCACCTACTACCTTAAAGTCAAACCTAGGCAATGATTTCAATAAAGACGTTTTGAGAGAACTTTCTATGATGTGGCCTAGTATGAGAATTATGCTAGATTCACAAATCAACTTTTATGGAAATAGTGAAGAAGTTGAAACAATGTTGCGAACATGGATGAATGAAAATAATTCTAGCAACTGGTCCTTTGGCTGTTATTTTGTACAATATCAAAAAAATATTTCATTTCATCGTAAACTAGGAAAAACACCATATGAAGCAGTATTTGGATGTATACCAAAAGGCCGTGAAAATCCGAGTTGTATCGAAACCAACACTAACAATGTGGCTGATGAGCAAATATCAATTCCTGAAGAACCTGATACTTTAAAAGATGACGAACTACCCGTCAGTATTAAAATTAAAAAAGAAATAGAAGAAACCCATACAGTTACTACAGATTCAGTAAACGTCCAATACGATTTTGAAGAAAAATTTACTCCTCCTGTTTGTCAAAATGAATCTACCGATGCATACAAATGTAAATCTTGTAATAGTGCTGTACATATTGTATGTGCTATCTTAAATGATGATCAAGGACATAGGTTAAAAATGAAGTGTTACGAATGTAAGAGCGAACAAGTTATAGAACTCGACAGTAACCAAGGATTGAAGCGCCCATATGAAGAAACAGACTGTGAAAATTCAAGCAAATTAACACCATTAAACATTGGCCAAACTGTCCTAGTTTCAGTTCCTAAAGCAAGTCGGGGAAAATTTGACATTACATCAATCACTGGTAAGATTGTAGACTTTAGGTTTGGTGTTTATAGAGTCGCAACTAAAACTGGTACTATTAAAAACTGGTTTCCACGATACGATTTGCAATATGTTCAAGCTAACTATGGTGAGGTTTTAGATAAACCAGTGACTTTAGATGAAGTCGTTGCAAACCAACCTGTATCTACCGTCCAAGCTCTCCAGAAATGTAACTGTAGACCTGCGGTCAATCAGTGTATTACTAACAGATGTGTCTGTTTCAAAAATAAACGTTTATGTGGGCCAAAGTGTCATCAAAGGTTAGCTTGCATTAACACATAACATTTTAAATAGTTTTAGAATCAACATCATCAAACATTAGGCCTGGGTAAATAATTCTCGTTTCGAAACTTTTAATATTCTTGTTAAGTTTTTCTATCTTTATGAAATTATTTATATGTATTGAAATAATCCTAATATATATGATAATATTATAAGATTATATAAACGGACTAAGAATATACCATATATCGTAAATAAATTAAATGTAAAGATAGCATTTAAAAAATTTGAAGTACATTTTACACGTTTATTTTACTATTGATTGTTTTGTTTCTGTAGCAGCCAACTAATTTAATTCAAGCCATTTAATTAAAAGCTTGGCCTCTTTTCTTTACGAATCCGCTCATCTAGCGGCCTGAATGACATTTATTCACCAAATGAAACAGCTAAGCAAACAAACATTATTTTTATTACTTACATGTGTATTTTGTTATTTCGTTTTTAAAAGACTTCAAAAAAGAAGGGGTCTACGTTCCACTGCATACATTTTTATTTTTTAAATATCATGCTTTCCAAATAATAATATGTATAAACTTAAGGCTGTTGATGTGGGATATGATGTGAATGTCTGATATTACATTTACTTTTTCCTTTGTTTTTGTCATGTTGTCACCCCATTTAATAAATGGCCAAAGAATCAAGAAGTTAAATATTGTATTTGACGTCATAGTTGGATATCATACGGGCGGTTAGTTGAATGGTATCGTGGTGTACTAAAGAGGTTAGGCTGTTAATTGAACAGTTAATTAAACAAGTTGGCTGCGATATTTACATGGAAACCCTACTCTGAATGTGGCATCATACGAAGCGATCGCGTTTTATTTTCAGAATCGGCCATTCTGTGAATATGCGCGGCGTGTTGTTGTGACACATGATGACTATTTAACATGTGCAATACTCATACATATCTGTACTTTTTTTATGTTCAACAAAAAAAAGGGTCTCGTATCCTTAAAAACTACTCCTTCTTGCAACAGGTTTTTTGATTAATAGATAACTTGGCTGAGTATTCTCAAGTTTAAGAAACCTATTAATTCATTCAAAGATCTTCAGATATTGTTTTAATCATTTAAAAAGGATACTGTTTACAATCTCGTCTCAAGGGGCATCGTTACATAGAGTAAAAATTAAAAAACAACCTGTAAAAATAGGCGTGGCTTTAGCTTGTCACCACGGTAGATGGTGGGCTTAATTTAGGACTAGTAATTCACTTAGATTATGCAGTTTAATTCAATATTCCACTTATGCTACTAATGTTTATAGTTTATATACGTATGATGTTTAAGGAAAATCGATCATCATGGACATTAGTCTATGGCAGTCCACTGCTGGACATAAACGTCCTAAAGGCTTCTCGCACCCAATTCCTGTAAGCCATCTTAAGCAAATCGTCACTCCGCCTTACCTGTATCTGTATTCGCCCACGCACGGTCTCCAATCTATAATCCTTTTAACCCAACGGCTGTCGTTTTTTAGCTAATTGGCGAGCCCACTGTCGCTTTAGCTTGCTAATCCGATAGATTATGTCGATTACATTACTTCTTTGCCAGGTCACCTTATTCCTCATGCGATCTCTTAGAGAAACGCCGCACTTAACTCTTTTGAGCCACTGTTACTGAGCTTGTGGACCATACGTACTATAAGTGTCCACGTTTCGGATCCGTATATCATGATGAGTCATCGTACTGATGTCGTGTGTCTTTAGGCACTATGGAATCGATGATGAGGAGAATCGACGGAGCTTGAAAACCTAATTGTCTTCTGTTATTAACTTTGTCCCTGAAGTTGTTTCTACCGAATTACAATGTTTATCCGAAGTAAACATATTTTTGAACAACTTCACGAACAGCACCGTGTACTGTAATTGGTTTCTTTAGGACATTCCTTTTGAAACCCAGGTTGCTACGGTTGTTAGAATTTGTCAAGTATCACGCAAGATTTCTCTTGGAAGACAATTTGTAATTTAGCTTAGAAGAGAAATAATATGATGATTCTTCAACATGATCTTGTCAATTTTTGTAAAGAATAATATGACCATGATCCTACTTCACGCCTTTTCCCTTCAAACAGGATACCGTTGAAAAGTTTTTGTATCTCCCTCGATATAGGTTTACCCAGCTTTTAGTTCCTCTGTTGTAAAGCCGTCCTTTCCAAGGCCCTTTCCAGTTGCTTAAGGGCCATCATGATTTTGTAGATGCTGAAGTTTGGTAGATCTTCGGTGTAATGGTGAGGCTCTGTTGACCTTATTTTCAGGGTCAAGTCAAGATATATACAAAGCGTATAACCGGCCATAGAAGCTTTCCCCTTCTGAAAAGAATGTGGCTTTCGAGATAAGAACTTCTCCACTTGTTGTGGTCAATTTCGTCAAGTGGCTTCTTTTAAGGGATTGTATGAACATTTTCAACCCTCGATTTGGTTCGATTACTTTTTTGACTGTTACACACGAGCTTTCTGATCTAATATTACTTCATGTCCTCTCTGTCTGCGAAGAAACAAGTGAGTTTTCACGTCGTTTCTTCATTAACCCTAAGGTCCTTTCTGAAAACTTCAGATGCTTATCTCAACCCTGAAATTCGTGAAATCTCGTACGTTCTTCCCTGAGGATCTGAACCACATTTTCTAGGTTCTGATTTGTGTCTCTTTTGTTTTTCACGGCAGTGAATTGATTTTCTAGATTTGACTGAAACGTTTCAGATCCTATTGTGGTCTGGAACAGAACGCCTGTACTTCATCAAACTAGTACGTTAAATTTCAAAATCGATGTTCAGAGACCATCTGACAAGTAGGTGATTTTTACCGGCACTAAGCTCATTGATCACTATGATGTCTCTCAATATATACTTCATGTTTGTCATGATAAAGGCGGTTCCAATTTTTATAGTAGCGTCGGATCTCTGCCACCTTCTATAACCGTGAATAGTTCCAACTATTTTCGATAGAAAGAATTCATTAAGAAATAGCCGTAATGGTTCCTGCTTCCAAATTCATGGGATCCTACAACTGATTCGCTGTAAATCTGTTCTCCCATTTCAGCGTTAGTTACCCATAACGTTGTACTGAGCCTTAGTGATGAAGTTTAGGGCCTTCAACATGTCATCGAACAGAGCCCCCACCTCGTCATCCAAGTGTGCCTCACAGTGAGCTTGATACGCTACGTTGTTCCACACAGGAAATTTCAATAATGTTGTCAGAAAGGGACTCGAACTAAATTGGAATAATTTGAATTATACCCATTTGGTTGGTTTTGTATACGTATATACTTTGTTTTGTATATATATATACAAGTTTTTCAATGTATTTGTCGAACATGAATCTTATTACTTATAAAAAAAAAAAATCTTCTTAAGATATAATATAGATACAGTTAAAATATTTTATGTTGTAACTTACCAATTGGAACTTAGTCATGTATTTTTTCCATGTCAAATATTTAGCTACATTTGGTCCCAGTGCCGCTAATCCGTAGTACGTATACATAAACACATGCACTAAGGAGTTGAGGAAACCAATGAATAGAAGCGTATGGGATGGCCAATATTTGAGCAAAGCCCATGTGCCAATTACCATTACAGTATGGTGGTATAAATGTAAGAAGGTAATCTGTTTTTCTTTCTTTCTTAACACGAAGAATACTGTATCTAGAAGTTCGGTAAGTTTAGCTGTCCAATAAAGGTATATACCGAATAGAACCTGAAAAGAAAAAGACATTAGAAAGGGAAGTATTATGAGTGTTTTTCCTTTTTAACTGACAGACCTAGATGTAGGATTACATTTTTGAATGTTTATGAATGTTTATTTAGAACATTCAGCTGTCTATACGACTTACTGACTTTTGGCATGCAGTCCTATCCTGTATATGCGGTGACACTGATGTAAATATAAGAATATTTCTGTACACATTCGTAAAAGCAACATCCTAATTTAAATAGGTTTCTGTTCATATCGACCTTCAGTTTTCAAATACTCCTAAATATTGCATCTAATTTTTTAAGTGGCAGTAGTTTCGCCCTCTAATATGTAGATAAAACTGAAATGATAGTCAGGAACATACTAGTTGATACTTTACATTTGCAACTAGGCCCAGTTTCAACAGATCTTGAGAAAGTTGCAGATGCTTATCTGCCTCATGACACTGTTTAACAGATAAAGATTGCTAAGTTACTTATTATAAACATATATCCAAAATAACGTTTCTGTCCTAGACTAGTGAAACAGAAATATAGAGATTATCGGACAGGATTGTATTTATTGTATTTATTTCTCTTATCACAAAGGTAGTTACAATTTGTGGAGTACATAAACAGTTTAGTCAGATTACATCATTCCTTTGTGAGAGACTGATGTCTATGGTAGGAAATCCTGTGTTACAGATCACCAGGCTCACACCAAATAAGTGTAGAATAGTCTATCAGTGACATTATCAACAAGTGGTGAAACTGGCTCTTAGTCTCAAAATACTCTGTACAAAACTTCATCAAGATATGCTAAGCAATTCAAGAGTATAACAAACATTACGTGTTCTGAATAACAAACATTTCGCCATTCTTTTATATTCCAAAAAAATTACAAAAGTATAAGAATCATTAACATTAATTTTAGTTCTACGTTTTAATTTTGCAATTTTCAATTAGAATTAAATATGAAGATTCGCATAACTTGGTGTTTTTGGCCTTTACCACAAATCTCCATACAATACGCCAATACGAAATCAATAATATGTAGAAATACATACGTATGTACAAGTATTTTGCAATACACAATACCATCCAAACAAAACATTCAAATGGTGTCAAAATTTCTAATACATAAACAAAATTGTGACGTGTATTTTTTTTTTGAAGAACCTGCCAGTGACCTTACACTGACTGACGGCAATTAACAATCAATTTTCAAAGTTACTTAAAACATTTTTTACTAATGTGTACTGTAATGCATTACATACACATGTAATCTCTGCCACGGAGACTGCTGCACGATACGTAGTTTAAGTTTATTTTTTATTGTCAAGATTACAAAATGATTACAGATTAAAATTTAATTCGTTTTTTTATAAAAAATATTACTTACCCTGCTTCGAGAGGGACCTTCATTCATATAACAGCGCTTAGGTACTAAGCCCATCATAGCTAAGTCCATGAAAAACTAAAATAAATATAAAAAATAAATAAACAAAAGTTCACAAAGGCGCGCTGAGCATTTAGGATAGGCCTTTCTTCTGTTCTGTATTTTATTTTCTCTTTTTTACTAGTTCCCTATTTTCAAGAAAAATTTAGGTAATTAACTTTTAATAGTACGTAACACTAGCCCAGTCATTTGCTCAGACAAAAGGGAGTTACCTGAAAAGTTTACCGTGAGTTTTGAAAATTGTTTGTTTCAAAAATTTTAGTGTACTCTTTTCGAATTTCGATTTCGCCACCTCGTATCTCCGACGCTCGCGCCGCCATATTAAAAAATGACGCCTAACAACAGATTTTTGGAAATATCTCCTTTCCGATGCATTTCATTAGAAAAATATTTAGTAGAAAATAAACTAGAAAAAAATGCCTACTTAAAGTTCAAAAGATCATACCGATATCCATAAAATAACCAATTTTCGAAACTCGCGGCGAAATTTCCAGGTAAAACTACCAAATGATTGGATAACACAGTTCTGACATATTTCATATCTCTGACGGGATGGTTTGATCTTCGAGTGTAAAAATATAAAATGTAATTAATATAATATAACATATATGTAGGAATTAGGTTATCTTTTTAAATATCCATTAACATTTTGTGATATATTAAAGTCAAACACTATTTTTAATAAATTGTTTCATTAATTCGAAATTGATAAGACAATTCGTTTTTAATTTATTATTCATTTTATGAAAAAATTAAATTAAAATTTGAGTGCCTGAATCGGCAAATTTTAATGATTTATCAAATGCATGTATATTGCTGTAGTTTTTCTACAGGCGCCACGTAGATATTGTAACAATTTCGTCTTAAAAAGGTTTTATAGTGTTTTAATTTTTATAATAATGAACATAGGAAGCATCTGGCAATTAATGTTAGCAAAGGATGAAATATAGTAGACCAAGACCTCCTTTCTAAATAGATGCCTCGAAATAGTTCTTCTTGTAACCTTTTTTAATTAATTAAACAATGCAAAGAAAGATTCTTGTAAATAATATACATGTCTTTAGAACAAGAACTTATATTGTATCATCAAGTCAAGAGATAGATCGATATGGTGGATCCTTGTTGACAAAGGGCTATGAAGAAAGTAAATTTAAATAATAGACTTACTCTGTACACCAAATACACTGATATAACTACTTGTACAGCATTGTATATTAGTAGAGTGTAGGTTAATTTATATCCTTGTCGTTTCCTCATGAATACTGGACCAATTTTCATCACAAATACTAAGTATACAGCGAGTATTGTGAGCACTGGTCCAAGAGATGCCATGAGAGGTAGTTCATCAATTTGTTCAACTGAAAAAGAAAATATTTCTCATTTAATTTTAAAACCTGAAATAATTTTGACTGCCTCGGTGGCGCAGCGGTATTGTATGCGACTGTTTGGATATTTTCTGTGTGTAATATGTCTGTATTTATCAAAAAAAGTAAATATATATTTATTTAAGTCATTTAGTACCCAAAGTTAGGCTTTGCTTAGTTTGCGACTAGATGGCGTTGTTGTCAGATATTATTTGATCAAGTCTCTGGATGAAATATATTGAGAATACTATAACATTATCAATTGTAAAGTAATTTTGATTTTGAACTTGTTTTGATCTTCTATGTTTATCACCATCTATCGGCCGACTCAAAGGGAGTGACAAAAATGACTTTACAAAAAACTAGTATTAAGTAAATATTTATTTGCGTTTCACCGGGTTAGTGAGGTTACCGAAACCAACTTTCCTTTATTTAGCATAACCCACAAAGTGCGGTAAATACTTGTATCTCTTGTGCTGCAAGTGTCCATGAGGAGTGAAAATGACTTACAATCAAATAACTCATCTGTTCGTTTATCCATAAAAAATTGATGATTTTTTTATGGTAGATTGTGTTTTCTCTTTAACATCAACAAGATGCTCTTAATCTAGTGTCAGATCGAATTGACAAGTAACATACCTAATAAACCAATATCTACTCAATATATTAGCTTTACAGATAATACAAGTAACATACTAAAAAAATTAAAAAGATAAAATATTTTTTTTATTATTTTTCATACACAATTAACAAAATTTAATTTCAAATTCAACTTATTTTGAAAAATTAAAAATGTAAGCGTAGTTTCAAGAATCTATTACTTAAAATTCTAAAGCGATACTTCGAAAATATCTAAATTACTAAAATAATAACTTTGATTAATTATCTAATTTAAAAAAAAGCTTAAAACATTTTTGTCAACACAAAGTTTACGTTTGTGAAAGGATTTATGAAAATTATCTGTAAACGATAGATATCCTCAGGATAGAATCAATATAGAACGTGTTGTTTTTATGTTCACAGATATTGATAACAAAAAGATTTTAAAGAAAGATGAAATTTTAATTATAAAATTTACGAAACTACAAGCCAGAGCTATGTTAATAAGAGACTCCAATATACTTTCACAATAGTATTTCACACTAACTCATTATTGACGATAACTTTCGTAATGTTGAAAGACGTGCAGATACTGATTCTAGCTTTTTATTTATATTTTCTTTATTCCGTCGATGAACAGCTGTTCAGCGTTTACGATAATCCAGATCTAAGGTTCGTTCTGTAGAAATATACATCTTTTAATTATTATAACTAGTCTATCTATTGTTACAGATCTTTACAGCGCTATTTGCTGTTTTTAATCAAAATTATAATTTTAAATAAAATATTTATGATTTTTCTTAAATATTATAGTCTTTTTGGTGAACTGGTGTACTGTCGGTGACTACTCAGAATAGAATAGAATAAACTGTATAGTACATCAAACTTTTTACAGATTATATACAAGAGCATATTACTTGAGTGACCATGTACAAACGGTGGCGTTATCGCTTAAAGCAATTTCTTACTGGCAACTTTTGGATGGAAAAAATGGACTGTAAAAAGACGAATGGGCAGTTTAGGTGTAAGAATAGAAAAAAATCTACTTTACTATTTCTTTTAGGAAAAAAAATAATTCTATAAAGAATTACGATTTATGTTATATAGGGAATACCAATGATTTAATTGAAGTGCAAAAATAGTAAATGTGCGAAAGTGTAAGTGATAGTTCGATTAAGCATGGATCACATACTCAATTTTTACTTTTTTTTTCTATATTAAGAGCCTGCCAAAGTGATTCTACTCTGCCTGATGAAAAACATGAAAATAATCCAAGAGTTGTGGTCACCATACTCATTGCAAATGCAAACAATGCAGTATGGTGACTCACACTATGGCGGCCTTGTGAGACGCTTTTTCACACCCCGCTTGAGGACGTAAAAGGCATGACAGTCATCGTGACAATGTAAGGCTCACATAGTTACCACGATAATTGTCACTCCTGCATCAATGAGCCTCCGGCCTCACACTCACCAACGAAATACGACAACACGGATGCTGGCGCTTTAGGTTGCGCGCTATTGTACAGTCTAATTTCTACTATTCTTCTCCTTTGGCTAACTACTTTATCTATCTGTCTCTTTAATTCTTTTACAGAGCATTATAGACAATACGTGTTAAATGGTAATTGAAATATAACATCACTTTAAAATTCACATTCTTGTCAATTTTCAAATCAATAATTCACAAGGAAAACTTACACCTCGAATATTAGTTCGATTATTAATTTAATACAGTCGTAAACATGTACGTAAAGATTGAAAAAAAAAATCTAGTTTGATCCGATCCGATCAAAACTGAATTATTTTTATGCACAACATTGAGATACACTGTCATTACAAACTCATATTAAGAAAATCACTATAGTATTATCCTGTCTTAAGGCACTTGTGAAAAGAGAATAAAGTTTTATTTATTTATTTATTATTTATTTTTATTATTTACATTTAATATGTACGAGTAGCAAATTTTTATATCTTAATGTAATAATAATAATTTTATATAGCATACTTACATTTGCTTTTGTTCAAGTCCCAACTGGGATTCTTCAAATTCAGACCAAGGCCAGAAGTCATTTTGTATTATATTGCTGCTGTTGTCTCGCAAAATCAGACTATGTAAGTAACACTGCAAATAAAAAATAACAATAATAAAAAACATGTTATGTGTTAAGTGATGCTGTGATTTAATGGGTGATAAAGGTGATATAGCATGTTTAAGTATTTATTTTATCGTATCTTCACAAGTGCAAAGTATGTTAAATATAACTGGTTTGAATTTCAAATAAATATGGTAAATGGTAAATTGAATATGTAAGAAAATTTTCAATTGTTAAAAATAAATTAAGAAACCATGTCTCCTGACAACACTGAAATGAGTTTCAGTTAGGCATAACTTAGTACGAAGATGTGTCAGAGCTCGGGATTTAAACTAGTCCCGAGTTACGCACTGCAAATTAAAAACGTCCAATATGTACATATTTATAAGACTTATGCGTATATTATATCCAGAAAACAGTATTATAACGAGTACAAAAACTGTTGGTAGGTAATTATTATAAGTAAGTATTTATTGTAAGTTTCTTTGCTGTTTCTAATTTTGATGATAAGTGCTGAAGTGTTGGCTTGACGTAGATCCTAGAGTTTGTTCGCAGCCGGAGCCGTAACGGTATACCTACATCTATAAATATTTTAAATTCATTAAAACTTGGATCTGCCACGCATACTTTAGATAAATGATGATGAATTACTGGCAGACAGAAGAACAATGAACTTTCTTATTTCTGAAGAACCTTACCACCAATATTCATCAGAGAAGCAACACCTCCTTTTCCCCCGGCAACGGATAGCAGACAAACCAGTAGGTGTGTCGCCAGATAATGAGTGATTACTACTACCAGTGACACAATTTCAAAGATATTAGATCGTTACGGTTCTACGAGTGTCCGTCTCTGTACCATTGGAAATGACGCAGTGAAATGAGAAATGACCCCTTTTGTTTTACCTGCACGGCAATTCCCCTGAGTACCACCCGCTAGTGGTTATGTCGGACTCGAACCGGCCAAAACCCGTACGCCGTCTCGGGTACTAGTAGTCAGGGAACCAGGTGCAACTCTAGAAAGGAAATGCCTGAAACCCTATAATTTATTGTTCAAAATGTTTATGGCCAATCTGATAATATAGTACAGATTCTGCCTAGTTCGAAATCAGATGACTTTATGTAAGATATGTCAAGTTACTGTATAATATTAAATATCAGCATTTTTGTTTGATAAAAAAAAGTACATACATTCAAAAGTTGAACTTGTTTTTATCTTGAATCCGGCCAAAAATATATACGTGTATACGTGGTCTGGATACACGCGTTAAATGACTCCAATCAACATAGTTCAAGTTTTCTCACAGTAAATCAAATTTTATTTATTCATAAACGTATTTTTAATAAGATACCACACTCACAGCCGTTTAATCGCAAACTAGGCGTAAAGAATAAAATAAATAGACTTTAAATTACGTAAAATGACTATATAAACCTATCTTTCTAAATATATAATATATCACTCATTTTTTTTTACGACCACAACCAGTATAATTAGAGTTCTCGTTGTATAGGTTTAGCGTACCATGACGTATATAGCTCATTGTAGCCAAGTTTGCATATTTTTACAGTACGACTATATTTGTAAAAACAGCTTTTTGCACTCAGGGGTTCATATAAACAGGTTGGACTCAAATTTTGATAAGATATACTCGTAAACCGCTTTATAAAATATATAGGTTTTTTTTTATATTTTTCGCGTTAGTATTATAATTAATATGCTATAGCAAAGCTTGGCTGACAACAGCTAGTTTAAAAAAAAAACCGGACACGAGCCCGTACGTCCGGCTTATAGATTGTTTATAAAACTGAAACTTCCTTATATGAAGGAAATAAATAAAAATAAAATGATTGGATGGTGCTTTTAACAATCGTAGTTGCTTTTAGTTAAGTTGTGATGTTGCATCATTCGGTTCGACCTGGCTTTTAGACAGAAAAACAATATTCTTATCCTTTACTTTATTCAGTTTAACATCACACTAAGCTTCAGTCAGTTCAGTCTTCAGTCAAACGCTAGTACTAAATTGTTATTTTTTTGTTTCAATACAGCAATTGTCATTAAATTAAAATGCAATATTATGATCGTTATCTAATGGGAAAAAATTGCAATGTAATTGGGTTACCTGGTAACACAAGTATTATGAATGAAGTAAACGATTTGTGAAATAATGATAATGATATCATAAATATCTATAATAATGAATTTTGATTTGAATAAATTGTGAATTTTTTTAGTAATGTGCCTATTTTATAATAATAATACTAATAATAATAATGTGCTAATTTTCAAACCCATTGTTTGAATATTTTCTACGTCTTTTCATACCAGTGGTTATATAAAGTTAATCGTGTCTTTGGTTGTATTTCCACTTTTAGTAAATATTTTTCGATCGCGTTATTGCAATATTCATGTTTTTATGTAGGTGCGTACGAAAAAAAATTCAAGAACCGTCTAAAATCCATGTGTATATTCATACATACTCGTACATAAAATAGGAAAGGTAGGCAGAGGTATGTTAAACGTCTACTTTTTGCCAGTATTTTGGTCTCACGTAATGGAACTCAATTAATGTTTAGTTTTAGTGTGAAATGTTAAAATTCAGAAAGACTTTAATTTACTGTACAGTAGTAGGTAGGTAAATAAAAACTACATCTCAAGGTGTCGTTAAATATAAAATAATGTATTATTTTATATTATACGTGCATAAACCTAATACATTATTAAACTATTAGAATTCGATACGTTTTCCTGTTCTTCTACGTCGTATTCCAAAGGTCGCTAGTATATAAATTTATTTCTCATAGCGATGGTTACTCACATTAAAGTATTTTTATTTATTGTACTAGTAACAAGTGCTTGCTATATACAAATATTTTCTATACACTATCCGGTGTCTCAGTCTACGGCGCGTTTGATTTTCACACACTTATTTATTTATAACTTTATGCACAAATACGTGCATCGGCGGACTTAATGCCTAAGGCATTTTCTGCCAGTCAACCGATTGGGTGATGCAGAGAAGATATGAGATAGGTGCACTTAAGGATAAGAAGTAATTGACAGAGGATTTAGTATATATAGACCAGATAGACCATAAATAAGTAAATATACTTACATAAACACATAAATATATAACACATACATACATATATAATACACATACACACAACTCATATACATACGTGCATACATATTACCACTATAAGATATAATAATATCAGGTGGTGAACTAAGACTTCGCCGTTTCAGCCAGCAAAAGCTTCTTCTCCCGAACCCTAAACGAGTCGCGACTTTTAGCCAACCTGACTTCCGAGGGGAAGCACGTTCCAAGAAAGGATAACCTGCACGAAGAATGAAGAACCGACAAACTCAGTGGAATGAGAAGGACAGAGTAGAAGGAGATTATTAGCCGAACGTAGATTACTGTTATGGTTGTTGCTCAATAATGGAATTTGTGATGTTAAATAAGTGGGAGGGGATGGGGAATTGAGAAAAGGATATAGTAATGTGAGTGCACGTAATTACATACCCATTACACTTTTTCTTATTAGCTTGAAAATCTAAAACAAAAATATTATAGGTATTGGATAATGAGAGCCTGTGTCTTGACGACAACTTGATGTTAAATTTTTAAGAAAATATGTATATGAAGGCCGTGCCGAACACGTTGTTACATTTCGTACATCTATTTCATAAATGTAAAGTAGTGTTTATTACACTACTTTACATTTATGAAATAGATGTATTTGTAAAATTTATTATTGAAAAATTTTATAAATTAAATATTATCTGTACAGGAAGGGTATAATAATCTATTTAATCTATTCTATGTAATTTTAAAAGTTGCCAGTGATCACTTGTTTCTTAATTTGTTGAAAATAAATATATTAGACCATGAAGTATGGCAGGATTCGTTGAATAACTGTCATCAATTTAAAAAATTGCACAAGGTCATACAAGGTCAAGCTCATGATAGAAATGAAGTCATTGATGAGTCTTTTGTTTCTTGCATATAATGTGTATATTTTACTTAGAAAACTTACGAGTTTTTTGTAATGTTCTTTTTGGTCTGCATTTTTTGACCAAATGACGTTTTACGAAACGAGTTCTTAGAATTAAGTACATGCTTATAGGAAATTCCTCGTGTTGACGATTAGTGCTACAATAATAGCTTCAAAAATAAACATTTTAGAATGGTAAGAACTGTTTTTATCGGATCGGACTGTGTGCTTTCGGTTGGGATAGATAGATGAATTTTAAACAAATAATTCGTTTTCTAAGGGAGAATATGAAAATAATATCAAAAATATTTTTGCTATTTTTTAAGTCCCTTTGTTATCAAACTTTGATATTATTTTTTCTTTGGAAACTAATAGGATACGACATTGTTTTTATATTATATTAGATTGTAGTTTGCCTGACATAATTATTTATTGTATTACCATAAGCAAAATAAGAAAACATGTCAGGTACTATTTTTTAGACGGTTACAAATCGGTAGGTATTGATTAAACCAAGGAAAGTTTTAATAAAAATAAGATTCAGCTACTTTTTAGGCTTTAAAAGTAGATATTATTTTTACACTCGCGCATAAGATAAACCTGTACCTTTAATGGACATTCTTTTTTAATAAATCCGTTATTTATTTAAATATCTCACGTATTTACGTACGTAATACGTATTTATAAAGTGATTCATTGTAACATAATAATTAATCAACGTGATATTATGTAGTAAACGTATATTATTAAAAGATTAAGATTGATTGAAATTAGTTTTTCTATTTATTTTAAGAATAAGATAGTAACTTTTGGTTAATTTAACCAACCTCAATCGGTTATCATCATCTTGTTAATATCAATACTTGAGCACTCTCGAAACACACACGTGGGTAAAGTATTTCTTTTAAAAAAATATTTTTTAGTATGAAACAAAAACGATATAACACAAGCACCAACAAAACTAAACAAATAAAATAAAAATATATAAAAGTCTCTAGTGGAATTTTTAAATCATAATATAAATGTATTAAAATTGTAAAATCATTCTTACACGAAAATAATCGCTGCCGCACTTCTCAAGTATCATGCTAAACTACTAACGAATTACAGTTTAACAACAATGCTTATTGTATTTTTCTAAAACAAGAAATCCACAATAACATCATTCTATGTCTCTATTGTAAAGCACCTTAAACAGAAATCAAATATAAATATATTTCAAGTATGATCACGCATTGTTATAATCTTAGAATTGACTTGACTTTAGACTGTTTCACGATGTCTAGAATCCAATACGACCTTTTATGAACGCAACGTGCTTAGACATAAAAGATACAAGTTTTTACAGGTCTTGTGAGAGGAGAAGAACGCCCTGGCTATGCAACACCCAAGAATGGACTAGACTTGGGAGTGCTGTAGATCTCTTTCGTCTCATGTACTTAGAACTGCCTGTGAACCTTTGATATTCGGAGAGGCATTTGAAGAAAAAAAAACGTAAAATTGAAAACGAATAAGTTATTTTTTTTCGTCACACTTCAGCTAGTCTTATTCGTGTGTTTTTATCTACAGTCTGGCGCATTCTTAATAACGGGAGTCGTATTTTTATTATAAATATAAATTGTCGGTTTTCGTTTTATTATTTAATTATAAATATTATAAACGATATGAGATACTAAGTGCGTTCGCGCTAGTGTGGAGGTTACTTTGTATTTTGTTCCGTATTGACGTCGAACAAAAAATTTCAAGACATTTAATGTTTTATTAAAATACACATACACGTGATCCGAAATACATTTTTGTATTCTTTTTTAATTATTTTCGATTTTAGATGCCATTAATGTTTGTCAACAAATCTCTTTATAGGTGATCCAACTTCACTGCTCTTGTTATATCGGTCCCTTAGAATAATAGGGAAAATTATTTACTCGGCTATTAGTTACTACCTTTTGAATGGTTTAACTCGTGCTATAATTTTTTATTTCGTGTTTCTAACTTCAAAAACATGAACTTTCATACATCCATTCGTCCCGTATTTTACCCGTTTAAGAGTGAAATTATCATCCAGGGATTTCCATTCTAGGGTACACTTGGTTCTCCGGCAACTGGTATCTGAGACGGTGTGCGGTTTTGGGTCGGTTTGAGTCCGACATAACGACCAAGTAGGTGGTATCCGGAGGGATTTCCGCACAGGAAAAAAAAAGGGGTGAAATTATCAAAAATGCTTACTTAATGGATGTCTACAATACAAAAAATACCAGTTTAGAATCTACATTGACGAATCAGTCATTTTATTTGTACAGGTAAATTATTTAGATGTAAGATCTGGGATGGAGATCTGAGACAGGAATCTTTACAGTTATGTAAATTATCTTTAGCGAGCGTACAATCTTTTATAGTAATACATATCTGAACAAACTACCCCCTCACTTAAACTCATGTGTAAAATTCAGTTTCCGTATGCTTATGGTCAGTCGGTATTCTCGGAAACTTTTTAAAGAATAAACATGAGTATTTTTTACTACTGACATTTTTAAAATTTCATTGTAAATTTAATTATTCTGTAATTTTAGTTGATCATATTTCTTTACACTAGCAGTGATTTAATAGTAAAATTTATTTGCCATTGTAGTCGTTTTCAAAACTTACACAAGTTGCTTGATCCACGGCAAAATGTTAGGAAGTTAGAATTGTTTTCATCAAAATCACATCATCATCTACGGACCTTAATAGTCTACTGGTGGTCATAGGTTTCTCTCTTTACAAAGGAGGAAATAACACAAAACCTATATTTATATAAAAGAGCAAAAACAGAAAAATTAGGTGCTGTTAACTTCTTAGCTCAAAGCCAGGTTTGTCACAGTCATACGTATGGACGAATAGAAATTGCTTTAATTATTTTAATTTAAGCATTTTATAACGGTGACAGATTAAGAATGTAGTGTCTTCATCCCTACTTATCACGTGGGTGCCGTAAGACGCGATTAAGGAACCAAATTATATAGACACCAGCAATGTAAATAGAAAGAAAACTTGTGGAACCTCCACGGGCCGCCACTCCAATGGCTATTACCCCACTGGGGTTGGCAGCGAGGTAGTGTATCAGAATTGGATCGACTAAAATCATACGGTGCACCACTCTCCGCCTGGAATAGGAGGGATCCGGGAACTGCTGTTATTAAGCCATCGCTCGACACGCAGACAATGCTCGTCAGCATTGACGCGGGTTCCATCTACGGTGGTGTGTCGGAATCGGACCGACTAAGACCACACGGTGTGCCACTCTGCACCTGACATAGGAGGGATCCGGGAACAGTTGTTATTACGACGTCCAGATCCCTCCTAGCGCCTGCCACCATCACCATCTGTTGATAAAATCTCTATTTAGGTGACGTATGGCACTCACAAACGTCACCTCCTAGTGGCCGGTCATTGTAGCGGATGGAGAGAAAAATCCATCCCATCCACCAGCGGCTACATTCAGGCTAGTATGAGTCGCTGGTAAGAGCACCTCCGTCGCCAGGTTCGCCGGCGTCGAGGTTTCTTCTGCCAAGTGATATCTTCCGACCGAGAGATCACCTCCAATAAATGCTCCCACGCTGTGGCACCCAGGTGGAACAAACCGCCAACGTGCGTTGAGCCGAGTCCTCACTGCAGTCGTCGGTACAAATTTTATTCTAATCCATCAGGTAAGCGTAGTATAGTAGGCTAACATTTTTTTCCACGGAGTGGTCCATTTCCAGCAGTGGACTATGAAAGGCCGTTGATGTGATGCAATGTGAACGTAAAGATAAACAACAACAATCTTTTTCTCGTTTTATTAGTACTCGTATTTATTATAATACTAAATGCTGGCAGACTTCAACGACTCTTGGAGGCCAAAAGAAATATGGCTGGTTATTTTTTAACAGAACTATATGAAGAAGTGACATTCTATTTTAGCGATTTATTTTATATAATTTCCCTATCTGACCTATTTATAATTGACCTACCTTTTGAAAAGTTTTGAGATGTTGTAGCGAAAGGGAGAGAAGACAAATTTACAAATACGGTTTAACTATTTAATCGATTATTATCAAATAATTCAACATATGACCGATGGTCCTTGTCATAAATAGATTAGATCTACCAATAATATTACTACTACCCTCTTTCATCAAAAATAAAGCAAAGACATAGGTAATAGCTAGTTCTCTATTAGTGAAAACTCATTCGCTTTTGAACTGTAAGATTAAATGTAGAAAACGAATTCATTTAATTCATTATATTAAACGACTTAAAAAATTTTAAGCAAACGATGTGGCCTGAGATAAGTTATTTTCAAGTATTAATGTTATATTACACTTATGCCATACTTCCAAAAATATTACACTTACCTGGCTGTATCACACTTCACCGTGGCACTCTGTGGTTGCATTGATAACAAATAAGGAGCGAAACAAACGCGAAAAATAGACAAAAAATGACTTGAAATAGGTTTCTATGATTTCAAAATTTAACTTCAATCGGTGCAGAATATTTTAATATTTTTAGTGTATATAAAAAAAGCTTAATGTTAATTTGCATATTTAGAAGACAGCACTCCATAACTTGAACTAAACGGCTCACAGCCCACAAGGTTTAAACTACAAAATTAATAATCAAAAAAGTAAATTCAAATGTCCAAAGAAATAAATTACCTGCGTATTAATCGCGCACAAATATAGGATAAATTATATTTTATAAACAAAATAATACGGTTACTGACAGGGGAAGTTATGTTTATAACGGTTTGTAGTTGACACTTGACTGAATTCAACTGCCAGATTATTTTTTTTAATTTATTTATGGTTCATAAAATTTGCAGTGCTACATGTAACCTTATACTTTTATAATTGCATTTTGGCCAGTAGTAACACGTCTTGTACCTTCCACTAAAACCAAATCCAAAATTTATTCATTTAATATCTGATTTTAACAGTTTATGTCTTTGAAATTGTATCTATAATATAATCACTACACAACGATAGCCGGTCACAGGCCTTTTTCAGTACTAAGGTCTGAAAATAAAAACGCGTGAACTGCCAAGCATTCAAGCTAGAAAATACGAGTAGATGTTCAACTAAGATTTAGGTGATCATCTACTTATGTTATCAGTCAGATAGATCAGTCACATAGGTCCTAAGTGATAGACACTAAAAACTCAAGAGTCTCACATGTGCGCCCTTTGAACCTTCTAAAGAATTACTTCAGTTTGATCGAGAGGAGTAAAAGATTTGATTGTAGGTTAACCCACAATCTTTCATAAATTAAGTGAACTTTGTACTACCTACCGTCGTTTGAATAAATTGATAAAAATGTATTACTTTTAATATTTTACGAAACACCTTCCAAGGTTGCTATTATAACTTTCTTAATGGATAATTTTGGTGTTTTACGTTAATTATATTATGTATACATTTATATAATAGCTGTACAAAATTTGTTTTATAATCACCACTAGTATGTGTTTAGTGATAAAATATGATATGTTTTCTGGTTAAGGGACTGTTCGCTAAATCTGCATCGATCGAAGCATATGAAGCGACATGAAATATCTGACGTTTCGAGCAGGGTGCACTGGCTGGGGTGACAATCTGACTTTTTAATTGTGATTCGTTTGATTTGGATTTGCCCCTTGGTCTACTGGTTAATAACCCTGATTGCTCGAATTAGATTCCCACTCGGTATATATTATTAATTGTACAATGGGAATGATCATTTGTTCTGTACCATAATTAGAAGTATATATCATTGTTTAGCATTAGCGTGGCTACCATAGTATAGGCTTTGGTTAACTGGGATGCTTGGTTAGGAAACCTCCACGTGGTGTAGCCTGGTGACGTTGGCGATGATATTTTTTCTTTCTCTGTTATTTGGAGGAGGGCGTCACAGCCAGCGGTTAATATTCTAGCACAAAGAGGAGGTCTTACTTCTTCGGCCATTCGGTTGAGGCTTGGTCCAACAGAGAGGGTGTAGCTACCGATTTCTTTGTGCTCTTCGGAGCAATGAGGAAGAAAACCTCTTTGAAAAATCAAGAAGGTCACGGGCCGGGGTTTCTCCACTGTCAGCGGTGGAGAAAGGAGAACGGGCTCGGTGTGTACTCATACTGCCGCCGAACAGGCAGTGTAAGACTTAATCTTCCTGCCACCGTTGTCATATCGTAATCTCAAGAGGAGTGTCGTGGTTATGTCTCGTGACTCTATTCGGGGACGAGGGTCTTGGCTTAGCCGCCCGGACTGCGAGGAAAAAAACCTGCATAATAAAAATGCTCGAATCCCATATTCTGGTGCCTGTCCAGGGAATGCATGGTTGATGGGTAATTCAGTCGCAAGCGCACTTCCAGCCGAGGCACCTGCGGACTCACCCACGCGTGGGAACTATTATGGATACATTAAAAACTTATAACAGGAAAAATGAAGAAAAGAAGAAGAAAGAGAAGGGGAAGAATAAGAAGGGGAACGAAATGGCAATCTCATTGGGCTTCCCTAAAGTAAGTCTTGCTTCTGGAAGCCTGAGAACATCGAATCGGTTACGTTCGAAATCCGCCATTCCGACAGACAGAGGTGACTCCAGTGCAGCAACTGAAGCACTGGAACTAATAGAGGTAGAAATCCGCGATAACCAGAAACGTGGATGCTCCATAGACGAAGAAGGTGAAAGTCTTCAGGAGTGGTTGCCGACCAAAGTGGCGAGTAGTCGCAGAGGAAGGTCACGTGTTCCAGACTCAGTTACTTCTGATTTCCTTTTCTCTAAGACTGCAGCCTATAGGAGAGTCAGAGAGAAGGACAAATGTGTAGTGCAGAAGGTGATCGCGGATCTCCTGAAAAAAATTTAGAAACCAACGGTGGAGGAATCAGAAGCCCAGGCACCGGTGTCTCTGCAGGAGAAGGTGAATATATTACAGCTGTGGTCATTATCAACAAAGCGGCCACAAAATCTACAAACCTTAAGGGCCCTTAAGGACTCCTCCTCTGCTATTGTAGGGGTTGTCACAACCCTCATTGGTGATGTGACTCGCCTTCAGGCAACTAACGACCACCTGACGGGGCAGGTGGCTGAGTCAGTTCTCAGTGTGCACACTTTAGAGCACATACAGAACATCGTGAGCGACGTGGCCCAATTTCAGAGCGGTCGGTGCCTAATCACGGTTCTAATGACGTCTTTGATGCCCACCTGCGCCAAATACTTGACGCACTGGGACATCTGTTGGACGGATGTCTTGCAGGCCTGGAGGTGAGGCTACCTCCGGGTCCCGTAGTTGGCCCAGCACTAGCAGCAGATAAGGCGAAGACTAAGTCGCAGCTGGCTCAACTTCCCG
Source organism: Hypercompe scribonia (assembly GCA_949316085.1). Lineage (NCBI taxonomy): Eukaryota > Metazoa > Arthropoda > Insecta > Lepidoptera > Erebidae > Hypercompe > Hypercompe scribonia. The sequence continues at coordinate 3,234,294 of OX438967.1, read as the reverse complement.
CCTCAAAAGCAGATGAAACAGCAAAAACGGCAACAAAGAAGGCTTTAGCAAAAATAGCTGAACATAAAACTGGCCCTAAGATCACCGCAAAGATCAAGGCAGACTTTCCACTGCTTCCCACTCCGACATCTGCATCTGGCCACTCCACATCTGTTCCTTCCACCGGACGGCTTACTTTCGGGCGGGTAGCGGCATTTGGAGATACAGGAGTGGTGCGAGGCCGCTCGTCGAGCCACGATGGCTCGTTGGTTGTCCTTACGACTGACGCAGGTCCTTTCCGAGCACGGTTGGTTCGGGAAGTATCTGCACTCAGTTGCCAGAAGGGAATTTAGTCCCGCCTGTCACCGCTGCGACTGCAGTGTAGACTCGGCTCAGCACACTTTAGCAGTTTGTTACGCCTGGGCGGCGCAGCGTGGGGCCTTCACTGCAGTTATTGGAGGCGATCTCTCGCTACCGGCCGTCATACGCTCCATGGACGGCAGCGACAATTGTTTTACCGCGGTCGCAACCTTCTGCGAAGACGTAATTTTACGGAAGGAGGCGTTGGAGAAGGCCCAGGAGGACGATATCCAGTCGGACCTAATTCGCTGCCGGCAAGCCGGGCGGTGGAAGCGCGCATACCAGTGCCACAAGCCGCCTTGTGTGTGGCCGCGGGTGGACGGAACGGGTTTTTCCCCTCCATCCGTTACAATGGCCAACCGCGAGGAGGCGACGTCTGCGTGTGCCATACGTCGCCTAAAAGAGAGAGTTTAACCGCAGATGGTGCCCGCGGTAGCGGGCAGACACTAGGAGGAATCTAGATGTCGTAATAGCAGCTGTTCCCGGATCCCTCCTATGTCAGGTGCAGAGTGGCACACAGTGGTTTTAGTCGGTCCGATTCCGACACACCACCCCACCGTAAACTCCGGTGGGGTGACGGGTCGAGGGGATTTGAACATGTTAAAAAATAAAGGCTTTGGTTACCTAGGTTGGGACCAAACCAATATATTTATAATAAGTTATGACATTTCACGCTAACAGCAGCCAAAATGTCGCAGTTAGTCGACTATTATTAGTAAAATATGAAATTATACTTATATGTATATGTATGATGGTATTCCTTTTAAATTCATTATAAATGCTTATCAAGGAACTTTAACAGTCCACTGCTGGACGTAAGCGTTTATGAAGGACGCTTTGGTCTTCTATATTCCGGTATGTTGGCCTGTGCAGTTGTTCATAATTACTCCTACTTACCCCTGGACCAAACTGAACAGCGTAAATGTACAATGCGGCTACTGCTTACACTAAGAAAATCTTTCGAGTTAGCATATAGATCGAGTAGTTTTTCGATGTAATTAATTTAAGTGCATAGCGTTTTTAAATTTGACGAATTTCTTTTGAAGCACTGTATTTCTGAACATGGAGACGTTTCAAAAAAAAATCTAGAAACTAAATAAATTAAGAACGAAATCAAGTATGATGTCCAACAACTTTTGGCAGAGTTGATTTATCAAAGAATGACACTCAATCTTTCTTGTGGAGCGCTCAATTCTCTATAAAAATATTTGATGAGCTTTGGAATACCATTTATCATTCATTAACTATAAAAATCAAAAGAATTTTTTTTTCTATATGTTATTCTTATGGGGAATCAAAAAGTGCGATGCGGGCAACCTTAATATTAATTTAAGGGCTCATATTTTAAAATGTTTATTTTTAGTGACCGAAAGTTTCAGTTTGTGTTTCGGTTTCGGCCAGTTTCAGCAAAAAAAATTCTAATTTCCGCTGGGTTTCGGCTTCGTCAAAAAAATAGCCGAAACCTTTGGCCTTGCTGAAATTCGAGTATTTGTAAATCATCGTGAGTCATTTAGTAAACTTTATGGTAACCATTTTCACCGGTGGATAATTTCGTGCTTACCCACCCGTGCCTCTGCACCAGTTCAGTTCACTGTCATCCATTGTTAAACGCATTAAGTTGAGGTTATGTTTTATATAGAAATGATTAATGTACAGACCGACAGTTCGATGAACTCAGACTGTATCCTTGACTCGAGTAAAATGAAATAGGCTTATTTTTGCGTCATCAAGTCTAAGAATATGTGTTTGTAATTTATTCATTCAGCCAGTCGGCTCTTGGCACTTAGCCATCGTGAATCGTTGTCATTTATGCTGTCCCATGTCTTAATATTAACATTGTCATTGTTCGTAAGATATTTATTTTTATTGACTAGCCTTTTGATCTAGTTTTCAGTGATCAGCAATCAGCTTAATCAAGGGTTATGGGTTCGATCTCATCCAGAACAAGTATTTGTGTGTTGAACAGGATCACTTGCTTTGTGTCTGTCTAGAAGTAATTTATCTCTAATGTGCAACTATTAAGAAATATATAAGTTAGTTTATCAGCAGAATGGTTACCATATTTTAATTTTGCCTAGTTTGATTTGCTAAGATCTGATTATTATAATTTTTAAGCCTACTCTAAAACATCAGATTGAATTAAAACATAGCACACTCAAATAAATAAATAAATAAATATTTTCGGACATTTGACACACAACGCCATCTAATTTTAAACTAAGCAGAGCTTGTGCTATGATAACTAGACTAAGTGATAGAATACTTACATACTTTTTTTTGTAAATACATACATATAATACGTAGAAAACACCCAAACTTCGAAACAAATATTTGTAGATCATACAAACATTCGGTCCGACTCGGGAATCGAACCCGAGACCTCAAGCTCAGCAGTCGCTTTCGCTACCACTACGCCATCGAGGCAGTCGAGTTTAAAAAAGACTAATGACAATACAATAATTTAATATATTTGACCGATTATGCTAATAAGGACCTACAGAATTATTTTCGTTTATGAATCATTATAAAAAAAAGTATACACATATTTGACTAAACAATGTTGCACTAGTAATAATAAAATATGATCATAATTTTTCTTTGGATTTATATCACGTGTGGCAAGAACTCCCACTACGATCCCGGGTCCTTTAAGCGGGGTGCGAAAAAGCATCTCATTAGGCCGCCCCAGCGTGGGTCACCATATTACAATGTCGTCATTCTCAGTGAGTATTACGACCACCGCTCTTGGATAAATAAAAAAAAAGAAAAAAAGAATAATAATGGCAATCGTCTGGCTACAATTAGCAAAGACGTTGACATGTCGTGACACTTTGTGGTTCGTTCTACAATACTATATTAAATATTTCTTTATCTTTGGACTGAGTCTAAGGCTAAATTACACTTTTTTACTTTAGCTTTCACTTTTTTTACAACAAGAATGAATTTATTTATGTTTAAAATTCATTATTATGTTTCGATGTATAACTTATATAATTTTAACCTAGTATATATTTAATTCTTAACTTAAAACAAAATTATCAAGAAATTTAATGTATATATTTTGTATAATTTACTTCATTGTCTGCAATTAATTAATTGTAAGACAAAAACGATTTAAAATGATGTCATATCTGAAGTATTTCAAGTTGAAACACAGAATAACACATTTACTCGGTTCAATTCCGACGCACTGACTTACTGAGACCCCGGTGAAGTGTCTGCACAAAGAGGTTTAAGTGATGATGTAGTTACAGAATTTATTTTACTATATCCTAAAGTTCTAGTAATCTTATCTTATAAATATGAAGATAACATACAAGATGCAAATTAGTAAAATAGTAATTTTATAATCAAACTTCTTTGATAGATATACAGTTAATTAGTAAGCCCCAAAGAAAAGAGACTAATCTCAGTCCCAGAAAGTAATTGTATACTACCGCAAAACACTTATTATGATTCCATAGACATATTAGTAAAATAATGGTAATGTATTTACTTGTTTTAACTACGTTCACAATGAGCTCTCGTGATGTAAAAACTGAACAGTGACGTTCAGTTTTACATCACATGAGCTCATTGTGAGTTCTAACTGTGAAAACATAAAGTTCTCTTCTAAAGTCTTTATAAACAACAATGACGCCAATACTTAAGCATCATACTTAAACAATTTTTTTATGAACGTTAGTAAAAATTATTAAATGTATATGTTACTGTACAGCTGAAATATCGGTTAATGTAATCAACGTGAGTTGGTAAATATAAGAAAATAAAAAGAAACAATTTTTTTTGGACTCATGGATTCATGGACCTATGTCCAGATAAAACTTCTGTTCTAAGGAGAGGTCTATACCTGTCCTTAGACAGGAGGTTTCTTTATTCTATAACACTCTGGTTAGACTTAGGATTTGTGGAGGTATGAGTATGGATTTTAAAGATGATGATGATAATCCTAGTCGTCACCATCCTCTCATTCGACATGACATTCAAGTCTGTCACATTTATTCATTTAAAATTACTCACCTAGACTTCCTGATTGATTTATCAAGGCAGAATCTAAACTACTACATACCTAAGGTTCTGTCTGATGCTATTTACTCTTATGTTGTAAACATCCAGAAAGAAAGATTTTTTAGAAATTTTACCTCTTTTTTTAATTCTGTGGAATTCCCTCGGACACCACCGGCTAATGGTTATATCAGACCCAAATCAACCAAAAACCTTCTGTCGTTACGGACACTAGTAGCCGGGGGACCAAGTATACTCTAGAAAGTAAATCCCTGGGACCTCAAACAATGTTCGACCTCCAGCGCCTGAATCGTCTGCTTTACCGGGCCGATTGCAGGCGTACTGGCAGAGTTCTTAACCTAGAAATTTTACCCCTTAGGATAAAATATAGGAAACCAAAGATTGTATAAAAGTTAGTCACTTTCAAAGAAATACTTAACAACTTGTGTGAAGTTGCGTTACAACATATTATCTCTTTCCTTATTATTTCATCTATCTCGAATAATTGTCGGCCACTTAAACTAGTGTTTAACTGATACGTAAAATAGTTTTTTCTTGGTAACTATGTAACCTAGTTTTTTTTTTTGTGCCAAGTCTTCAAAATATTGAAATTCGCTTTATTTAAATAATAACACGTTTTTGTGACCGTATAATTATTTTCAATAAAACGATGTAACATAATAAATATTTAGTAGTTTTGAATAAAGTACTTTTATGTTTTTAAGTTTCTCAGTTTAAATAAAGGAATAAAGACTTTCTTGACCTCAATATGGCTGCTATTTGTCAATGCAGTCATTGCAAAGTTTTTCTTTTGATTTCGAGCAGAGTTCTTTCCAAAAGGTTTACGAGAGATTTCCCAAGGGAATGTTGGAGAACTTTTAATTGATGAAATCCGTGGGAATTGCCACATGATAGAAAAATCTGCTAAGAGGTTTTTAAGTAACGAATTGTTCTCCACAAGCGACTCAAATCTGGGTAAAGCAAATATAAATAATAATGTATTGACACATCTCACACACCGCTGTCTGATCCCAAACTACATGGAGCTTGCATTATTATACGCAGACTGCTGATAAACATTCTTAAATATTTCTTAATGTGTATCTATTATGGATAAACTAAACCCAGATACCAAAAAAAAATATACTCATCACATAATAATGACCCTGGGTGGAAATCGAAACCGTGACCAATGGTTTAGCATTCAGGCTCACCAACACTCAGGCCAAATGGCCAGTCAATATTGAATATCATAAGAATAGACGAAATAGATTAAAATTGAACTTTGTTAAGGCGGTAACGAAGACAAGATCTGTTAATCCAGTAAGAGTGGGTAACCTCTATCATAAAAAAATATTTGAACATTTTATCTTTTTGTTTTGTATAATTATGAACGACACACAAAAATAAGAATTTCGTAGAACATCTAATAAAATAAACTATGGATTAAAATAACTTTTAAATATTTATTTTCTTATTATATATACGTTTATATATTTTACTTCAAGTACATAAATATTAATCGTTTTTGAGATTAAATATTTGTGACCTTTGGTAACGAAAGTGTATTGTGATATACGTGACGTACTTTGTGATGTTACTGAAATATTAATATAATTTTAAAATCTCTAGAGTCTACACTACCTTACATACTAACAAGCAAATGCAGGGTAAGGGGGGACAGCTTGCAATTGATAGTCTGATAGAATGGTATATAACTAGTTTCGCATACATAATTATTTCGTACTTTGTGTTTCTATCTTTGAAAATAACGAAAACAACTTCACATCAGGTGTGAAATTTTTAATAATCTGTTCTTAATGAGTGCTTATGATTTAAAATCATTAAGTTCTGAAATTTCAAGTTTAATGTTTAGGTTTTATGTTGATGCATTAATCTGTCATGATAATTACATATGTATTTGTAACTATAAAAGCACGAACGACAGTTAACCCTAAGATTCCTCCAAAAAACCTCGTTTCGGAGGAAAAAATATGTTACCAAATTACAGTTGGTAAGTAAAGTTCACATCATCATCATCTTAACAGCCTTTAACAGCCCACTGCTGGATATAGGCCTTTCCTCAGAATTGAGATTTTTTCTTACTATACCACACTGACCAGACGGGTTGGTTTAGGGTTTGTATAAATGGATCTGGATCTCGTAATAACAGCTATTCCCGGATCCCTCCTATGTCAGACGCAGAGTGGCACACCGTGTGGTTTTAGTCGGTCCGATTCCGACACACCACCCCACCGTAAACTCCGGTGGGGTGACGGCTCCTGGGGGTTTCCACACGTTAAAAAAAAGGGTTTGTATAAGTATTGGTATGGATTTTAATGGAACATTTTAGATTTAAGTGAACTAATTAGAACGGTTCACTACCTAAGGAGTGAAACTGTCTTGGAAATAATTATACGATCACAAAACGTCACATTGTTTAAATAAAGTGTACATGTACATTTTGAAGACTTGGCACTAAAAGAAAGTGGATTTCATAGTCACCAGCCAAAAATTTTTTCGATACCTTTTAAACACTATTCCACGTGGCAGAGAACTGTTCCAGAAAGATGAAATTATAAGGGAAGGGATAATGTGCTGTAATTAGCTATTGTCCGTAACTTCATGCAAGTTGCTGCACGTTTCTTTGAAAGTGACTTACTTACTTATTTTATATCCTTAGGGGTAAAATTTCTAGGTATAGAACTCTGATAGTCCACCAAGTCCGGTAATAAACCGAGTACCGCATACAACTCAAATGCAGGAGATCGGACATTGTTCGTGGTCTAAGGGATTTACTAGCTAGTGTACATTGTTCCCGGGGCTACTAGTGCCCGAGACGATGGAAGGTTTTTGATCGATGTGAGTCTTACGTCGTAACCACCAGCAGGTTGTATCCGTGTGTCTGTTGTACAGACATAAAAAAGAGATATAATGTCTAAAAAGTTTTTCTTTGTGGGTGTTTACAACATAATACGTATTAGATTCTGCCTTGATAAATCGATCATGTAGTCTAGGTGAGTAATTTTAAATGAATAAACGAAGTCTAGAGTGCATGGAGCAAGGATGATCATCAGCATTATCGTAAGTAGAGGACTATCGTTATTTAAAAATAAGTAGAGGTAGTTTTATAGTATATGTCCTGGACTTGTAATTGAGTCGTCACGGATTAGATGTTTCGAAAACCCCTACAACAATGTCGACATGAAACTACTTCTGATACAACCGTATTTATTTAAAACACATGCAAACAATTCCTAAAAAGAAGGAGAACCACATTAATGTTAGCTGTTCGGCATAAATTTGTAAAAAAAAATGGAGCTATTACAAAAAAAGAAACAGTAACTTTAAAAACCACACATTTCTAGACACATTAAATTTAATAGGAATTGTAAGCAATATCTTATCAAGGCAAGTGTAATCGCAACGATAAAACTAAAAATGAAACATAAAACTTACATTATACTGAACACTTCACTAAACTCAGAACAAAATATTTAACACTATTATAACCGTAGTAAAGTTTGTATTCAGGTACATATGTCCGGTTACAGCAAGATCTTTTTACCTTCTGCTGAAGAATATGTTCCAGCAGTTATTTATAAATTAATTGTAACCGCCTGTCCGTACACTGGCGAGCGACTGCACACGGAAACATGGTATTTTATTATTATTATTTGTATTATATATTTGTGATTGTTTTCCCTGATTCAATTTACAACGTTACTCGTTTTTACGTTTAATAGTAAGGATAAAAACTAGTATAATGTCATGTACGACTATATATCATTAATACAAAAGAAAAGTTCTTCGAAAAGAAAAAGCAATGGTCGTGCTCATAATACAATATATCGATTTCGAATCGCATCCATGACCTCTAGCGAAGTAGTTGGAGTCAGCAACAATTAGACCTATTCGCCTGGTTGGACCAGATAAGTGTTTATTGATAGAGGAGAAACGAAAATATACTTTCAGCAAATTTCTATACTTGTTTTTTATTTACAGCAAATGATTTTTGCTATATAAATTATATTTTATGATTTAATCACACCTTTTTACAAAAACTGTCCATGAATTCGTCTATTTACAGTTGATTTATTAGTCAAAAGGTTGAATTTTAAAATTTGCTAGAGATAAGGTTGCTCGCTCATTATTTCTTAATTTAATGTATCTACTCTAATAAAAGAAAAACAAAACAGTGATCCTTTTCTTGATAGTCTGGTAAAAAGATCGTGTGTAATATGCAACGTAGTGTTTCGGTTGATGGTCTATACTAAGTCGCCAGGAGGGAATTGAGTCTCGCCTGTCATCTCTGCGACTGCAGTGAGCACTCAGCTTAGCATACGCTGGCAGTTCGTGCCGCCTGGGCGGCGCAGCGTGGGGTCCTCACTGCAGTTTTTGGAGATGATCTCTCGCTATCGGCCGTCATACGTTCCATGGTCGGTAGCAACAGCTGTTTAACCGCGATTGTAACCTTCTGCGAAGATGTTATTTCGCGGAAGAAGGCAGCGGAGAAGGCCCGGGAGGACGATCTCTACTCGGACCTGATTCGCCGCCGGTTAATCGTGCGGCGAAGACGTGCTTACCAGCATCTCATACCGCCTTGAGTGTGGTCGCAGAGCGACGGGACGGGTTTTCCCCTCCATCTGCTACAGTGACCAATCCGCGTGTGCCGTACGTCGTCTAAACAGAGAGTTTACCCGCAGATGGTACCCACCCACCCTAGCGAGCAAGTGCTAGGAGAGATCTGGATGTCGTAATAACAGTTGTTCCCGGATCCCTCCTATCTCAGGCGTAGAGTGGCACACTGTGTGGTTTTAGTCGGTCCGATTCCGACACACCATTTCGCCGTATACCCCGGTGGGATGACGGCCTGAGGGGGTTTCTACACGCTAAAAAAAGGAAAAAAATGGGGGAAGCTTCGGTTTTCCCCGGTCCTTCAAGTCACATTCTTTACAAAAAAAAGTATAAACATATGTATATCAGTTGTCAGGTCCCTATAGTTCAAGCTCTATTTAGTTTAGGATTAGATGACGTGTGTCAGATGTCCGAAATATTTATTTATTTATTTTATTATATGTGTCCTCTTCAAACAAGGTCGTTAAGGCTGCCATTGGGTGATTTAGAATGGAAATACTACGTGCTAGTTCTTCTATTTTGTACGGTTCCTGTATCGTTGTACTGGAAATCAGTCACAGTAGATTTTGCCGTTTCATCTGGTGTTAAGTAATAATAATAAGAAAACTGGAACCGTACTTATCATACAATAATTTATTATGTCCTTCGTGGAAATTGAATTCATAACTGCCGGCGAAGTGGTCAGAGCCACTAACAACTGGACTAACAAACCAGACAATCTGTTTATTGATAGAGGACGATAGAAAATATGATTTAACCATCTTTCAATTTTTACTTTTTATTGATATCAAATGCTATTTATAATAGTATAAAGTATAAATAAAATTAGTTCTGTTTTTTACTTTTTAAGTACTAAACTAGCAGTATTAAAATCAATTGAAATTTCTCTAAAATATTTTTAAAATAAAAAAAAAAGATGTAGAAAAGCGAATACAACGTTGTAGATAACAGTAAATTGAGTACACTTAAAATGGGCAATTGGTATAAAAACAAGATAAAGTTAGAATAAAATGTATTTTACAAGAAAATACCTGTAAAGGGAAATATGACGTTTAAACTTGTAAAAACATTATTTTAACATGACGTTTAAACGTCATGTCAAAACAATGTTTCCTTTCAAGAGAAATTTCAACAAAACTGTTAACAAGAGCTAGATCCAGAGCACGTTTAATACCTTCGGACTCGTCGCTGCGCTTCGCCATCTAATATTTCTGTTCTCTCCTCGGAATATTTTAGTAAACAGACAACTCAACAACACTTATTGACTCGACCTGATAATAAAACCCGAGCCCTCTTGATGGACAGTTGCATACGCTAACTGCTAGACCAATGAGGTAGTTTAGTCAGTCTATAGCAGTTATATAACTCATTGCTATTGATAAAGAAGATATGCACAGTGCAGTACCGAATCAGAAATCACCTGGTCCAGACAGATTGCACAACTTTTGGCTTAAGTAGATTGCGAAACTTACATGAGTGTTTGATATCTTAATTCCAGGCAGCATTGGATACGGGTTTATTACCGCAATTTTTGATCACTGGCATAACTCACTCACTCAATGAATTAAGTAGGACCAGGGATCTCAAAAATTTTAGACCTATTACTTGTTTAAAAAATTGTAAAAAGCAATAATGCGATACCTTTCATTTCTCAGAATGGATGTGGGATCCATCGCATTAAAGAGCTCCTTATCCTAGACATGATCAATTGTAAACACGTGTGTCATAATCGTAAGAGACTGGTGACATCTTCGATAGATTATAAGAAGGCTGCCCGGTCTAATGTATATAGTTTCTGAAGATGCAAGAGTTGTATAAAGTTCATGCGATTCTGCGTATTTTCTTAAAGTCATCTAGGAATCAATGGAGAACAACACAGGATGTCCGCAAACTGTGATAGGCGATATATAAATAAAGATCGAGCGAGATCTATTTCAAGGTGACAGTCAGAGTCCCTTGTAGTTTTGTCTGATTTTGAACTCTCTCAGCACTCTTTTAGAGGGTTAGGGGTTAAGCTTTGGGTTGGAGAAATATTGTCAAGTTGCACCTTACCTTGTGTATATGGATGATTTTAAACTACGAGCTCCCATTAAATTAAAATTGACAGCGTTACTAAAGGTCACTGAAAACCTTAGTAATTCTCCCAAGATGGAATTTGGTGTAGACAAGTGTGCAGTCATGTATGATAAGAAGGGTGTTTTTGTAGAATTTGAAGGAATAGAACTCTCAGATTCAAAGCAACTCCGATTTCTTTCTGACACCAAAACTACAAGTATCTAGGTTTTCGTTTAAGCACACGTTAGAAGGCTGGATCAATAGTTTTGTGCAGGAGGCACTACTCCTTGAAGCCGTCCGTTTACTGAGGCGATTCCTGTCTTTGAAGCCCTAACCACTAGTGTTTTGATCCCAGTCGACTCGAAGTTTTTTGGTTATTACTTTTTATATTTTTTAATTTGTATTTTTACACAGGACCGTCTGGTCCCAAACTAAGCAAAGCCTTTATGCTTGCAAACATTCTTACATATTTCTAAATACATACTACATATTAAAGACAAATTAACTGTTCCAATCGCGTTCTTCTACAGGATGTAGCCATTTAAATCAGAAGAAAAAACGTTATTAAAATAATAACACTAGAGTGACAATCGTTATTGAACGCCTGCTATGAAAAAATGAACATCGTTTGTGAACCAAAATTGTTACAACTTTAATACGTCACAGTGGATAGTTATCGTTCTGTCTGTATATTCATTAGAAAAAATGTTTGCTGATCATCATAAGACGAAAATTTTGTTGGCGGTCTAATGGTATCTGAAGTGGCTGTCTGTGTGAATAGTGCAGAGGTTTAAACTGTCACCTCACCTTCTCACAGGGTTGAGTGTTTTGTGTGCGATATCCGCATGGGACGATGTTTGATCCACATATTTATTTCTGTCTGGGTTTTCTTTGTATATATTTATATATGCGTGTAAAGTTGCTTGCAATACAGAATATACATATACTTAGTATCATAATATTCTTTGAGCTCAGTTTATGAAGTTGATAATACATCTGCCGATTATGCTATAATATTGCTTTCTCGAAGAAAACGAGTGAAATAATTTATTCTTGAATGAAATAACTAAAATGCATGTTTTTCATCCAGGTTTCTAGAGAACCGAAATGACTGTGTGAGTACACAATTGGCAATGTTACTGTGCCTGAATTATGAAACATAATTCCGAGAGAACTAAATTTGCAAGTTGCATGGTTGCCTGTAAGAGATTGCCAACGGGCGATAAGGCCGCTATTTGTACTTATTTAGCTTTAAGTTATCTTTATATTTAATCTGGTGTACAATAAAGAGATGTATTATTAACTGAGACTACAATTAAATTTAAAAATAAAGAAGTTATGTTAAAGCCAGTTAGGGATTCGGAAGCAGGAGCGGCTGATCTAAGGATTCGCTTCAAGAGCATATGCCAAACCGCCTCAGGGAGGGGTTGACGCTAGCTTGGCATCCGGACGCTTTCCCGGGCTTTTCCTTTTCCGGCAGTCGATGCCGTGTTGCGTCCGAGGGCCATGACTGAAGATGTGTTGAGATGTGGTGACGTGTTGCTGGACGTCGCCAACAACACAACAACACATTCAATAGTTTACCATTTGGTTGCATCAAGAAAGCATTTCTCTACCACAGGGTACCTGTGTAATTAAGGTGGCTAGTGACACACTATCTAGAGGAGCGTACCGTCATGTACGAGGACCGAGACTGTATTTGAGGACGTCTTTTCACCAATGATACATTGGTCATATTACGGTGGCTGAACTTTCAGGAGGCAGCGTGTCTGACCATCAGAGTAGTCTCTGTGATGGTTGGGCGATCGATGAGTTCCATGAGCACCGTCAGTTCAGTCCACTTGCCGGTTTAGGTCAAGATTTAGTTTTCGATTCTGACTCTCGATGGGATGTGGTTCTTCAACGAACTCTTCTGATAGCTTACTCCAAAGCTGGTCGGCGTTTCTTCTACTTTTGTCAAATTTGGGTGGAACCAGCGTTGCGACAACACACTTATATAGGTAGTTGATCTGTCAATAGCACTGTATGGTGTACCGGCATGGGTGGTGATTCTGAGTGCCCGAAATAGGACGCACCTCTGGTCATAGAATATTGGCAGTTAGATCCATACGCGGTTACCGCACTGTATTGACTGAGGTGGCGTGCGCCTTGGTCAGATACTGTTTCGGTTTCACACGGACTCCCCCGTAGGATTTAAAAATAAAGGTGCTCGCCAAGGTTCCGGGCGGGTAGGGACATTCGATCCCCGCCTAACTCCTTAGGCATGAGGTGTAAACCACTCATGTACTCCTGAGGTACATGAGCGGTGTATGGTCAATCGTCGTGCCACGAAGACTCGTTGGTCGTCATAGCTGCAGGTTCCATTACTGGCATTGCCACCGTGGAGGTCTTTAGCTAGTCACCGACGAGTGTGCAAGGTGGCAGCATGGAATCCTTTCCTACGAGCTAACGCATCTCCTTTCTGGGCACAGCTGCTTTGAGAAGTACCTGCACTCAGTGGCTAGGAGGAAATTGAGTCCAACCTGTCACCATCGTGACTGCAGTCATTACTCGACTCAGCATGTGCTAGCGATCTATTCTGCCTGGGTGACTGGGAGGAGATCTCTCGCTCCCGTCCCACAACCGCTCTATGACCAGTGGTGACAATTGTCTTGCCATGGTCGTAAACTTCTACGAAGACGTCATTTCATAGTAGGAAGCGGTGGAAAAGGCCCGGGAGAATGACCTACAGTCGGACAAAATGGGTGGATGGGACAGGCTTTCTCCTCCATCTCCATGTGTGCTGTTCGTGACCCAAATAGAGAGTTTACCCGAAGACGATGCCCTGTCATTGCACATGTCATAACAACGGCTGTTCCCGGATCCCTCTTATCTCAGGCACGAGGTGGCACACCATGTGGCTTTAGTCGGTCTGATTCAGACCCGCCACCCGTCACAATCCGAGGTGGGGTGTTGGCTTGAGGGGTTTGCACTCGTTAAAAAATAAAATACAAAGGCCTTGTTGTCAGCTTTCCAAATTCGCAAATTCCATTTATCAACCCAGTATGTTATTTAGGTTTTAAATAAAAATACTTTATAGCAGTTACCTTATTTCGCTTCCACGCAAATAAAGTTATATTAAACTTCACCATTTTTGTTGTGGTCAATGTATACGGAAAACCGAAAAAACAAGTAAAAGATTGTGACACAACCAAGATTTCTTCTGCTTTTAAGATTGTCAATATTGCGGATTGAATTACAATTTTCTTTGAAAAACTTTGTTTAACAGTCCAAAATTTAGTGGGATTTCTCTGAATTTACATCTTTGACGTCATAAATTGTGTAAATGCGTCATACTATGGCTTACTTTTACTGAGAAGTCTGAGATTAGTTACATGCGAATGATATAGGTCCCGTATTTTACTATAACTTTATGACGACCTCAGTGAATACTAAGAATTTTAAGTTTTTTCCTCAGTTATAAATAAAATTTTTGTCTTATACTTTAACTGAGTAACAATTACAACTTTTAAAATTAATCCCTCCGATACGTCATAACGTCGATAATGGTGTTGTCAGTTTAATATTAAGGTATCCTAAATCCGAAAATAGATGTGACTTATGCGTTCAACGACTTTATTATTAAAAATATAAATATTTATTTCAAAAATAGCTGGAGGAAAGGGTGCAGAGTTTCATTGATCATTTATTTTGAGTTAAATATAATAAAAATAACTATTAACATACTATATTTGCAATGTGCATGCTGAATTACCAGAAATGCATGCAAAAGAATGCGTACATTCCTCATGTCCCTGAAGAGTATAAAAAGAGTTATTATATACATCTAGCTCGTTGGTCTTGTGGCTAGCATATGTGATTGAAATGTCGGGTTCGATTCCTGGGTTGGGCCAAAAAGTGTTATTGGGTTTTCTTACATGGACTTTCTAACAACAACTCGGAGTATCAAAGTAGATGGTATTTCATGCTGTGCTTCCTATACAAACCTACATGATACCAATTTACGGTACAATTTTTATTGAGAAGAAAAATAACTTATCAAGTTAAGACTATTCATTTAAAACAAAGACAATCACATACATCCAAAATTATAGTATCCCACTCATAATATTCTAACCTGTGATATAATACTTGTGCCAGTGCTTTTTCCAATCGTCAAAATACTTCCGGAATGTACTTAGGGTATTACCTGGAGCTCCTGCAGCGAAGCAGCCTTAATCTCCTAAATTGTTGCATATCTTTGTTCTTAAATGAACCTTTTCAATCGGAAAATACAGTAGCTGAAGCATGATGGTAGCATTATTTTTGGCCAAAAAACTACTCTCGTGATGACATGTGCGCAAGTGCATTATCATGGTGCTACATAAATGCATATATTTTCTTGCCACACTTCCGGCATTTTTGTTCTTATTGATCCACTTAAACACCGTATAACCTCAAGGTAATATTCCTTGTTTACTGTACGACCTTGTGATAATAATACTTGATTCACAACGCCCTGGTAATCAACGAAAAATTTGAACCAAATCTTCACAATCGAACGAGCTTGGCACGCCTTTTTCGATTTTGGCCCTTCTGATCCCTTGCTTTTGGATGATTGAGCTTGATTGATTCGTAAGATTTTTAAACCTGAGTAGATTAAGGTCATCACTGACGTCATTCTTCAACATATTTTAATAACATTTTTTAACCAAAAATTAATACAAACTCACTATTCCACTATTTTCAACTGCAAAAAATCCCAGAAGAATTACTTTTGCTAGAAAGTCAAAACTGTCAACCATCCTGATGAATTTACGTATGTAAATAAAAATACTCTTGAAATTAGGACGCACAAAACGCGTGTTTAAAATATATTTGATTAAATGTCGTACAATAAATTAAATGTGCGTCACGTACAAGCGTAATAGCAATGATAGGAAAGCAAGTGCGAGAGCCAGTGCCATCAATTCCATGCAAATTTGTCTTCTAAATAATATGCTACTGTGCAATAAGCTTTTTTACAGTAATAGAATGGCCTCATTTTTTATAAACTTTGAAATATTTCACTGTCTTAAGCTACTATTACATCGGTAGATTATTGAAATACATTTTTCGATATATAATTACTTTACTTAACAGAAATTACTGTAGCAGAACCGTGCGTCTTTCAAACTCGTCTTTATAAAATTATGCTTTATCTCTTGATTGCTTTTTGTACTTTATTTTATTACTATTTCGTTTTTTCGTATTTTTTATATGTACTTTTTTTATAAATTTACTTAGATTTCATTTTAATTGTGTTATGATTTTACAGTATAGGTTTCCCAAGTTTTATCTGATGGCGTTAATGTCGGAGGCCAGTTGAAAACCAGTACTTTGCTTCAGAACAGTATGATCTAAGCTGGTTGCCTTTGCACCACAAATACTGTCTTTGGAATGTACCTAGTATGTGTGATGTGTGTGAAGTAAAAATTGATACTTTTTATTAATCTAATTTACGTTAACCTCACCTGGTCGAGTGTTTTACACTAGTGATTGTTTTTGTCTTATTTGATGAGCTGTCCTAATCATTGGGTCTTAAATGTAGGGTCTCTTAGATGATGGAGTTTCTCAACTGAGTGTAAGGTACCAGTTTTTATAGAAAAAACTTAACGAACATATGAAATTATCAAATAAACAATTAAAGTGCATAAAGGCTATTCTTTTTAGTTTCAAGGAAATTTAGACTTTATTCCTGATATGATAGGATTAAAATCTGTGTAGGGCATGGTATGGCCGCCTGCTGATCTCGATTTTACCAGGATTCTTGGAGTCCCTCGGGTTTCGGTGATATAATAGAACCTCTAATAATGAATCATCGTGTGTATAATTAACTTCACTTTTAGGCTCCACGACAAAAATGAAATCACAGAGTAGTGGTTTTAGCCATTACTCTCTTTAGCCATTATCAGACTCTGGGCGGATAAATTTTTGCAAGGTTCCAGGCGTGTAGATATTTGCGAGGCCTCGGGCAAGTAGATCTGTCTGAGATCCCAGGTAGGTGGATAACTGTAAGACCCCAAGTGCGTAGTTCATTGAAAGAACCCGAGCCATTCATTTCTCGAAATCATCATATTACCTCGTACTTTTGAACAAATGATAAAATGTTCTTTCTTGAATTTATTTAGTAAAACAATTATACAAAAATCAAAAACTTTGATTTATTTTAAGAACATTCTTTTTCAAATTTTTATTGTAAAATATTTATACGATGTTAGGTTCATTTAAGTTCGTTTAATTCAGTTTTAAGTAAATTTATTTTTAAATTTACTATTAAAAGGTTCATTTTATTTCAATCTCTATAATCAAAATTACTATTCGCACTCATTTATTTACTATAACCATTGCTGATTGGATTCATAGGAATATGACTCTTTTCCTTGCTAGTTTTATATCCACTGCTTTTTTAATGTCTCTTCGAATAATTTGTAACATAAAATTTTCCAAATAGGTACAGGAACAAAAAGCAATTTAATAAAAAGACCAGCAACAGTATGTATGAAGGGCGACACTCAGAAATAATAGTGGCCGTCATAAAAATAATCATTACTACTATAAACTGCACCTGAAAATTAAAAGGGAATGTGATGTTATAACCTTTCTCTTTCTCAAATAATATCTTATATAAAAAATGTTAAAACAGGCACCTGGTAAACTTAATCACTCGGTGAAAACTAACGAACGTATTGATCACCGATATTCTTAGGTTGTGGTAACTAGCGGTCTTTAGTACTGAAGCAACTTTACTTCCGTGTGGTGACAGATTAAGAATACAGTGAGTGGGTGGTAAGAGACGACTAAGGGAGTGGGACTGTGAGGAGAAGGAAAACTTATTACAAACCCCTTTTTTATTTTTTTTTAATTTGTGGAAACCCCCTTGGACCGACGGCGAGGTGGTGTGTTGGAATTGAACCGACTAAAACCACAGGGTATGCCACTCTGCGCCTGACATAGGAAGGATCCGAGAACATCTGCTATTACGACATCTAGATCCAAACTTATTACAAACCCTTTTTATTTTTTTTTAACGTGTGGAAACCCCACCGGGGTTTACAGCTGGGTGGTGATTCGGAATCGGACCGACTAAAACCACACGGTGTGCCACTTTGCGCCTGAGATAGGAGGGATCCAGGAACAGCTGTTATTACGACATCCAGATCCCTCCTAGCGCCTGCCCGCTAGCGCGGGCACCATCTTCGCATAAACTCTCCATTTAGGCGTTCCGTTTATATCGTCCTCGCGGGCCTTCTCCGCCGCCTCCTTCCGCGAAATTACGTCTTCGCAGAAGGTTGCGACCGCGGTAAAACAGCTGTCGCTACTGGAAATGGAACGTATGACGGCCGGCAGCGAGAGATCTCCTTCAATAACTGCAGTGAGGACCCCACGCTACGCCGCCCAGGCGGAACAAACCGCTAGCGTGTGCTGAGCCGAGTCCTCACTGCAGTCGCAGTGGTGACAGGCGGGACTCAATTCCCTCCTGGCGACCTAGTGCAGATACTTCCCGAAGCAACCGTGCCCGGAAAGGATCTATGTCAGTCAGAAGGAAAGGGTCCCGTGCTGCCGTCCTGCCCACTCGGCGATGACCGACTAGAGAGCCTCCACGAGGGCAAAGCCAGCACGTGGACCCTCCAGCCGGGACGACCAACGAGCAATCGTGGCTCGACGAGCGGCCTCTCGCCACTCACGTATCTCTTCGGGCGGGGGCCGTACGCCGCTACCCGCCCGGAAGTCAGCCGTTCGCCGATAAACTTCGGCGAGTACTTCCGCCTCCAAATCCCATGGGGGAGTTCCGGCCAAGGCGCACGCCGCCTACGTCGATACGGTGCGGTAACCGCGTATGGCTCTAACCGCCAATATCCTGTGAGGGCGCCAGAGGCGAGCCCTATTCTGCACACCGGTGCACCATACAGCGCCATTGACCGGACAACCACCGTGTAAAGCCGTCTCGTCACGACGCTGGCTCTACCCAGATTGGGCAAAAGTCGCACAAGGGCAGAAGCAGCGCCGACCAGCTTTGGAGAAAGCTGTCGGAAGTGCTCGTCGAAGAGCCACCTGCCGTCGAGGATCAGGCCCAGATACTTCATCTGGGCCTGAACCGGTACGAGGACCGAATTGACCACGATGGAAACGCCGGAGGGTGGACCACGACGGGGCCCATGGAACAAAAGGGCCTCCGTCTTGTCCAGGGCCACCGGCAAACCCAGCGCCTCAATTCGCTCGACCACCAGAGAGACACCCGTGGCGGCCAGGCGCACCGCCTCTTGAAAGTTCCTCCCCCGGGCCGTGACCAATGTGTCATCGGCGTAACAAATTACGCCCAGGCCGGGGGGAAGACGACCTCGAAGGGCCCAGTCGTATCCCATATTCCACAGGAGTGGTCCGAGGACAGACCCCTGTGGAACACCGCACGACATGGACCGCCGCCTCAGAATACCATCTCGGTCCTCGTACATGACAGTACGCTCCTCAAGATAGTCTGCCACAAGCCGCCTCAGGTACTCTGGCACCCCGTGGTAGTGGAGTGCTTCCCTGATGCAGCTAAATCGGCTTTTTTTTGCGGGTAGGTGCTAAAACAGTTAACACACACAGAAAAGAGCTCTTAAATAATTTAATTAATATAATGAACATTTCTTTAATTATACTGTTACAAAAGTTCAGTTAAGTTTAGAGTGATTGTACTTGCAGTTATCACAGTGATTACATGAACTAAAACAAGTATTTTAATCACCTGCCAGCATAACAAAGTGTTAAGTGTCAAGTGTACAAAGTTACAACTCACAAGAACAATTAAACTATCCATTGCAACTATGTCTCAATTGTCTGATATAAAAGAGGCCCAGAACAATTTGGAGGACAGCTTTTCCAGGAGGATGGCACAGCTGGAGGCACAGCTGCATTCTGGCGGAAACAGCAAGGAGACGGTTGCTCGGGTGTCGGAAGAGTTTAAAACTTTTCGGGAACTGATATTTTCCATGATGGGACTTCTTCGAAACCAGATTAATAAGTGCATTAAGATGGTCGATGCTATGGAGACTCGGCATCGCCACAAGTCACTTTTGTTTCTTGGAGTGCCCAAAGCCATCAAGGAGGACTGCTGTGCAACCGTGCTCGAGGTTACGAAAAGGATGGGTCTTCAGGACATCTCACGGCTCAACATAAGGCACTGCTATCGCATTGGAACACCCTCCAAGGAACATCGTCGGCCACTACTGGTGAGGTTTACTACCGTTGAGGCTAGACATGCAGTCTGGAAGTCCAAAACAGCGTTAAAGGGTTCTGGCTTCTCGGTGAGAGAATTTCTTACTAAAATACGCCAAAGTGTTTTCATTACGGCTCGACAACATTTCGGCATGTCGTCTTGCTGGACACAGGATGGCACTATTGTTGTTAAGGCAGGCGATAATAGCAGATATAAAATAACATCCACTGATGAGCTAAAGCCTCTACTAGTCAAGTTTCCAAAGACATTATCAACAAGCAGAGGTGACTCCAATAATTCGAGTTTGAGCATCAACAGTAAGAGTTCACGAAAACGCTAGTTCTTCTGGAATCCTTTAGTCTTTTGCGTGTACAATATATCCTTTTTGTTATTGTTGTGTTTGTATATTCTCATAATGGCTGCTAGCTCAATTTTTGCTCTGCACCTTCAAGTTTTAGTAAATAATTTTTACATACACATGAAAAATGTTTATGTTTGTGACATATATTGTAACTGTCAAATTGACGCCTCACTGTTCTTGTTTGTTATGGCGAAGCCATAGTGTTATAATAGTTTAGGTCTGTACGCGGCTACGTGCTACATTAATTGTTTACTCAGCTGACCTACTCTTGATATTGTAAATTATTAAATAAGGAAGCATAAATAATATATTGTCAAATTAGCAATTTAAGTAAACAAGCAAACAACCTAGTTACCCCCACCTAAACCTGTCCATATTACATACAAATATTATTGTATATAAACCTTAGTTTATGTTAAGAAAATGAGTCATTATTAAATATTACAATCAACGTGTCGTCTTATTGGTTCCCTGGGCAAACACGCAACATTTGTCATTGGTAGCGGTGCGTTCCGTTTTTCGCAATGTTTAGATGTCACTAATTTAGTCTTTTGTATTCAATTTTCTTTTGTTTTAGTTTTATTTCCTAATTTACTTGCTTATACATTGATTGTACCTTTAAATTTTGTTTACTATTTATCATAATTTGTTACAACTGTTACTACTGACATCTATCAAGATTACGTTTTATTTTCTTCGTTGGAGTGCGTTCAATAGATATTAATTCAACCACAACGATGAAAGTGTGTCCGAGTTCAGTTTTTTCTTATTCCTTTTGTTTTTATTAATTCATATTCATTTTTTTTTGTGTGTTTTTGTTTTTACTCTTTTCTCTGTCTTATTCTATTACGTTAATTATTCATTGAATTGTTTTAATCTTACAAAGTTATTCTTGGAAATACAACATTAATTTTGTTTGTGTACCTGCTGGCGGGTGGTATAGATATACTATCTGGTAATTCTTTTTCTTTTTTTTAATTACACAGTAATTTTATATTAAAATAGTATTTTTATAGGTTTTCTTTATAATTTTTTTTTGTAGATATAAATTTGGATATTAGTACTTATGAGTGATAATGGATCTGATGTATTCTTTTCTGCTGAGGATTCTTCAGACGACGTTAGTTTCAGTTCCATGACTGAGACGCTGGGTGAGCAATTGCGGCACATATTTCACACTCAATCTCGTCCTTATTTTAATGTTTGTCACATAAACGCACAAAGTGTCCCCAGTCATTACGATGATTTAGCTGAGACCTTCTCTGATGATAATATTCATGCCATCCTGATTTCGGAGACCTGGCTCAAACCCCACTTACCCTCTACCTCATACGCTCTCCCTGGATTTGTCCTTATCCGAAATGATCGTTTGGATAAAAGAGGTGGCGGTGTTGCCATTTACCTTCGCAGCTTCTTACCCTATAAAATAGTCGCCTCTTCTACTTCTCATCTCACCACCACTGCGGAATATATTTTCCTACAGGTTTGTGTCAAGGGAGCTAATGTCATTCTAGGTGTAGTTTATTGCCCTCCAACTGTTAACTACTTCTCCAGTCTGGAAACAGTTCTGGAATCTTTAGGGTCGGAATATTCTCATCACATCATCATGGGAGATTTTAACACTGATATCCTAGCCTCAAACTCAAGTCGCACACGCAGCCTCCTTCACATCACACAAGCAACCAGCCTCCACGTCCTGCCCCTTCAAGCCACTCATCACAACATAGACTATCAGGACACCTGGCTTGATCTAATCCTCACCTCTTCCCCACACCTTGTCTCTTCCCACGGTCAACTGCCAGCCCCTGATTTTTCCTATCACGACTTGATTTTCTTCTTCTTCATCATCTTTCATCTTCTTGATCTCCTATATCCTGAAACCATCCAAATCACCACCTAAAGTCGTGCAGACTCGCAGTTTCCGACGCATGGATGTTGAAAAATTACATGCAGATGCTGTGAGGATAGATTGGACGAACATGGCAGCTGCTACTGACGTAGACAACAAAGTGTCTATTTTTAATGACACCATCGTCAAACTATACGACCTCCATGCTCCAATTAAGTCTGTAAAGGTAAAACGGGCAGCGGCGCCTTGGATGACGGAGGAGGCCCGAACAGCTATGAGGCGACGGGATCAGTCATTTCGTCGGTTCAAACAAAATCGTTGCGAAGACAAATGGAACCAATATAAGGCTGCTAGGAATCGGTGCAACCAGGTGATACGCAACGCTAAACGCCGACATATTCTTCAAAACATAGAGTCTTCTTCTTCTTCCAGTATCTGGAAATTTCTTAATACCTTAGGTATTGGTAAAAAACAACAGCACACTTTCAGTAATACAATTAGTTTGAATGATTTAAATCTTCATTTCTCATCTGCAACTATGATGGATCTTCAAACTAAGTGTCAAACACTGAACTACATATCTGGTCTTACCAGTCCTACCACTGACTCATTCGAATTTTCTCCGGTGCCTCCTGAGGATATCAAAAAAATTATCCTATCTATCCATTCTAATGCTGTAGGATGCGATGGCATAAGTCGTCGCATGATTGTTACCATCCTGGACTGTATCCTCTTAGCAATCACTCACATCATCAATTTCTCTCTCGACTCCGGCACCTTTCCCTCTCTATGGCGAAAGGCTTACATCATTCCTCTTCCAAAAAACAATAATCCTTCTCTCCCTGAACACTTCCGTCCTATTTCTATTCTTCCCTTTCTGTCCAAAGTACTCGAGGCCTGTGTTCATAAGCAACTTTCCCAATTTGTTCACAGAAACCACCTATTAAGCCCTCTACAATCTGGCTTTAGCGTTGGTCACAGCACAGTTACTGCTCTCCTTAAAGTGACTGGTGATATAAGGAAGGGCATGGAGGACACCAAAGTCACAGTACTTGTACTAGTTGACTTTTCCAATGCCTTTAACACCGTCAGTCATGAAATCCTTTTATCTATCCTCAAATATCTCATGGTTACCTCTGGGGCACTGGAATGGTTCTCCACTTATCTTCAGGGGCGACAACAGAGTGTTCACGTTGCTGACTCGACATCGAGCTGGTGCGATCTCCTCGCTGGCGTCCCTCAAGGCGGCATTCTATCTCCTCTCTTATTCTCAATTTTTATTAATCTCATTACTCAACAACTTCAGAGTGCGTATCACCTATACGCCGACGATCTGCAAGTGTATACACAGTCAAGGGTGGAAGATATAACACAAGCTGTTAACATGGTCAACAGAGACTTGGAGATCATAAACTCGTGGTCGACGAATTTCGGATTGACGGTTAACCCAACCAAGTGTCAGGCGATCATAGTGGGCAGCAAACGCATTATGAGCAGACTCGATACTGCCTCAATCTCACCAATCATCTTTAACGGATCAGTCGTACCGTTCAGCCCCGTGGTCAAAGATCTGGGCTTACTCATCGACTCTACCCTTGATTGGCGAGCTCAAGTTACTCATGTCAGCCAGAAAGTAACGAGAAATCTGCGAACATTATATCGTCTGAAGAACTTTCTGCCTTATAATACCAAAATTACTCTCATGCAGTCCTTAATCATCCCAATAATCGACTATGGTGATGTGTGTTATTACGACCTGAATGCAGACCTTCTTAACAAACTAGACCGACTTCTCAATAGCTGCATTCGATACATTTTTAATCTTCGAAAGTATGATCATGTGTCTGCTTTACGTTCCCAATTAAAATGGTTACCTATTCGCCAGCGCCGCAATCAGCGAGCACTAACTGCCCTATTCTCATTTCTCAACTCACCGTTTTCACCTACATATTTGACTCCGTACCTCCGTTATCTATCCTCTAATCACGACAGAAACCTTCGCTCAGAAAATAATCTGCTTCTCTTATGTCCCTCTCACAACTCTGATTTCGTGAACTCTTCGTTCTTTGTTCAGGCAGTACTACTCTGGAATGCGCTCCCGCTCGAAGTCAGGATGTCCACAAACCGTTTTACATTCAAAAAGAATGTACATAATCTCCTTCTTAACGAGATTGAAGAATCGTCTTATCGATAGTTGGCTCAGCTTACAGTCAAGTTGTCATAGTGTACGAATATAATCTAAATGTGTGTATGTGTATATTTATGTATGTATGTGTATATTTATATGTGTATTTATAACGTATGTATTGTATGTGTTCATGTATGTATGTCAACTCATGTATTATATATCTTAATTGTCAATATAACCGCTGTGCACCTCCCTTACAATATTTCTATACCACCTTAAGGTTGACTAGAAGAGAATGCCTTGGGCATTAAGTCCGCCGCTGTACAAAGTGCATAAAGTGTAAATAAATAAATAAATAAATTGCAGACTATTAAATGCGTTGGCGATGTCCAACGACACCGCCAGCAGCACGCCGCCACAGCTCACCGCCTCTTCGGTCACGGCCCTCAGGCGCAACACAGCATCGACTGTCGAACGCCCGGCTCGAAACCCGTATTGGGCGTCCGACAGATCGGGGCCCACCTCGCAGAGGTGCCGGACGATGTGGGCAGAGATTATCCTCTCAAACAATTTACCCGCCTTTTTTTTTTTTTTTTTTTTTTTTTTTTTAACGTGTGGAAACCCCCTCGGGCCGTCACCCCACCGGGGTTTACGGCGGGGTGGTGTGTCGGAATCGGACCGACTAAAACCACACGGTGTGCCACTCTGCGCCTGAGATAGGAGGGATCCGGGAACCGCTGCTATTACGACATCCAGATCCCTCCTAGCGCCTGCCCGCTACCTCGGGCACCATCTGCGGATAAACTCTCTATTTTAGGCGACGTACGGCACACACGCACGTCGCCCCCTCGCGGCTGACCATTGTAGCGGATGGAGGGGAAAACCCGTCCCGTCCACCCGCGGCCACGGTAACGGCAACGGTCCGAGTGGATACTGTCCTCCCGGGCCTTCTCCGCCGCCTCCTTCCGCGAAATTACGTCTTCGCAGAAGGTTGCGACCGCGGTAAAACAACTGTCGCTACCGACCATGGAGCGTATTACGGCCGGTAGCGAGAGATCGCCTCCAATAACTGCAGTGAGGACCCCACGCTGCGCCGCCCAGGCGGAACAAACCGCCAATGTGTGCTGAGCCGAGTCCTCACTGCAGTCGCAGTGGTGACAGGCGGGACTCAATTCCCTCCTGGCGACCGAGTGCAGATACTTCCCGAAGCAACCATGCCCGGAAAGAATCTGCGTCAGTCGGAAGGAAAGGGTCCCGTGCTGCCGCCCTGTCCACTCGGCGATGACCGGCTGGAGAGCCTCCACGGCGGCAAAGCCAGCACGTGGAGCCTCCAGCCGGGACGACCAACGAGCCATCGTGGCTCGACGAGCGGCCTCTCGCCACTCGCGTATCTCTTCGGGCGGGGGCCGAATGCCGCTACCCACCCGAAAGTCTGCCGTTCGCCGATAAACTTCGGCGAGCACTTCCGCCTCCAAATCCCACGGGGGAGTTCCGGCTAACGCGCACGCCGCCTCCGTCGATACGGTGCGGTAACCGCGTATGGCTCTAACCGCCAATATCCTCTGAGGGCGCCAGAGGCGTGCCCTATTCTGGGCGGTCAGAGCCGCCGCCCACACCGGTGCACCATACAGTGCCATTGACCGAACAACCCCCGTGTATAGCTGTCTCGTCGCAACGCTGGCTCCACCCAAATTGGGCAAAAGTCGCCCAAGAGCAGAAGCAGCGCCGACCAGCTTTGGAGTAAGCTATCGGAAGTGCTCGTCGAAGAGCCACCTGCCGTCGAGGATCAAGCCCAGATACTTCATCTGGGCCTTAATCGGTACGAGGACCGAATTGACTACGATAGAGGCACCAGGGGGTGGACCACGACGGGGCCCATGAAACAAAAGGGCTTCCGTCTTATCTAGGGCCACCCGTAAACCCAGCGCCTCAATGCGCCCGACCACCAAAGAGACTCCCACGGTGGCCAGGCGCGCCGCCTCTTGAAAGTTCGCCCCCCGGGCCGTGACCAATGTGTCATCGGCGTAACAAATTACGCCCAGCCCGGGGGGAAGACGACCTCGAAGGGCCCAGTCGTATCCCATATTCCACAGGAGTGGTCCGAGGACGGACCCCTGTGGAACACCGCACGACATGGGCCGCCGCCTCAGAATACCATCTCGGTCCTCGTACACGACGGTACGCTCCTCAAGATAGTCTGCCACAAGCCGCCTCAGGTACTCTGGCACCCCGTGGTAGTGGAGTGCTTCCCTGATGCAGCTAAATGGCAGACTATTAAATGCGTTGGCGATGTCCAACGACACCGCCAATAGCACGCCGCCACAGCTCACTGCCTCTTCGGTAACGGCCCTCAGGCGCAACACAGCATCGACTGTCGAACGCCCCGCTCGAAAACCGAATTGGGCGTCCGACAGATCGGGGCCCACTTCGCAGAGGTGCCGGACGATGCGGGCAGAGAGTACCCTCTCAAACAGTTTACCCGCCTCGTCCAGCAACACGATGGGCCTATAGGCCGCTACCGAATCGGCAGGCCGTCCCGGCTTCTTTAATAGGACCAGCTTCCCGCTTTTCCAGCACTCAGGGAAGCGTCCGGACGCCAGGCTAGCGTCCAGGACCTCCCTGAGGTGGTTCGACATGTGTTCGAGGGCTGGGGCCAGCACTCGAGCAGGTATCCCGTCTGGCCCGGGGGCGGTGTTCTTAGAGCGGATCCGTAGAACAACCGCCCCAATCTCCGATTCCCTGACGGGCGGAACATTGTCCTCGTTACCCCCGTCGTCTCCGACGATGAAGACCATCGACGGGGGTGTGTGCTCTGCCCGCTGCGGGAAAAGACCCTCGACCACTTCCTGCAGGAAGCTGGGCTGGAGTGCCTCTGTAAGGGGGGGGCCCGACGTACGGAGCTTCTGTCGTGCCGCACGATAGGGGCCGGGTCCGGGAGAGCTCAAATCGGATGTAGAGGTGATCCGAGAGCGTCTCAACCTCTTCCAGGACACGCCAGTTCCTTACTAGTGCGGCGAGAGCAGGGGTAGCGAATGAAAGGTCCACTATCGACCCCCCCTGCTGTCGCACACACGTGTTGGTGGAGCCTCTGTTTAGTAAACAGAGGCCCACCGAGGCCGCCCACTCCTCTACGGCCTCGCCCCTGGCGTCCGTCCTAGGGGAACCCCACGCAATGGACTTTGCGTTGAAGTCCCCCAGCACGAGAACGTGCCCAGACGTTAGTCGCCGCATCGAGGTCTCCAAGGTGTTCAGGAAAGCCTCGAAGTCGCTTAAACTCCGATTGGGGGAGAAGTATATACCGTAAATGGTGATTCCCCCCCACTCGGCAGCAACATATCCAGTGCCCTTGTCTCTTAGCGACAAGGGCGGGGAATGAGCCGCCGTGGAGCCGACGACTGCCACAGAACCGTCCCAGTCACCCAACCAATTTGGACGGGGAGGAATGTAATAGGGTTCCGCGGCTACGGCCACACCGATTGACCACTGTGCCATGGTTTGCAGGAAGAGGTCCTGCGCCGCGGCACAGTGGTTCAAGTTCGTCTGGACAAGGAGGTTGTAGACTTGGTCCATTACCGGACCGTCTCTACAACCTCCTCCATGGGCGATGATGTCGTCGGATAAACAACATCGGAGACAGCCTGGGCCGACTGGCTAGCCCCTAACGCTTGCCGAGAATTGCGGGGTGGCTTGCAGCCCCCCTGCCCGATCTGATGATTAGCGGGCTTATTACTCGCCGCACACACCGGGCAGTGAGGGGCGGCAGAGCAGTCTGCCGCCTTGTGTCCCGGTTGACCGCAGCGGAAACATAGTCCGCTGCAGTCAAAACAACTGACACACTTGGCGCGTGTGTGTCCCGACGCCAGGCATTTATAACACCTCATCGGTCTCGCCGCCAGGACTGTGATCCTAGCGTTCACGAAACCGATGAGTAACTTTCCGGCGTCGCCCAGGACTTTGCCCGACACTACTGGACATCTGACCCACACAGCGCCAAGCCCTCCTGGACCGGGGCGGATGGTGCCAACCTGGATGTTATCCGCGCTGCATCCCGTCTTTTCCTCTATTGCAGCACGGACATCCTCGATCGTCACTGAGTCGTCCAGCCCTGAAATACGCAGTTCTACGCACTTCGTTGGCCTGGCGATCTTCACACCATCGGTAGCTGCGAATAATCCCCGCAGCTTCTCGGCAAACGTGTCCGCCGTCTTTGCGCCTTCCGCCCCAGGGAACTCGAGGACTCGAGCTCCCGTCTGGGCAAGGCGCATCCTGACTCCTACTGTCCCAAGATTATTTATAGCGAGGCTGTCTCGGGCCCTCTTGAACACCGCCGCATACGACAGCCCCTCATTTGCCGCCTCCGGTGATACTGTAATTACTACAGCCGCAGTTTTAGGTGGCTGTAGTTTCCGTGGCTTCGCCTTCTTGACCACTGCCACCGGTGGCGACTGCGGAGTCGAGGTTGCTTTCTTGGCAGCCTTCTCACTCCGCTTTCGGGATTTTTTATTACCTCCTACTAACTGCCACTTGCTATTCGAGTGAGCAGTCGCAGAGGGGGCCGCAGTTGAGAGGTCAGAATTTGGAGTGGGGAGGCGAGGAACCATCTCTTTTATCCTTGGCGCAGTTTTCTTCGGTGCAGGCCCAGCCTTCGGTTCCGCCGTTTTTGCTGCTGTATGGATCGCTCGTCCAGACTTGACAATTTACCCGCCTCGTCCAGCAACACGATGGGCCTATAAGCCGCGACCGAATCGGCCGGCCGTCCCGGCTTCCGTAGTAGGACCAGCTTCCCGCTCTTCCAGCCCTCAGGGAAGCGCCCGGACGCCAAGCTGGCGTTTAGGACTTCCCCGAGGCGATCCGACATGTGGTCGAGGGTTCGCGCCAGCACTCGGGCAGGTATCCCATCTGGCCCAGGGGCGGTGTTCTTAGAACGAATCCGTAGAGCGACCGCCCCTATCTCCGATTCTCTGACGGGCGGAACATTATCCTCGTTCCGTCCCCCGTCGTCTTCGACCATGAAGGCCATCGACGGGGGTGTATGCTCCGCCCGCTGCGGGCAAAGACCCTCGACCACTTCCCGCAGGAAGCTGGGCTGGAGTGTCTCTGCAAGGGGAGGGCCCGACGTGCGGAGCTTTTGTCGCACCGCACGATAAGGGCGACCCCAGGGGTCACGATCGAGACCCTCCAGCATCTCCTTCCTCTTCACTTCTTTGGCGCGGCTAATGGCCAGCTTCAGAGTTTTCCGCGCCTCTCGGTACTCCTCATGAAGCTGGTCTTCCTCGCCGTCTACGCGGTGTCGCCGCCGACTACGGGTGTAGGACCTCCGGGCACGAGTACAGGCCGCGCGGAGGTCCGCCAACTCCTGGGACCACCAGTAAACCTCTTTCCGTGGAGGCCGACAGCCTCGGATGCGGGGCATGGCCGCATCGCAGATCTGAGTAATCGCATCGCGGAAACGACCAGCCCCCATGTCGACCTCCTCGGTCGGAGCCTGCGGAGACAGCCAAGAGTGAATAATGGCTGCCTCCTCTTGTAGGTCCCTATTCAGTTTGGCTACAGCCCACCGCGGAAAGCCAGAAGAACGCCGCGCCGCGTGACCCTTACTGGGGTCCTGGGTCCGGGAGAGCTCAAATCGAATGTAGAGGTGATCCGAGAGCGTCTCAACCTCTTCCTGGACACACCAGTTCCTTACTCGTGCGGCGAGGGCAGGGGTAGCGAACGAAAGGTCCACTATCGACCCTCCCTGCTGTCGCACGCACGTGTTGGTGGAGCCCCTGTTCAGTAAACAGAGGTCCACCGAGGCCCCCCACTCCTCTACGGCCTCGCCCCTGGCATCCGTCCTGGGGGAACCCCACGCAATGGACTTCGCGTTGAAGTCCCCCAGCACTAAGACGTGCCCAGACGATAGTCGCCGCATCGAGGTTTCCAAGCTATTAAGGAAAACCTCGAAGTCGCTCAAACTCCGGTTGGGGGAGAAGTATACACCGTATACAGTGATCCCCCCTCACTCAGTAGCAACATATCCAGTGCCCTTGTCTCTTAGCGACAAGGGCGGGGAATGAGCCGCCGTGGAGCCGACGACTGCCACAGAGCCATCCCGGTCACCCAACCAATTTGGACGGGGAGGGACATAATAAGGCTCCGCGGCTACGGCAACGCCGATCGACCACTGTGCCATGATTTGCAGAAAGAGGTCCTGTGCCGCGGCACAGTGGTTCAGGTTCGTCTGGACAAGGAGGTTGGAGACTTGGTCCATTGCTGAACCGTCTCTACAACCTTCTCCATGGGCGACGATGCTGACGTGCGGACAATATCGGAGGCAACCTGGGTCGATTGGCTAGCCCCCGACACTTGTCGAGAATCCCGGGGAGGTTTGCACCCCACCTGCCCCATCTGGTGATTGGCGGGCTTGTTACCCGCCGCACACAATGGGCAGTGAGGGGCGGCAGAACACACTGCCGCCTTGTGCCCCGGTCGACCGCAGCGGAAGCATAGTCCGCTGCAGTCAAAACAACTTACGCACTTGGCGCGTGTGTGTCCCGATGCCAGACATTTGTAGCATCTCATCGGTCTCGCCGCCAGGACTGTGATCCTAGCGCTCACGAAACCGATGAGTAGCCTACTGGCGTCGGCCAAAATTTTGGCCGACGGTACGGGACAGCTGACTCACACTGCGCCAAGCCCTCCTGGACCGGGGCGGATGGTGCCGACCCTGATGTTCTCCATGTTGCAGCCTGTCCTCTCTATAACTGCAGCACGGACATCCTCGGCCGTTACGGAATCGTCCAGGCCCGAGATACGCAGTTCAGCGCATTTGGTAGGCCTGGCGATCTTAACACCATCAGTGGCTGTAAAAATTCCCCGCACCTTCTCGGTGAAAGAGTCCGCCGTCTTTGCACCTTCAGCCCCGGGGAACTCGAGGACTCGAGCTCCCGTCTGGGCGAGGTGCATTCTAACTCCCACCGTCCCGAAGTCGTGTGCGAGACTGTCTCGGGCCTTTTTGAAGATAGCCGCATAGGACAGCCCACCCTCAGCCGCCCCCGGTGACATGGTGACCACCACTGCCGCGGTTTTGGGCGCTTGCAGTTTGCGCGGCTTCTTTGTGGTGGCCACTGCCACCGATGGCGACTGCGGGGTAGAAGCTACATTTTGGGCAGCCTTTTTACCCCGTTTTCGGGTCTTCTTAGCCCCCCCGACTACCTGCCAAGCATCTGTGGAAGGGGCAGATGTGGAAGGAGTAGATGTAAAGGTGCCAGGTGCAGTGGCTGGAGTGGGGAGCGGAGGGAATTCCACTCCAGACTTGGCCGCCGTTTTGGGCCCTGACCTCTTAGCACGCGTCTTTGCTACTGCTTTAGCCGCCTGTCGTGTCCTCGAAGCGGCCGCAGAAACAGCAGACGCCGACGTCGCAGGTACAGCAGACACCGATGCCGCAGGAGCAGCAGACACCGACGCCGCCGCCGCATAGGACACACGACCGCCCATAACGGGCAGCGACGTCAGCGCCTTTGGTCTATGTACCGAGAGTGGCGGCCGGACGACAGGGGCTGGAGGTAGTCTCGCCTCCAGGCCAGCGAGACGTCCGTCCATCATGCGCCACACTGCGTCTGTGATTTGGCGCAGGTGGGCATCAGCGATGGTACCGGGATTGGCAGGGGCAAGCGACGGCGACGGGCCTTCTCGCTCAGGGCGATGAGCCTGGAATTGGGCAAACTGCGCGCTCAACTCAGCTACCTGATGACCCTGTGAGATGGTCGTTGGCCGCTTGGAGACGAGCCACGTCCCCAATAAGGCTCTCAACGACTCTCGCAACCGCAGAGGAGGAATCCTTAAGGGCCTTTACAAAAGCACCCTTAAGGTTACTCGACTTGGTGGCTACCTTGTGGATGATAGCCACCGCTGCTTTGGCTCTCTCTTGCATGGACGATGGCGTTTGGGGAACAGAATCCCCTACCATCAGCTCCTTGATCTTAAGCAAGAGATCTGCGATCTCCTCCTCTGCAAGTGCTTCGCCGTCCGCCCTAACCCGCCTATAGGCTTCCGCCTTACAGAAGACGGAGCCTGACGGAATCGAGACCGAAGTTCGCGACCTTCCTCTACGGCTGCTGACGACTTTAGGAGGCAACATCTCCTGGGACGTGTCGCTCTCTTCGTCCCTGGAGCGCCCGCGTTTTCGGGAGTTGCACAGCTCCGTTTCCATCAGGTCACCTCCTTTGCCATCCGACGAACACGTAGATTTGGAACGCAGTCGTTCCGATGTTCTGCGGCTCCCAGCAGTCATAATGACTTCTGGGAGCCTCATCGACATAGGTGTCCCAACCGATGCGTCCTTTAAATTGGACGAGAAGTCGTCCACTCCGCTTTTCTCCTTCTTCTTCTCTTTCTCTTCTTCTACATTTAAGTTTTTAGTTTTGTTTTGATTAGATTCCATATTAGACCCACGAGAGGGGGAGAACTAAAGGTCGACCCGGGCAGAGATCCCCCAATACCCGGGCAAGCGTAAATTTATGCCCAACCGAGGGGTCCGCAGGTGCCTCGGCTGGGAGTGCGCTTACGACTGAACTACCCATCAGCCATGCATCCCCTGATCACGCACCAGAACACGGGATTCGGGGTAATTTTTAAAGAGGTTTTCTTCCTCGCAGTCCGGGCGGCTAAGCCAAGACCCTCGCCCTCGATTGGTGTCGCGAGACATAACCACGACACTCCTTTCGGGATTACGATGTGACAACGGTGGCAGGAAGATTAAATCTTCCAATGCCTGCTCGGCGGCAGTGTGAGTACACACCGAGCCCGTTCTCCTTTCTCCACCATTGACAGTGGAGAAACGCCGACCCATGAAAGGGTCCCACCATAGTGATTTTTTACCGAGGTTTTCCTCCTCAATGCTCCGTAGAGCGAAGAACCAACAGAGGATCCGACAGACACGCCCGCTCTGTTGGACCAAGTCTCGGCCGAATTGCCGAAGAAAATGGCTTCCTCTTTGTGCTAGAATATTAGCCGTTGGCAGTGATGAACGATACCATTGCCAACGTTTCCAAGGTGCACCACGTGGAGGTTTTCTAGCCCAGCACCCCAAACTTATTACAAACCCTATACCAACCCGTTTAACTAGCGTTTTATAGTAAGCGAAAATCTCCTTTTTAAGGAGAGGTCTATGTCCAGCAGTGGTCAATTAAAGACTGTTGATATGATGATGATTTGATCTTTACTTACCAACTGTAATTTAGTAACATATTTTTTCCACCACAAATACTTTTCTATCCTAGGGAATGCCGACAATCCGTAATAAATGTACATAATGAAATGTACAAAGGAATTTACGACTCCTATGAATAGTAAATGAATGGTTGGTTCATATTTCAATGTTGTCCAAGTAACCACCACCATAATTGTATGGTGGTAGACATGAAGAAAACTGATCTGTCTCTCTTTCTTTCGAAGTACGAAGAAGACAGTCTCCATAAGTTCTGATAATTTAGCAAGATAGTAGTAATACATTGCTGAGGCAATCTGAAATTTTAAAAACATCTATTGAGAAATGTAAATCACGAAAACCATTTAAATTCTAAATTACTTATGATTACGAACCAAAAACTATAAGAAAGAAATCAAATAATTTATATAGTTGAGACAGTAAATATTTTAAAAGCAACGGCCCACATATCTAGCACATAAGTTCAAAAGAAAAGTGAAAATATCATTTTTTTTACAAACAGATTTTTTATATGATATTTTTAAATGTTAACTGATTCGTGGGCCAACCTATGTAACATGTTTGTTATGACATAAAAAATTAAAATCATGTTTTTTATATACTTTAATGATCGTTCTTTTTAGTTAAGACTATTAGTTGTCTAAAATAAACTTTTAAAAATACACAATATTTCAGTATATAACAGAAATTTTTAATTGGTTACGTAGGTGACGGTTACGGTTTCGGCTGAAAAACCGCTTTCGGCCGGACACAAGTAAAAGTAGTGAAAGAATTGCTCCGGTCAAGTCGACCAATTTGTGGCGAAGAATGATTTTTTCGGTTTATCAATTCTTCAAATTTATTAATATGATATATTTATGTTGACTTTATTTTTTATTTTACAAATCCTTTAGATATAGAAAGACAAGTGTCAGATTCTTAACATACACGTTTTAATACAACTATTTTAAAATAACATGAAGAGATACTCACAGCTTGCCTATTGAATTCAGTCTCCAAATTACAGGTTTTGGGTATCAAACCATTGATGACGAGCATTCGGCCACACTATTAAAACAAGGCAAATGTATATTACATTTAGAATTTAGGGGCAATCATGAGCGAGTTATCAATATTCACGCCATTCTCTTCTTTCTCAAAAAGAACCACACACACTTCTATTTCTTTTCATAGAATCACTTATACAGATTGCAGGAAAGAGAGACAAGAGGTGGGAAGTGATGGTCATAATAAAATATTTATAAAATCTGAAATATTTTTTTTATAAGAGATGTTTTTTTTCTACAAGTATTATTTTTGCAGTAAGATTATTATTACAACGAAAATATTAATCTATAATATGTATGAGCTTAGATATAACTATATATAGATATAATTATAAGCAGTGTGGTTACTACAGCTCAGAATTTACCTAATTTAGGATCACACGGCCAGAATGTTAGCCGAATCAAATTAATGTAGGAAACACAAAAGAAAGTGGTGTTAGTTACATAATTTCTAACTCAAGAACGGATAAACTGATTTGGCTGAAAATTGGTTGAGAGGTAGACGGACTTAGGATACTTTTTATCTCGTTCGACTGCGTTTACGTAAAATCACTATTAAACGTGGTATAACAAAAACGCATCTGACATGGAATAATAAAATGCAAATAACAGTGAAATAACAAAACGCAAATGGCAGCTCAACGTAATTTTGCCTATGGTTAACTATGGTAAAAAATTTAACAATTATAAAAATGATAGCTAACGTAATCGATAATATAAATTTTGTAAGAAATATATAATCATCATTAATTTGTATTCTCTTTGAATCATTATTAACAACGCCGCGACCAAGACGACCGAATCTTTCCTGAGAAAGCCGTAATGCCAGAAGGATGCGAAACATTGTGAATGAAATGACTGAAGAAGCACAAGGAATTGCTCGTGAAGAGCGTCGTGTTAGTAAGGCTCGACTTGGTGCTTCTCAATCACAAGAGCAAAACGAGGCAGCCCGTGAAACGGCTCGGTTGGCAATGCGAAATCGTCAAGCGAATAACAGAATTGAAGAAGTAAATAATTTTTAACGCATAAGAAAAAATGTATCAATCAAGTGCTGATTTGAATCGAACAGCGGTTCGATATGATTGC
This sequence comes from Hypercompe scribonia, assembly GCA_949316085.1. Taxonomy (NCBI): domain Eukaryota; kingdom Metazoa; phylum Arthropoda; class Insecta; order Lepidoptera; family Erebidae; genus Hypercompe; species Hypercompe scribonia. The sequence continues at coordinate 3,198,359 of OX438967.1, read as the reverse complement.
AGCACTGATTACTGCTTGGACATTGAAGTTTTTAGGAGAAACGCCCGAATTGTGTTGTTATGTGAACTGCAATGAAGAATTTGGCGTACATTTGCTTTTCCTATTCACGAGTGTCATTTTTTTTCTTTTTTTTACACCGGGGATTCTTTTTATATCATACCCCCCGGAGGGACGAAGAGCGTGTGTGGGACTCTCAGTGAACCGGTAAATCCACTAAACCCCACGGTGGCCTACCTCGGCAGTCAGGAGGAGCTCCAGGAACGCATTACCGGCTTCTGGAGTCCTCCCTGCCATACTTCGCAACTCAGGTACATCCCGGTCACATCAACCCGAGCAAGACGCTATCGCACTTCTCACTGCTCTACACAGTAAGAGGTAGAATAGCGTCCCGTCCCAGACGACACCCCCGACCGCACCAGAGTGTCACCTGTCTCGGGTCCTTTGCAGCGGTCACATCGCCCCAAGATGTGGCCACAGCGACCTTTAGGTGGCCATTATGGAACTAGCGACCTCTATCGCGTCGCCTTCGCCGCCTCTTTCGAGCGGGATCGGCCCTTTCCCGACCTCGCTCTGCAGTCTCCTTCTGGAGCATGACACATCCTCACAGGAAGAGACCGTGGCTTTCCATCCCTCACCACTCGCCAGCATTGCCCACGCAGGGTAGTCCTCTAGAGTCCGCTTTGAACCCGCAGCGGTGGCATTGTGCCGTAGCCTCCCGTCCTATTCGATTCAGATACTAACCGAAGCAGCTGTGCCTGATGAGTATCTGCGTCAATCGATAAGTCCCACCGTCGGTCCTCTCTACCCACGCTTCGAACATCATCCTACTGTTGTACATTTGGCGGTGCACCTGGAAAATGGTCAACGAGTATATTGCACAGCTTTAAATGTTGTTCATTGTGCTAAAACACGTCCAGCGACAACATTGACCAGTTTCTTTGCGATCTGCCAAAGCGATCTGTTTGCGGGAACTTTACTATACTCGGAGATGCCACGTTATTACACTTAGAATTGCTCATCGAAGAATTTTCAATGACGAAAGCAAGGAAATACGGTTCCTAGTTATCCGGATGTGCGTTCCACTGGGACTCTTGGTCGTGTATACAGTTCATCCAAAAACTGATGAATGCTTCTATTTGTGATTGTTTCTGGTAAATGATAAATTCGGATCAGTTCCAGAAATTCCGATCTTGAGATATATGTAAAGATACATAATCGGACTCTACTCTTGATCGAAGACATGTGATACCTTATGTATGGTAGTTCGTTAGTCTAGTTAGGAATTCCAGCGCCAAATTGTGAAATGAATGACGCATTTAATCGAGAACTGGAACAGGAACGTGAATACGATCACATTAGATTTAGTAGTTCAAACGAATGTACCAGTGTTGAATCCCCGTCATCATCATCATCATCTCAGTCAAAATACGTCCATTGCTAGACGTAGGCCTTCCCCAGGGTTCTCCACAACAGCCGGTCCCGTGCCGCCCGCATCCAGCAGCTTCTCGCAACCTTCACCACGTCTTCGGACCACCTTGTGGGGGGCCTACCCACGCTGCGTTGCCCAGTACGCGGTCGCCACTCCAGAACTTTATGCCCCATCGGCCATCCTTTCTGCGTGTAATGTGGTCCGCCCACAGCCACTTAAGTTTAGCAATTTTACTGGTAATATCGATGACCTTGGTTCGTCTGCCGATCTCCTCATTCCTGATTCAATCACGTAAAAAAACTCCGAGCACTGCCTTCTCCATTGCTCTTTGAGTGACTTTGAGCCTTCTTATCAAGCTCATGGTGAGTGACTGCGTCTTTGCGCCGTAAGTCACCACTGGCAACGCACACTGGTTACAGACTTTTGTCTTGATACCCTACGGTATTTGTGAAGAGACATTTTGAAAGGTAGTAGAGCCACGCTGATTTCAGCACCAGCAGGCCAGCTCGACTGGGGCAGTACTACTCTCCCACAGAAGACCAACTTAAAGCACCAGCATCCGTGTTGTCGTATTTCGTTAGTGGGTGTGAGACCGGAGGCCCATTGATGCAGGGATCTCACAAGGCTGCCATAGTGTGGGTCATCATACTGCGTTGTCAGCATTTACAATGAGTATGGTGACTACAACTCTTGGATTCTATTCATACTTTCCATCAGGCAGAGTAGAGTCACTTTGGCAGGCTCTTAGGATTAAAAAAAAATTGCACTTGCAGTTGCTTCTTCTGGAATAGCAGCCACATTTTTATAAAGATGCCATACGACTAATTCAGCATTAAAATTGCCGTTAAATCTTTAAACTACTGAAGAACCAACATGTAATATTTCAAAAAACTCCGCAATGGTCAAAGTTTTATCAGAATCGAAAATTATTATATGGGACAAATGCCCAAGGGCGCATAAACGTGCATTAGAAGCACTTAACCGCACATTGAAAAATCTACCTAATGACTCGAGATGTTTTGGACGCGCAACAATTTCACTGTCAGACGATTGCCCCTAAACACTGCCAGGAATTTCAAGATCAACGGTTGCCGACAAAATAAACGCTTGCTTCAAATCATCGAATCTATGGCGCTATGTGAAGAAACTTTAGCTGACAACAAACATGAGAGTTGCATTGCTTAATGATACATCTGCTGAAGATTTCTCTGAGCAATTGCTGATTGTTGGAAATGCTGGAGTTTCGGTCGACGAATCAAGCGGATTGACTTGTTTTCTTCAGAATTTCTGTAACTTCATCTCATCGAAAGACGAGCTCATCAGCAAAATATTCCCGAACATCATTGCTAACTACAAAAATAATGAATGGTTGAGTGAGCGAGCAATTTTAGCGGCTAAGAATAAAGATGTAGATGACCTAAACTACATAATTCAGTATATCTTTGAAACAGTGCATTTATTCAAATTAATTGACTGTGTAACAAATGAATATGAAGCTACTAACTATCCAGTTGAATTTTTAAACTTCTTGGATGTAATTGCACCGCACAATTTACGCCTAAAGGTTGGCTCCCTAGTAATCATGCTTCGAAACATAAACCCCAAAACTTTGCAACGCCACGCCTTTGGTGGTCAGTAATGAACAATGAACAATATGATTTACGCAACGATACTCAAAGAAAAATTTGAAAGTGAGGATGTTCTCATTCCGAGGATCCCGATGATCCCAACCGATATGCCGTTTGAGTTTAAAATACTTCAACTTTCGATCGGTCTTACATTCACCATGATAACAAAGCACAAGGCCAATCCTTGAAAGTTTGTGGTCTGAATCTGGAAAATCAATTTCACATGGTCAATTATACATATGAGTATGTGGCATGTTTACGGGTCAAAAAACCATCTCCGTTGTTTGTACTTGCGCCTGATAATAAAACAAAAATGTAGTGTATCACAAGATGCTTAACCGGAAAATGCAATCGATGCACCAAAATACATAAACAATAAAGAATCATTAAAATACTTGATTTTTATATTTATATTTATTGATAAAAAATTAAATTGGATAAAATTCAAAGCTTGCTTAGAGGCAATAAGCCTCTAAAGCAGAGCAGAGTTCGCTGGGTCAGCTAGAATACTACATAAAATAAAACTTACCAAATACATTAAAAATGCTGATAATAAAACTTGTATAGCATTGTAAAGGGTGATTAATTTTGGAAAGTGGTAGGGTTCTCGATGATTCATGTAGTTTCTGCCTATTTTTAGTACAATTGCCAGATATGTAACTAGAATCAATCCTGGAGTCAATGGGCTTCCCATCAAAAACCAATCGTCCACGAACGCCACTAAAACAAGAATATGATATATAAAACAAAGTATGTAATGGGTTTGTAGGACAGAAATATACTGAAAATGTAAGCACTTGAAAGTTGCCCAATGAATTCTCTAGAAACATGTGTAACCATTGGCTTTTCTCAATTCGACACAAGTGCTATCAGAATTAATCTGGTCTTGCGATGTGTAAGTTACTAATAGGTTTGATAACACAAAAAAAAGTTTTACGTCAATAAAATTACTAACAATTTTAAAATAAATAAAAAATGTATAAAGTTAATATCAGAATGACAATATTGTTTTGTTTAATGAAACAAAAGCTGTAATTATCTAAAAACACCTACTCACAAAAAATATGTAAAATGTAAATTAAATTAATTATTTAAAGTACAAGCAAGTGATTACACTACAATGTTTAATATTTCTATATAAACAATTCACAACAAAAAAATATTTATACATTCAACAACTTCCTTCTTTCCATATTACGTTTTGCATGTGCATTTGAACAATGTACTACAGAAACAATTAGTACAAGGTGAGACGTGATTAAATTTATTCAAATCAAACAAAATCAAAATTCAAAGTTTAATCTGAAGGTTGTCTGGTAGCGATCATTAGCAACGAAAACATAAATTTCAAGAACAGTGCTTCGGTATATATGATCCAAGCTCGATGGAAGTGATACCATGACCACACAGAAAATGGGGTTCAATAAATTTTTCGCTACTTTCCATGAGGCTACCGGTGCTGAAACCTTGATTCTGAAGAAATTGAATATAAGGGGGTCAGTGCATTTGCGTCTCTTGAGTTGCAAATATGCCTACATGGGTGGCGGTAACCACTTACCATCAAGAAACTGTACTGATAGGGTAGGCATGAGGCACTGGTCAGCTGGTCTCCGCTGCCCGATTGGCAGGCGGCAAATTAGTTCCTAGTGAAGTTCGTCCTCTTGGGCCTTCTTCGCTGCCTCCTTCTGTCAAGTGATGTCTTCACAGAAAGTTGCGATCATTCCAAATAACTGTCGTTACCGGCCATGGAGCAGATGATTGCCAGTAACGAGCGTGTGAACGAAGCTGGGTTGGAGGGTCTCTGTACAGGGTGACCCGACGTGCAGAGCTTTGGTCGCGCCATTCGATAAGGGTCATGATAGAGACCCTCCAGCATTTCTTTTCTCTTTAGTTCTTTGGCGCGACTAATGGTCAACTTACGAGTTTACCGTACCTCACGATACTCCTTACGAAGCTGGTCCTGCTAACTATTTTAGCGGTGACGCAGTCGAATACGTGTGTGGGACCTTCGGGTAAAAGTACAGGATGAGTGGAGATCTGCTATCTCCTGGGACTACCAGTAAACCAACTCTCGTGGAGGTTAAAGACTTCGGCTATGGCACATGACCACATTGCAAATCTATGTGATCGCATTACGAAAGCGTCCAGCTCCCAAGTCAACCCCCTCAGTCGGGGCCTACGAAGACAGCGAAGAGTGAATAATGGCCGCCTCCTCTAGTAGGTCCCTATTCAATTTGGCTACAGCCCACCGCGGAAAGCAAGAATAATGCCGCGGCGTAGGGCCCTAGGATAGGATTCTCCAAGGAGCGTCCTCCTTGGCGAACCCTAGATAATAGATTTTGCGTTGCAGTCCGCCAGCATAAGGATGTGCCCAAACTTTAGTTGCCGCATCGAGGTCTCCAAGCTGTTAAGGAAAGCCTCAAAGTCGCTCAAACTCCAGTTGGGGCAGAAGTATACACCGTATACGGTGATCCCTCCGATTAGCAGTAATATGTCCAGTGCCCTTGTCTATCAGTGAGACATAGGAGGGATCCAGGAACAGCTGCTATTACGATATCCAGACCCCCCCTAGCGCATGCCCGCGCTAGTGGGCATCATCTGCGGGTAAAGTTTCTGTTTAGGCAGAGTACACACGGATGTCGCATCCTCGTGGCTGCCCACAGGGGAAAACCCATCCCGTCCATCTGTGGCCACACTCATGACGGCATAAGATGCTGGTAAGCACGTCTCCGGCGCTTGGTTCACCGGCGACGAATTGGGTCCGAGTGAAGATTATCCTCCCGGCTTTTCTCCACCACCTTCTTCCACGAAATAACGTCTTTACAGAAAGTTGCGACCGCGGTAAAACGGCTGTTGCTATCAGCCATAGAGGACGCTCCATGACGACCAGTAGCAAGAGATCTCCTTCAATAACTGCAGTGAGGGCTCCACGCTGCACCGCTCAGGTGAAACTTACCGCCAGCGTGTACTGAGCCGAGTCCTCACTGCAGTCGCAGTGGTGACAGCCGGGAATCAATTCCTTCCTAGCGACCAAGTGCAGATACTTCCGGAAGCAATCGTGTCCGGAAAGGATATGTATCAGTCGGAAGGAAAGGGTCCCATGCTGCCGTCCAGCCTACTCGACAATGATCGACTGGAGAGCCTCCACGGCAGCCAAACCAGTACGTGGAGCCTCGTAGCTCGACTAGTGACCTCACGCCACTGGAATATCTTTTCAGGAGCGGGCCGAATGCCTCTACCCGTGAGGAAGTCAGCCGACTGCCGATAAACTTCGGCGAGCACTTCCACCTCTAAATCCTACGGGATGGTTCCGGCTAAGGCGCTCGTCGCCTCCTTCGAAAAAATATACTGACAACAAGTTCAACCTTTGAATGCGGTTCACCCTTATGGTTGCGTTGCGAAGGTCAGACACCAGTTACTCAGTGGAAAAACTGATAATAGGCAAACCAGGAAAACTAGTAACCGGCTCCATATAATATTTGTGAATAATAAAGGCTAGAAAGATGATGTTAATAAATATTGAAATATATATACACCTAAGAATTTTAATCAGCAGTCTATCTACCACAGTACAGGTTATCCCTAGTTTGAAATCAGGTTACTGTGCACACACGGTAACCTGATGTCACACTAGAGAGAGATATATATGAAGTTATTGCTATCTATCTTTTGATTAACATTAAGTATTTTTACTTAATGTCTGTGGTTAAAGGCCACCAATCTGATGTTTTTGTTCACATTTTAATAAATACAAGCATATCATATTTAAATAATTATTTTTTTAACTTATAACTATACCATAACGTAGTACTTTATTAACAAACCAGACTCACGGAAAAGTCATTAACTTGAACATAAATCACCTGTATATATGAAAGGAAGTGGTGTTAGTTACACTATTTATAACTCAAGAACGGATGAACCAATTTGACTGAAAATTGGTGGATAAGTAGCTTAGACCAGACCAGAGCTTGGCTAAGACCAGAAGACGGAATAGGATACTTTTTATCCCATTCGACTGCGTTTCCGTAAAGTCACTATAAAATGTGTTATAACAAAAACGCATATGACATGGAATAACAACACACAAATGACAGTTAAACGTAATTTTGTCTATAGTTAAGAATGGTAAAAAAATTGACAATAGAGTAGATGACTGTATCGTAAATAAATACCAATGTCCACTTCATTAAAATTAATATCGCGAAACGTCTCGGAAAATACAACTAACATAGCTTTTATTATTATTACGAATTGCAATCAAATATACAGTTAAATATATTATTTAATTGAGTAGTCTAAAACAGTGACGTCACAAGTTTATATTTAGTACATTTTTCATTCAAAATTGTCGGTTTAACAGATAATAAAAAGTAACTAAATGGACTAAGGTGTCGTCCAGCCTATTATAAAAATATATAATTAATCATCAATAATTTGTATTCTCTTTGAGTCATTATTAGTAATGTCAACCAAGGCGATCGAATCTTTTCCGACAAAGCCGTAATGCAAGAAGGATACGAAACGTTGCGAATAAAATGACTGAAGAAGTACAAGGAATTATCCGTGAAGAGCGCCGCGTTAGTATGGCTTGACTTCGTGCTTCTCAATCAGAAGAGGCACAAAGCGAGGCAGCTCGTGAAACGGCTCGGTTGGCAATGCGAAATCTTCGAGCGAATAACAGAGATGGAGAAGTTAATAATTTTCGACGCGCAAGAAGAAATGTATCAAGTGCTCGATTATAGCTAAGAATGTGAGCAAAAAATACTTTGAACTTTTTGAAAAGATATTAGAACTCATTTGATATGAATTTCCACTATTCATATGGTGACGGATTAAGAATAGTAAATGTTACGACCCTTATTCACCCAAGTGTGTTGTAATAAAATTACGCAAAACAACAACAACGTTACAAAGAGCAGAAAAGCAAACCCTTTTTTTATAACGTTTAGAAACCCCCTCACTCTACCGGGGTTTACAGCAAGGTGGTGTGTCGAAATCGGATCGACTAAAACCACACGGTGTGACACTCTTCGCCTGAGATAGGAGGGATCCGGGTACAGTTGTTATTACGACCTCCAGACCCTTTCTAGCACTTGACCGCTTACACAGGCAACATCTGCGGGTAAACTCTCTATTTACGTGACGTACAGCACACGCGCACGTCGCTTCCTCGCGGCTGAGCACTGTACCGGATGGAGGGGAATACCCGTCCCGTCCACCCGCAGCCACACTCAAGGTGGCATGAGGCGCTGGGAGGCGCGCTCCAGCCGGAACGACCAACGAGACATCGTGGCTCGACGAGTGGCCTGAGTACTTCCGTGCGGTAGCTACTAATAAAATGAATTTGATCTTCAATATAGATTTTTTAAAATCCATAATCAGAAGTATCATTATAAGTACCATTGCTTGTTTGAGTGATATAAATTTTTAGGAACAGTTGTCATTTTGTACTCTGTATTTAAAATTTAAAATTGTACTTTAAATATTTATTAAAAAAATCACATGTCCATTCTAAAACGAGTTCCTATTTGACTGGCCGGGTGGTGTAGTGGATAAACCGTCACGTCGTCGTTACCTACTGCGCTGAGTTTTTGGACTAAATCCCCACGAGGGACAACACTTTGTGTGATCTAGATCCAGAAATTGTTTTTCTGATTCTGGGTGTTCTTTGAATCTGTTATATTAATGTTTGAAAAGTTCTACGTGACACTGGATATATTCTGAGTAGGAGGAGAGCAGTGTTTCTAAAAAATAAAATTAAATCAAACAAAATTTGTTAATTAATGTATCTTATTTATAAATTTTTAAGGTTTTGAGAGTGATACACATATATGTATATCATATATCATATCGACAGCCCCTCACAGTCCACTGCTGGATGCACATATGTCCCTCTTTGGCAATGTGGTTTTGGCCTACTATACCACGCTGGCCAAACGGGTTGGAATAGTGTTTGTTTCAAGTTTTCCTTCTCTTTGTAATGATCTTTGCCTGAATAATTTGTTCCCTTAGTCGCCTCTTACGACACCCATGGGATGAATAGAGATGTTAACACTATGTATTCTTAATCCATTACCGATACACACTGTACTTTTGTTTAACTTCAGCCTCGACAAAATACTTAAGCTATGAAAAATGTGACATATTGTACCTACTCGTAACATATTGTCAACAACAAATGTTTATTTAAAATATTCATGAATAAATATTTCTATTTAAATTCTTATATACCTGTTGTTTTACGTTCGTGAAGAGATATGCAAAGTCTGTAGTGCAAAGTGTATTATTCAGTGGTCGCTAAGAGCTGATGGTTTCTCATTTTTAGGTCAAGTTTAATGAAATTGGGTCAAAATAGTTATCTTCATAATAAATATAAAATAATAACATGTTTGAGAAATTATAAAAATTATATGGAATTATTTCAAATTATATCATTGCCATATTATTTATTATGAATTGTGATGACAGTGATATGGAAAATTACATATAAGACAGAAGGAGTTTAAGCCACGTGTAAATTAGGATTACATTAAATACGTACAAATTTGCATGTCATTCTTCATTCAGCCTTCAACAGTCCATAGCTGGACGTTAGGCTCTCCTACGAAAGGCGATTTTGGGCTTTTTATTTTTTAACCCAGGTTATGCTTTTCGCACCATACCCTCTGGAGGGACGAAGGGCGTGTGTGGTACTCCCAGAAAACTGGTCTACCCACTAAACCCCGTGGCGGCCTAACTCGGCAGTCGGGAAGAGCTCTAGGAACGCATTAGCGACTTCTAACCACCTACTATACCACGCTGGTCAGATAAATTGGTATAGGGTTTGTTAAAGTTTTCTTTCTTTTTATAGTGATGTTTTCCTACGTAGTTTGTTCCTTTGGTTACCTTTTACGACACGAATAAACTGAACAGGGGTGATGGGTGGGGCGATGACACTGTATTGTTACTACGTCACCACACACACAGATAATTTAACTTTTTGTATGTAAATTTAACCTACATTCTGTGAATTTCAAAAATAAAAGTCCTGAGACTTAGAAAATTCATTTGATACGGCTCCTGTTTTTAGACATCGTGATTTTTACACATACACTGAGATATCTTGTACAACTTGTTCGCGATAAAGTTATCTAAGAAGGTTTCGAAACATTTTCACTTCCGCTCGTGGTCGCGGGCAGACTGCGTGAGCTTAGCGATAGTAGGCAAGTTAGTTGTATTTGGAATCGATCAAATTACAATTGATAGATGTACATGTTCTTTAAAGTGCATTTTTTTGGTTCATCTATAATATTATATGCGTGTAAAACAACTATCTTACATACAGAGCTCTGGTGAAAATTTTTTTTATTAGATTGTCGTCACTCGTACTTCAAGAAAGACTCTCTAAAATGTATTTTCGTCTTCTGGTATGGCCACATCATCTCCTAACTCATTTTTTAGATAAACGCGACGGTATTCCATGCACCCTTAGTCTGTACCCACCATAAACCAAAAATTATTATTATAAATTATATTATATAATAAGAAATTATGTATAAAAATACATAACGGTGTAGAAGTATAATATGTCTATTAATGCGGCCTAATAAAATTACAGCTCAAGTTGTACTGGTCAATAAAATAAAAGAGATTTCTATAAAAATAATTTTACTTACTCTTATCTAAAGATGCTTGTGCGGTCATTGTATCCTTGAAGTTGGATAAGCTTTTCATATAAATATATTTATAAGCGTATCCTACTGTACACGAAGTAAATGAAATTTGGAAAATATAATCCAAAATCCATAAACAACACACACGACCTCTGCGCGCAAAGTGGAAAAAATTAATAGTAACCGTTAAAAGAAACACTTCTAAATGAATATATTGTTATAAGTATGTATTTGCAATACCTTGTAAAGGTATGGTGCTAGTAGAAGCGTCTTATCTCCATATTTTCTACTGCCAACAGTTAACAGATCACAGTGTATTTATAAAATCTATCTTATACTTAACTAGCCGAAATGCACATTTTCGATTGCGTCTTTAAAACGAAATAGCTTTTTTCTGTTTTTATTTTCAATATTTTTCATTTATGCTCCATTGCTCGTAACATATTTTGATGCAGTTATAGTTGTTTTCAAGATATGGTCAGAATTTCAGTAGAAATAGAACAAGCAGGATTTTACGCACTTATTTAACGTGTAATGGTATTTAAAATTTAACATCAAGACTAGTAAAGAGCATATTGAGCATGTAAAAAATAATATCTGTTTGTTCAATTGTTTGACAATACTAAATACATCAAAATCCGGATAAAATAATGTACAACATCTTTTAGCGTAGAAGTGAAGTACGCTAAAAGGGCGGCGCAACAGGAATGATGGTTAGAAGAAGTAGGCTTAAGACGGTGGCACAACGTGCTTCACGCACACCTTTCAATGCCGCAAGGTAGGCAAAACGCTTTGCACTCAATGGTATGGCTTTAAATGCAGGTCAAAATCTGCCAGAGTTCTCGATAACTTTGGAATAGACTTACACAATGTGACAGATCACTATATGGTTTTAAATGGTGAAGTGATAAACCGTGTAGTTTTCAACCCTAAAAAAAAGTCACAATCCTTAAATATTGAAGTACAAAATCAAACTTTAGTAATAATTCCCATTTTGTACATTTTTAAGATCCATCTAGCATTTTCAGTAACTATGATTAAAGTATATTAATTCAAAACAGATTATTTTTAGCTATAATTATCAGAAATAATGTTTCATTGACAATCATTTATTTAGTAATTTGAATTTAAGCATTTAATGTTACTCGTCAAGGAGCTGGTACATTTTCTTAAGTAATATTACTTAGGTCGTTCTCTTTTAATTTATAATGCATAACCTTATTCTAATCCGTGTGGTGATGGATTAAGAATACATAGTGTTACCACCCCTATTCATCCCGTGGGTGTCGTAAAAGGCGACTAAGGGAACCAAATATGCAAGATAACATTATTACAAAGAGAAGGAAAACTTGAAACAAACCCTATTCCAACCCGTATGGCCAGCGTGATATAGTAGGCCAAAACCTCCTTGCTAAGGAGAGGGCTATGTCCAGCAGTGGACTGTAAAAGGCTGTTGATGTTTGATGTATGTATGTAACCTTATCCTTGAGAACTTTTATGCGAGCTTTCTCTGACATTTCTTTTTAATTGGCTCCATAAGTGCATGAAGGAGATCAAGTCTCGACTCCAGGCTGGCCACTGTAACACTTAAATTTCAACTAAAGCTAATGTTGACTATTGGTAGCGCCGTATATTGTCGAGCAAATCGTTAAGATGAATCTTGGTCAAGCTTGCTGTGTAAATGGAAAAATACGGAATTATGCCACATTATTCACGTAATTTTGAGCTCAGTTTCCCGTGTTATGGTTACTTCTCAACTAGGTCCACTAAATCGGACGTAGCCTATATCCAAGAATCTGAAACCCTTTCTCCAGATCATCTCCAGTGAGAAGGGTATTTATCTTTTTCCAAACTGGAAAAAAGGTTTATGTCGTGGATGTCGCTAAGTTATCGATTCTTACTTGAAATCTTTACCCTGTACTCATCTGTAAAGGGCACTGATGTCAATTCAATCCATGCTCCAATTCTAGTATCGCCTAGCAAACATTAAAAGACTTGCACGATGTTGACGTCTTAGCGATTATTGCTGGTCTTCATGGACACGATTACCGATGGTTTGGTGGCTTATACGACTACCTGCAGCTCAACGTAACGTATTTTGAATGTTTCATGCGGTGGATGGTCTTTATACGATAAAATAGATATAACGACCTTCTTAAGTTTGGTGACGCTATCTATCTCCTGGTACCAGTTCCAAACATTTTGAAGTGCCTATTACAAAAATTCAACTGCACAACTCGTAATGTGCTAACTGTGATCCTCCTGGATGTGACTTAAATCGCTGTAAGTGCGTCTATATGTGTCCTGATAAATATAGGAAATGTGTTTCCTAACAATGTATTTTACGATTTAAATAACATTATAAACTGTTGACATCGGTAGTAGAACAAACACTCCTTAAGAAACCCATAATTTAACTATTTCATGTTTTTACAAACATTAAACAAAAGCAATTATTGTTTATATAAAAAATATAGAATGTAGTTTATTACTAAAAACTCATAAGGTTCCGTATTCACTTGTCACAAGACGCAGTCTTAAGCGGCTTCTTAGTGTTATCATAGACTAATAAAGTCGCTAAGATTACACCTTACGAACCCGCCCAACCGAGATCCATAGTGAGGATGACCTACGTGCTAGACTGACTCGCCACTTCACATCTGAGCTTCTCAATATCGATCTAGGCGAGATTAGAATGGCATTCGGACATCTTAACAACAACAAATCTCCTGGTGAAGACGGCAACACAACAGAGCTCCTAAAAACCAGTGGAATATATATATTAGTTCCGTCATTCAAACTGGGACTACACCAGAGGCACGGAGCAGGAACGCGGTAGTGCTATTCTTCAAGAAAGGAGACAAAAGCCTACTGACGACCACTCAATTTCACTCCTGAGCCATGTATATAAGTAGTTTTTGATGGTTTTTAAGAATGATCTGGCATAAAATTCGATGATTTCCGGTCCTTGGAGCAGGCTGGGCTTCGAAAAGGCTACAGTACCGGGGATCATATACACACTCTAAGGCAAATAATCGAAAAGACAGAGAATATAACCAGCCTCTTTGTCTAGCGTATGTGGACTACGAGAAAGACTTCAATACCGTCGAGACCTGGGCTGTCCTGGAATCCATGCAGTGATGCCTGCTTAACTGCCGAAATGTTCAGGTGGTAAGATCTCTATGAAACTGCAACAATTACGGTCCAAGTACAAAAAAGAGCACAAGAGCAATCTAATTGCATCGTGGGGTAAGACAGAGAGATGTTATATCTTCGAAACTATTTACCAATGCATCGGGAGACGTCTTCAAAACGCTCGATTGGAACGGACGAGGAATCAATATCAATGGCGGATACCTCTCATATCTGCGGTTTACAGACGACATAATTATCACCTTACGATTGGGCAAACGTAGGGAAGAAGGTGGCTGGCAGCGGATGCATGCGAATTGCCCAAGACTGGGATAGTTGATGTTCCTTTGGGGAGATCTTCATTCAGCAGTGGACGGCGATAGGTTGATTTAATGGTTTGATTGATGAGTATTATTTCTCAAATTCTATTTCTTACGACCAAATATGTCTGATAGTGAAAGATGTTGCTATTATAGGTCACCTTCTGCGATATTTATGATATTTAAATAATTACACCCTAACTCCATAAGATAACTGTACCTTTCATCATCAGCTTATCATGATGACTACTAGATGCAAATACTTAAATAGTTTTAGAAAAAATATGAATAACATAATACGTGCCTATGAAATTTGAGAGTTGCCTTCGATTTCCTTATCAGTTCTTAACATTGTGAAATGAGATATACTTACAGTGTGTGGAGGGATCACGTCAGGGTCACCATTGTGGAGGGAACGAGTGTCATGTCCCTCCGACACAAAGGGAGGATCCTCCGACGAGACTAGGTGATCATGGCTGGTGGGCCACGGCCCAACGGTTGACGTTGGGATGTTGTATATATGCTAATTGCCACGCGAATCTCTTTATCGCGATACAGGATTAGTAGTTGCATTGTAGTTCATTACATTCATACGTTTCGTTTATACTTCGTAGTTCGATGTATCTTGGCTAGATGGCGCTGTTGTACATTTTTCTTTGTGCTGTAATGTGGAAGTCGCCACCAATACCAAAATAGAACCTTCTCCTTTTTTGAAGCCAGTTAAAAATTATTATCATTAAAGAAATAAAAGATTAAAAATAATAAAATGAGAATTAAAAGAATCATTCCCATTTTTACAAGAGGTACCCCAATATTATTTTATTATTACTTTACCACTTTTTTGACGTTATTAATGTGTGCATATGCAAAATTAAAAATTTCTTGTACTAACGGTCACTAAGCTAAGTCACATATATACGGATAAATAGACAGACATGTTAGTGAGTGAAACTATAAGGTCTCGGCAGAGACTGTAAAATCATCAAATACTACCTTTTACTTTCTCAACGTTTTACTTGTTGTGTTAACTTCAAAACGGTGAGTGAATTTAGAAACAATATTTAAGCTTCAAATTCAAGCAATCTATTTGAATTTGTAGCTCATTAGGGTATTCTTTACACATTTACTCTGGCATACGTCCCTTCTTGCAATGGCTACCTACCAAAGGATTAGCTTTTGCCTAATCCCTTGTTACTATCAAAATTACAGCCCTCTAAATTTCACATCATATGTAAGACGAGTACTTTTTTTTTAATACAGGATGTACCAAACTAACTCTACTTTACCTGATGGAAAGCATGAATAGAAACCAAGAGTGGTGGTCACCATACGGTGACTCACACTATGCAGGACTATTGAAATGCTTTTTCACGCCCTGCTTAAAGGACCCGGGATTATAGAAGTAGGAAAAGACATGTGCTGGCAGTGAATTTCATTCAGGTTTTAATTGATTTGTACAGGAAGAAAGGGCTGAACCACTTAGCTCGAGAGCGTACTATTCTAAAATAGAAATCTCCTAAGTGAGCACTTGTTGTTCTGTAGAGGAGGAAGATGATAGAGGACCGCCATAGAGGCCACATCTCTTCGAAACTACAGAGGCTCAAGGGTTTTAGTAGCTTCGAGAGTATTGATAACATAGATTGCTCACTGCTGTAACGGAACCAGAGTGTCCAGCAAATCCAGTACAAATATGAGAACAATACTCCACGTAGGAGCGAATCTGGGTCTTATAAACATGACACAGATACTCAAGCAAGAAGAACCGTCACATTTTGTTCAATTTACCTCAGTTCAGTAACTTTTACGTGACTGCCTTAGTGACACTTTCAATGTTGAGATTCTTTCAAACCTTGAGTTGAGATCGCGGCAGATATATGGACCCAGGAAACTGAGCTCATCCTTTTCTTTTTTTTACGCAAGGAATGTGTTTCGCATTATACTGCACACATGCACAAGACCAGCGAAGCAGTTAAAAGTTGGTGATTTTGATATTTCATAAATGACCTTAATCCTTAACTTATATTTTTGAGTCTACATATAAAATGTTTAATTATCTATTGTTCTGTATTAATTTCGTATTGGTTTTAAAATAAATTAATAGATTAATGAATACGTTATGTGAAAATTAATTACATATTCTATGCAATTAAGGTCAAACGATACATATTATACAAGCTGACACGGCGAACTCTGTTCCCCCTTAGAGGCAATAAATAAGCAGACTTTGGATTTTATTCAATTTAATTTTTTATTATAATATAATATATATAATATTTTCATAAATATAAAAAATCAAGTATTTTACTTGTAATGATATACTTTATTGTTCATGTATTTTGGTGCATGGGTTGCACTCTTCAGCTAAGCGCCTTGTGTTACACGACATTTTTTGTTTTATTATCAGCCGCAAGTACAAACTAGCAAGTTATTATATTGCCGTATCCCAATAGGTATCTTTTTCTAGTAAATTGAGTTCTTCACATGCAGCACGATATGTTAGGATTGTACCATTATCAGTCCGTAACTACTCAAATGAAGTTGGCTCGCGCATATTTACCAGCAACAACCACAAATAGAAGCATTTATCATTATTTGGATGCATTGTATACATACGACCAAGAGTATCAGTAGAATGCACACTCGGATAACCAGGAACTGCCTTGCTTATATCGTCGAAAATTATTCGATGAAGCATTCCAAGTATAATAACATTTCATCTCCGAGTATTGCAAAGTGCCTGCAAACAGATCACTTTAGCAGATTGCAAAGAAACTGGTCAATGTTGTCGCTGCAGATGTTTCAGGACGTTGAACAACATTAGGAACCGAGAAATATATTCATTGACCATTCTCCAGGTGCACCGCCAAATGCACAACAATAAGATGATGTTCGTGAACAGGCAATGCAAATATACACCAAATCGCTTCATTTCAGTTCACATACTGACCAACTTGATAACGTGCAATTTCATCGTTAGTACTGGAGGATTCGATATCAAAAACCGCCATATCGCTGCCTTTCGTGACATACAAGAGTGGTTCAATAAGTACCCGTGTTTGACAACAGAGGGCGTTCCTGAGATTTCAGCAATAACAACTATGCCATCAGCAAATTGAAGGTGGGTGATACACTCGCCGTTGATGTTAATGCCCAGTCCATTCCAGTCCAGAAGCTATCATATCTCCCTGCCTTACACCTCATTGTAGTTCGATAGGTTTCGAGCTCCGGTCTTGTAAACGGACTAGCATACTGGTGTTTTCACTTGATGTACGCACATACATACATAAAGTCACACCTATTTCCCCGCATATTGAACGACCACTCTTCGACCGTGTTTTCGACTCACGTAAAAGGTTCTAGAGTCTATTGACGTTAATCGGATTTTTTTATCTGCCAGAGTGTCGTCTGTCGATCAACAGGTACACTATTTGCACCATCTATTACGTGGGACAAAAACATTGTCGAAAAGTTGACGTTTAATATGCCTTTGCCTGGAAAAACTCTTCTGCCTTTCCCTACTGGGAAACACGCGTGATTTTATTTATAAACAGATGTCGTAGTAGTAGGTAATATTTAATTTACATAAAGGTATTTAAACTTAGGAAGGAATATTAAATTAAATTAAAAAAATGATAGCATAAAAGGGGCCATTTTTGTGTTGGATCTCGTTTCAGCATAACTATTACGGGATCTAGGACGAAGTACACAGCGCTGTCACTCTCTGGATGATGCAGTACTTGAGAGGTTACACTCTGACACACGGAATACCTTGGCCATCCCTTCTTCGTCACACATTCTAGTAGACAACAGCGCCCCTCCATTGGCATCATAGAAGGAAGATGTTGATAAACTAGTAGAAAGTGAAGTTATATCCAATAGTATGAAAAGTGTTTCAAAGAAATGAGAAATGAGTAAACCGTCAATGGAAAGAATCGAATCCATTTATGAGTGATGGGTTTTTTCCAGATGAAAATACTATTGAAAATACTATACTAATAAACATTTTTGAGTAACATCTGGTCAGTGCTTATCACTCATACAACGATTCGTTGCGAGATGTCAAACGTTCATGTGAGTCTAAAACAGCTTTAGAACCCATTACTGTTAATGAAGATAATGTAAGAGTTGTGCAGTCTGTTCATTACCGAATTGGAAATTTCCTGGTACAGACGGATAGCACAACTTTTGACTCAAGTGATTTCCAAGCTCACATGCATATTTGGCATCTCAATTTCACGCAGCATTCGACTTTATCACCACAATTTTTAATTACTGGCGTATTCTATTTACTCTATAAATCCGGTTATGCTTTGGATCCCAAAAATTTTAGACCTATTTGCTTATCAACTATGTATAAACATCTACTTTGAGGCTCAAAGTTACTATACATCTACATATTCATACGTGTAGCAAAAACTTTGGACCCCTTTTTACGAAAATTGTGCAGACGGAGGAATATGAAATTTGGCACAATTATAGTTTGTATGTAGGAGAAGTGCAGAAAGTTAATTATTTTCAATAATAATGCTTATATAGTACATTGAATCAATAAATAAAACATTACACATACTACCATGTATTTGACACACACAAACAAGTATTTGTTACACGCGTACATACTCTGTGGTCAAATTGTTTCTTTTGTTGATCATTTTGTCTATAGACATAGACTACTGACATAGACAGAGATTACTGTATACTGTGGTCTTACTGAATGTCAAACAAAAAAGTTTCATTTGCCCAATTTAAAATAAAAATATCACGTGACATACCGCTTGCTTATATAAATTTAGTTAGTATAAGTTGTATTTTATTATGGTCGAGTTTCGACCACTAGGCGACCACTAGTATTAATAATAATTCGATTCTTTCTATTTCTCAGAATGGATGTAGAAGTAGGACTCGTGGCACTAAAGAGCTCCTTATCTTAGGATCATTAGCCAACAGGATACGTCGTAATCGTAAGAGTCTGGCGACTTGTTGGATGGATTATAAGAAGGCTTATGACTTTTTTTCACATACATGGCTTTCGAAAGTGCTAGAGTTGCATAAAGTTGATACAACTTTGTGTACTTTCTTAAAGTCGTGTATGAGTCAATGGAGATCAACATTTTGCCATCCAGGATGTCAGCAGACTCCAAGCTAAGCTCAATCGAGTGTAGCGAGTAGCGGCCATTCGGATCGTACGAGGATATCGCACCATCTCGTTTGAGGCGGCAACAGTCCTGGCACGTCCCGCCTTTTGATATCCTGGCGGATATGGACGCGAGGGTCTATGACACATAACGGTGAGAGCGGGGAAGACTAGGACGAGCTCGAAATGCGGTGGAGCGCTCACCGACAGGCATTGGCACAATGGCGCGCGCACCTGGAACAGTCACAAAATGAGTGCCAAGACGCTATCGGTGCCGCTCTGCCCAACCTCGAAGCTTGGGTAGGTAAGGAGGGAGGTCACCTACCGACTGACGCAGATACTCGCCAGACATGGTTGCTTCGGTGAGTATCTGAATAAGGTCGGACGCGAGGAGACGGCACACTGTCACCACTGCACAGCCGGCTGGGACTCCGCCCAGCATACGCTGGAGGACTGCCCCGCATTTGCATCTGAACGCGGAGTCCTAGTCGATGAAATAGGACAAGACCTGTTACCGCCAGCAACCGTTGCTGCCATACTGGCGATTGAGGAAAGCTGGGCCGCAGTGGTTTCTTTCTGTGAAGTTGTTATGTTCCAGAAAGAGACCGCTGAACGGAATCGGGTGAGAGCCGATCCCGAGCGAAGAAGACGTCGGCGGCGTTATGAGCCGTAGACGGGATCGCGAGACGCCAGGGAGTGGGGACCGGACTAGTTGCTGCGGGCGGTGATAGGATAATTTGTTACGGCCTGGTCACAAAACTGCGATCGGGTCGGACTGATAGGTAGAGAAGCCTTTGTGACCTCCCCAGGAAAGGGTCTGACTAGGCGCGGCGTTGATTGGAGGGGATCTGAAATAATATGGTCTGGGGACCCTTCAGAGATGGACGGCTGAGACCGGCCGCCGGGGTGGTTTTTAGTGGAAACACCACATACTCCTGGCTCCTGCGTTCCCAAGGAGCCGGAGATCCGAAGGGATTTTCCATCTCGAGAACAAAAAAAAAATAAAAAAAAATAAAGGATGTCAGCAGACTACGATAAAAGACCGATATGTACCAATGGAGATCGAGCGAGACGTATTTCAAGCTAATAGCCTGAGTCCCTTGTGGTTTTGTCTGGCTTTGAACCCTCTCACCACTCTATTAGAGGGTTCAGGATTAGGCTAGAGGTTGTAGAAAGATGATCAAGTTATATCTCACCTTCTTTATATGGATGATCTGAAATTACTAGTCCTCGCTAAATTACAATTGACGACGTTACTAAAGGTCACAGTAAACTTTTGTAATTCTATCAAGATGGAATTTGGTATAGAAAAGTATGCAGTTATGTATGTACATATGTAAATAAGGCTGCAATTGTAGAATCTGTAGGAACATAAGTTCGAGATTCAACAAAACTCATATCTCTGGCTGCCACTGAAACCTATAAGAATTAGATTTTTCACAATCCTTAGAAATATCAGAATCTGGCGTGAAACAAACGTTAC
The DNA here is from genome assembly GCA_949316085.1 of Hypercompe scribonia. Lineage (NCBI taxonomy): Eukaryota > Metazoa > Arthropoda > Insecta > Lepidoptera > Erebidae > Hypercompe > Hypercompe scribonia. Next base: position 3,177,578 of record OX438967.1, on the reverse strand, counting down.
AGGAATGCTTGTTTGGCCACCGAAAAAAGTACTTAAAAATCTTTTATCATTGGGGTAATAAAGTGCGAGCCTATAATGGTTGAGTCATACCGATCCTGATGTATGCCTTTGGTGTACTTAGATTGACTGAGTCTAAATTAGATTGCTGACTGTATTTCAAATGCACCACCTATGTTTATCGGTTGGTTGTTCATGAGGTTGTATAGGGTGGACCACGAATAAGTTAACATTTAAAAAATCGTATGAAAAATATAAAAAAAAATATTTACAAGAACGCTAATTAGCTGGCATTTATTTTACATTGTCTAAATGACTGATGATGATGTGGAATGTAGATTCGGTGATCATTGTTCAGATAGCTTAGTCGTATCTATTCACAGATTGATAGGCAAAAGCCTTGACCAATATCTTAAGAGGCTCACGTTAGAAGGTTGAATCGAAGAATCTGATGCAGAAGGCAGTCTTCCTTGATATGGCACGTATAGTGAGGAGGTTCCTGTCTTTGGAACTCCAATCACTGGTGTCTTAATCCCTGTACCCGATTTCGGTGGTCTACTATTTTTATTTTTTTAATTAGATATTTTTGTTTTCTTTTCTTCGGGCTTTGCCCATATTTATTTATAACAATCATCTTAGCCTAGTCTTAGCAGAATACAGATAATGATTGAACAAATTGTGACGTTACACATGCAGGCCTTACATTATGTTTGCTTTTCGGTACAAGTGATTATTAATTATAATCCCTTAATCATTAAATATTATTTAAAAATTTAATTATCATTATTGTATTATCATTAAACAATACCTTAAAAACAGGAACAATAACATATGTCACATATTACTAAATTTTAATGCAGTCTCTGATTTAAATATGACTTTTCGTGATAACCTCAATTCAGATCATTGTGTGTTTCACTGCAAGATCTTTTAATTTTTATAAATAAAATTGACATTCATTCCCCTCTCTGATAGAATTTAACAAATATGGAAAGGTCACTCGATCATAATGTGATCATTTTTAAATAGTTTTGACGATTGTATTAGGCCACCTAGTAAGTCATTCTTCTCACTTTTGAAATGGCTAGTGCTTCAAACAAAAACCTTTAAAATCCATACTGTGATTTACATTTGCTGAATTATTTGCTAATAAATGAGGAACAATATTTAAAATAATCACTATCGAGTGGATTGATCACCTAATTCAAACTGACTACCAGCAACCTTAGATACCTGTAACTCAGAAGCTACCAGTATATTGCTAGCCGAAAAGCCAACAGAGGTGCGCTGAAATACAATAAATGAAAACTTGTTTCACAAAACTTTTTTGAAAAGTGTAAAGTGATAGGGGAGCAATTATTTAAGTGACGGAGATGGACATTTTAGAATGATGATGGAAAACTGTATATGATTCGATTCACCTAAGCTTCTATGGAAGGAAAAATGTCATGTACAATTTTGTAAAGCGGTCTTATATGTGGTTAAATATAAAAATTCAGGATTCGTATTTAAGTTACACAAAATATATTTACGAGATTACTTAAAATATAATACTTATTGGCAACTTAACTTACTAATAGTCAATTTGTTTAAAGACTGACCCCTAGTACCAGATTCTGGCTGAAATATTGGATAGAATGTTTCTTCAATGCTGTCTGATGGAAAGCAAGAATAGAATCCAATAGTTGTGGTAACCATCATCATTACGGATGCAGACAATGCAGTCTGGTGACGCAAACTATGCTGACTTCTTTCGCGGCCCGTTTGTGGACGTTAAAGTCATGACAATCATCATGGCAGAGTAAAGCTCACACACTTACTACAATAACTGTGACCCCAGCATCAATGACAATGGATTATGTATGATTTATGCCTTTACCGTAAACCTGCAACTGAAACAGTTATAGGTCATAATAATTATACTGTATTAAACAATGAAATAAATGTAAAAATTATTATTGATCAGATTTCATTGTCAGCACGTGTCGTATATCAATCATTTGTTACGTCCATTGTAATAGTTTCTTTTCCTTCCTTCCATTGCAATTAGAAGAAAAAAGGATTTGTGTATCAGGTGTGCTTGTTAATAAACTTTTTGGGACACACAACCATTTCTGAAACAAATTGACTTTCAAAGAAACAATAAACCTCAGAGGAATAAGCAACGCGTTTACGAATCTTTATAAATAGATATAAAACACTTTGTTTCTTCACCAGAATTTCTACAGTTAGTGTAAAAAAACTCAAACGTACAAAGAGTGACATTTGCTCTCAGACAAATGTGAATATACTGTATAATACTGTAATTATTAAACTATTAGAGATACGTATAATTTCTAGCTACAAATATTGTTCTAAGTGCCTGAGTTACACAAATTCATGGGCTGCTATTGCTTTCTATAAAGTGGTTCGTCTGTACGTTCAGTAAATTTTGCTATACTCAGAAGCTGGTTTACAGTTGTTACAACAATGATAAGTCATAGTTGTGACATTAGGACAAGCGACATGACGTAGAATTTATCAATACTAATATTATACGAGTATAGCTGAAGATTATTTGTTTGGTTGGTTGAATATACTTATCTGAGGACCTATGCATCCAATTTGAAAAGTTCTTACAATTTTAGATAGCCCAGTTATCGAGGAATGCTACAGGTTATATAAACAAAAAGAACGGAATATCAGTGATAAATATTGCGAAAACAAGAGAAAAAAAGTCTTTTGAGAGATTCCATTGTGAGCGCTTTGTAGAGTTTTTTGTTTTCCATTAAAAACATGACAGTATATGTCAGCATGTAGGTATCTTTAAAGGTTAATTTCCTAAAACTTTTGTTATGGTAAATAAATTTATTCACGCTGTATGACATCACGTTACGGTCAATACGAGACGCTTACTAAGTTGCACGGGTCAGTCAGTTAAAAATAAAATAAGCAACGCATGTTAATTAGCAGTAATTTTAATATTTTGCTGTAAGTATTTGTCAAATATTAATACTACACCTAGGTAAATAATAATCTTATACCCTGACTCAAACCTATCAGATCAGAGCTAAGGCTAGTAGTGAATATTTTTTGAACTCAATCAGTTAGAAGATACAATATTAACATAAGGGTATATAAAAAGTAGTCTAACATAGAGGGAGTCTCAGTTTTACATTGCTACGATGATTGTCATACTTTTTATGTCCTCGTTTCCCTTATTTTCTTTCTGATCATGGCAGTCAAAATAAAAAGCACACGAGTCAACAGGAGCATTCTCAAAAAACGTCGCTCCAACTCGGCTAGTTACCGACGTATAGCTGTCACTTTCATTTTAAGGTCCATTACGTGGATGATTACTCGAGTGATTGGCATTATGACTTTAGACCTAACCGACCCACAGGTAGTCTTCTAGAGTATGGTAAACATCTTTGGAATAAAGCTACGGATAGATATGAGGATTCCTTGGTCATCAGCTTTAGCATAGTCAAGGCTATCCATAAGGTCTTGCACTGTTCATTTTTCTAAAAAATTCCAGCATTGAGCCTACCCCCTAAAGGTAGGTGTCAGCAGGTAAACGCTGGTACATCTCAGGGCTCCGTCTTGTCGCATACACTGTGTTTACTGCATATAATTATATGTCAGTCCTAGGCAATACACATTGCTATGCAGACGATAGCACAATTCATGGAAAATAGTTTGGACACTCTACAGTCAAGTTATCAGACGTTGAGGAAAACGATGGGAATTTGTCGCTCAGCTCAACCTGGTTCTCAATTGAATTATAAGAATCTGGTCATGTTAAATGCTAAGAAGAAACAGGTGTGCGCTTTCTCCCAAAAAATCCGCTTCTTTGCCTCCTTACTTTTCAGATAACAACTGCTAATTCTGGACAATGTCGGTCTCCTGGATATGAATATCTTACGGGATTTGCAATCTGCGTAAGTAAATTGATAGCTTCACTAAGTTGTGGAAGCAAGGTGTACTTAACAAAGTGAAACGGTTCTTCTCACCTATGTGTATGTGTTACCTTTATGAGACTCAGAGTCGCTCCTGCGTCGAGCACTGTTCTCATCTTTGCAATCGATCCACGTAGTATATGTACGGTCTCGGTCGATTGCAGTCCATATTATCGTCAGTCTCAAAGTCTCCGAGTCCTTCAAACTTCTGCAGTTGTGAAGAGATGTTGTCTGTATGGCAGTCCTTTATCACCATTATCACGTAGAGTGTTCTGACAAACTCTTCCAACTAGTCCCACCTTTTCCCTGCCCCTACACATCAACACGTGTTGGTATTGGAGGTCACCGTTTTAGAAGGATGGACATACACTTTCGAACTAAACGGTCCAGCTATTCCTTTCTATCAGTTTCATCAGTCAAAACCTGGAACTCAGCATCAGCGTACGTGTTTTCATCCTACTACTATTTCGTGTCCTTTAAGCCCACTACACTACCATAGTGTGGGTTCGCAATGAGTATAAACACTACCTCGTTGGTCTAGTGGCTAGCGTACGTGACTACCGATTAAGGGGTCTCGGGTTCAATTCCTGAGACGGGTCAAAAGTCTATTAAATTTTTGCCACCACCACACCACCTGATCTCGCGTCGATCGTATCTGATAGCCGTCCCATTGGATTATAGGAGTGAAGGAACAAAGAGTGCACATACTCGTAATATCTCCTACACAGTTAGCTGGTCTACGTTGAGACTGGTCTCATTGGCCGAAATCGGCTAGGAGATCGTTATTATCATCATCGAAGCATAACAATAGTTAAAGTAATAAAAACTTTTTGAATTTATTAAATACTATTTTGTACAAGAATGGTCTTTGCAGATTTCTTATAGGATATCTAAATATATATTATATAGCTACACATCAACTGCAGATAAAATAAAGAGAACAGTGTTAGTTAACTTCCTTTCATAATTATTTTTTGCCTACCATTACTGGTGTTGAAATTATTATTATTCGTGCTATAAATTTTAGTATTATTGACATCATTTTTCTTTATATTTCGTTTTTTCTCTCCACGTTGACTAATTTTCGAATCTTTTTTCTTGTAAGTATTCCAATAAAATTGGCCAAATAAGTACACAAAGAAACTACTGTTGCCAAAAACAGTTAGTCCTAGCAAAAATGAAGGAGTACAATTCGAAAATGCGTAAGTTAGGACAAAGTGGATGATGACCAGAACAAACTGTACCTGAAATGAAACAAAATAGTCACGTTTATAATCACATTAATATTGGTGATAGTATTAATATGTAAAATATGTTATTTCTAAATATCGTTATTTGAGGGAGAAACCATTTTCCGCAGATGGTCTCCGCTATCGGGCAGGCGTTAGGAGGGGTCTGGATGTCGTAATAATAACTGTTCTCGGATCCCTCCTATCTGAGGCGCAGAGTAGCACACCGTATGATTTTAACCTGTCTGATTCCGACACACCATAACGCCGCAAACCCCGGTAGGGTGATGGCCCGTGGGGGTTTCAACTTGTATGTAAAAAAAAGAGAAAAGCCATTTATATCTACCTAAGAGTCATATTGTTAGCCAAACCACGGCGAAGACTAATTAAAATCGTAGTCACCTCTTCAATCTATATATCTTTTTAAAGTTTTTTGTATTATAATTGTTTCATTTATAAGATTTAGATTTAGAAAACACGAAAGAAAATAAATCAAAAAATAATTATCCACTAAAATTTAATGTTACATAATAAGCTTAAAGACATCTATCCCAAAAAAAATAAAAGTATTAAAAACAATATAAGATTAGACTACTGTTTTTTTTGTTTATTTTTAGAAAAGACAAGCCCGCTATAGGTTTAAATCCTGTGTCGTGGGGGACTTTACAAACATACAAGAAATGGACGCAAAGAACACCAAGACTCAGAACAACAATTTGTGATTCAAACAAAGTATTGTCCCATGTGGGGTTTAAACTCACAACACTCAGCATAGTAGAGAGCGGCGTGGCGACCGCGTAAACCACTACTTTTTTTTTTCACCATGTGGAAACCCCCTCAGGCCGTCACCCCACCGGGGCTTACGGCGGGTTGATGTGTCGGAATCGGACTGATTAAAACCACACGGTGTGCTATTCTGCACCTGACATAGGAGGGATCCGGGAACAGCTGTTATTACGACATCCAGATCCCTCCTAGCACCTGCCCGCATTATGTCGCCTCCTCGCGGCTGGCCACTATAGCGGATGGAGAGGAAAACCCATCCTGTCCACCCGCGGCCACACTCAAGACGGCATGAGGCGCCGGTAACCGCTTAAACCACTTTTTTTTTTTTTTTTTTTTTTTTTTTTTTTTTTTTTTTAACGTGTGGAAACCCCCTCGGGCCGTCACCCCACCGGGGTTTACGGCGGGGTGGTGTGTCGGATTCGGACCGACTAAAACCACACGGTGTGCCACTCTGCGCCTGAGATAGGAGGGATCCGGGAACCGCTGCTATTACGACATCCAGATCCCTCCTAGCGCCTGCCCGCCAAAGCGGGCACCATCTACGGATAAACTCTCTATTCAGGCGACGTACGGCACACGCGGACGTCGCCTCCTCGCGGCTGGCCATTGTAGCGGATGGAGGGGAAAACCCGTCCCGTCCACCCGCGGCCACACTCAAGGCGGCATGAGGCGCTGGTATGCGCGCCTCCGCCGCCCGGCTCGCCGGCGGCGATTTGGGTCCGAGTGGATATTGTCCTCCCGGGCCTTCTCCGCCGCCTCCTTCCGCGAAATTACGTCTTCGCAGAAGGTTGCGACCGCGGTAAAACAACTATCGCTACCGACCATGGAGCGTATTACGGCCGGTAGCGAGAGATCTCCTCCAATAACTGCAGTGAGGACCCCACGCTGCGCCGCCCAGGCGGAACAAACCGCCAGCGTGTGCTGAGCCGAGTCCTCACTGCAGTCGCAGTGGTGACAGGCGGGACTCAATTCCCTCCTGGCGACCGAGTGCAGATACCTCCCGAAGCAACCGTGCCCGGAAAGAATCTGCGTCAGTCGGAAGGAAAGGGTCCCGTGCTGCCGCCCTGCCCACTCGGCGATGACCGGCTGGAGAGCCTCCATGGCGGCAAAGCCAGCACGTGGAGCCTCCAGCCGGGACGACCAACGAGCCATCGTGGCTCGACGAGCGGCCTCTCGCCACTCGCGTATCTCTTCGGGCGGGGGCCGAATGCCGCTACCCACCCGAAAGTCTGCCGTTCGCCGATAAACTTCAGCGAGCACTTCCGCCTCCAAATCCCACGGGGGAGTTCCGGCCAACGCGCACGCCGCCTCCGTCGATACGGTGCGGTAACCGCGTATGGCTCTAACCGCCAATATCCTCTGAGGCCGCCAGAGGCGAGCCCTATTCTGGGCGGTCAGAGCCGCCGCCCACACCGGTGCACCATACAGTGCCATTGACCGAACAACCCCCGTGTATAGCTGTCTCGTCGCGACGCTGGCTCCACCCAAATTGGGCAAAAGTCGCCCAAGAGCAGAAGCAGCGCCGACCAGCTTTGGAGTAAGCTGTCGGAAGTGCTCGTCGAAGAGCCACCTGCCGTCGAGGATCAGGCCCAGATACTGAAGTATCTGGGCCTTAATCGGTACGAGGACCGAATTGACTACGATAGAGGCACCGGAGGGTGGACCACGACGGGGCCCATGAAACAAAAGGGCTTCCGTCTTATCTAGGGCCACCCGTAAACCCAGCGCCTCAATGCGCCCGACCACCAAAGAGACTCCCACGGTGGCCAGGCGCGCCGCCTCTTGAAAGTTCGCCCCCCGGGCCGTGACCAATGTGTCATCGGCGTAACAAATTACGCCCAGCCCGGGGGGAAGACGACCTCGAAGGGCCCAGTCGTATCCCATATTCCACAGGAGTGGTCCGAGGACGGACCCCTGTGGAACACCGCACGACATGGGCCGCCGCCTCAGAATACCATCTCGGTCCTCGTACACGACGGTACGCTCCTCAAGATAGTCTGCCACAAGCCGCCTCAGGTACTCTGGCACCCCGTAGTAGTGGAGTGCTTCCCTGATGCAGCTAAATGGCAGACTATTAAATGCGTTGGCGATGTCCAACGACACCGCCAACAGCACGCCGCCACAGCTCACTGCCTCTTCGGTAACGCCCCTCAGGCGCAGCACAGCATCGACCGTCGAACGCCCCGCCCGAAAACCAAATTGGGCGTCCGACAGATCGGGGCCCACCTCGCAGAGGTGCCGGACGATGCGGGCAGAGAGTATCCTCTCAAACAGTTTACCCGCCTCGTCCAGCAGCACAATGGGCCTATAGGCCGCCACCGAATCGGCAGGCCGTCCCAGCTTCCTTAATAGGACCAGCTTCCCGCTTTTCCAGCACTCAGGGAAGCGTCCGGACGACAAGCTAGCGTCCAAGATCTCCCTGAGGCGGTCCGACATGTGTTCGAGGGCACGGGCCAGCACACGGGCAGGTATCCCGTCTGGCCCAGGGGCGGTGTTCTTAGAGCGGATCCGTAGAACAACCGCCCCCACCTCCGATTCCCTGACGGGCGGAACATTGTCCTCGATTCCCCCGTCGTCTCCGGCCATGAAGACCATCGACGGGGGTGTGTGATCCACCCGCTGCGGGAAAAGGCCCTCGACCACTTCCCGCAGGAAGCTGGGCTGGAGGGTCTCTGTAAGGGGGGGGCCAGACGCGCGGAGCTTTTGTCGCGCCGCACGATAAGGGCGACCCCAGGGGTCACGATCGAGACCCTCCAGCATTTTCTTTCTCTTAATTTCTTTGGCGCGGCTGATGGATAGCTTCAGAGTTTTCCGCGCCTCTCGGTACTCCTCATGAAGCCGGTCCTCCTCGCCTTCTTCACGGTGTCGCCGCCGACTACGGGTGTAGGACCTCCGGGCACGAGTACAGGCCGCGCGGAGGTCCGCCAACTCCTGGGAAACCGCTTAAACCACTAAGCCAACCATGCAGTCAAGTACTTATAAAGAATTACTTTCTAAAATATTCTACAGACACATATAATTACAAAATGCAGGTGAAAACATTGAATACTAGTATGGTCGATAACGGGCTAAATAAGATCACTTTATCTACCAAAATTATAAAGAGAAAAAGTAAATGAATATCATTGTCGTGACAAAGAAAATATTAAAGGTAATATGTATTATGTATATGGTTACTTTGCAATCCAAATAATGTATTGTTTTACTGTTATGGACAGGTACTATTACAGGTTTGTGGACTAAAGCATGTCCAAACAATTTAACACCCGGAAATTTAATCGATTCGGAATAAATTACAATTCGTTAAAAGTCAAACAGATTTTGTGTTAAATTATCGTCTGCGTTATCTTTTCCAAAAATACTTACACTCCTAAAAAATAAAGAAAAACATAATTTTTAACTTACCAATTGCAAGGTAGTAATATACTTCTTCCACCACAAATATTTTCTCAAATTAGGAAACACTGCTAGTGTGTAATATGTGTACATAATGATATGCACAAAAGAGTTGATATTCCTGATAAATAACGAAGGATATATTGGCTCATATTTCAGGAAAATCCAGCTTGTGACTATCATTAGCGTATGATGATAGACGTGTAGAAATGAAACTTGATTGTATTTCTTCCGTAATACGAAGAATATCGTGTCAAAAACTTCGCTCATTTTGGCCAAAAAGTAATAGTATAATACGATAGAAAGCTGAAATGGAATTATAAGTTTATTAGACTTTAATATATCACATTTTTTTATTCTTTTTAATACATATTTTTTACATGCTTACATAATTCAATTCTGTCAAACTCTAAAACAATTTATCGACAGTACTTCTTGCTTAAGGGTTTTAATTCATTTTTTATTGAAATTTTAAAAATGACTAATTTGAGAGACAATAGAGACAATTTTTGAAACAAAAACGGTACTGTAAAACTTCTTGTTCGTACTTAAGAAGCAACGTACGTAAAGTTCGCCAGTTGAATGTAAATTATGCTAGAGGCGGCGAGCGGGAGCATGTCTCTCTGCTACCCTTGAACATCATCTCACACGCCAGCATTTAAGTGATTTACATTCCGTGATACACATTCAACTCGAGCAACTGTATTAACTTTGAGTAAATATTATAAAAAATACCTTTTCTCTTGTGTCTTCCTTTTCCAGAAGACAAGTTTTTGCAACCCATCCATGTGGCCATGAGAGCGTCATTGCCTGTAATACGACAGATTATAATAAATAACGGATAATAAATTGAAACAAGAGACGTTAAGAAAAAAGAGAAATAACACTAAGCGCTCCTAGAAAATTTGAGATTTTTTATTTTCAACGTCTTTCTATTTACTTTTATACACTTTTGTACATGTTATCCAGGTTATATCATATTATTTTATCATCAAGGCGACATTCATATAAAAACTTTTATCAAGCAATTTTTCCATTGCATTTTAATTGGGAAATTACTATGTTAATGATATTAAAATTAAGTTTGACATTCCAATGCAATTCCATTCTTCAAATTTTACATTTTTGGCCAATTTAAATGTGAGATTTGCATGCATACTGATAGTCTTCTATTGCTATAATTGTGGCACCATAGTCATAGCATAATCGTTTGCTTTTTTTTTATAACTTTGGTATGAAATACGATGATTTACTGTCTTGAATATATTACTGTTATATAGACAATATATAACAGTAACGGTACTATTTTTTTCTTTCTTTTCTTTTCATTTTTAATTAAAAAGCCAACGCCCGCACTAAGAGGGAACCCTGTGTCGCGGGGATCTTTACAAATATACAAGAAATGAACATACAGAACACCAAGACTTAGAACAACAATTTGTGGATCACACAAAGTGTTGTCTTATGTGGCGTTTGAACCCACTACACTCGGTGAAGTAGAGAGCGGTGTGGCGAGCACTTTAACCACTACGCCAGTTGTGCAGTCAAATTGTATAAGGTATTGTACGTGTATCAATAAGAAAATTTTAAGTAGCATCTATTAATTATGTGAGTGTAAAATTCTCAAACTGCTGTATAAAACACGACGTCAGAGGCCCTGGCGTAAGTTTCAACTGCCTCGTTGGTCTAACGGTAAGAAAATGTGTCACTCCACCGTGGTTTGTGGTGGGATAGTGTACCAGAATCAGACTGATTGAAATCACACGGTATGCCACTTTGTGCCTGAGTAAGGAGAGATCCGAGAACTTAGTAAAGGTTGCGACCACGGTAAAACAACTGACATTACCTGCTATGGAGTGTATGACGGCCAGTAGCGAGAGAGACCGAGAGATGTCTTCATAGCAACCGAGTGCAGACACTTTCCGCCCTACATCAATCAGAGGGAAGGGGTCCCGTGCAGCCGTCCAACTCACTCGGCGATGACCTACTGGAGAGCCTCCACGGTAGCAAAGCCAGTATGTGGAGTCTCCAGCTGCGACGACCAACGAGCCATCGTAGCTCGACGAGTGACCTCTTCGGACGGGGGCCGAATGATAAATATCGGCAAGCACTTTCGTCTCTTAATACCACGGAGGAGTTCCGGTTAAACAAAGACGAACCCTATTCTAGCTGGCTGACCCGCTACTCTCACCGGTGCACGAGACACTGCCATTTACCAGATAACCTCCACGCACAACCGTTTTGTCGTGACTGTGGATCACACAAATTGGGCAAAAGGCGCACAGAAGAAGCGCCGACTAGCTTTGGAGCAAGCTCCCAGAAGTGCTAGTTGCAGAACCACCACCTATCAAGGATCAAGCCCAGATATTTCATTCTTACTCTGAATCGATACGAAGACTGAATTGATTACAATGAAGGCGCCGGGGGGGTTAACCACGATAAAGTCTATGTAACAAAAGGGCCTTTGACCACTGGAGACACCCCTCGGTGGTCAGGCACATCATCTTGTGGGATGACTTCCACACACAGCGCAGATAAAAATATACAACAATGCCATCTAGCGAAGATACATCGAACTACGGAGTATAATGAACTCCGAATCAACTACTAACTAGAGATCCTCGTTGCAATTAGCATATGTAAAACATCCCAACATCAAATATTGGGTCCCGGCCTGCCAGACATGATCACCTCGCCTGGTTGGAAGATCCTTACTTTATGTCAGAGGAACATGACACCTCGTCCCTCCACAGTGGTAACCCCGACATGATAGTGATGAAGTAAAGAGAATAATAATAATAATTCTTTATTTCATTAACCAGTTTTAATAGTTTAAAAAGAGACCACAGTGACTTTTTAAGCAAACAATGCCTGTGACAAGTCACTGTGCTCGTTCATAGTAGCTCTTACAAGCTCGCCTGTGTATATATGTGCGTATGTGTGTGTATGTATGTATGTGTATGTATGTATGTGTTTGTGTTTGCTTGGATGTATGCACTAGAACGGTAAACTTTGTTTTATATGTGTTGCAAGAAGGATTCCACTACTTCATAGCTTAAGGGTGCCAGAAAAATAGTAACTTGTGCTTTACAGTCTCTTAGTGCTTTTGTGCAAATGTCTAAGTTTCTATTAACTTTAGTGTATAGATATGCCGACCACCTTTTGTACTGTCTATTTACGAATTTCGTTCTTGTTTTTGTGCGAGTAAAATTTTCTGATCTTCACGTTGTGATAGTGCTTGAAATACAAGATGGTATTTTATGTTTTTTAATATTATGTAGAGTACACATAACAGCCGCACTGATAGAACGTTACTAATTGAGTATAGACAACTAGTCGGGCCCTGTTTTTTAAAAATGAATTACCTTCAGGAATGCTCGTTGTGCCCGTCCTATTTCCATCATTTTTGTTTTTCCGGCTTCTCCCCATATAGGGATACAATAAATAGTAAGATATTCCTATATGAGCCTTGTGGTTAGAAGGTATTTCATATCTTAAGGTCTTAAAAATCTATATTAATTTTTTAACTCTAGCAGTGAGCTGATCAATATGGGAGGACCAGGATAGTCGTTGGTCAACTATCACTCTCAGGTATTTTGTTTTTTCTACCTTTTTTATTGTGGGGCAGTCACATGCGGCTGATTTCGTCAGCCTATCGCACGAGTGTATTTGAGGATTGAATTCTAATTCTGGTTCTAATTCTAATTTGCTTTTGATGTGTTACGCGTTAAAAAATTATTTATTAACCATTCTGCTTTATTTCTCATGCCAGTTTCTGTATTTTCTTTTACCACAGCCCAGGTTTCCCCATTGAAGACAACCACCGTATCATTGATATATGAGAAAATGAGTGCATTTTTTATTTTTAAGTTACATAAGTCGTTAATATATATAAGAAATAATATAGGGCCAAGCACACTGCCCTGTGAAATTTCATATGATACAGCGGAGTACCCACTAGTGTTCTGGTTGAATCTCACTCTTTGCGTTCTGTCTGACAAATAATTGCTAAAGAGAGATAATTCAGCAGCTCTTAGCCCAAGTTTTGCCAACTTTTGTATAAGAATGAGAACAGAGACGGTGTCAAATGCTTTTTTGGGGCCTAAAAATATCGAGAGGCACCTGTGTCACTTGTCAAACTGGTTATTGACTGATTGGGTTACAGCCGAAATTTCGTCTTCAGTAGAGATTCCTTGTCTAAAGCCAAACTGGGCGCTCGATAACAGCTTGTATCTGCCTAGGTAACTCGTCAGTTTACGATTAAGAAGTTTCTCAAGTATCTTTGAATATTATTCTTTGATAGCCGGCAGTACAGTATACGGCTATAGTTGCCGACATCTTCTTTATCACCACCCTTATACACTGGAGTAATGACAGCTTTCTTTAATGGCGCTGGGAATATATACCTTGTCGAAAATAAAGATTATAGAGATGCGTAAGTATTAGGACTAGTTCCAGCTTTGCAAATTTTAGAAAACTAACAGGTATATTGTCTCAACGAGGAATGCTATTTGACCTTAAACCCATTAGGATTTGTTCGACTTCAATAGTATCCATATCTAGTAGGACAAACATATTAACTTGTGGCACTATTTTGTGAGTCAGATAATTTAGATGAATAGTACTACTCGCTTGTATTTTACAGGCTAGATGTTTCCTTATGTTCGCAGAGTAAGCATTAATATAATTAGAGGATTCGGTGGAATCGTTTCTAAGGTTCATCAATTGCGAGTTAACGTTATGTAGTTCACTACAATGGATTATAAATTTTATGTTTTTGAAATTTGTTGTTTTCAACCGAATCAGCTAGGAGATCTTGTTCATATTTTCTTTTAAGCTTTTTGATATGGTTATTGCAATAGATTCTGTAACGTTTATACGTGACCTTCAATATCTGACCCGCCGTAGCCTCATCTGCAAACTGTTCCTACGCCTAATGCAACGTAATATGCCGGGTGTTATCCAGGGCTTTAGAGTGCGTTTGTTTTTAGGAATGTTACTTGTTGTGGTGCTAACTCTTAAAGACTCAATAATTGTATTAATTAAGGTTTGTGTGGCAAGGTCAGGATCATCATAAAACATCAATCTCGAGATATTTTTTGTTGCAGTACACTAAGACCATTTTTCGTTTTAGTATTGATTACAGGATCGTTGATTTCAGATTTAGAGATAGAAAAGAGGATGGCAAAATGATCTGTTACAGTAGTTTGTAAGACAGCAATAAATGCTGAGTACTTATTTTTGTTAATTTTTAACATGTAGTGGTCTAAACAGTTGTAATCTCTAGTGGGTATAGTATGGCCAGCCAATATTCCATAATTAGAAAGAGCACTTAGGTAGTTAACTCTGTTATTGTATTCATAAGTTAGTTTGATTTCTTTAGATGTAAGATTAATATTGATGTCACCCACTGTTATGATATTGTTCTGGCCAGTTAAGGTATCTAAGTGAAACGAGAATGATTCTAATCTACTCAAAACAACTTAGGGCCCACCTGCATTTTTGGTAATAAAAATTAATTAATTAAAAATGCGTACAACTTATGTTATTTTTTACTTAAAAAAATGAATTACATGTTCTATAAGAACTAAATGTGTCCAAGTTATTACGGTTACCACAAAAAAAATGTGCAAATCACAATTTTCATAAATTCACTCACATTCACTAAACTTTAAACCATCATTTTCCCGACACGCACTTCAATTTAATGTGATGATAAGGTGCCGGATGTTGATTAATTCTAGTGTTTAGTAACGTGTAGGACCTCCTCTGCTCCTTACACATTCCCTGAGCCGGTTAGGGATGCTCTCTATCAGGTGAGCCACGTTTTCATCAGGAATCTGTTCCCAACAATGTTTTAATGCATTCACCAATTCCTGTCGACTGTGGATAGCGGTATAAGTTTCTTTAAGGCTTCGTTTGAGTTGATCCCATAAATGTTCAATCGGGTTTAGGTCGGGACTCATTGCAGGCCAAGGCAAAACATTAATATTCGCGTCCGAAAGAGCACTTTGAGTCAGACGGGCAGTGTGAGGACGTGCATTATCTTGCATCAAGATGAAATTCTGACCAACTCGCTGTGAATATGGGATGACATGAGGTTGGATGACCTGTTGGACGTAGCTGGCGGCGTTTACGTTGCCCTCATCCAAGAATACCAGCTCAGTTTTACCCAGTAGACTGATTCCACCCCACACCATAATACTGGGTCCACCAAAACGGTCAGTTTCTCGAATGCAAGGATCCTCAAAACGTTCCCCTGGTTTTCTCCAGACACGTACCCGTCTGTCATCACTGAAAAATTTAACTTTAGACTCATCTGTAAAGAGCACTGTTCTCCAATTGTCCATGGTCCATTCGAGATGTTTACGTGCAAACCTTAAACGCGCTGCACGATGTGCCCTGGTTAATTTTATTCGCACAGCGCGCATTCTGGATCTTTGTTGGTCTTCATGAAGTCTGTTCCGTATGGTTTGATCGCTTACACGGGTACCAGTAGCATCACGTAAGCGATTTTGTAAGGTACGCGCTGTCACAGTGCGCTCTCGACGTGCAGTAAGTCGAACGTACCGATCTTCCTGGGAAGTGGTGGCCCGATTTCTACCACCACCTCGTCTCCTGGCAACACTACCTGTCTCCTGATAACGTTCCCAAACATTTCGGATCGCATGCCTAGACACACCGAGGCGTGAAGCTACCGATCTCTGTGAATTGCCCTCTTGAAGCAAAACTACAGCTCTGGAAGCTGTTTCCGGGTCCATATGACGTCGAAATCCGGGCATTGTTATTTTAAACAAAGCAATAACACCGAAGCAAATGATAAACAACGATACAATATCAACTTGTGTTTGTTATGAGATGCAGAACACAAGTGATTAGAAAAGTTCGTAAACGCTGAGTTGACCCAATTGGTGAGTGTTCGTTTTGTCTTATATACACCCTTCAGTAAACAGTCCAGCAAAATTTTAAATTCTGAGTCTTGGCTAAGTCACGTGCCAATAAATACAAGTGCGCGCCTCTTGGGGTTAAGTGCTCGTGTAAATATATAGGGGTATCTTCATTTACTTTAAAACCTAGATATTTAGCGCACAACTTACTTTTATTCTTAATATTAAATGACTCGACAGCCAACCAGCAACCTCGGTCTCAACAGGGATACCACACGCAGGTAACGAACACTTCAGCCTGGTTACCCTACGGCCTCATTAGCGTCTAGGCACAGCCCACTGCACCTACGGTCTATGTAAGCTGAGCATCTCTCTCGTGTCTACGTTGCGGGCAACAACTACGCAGCAACTGCCCCGACTCACTGGGGACTTCACCGCAGTAACGCACACCGCATACAATTCTTACTCACTGGGATTGGCAAACTTCAACCTCGACTCACTGTAACTGGCGGCATTTAGTTCTGACTCACTGGAACTTGCGGCACTCAGTTCCAAAAACTCACTGGAACTACTCACTCCTGGCACTGGTACGCTTCACAACAGAGTATTGACAGCTGACCCATCAGTACATCGACCTTTGGTCTTGGAGGGGAATGATGTAGCGACTTCGACACACACCACAAACAAAAATATGCAACAGCGCCATCAAGCGAAGATACATCGAACTACGGAGTATAATGAACTACGAAGCAACTACTAATCCTGCATAGCGAAATAGAGATAGCGTATGTACAACATCTCAACATCAACTATTGGGCCGCGGCTTGTCAGGCATGATCACCTTGCCTGGCCGGCGAATCCTCCCTTTGTGTCAAAGAAACATGATAACCCTCCACAATCTCTTGAAAGTTCACCGCCTGGGCTGTGACAAGTATGTCATCGGCGTAACAAATTACACCCAGCCTGGGGGGTAAACGACCTTGGAAGGACAAGTTGTAACCCTAGACCTATCCCTCAGGCCAGTGTGGCACAGTAATCTAGAATTTCCTTTCTGAGGAGAGATAGGTCTCTCCTCAGAAAGGAAATTAGAATTTAATAGAAAGGAAGGCCCAGCAGTGGACTATGAAAGGCTCTTGATGTAAATATTAAAAATTGATTTGTGTTAGTTAGTATCGTCTTAAGCTTGTATGTGTAAAAATGTTAGTGATAGAAATGACGAAACAGAGACAGCTAAGAAATTTGTAGTGATTCATAAAAGCTTAACAATGTCAGTAATTCTGGCATTTGTGTTTGCTGTAAGTATGACTAATTAAGTATTTATACTCTATAGTACTAAAGATAATCTAATATAAAAAAGATAAAAATTACTTACCAAGTAAAATAAGTAAGCCGATGCGAACACTTGTACAATATTATATAGAACAATTACATTCTTCAAATTGTATGGCTCACGATTCTTCATATATTCTCGGCCATACTTTAATACAAATAATAGGTATGATGCGGTGAATGTCAGCATGGGAAATGGTGAAGACATCAACGGCCAACTGTCCACTGTGTATACTGAAATCGTACATAATAAATTATGAACTGATTTGGCTTTGGTTATAGAATAATAATAATTTCACATATCTGCTTCACGATTGTTCCGTCTCAAACTAGACGGATCCTGTCCTATAATAATCAGATTTTTATTAGAGTACTTACATACATACATATTACGGATATTTGATACACAACGTCATCTAGTTTCAAACAAAGCAGAGCTTGTCCTATGATAACTAGACTGACTGATAGAATAGAATACTTTTTTTTGTAAATATATACATATTATACATAGAAAACATCCAAATTTCGAAACAAATATTTGCCGATCCGACCCGGGAATCGAACCCGAGACCTCAAGCACAGCAGTCGCATTCACTACCGCTGCCCCACCGAGTGCATACCAAATATGCTTATAAATTTATAAACTCAAAACTCAAATTAAATCCAGAGACAGAACTCGCAACATTACAAATCCATGACCACTGGTTTAGCAGTCAGGATCACTAATTACAAGGCCAAAAGTCCTGTACAGTCCACTGTTGGCACATAGGCTTCTTTTTAGAAAGGAGGTTTTGGCCTACTATATCACGCTTGCCAGACAGGTAGGTGTAGATTTTGTTTCAAATTCTCCTTCTCTTTGCAGTCAAGGTATCCTACGTAGTTTTTTACTTTAGCCACCTCTTATAACACCTACGGCATGAATAAGGGTAATGATACTCCGTATTCTTAATCCGTCACCACGCGTAGACCTGTACATACATATGTGTATGTCAACTTATGAATAATTATGTTGTATAAACTGAATGATTTAAAAGAACACTGTTTGTATTGTGTTTGTTGTCAATCAAGTAAGTTCATTCGCATGCAAGTTCACATTTCTAGTTTCAAACTTAAAGGTACTTGTAACGAGATCTTTGAGTAAATAGATATTGATCTTTTAAATACACATACGCAGTGTCTTCTTCGATTTGCACGTGCATTATGTACTTTATATTGATTGACACAAAAAATTTTCATCATATCATTTTGTCATGTGCCCCTTTAATTATTCCCAAATCGTCAATGTTATTTGAATATGAGTTCTTAACCTCAGAATTAATGTATGTTTTTAGTATGGTTTAACTTAATTTAAATAGTTTATCGTTACTAAAAACATTATTATATGTAACATAATTTAACATTCCAATTACGTAGTAGAATATAAATGGTGCACGTCACTATCGTATTATGTGCCATCCATTGCATTTGGTTTTGCATGTTTAATTTAAGTTAGAATAACTAGGCTATAACTGCTTAGTTATTAATGGAGACATCACTACTCACAGTACAGTTAAAGTACGGTCTCACCTAAACCATCAACAGCTTTAGTCCACTGCTGGAGATGGGCCCCTCTCCTTCGAAATGAAATTTTGACCTAAGACGGTTTGGTGTAGGGTTTTTTACAAGTTTTGTTCTACTGCTGTTATGGTCCCTTTATTCGGCTCTTACGACTACCACAGACTAGATAATTGACTAAAGAGGCAATAGCCAGTAACTACCTTCGCTCGTGGATACCTGCAACAGTTTTTATCTTAATTTTAGAGAAGCCCTAAGTGACTCCACTCTGCCTAATGGAAAGTATAAATAGAATCCAAGAGTTGTGGTTCCTATACTCATTACGAATGCAGATAATTCAGTGTGGCGACTCACACTATGGCGGCCTAGTGAGATACATTTTCACGATTTGCTTAAAGGACCCAGGATCATAGTGAGAGGGAAACACGTGCGCTGGTAGTGAGTTCCAGCTTTTGACTAATTGTCATAGGAACAAATAACTGAACTGTTTTATGGTAGAGCATATATCTATTACTCAAACAGTTACTTCCCAGGCCAGTTGGCACGTGTTGACCTGTAGAGGAAGCGAGAAGGTAGAACCAGTTGACCTTTGTGTTTCCTCTGTCCAGAACTAGATAGAGAAGATGAGAGGGCTTCGGAAATGTCACTCTTTGCATAAAAATTAATGAAAGAAATTTTATGACAGAACAACATACATTTTTTGTGAAGCCAAAGATTCTACTTTCCACTGCATGATTTTTTTTATAGATGTTCACCGATGAATGCGTTAATTATGGACCGATTTTAAACATTTCTATTTGTATTCGAAAGAGTATACTCTTGAGTTATTCCGTTACTACCGTGTCGGTGATGCGAATTGCTCAAGATCAGAATTGTTGGCGTTTCTTGGGGAGATCTTTGTTCAGCCGTGGACGGGGATAGGTTGATTTGAATTACGTTTTTCATATACAGAATGGGCCAGGAGTTAGTTAGCATATGAAAAATCATATAAAAAAATTATCTATTATATTATAAAAATTGTTTATTTATAAGATAGCTAATTAGTGGGCATTTATGGTTTTGGGACTCTTCTAAGCGAGCACCGAATAATCGTCAGCGAAGAAACTGTGAGATCGCCGACGCCTCTTCACTAATTTTTCTTTTCACTCTGTATTTTCGAAAGCTAATCCACTATTTGCGTCTAGTAATCACCTTCTTATGTTGATGGGCTGATGATGGAAGACACAACTTCATTATGGTTAACAGTTGGAGAATAATTCTTTAAACATCATATCTATGTGCATCACTTTTAGTTTTGTTCTTTCAAGTTATTCGGGTAAGCTGATGATAGAAGGTGGAACTCCTTAGCAGTTAGGGATTAGGGGATGATTACTTTAATATTATATGTACGTATAAACCTTAAGTTTTATTCTTTCAAGTTATTTACATGAGCTAATTGAGCTAATGATGGGAGGTTAAAATAGATCAGGTTAAGAGTTAGACGATATTTTGAGTTGCCGACCTAGTAATCAGTATTCCGTAACTAGTATTAGAAACCTGTACTATGGTGATACGCCTACAAGACTGCATGGATGGCGTAGTGGTTTAAACGATCGCCACGCCACTCTGCTTGCACTGAGTGTTGTGGGGTCAAACCCCACATGGGTCACGTTTTTTACTCCTGCCCAGAATATGGTGGTAGTGCCATCATTCGACCCGAACCATCGTGGGTGTCTGCATTAGCAGGTCTTGCGCTGCGCGGCAGTGATTTAGGTTACCCTGCAGAATTTTGTGGGGAGGTGTGAATTTGAGACCTCCATTGCCTCCTCTGCCGGACGGGCTACCGGCTGTGGTACTCTCGTAGCCAGTGGGCACTGATTAGTGCCAGCACTCACTAAGGCTTGGGCGGGGACTGTTTACAGCCCCCTTTTCTTTTTCTTCGGTGGAGAGCATTTCTTGCTCCCCAGCCGATGATCCGCGGGACGGCCAAGGTCCGAGCAGACCGGGCACTTAGGTACTTTTGCCGTGCATGTGAGCGCCACATGGTCTATGCCACCGTACGTATAGCAACGCGCGCTACGGTCTGTTTCGTTGGCATACTTCGCTCTCACGTGTCTCAATTCGAGGCATCGATAGCACTGCAACGGGTGTGCCACTAGTACCCCTACCTTGGCCGAAGTTATAGTTGCAGCCTAATCACATTTTTGCGACCAGACCGCATTGCTGCCGCCGACCTCATCGATTTATTCACTACCAGACGTCCCGATTCTCACGATCCCGTTTAGCGGCCTCTTTCTGGAGCATTACTGTTTCACAGAAAGAGACCAGGTTTTAGATATCTAGCATACATTGAAACAGTATCTTATTTAAAATAATAGATAAATACGCGTCAACAAGAACTGTGACATAGTAATTTAAACTAACCTAATTAGAATCAGTTTATTTAATGCTTTTTAGTGTTTCAAGGCAAGAAGTTTTCGTTTCATATTCACGTATGCCACGTTTTGAATTTATTTTGTGTGTTGGTCTTTTAAATGTATTTTCCATTATCATGACTATTAGATATTGAATCGCGGAAATAAAGTAAAAGAAATATTATGCATGTGATACGTTGATAACCTCCAATTGGTACAATAAACAAATTTAAATTTCCAATAAACTCGTCAATGTTTATATAATTAATTAAGTACAGAAATTTTGCCGCTCGTAAAGTTAATCTTTCGTAAGAAAATGTTATAAATCATACATGTAGTACGCGAGACCATTTAACTTTTACAAAATTATTATCAATCTTAACAACTAATAGTACAAGCTTTTATAAAAAATGGAATCACTTAGTACAAAAAATGTAGGCGTAGGCAAGCATAAATCAAAAAGTTTAATATCTAAATGATGCACCTTACAACGATTAGAAAAGATGATTCAGAAGATGTCTTTGAACTATGGAACACACTTGAACGTAATGTGCTATATAATATATTTGTTTGAATCTTGAGCATCAAATACGAAAAAAAAACAAATATATTCAATAAATTTAATATACCTAATACTTATTTTTAACTAACTTGACCGAAGTAGATAAATATTTTATCAAAGTACCTTCTACCTCCTAAATATTATACAGAAGCCAAGCGGTTCTCTGGACACACATTCTGTAACATGGTACAATGTTGTGAAACCCATGGTATAATGTTGTGAAGGTAGTTACAATGTTTCTAATCTAGTTAAGCTTAGATTAACACTTCAATAATTAAACTAGGCTTGAAGCCTGTATTATAACAAATATTTAAATTGATATTTATAAATGAGCCCACTAGTGCATTTTATAGAATACCAATATTTTACTGACGGATCAAGAAAATTGTAACCGCATGATTTTGATTTTTAAAAATAGAGTTCCACGTCATCTCGTTAACAACAATGACAACTCATTTGTATGAGCCATGACAGATAGCTGTCAAATCTGTAAGCTACAAACTGAAAAAAGTTATTTAGATAAAGTTCTAAGTCTGTCGATTTAAAATGTTAATATTAATGATATTACCCATAGATATCACCAATAATATAATCCCTACCATAAGATACGTAACTCAGTATACTTTGTCCTACTGGGAAGCGAAAAAGATGAACACAGATAATTTGTTTTAGCTGTTCACTACAGTAGCGTTCGATAATATGTATTTGGTTTAGATTTGTTCAGTAAAAGCGTGTAAGTTATTATACGTGACTCAATCATAACACAATACGTATTTTTCCGCTTGGTTTTTGTAATTTATAAATGCAAACTAGTTTACAAGTACAATGTCATTAACGTCAAAACTAATGTCCACTTTATTATACTAAAATAACTTTGACTTAGAATAACGAAAAATGGTTTATATACTACAATTTTAACAAAATGAGGAGTGTTAAGTGAATTAATTTAGTTGTTTCAACAATATATATAATTATTTGTATTTTTTGTCTAACTATTTTCTAAAATAAACAGCTCGACAAACGTATATATAATTAGTTGTTTTTTGTTCTAATTGTTTTTGAAATTAATCGTCGTGTCAGATAATTAGTTTTATCCCTAACTTCATTTAGACGAGACGAGACGATCTGTATGTTTAACTCAATTATAGTGAAAATATGCAAATATATGATTTATACGTTACGGGGATGATATTATAATATCTTTTTGTGACATCAGTTAAATATTGTTAAAGAATTGTTGGTGTAATGTCAATTTTTCGTGCCAGTCTGTGCGCGCACCTTAAAAATTAACTCTCATCATTTTTCGCTTACGCGCCAAAAGTAGTATAACTTCTAAAAGATAAACTAAAAAACGCAAACGTACTGGAAGTAGGTATGTTATTAGTACATATTGGTTTCTAGGTTTTTTATGAAATATTTTTTTAGTTATCGTGACAAACGATTGTACACAAATACTTTAGCGTAACTGCACTTGCAAAGCATAGAAAACTAAACAACGTATTATTTGCCTATAAAATTCTTCACTACAAAGCTGGCAGTTCCCAGTGATTACTACTTCTAAAAATTCATGTAGGCACCTACTAAGGTTCCATATATTTCTATCATATTGCTTTATCCGCTCCTAAGAACAGCTCTTGGCGGCAATTCATCAAAAACAAAAATGTGTCTGATAAGAAATAGTGCCAGATTTGAGTTTATATACTCAAATTCCAAAATAAAGTCACTGATTTGCTCATAATACAGTTAATCTAATGTCTGAGTTTATAATTCTCAATATGCCTACATATTTTATTCTGCACAGTGTCAATCTGTAAGAAATAGTTATTCGATTTTCTGTAGCATATATATATAGATAACAAGTTTCTTTGTAAACAATAGTTGATGAACTAAAACAAAAATATTTAAACTAACAATGAAATTAGTCATCACTAACAGCCTTTGATAGACAGGCCACTGCTGAATACAGGACTCTCCTTAGAAAGGGGTTTTGGCCTACTACACAAGGTTGGTATAGGATTTGTTTCTAGTTGCTGAATGGTGCGCCGGTGTGGGCGGCGGCTCTGACCGCCCAAAATAGGGCTCGCCTCTGGCGCCCTTAGAGGATATTGGCGGTTAGAACCATACGCAGTTACCGCACCGTATCGACGGAGGCGGCGTGCCCCTTGGCCGAAACTCCGCCGTGGGATTTGGAGGCGGAAGCGTTCGCCGAAGTTTATCGGCGGACGGCTGACTTCTGGGCGGGTAGCGGCATACGGCCCCCGCCCGAAGAGATACGCGAGTGGTGTGAGGCCGCTCGTCGAGCCACGATGGCTCGTTGGTCGCTCCGGGTGAAGACTCCCCGTGCTGGCTTTGCCCTCGTGGAGGCTCTCCAGCCAGTCATCGTCGAGTGGGCGGGGTGGCAGCACGGGATCCTTTCCTTCCGGCTGACGCAGGTCCTGCCCGGTCATGGTTGCTTCAGGTATCTGCACTCGGTCGCTAGGAGGGCATTAAGTCCCACCTGTCATCACTGCGAATGCAGTGAGGACTTAGCTCAACACGCGCTAGCGGTTTGTTCCGCTTGGGCGGCGCAGCATGGGGTCCTCACTGCAGTTATTGGAGAAAATCTCTCGCTACCAGCCGTCATACGATCTATGGTTGGTAACAACAGTTATTTTACCACGGTCGCAACCTTCTGTAAAGATCTCATTTCACCAAAGGCGGCAGTGGAAAGAGCTCAAGAGGACGATCTCCACTCAGACGGAGGCGCGCGTACCAGCGCCTCATGCCGCCTTGAGTGTCACGGTATCGGGCAGGCGCTAGGAGGGATCCGGATGTCGTAATAACAGGTGTTCCTGGATCCTTCCTGTCTTACGTGCAGAGTGGCACACCGTGTAGTTTTAGTCAGTCCGATTCCAAACACCACCCCGCCGTAATCCCCGTTGGGGTGACGGCCCGATGGGGTTTCCACACGTTAAAAAAAAAGGATTTGTTTCTGGTCTTCCTTCTCTTTGCAGAGCTGCTTGCATGGGTAGTGTGCTCGCTTAGTCATCCCTTAGCCTACCCATGCAATGAATAGGGGTAGTGTTATTGTATTTTTGATCCATCACTATATGGATCGTAACGAAATTTAAAATCTTTAAAAGTAATTTCAGTTTGACTATGTATTGAAATTGACCTACTCTAATATATTCTGTAGGTAATAAAACCGAAATAAAAACAAAGGAAAAGTTAAAAGAAAAGTACAGTCGTAAGACTTAGAGCGCTTGCTGCTTGAATTAATAATAATTAAATACTAAACATTTAAGTTCGGTAAGTAAATATTGGAAAATAAAACTATAATTATCTAATACAATTTGTACTCACAGCATCCTTTAAAATCCCAAAATGATTCAGCTTTTACAGGTACATAACTCATTATTCGACTGCAGTTCATCTTTGTCTAAGTTTTGTAAACATTTATAACATGATTATTGATTACAAACCTATCGTCATTTGCGTTCGTAAAATAATGATAAATTTGATAGGGAATGGAAAACAAAAGTCACGTTATATTTAAATATCAGGTGCGGTCTCATGATTAGCGAAAGCGTCGTAAGCATATATTTTTCTATTATCGTTATTTTCAATTCCAAGTTTTAGCAACGTCTTTTTTGAATGACGTTGGAGTCGGCTTTAAATTTACTGAATTTAAATTTTTCAAATGGCGTAACTGCCATCAGATTGCAGCAATCCAAATATTAGACGGTATAAATTGACACAGATATTCATATGGAAACCAGGACTAAGCGTTCAACGTGTGCTCTGAAGCATGGAAAGGTTTCAATATGTTAAGAATGGTCAACCATCACAGACTGATCTGGCTAGGATTGCTAAACTAAGCAATATGTTAACCAACGCGTATACTACTGAGCTGCCAGCTTTTTTAGCAATTCTGCAAGGGAATTTGTTACAGGTCACATTGTTTCTGTCAGGTTGTTAAATGGACAGTTTTAAATTATTTGAGTATCTCTAAATATTTTTAAACTATTTTAAATAGCTAATTTAGTTTTTAATTGCATGTAAATATTCATTTTAATCAAAAAATTTTATGGTTCATAATAAATTCATAACCTGTTCTCTTTTTTTGCAAATTCATAAAACAATAAACATTTTAATTTACTTGGTTCTCTAGTTTCTTTGTAGTCTACGTTGTTTTAGTGTCCAGTAACTGGAAGAAATCCAGAACTTTTTTAAGAATTAGTAGGTAGTCTAAAGTTCTAAGTCCTATTTGCTTAGTATTTAGACTATGAATAATAAAAAACTGTTGCGTTTAACATTTTAGTGATAACATAGCAGCGTATAAAACTTCAAAGTTTTAATTTCGATTCCACGAATTCAAAACATACTAGCATTAATAAAATCTTCAGCCTTTTCTATCTTGTGTTCTACCTGTATAGGTCACATTCTATGAAACTGTTGACGCGATTGCGACAGCCTAATTCGACAGGTCGCTACCACTCTCGATATATATCCTTACGTTTTGATAAGGTTCATAATAGTTCAGGCTCATGAGTGTTCCGGATGTGGCTCAGTTCCTTAACTTTGTTTACTTCAAGGGCTTCTGTAATAAAATATTGTATAGATTTTAAAGGTATGGAAACGGATATAGATTGCGGTTGTTTATTACCGTCAGATGGATCAAATACTTATTTGCTTTCGACATTTTAAATGAAGAGGAAGTAGCTTAGGTTAGCGCATGTGAAAATCACTTTTATTATTGATATTTATAAATTTTTATTATAACTTCATCAAAGCGCTTGTAACACCTAAGTTGTTGGCATTCATTGGCGGCGGTATTCACTTTTCATCAGGTAAATTGTCTATAAGTTAACGTTCTGAATTAAAAAATAATACGCTCAATAATATACCTGAAAAACGCGTTGGCGCAATTTTTTTTCTGCTACGCAAAACATGATAATGTAAACCACTTTTTTGTATTAATTAAATATTGTAATGGGCTTTTAACATTAATTTATTCATTGAATAGATAATTTGAACGTTTGATGCAAATAATTCTCAAAAAGGTATAGTTTAGGAATGCAAGCCTAGCTGGTACGTTTAAATACAAAGCGTAAATTAATAAAGAAATGATGTTAATTCTGATTTTATGTCATTGAACTAAGCTTGACATAAAATTTTCTTATTAGAGTGTAGCGATTTCCAAAGCGCTATTTTTGTATCTTTGTATTTAGATAACACTACTACACCATACCTCATTATAGTTAAGCATTGACGTATAGAATGTTATTTGACTGAACAAAAATACTTTTGGTAATTTAAAGTATAGTTTTGACAATATTAACTTAGACTTTAAAAATAATATATTTCTAATCAAAAGCAATGAACCGTCATATATAGGCACTTCTGATCTAAAGTTTAACATAAGCTGATGACCTTTTATTCGATGTTCTATAATACAAAAAAAATCAATTTTGTTACAACTCATAAATAATTTGATTTCTACAATACAATTACTAGAGATGCTTTGCTAGAGTGAAAAGGTTTGTACAACAGTTCTCTAATAACGTTTTATTTGATATATTTAAGCTAGAGGTTGCCTCTATTGTTTCTACACGTAGTTTAAAAATCAGAATTAATAGCCAAGTGCCTGGAAAATAACACCTATCTTTTATCATATCCGAATACCGTCTAACATAATTGTTAGTGCCAATCATATGTAACGTCAGATTGTAATTTGACATATTATGTAACTGCATATTTAATTTTTATCTTATTTTTTTTCTCCGAGAAACCCTTACTATATGGCAGTGTGAATACACACATTAAAAAAATTACTGTGTTTCTCAAGATTACACAATTACACAAGGAAAAATAATCTACAATTCGTACAAGATGAAAATAAAATAAAATGTGTTGATAGGTAGACTATTTCTAACTGATTTTAATGCAATATAGGTGGTTCTTTAAAAATAAAGATATACATTTTAATGTAGATTTGTAGCTGAGTAAATATAAAGAAAGGCTTACACGAAGTAATCTACTGTACATATATATATACATATAGTAATTTACTGTACATTTGTTCAAGTGTTGTTTTAAAATAGTGTTGAAGATGATATAGTTCCAAAAGTTAATGTATACTTGGCAATAATACTATTATATAAATTTTACATATGGTTTAAAAATAAGTTTCAGTAGTTTTATGCTTTTTAACAGTTTTTTTAAATTGATACCAACGACTTCGCGTCTTTTATATTTTTGGGTTGTACATAATAGATCTGTGTTCCTTGATACATTATATTAATTTTTTAGTAATGAGTTTGGTTTAGACAGTTTTTATGAAGTTAGCGTATCTTGAAGTCTTTATGTTTTTTGTGGACGTCAGTTGTGTGTGAATTATGTTGGTTTAAAGTTTCCTTATTAAAGTAAATATATTTTAATGATTTTGAGTAATATTCAGTAGTTTTGTCTGTTTATATACCTGTGGCGACTTCCACATTACAGTACCAACAAAAATATACAACACTGTCATCTAGCGAAAATACACCGAACTACGAAGTATGAATGAAACATCACCACGTCGGGGTCACCACTGTAGTTACTAGTTGGCTATAGGTAGTGTAAAAATAAAAAAAATGCACTTCTTGAGTTTAAGTTTTAATGTCAGTTACAACCAAGCAGAAGAAGTACAGTACGTGGAAATGAGAGAAGCAAAATGTGGTTACAATAAATTATTGTTAGAGTGGAGCACGAGAAATTATAGCTAAGAAACAAGCGGATAGCGGGTGTCTCGCTCTTCTCGGGAAGTTACATTCTTTGTAATGTAAGATTACTTATTTTGAAGGCTACTTTCAATCACGTTCAGATCACCACTGTAGAGGGACGAAGATGTCATGTCCCTCCGACACAAAGGGAGTATCCTTCGACCAGACGAGGTGATCATGTCTGGTGGGCCGCGGCCCAACGGTTGATGTTGGGATGTTGTATACATACTAACTGCCACGCGAATCTCTATTTCGCGATACAGGATTAGTAGTTGCTTCGTAGTTCATTACATTCATATGTTTCGTTCATACTTCGTAGTTCGGTGTATCTTCGCTAGATGGCGCTGTTGTATATTTTTATTTGTGCTGTAATTGGGAAATCCCCACATACCTTAACGGTTGGGGTCCTACACAGAGCTCAAGCAGAAAGACATACTATAGCGCCATCTAGCAAAGATACATCGAACTACGGAGTATAATGACCTAAGGAGCAACTACTAACCCTGTATCACGAAATAGAGATTCTCGTGGCGATTAGGTCATCGCGTTGAGTCGTAGCCCACCAGGTGTAATCACCTCGCCTGGTCGGAGGATCCTCCGACATTTGTCCTTCCACAAATGTCCGTTTGTTATGTATTGAGATGTGTTTTAGCCGTTGATTCCAAACACCTCCTCCATTGTGTAGTAGACGTTAATGACAAGACATCTTGCAATATTTTACAGATAACCCGTAAGACAGTTTAGTTTCGAATAAAAAAGAAACTCCACATCCTTTGCTATGTGTTCTGAGGTTAAAATAGTGTTTATAGTTAGACAATCGTAGATTCTTAGCTTCATTTTCAGATTTAATCCAGATTCAAACTAGTAAACCACGTAGACATTTTTAACTGCTGCCAGTATACCTCCATGTTTAATGTTTGAAACCTTTCTATTCGCTTTTCTGTCTCTATAGGAATGGCTTCTAAAAAGGGACGCAAACCTGAACCAGGAAGGTTACTAAGCACTTGCTAATTGATATGTGTGCTATGTTTGTGTGTGAGTGTGTGTGTGTGTCTCATTCTGTCTGTGGCATCATAACCCCCAAACGGGTGGATCGATTTGAATAATTCTTTTTGTTAGAAAAGTGACTTAATCGAGTGTTCTTAGTTATGTTTTATGTAAATCTGTGCAGCCTTTTTAAGGTCATCAGCTCTTTTTCGACATGAAGTAGAGGTAATCATTCATTTAATGGACTCTTAGTACACTTCTACTGCATTGATTGAGTTGAAACTTGACACTTATAGCAAATCATATAGCATGATAATAATATGGTGATCTTGACCTGCTGCAGGCAGGATAGTCTGCAGAGTACCTAAATGTTCGACAACTAACAGCAAGTATATCGTGTTTAGCCTTATCTTGATTGATTCTTTATCTATTTATTATAGTTATTGACAGTGACTATACTTGGGACATTGACGACCGGTGTTATTTACGAATTGATATAGTTTTGTCCAAAACTATTAATTACTTGTTAATGTAGTGCATGTGGATACAGTAAACGAAACAGCGGAAGGAGGAATGTACAGTCGCACCCAAGTTAAACCAATACGGGTTTTATGGGTGTTTCATGTTTTTATTGTTTTTCTTTCTCAAATAAATAAAATAAAAATAATATTATTAGACATTTTTTATCGGAATGTAATTATCTCTATATAATTTCAATAAAATACTATTATGATATATGGTAGGTATCTGAAATCTGTTTGAAGTCGGTGCCAAGGTAAAAATTACAAGAACAGGTTTCTAAAAAAAGTGAGTGACTAAGCGAGCGACGCGAGTATGAGCCAGATCTCCTCTATAGTTGGTGAATCACGTTACCCGATGAAATATTACTATAACGATTCTAATCAGGAAGATTCCGTTTGGTTTCTTTAGAAGTATGCTTAGTTTTATTTATAAAAAAGTATATTAATTATTTTAAATGTACTTATCATTCCTCAGTACCTAACATGATTTTTAAATAGGTACAAAGAGTCTCACCAAGGATAATCATTACAATACAACTTATTTTTTTTATTATTTTTAACATAACATTTTAACATTAACATAATTTTTAGACTACACAATGTAGATAATTCCCACAGGCCATTGTTCGGCTTTTGTATGTTCATGGGAGAGATTTATGTAAGTAATAGCGACATAAAAACTTATATTACACCTGAATTGGTATAAACTACTTTAACAATGTAAGGTTAGAGAAGAATATAACAAGCAAACATCCTATTGGCAAGGAGGTTTCTTACAAAAGATCTAGATCCAAATTTAGATAGATGAAATCTCTTAGTAGTGTTAACTGTGTCAAAGTTAATGCTGTTGTTGCTTCACTAAAGTAAAATTTCCTTAAAATTTTCCTAACCTTCTTGTTCAGGTGAGGCCTATGTCCAGCAGTGGACTGTTAAATTCTCCAGACATTCAAATTCGAATCATTTTAGTGATTACCTCTCCAAGTTTTCTTACTAAGCAACTTAAGAGTGTAGTTACTACATATTATCATACACATGTCTTTGTATCAAGAACTCAAAGGGTGGCAAGGTACTGTAATTACTTAAATGCAGTGATACTTTCTAGGTAGTAGAGCCACGTTGATTTCAGCACGGGCAAGCCGGCTCGACCGAGGCAGTACTACCCTCCCACAGAAGACCAACCTAAAGCGCCAGCATCCGTGTTGTCGTGTTTTTTCTTTGGTGAGTGTGAGACCGGAGGCCCATTGATGCGGGGCTGACAGTTATCGTGGTAACTGTGTTAGCCTTACACTGTCATGATGACTGTCATGCCTTTTACGTCCCCAAGCGGGGTGTGAAAAAGCATTTCACAAGGCCGCCATAGTGTGGGTCACTATACTGCATTGTCTGCATTTGCAATGAGTATAGTGACCACAACTCTTGGGTTCTATTCATGCTTTCCATCAGGTAGAGTAGAGTCACTTTGGTAGGTTCTTAATATAGAAAAAAAAACTTACTTCCTATAAAGTAACTAGTCGGCTTGCTTTTCTCTTTAACTACAAAGCTAAAAAACACATTTCTTAGCAATTTGGCAAAACAAAAAGAGCAGTTTTTCTATCTACCTATGAATTATGGCAATCCCGAAATGCTAGTGTATTTATGAAATAGCAGGTTACTTTATATAGAATCCTGTTGTTGGTAAACGAAGGGTATCGAAATAAATACAGAAAACTAGAAATTTTTATTATTACACTTTTTCACCTAACATATTGGTACTATAACACATTGGTTTGCATTTAAATTTAAAATTTCAATTTATATACTTACACCATAATATATAAAAAGAGTTACCAAATATTTCATATTTAGTTACCTTACTTCAAGAACATCCACCGCTGTTTCTAATTTAGAAAACTTATACAAGATATTGAAACAAGTGAAAAAAAAAATGGTAAAAACAGAAATAATACATAAATAAAATCATTAAAATGAAATCGAAAAATTGTGTACTCACGCGTTAAAGCAACAAATAGTATTTAATAATATGTAATTAAAGTGAATAGTGTAACTAATAATATTGCCCATATACACTCCACTGTCTAATATTGACATAGACAAACACTATGTAGTGGTAACCAAACTGCTGACAAACATGCTTATATATTTCTAAATACACATATATTATAGAAAAATTACACGCATAAATCATTAATGATGATATTCATTACACATTTATTTCTCTTGAGTGGGAATCGATAGTTTATCATCATCATCATCGACAGCCTTTATAATCCACTGCTGGACATAGGTCTCTCCTTAGCAACGTTTTGACCTGCTATACCACGTTAGTCAGACGGATTGGAATAGCGTTTGTTCCAAGATTTCCTACTCTTTGTAATGATGTTGTCTTGCATACTTTGTTCCCTTAGTCACCTTTTACGACACCCACGGGATGAATAGAGGTGGTAATACTATGTATTCTTAATCCATCACCACACGGACTATCGATCGATCGATAGTCCGTGTGTGTTTTTAATTCTAATTTATATAAATTATTTAAACTTTTTTACTACTATAGTGGTAACAGATTTACAAAGTTCAAGTATATTAATCTCAGATTTAAATATAAATGTTGAATAGACAATTTAATTTGCATAGTAATATCTTCTTGGTAACTTTACAAAGTATAATAATACATTGTAAATAAATATAATTACTGATTGTCCTTAGTACATTAAGATGCTATTTTAGTTACTTCTGTTGGTGTTTAAATATTTGCTGCCATTTTAAGTCTTGGTGTTTGTCTTTTCTTGACCTTTATATGTTTCTCTCTATGGTTCTCGTTTATTCGGTTTTCTTGACATCTTTCTTTTTGTAAGTTTTCAAATAAAAATTTGAGAATAATACCATTAACAATGATGTATTTAAGTAAATCACCATAGCTAAACCAAATGATGGCTTGCATTCTGAATATACATATGTAAGTGAAAAGTGAAGCAAAACGAGAATAAATTGAATCTGAAACAAAGGAAAAAATCATTAAATGTTATATTCTGATCGTTTTATGATATGTAACATACAACAATCTATTTCGAAATTTTTCATCTTTCTTTTCACAGATCATTGCAGGGATAGATAGGTCTTCTGTTGAGGGAGAATGTTCAATAAAGTTTTTATGTTGTTTCTGTTGTTTGATTACCTATGGAGTGATATATAGAAATTCTCGCGGGGATTAGCATATACACAACGTACTTTTTTTTTTTTTTTTTTTTTTTTTTGTTGTCGGGGTGGAAAATCCCTTCGGATCTCCGACTCCTTGGGGACGCAGGAGCCAGGAGTATGTGGTGTTTCCACTAAAAACCACCCCGGCGGCCGGTCTCAGGCGTCCTTCTCTGAAGGGGACCCGGACCATGTTATTTCAGATCCCCTCCAGAATCAACGCCGCGCCTAGTCAGACCCTATCCTGGGGACTATCTTCGAGGTTGGGCAGAACGGCACCGACAGCGCGTTGGCGCGCATTTTGTGGCTGTTCTAGCCGCGCGCGCCATTGTGTATGGATGTATATGCCAGGAGCCAGGAGTATGTGGTGTTTCCACTAAAAACCACCCCGGCAGCCGGTCTCAGGCGTCCTTCTCTGAAGGGGACCATGTTATTTCAGGTCCCCTCCAGAATCAACGCCGCGCCTAGTCAGACCCTATCCTGGGGACGCCATAAAAGCAACCCCACCTATCAGTCCGGTTGTTATAATTTGTTGCGACCCGATCGCATTTTTGCTACCAGGCCGAAACAAATCATTCCATCGCAGACCGCAGCAACTAATCCGCCACCAGAGGACCCCACTCTCTGGCGACTCGCGGTCCCGTCGACGGCTCATAACGCCGCCGGCATCTTCTTCGTTCGGGATCGGCCCTCTCCCGATCCCGTTCAGCGGTCTCTTTCTGGAGCATAACAGTTTCGCAGAAAGAGACCACTGCGGCCCAGCTTTCCTCACCCGCCAGCATGGCAGCAACGATTACTGGCGGCGATAGGTCTCGTCCTATTTCATCGACTAGGGCTCCGCGTTCAGATGCCCACGCGGGGCAGTCTTCCAGCGTATGCTGGGCGGAGTCTCAGTCGGCTGCGCAGTGGTGACAGTGTGCCGTCTCCTCGCGTCCGATCTTATTCAGATACTCACCGAAGCAACCATGCCCGGTGACTATCTGCGTCAGTCGGTAGGTGACGCGACCTCCCTCCCTACCTTTTTTTTTTTTTTTTTTTTTTTAACGTGTGGAAACCCCCTCGGGCCGTCACCCCACCGGGGTTTACGGCGGGGTGGTGTGTCGGAATCGGACCGACTAAAACCACACGGTGTGCCACTCTGCGCCTGACATGGGAGGGATTCGGGGACAGCTGCTATTACGACATCCAGATTCCTCCTAGCGCCTGCCCGCTACCACGGGCACCATCTGCGGATGAACTCTCTATTTTAGGCGACGTACGGCACACGCGGACGTCGCCCCCTCGCGGCTGGCCATTGTAGCGGATGGAGGGGAAAACCCGTCCCGTCCACCCGCGGCCACACTCAAGGCGGCATGAGGCGCTGGTACGCGCGCCTCCGCCGCCGGGTTCGCCGGCGGCGAACTGGGTCCGAGTGGAGATCGTCCTCCCGGGCCCTCTCCGCCGCCTCCTTCCGCGAAATTACGTCTTCGCAGAAGGTTGCGACCGCGGTAAAACAACTGTCGCTACCGACCATGGAGCGTATGACGGCCGGTAGCGAGAGATCTCCTCCAATAACTGCAGTGAGGACCCCACGCTGCGCCGCCCAGGCGGAACAAATCGCTAGCGTGTGCTGAGCCGAGTCCTCACTGCAGTCGCAGTGGTGACAGGCGGGACTCAATTCTCTCCTGGCGACCGAGTGCAGATACTTAACGAAGCAACCGTGCCCGGAAAGAATCCGCGTCAGCCGGAAGGAAAGGGTCCCATGCTGTCGCCCCGCCCACTCGGCGATGACCGGCTGGAGAGCCTCCACGGCGGCAAAGCCAGCACGTGGAGCCACCAGCCGGGACGACCAACGAGCCATCGTGGCTCGACGAGCGGCCTCTCGCCACTCGCGTATCTCTTCGGGCGGGGGCCGTATGCCGCTACCTGCCCGGAAGTCAGGCGTTCGCCGATAAACTTCGGCGAGCACTTCCGCCTCCAAATCCCACGGGGGAGTTCCGGCCAAGGCGCACGCCGCCTCCGTCGATATGGTGCGGTAACCGCGTATAGCTCTAACCGCCAATATCCTCTGAGGGCGCCAGAGGCGAGCCCTATTCTGGGCGGTCAGAGCCGCCGCCCATACTGGTGCACCATACAGTGCCATTGACCGGACAACCCCCGTGTATAGCCGTCTCGTCGCAACGCTGGCTCCACCCAAATTGGGCAAAAGTCGCCCAAGGGCAGAAGCAGCGCCGACCAGCTTTGGAGAAAGCTGTCGGAAGTGCTCGTCGAAGAGCCACCTGCCGTCGAGGATCAGGCCCAGATACTTCATCTGGGCCTGAACCGGTACGAGGACCGAATTGACTACTATGGAGGCGCCAGAGGGTGGACCACGACGGGGCCCATGGAACAAAAGAGCCTCCGTCTTGTCTAGGGCCACCCGTAAACCTAACGCCTCAATACGCCCCACCACCAGAGAGACACCCGTGGTGGCCAGGCGCGCCGCCTCTTGAAAGTTCATCCCCCGGGCTGTAACCAATGTGTCATCTGCGTAGCAAATTACGCCCAGCCCGGGAGGAAGACGACCTCGAAGGGCCCAGTCGTATCCCATATTCCACAGGAGTGGTCCGAGGACAGATCCCTGTGGAACACCGCACGACATGGACCGCCGCCTCAGAATACCATCTCGGTCCTCGTACATGACGGTACGCTCCTCAAGATAGTCTGCCACAAGCCGCCTCAGGTACTCTGGCACCCCGTGGTAGTCTAGTGCTTCCCTGATGCAGCTAAATGGCAGACTATTAAATGCGTTGGCGATGTCCAACGACACCGCCAACAGCACGCCGCCACAGCTCACCGCCTCTTCGGTAACGGCCCTCAGGCGCAACAAAGCATCGACCGTCGAACGCCCCGCTCGAAAACCGAATTGGGCGTCCGACAGATCGGGGCCCACCTCGCAGAGGTGCCGGACGATGCGAGCAGAGAGTATCCTCTCAAAAAGTTTACCCGCTTCGTCCAGCAACACGATGGGCCTATAGGCCGCCACCGAATCGGCAGGCCGTCCCGGCTTCCTTAACAATACCAGCTTCCCACTTTTCCAGCACTCAAGGCAGCGTCCGGACGCCAAGCTAGAGTCCAGGACTTCCCTGAGGCGGTCCGACATGTGCTCGAGGGCTCGGGCCAGTGCTCGGGCAGGTATCCCGTCGGGCCCAGGGGCGGTGTTCCTAGAGCGGATACATAGAACAACCGCCCCTACCTCCGATTCCCTAACGGGTGGCACATTGCCTTCGTTCTCCGCGTCGTCTCCGACCAAGAAGGCCATCGATGGAGGTGTGTGCTCCGCCCGCTGAGGGAAAAGGCACTCGACCACTTCCTGCAGGAAGCTGGGCTGGAGGGTCTCTGTAAGGGGGGGGCCCGACGTGCGGAGCTTTTGTCGCGCCGCACGATAAGAGCGACCCCAGGGGTCACGATCGAGACCCTCCAGCATCTCCTTACGCTTAATTTCTTTGGCGCGGCCGATGGCCAGCTTCAGAGTTTTCCGCGCCTCTCGGTACTCCTCATGAAGCTGGTCCCCCTCGCCTTCTACGCGGTGTCGCCGCCGACTACGGGTATAGGACCTCCGGACACGAGTACAGGCCGCGCGGAGGTCCGCCAACTACCTCCCTCCCTACCTACCCAAGCTTCGAGGTTGGGCAGAACGGCACCGACAGCGCGTTGGCGCGCATTTTGTGGCTGTTCTAGCCGCGCGCGCCATTGTGTCAATGCCTGTCGGTGGGCGCTCTGCCGCATTTCGAGCTCGTCCTGGTCTTCCCCACTCTCATCCCGGCGGATAGCGCGAATACGGTCATAGATCCTCGCGTCCATATCGGCCAGGATATCAAAGGGCAGAAAACGTGCCAGGACTGTTGCCGCCTCAGACGAGATGGTGCGGTATCCTCGTACGATCCGAATGGCCGCTACCCGCTGCGCTCGATTGAGCTTAGCTCTGCAGCGGGAGGAGGCCGATATGCGCTTGGCCCATATCGGCGCTCCGTAGAGGGCCATGGATCGTAGCACCGCACAGTAGAGGCGGCGCACTTCTTCTCGCGGGCCCCCTGGCAACAGCCTTTGTAGGGACCCCGCCACCCCCCGAACTCGTGGGATCATCCGCTCGAAATGCTCCTCGAAGCTCCAGCGACTGTCCAAGGTTAGGCCGAGGTACTTAATGTGTCGACCGACCTCGACCCCCGCTCCTTCCACTCTTATAAACGAGCTGGTAGGAACGACACCTCCGCGTTTCCTGTGGAACCACAGGGCTTCCGTCTTATGAGGTGCAACCCGTAGACCTAAATCGCTGATCTTTTGGACGACACAGGTCACCCCTAACTCGGCGAGCTCCAGGACTTCTTGGAAGCCATACCCCCTAGCCAGTACTAGAGTGTCGTCCGCGTAGCAGACGACACTCACTCCAAGGGGTAGGCTGGTCCTCAGGACCGCATCATACGTGAGGTTCCACAAAAGGGGTCCTAAGATCGACCCCTGGGGAAACCCACATGTGACCTCCCTTTGAAGTACTTCACCGTCCCGACCTACATAGGATATGGACCTATCGCGAAGATAGGCCCCGATGATGTGCTGCAAGTAGAGGGGCAACTGGTGATATACCAGTACCTCTCTAATTACCCACCACGGCAGGGAGTTAAAGGCGTAGACTATATCAAGACTGACGGCCAACGTCACTCCCCCCCGACAGACAACCTCTTCCGATAAGGAGCGGACGCGTTCGATCGCGTCGAGCGTTGAATGTCCCTCTCGAAAGCCAAATTGGTTGTCTGATAAGTCAGGGCCCACTAGCGACAGGTGTCGGCTGATACGGGCGGCGATAACTCTTTCAAAGAGTTTCGCCGCCTCGTCCAACAGGCATATAGGTCGGAACGCCGAGGGAGTATCTGCAGCCCTGCCAGGTTTCTGGATGAGTACCAGCCTGGCTTCCTTCCAGCCGGAAGGGAATACGCTGTTACGGAGGCAGCTGGTAAACAGTTGCCTCAACCTATTCCCTAGGATCACCGAAGCGCACACCCATGCTCGACCCGGAATCCCATCCGGGCCAGGAGCGGTGTTGCGGGCGGCGAGTCGCTTCATGGCTCGGTCCAGCTCATCCTCCGTCACCTCAAAGTCGTCGGACCACATAGTGGAATCCGACAGCAATGGGGGCCATGAGGGACTACCCTGGTCCCTGGGGAAGAGAGTATCTACAACTCTGCCAACGAATACAGGATCCAGGGTCTGAGTCAGTGGTGGGACCCACGGTCTGAGCTTGCCCAATACAAGTTTATAAGGGCGCCCCCATGGGTCCCTGTCTAGTCCCTGTATGAGCTCCTTCCAAGACCGAGCCTTGGCTTCCGCGATTGCAAGGCTTACAGCTTTTGCTGCGGCGCCATACTCCCGCCTCACTTCAGCAATCTCCTCGGCTGTGGCTCGCCGTCTTCTTCGGGTTCTTTGAAACCGGCGACGGGCTCTCGAGCACGCTGTGCGAAGTTGCTCGAGTTCCGCTGTCCACCAGTACACAGAACCCCTCCTGCCTCCCGGTCTGACCCGTGGCATCGACGCGTCACAGACATCAGTCATAACGCCACGGAACCAGGCCGCCTGCGCTTCTGGATCAGACGAGACCCGTTCTTCTTCCCCTGGCCAATCTGCGACGATGGCTGCGGCGACGAGCATATTTCGGTTCATCCGCTTGAGGGACCATCGTCGCGGAGGGCAGCTACAGCGGTGGTCTAGGCCTGCGGCCGGGCGGCAGATGGCCACATCGAAGACGATGTGGCGGTGGTCCGACAAAGTGACCACCTCTCCTGCCACCCTCCATCCTGACACTTGCTCGATACCAAGGGGAGTCGCCCACGTCAGGTCGACAATTGACTCCCCTTGCCATCGCACGCAGGTGCTCACTGAGCCCCGGTTCACAATACCGAGGTTCAGTCCCGCCGCCCACTCAACGAGTGTATCTCCTCTCACGTTGTCCAGACGATCTGCCCACGGAGCGGGCGTTGAAATCGCCCAGGACAAGTACCGGACGGTACAGGTACGTGCAAATGCAGCTCCTGAGGCCGTCCAGGTACGCCTCAAATACGGGGAGCCCGCAATTCGGCGATATGTAGCAGCCCACAATGACCATGGGGCCCCATTCAACTGCCACAAACCCCAGTCCTCGCTGAAGGAGGGTACAGTGGAGGCCATTTTCGACCCCTGCCCAGAAGATAGCGGCAGTGCCGTCAAACGACCCGAACCACCGAGGGTGATCCGGGACACAGTACGGCTCCGCCATCACCGCTAGGGCAACCGACCGCTCAACGAGTATCTGCATCAGCAGATCTTGCGCTGCGCGGCAATGATTGAGGTTACCCTGCAAAACTTTCTGGGG
The DNA here is from genome assembly GCA_949316085.1 of Hypercompe scribonia. NCBI lineage: Eukaryota > Metazoa > Arthropoda > Insecta > Lepidoptera > Erebidae > Hypercompe > Hypercompe scribonia. The sequence goes on along the minus strand of OX438967.1, from coordinate 3,137,700 downwards.
AGGCACGAATTTTAAGCCTCCATTACCTCCTCTGTCGGACGGGTTGCCGGCTGTGGCATTCTTGTAGTCAGCGGGTGCTGACTATTGTCAGTTCTCGCCAAGACTGGAGCGGGGGCTGTCTGTAGCTCCCTTTTCTTTTTCTTCGGTGGAGAACATTTCTTGCTCCCCAGCCGATGATCCGCGGGACGGCCAAGGTCCGAGCAGACAGGGCACCTGGGCGCTTTTGCGGTGCATGTGCGCGCCAGGTGGCCTATGCCACCGCACGTGTAGCACTGCGCACCGCGGTCTGTCTCGTTGGGACACTTCGCCCTCACATGCCCCAATTCGAGACACCGATAACACTGCAGCGGCCGTGCTGCTAATGCCTCCACCCTGGCCGAGACCCAACCCACTTGCATCCGTTTGGCGTTCGCAATTTTGTGCCGCCATTTTGCGCCATTTTGCGCAGCCGTGACGAAGAAATACGGATATCTCCAACTTTGACGTCGGAAATGGGACATTCCCCCGCCGCTGCTATAGCTTTGGCGACCTCAGCTTGGGTGATGGACTCTTCTAAGTCCAACACCCGTAGGTCACCTGCCCTACAAGGACGCGCAATGATAGCATCCGTGCTGAACAGTACCTCCCGTAGGCGTGCTGCCAATTTGTCCGCCAGAGCGGCGCTACCTTCACCGGGGATCTACAAAATGAGGGCCCCGGTCATCGCTCGCTTGGTACGGAGCCCGCCTGTGATGCCTAGATCACCCAGATTAATGTTAGTCTTTGCGGCCTCCATTAACGTAGCTATCCTCGTCTCAGATCCAGGAGGTACGGAGACAGTGACAGCCGCAGCTGCAGGAAGCCGTGGCACAACCCTCTTAGGTTGGGGCTTCCCCTTTGACTGGCTCGTAGTTGCTGCCTGTTTTGCAGCCTTGGCTTTGGTCTTTCGAGCAAGAACCATGGCCCAAGTTTCCTCTGTCGACGTAGCCACAATTTGCTGCTGCCCCGTGGATTGATGTGTCGCTAGAGGTTGTGGGGTAGTCCATTTTCGTCTCCTCCTCTTTTTTTTCTGTTTAGTTGGCGGCGGATAGTTGACCTCCACCGCCCTTGCACCCGTGGCCTCATTTGCGCGAATTAAAGGAGAGTGACTCTCTTGACGTTGCTCCCCTAGCATTTTAGCCCGGACTTCAGCCAACACACGATCCAGTGTGACCGCATATTGATCTCGGTCCGGTATTGGCCTCAGCACGGACCAGCTTGCTGATTCGCTACTTACCTTAGAGGGCGTGGCCCTGCCTGTCCCCTCTTTGGACTGTGCCGGGTTATTTTGGAGGAGTTTTTGGCCCCCATGGCGGAGTTTCTCCATCTCCTTTTGTAGGGAGGCTATCTGGGAGCGGAGTGTTTTGTTCTCTCGCTCTAATCTCCCTACTGCATCTGTCAGGATCGATGTGTTCGTTCTCATAAGGAGTTCTGACACACCGGCCCTGATGGTCGTCATAGCCTCTTTGGCGGCAGTTCTTTTGCCGCCTTTGGCTCCCTTCAGTCCCGCGAAAGCCTTCTCGACTGCCGACAGGGACTCCCGGATTTTGGTATCTATGCCGTTAGTGGATTGCCCTTTCAGCTCCGCTGCTGCTTTTTCGCGGCACTGCTCTTCTTCTGAGGGGATCAGAGGAGTGGATGAACCAACTGCACCTGCACGTTCCGTCTCCGTCTCCGTCCCCGATTCACTCCTACCGCCATTTGCTGAACCCCGTCTAGATCGCGCAACCTTAGTGCGTCGATTCTCTTCCGCTGGACCCTTCGACTTCCTCTTGCGGACTTGGGATGACCGCGCGGAGGCAGAGTAGAACGATGAGGCATCGCTATTCCCTGAATCCTCACGCTGCCACTCCATTTCTTGCTCATGCTCTGTAGTTGTGCGCTCGGTTGTTGGCGCCCGTCTACTTCTTCTGCCTCGTTCGCCTGACTGGGCGCGGGATGACGCCGAACTCGGCGTTGTGGGTCGCACAAAACTGGGCATGTGCGCCCCAATCGTTGTGCCCGGACTCGGACACCGCTCTGCACGCAACTGTGCCCCCCCAGAGTACGGTGGGCTGAACACTCCGGTATCATCCGGAGTGCTGAGGGATTCTCCGACCACGGTGCGGTCGGTACCCTCCTGGGGTACTACGTTTTTATAGGTCGCGTCCATTGTGTTGTTTGCTCTTTAACGTGAGCTTACGTCGTGTTGCCCTAGCGACTGGGATACCCCCCCAGCCGTTAACCTCTTCACCGGGCTTCCTCAGCTTGGGTTAGGAGTAATTTTTTATAGAGGTTTTCTTCCTCGCAAACTTCTGCACCCTTCCTCCCGTTGGAGAAGTCCCCCGCTCCCGATATCTCGGCGTCTACGGGTTGGGCCGATCGGTTGCCGGAGTTCGGCAGTGACTACCGTCAGATACTCCACGCAGAGTTTCCGACGGCGATCCCGTCGCCCCTATGAGTCGTCGTCCTCCGACATAACTTTCACATGTGCCCTCTGCGTAACAGAGGGACACCCGGAGGCACTTTTGGACATATGGTCTGAGCCATCCTATCCGTGTGGTTTTTTATAGAGGTTTTCTCCTCTTGGCCAGTCTCCTACAAAGGTTAAAGGCCCCCGCTCCCAATAAGTTGGCGTCTGCGGGTCGGGCCGTTCGGTTGCTGGTGTTCAGCATTGATCACTGTCAGTCATTCCGATCAGTGTCAGAACTTTAACGGTGGTCACGTCGCCCCTCTCGTGGCCGTCGAGCCACTCTTCCCATGCCAGGAACCACATTAGCCGCGCCAGTAATATGAGATCGCGTGTACCACCTTCCGCGTGCAACTGGTGGTCGTTGCATTGGACGCCGTGGTTTGGTCTTTGGAAGGCATATACACAACGTCCTAACATCAACCGTTGGGCCGCGACCCGCCAGGCATTATCACCTCGCCTGATCGTGGGATCCTCCATCTGTATTAGAGGGACATGATACCCGTTCTCTTCACAAATGTATAACAGTTCTAAAATACACAAAAGTGAATAAAGAAACGTGGTATCAAATATTTTAAACTCTTTTGCAATCGACCTGAGCTAGGTGAACCTGCGTTTAAGGCAGTCGCTTGACTGTGATGTAAGATACAGAATATTAAAAATAATACTTTTAAGTTATAACAGATTAATATAACTTAATGTACTTATTACTGTGTACTACTACTGTAAGACTGATATATATACATTTAAAATGTGTATAACTTATTTTTTATAATCCAAGTGTAGTTATGAACCAAATGTTAAATTATTTATTCAATTGGTAAATTAATGTTAAAAACATATTCAATGAATACAAAGAAGTGAATTATATTAGCACGTAACCCGTAAAAAAAGTTGGTGCCTAAGCGTTTTTTAGGTACATTGATCGCTATCGAATTTAATTTTTTTTTTTACTATTATAGAAACCGCTAACCGACAGCCCAATGTTAATTAAATTAAGCGCGTTCAAGGGCGAATTGTGTGAACGCCGACGACAACTATCATGACACATGGAAAACAGTTGGCCACTATAACAACGGTTCAAGGTTAAAACTAGGCGCGCTATTGGCCATGTTTTGTTAGTTACTTATTTCAATAGAAATTGGCTACTGACGGCCCAAAGCCAAAGTTATGTGTGCCTGCGGGTAAGTTATGCTAGCTGCTAGACGCGTCGAACGACATCGATTGTCAGCGTGGCCGCTCCCGTTCCCACTGGTAATTAACTCATGATTACGCAACAAAGCTAGTGGCACTTAAATAATTGTGCAACAAGGAAAAAACTCAGTACAGAGGAAGACTAGCAGATTCTGGATTGTTGCCGAAACAGTGAGTAAAACATACTTCATAATGCCTTAGACAGAATTCAATCCTAAGATTTCCATACAAAAAATCATAATTGTCTCAAGCTCCTGTACTTCTTCAAGACAGGGAGTATCACTTTCCGTGGTTATTTCTATACAATAGTATTTAATTCCTAATAGTTAAGTTATTAAGACTTGACGGATTAAGTACTTTTCTGATTTATCAAGATTTAGTAATAAAATCATAATTTTGTTTTACTTACCAATTGCAAGCTAGTAATATATTTTTTCCACCAAAGATGTTTTACCAAACTCGGGAAGGACGATAGTGCGTAATACAAATACATTATAATATGAACGAATGAATTTATATTCCTGAAAAATACCGTGGTGTACGTAGGTTCATATTTGATGATTCCCCACGCAGTTACTATTATCATAGAGTGATGATAAATGTGAAGAAATGACGCCTGATTATTTTTCTTGCGGAGAATAAAGAATATTGTATCCAACAATTCACTCACTTTACCCAGAAAGTAGCAGTACATTAATTTCAAGATCTGAAATACAATAAAATAAAGTGGTTTCTACAATTTAAGTCTAGAGAGAGACGTGTGACGGTGAAAGGCTTACATGTTTCTTTTTCTATCTAATTTCTTTAGTAATTTAATCAGTTGCTCACCTAAATAGTTTTTTTCTGAATAAGTGGAAAAGGATTAGACATACTACCCAAAAAGGCTACCCACTTTCATGGATACCTGTAATTAAAAATCATAAGTGCGCTCTCGTCTTTTGAGTGTCTACTAGAATTAGGTGGTGAGATTTTGAGAATCTGACAACCTAACTCACCTGGTTCTCAAGATCATCAGAAAAAACTGAAATTATATTTAATATGTGATATAAATCAAAATTTACCTCATTCTTAGTATCCTCTTTTTCCGTAAGACAAGTTTTTGAGATCCATCCATTCGACCATTGCAGTTTACAAGCCTGAAAATCGTAAATATACATATATTAAAACTACCGTCTAATCAAGTGACGTGCATCTCAAAAGGCCTATTTTCAGCATTCGACCATCCCACCTTTTCCAAAATCTACATACTTATGAATAAAGTGCAATCTTGTTATTATTTACATAGCGGTCTTTTACTTTTAACATTTGAAATCTTTCTATTCACTTTTTTACGTCTATAGGAATGACTTTGAAACATGGACGGAAGCGTGAATCAGGAAGGTGATTAAGCACGTACTAATTGTAATTTAATTTTTTTCTTTCTTACAATATCCTTACCGACTTAATCTAATGCGAAATTGTAATTACGTTATTCCTAAGCAACAAAATACAACAGTTGGATTGTTTCATATTCTTATTACCAAAACATTCAAGACACATGCAACGTTGAATATTGCAATTCAGTAAAGTCCAGAAAATACATTTACAAATATGTCACGAAAGGCAGCGATATGGTGGTTTTTGGTATCGAATCCTCCAATAAAAACGATGAAATTGCACGCTATCAAGTTGGCCGTTAGTTGAAGTTAAAACTATGAAGCGATTTGGCGTATATTTGTATTCCCTATTCACGAACGTCATCCTACTGTTGTGCACGTGGCGGTGCACCTGGAGATTGGCCAATGAGTACATTTCACTGCTTCGAATGTTGTTCAACGTGCTGAAACACTTCCAGCAACAACATTGACCAGTTTCTTTGCGATCTGCCAAAGTGATCCGTTTGCAGGAACTTTGCTAAACTCGGAGATGCCACGTTATTACACTTGGAATACTTCATCGAAGAATTTTTGACGATAAATGCAAGACAACACGGTTCCTGGTTATCTGGATGTGCGTTCTACTGATGCTCTTGGTCATATATATACAGTTTATCCAAAGAATGCTGAATGCTGACCAATCAATCAATGTAGTCCAACGTCATTTGAGTCACTACGGACTGTTACTGGTGCAATATTCCGAATATATCGTGCTGCATGTGAAGAACTCAATTTACTAGATTGGGACCCATTGGGATACGACAATCGTTGAAACCGCTATCTCTGCATTTACAAGTACTTGGATGAGCCCAGATGGTTTTACCATAAATGAAGACGACATTGTCATGTGAACGAAGAAGCAAATATTCAGTGATATCTCTCTGGTCAATGTGATTAAACCGGAAACGATCACCGACTGGTTAGAGGCACATTAAATACCAACACCAAGCTTGAAAGATTGCGGCTGATGAAATCTACGCCCCGACCGTCACCTGTTCATATGCAAAACTACGAAAACTTTTGAAAAGTCCTGCGTTGGTACGAACGACCTCAGTAACAGACTAGTGGAAACTGACCATACGGTCGGGTGTCAGTTACTCAAAATCCGTCCCACAAACATAATGAAGAGGTTCTCTGACTGCACTCTCAAGCTCATGCAAGAAAGATGAAACATGACTCTGCAGCCTTCAGTCGATGCATCTAAATACTGGCAGCTCAACAGAAACATATATAAGTGTCAGAGAAAGGACCTACGCCAACTTAATACCTTGCGTATTCAAGAGGCTATAGAGCGAAGTCAGTGATTGAAATATTTACACGGGCACTGTCTGTTGAGCAGAGCCAGTTGATAAAATTGAGGACCGATGATTGTAGAATTTTAACATCGAGATCCTAGCTTCTGAGTGAGGTGGAGAGATTCTATGGGTAGTTATACATGGCAACACTGGATCCTGTTACTGACTTACCGAAAAATGCAAGGGCTAAGTTAACCCGACACTATACCGAAGACATACCGGACGTTAGTCTGCGCGAGATTAGCTTGGCTCTCAGACAGCTTAAAAACAACAAGGCACCTGGTAAAGATGAAATTACGGCTGAATTCCTTCCTTATTTAGTTCCGTCATACTCAATGGGAAATCACCCCAGGCATAGCTCAGGGCTGTGCTTGTACTTCTCTTCCAAAAAAGCAAAAATACCCTGCTGAGGAACTATAAAACTATCTCTCTTCTGAGCCATGTCTATAAGCTGTTCTCGACAGTCATCACGAACCGTCTCACACACAGATTTGACGACTTCCAGCCTTCCGAATAAGCCAGATTCCGAAAAGGCTTTAGTACCATACACCATATTCATACCCTACGGTAGGTTATACAGAAATCCGAAGAGTATAACCTTCCACTATGCTTGGCACTTGTGGACTATAAAAAGGCTTTTGATTCGATCGAAACTTGGGCTGTGCTATAGTTTCTCCAGCGGTATCGGTCCCGACTATCGGTACGGTTTATATGAAAACGCCAGTATATCAGTCCGTTTACAAGATCAGATCTCGAAACCTATTAAACTACAGTGAAGTGCAAAGGTGCAAGACAAAGCGATGTGATATCTCCGAAACTATTCACCACAGCACTGGAAGATGTCTTCAAGCTTCTACACTGGAATGTACTTGGCATTAACATCAATGGCGAGTAAATCATCAACCTTCAATTTGCTTTTAATATAGTTGTCATGGCTAAAACCGTGGCAGACCTTAGTATAATACTTGATGACCTCAGTAGAGTCTCTAAATAAGTGGGTTTAAAAATTAATATGGATAAGACAAAAATTATGTTGAATGCTCATGTCACACCACTTCAGTGAAAATTAGCGAATCTACTCTCAAAGTGGTTGATGACTACGTGTATCTAGGACAAACTATCCAGTTCAAAGTTGGACCTACCAACTTCGGAAAAGAGGCCAATCGTCGAATCCAGCTAGGTTGGGCAGCGTTCTGGAAACTACATAACGTTTTCTTATCACAAATACCGCAGTGTCTCAAGAGAAAAGTCTTTGACCAGTGTGTGTTGCCAGTGATGACTTACGACGTGGTCGCTCACTATGTGCTTGATACGAACACTCAAAGTCACCCAAAGAGCAACGAAGAGGGCAATGCTCGGAGTTCCTTTGCGTGATCGACTCAGAAATTAGGAGATCTACAAATGAACCACCGATATTGCCAGTAAAATTGCTAAACTTAAGTGGCAGTGGGCGGGACACGTTGCAAGCAGAAATGATGGCCAATGGGGCTATGAAGCTCAGGAGTGGCGACCGCGTACTGGAAAACGTAGCGTTGGTAGACCCTCCACAAGGTTGTACGACGATCTGGTAAAGGTCGTGGGAAGCTGCTGGATGCGGGCGGCATGAGACCGGCTGTTGTGGAGAACCTTGGGGAGGCCTATGTCCAGCAGTAGACGTCTTTCAGCCGAGATGATGATGATGATGATGATGATGATACACCTCCTTACCAAATAAACGATATACGCCGATACTCCCACTTGACAAAAGTTATAAACCACGATGATATGATGCAAATTATATGGTTGGCGATTCTTCATATAGGCTGGTCCAATTTTCAATACAAACAGAAGATAGGAGCAGGTAATCACCATTATTGGGAAGGGTGACCCAATCAGAGGCAAGCTGTCAATAGCTTCCGCTGGAATAGAAAAATATTTATGTATTTGTTGTGTTTTGAAAAATATTTATGAATACAATAACGAAAGATGTTACGTGATAAGATTGAAGAACTGTTATGACTTTTTATTGACTTCTAGGTCTTACTTAGCCTTACGTCATGCCCTCATAAAACAGTTATATCCTTGTATTTAACTGAATCAGTGACATTTACAGATTGACTGATAATGAAAACAGGTAATTAAATGTCTAGACAAGCTATCTCTGTTTTTACTCATTCATTCATTTTACCATCAAAGTTTATGTTTTATTTTGATTAAAGTATATTTTGTATAAACCTTTATACGTTAATACGCACAAAGTTTTATATGGGACAAATGTGAAATATTTTATGAATTATTTTGTTTTGGTTCTTGTACAAACTCATATTTTAAAGTATCTTAGTCGTCAACAACTCAAAGAATCTATTATTTGTGAGATTTTAATTAAAAAAAGATTCGTTGCTTTATCTTGAGAGGTATCGCTTGAAACAGAAGTAAAATGTTGACAACAGAGTAACAATGGACCATTAATTTTTAATTACATATTTTTGAATATGAACTTTGACAGAATTACACAAATACATTCGGATTAAAACTACAGTTTTATTATACAATCTTTATGTTTATGTAGATATAATTATTATGTTTTAATTTGAAGACGGTATTAATGTTATGGCTACGAAACCTAAACTATGATTACACAGAAAGTTTACTTGTGCCTCAAAGTTAATATAATCCATGTACAAAGCATTTTGTTTGAACTGTACTAATAAGCACCGCGCGCTCACATACACACAAACACATACACACGCACATACGCACACGCACAAACGCACACGCACATACGCACACGTACATACGCACACGCACATACGCACACGCACACGCACACAGAAATACATACATACATACTTACACTCACTCACATACCTACACGTAAATGATAATACTTACATTCTGTTATTTTTATTTTTTATTATTATTATTATTTTTCTATTTATTTTCTCTTGTTTACCTATATTATTAATTGGAAACTGGTATAGGCTACAACTATTGTAACTTTTTTTGTCCGGGAAGTGTGAGCCTGGTGATCTCTCTGATAGTCTCTCACAAAGGAAGGATGTAATCTGACTAAACTGTTCATGTACTCCATAAATTCTACCTATCTTTGTGATGAGAGAAATAAATACAATTTTATTATTATTATGTGCACTTAAAATCTATTTTGTCGAAACAGTATCGTATGTCGTTTCATACTTTTAAACACGGAGTAACTTAATGGAAGTCTACATTACACAATCTCAATAACTTTTGCTGTAAAATCATGGAATTTTGAAAATGTATTCATTTTATCTCGAGATAAACAGTTCTTAATGGCTCAAAAAATAAATCTAAATTTTTAATCTAAAAATTAGAATCTGCCTTATTCTACATGATTTATGTATCTTACAAAATACGTAAGTCATTAAAATACACTTTTTTCATAAGAATTTTTTGTACTTTGTGCCTATTCTAAACTTCAATATTAACTATGAACACAATCTTACACTAAACTAAATTAATGGAAAAAAAATGCTTTAAAATACACTACTGGAAAAAATTAAAGGATCAAAAAAAAATTCCAAATTTTTGGGCAGTTTTCAACAGGCCGTAACTTCGAGAGAAATAGTCTTACAGAAAATAAAAAAAAAGAAAATTGTAGCTCCAAGTGTCTAGTTTTTGGATTTGAATTTTAAAATTTTATAGCCTCCGCGGTTTTTGAACAGTCGTAGAAAAACCAGCAACAAAAAAAATTTATAAATTTTTTAAGTTTTTTTTTTGGTCTACGGACGTGAGAAAAATTTTTTTAGCTTAACCACTATAAAGATCGGATACCTTGTTTACTTAGCTTTAATTTGTTTTTTTATACACTCTGATACGCCCACTTCTCGCCCAGATATCGGTTTTCAAATGGAAAAAGATCCTTTTGTCTTTGATTATCGATATCTCAGCAACCAATGATTGCACAGAAATTTAAAGGTAGGTTTCAAGAACATGAATAAATGTTGCTTAACAACTGGCCATTGTTTTTTCGAAAAAATTTTTTTTCTTTTTGTCACATGAATTTGAAAATGCAACAAAAAAAGGGCTTTTGGTGGTTTTTTGGAAAATCAAGCGCTGGATCGAAAATATTGAGGAAACCACTAATGTTAAGTGTGCCTTTTACAGTTCAATATGTCCACAAAAACCCCACAAAAAACCAAATTAATCTAGCTAGCTGTGTTTTTGTTTCACTCGATTGAATTTTTGAAAAAATGAAAGGATCACGTTTTTTGCTCTGAATGCTAATAATTTTTAAAATGAGAGAAAAAAACTTGTTTTTCCGAGCTTTCCCCACATTTTTGTTCTAGAAAGTGCTTAAATTGAAAAAAAAGGAAATTTTTTTTCGAAAAAACAATGGCCAGTTGTTAAGCAACATTTATTCATGTTCTTGAAAACTACCTTTAAATTTCTGTGCAATCATTGGTTGCTGAGATATCGATAATCAAAGACAAAAGGATCTTTTTCCATTTGAAAACCGATATCTGGGCGAGAAGTGGGCGTATCAGAGTGTATAAAAAAACAAATTTAAGCTAAGTAAACAAGGTATCCGATCTTTATAGTGGTTAAGCTAAAAAAATTTTTCTCACGTCCGTAGACCAAAAAAAAAACTTAAAAAATTTATAAATTTTTTTTGTTGCTGGTTTTTCTACGACTGTTCAAAAACCGCGGAGGCTATAAAATTTTAAAATTCAAATCCAAAAACTAGACACTTGGAGCTACAATTTTCTTTTTTTTTATTTTCTGTAAGACTATTTCTCTCGAAGTTACGGCCTGTTGAAAACTGCCCAAAAATTTGGAATTTTTTTTTGATCCTTTAATTTTTTCCAGTAGTGTATTTTAAATACTTACAGTATCCTTTGAAATCCCAAAAAGACTCATTTCTGACGATCTCACAATCGGCACTATTAACGCAACTCATATTAACAAAATTTGTTTAAAATTTAAAAAATATAAGTCTTTACGTATACTGCTTTAGCGGTAGACTAACAGAAATATATACTATCTTAAACAATTAAAGACAACAGGGTATGGTCACACATACATCGATTTCAATTAATATTTTCCGTGTGGTGATGGATTATAAATATCGAGTGTCAACATATCTTTTCATCCTGTGGGTGTCGTAAGGCCGATCGTGGAGGATAATTGCACTACAAAGAGAATAAAAAATCAAAACAAACCCTCTACTTACCCGTCTGGCCAGCATAGTATAGTACACCAATAAGAGCATCCCTTGTTTCGTCAACATATATTATTATATGAATAAATCAAGGGCAACTTCTTTTGTAAAAAACAGCCTATGTACATGATATTATAGATTATTCATCATCAATGGTGGTTAGCGACGAAAAGACGACAATGACGAATTAAGTATGAATGTAGGAAACATTTGAATACCCACCAATTCATTGGTAGAAATTTCAAGTACATGCTGAGGTAAAAACAAAAACAATATATCTGTTTATGTATTGGAATAACCCCAAAGATTTGACAGGGACTTTAGAACAGTTAATGAAATTTATGTGTTTATACATTAGAATACCTCTGAGAATGCTACTAGCCATTTAGAGTTAGAGACACAGAGACTTGTGATTTTCATGTAATTCAACTGTGTATGGTTTCACTGAAAGCGATTTTTACTTACGCAGGAAATAGGGCTCAACGTGTAGCGATTTCCGTTTATAAAAAAATTTTTTTTCTGTGAACAAAGAATAAACTGTTTAGTAAATATTTATTTAGTTACTGAAGATGTTCTTGAATTTACAAAAGGATTTCCCATATTATATTATTATTGTTTATAACTTTTCAAATAAAAACATTCTTTAGGCTGGCACAGGCCAGAGGAATTTGTTTACGAGATTTGAATTAACTTATTGTATTCCTTGGCACAAACATATGTACTTACTTCGGTTTCAGTCTGAGGCTCTTTAAGTGTTACTGTCCATTTTAATAGTATATTATTTTATGAAGGACAAAATACTTTGAAAAGAGTGTAAAAGTACAATAGAACAGTTTTTGTCGTGGACCTTTTGGCTCACAAGAGAATTATAACCTAAGGAAAATACTAGTAGAGTAACCATTAGTCTTGAGAGCACATTTCAAAATTTGTGATTTGTGAGCGTTAAATAAAACAAAGCTAGGTAATTATTATAAAAAAAAAACAAAATCTTCTTGCTAAGGGAAAGCCTACGTCCAGCAGTGGACTGTAAAAGGCAGTTGATAAAAAAGGTAATTAATACATCATGTATAATAATGTGATGTGATGTGTAGAAATAAGAGAAAAGTGATATCTTCTGTTATACTGGGTTTTATGAATTAAAAAATTTTTACACATTAAATTTGAATGTACTCCACATTTTTCTGTAGCAATACAATGGCCGTATATATTGTAGTTGCCGATATATCACATGTTAGATTTTACATTCTTTTACAGGAGAGATACGATGAAGTAAGAACATATGTTGATGTCAAGGAGTATTATAGATTGATACAAATCTCATAACCAAATTCCTTGTGGTTTAGCCACATTGTCAAACACAAAGAAAATCGTTAAAACTTGGAAATTTAGATCAAGCACCTTTGCCGTGAGAGATGCCGTGCTGAGTTTGATGAGAATTTATATTGTATTACAGTGAGAACAAAGCGTCGCCTTGATCATAAGAGATACCACAGTTTCTTAAAAACCTATGTTGAGTAATTATCTTGTAACTTTAAACAGAGAAAATGATAATACCATAACCAAAAATGCAATCCCCCCTTAGACTGGTTGTTGGGCTCGGGATACTACAGATAACCCGTTCGCGTATCTGCTCCTCTTTTACCATAAAAAATTTAAAATGCTCGTGTTTTCCAACCGCAGGTCCACAATAGTGATGATTCAGGATATTTTGTTCCTTATTTGTAGATTTAAATTTTCACTGAGGCCGTAGAAGTAACCAGACTCCGAGTAAGCGAGTAAGGTAAGGTAAGGAGCAACGAAAACTTTTATATCTGAATTTTTAAAGTACTGCTCATCTCAAAACAAATTCCCAAGTATGACCTAGCTATGGTAAGTCGAAATAAAACTAGACAATATTATTTCAACTTTATTAGTTTCTTAAAATTAACATTATTTTGTACTATTGTTAATTGCAGTAAAAAGTATAAATGAAGTATTCTAATTAAAAAGTAGTCTTCCAGAAAAACTTAAAGATTCTTGAAACCTTTGATCAATTTTTAAATTGTATTTCATAACAGTGCAAGAACTGGTGAAAATCGACTTACATCATTCGTGATGACGATTAGTAGATGAAACATTTTTTGTTTAAATATTATTAATTAATGAACACTTTTATGACGATGGCTTGCCTATCGCAAAACTGTCATGACAATTTTTAATTGAATTGATTTAAATCACTTTTCTATCGCTGTTACTCTACGAGTAGTGATAGGTAATTCAAGGCCACCATAGTGTCGGTCACCATACTGAATTATCTGCATTTACGATGATTATGACGACCAAAACTCTTGAATTCTATTCATGTTTTCCATCAGACAGGCACTTTGGTAGACTAAGAATAAAAAAAAACTAAACTTAGTCCCAAATCCTAATGTTCCATGAAGAGAATATGCCTAGGTAGACTGGTTTACTTCTACTTTCGATCACAACCGCCTGGCAAACAGGTATGAAAAGGCAAATCTATATAGGTAACTACACCGAAGTGATTACCAACCGACATTGAAACCAATAAAGATTATTAAAAAGAGATAAAAATAATGGGTTAGGCGTGCCTGAAAAAAAAACGTGAATTGAGTATTTTTGTCGTGCTTGGATTTTTAAAATTGAAAATCATAAATATACATATGAGAAAGAGAGAGAGAAGATCATCCGAAGACCGTGTGATTGAAAAAATAAACTTAGCATCCGTATGCAAATCATGAAGAGTTAGATATGTCTATCAGTATTTCTGGACTGTACAAATTAAACTATTCTGCCACTGCTATTCTGATTTGATAAATACTTAGTAGTTATGATATTTTTATAATTTATAAGTTTTCAGAGAAGAGTTTTTAGAGTCTGATAATCATGAATGTAGAATGTCATGTCATGTCATGTCATGCAGAATCAGATGATCCAAACAATGAAATCAGAATTTTATAATGTGGTTTTCTTATGAATAAAATATCAGTTATTGTTTAGTAAGTTGTTAACTCGGTCTAGTCTAGATACCTATATTGATGTACCTGTTCATACCTGCTTACTAGGTATTTCTAACTGAGAATAAGTAAGCTAGCCTAGTTAGACATGTCCTCCATGTAATGATTAAAATTAATTCAAGTGAAAATAGTCCCGACAGCTTCGCAAAGCAAGCTGTAAAAGGTGTGTTCGTTAATTAATAAAATTTAAAGAAATATCGCAACTGATTATCAGATGAGTGTAAGTCGATCCTCATCGGTTCTAAGACCATGAGGATCGACAAGACTTGTTCTGTAATGAAAAGTTATCAAAAAGTTATCACCACTTATAATTTTTTCTATGACTTAAAATACAGTGATTGAGGCACTCAAGCACCATTTAAAACCAACCTAGACTTAATATAGGCTCATTAAACAATTTTCAAACAAACTTCTGCTTAAATCTGCTGTTTACTTCGGTAACTTTTCATTTCATAGCAGTAACGTAGTTATAATAAGCATACGGTAAAATAAGCTATTTTATACAACTTATTGTTAAATTAACAACACCTTTCCTTATTCACCATGTGTGGTCCCCGCGCTACTTCAAGCTGAATTAGCAACAAACATGTTAATGTCCTAATGTAATATAAGTAAGCAGAAATTTTAATTCGTGTCAAACTCACAAGTAAATCAATGAAACGAAATTATTAGATGTAACAGATACTTAATACATAATATATATGTATACACGTAAATATGTACGTGTATTCCAGTTATTATTATATAAATTAAATTCCTTGTCTTAATACTTAATCAAAAATAAAGAGAATTACAATTCACCCGGTTACATTTATTAACTATGGCTAACAATGTCCTTACGTAAATTATCATTTCCTATAGCAACTTAATAGGTAAGCTTAAACCCTAAAAGATATGATCACAACAATAATAGTAAACACTACACTGCTATTTATTGTTTAAATGCTTCACACAGCAAAAGATCAGAGTTGTAATAAAAGATTAAAAAAGACAAATATATAAAGTTTTACTTAAGATAAAATTAGTTTAGAAAATGGTGTAATACAACACGCAAGAAGTTTTCTTTCTTATTTTGGAGCAAGATCCTGTTACACAAATTACCAATAGCGGTTCTGACCATGGACGGCTGCTAATCTTAAGAAAATAATTTATAAATGAATAATCTAGACTCGGTTTATATCCAAAAAAATAATAGTAAATCTCCAATAGCTTTCTTTCTACGTATTATGTCAGATCATCATTTCACATTTCTTTTGGATGTTTCCCTATATTTTCTATATGGATGTTGAAAGCGACTTCAGAATCCTAGATTTCTATTCTATACCTTGTTTGAATGTATCAAAGGTTTCAAATCAAATAAAACTTGGATATTCATCGAATAGGTGCACGATTATACTTCATAATATTATATTTACAGCAAATGCTTAACCTTAGAATCTACTTTAACAATTGTGCGGTTGGCAATTTATTGTAAATTTAAAGCGTCCTTCTCACTGGTACCATAATTATTTTAAATTCATTAATTTTGCAATATGAACTACGATATGCTGTAATTTTGACCTCCACTTGAAAATGAACGGCTCTAACAAATGATAGCACCAAGATGGTCCTTATAGATTTGAGAGAGTCCTAGTGAAGCGAGTACTTAAGCATACTTAACTAATGTTCACACTCCACAAATTCTTAAGACTTTAACAATACCAATGTCATCACATACATATACATCAGTCTCAATAAAACCGCTAGCTGTAGTCTTTAAAAATAATGAATCATTTCTTTATTATACTATCAAAGTCATATTCCGCACCATAAGTTGTTTTACCTGTACGTCTTGATAAGAAGAAATTTGAATCATGAATATAATCTCCTCCTGCTTTAATGTCAATCGGAACTTCTTCTAAATTCGAAATACTTTTACAATCACTTGCATGTACTCCATTTTCTTTTTTCTGTTTAACTCCATTCTTACAAATTCCATTTGTAACAGTTTTTACACAATTATGAGCTTTTTCATATTCATCTTTGATTTCTTTTACCACGTTTCTCTTTTTGTAGCTCTTTGAATAGAAATTGAGGAAAAGAAATAGGAAAATTGTAATGTTGGAGCAGATGAAATAGGTGAAACCAGAGGCGTACTGACAACGTGGAGAGAAGTGTGTCCAACTGCAGTAGGCAAGCATTAAAATAAACTGAATCTGTAAATAGCAATTATAAAATAAATATCAAAGTATCGCGTGACACGATACAAATCAAATTTTAGGTATATTTTGTACTTGACTTTACTCTCTACATAAAATTTATCTTTCAATAAATGTTACCTAACACTTTGGAGTCATATAGTCAAAGTTACAGATGTAATGAGTACACTTACACTTACTAAAGTATCCTGGTAAATTCTAACTAGTATTGTAAACGTAAATCAGAATTTATTTATTAGCTTTTAAACCTGAACCGTTAAACCAATTGTCAAAAAATTTTTCATCAATGGAAACCTATAATAATAGCAAGTAACGTGGGATACTTTCTACCGTGATAATCTACATACACGCTAGTGGATTTACGGGGAAAATCTAGTTTATGTAAGATCAGACAAATTATAATTTTGCTTGTGTCTCGGGTTCGATTCCCAGCTCGGTTTTTGTATGTCTTGTAAATATTTCTTTCCAATAAGTATATGAGTATTATATCAGTCAATCTAACTTTCATAGTTTGTCTGCTTAGTTTGAAACTAGATGGCGTTGTGTGTTGATTCAGAATATTTATTTATTAAGAAATTAGAAAGGAACTAAGCTTTACTTACCAATTGTAACTTAGTAACATACTTCTTCCACCATAAATACTTTTGGAACCTGGGTCCTAGACCTGATAGCAGGTAATACGAATACATCACAACATGGACTATTGAGTTCAATAGAGCAAGCACAGCCCCCTCTCCTCCGGCTGCGAACTTAAGATAACTCCAGGAATAGAGAGCCATAATCACGTGATGGTATACATGGAGGAACGTCACCTAAAATTGTACATTTAAAACTAATTAAGGACAGAAACACTCAAAATATTTATGAAAATATGAAAGGCTTAGATTACGTGATAACATCAACAGCGTGGACATAGGCCTCTGCTTAGAAGGAGATTTTAACCTTCTACACCGAGCTGGCCAGACGGGTCGGAATAGGATTTACTTCAAGTTTTCCTTAGCTTTGCTGTGCTTTTCTCCTCGCAGTTTACTCATTTAGTCTGTTCTTGTGATATCCACGGTACAAATAGGGTAACGACACTTCGTATTCTTAAGCCCTCATAACACGGGTAATTATAATCAGTACTAATTTAATGAAAAGGAAGAGTTCAATAACTTGCGTGGTACTTGTACGTTTAGGTAACATCAAGGTTAATGAATAATAATATTAGACAAAAAAATTTTATTAAAATAATCTTAATCACGATTAAAGCTCCTGATAATGTTAAATAACCTCAAGGTTCACGTTATTTACCTGTATGTATTAAATATAGTAAATTATATGACCTTAATAATAATACATAAACCAGTTTTATTTTCATTCTGAGGAAATAATATATAATTGAATGAATAATAATACATAATTTAATATATTAACTATAAATATAACATATTTTAGTTTATGAGTCCGGTTATAGATGGTGAAAACGCTAATTGTCGCAATTTTAATATTGACTAACAATTTCTCAATATGTTAGAAATGTATTTTGTCTTAGTCGCAGACTAAGTACAGACACACTAAAGATACTGTGCTTGAAGAAGTCAAGTCGCTATAGGGCAGATATTTACGGACTCGATACTAATATGATGTGTTGAATCTATGTTTATTGTTTCTTGTTCTATGTTTCCCTGTTTTCTCGTAGTCTCAGAATCTTGTAATGAAACCACAAGGGAGAACTTTTTTTCGTAGTCCCATTACGACATAAGAATGTAAAAAAAATCACTCGCCCGTGCTTCGGAAAGCACATTACGCCGTCACTTCAGGTTGTCATGAACATCTATCTAGCGCAATCGTTATTGAGAAGTTCGTAAAATATACTGAGAACTGGTGCTACCTTCGAATTCAGTTCCGCCATAGAATTGTAGCGTCATGAATGTCATGGAGAAACTGATATTTACGTGAAGGCAGTTGAACTATCAGCCTATCCAAATTATCTTACGCTTAATAAAGGCCAGAAAAATAATGATATTTTGTTGTCAAATAAAACAAAAATTTAAGTGTTGTCAATGAGAAATACTTACTTTATAAGATAAACTATAAAAATATTACGTGCGTAAACCTATCGTATAGCTACTGCATTTATTATGACAAAAGCATCATATTCCTCATAGAAGTTTATTTAACTAAAACAGAAGCTTCAGTAATCTACAAAAATGGTTTTTCTCCAAGGACAGATTCCTTGACCACTTCTGTCAAATTGTTTTTGGATAGTTGTTCTCTAATATCAAAATTGCTTTACACAGCAGTAAGTATTGGGTGCTGGATTTTAGAGTCCATTGGCTCAAATGAAATATGGGAGTAAAATATTAAGTTTTGATAAGAACAATTTAATATTGATCTAATCGGTTGTAGCTCTGGAAACGATTTCACTTCACAAAAAACGTAGTAAAGTAACTATACCTGTTTTTCCTTCTTTCTGAGTACAAAGAATACTGTGTCTAGCAGCTCCGTGAATTTTGCAAAAAAATACCACCACCCTAAATCCAGCAACTGAAATGAATGTTACAGATAAATATGAAAAAAAAATTAAATAAAAGTTTCTCTTAATTTTGTAAATTTAAAATGATTAAAATGATACAGTAGATACAGTACAGTAAAATAACCTTGTCTTTTAAAAAACTTTTTTTAACGGGACATATTTTTTTGTACACATGTAACTGCCAACTCCGTCAGAGAGGCACACCACTGACAACTCATCACACCGGTTTACACCCAGTTTAAGAATCAGAGGCGACTTACTCTTTACCCTATGTAAACTTTTGTATTTCAACTGAACAATAGGCATTTTGTCAAATTATCTGAATAAGTTTTTTTTTCTTTCCACATACCGAACTGAAGTCATTTCTAGCTTAGTAGGAGAGTGTAAAACTTCGACGTAACGTCAGGGTAATGTCAAATGTGTAGTTTTTTTATAAAAAACTCCAACCACAAAAAAAAATTGTTCAAAAAACAGCTATTTTTATATACTACATATACGAGTATGATTAAATAAATAGTAGAAGCCAAGTTACGTCAATAATATAAGCGGCAATGGTTGTTGAAAAAAAAACAGCAGTTTTGTTATTCATTGTTTTTCTCTTTCAATAGTCATTTGCTATTCTCTCATGTGATTTGTTGATGCAATAATTAGGAAAAAAAATTGTTCACCAATGGATTTTGAGTGTTGGACGGATAGCGACACCCCGCGTAAATGATGCCATCTCTGAAGAGGTTTAATCTGAACACCTGAAAAGTTACATAATAAAATTTAGACACAAGATTTGCAAAATCCCTTCAAATGAGGTTGTTTTATGGGCTTTACCAAGGTACTCCATTTTTTTTGTATTTTAATTTTGATTTGAATCATTCTTTTACTTTTGAAAGTCTGTATTACCAGTTGAATCTTATTAAAGACTGAAAATTAAGAAATAAAGAAGGCTGTTCACTGCAATTCATGAAGGCATATTGAATTGAGAGCAATTTTCTTAGTCATATTTTTAGTTGGATGGATATTATAATAATCGAAGTGTAGAGCTTTAATACGTCTATATAGCCTTTCTTAAATTAAGTTGGACTCAGTTCCTAGTCTACAATGACAGGGCGGATGGCAGTCTTGCCACGCAAAAATATCCTTGGATATTTTTGTGTGGAAAGACTGCCATCTGACTTCCACAATTCACGTACCAGATATGCATTTGCCTCGTTGATCTAGCGATTAGCATGTGCGACAGCTGACCAAGAACTTTCGGTTTTGAATAATCGGCCTAATTATAGAAATGCTTAATAACAGCCCAGAGTTTGATAGTTGGAATCCTAACTCCGTGCTTACGAGACCACGCAAAGCTGTTGCTCCTGATCTTGGTCTCTCTCCGGTCATGTCAGATAAGTGAGGTAGCTGAGAGTGCACATATGTTTCCGCACACTCTTACGCACTATAATATCTCCTAAGCTGTTGGTTAGTTACCGTTGAGACTGGCCGCATCGGCTACGAAAACATCATCATCACATCATCAGGTAGGAATCAAAGTTCTGTCTTTGTCAGACTTTTTACAGAGCTCCAACGAATAACAAAAGTGTTCATAGCATAATAATTGGGACTAACAGCTTAACTCTGAGGAATAGAAGGGTGAAAGTTTTAAGAATGTTTACCCAACCATACTTACCTGGCTAAGATTACGTAATTTTACGATGTGCTAACCCTAATCGATTACCACTTAGTCCTGAGTCTATAGGCCATAGACGGTCTAGGTATGGGTAAAAAGAGACTCACACAAATGCATCAATTTAGTATGATTTGTTAAAATATTAGAACAATGAATTCTTAAATTTCGTATTTCTTGTAAGTGACATCAAGATAATTACCATGTAAGTGAACACTATAAATACAATTTTAAGTGTATGCTGACTTGTTTTCAAATGATAGTAAATGTATTTAAATCATTTACAAGCAACATTTATACTTACCTTAACTGAAATGTTAAACGGAAAAACTGAAAAGGTGAACAACTTTCTTCTCATTTAGATTTAGGTTCAGATCATAAACACAATTCTTATTAAGTACCTTTACAGAAATATAAAAAATATTACCACGTTAGAATCACGCACGGTTAAATTAAATTCATGCTTCATCACGATGACCTGATTACGTCTCTGTTTATTTTAACATAATTATACAAATTAAAACTAGTTCACACTGCCTCGTGTCGATATTTGGATTGCTACACATAAAGTGTCTTTTGCAGCAATTTGTAATACATTACCCAAACATCATAGTCTTAGCCAAAAGAAGTCTACTGCTGGACATAAACCTAGACATTTTCTAATGTTAGCACGAATTAAATATATAATAGTTCATCAATAGCCTTTACAGTCCACTGTTGGACATAGATTCCTACGGATTGATATAGGATTTGTTTCAAGTTTTGCTTCTCTCTGCAGTGATGTTTTAATATACACTTACTCGTAAGAGCAGTTAATATCAAAAACTGCTCCAGCATTGGGTTCAACGTCTTTGGGAAGCCAACATTAAACTGCTTTCAAATAAGTCACAGACCTACAAGTTTCTTATATAGTTCTGTTCCATACTGTTTGCACTCTAATCGGATCAGTGCTCTCTCAGTCGCTAATATAGTTAATTTTAAGAAAGAAACGAATCGGTCTTGGCCAAAAAGACATAGTATGGTTTTACTGATTTTTCAAAGGATTCCATCTGCAATATAGGAACTTTTTTCTCTCTTATTTCTGTACATTTTACTTCGTCATCTATTTGATGTTTAAAAAGAATTTATGAGTTTAACCTATGACCTCTAGGTTAATCATTAGGATGTTATTATTAAGAACTATTACTTGTATTTTTTTATTAAAACATTTTACGAAATCAATATATTACCTTAAAACAAATCATAGTAGCTAAGAAAACTTGCGACGCATTGTAGTAAGCGATTAGTTTGTTCATCTGTAACGGTGGTCGGTTCTTCATAATTCTTGGTCCGATGCGAATGAGGATCAGGTACGCCACTACAACCGATAAGATCGGCATCGGACTTGACATCATGAACCAGGAGTCCACCATTGCGCCTGAAAAAATAAAACGGTAATTTACGTTAGACACAATTCA
This sequence comes from Hypercompe scribonia, assembly GCA_949316085.1. Classification (NCBI taxonomy): domain Eukaryota; kingdom Metazoa; phylum Arthropoda; class Insecta; order Lepidoptera; family Erebidae; genus Hypercompe; species Hypercompe scribonia. The sequence goes on along the minus strand of OX438967.1, from coordinate 3,115,300 downwards.
TCACCATCAATAGTCCTTTCCTTTCCATCAATGCCTTTAGCAGTCTGCTGCTGGACATGGGCTTTTCCTTAGAAAGAAAGTTTTGGACTACTACACCACTCTGGCCAGACAGGATGATATAGGATTTGTTTCAAGTTGGCCTTCTCCTTACAGGGATGTCGTTCTGCGTGGTTTGTTCCCTTAGTCGCCTCTTACGAAATCTACGGGATAAGTAGCGGTGGCGACACTCCGTACACTTAATCCGTCACCAAACGGGTAATATACACTTACTCGTAAGAACACTTAATATCAAAATCTGCTCCGGCATTGAGTTCAATATCTTTGGGAAGACAATCTTAAACTGCTTTCAAATAAGTCACCGACCTACAAGTTTTTTATGTAATTCTGTTCAATACTGTTTTCACTATAGTCAGATCGGTGCCGAAGTATCTTAGAAAGTGATGTATTCTAAATATGATATGCTTTTATATGCCATATCTGTGTGCAAAGAATTATCTTCACACATTCGATAATTTTCTTACCATCATTCATTTATTAAAAAATACTATATGATAATATTTATCATTTTAACGATTCCTGGTTTATTTTTTTCTCTTTAACAGATTCGATAATTTTCATCTCTACTTAAAACAACTTTTTCTTCATAATTAATAAACTTCTTTATGTTATAAACACTTCATAGTCACCAAGTTTTATGTTATAGACACTTCTTAAGTGATAGATAAATAAAGAATTCTTATGCAGAACAGGAGTGGTTGAACACGCACTCACACACTGACATTTTGTGGACAATAACTATACAAGCACTCACATATAATTGGAGATTTTTACGGTAGAATTCATCTTTCTAGGCAATATATAATATATACTACAGTTAACATTCATAACATATAACACGATTCCAAAATATAAGACTTAATTTGATGTGTAGAGTTACTATATCCGTAATATCATACGTGTCAACTTTAAACACAAATAAACCAAACAATTACTTACTTTTCCCGACTTTGAGGGAGTCCAGGTATCTGTCAACCTTCTCTAAATAACTCATTTTTACGTTGTTTTCTGAAAATAAAATATACATATTTATAAACAACATCTTTCAACACATGCCAACTAGAAATATTTAATCTATATTTCTTATGACTCAATTTTGTGCCAGTAAATTATTAAAAGTTGAAGGTTCTAAGCATAAAAAGTTTAAAGTTAAAGAGGTGCGTAATATATATTTAATTTTCCTTTTAGTATTTTAAACTTTTATTACTGATTTTTGACGTCAACTTATTTGTAGTTTTGTTTGTATTTTATTTATATTTTAGATGATTACAGCGTAAAATGTTAAAGAATGTCAAACATTAATATTTAGACTTGTTACGACCAGGTGACTAGCTGTCTAGCGCTGTATGGCTTCAGTCTAGCCGCTATACGTCTACGTTACATCATAGTGTTCGACCTAAATTACCTTTAGCTATTAACTATTCCTGCTCGAAATAGAATAGAATAGAGCGTATCAAATGTTGTAAAGTATGTACGCTGGCTAAGTAAGTAGTATTCTGTAATTGATCGATTTTGTGTGTTTTTTTTCTAATAACCTGAAAGATAACCCAATAGTTTATGCCATATAGACAGATTTTAGACAGGCAGGTTTCAGAATCAGTTTTATGCAGTGTAAGGATTTTTGTTTCAGACTTTACTTCTCTGCTGGACGTTGATCTCTCCACAGAATGGAGGCTTTTGCCTACCATCACACGCTGGCCAGACATGTTAGTATAAGGTTTGTTTCAAGTTTTCCTTTCCTTTCTACTTACATTGTTGCTATTCCACACCCAAGGGTATAAATATAAGTGGTGACACTCTGTTGTCCTGATCTGTCATGTGCTTATTGTAGATATTTGCACATTAAATAGTGGTATCCATTACTAAAATCTAATCTAAAAAATGATGTAATCTATGTATCTTCATCTTTTTCTTCAGGATCTATTCCTAAAGTAAGTTTCCGGTTTTCAGTCTACTACGGCAAGACTAAACTTCAATTTTTGACGTCGAATAACTGCCACCAGACCCTTACAGCTCAAGTACTAGACGATATCTAATTTCTGTAGATACATGGTTTGCGAACATTTTAGAACTACAACTGCCTAGTGCACCAAATAAGCTGATTCCTTTAAATTATGAACAGATACTTCAACCTTGAAGGCTATGTGGCGAATTCCACATTACACAAACAAAAATTAGAAATATACAACAGCACCATCCAGCGAAGATGTATTGAACTACTAAGTCGCCAGGCATGATCATCTCACCTGGTCGGAGGTCCTTTGTGTAGGAGGGATATGACACCTGTTCCCGCACAGCTAGGTCCTCCACGTAATATAGGTACTCATTAAAGTCGATACAAAAATTAACTACAGTTCACGTTAGCGCATATTGCTGTAATAAATATGAAAGGCGTTAGAGTGCACATGGCATTGCACGGTTAAAGATAGTGCTGATAGTACAATGAAGTACTTTATTTGTGTTTTAATTGTACCTAGAATAATCTTACAGAATTTGTTGCAATATTGGAGAAACTACATTAATGTGACATCTTACATCTTTTTTTCTTTTTCTTTTATATAAAAGACAACGCTCTGACAATTACCTGTGTCACGGAGAACTTCATAAGGATATAAGAAACGGACCACCACGTTATTCATGAAGCCAAATTGTATTATGATTGACGACATGACAAACGTGAAAATCCATCTACAGATCGTGCTAAAAAATATAATCTACACATCTGGAAAAACACTGTTCAAAATGCTCTAAGAAATTTCCTAATAAGGAAGTTATCAAACTAAAAGTCGTGTATATGAAATTTAAATGTATGAGGTACTCTTTATCTTCTATTATATTAAGTAGTTTCAAATCAAACACCACCAAGAGCTAATATTTGCAAATAAAATGTAAGTTTATCTTTAGGCTTTATTTTTACTAAGGGCCTGTCAAAGTGACTCTTTTCTGCCAGACGGAAAGCATGAATAGAATACAAGAGTGGTGATTACCATACTCATTGTGAATACAGACAATGCACTATAGTGACTCACACAAAGGGGGCCTAGTGAGATGCTCTTTCATGTCCCGCTTATAGAAGCCGGGGGATCATAGGGAGAGAAACCCATGTGCTGGTAGTGAGTTCCAGGTTTTTACTGATTTGCACAGTAAGAAAGATCTGAACCAATTAGTTCAGGAGCATTTTCCTAACATTCTAAAACGATGACATTCAAGGTTCGCACGTGTTGTCCTATAGAGGAAGGTAAAAGGTGGAAGTGGAACCAGTTTAAAGAGCTCGTCAGAAAACTCTCCCTGATAAAGGTAAAAGAAGACAGCCATAGAGGTGACATCTCTTCGCAACTTCAGAGGTTCAAAGAGTTCAGTGACTTCGGGACTGTCGATAATGCTGATTTGAGGACTGCTCGCCACTGCAACCAATGGAAAGCGTACAGCAAATACTGGCCGGATCCACCACGAAGATGAGTACAGTACTCCATAACGAAGCAGAGAACCTGGTTCTTACAAAGAAGACCTGATGCTCAGGCGAGAATAACAGTCTCACTTTGTTCATTGTACTAGTATATAATAGTGACAAACATTCAAGTATTTCACGTTACATCGCATTATTCAATTCCCGTGAGAGAACACACCCTACTACATTGAAAACAAACACTTAAAATATTGGACACATGACTACGTCAAAAGCCTACAAAAGCGGCGACTATCTTCGTGTCTTTGTTTAAAGCAAGACAATATTTTTGTATGTCTCTATGTCCAAACACTGATGGAATTTCGTTTGTTTTATTTCGACAGTCAATAGTTGAACCAATTTGAACTATTTTTCATTAAAAAGTAACGGTTACTTAGAAGCTAAAGAATAAAAGGTTTTATTCATGAAGTCTCCTTCTATGTAGCAGAAAATAAATCATCAAACTGTCTTCAATACCAGGTAGGTTTCTTTAAAGTCGCCGACATCGAGACACTGTCACGAATGTGTACGAGTATAAGTTTTTTGTTTTCATTCGACACACATCACAGTATTAGATTCCCAACAACAAATGCAATGCATCTCTATAAAATAATCATGATCTTTGATGCATCTGCATACAGTTGTTTTGTGACATCAATTTCATTTGATTCAAGAATATATTCAGGTTACTTCGCAATCTAATCTCAGTAGCCGTGTCTATAAGGTTGTTATTTGGTTGAACCTTATCGTTATGAAGTGTTTTTGTTGCAAAGTGTAGTATTGTAGGTTAATTCCCTTTAGGTCTTTCTTGTGGTCCTACATATTATGTGTGTCAATGTCCTCGTTAGTCTGCCGATCCAAGCATGGCGTGTTGAAGTTTATTGAGACGAACTAACAGGTAATTGAAGTTACAGATTGTCATTTGAATGCGAGGCAGTAAAGTATTCAACAGTACAGTAAATCATTTATATATACGCTATTATTATATGAATCAGGTAAAAAACATTAATAATATTTTTTTGTTGTTATTAATTCATATTTTACAAACTCAAATACTTAAATTTTGCCAAATTGTATAACTGTTTGTCCGCAGAATCAAAATCTGAGTTCGTTTGTAATTCAATTAACGTTAAGCCGCAATTAATGTTTATACCACTTATTATTCTGAGTCTAAGTGTTTTTCGCGTTCATTTCATGTGTGTCTCTAAAATTCTTCACAACGCAGAAATGTCCCCTGGCCTAGGCATATTTCAGTGTCTATTAAAAAGAAATAAAACTAATTTTAAAAACTTCAAGTTCAAAGATATGTATACTTTATATTCATTTATAGAACGTAGAGCGATCACGTAAGAGGACATCACGCGTTAAAGGGGGAGACTCGACGAATTTTGATATTATGTGACGAGGAACGGAAGGTTCAAATATTATCTTATGTTAAATACATGTTTTTTAAATAATGTATCGTAATATATTATTTAAATAATGTAATAAAACTTATATTGGACAATTAATATAACGTGAATAATACTATCGATCTTTATGACCAAAGTCATTAAATACTATTAATAGAGTTTTGGAATAGTTCTACTTTGGTGGAGTAAAATGTGCCTAATTAATACGTTTTTATATCAATTATAAGTACTATATGGTACTCAAATAGAAAGACATTAAATATTTACGACAAATACTCATTCGATAACCTAACGTTTCAAAATACATCGACGAACGTCGCAATTACCGTCTATTTTTGGTTTAATTACAACGAGCCTGTAGTAGATTCTCTATATATCGTATAAAATGTTACAAAATAATTCATAGGATAGTCTAGTCACTGGCCATGGTATGAATTGAGAGCGTATAGAACTCTGCGAGCAAATTGCTTGCAAAGGTAGTGGAGCAGAACAGGTCTAGAACTCTCCCGGTCTGCTAGGCCCGGGAACGGTGCCGGTACCACAGACGACTCAAATATCAGAGGTAACAGAACGATCTCCATATACTAATAGGTGAGGTCATCAGTCAACCTTGCAGAAGCAGGTCGTGCGCGCCCTTTTGGGGACAGACAAGGAAGGTCAGGAGGCTACTCAGGATAGGACTACTCATAGTAAATGGCTCGAGGTATATCAGAGTTCCAAGATTTCCTTTCTAGGGTAAACCTGGTTCCCCGATTATTGAGAGGCAGCGGGTGGTTTTTGGTCCAACATCTGGGGGCTTGCCGCACAAACAAAAAAGAGTAGTCTGATTACTAATTGTGATCAATGATGGAACCTAATAGTATTCTATAAACAATATGAAATATAACAGCGTATGTAAAAAACAACAAGGCTATAATATTAACAGTAAATTTACACATCTCACACAGTTGTCGGACCCCAAACTAGTTAATAGTAATTTGAACACTGGTTTATATTTGATATACTTCTAACGACATTATACCATAAATAAATTACACCCAGACACAAAACGAATAATGTTACTCAACTTATACAATCATTTATCCCGGGTAAAAATCGAAACTATGACCTCCAGCTGACCAGTCTGGGTCCATAGCCCAGAAAAAAAAATCTAATTAGGTGTTTCTGTAGATGATATCATTTATTCAGATCGAATAAGTGGCTAGGAGAACCAGTGTCTTCATAGCTGGCAGAATTAGTACCAAGTGTGGAAGTATTAGACTGAAAATCAGGACATAGAAGTTTCTTTGTAGACAGATGATGACTGACGACTTATTCAAAGGTACAGAATCATGGTACGAAGGTTCTACAGCTTATACATCATACTTCTTTTATAAAATAGAGTATTTCTACATTACAAAAGCAACAGTATATTTTATAATATAGGAACATAACATCAGTTAAGTAAAGATGATGATGATGATCAACGAAGAACAATCAACGCGGGAGATATTATAGAATACAATCAGGGTGAAACTGGTGAATGAACACAAAGGGTGCACAAAAGTGTACACTCAGTTCCCTGACCAGACCAGACGGTTATCCCACATGACCGGGGAGAGATCAGGCCCAAAGCTGACGAAGCGGGGGTTAAGACACTAATTTCAAAACTCCGGGTTGTTATTAATCATTTTCATTATCAGAAAAACTCTATAACACTGGTTTGATCTGATCCTTCCTTGAACAGGGCAGTTACATACGGTAACCGCTAGGTTATTCGAAAACGAGTTTGTTTATTACATTTTAACTACCTGCCATTCGCTTGCTCCTGGATAGTGTTTTTTATGCTATCGCTGTGCTTATAAAAATTGTTCCTTCTCATTTCTTTCTTGCATTTTCAATATGCTGTACTCCTTCCGTCTGTTCGCCATTTTGGTGCTTGTGATAAGTTTGAATTAAGTAGAAGTTATTTTTCAAGTAAAGTTGGGATTACACGTTATCAAGATACAGAGAGCACTTACATATTTTTAAGAATTTTCATTCAGAAGGAAATAATTGTTTGCTAGAAAAAGAAATACATCTATAACGCTGTGATGCATTATACAAGTACCTAATTCTAAATACCTAAACCAAATTTTATTTATATGTGTATTTACTAAGTTATGTTGTTATGTTTTCTTAAATTTAAACATTATTCCTAGAGTAAAACAAAGTTATTTCTCAGAGAGTAATTATAGCGCAAATTATTCACAGTCACAGACTAGACGCACGTAAACCCGAAGTAGGTGGATTGGTCGGCAATTGATGTAAAGATTGTGCTGGCAGTAAAATTACAGGTAGCGTTTGGCGTATTGTTAATAATCAAGAACGACTTAAGACTTTTCTATATCGCAACGGATAATACTAGCTTTTGTGTAGATTTTATATAATGTAGATTATTGTAGATGCCAGCACAATAAGATGCAAAGGAAATTTACTGGTTTATGGTAAGGAGTCTTCGTGGACTATCAAAAGAACTGGTTTTAATGTATTCACTGTTATTTACTGGAAGACTCCATTCTTTATACGTTCTACACTTTAACAGTAACATGATCTCAATGCCTGAAACTGTACTATAAGTGAAATCGTATCTAAAAATTACATGTTTTTATTCCGCTTCGAGACCTATATAAACAGAATATTGAAACAAATTTTACCAAAATTATATAAGTTATTAATGATGCAACTATAATTGATAACACATTTAAGTTGTCTATCACCTGACAAACTACAATTAATAGTGTTCGACGGCAGTGAATTATTCAACAACCCTGACCATCCCTAGCAATTAATTAAATGTCACTATACTGTTGTATAGGCATAATTCAACTTTCAATCAACATCAATTACCTTTAACAATCTATTGCTGGACATAGTTATCTCCTTAGAAAGATGATTAAAGCCTACTATATCACACTTGCTATATGGATTGGTCTATGGTTTGTTTCGAGTTTCTGGATGTCGTAATAACAGCTGTTCCCGGATCCCTTCTATGTCAAGCGCAGAGTGGCACACCGTGTGGTTTTAGTCGGTCCGATTCCCACACACCAACCCGCCGTAAGCTCTGGTAGGGTGACTCTACGAGGGAGTTTCCACACGTTAAAAAAAAGGTTTGTTTCGAGTTTCGAGCGGGGCGTTCGATGGCCGATGCCGTTTTATGCCCGAGGGCTGTGACCGAAAAGGTAGTGGGTAATAGAGACGTGCTCTTAGCGGTATCGTTGGATTTCACCAACACATTCAATTGTCTTCTATTTAGTTGCATCAGGGAAGTATTATTCTACCACGGGGTGCCAGAGTACCGGAGACGCGTCGTCCACCAGAAACGATATGCTATTTTGAGGGGTCTATTCTCTGATCACCACTGTGGAACATGGAATACGACTGGGCTCTTAGAGATCCCCTCCTTATCGGATTCTTCTACTCGGTCGTTAGAAAGTAATTGAGTCCCACCTGTTACTACTGATAGCAGTGAGGACTCAGCTCGGCACACGCTGGTGATTTGTTCCGCTTGAATGGCCCGCGACCACACTCAGCGCTGATAAAATCCAGGAACAGCTGTTATTATGACCACCATCTTTCGGTAAAACTCTCTATTTTGACGATGGACAGCACACGCGGACGTCGCCTCCTCGCGGCTGGCCTTTGTGCAGACTTCACCAGTGACCACACTCAGGGCGGCATGAAGTGCTGGTAAGCGCTCCTCCGTCGCCTGGTTAGCCGGCGGCAAATTGAGTCCGAGTGGAGATCGTCCTCCAGGACCTTTTCCGCCGCCTCCTTCCACGAAATAACATCTTCGCAGAGCGGAACAAACCGCTAACGTGTGTTGGGCTGAGTCCTCACTGCAGTCGTAGCGGTGACAGGCGGGCTTCAATTATCTCCTAGCGACCGAGTGCAGATACTTTCCGAAACAACCGTGCCCGGAAAGGACCTCCGTCTGAAAGAGCGTCAGTCGGAAGGAAAGGGTCCTGCTGCCGACCCGCCCACTCAACGATGACTGGTCGGAGAGCCTCCACGGCGGCAAAACCAGCACGTGGAGTCCTCAGCCGTGACGACCAACGAGCTATCATGGCTCGACGAGTGGCCTCACGCCACTAGCGTGTTATATGTCGGCCGTATGCCGTTACCCGCCCGGCAGTCAGCCGTACACGAGTGCACCATACAGTGCCATTGACCGAACAGTCCCTATGTATAACGGTCTCGTCGCGACGCTGACTCCACCTAAATTGAGCAAAAGTCGCCCAAGGGCAGAAGCAGCGTCGACCAGCCTTGGAGTAAATTGTCGGAAGTGCTCGCCAAAGAGCCACTTGTCGTCGAGAATCAGGCCCAGATACTTCATCTAACCTTGATCAGTACAAGGACCGAATTGACTACGATAGAGGCGCCGGGGGCTGTACCATGACGGGGCCCATCTAGTATCTAGGACCACCCGTAAATCCAGTGCCTCAATGCACCCGACCACCAAAGAGACTCCCATGGTGGCCAGGTGCGACACCTCTTCATAGTTTACCCCCCGGGCTGTAAGCAATGTGTCATCTGCGTATCAAATTACACCCAGCCGGGGGGAGTTTTCAAACAACCTATTCTAGAACTTAATGTTTGTACTATTCGAAATTTCATACTTTGTTCCTTTACCGAAGTATATTACCCGTTCATTCGAGGGGCTTGTGACTAAGAAATGACGAAGTAAATTATTATTACATATGAATGAGTGACCAATCTTAACACATTGAGACGCCTCCTTGTCTCAGAGAGAGAGAGAGAGGTTCTGGTTGCCATACTAATATCTTTGACAATCTTTACATGTAGGTGGAGAGCTTACAGTCTGACAAAAGGCTTTCTGCTATGGAGGTCGTAGAGGTCAACCCCAACCTAGCCTGGAAAAACGACTTGAAAGAAGAAAATTATGAAATAAAAAAATATCATAATTTCTATGTTGCCAATCTTGATGTGCAGGGATTACATTTTCACAATCAAATTTTCTGAATTCAAAACGCATCACCATATAGAAAGGATCATGCATATTGTTTTATTGATTAGGAATATATTGTAGAAGCGTTACTATGTATTTAGGTCAAAATTTGAATAATACATTTGATCTTATGACCTACTCGTATATACACGGCATTCGCTTGCCCATAAACTATATTAAAGTACTGTAGCACAACTTTAGATTTTTTTAACATCCTGCAACCAGCAGATGTGGTGCAGTCAGTGAGGCATCAGTCAGTCAGTCAGTATGCGAGAGCACTCCTAATGAGACTCAATCTTTTTGTATGTAGTCAGCCAAGTACTAGTGATTTTAATCGTCAAATGAGAATAACCATTTTTTCAGTCGAAGAATTTATTCAGAAACATTGAGCTGTCTTATATAGTGATTCGGATATCTTAAGGTCATGCTTTCAAGTGAGAGCCATGGTTATTGATCACTTCTCTAATTGCGGGTATGTTTAGGATTTCGTATATTTTCTTTGTTGTGGCACTATGGTTATTTGTTTCAAGAAATAGCTTTACGCCTTTTGTATAATCGCTATATTGAAGACACATGCTGAACCCCACAATTCAATTTCATGTGTCCACATCATTTTCAGCAGCGTATTGTATATAAAAATATTGTCATAGATTATCAGTTTTTAGTTCCTACCCAACAACTAATATAGGTTCTTGTATTATACTTTAGGTTGTTCTGTTTTTTTTTAGTTCGCAGATATTTTTTCCGCATGAGTTTACGTCTAAGGCGCATTTCAAAGTAATTAAAATAATCTTGATGTGTAAATTATGTACTATTAGAGTTTCTGAAGGGTAGTCGTTCTTACGAATGGTAAAAGTGAATTGGTTTGGATCCACTAGTTTCAATTATATATTTTACCATCCATTGCTTTATTTTATGAAAGTCACTTTGTAGAAATTCGGATACTCGAGCCGTACATGTGCTCGAGGTAAACAAAGCTGTATAGATAACAAACATTGTGACTGTGAACTTCTTCCGTAACCTCATCAATGATTTTAAAGGTATTAAACATGACCTAAATTAGGGGTTTATGTAAATTGTCTTGTTATACATGGGAGTTTATCTTTTGTGCCGTTCAATTTATTTTATTTTATTAATATTCTTTTTGCAATATAGTAGGCCAAAGACGTAGACGAGTCACTTGATTTATTAAGTTTTTTATGTAGTCATAGTATTACCCCTGTCGTGCCTGACCGAGGTAGGGTCTGAACATTCTACAGAGACTTGTATAAAATGAGAGCTTGTGACGAATAGGTTTGCCATTAACGTCACTTTTACTTGGAGTTTGATTACAAAATTAAAAATACTCATGAACTCCTTTTTAAAACCTTACTTAAGATTTACAATTAATTTTAGGAGCTTTAGGAGTCTTCCAGAAGCCTTGGATATAGAACAGATGATTAAGAAACTCGTAAGAAGAAAGAAACTCATTCTGTATGTAAATAGTTTGGTAGTGCAAATTTTATGATAATATTCACACAATGTATGTTAGGGAAGTAACAAAATAAATAGCTCAAAGTAAGTGTCTGTTTCAGCTTACATATTACATACATATTATTGTAACCTTGATAAACCACAACAATGAATAATTTTCTCGTAGATGCATTAGTAGTAATGTTTACTATTAAATATTTATGGTATTTTACGTAGTTAACAAGTAATGACTTATCCAATTTGCTTGTTGCTGAGGTTCATTGGTGCTTCTTATGTAAAAAAAGCGACTGGTATTTTATCAGTCAATCTAACATCATTATCATTATCATCATTAACAGCCTTTTGCAATCCACTGCTGGATATAGGCCTCTCCTTAGGTCCTGAGGTTTTGGCTTACTATACCACGCTGGCCAGATGTGTTAGAATAGAGTTTGTTTCAAGTTTTTTTTCATTGTAATGATATTTTCCTGAATAGTTTCTTCCCTCAGTCGCCTTTTACGACACCCATGGGATGAATAGAAGTGGTAACACTATGTATTCTTAATCCATCAACACACGGACACAATCTGCCATATATACTACAAATTCTGCTTAATCTGAAACTAGGTGGTGTTAGGTGTTGGATGTCCGAAACTATTATTGTTATCAATTTTTTTGAAAGACATTCAATAATCTTATTTTCGTTCCCAAAATTTTAATTTCGTTCAACACTATATATACCGTTCGTCAACTCTTTGTAGTGTCAATAGATAAAAGTGATTTTTTAACAGTCAACTCCTGGTTGACGTTCAAATTTCTTTGTGAATTGAAGAAACAAATAACTTATATGAAGGAGAACGAATAGAACGAGGGAAATCAGGGTTATCTTATGTCTTAGATGGAAAACAAGACTGACTGAATGACTGAATGTACCTTTCTGTCTATCTTATACTAAGAGAGCTTATTGAGATATGATTACTAAATAATCGTTTTTTGTAACAAAACTGCGTATTGTATACGTTACACATTATTGACCGAAGCCTGAAGATCTAATCAATGAAATCATATCATCTCTTTGTTGTTGAACACCAGGTATATAAGAACGATCGCCGAAACAAAGCTGCGAAGTCTGAGTGAGTTAATATTACTAACAAAGTTTGAACTAATAAAATAACCTAAACGAAGTAAAGTAGCGATAAATTAAGTTCACTTTTTATGTAAAATCAACAGAATGTCTTTATGAATAACATTTAATGTTTGAAATATTTTGACTTTGAGTACGATTTATTAATTTTAGTGCCTGTCAAAAATAGCTCAGCAACTCACAATGCTCCGGCAGACATCTATATACTATATAATACGTCCTTAGTTCTAGTTGCCTTTGATATACGTCTACGTATTTTGAAGACAACTTTATGCTCACAGTCAGAACATAATAGCACCTGACTACAATGCAAAGACCTTTAAAACACAGCTTTGTGTTTCAAAGATATCGACTTTCTAAAAAATAGCAGCTTTCTACGTACAAATTTTATATGTTTTAGTTTGTCATCTGAATGTGACTGTATGAAAAATTAAAAACAGTTTGGATGAAAAAGAAAATTAAGAGACCTTAGTCAACTAACCTACATTAATTAATTGCAATCATTAATTTCTGTCCTGTAATTGACCTCAAATAGTTGGCCTGCATGCCAACAAGTAATACATTTCTACTAGTATGTAGAAATATAAGCAGAAGTTGAAATTTTACAACTTACTTAACAACTTAACAACAACTTACAACTTTAACATGCTAACTATTGCTTCTTGGTTCAATTATTGTTTTTCGTGCCTGAAACCGATGAGTTAGAAAACTTTACTTCTCAATGTTTTTAGTTCTGAACTTAGTGATTCCCCAAAATGTACAGCGTGAGCGAAATCGTAAAATCAATATTACTACTGTATACCAGAAGGGCTCTAACTTTTGTTTTAGTTGCCATTAAAGTTGAAGTATATTATCAAAATATAACACAAAATAGCAATAACTTCTCGAGTTCATAAAATACAAAGAAGCTTTAATCACAAAGACACATAAGTCCATCTTGCTTTATCTTCATTATCATCGTCATTTAGCAGTCTACTATTGGGCATAGGATTTCCATTTCATTGAAAGGATATTTTGGCCTACAATGCCACGCTGGCCAGACAAATTCATGTAGGATTTGTTTTAAATTTTTCTTCCCTATGTAGTAGCTCTGTACAGTGTCCTCCTTTGATCTGCTCTTACGAAAATCACGTGGTGATACTTCGCATGCTTCTATATTCTATATTAAGAGCCTGCCAAAGTGACTCTACTCTGTCTGATGTAAAACATGATTAGAATCCAAAGAGTTGTAGTCACTACACTTATTCTAAATTCGGTCAAAGCAGTGTGGTAACCCACACTATGGCAGCCTAGTGAAATGCTTTTTCACGCTACGCTTGGGGACATAAAAGGCATGACAGTCATCGTGGCAGTGTAAGGCTCATGATAACTGCCACCCTGCTTAATGCCACACGGACCAAGTACGTGATGCATGGTGCAAAAAAAAAATACGAAACATATTTTCTTCTTTCAGTAAGATAGAAGTAATATCATACGACGTTAAATATAAATGTCTGATCGTAACTTAAGTGTAAGCATCACGCGATCGTTTATTCAATTAGTTATAAAATTTGTTACTGCGTTTAGTACACTAGGCAACTAGATAAATAAAAATTCTTATGTAGACAGACTATAAAGTAACTATATTTTAGATTCACTGTTGAATAATTTTCGTTTACGAAATATTTAATCAAATATACGAAAAATATCAACTTAGATCACTAACTAAATCTATGGCAACGATGTTGTTCAGATTAAATTTATTATGAATATTAATTTGGTTACCTCCTAAACGATGTAGAGATGGATTATTTAATTTTGATATAATACCCACAATGCCTGCTATTGCACTGCTTACCCGCTGCAAAAGTAACTGTTCTCACTTTAGAAATTAAATAGTGACTGGTAAATGCGTAGAAATAAAGTTAAAAACGTCAGCAACACCCACGTAAGTGCTCTGAAGTTAAAATATTTTATGTTTACGGTGTACGGTGTGCTGTCACGGTGGGGAAACGATAGCGTAAGGACTACTGAGCTTGAGGTCTCAGGGTTTGTTTCTCCGGTCGAAGCAAATGTTCGTGAGATATGAAAATATTTGTTTTTATGTACAGTATGCATGTATTTACAATATATATGTATATATATCAATTGCCTAGTACCCATGGTACAAGCTTTGCGTAATCTTGGACTAGAGATGGCGTTGTGTGTCAGATGTCAAATATTATTATAATTAACTTATTGTTTGTTATATTTAATATTAATTTAATTTATAGCTGGCTGCCTTTTTGTCGCAACACCTAAACCATAATCGTAAAACGAAGCACAGTAAAAAAGTAATTTCCGAATTTGGTAATTATTTAAATTACGGAATGCCGGAATCCGTAGAATAAACGTAACGTATAAACGAGGGTAAAGTGTACCTACAGACTCAGATAAGGGTATTGTAGTAGCTCAAAGAGGTTGGAGTCACGTATGTCTGTCGGAGACGTCACTAGCGCAATTTTGTTAAACAACTATTTGGTCAATGCTCATTAATACATCATTCTGTTGGATAAATATAAATTTGTAACTTCGAGAACTCAAATATTCACACCGATGAAGTTCCTGTCAGAAACACACAACGACAGACTCATTCTCTTGCTTATTCACATAACATTAGGTGCAATTGTTTCTACCAACACCCACGGACAGCAATGTCATAGTCCATTAACAGACCAGAAGAAACAACATGTGACTAAATTACTAGATTGGTTCTGATAAACGAGATTCATTGTCTACGTTGGTTTTTTTTGCTCTTATATTTCCTTGGTTTTAACATTGTCTATTGTCTGCACTACTTTTCAATACTTTTTTGACTCTTTTACGTTGGATTTAATCTCTTAATATCATGTTTTCTGTTTTTATTTCATTTTTGACAGCTCTCATATTAGAAACATATTTTTGTCATTTTTTCATTTACTTTATTTACCAGCATAACTGTAGTTTAAAGCTTATGAGTATAGCTTAGTACATGTATATTTTTTTTAAAAGACAACATCTGCACTACGAATAAATTCTATATCGCGGGAGGTTTTACAAACATATTAAGTTACAAAGAACTCCCAGATCCAAAACAGTAATTTGAGGATTACACAATTTGTCGCACCATGTGAGATTTGAATCCAACACACTCAGCGCAATAGAAATCAGCGTGATGACCCCTTTAACCACTACGTCATCCGTGTAGTCATTTATAAACAGGCAATACATTATTTTAGTTATTATTTTGATGGTTTTTTCCTACTGGCTTCAAAAAAAGGGAATTAATTTTTCTTTGTCAAATTTAATTGTAACATTTTTCTATTTGTGTTTGAGTACTTAGATTTTAAACTTTACAAATTGAGCGATAATTAATGTTAATGCTTAACTATTAGTTAAATCTTTGTAGTAAATAAAATAAATTTTATATTTGTTTCCCATTGTTATAAAAATAAAAAAACCCTTTTGGATTTAACGTCAATGCTAGCTTTTATGACGTTGACCTTACCATTTGCATTCTGACGAGATAGCCAATACATCGATAAAGAACTCAATTCAACTTATTCTGATCTTGTTGGATATATTCTAACAATAATAAACTTAGATAAAGTTAATACGATTAGAAAAGAAGTCACCTCACTCACCTCAAATTGTACCAATATCCATGTCGATAAACTGAGATGTGTAGAAAGTTCGATAAAAAAATACATCGTAAAAGTTCAGTAGTTTCATCTTTACTTATATGATTATTACCCTAAGAAAGTACGATTTTATAAGATTAAGAAGACAACACAGATAGTGGAACTGGCGAATGATTGAATGAAATACTGTAAAACGGTACAGCAATTAATGGTGGCATGACCAGTTTAGTGGCCGTGACACCTAGGTTGGTAGGTTAGGTATCATGCTCGGATTTATGTTGGTAATCTAACAATATCTATGAAACCACGGTGCAAATGTATAGATATTACACACCATTGTAGTGTTAGTAAGCACTTATGGGCCTATTAGAGTTATCACTGAGTATGTATTGACCATAATCGATGATCACGTTCGATGCAATTCAGGTATTATATATTTCAAATTTATTTTGACACTTAACTCAATAGTAATTAATAGTATGCCTTCTTTTGTATATTCTTCTTAATGTAGAAAGATTTTCGAAAGAATAACACTAATATTCGGTAGAAGCCGCTAGATAAACAGAACACTTGATCAAAATATTAATCCTCCAGGAAGGTATCCATGGTGGTTTCTTTACCTTTCACGACATTCAAGTTTTGGCTCTTTGCCATGATATACGAGTAAGTTTCATAGCGCTTATTTTTATGTTAAAATCTTGGTGAGAGCTTGCCTACGTCTTGTTTATTCAAACTCAAATAAGTAAATCATCTAGTTTGTTGTGAATTTAGTGCAGAGGTTAATGAACTGTTGATAAGTGGGTGAATAATTGTTATCTGTCATAAGAATGAGGAGGATAAGTCACATATATAGGGTGGGTCAAGCATTCGTTAACATTTGAATCTAACATCCCACGTAAACATGTTACGGAAGTTCTTGGGACAGATGCTACTGGAATTTGCTGGTTACAATCGTAATATATCGTTTCAATAAGTTGGAGCCACTTATCACACATCCAATGTGTCCCTGCTGGTGGTCAAAGACATGTTTCCGGAAAAGTTGATTTCCAGACGTGGCAACATTCCATGGCTGCCCAGAAGTCCAGATCTATCCCCAGCAGACTTTTTTTTATGAGGTTATTTAAGGAATTGTGTCTTTATCTATAAACCAAATACACTACGTCAATAAAAACAAAAAATCAGCGAAGAGATGTTGGCGACCTCGCAGGCTCTTAACCGACGAGTATTAGAAAATTTCGGTGCTTGCTTAGAAGAGTGCAAACGTTGAAACCGTAGTTATTTAGACAATTTAAAACTTTAGTAAATAAATTCCAACTTATTAGCTTTCTTGTAAATAAACAGTTTTTATAACATATTAAATGTTTTTTTATATATAATTTTTTCAAATGTTAACTAATTCGTGGCCCGCCTACCATATATAATACCACAAATATTCCCTGCATAAATATTCATAGTGTTATTTAAAATATAATTTTATCAAGTACCTTTAACTTGTATCATTGTGTATGCATCTATACCAGCATATAAACTAAGTTAACCTCTAACAAAGTTCAAACTTAATGCATTTACGTTTAAATAAAATATCGTAAAATCACTTCGAAATTCTACCTGCTCCACGAATCTGCAATGCGCCATAACAAAATAATGGCGCATTGCAAAGGTGTATGGGACTCACATCGGACTGTTACACAAACAATATAATATGCTAAAATAGTAGCATAATAATACTCGCGCTATACGTTTCAAAAGTGTTTGTAGTAAGTATACTTCAACTGAAGAACGAACGTTTCATTTATCATTAAGTAGATTAAAAAACTGCAAAAAATATTTCTTTTCATAAATTTTATAATATTATGCACAGAATAAAATGCATTCTCTGCTAATCTGCTTCAGAGTGATATGGAAATGAATGAATTGAAACGTTAATATTTACTTAATCTAAATACCTCATTGATTCTAAAGGAGTCTTAAGAGACTGCGGTGAAATTTACAGTCGATTGTTGTGTAAATAATCCCCGTAAACGTGAAGTGAGTTTTCTGGAATTCATTACCAGCGCACGTGTTTCCCTTCCACTACGATTCTACGGTGCTTTTTCACGCCCCGGTTAAAGAACCCGGGCCTTTAACCGGGGCGTGAAAAAGCACCTCACTAGGCCGCCATATCGTGGGTCACCATACTGCACTGTCTTCATTCGCAGTGAGTACGGCGACCACTGCTCTTGGATTTTATTCATGCTTTCCATCAGGCAGAAGAGAGTCACTTTGATCATGATGATGAGTCAAGAAAGTGTTATAAAATATTGTAACGGAATTCTAAAACAAAACTTAGTGTACTTTTAAAATGAACGTATAACATATTTTAGTACTGCACATTGTCAAGCAGTAGTTTGAACATTTCTACTTTACATCTCAAATGTCTAACTGAACAAAGAAAATTCTTCCTTTTTTGTATAACCTTCCAAAATGAGTCTACTCTGCTTGATGCAAAGCATGAATAAAATCCAAGAATTATAGTCTCTATTCTCATTACGAATGCAGGCAAAGCAGTGTAGTGACTCATAGTTGTATGTTACGGGTACCATGCCGTCCCCTCGCAGTGCCACCGCCACGAAAGTGTACGATACAGTACGCTGCCGCTAGTTGTCTGCCAGGCAGTTAGTCTGCTCAACTCTCTGATTGCTTAGAATCCAGATGTCGATATATTCTATATTAAATTCAGTATTTTTTAAAATTTTTGTATACTTTGCCAAAGTGGGAGGTTTTAACATATCTATAGGTACATAAGTATTTATTACTATGGTAACATTATAACATTCTAACGGCGCGCTGTGCATGTTGGGCAAACTGTAAATGCAGTGAGCAGTTGTTTAACTAAATAAATAAACATTCTGGTGGCCTAATGAGATGCTCACGCCCTGCTTGGACACTTAAAAGGCATGACAGTCATTGTGGCGGTATAGTGTTCCCTCACTAACCCCGATAACTGTCACCCCTGGATCAATGGGCCTTCTGTCTCGGACTCACCAACGAAACGACAGCACGGATGCTGTCGCTTTATGTTGATCTTCTATGAGAGACGGTCCATACGTGGTGAAATCAGCGTGCCTCTACTACTTTAGGCGAAATTTTACCGTAATCTTTAGACTTGAAAGGAAAACATCTTGTGGTTAGTGATAAGTATGATGGGATCTGTCGAGAAGATAAATATGCCCATATTTATCTTCTCGACAGATCCCGATATATTAGAATAGAGGCAATTTGAATGAAGTTTAGGACAGCGAAATCTCTCCAAAGACAAAAAGTTTGAATAGTATCGATTATATAAATATTAAACGTTTCTAAATAACAATAAAAGTCATTATAATTGATTTCGATAGATATTTTGTATTACAACACCAACGAGCTAAGTAAACGTACTTTAGTTAAACACAATTAAATTTGATGCATTTATAAGTGAACTAAATTCTATTGTTTGTCTTCACCGTCTGAAATTGTATTAAATAAAAGAGATTTTCTCACTAAAAATACGGTACGTTTTACTAAACCTTCGACACCTAAAGGATGGCAATAAAATAGTATACTAAAAGCAAAATAATGTCACACCAAATAGAATCCTTAAAATTTCGTTACGAAAAAAAGAGAACAAATAAACTTCAGTTGTTTATTGAAGATTTGATTGGAATATCCTGCAAATTCGGATCCAAGACTGGTTAAAAATTTAGAACAAATGACCATAAATATAACAAAAAATAAACTCGAATAAGAAAAACTAACAAAGTGCACAATAAAACTTAATTACAAGCAAGTTTAGAAAGTCAAATGAAATTCCACCAGAATCATAAAAGGCAAATCAAAATACGTAGGGTAGCTACTACTTGATTTGAGTTATGCTCAATAAGTTGAGTAGGTGTGCGCTGAACACAGGTCAACGAAATCTGATATAATCGTGACCTACTATCGATTTTTCTTAGTTACACCCTTCCTTCAGCTTCAGGTTCGCTCGCGTGAATGTAAATTATACCAATCAGTTAAGATTACCGTCGAAAACAGTATTTTTTAATTCAGAGATATTTTGTCTTCTTCCAATATTTTTTTTGAAATTAAATTGTTATATATTGTATATTATACTTTACGTGTTAGAGTTAGAGTCAGAATTTTGTTTTAGTAAAATTTTGTAACTAAATTTTCGTTGCATTTGAAACAACGTCTTTGTAGAATAGTTTTGATGATATTGTAAATTATATCATAGATCTTTGTAGTAATTGTTTAACTCAATGTCAAAAGTAATAAACAAATATTTGTTTTTCCGTTATACGACACGTAACAAAATCAAACTCATCCATCATTTTGACAAACGTAACTTGAGGAAAATCCTAGGTTATATTTGAGTGATAACGCTCCTATCTTTTAATTCTATTTGGTAAGGCGTGTTGTAAAAACAATTGAAAAGGCACATCAAGGAGGAATGGAGCAGCTTAACATTCGAAGGATTTCTTTTTTTCCTCTACATTACTGTACTTGAAAATAATTACTTTTTAAAGTCGTTAGACACATAATGTTTCCATTTAGTTTCTTATTAGATTCGGGCTATCTCGAGCGTCGTGGCACCTGGGGTTTTTGGTAAGTGAAAGAGACTTGATGTTATCCATATGATGCAAGGCGTAAATTTTCTAATAAAATATAAATACCTGTATTTTCAGTATTCGTAATAATCATCTAGACAGAAGACTATTTTTTCAGTAGTCTAATTTCATTAATAAACTCGTTTTGAGTCAGAAAATTTCAGATTATCGGTTGTGACACACTAGTTTGACTTTTATTTACAAAATTTACAATTACGACTATCAAAAAAATGTTAAGTGCGTAAGTATAAGTAGTAACAGAAACTAAGTATTGTTAACATTATACATACATTTGTACATACGTTGCTTACAGGTACTATATAAACTTAATACTTATAAACAATGTATGTATAATGTTGTTTTTGGAACCAAATAAACATTTTTATTTTTATTTTTTATTATTTGAATCACGTGCAGGCGATCTAACCGAATTACCTAGGTTTGGTGCAATTTGAGGTAATTTTATTTAAGATGATCAACAGCCCTTAACAATCCACTGCTGAACATAGAGATATAAAGTGTTTATATATTTAATGATCGCACACGTGTTTACTTAGGAAATACTACAGGGTTGATTGCACGGTTGGCCTAGTGGTTTAAGCGGTCGCCACGTCGCTCTCTTCTGCGCCGAGTGTTGTGGGTTCAAACCGCAGATGGGATAATGTTTTTTGTGATCTACAAACTGTTGTTCTGAGTCTTGGTGTTCTTTGTGTCCGTTTCTTGTATGTTTGTAAAATCCCCCGCTACACAGGATTTATTCCTAGTGCGGGCGTTGTCTTTAAAAAAAAAAACTGCTGGATAAAATACTTTTTTAATTGATGAAATACTTTTTTAATTGAAGTTATAGATTTCATTAATTTATTTTTTTATTTATTTATTTATTTACAACTTTATGCATAAATACATGCAACGGTGGACTTAACGCCTAAGGCATTTTCTACCAGTCAACCGATTGGGCGATGCAGAGAAAATATGAGGTAGGTGCACTTAAGGATAAGAAGTAATTAACACAGGATTTTGTAGATATAGACTAGTTTGACCATAAATAAATAAATATACTTACATTAACACATAAATATATAACACATACATGTATAATACACATACATATAACTCATACACATCCGTGCATACATATTACCAGTATTAGATATAATAATACCCGGTGATGAACTAAGACGTCGCCAATTCAGCCAGTAAAAGCTTCTTCACTTTAATTTTAAACAAGTCGCGACTTTTAGCCATCCTGATTTCGAGGGAAAGCGCGTTCCAAGAAAGGATAGCCTGCACGAGGAACGAAGAACCGACAAACCCAGTGGAGTGAGAAGGACAGAGTAGAAGGAGATTATTAGCCGAATGTAGGTTTCTGTTATGGTTGTTGCTCAATAATTGATTTTGTGATGTTAAATAAGTGGGAGGGGATGGGGAATTGAGAAGAGTATTCACTAATGTGAGTGCGCGCGATTTTCTGCGTTGACGAATAGGTAGCCAGGTGAGCTGGGACCTGAAACTGGAGATATGATCATACTTAAGAAGGTTAACGATGAATCGAATGCAGTTATTGAGAAGACGTTCTAGCTTGTTGAGGAGATCTGCATTCAGGTCGTCATAGCACCCGTCAGCATAGTCAATCAGAGAGAAGATTAGAGATTGCACGAGCGGTGCTTTAGTTTTTATGGGAAGAAAGTTTTTCATACGGTATAGTGTTTTCAGGATTCCAGGAACCCTCTGGCATACGTATGTAACTTGATCACGCCAGTTCACTGTACAATCAAGTCGTAAGCCTAAGTCTTTCACTGTTGCACAAATGGGTATAGTAGCACTATTTAAAGTAATCTTGGGGAGTACCTCAAGCCTGCCACTTTGTCGGGTTAACGGATAACCCAAATCTCTCCGACCAGTTTTGTATAGCTTTAAGATCTGTGTTATTCAAATCGATTTTATCTTGCCTGATGTTTTTTTTCCTACCAACTTATAAAATTACCAACCAAATGATTTGATAATCTTAACAAACCCTTTTTTAATCTGTTTTCAAAAATTTGTCAAGGAATTTTCTGTACTCGTATATTGACAATAGAATCGTGTTTATAGGTCATTTACTTCGTAATACATTCAATCATTCAATGCAAATTGGACTATGAAATGTTTTTTTTACATATGTAATTAGAATGTAACTTTTATTTCGCAAGTATTTGAAAAGTTAAATGTATCAAATGTATGTAACACACATCAGATTTAAAAATAGTAAAGTAACTACCGCCGAGCAAAATGGCTCCGAATTTTATCAAAAGTCTTCAACTCCATCGCCAGTATTTGACGATTTGACCTAGGGTATGTCAAATGTGTCAAATTTTTGGATACATGCCTGGAGTGCGAGTATAGAGCACTCTATCCATAAATAATGAATAACTAAAATATTAAATATAACTTCACTTTTACTATACTTTACATAACTTTGTTTAAAAAGATTACAATATTTTCTATTTCCCGACGTTTCGAAAAATGATTTTACTGTCTACGTGACCAAGTGTGGGTAGTCACACCTTGCACATCACACAAGCTAAGCTCACACCAATCTACCTATGACTACGACCGTTGTAACCCTTTCGAAACGTCGAGAAATAGAAGATATTGTTACGGTTTTAAGTGATTTTATCACGAATTAGTCCCACTGTACAACAAAATTGCGTGTAAAAATCGCGAAAGTCTTCACATAACTTGATTCCTAGTTACGCAAATGTTCTTAAACTTTCAGTTAAACTATTGTATTATATACTCTATAAATAAAACAAGTTTGTATGAGTTAAAATCGGGCCCCCGGCAACTATAGAATCGTACCCTTCTCCTTTTCCTCACTTATGTAATTTTTTTTTTTGATGTTCGTATTTGCCGTAGCGTGATATTATTTAGCATTCTCCGATAAACACGCACATAATTCTTATGCCTTATAATGCCTTAATTCGAAGCACTAGTTCCTGAGTTTAATGCATTAAAGAAAATAAATAAACTCCTCAGTTTTATAATTTCAGTACAGAAAATAAAAACAAGTAATACATTTTCTCTTTTTCCTTGCGTGAATACTATTTTCTCATAAATATTTTTTAACCTAATTTGGACTTCACAAACTATAGGAACAAATCCTATAAATCAATTTTAACCTACTGCTAACGTTCTAGCTGCAGTCCATCTATTGTGATCTAGTTACAACATTATACAGTTTATGTTATTATACAGGGTGAGCCACGAATTTGAAAATATCGTTTAAATAAACCATTTGATATATTTAAAAAAATATTTGTTTGCAAGAAAGTTAATAAGTTGAACTTTTTTTTTAAAAAAAGTACATCATTTAAATGACCACCATTTCGACGTTTGCACTCTTCTAAGCGAGCACCGAAATTTTCGAATACTCGTCTTCAAAGAGACATCTTGTCGCTGATTTTTTCTTTAAGTTGACGTGCGTTCTGGGTTTGTTGACATAGACATGATTTTTTAAATAACCTCATAAAAAGAAAGTCTGCTGGGGATAGATCTGGACTTCTGGTCTTGCATTTGTTTGCACGGGATGTTAGATTCACAGTATAATTAAAAAACAATTTAACTATATTAATAATATACCTTCACACTAGGTGTTACGAGGTAAAAAAGAGATAAATTTAAAAGTCATAATTTCTCCAAAAGAAATTAAACCAAAATCACATAATGAATAATTTGTTGATGACTTACATAAGTAAACTGTGATGTTGGCTTTACGAGGGACCGGAGTTTAATAACAAAGTTAATAGTAATAGTATTAAAACGTTTTAGTATTAAACGTTGAATTTCAAAGTGAACAGCAAACTAGGAAGTAGAACAGAGTTAATCATGCAATCATTTGCTTAATTTTTTAAACTCGTGCTACGAGTATTTTGTGAAATTACCGACGAAAATAACATCAATATTGTTATAAAACAGTTAATATAATGTCTTCCAAATGATGAATATTTATACTAGCATTGTTATATAATGCTGGAGAGCTTGTTTTTTTGGGTTGAACGCGTCAATCTACCGGATCAAATGGATGCTTACAGGATATATTTCTGACGTGGTTTTGTCGTTTAAAAAATATACAACGCCACCGATCTGTCCCGGTCTCGCACAGTAATCTTTGGAATTATATGTCTATCTACTACCTACAATATGCATGTACAAGTATTATACATAGAAACATTTCTATTGAATCAGTTTTTGTATTGTTCAAAACCAGATTAAAATCCGCTAGGTACTTTGGAAGATCTAATCAATCGTACACAAGCAAAAAATGACTTCATTTTATACCATTATATGTATGTATGTATATCTATATAAATATTTAAATCGAGCTTACCAGTGTATTTAACAGAACAATATCGACAAGGTAAGATTTTGATTTTAAATATATGATACTACGCCATCTTGTTAACAACAATGACAACTCACTCGTGATAGCCAGCTGTCAGGTCTGTCGACTTATAAAACTTATGTAATATATTGAAAACTATAAACTAAAAAAAAATAAAAATGATTCTGATGATGTTGCCAGCCAAATTAATACAAAAATAATCCCTGCCATGAGATACGTACGGTAGTACAAAAGTACCAAAAATACCCGGCATTGTCCTTTGTGTTATTGTGGTTCTAATATTGTATTATATTTTGGAATAATGACTTCAGCTTCAGCTATGCTTTTCTTAAGGGTGACTACAGTAACAGTAAAATTGATCACTAACGGAACTCTGACGTAAGACTTGTGTATTAAAATCTAAAAATAGGTAACTAATGTACGTTTTGCCGGCTGTGAATCTAGTTTGAGTACAAAAACGATATTTGATGATAGCAGATCGATTAACCGATATGAATCGACATTAGGGTATTCAACTGCCTTAAGGGGTAGACATTAGGGTGTTCAGTTGCACAAATTGTTGTTCTGTGCTTGGGTGTTCTTTGTATCTGTACGAATATAGATTTGTAAAGTCCCCTAGGACACAATATATGTTCCTAATGCAGGAGTTGTCTTTAAAAAAGATGTGGCAAAACTGACGATGAATGATTATATACCAAAGCTGCAAAGGTAAAGATTAAATCGTGAAGTTATAATTTGAACTATTATTTTGTTGAGATTATAAGAGGACCTTTTAGGTAGTTGTTTGTACATAATTTTTAACTTTAGATCATAAAACTTTATAAAATCGGAGAAATTAAGCTTTCAGCACTTTTATGCATTAACATTTTGTATTGTAAATTTGAATATGACATATATGTATAAATATATATATCCACAATACTTTAGTTATAAACAGAAACAAGTGTTCACTAGTTTAAACAAGGTGGACCAAAAATCCGTTTACATTTGAATCTGTCGCTGCGTCGAACAAGTGCAGCAGGGTGGGGCGGGGGTATTGCGCAACACTAGAGCGGCTAATGGGTATTTAGTGAAATGGCGTCATTCGGCGGGAAACACGTGTACTCTGCGTACGAGAGTACTATCGCAACAACGATTCTTTTACTCAAGTACAGCGAAAATTTTGCTCTCATTACAACGTACGGCATAAAAATAAAACTTCATCGATTCAGTTGATTAAAAAATGGGTGCGGAACTGCGAAGAAACAGGTTCAACAATAAACCAACCACGATCCGGCCGCCCTAGAAGATTACGGGATCCCGAAAACGTAGACCGTGTAAGAAAGTCTGTTTCTGAACAACCTGGACTCTCTACTTGAAAGCGATCTAGCGTCTTACATCTACCCAGAACATCCTTAAATCGCATTCTTCACAAAGATTTACATTTACATTCATATGAAATCCAAATGGTGCAGGAATTAAAACCTCAAGATCATGCTCACAGGTTGCAGTTTGCTAAAGACATGTTAGAGAGGTTCACCAGTTTTAACAACATTTTTTTCTCAGACGAGGCTCACTTTCATCTGAATGGGCATATCGATAGACAAAATTACAGGTAGTGGTGTGATACTAATCCAAAATTAAATGCTTAAATTTTGGATTCACCCAAGGTTAGATGGGAAATTTGGTCAGCAAGGGGAGTCATTGGTCCATAGCTCCAGCGCTCCAAGATTATGATGGCTTTAATCAACGATCGTAGTTTTAGCAAGATGGGGCAACATGTTACACCTCCAACGACTCATTGAGTGCAGTTCGCGAAATTTTTGAGCAAGGAGTGATATTCAAAAGAGGTAACATTCACTGGCCACCGCGCAGCCCAAATTTATCCACGATGGATTTTTTTCTTTGGGATATTTTAAAAGTAACGTTTTTATTCATAAACCAGTATCTCTGCAAGAATTAAAGGAATATATTCGCGAGGAAATGCAAAACATTTAAATACTGTTATTTTTAAAACATTAATTCTGTTTGTTTACTATCGTAATAAACACACAGTTTGTATATAATACAACTTTTTTGTTTTTTTAACATTATTTGAAATGTAAAAAGACTTTTGGTCCATCCTGTACTTCAGATAACAAAGTACCAATTTATTTCACTGCATAGAAAGTAACATTTTGACTAGGATTAAAATTTGTGAATAAAGTGTCCGGAATAATCTAATTGTACTAATCTGACCTAGTTTTAGAATGTCCGTTGTCAACGTCGGACAATTGAAACGTTTTGTAAGACTAAAACGTCACCCTTAGGTAAGTACATACGCCAACTCAACTGTATCATTTGTTTTTGAATGCTTCCGACATAAATGTTTGACAACAAATATTTTTTTTTTTTTTTTTTTTTTTTTTTTTAACGTGTGGAAACCCCCTCGGGCCGTCACCCCACCGGGGTTTACGGCGGGGTGGTGTGTCGGAATCGGACCGACTAAAACCACACGGTGTGCCACTCTGCGCCTGAGATAGGAGGGATCCAGGAACCGCTGCTATTACGACATCCAGATCCCTCCTAGCGCCTGCCCGCTACCTCGGGCACCATCTGCGGATAAACTCTCTATTTTAGGCGACGTACGGCACACGCGGACGTCGCCTCCTCGCGGCTGGCCATTGTAGCGGATGGAGGGGAAAACCCATCCCGTCCACCCGCGGCCACACTCAAGGCGGCATGAGGCGCTGGTATGCGCGCCTCCGCCGCCCGGCTCGCCGGCGGCGAATTGGGTCCGAGTGGATATCGTCCTCCCGGGCCTTCTCCGCCGCCTCCTTCCGCGAAATTACGTCTTCGCAGAAGGTTGCGACCGCGGTAAAACAACTGTCGCTACCGGTCATGGAGCGTATGACGGCCGGTAGCGAGAGGTCTCCTCCAATAACTGCAGTGAGGACCCCACGCTGCGCCGCCCAGGCGGAACAAACCGCTAGCGTGTGTTGAGCCGAGTCCTCACTGCAGTCGCAGTGGTGACAGGCGGGACTCAATTCCCTCCTGGCGACCGAGTGCAGATACTTCCCGAAGCAACCGTGCCCGGAAAGGACCTGTGTCAGTCGGAAGGAAAGGGTCCCGTGCTGCCGCCCCGCCCACTCGGCGATGACCGGCTGGAGAGCCTCCACGGCGGCAAAGCCAGCACGTGGAGCCTCCAGCCGGGACGACCAACGAGCCATTGTGGCTCGACGAGCGGCCTCTCGCCACTCGCGTATCTCTTCGGGCGGGGGCCGTATGCCGCTACCCGCCCGGAAGTCAGCTGTCCGCCGATAAACTTCGGCGAGCACTTCCGCCTCCAAATCCCACGGGGGAGTTCCGGCCAAGGCGCACGCCGCCTCCGTCGATACGGTGCGGTAACCGCGTATGGCTCTAACCGCCAATATCCTCTGAGGGCGCCAGAGGCGAGCCCTATTCTGGGCGGTCAGAGCCACCGCCCACACCGGTGCACCATACAGCGCCATTGACCGGACAACCCCCGTGTATAGCCGTCTCGTCGCCACGCTAGCTCCACCCAGATTGGGCAAAAGTCGCCCAAGGACAGAAGCAGCGCCGACCAGCTTTGGAGAAAGCTGTCGGAAGTGCTCGTCGAAGAGCCACCTGCCGTCGAGGATCAGGCCCAGATACTTCATCTGGGCCTGAACCGGTACGAGGACCGAATTGACCACGATGGAGGCGCCGGAGGGTGGACCACGACGGGGCCCATGGAACAAAAGGGCCTCCGTCTTGTCCAGGGCCACCCGCAAACCCAGCGCCTCAATTCGCCCGACCACCAGAGAGACACCCGTGGTGGCCAGGCGCGCCGCCTCTTGAAAGTTTGCTCCCCGGGCCGTGACCAATGTGTCATCTGCGTAACAAATTACGCCCAGCCCGGGGGGAAGACGACCTCGAAGGGCCCAGTCGTATCCCATGTTCCACAGGAGTGGTCCGAGGACAGACCCCTGTGGAACACCGCACGACATGAGCCGCCGCCTCAGAACACCGTCTCGGTCCTCGTACATGACGGTACGCTCCTCAAGATAGTCTGCCACAAGCCGCCTCAGGTACTTTGGCACCCCATGGTAGTGAAGTGCTTCCCTGATGCAGCTAAATGGCAGACTATTAAATGCGTTGGCGATGTCCAACGACACCGCCAACAGCACGCCGCCACAGCTCACCGCCTTTTCGGTAACGGCCCTCAGGCGCAACACGGCATCGACCGTCGAACGCCCGGCTCGAAACCCGTATTGGGCGTTCGACAGATCGGGGCCCACCTCGCAGAGGTGCCGGACGATGCGGGCAGAGAGTATCCTCTCAAACAGTTTACCCGCCTCGTCCAGCAACACGATGGGCCTATAGGCCGCTACCGATTCGGCTGGCCGTCCCGGCTTCCTCAATAGGACCAGCTTCCCGCTTTTCCAGCACTCAGGGAAGCGTCCAGACGCCAAGCTAGCGTCCAGGACCTCCCTGAGACGGTCCGACATGTGTTCGAGGGCTCGGGCCAGCACTCGGGCAGGTATCCCGTCTGGCCCGGGGGCGGTGTTTTTAGAGCGGATCCGTAGAACAACCGCCCCTACCTCCGATTCCCTGACGGGTAGAACACTGTCCTCGCTCGCCCCGTCGTCTCCGACCGTGAAGGCCATCGACGGGGGTGTGTGCTCCACCCGTTGCGGGAAAAGGCCCTCGACCACTTCCCGCAGGAAGCTGGGCTGGAGGGTCTCTGTAAGGGGGGGGCCCGATGTGCGGAGCTTTTGTCGCGCCGCACGATAAGGGCGACCCCAGGGGTCACGATCGAGACCCTCCAGCATTTCCTTTCGCTTAATTTCTTTGGCGCGGCTGATGGCCAGCTTCAGAGTTTTCCGCGCCTCTCGGTACTCCTCATGAAGCTGGTCCTCCTCACCATCTTCACGGTGTCGCCGCCGACTACGTGTGTAGGACCTCCGGGCACGAGTACAGGCCGCGCGGAGGTCCGCCAACTCCTGGGACCACCAGTAAACCTCCTTCCGTGGAGGCCGACAACCTCGGATGCAGGGCATGGCCGCATCGCAAATCTGCGTAATCGCATCGCGGAAACGACCAGCCCCCATGTCGACCTCCTCGGCCGGAGCCTGTGGAGACAGCCAAGAGTGAATTATGGCTGCCTCCTCTAGTAGGTCCCTATTCAGTTTGGCTACAGCCCACCGTGGAAAGTGAGAAGAACGCCGCGCCGCGTGACCCCTACTGGGGTCCTGGGTCCGGGAGTTGACAACAAATATTGACTTAAGCTTAGGAGCTCGTAAGGAGCTTACTCAAAATCTTTTTCCGTGAGGTTACAACTCAAATTTATACTGAAAATGGCAATCATTCTCTGTAAGGAGCTGAAGACCCATCAATAAGGCTTGGCTGTTGAATTTTTCACAAGTTTACTGGAAAGCTCAATATACCTAGTCTTGCCATAAATATTGTAATAAAGAAAAAAGAAAATTGTTAACTGCAAATAACATTTATTACTTTTACAGTGTGTCAGTTTAATACATAAATATAAAACAATTAAAAATATAAAAAGCTTATTCGAAGTGGTCTCCATTGGCTGCAATACAGTCCTTTAAACGATGAGGCCAGTTATCAATAGAAGCACGCACTCTTTCCATGGGAAAATTCTTCACTGCCAATCGTATAGATTGTTTTAGGGACTCCAAATTATCATGGCGTTTAGAGCAAGCTGTACTCTCTAAAACTGACCACAAATCATAATCCAGCGGATTAAGATCGGGACTAGACGACGGCCAGTCTTCAGCTCTGATGAAGTCCGAAACGTTCGATTCCAACCAAGACTGCGTGGACCGAGCTTTATGACCCGGCGCCGAGTCTTGCTGGAAGGACCATACTTGGTTATTGAACATGGTGATGTTAAGGGGCTTAACTACCTTCTCAAGAATGGTATCTTGATACACTTGTGCCGATGTTTTGATACCTTTTTCACAAAAATATGGCTCAGTCACTCCTTCATAGCTAACACCCCACCAAACCATCACTGAAGTCGGATAATGTCCACGTTGCACTCTGTCGACTAATTGGGAAGCTTCCTTAGAGCTTTGAGCATAAATACGGTCATTTTGTTTGTTAAAATGTTGCTCAATTGTAAAAATTTTCTCATCCGTAAACAAAATTTTTCTGTGACCTCCCTTTGCGTACCGCTTCAGTAGTTGTTTCGATTTTACCACCCTATTCTTCTTTAAATTATCAGTTAAGAAATGGCCAGTGCGTCTCTTATAGGCTGCAAGTCCTAAGTCATCTTTTAAAATACGCGACATGGTTCTAGGTGCTATCTTCATTTCCCGAGATAAAATCTTTTGCTTTCGGACAGGATTTCTTCGAATTCTTTCCCTTACTGCTTTGACCACCTTTTTCGTACGAACACTACGTGGACGGCCAGATCTTTTTCTGTCACAAACAGAGGAGGTCTCATTGTACCTATTAATAGCCCGGTACACAAACATTTTACTAATACCAAGTGTATGGAGAGTTTTAAAAATTGCATTTGGCTCCATACCTACTTTGTGTAATGCTATCACCGCGATTCGGTTCTCTTTATCACCCCACACCATTTTAATATCGCAAAATATTTTACAATGTATTGGCGCCAAAATGAGAAAACACAATGAACAATCGTATAAAAATGACAGATTCGAAATTCAAATGTAATATTTTTTTATAATTAAGTGTAACAGTATTTATGGCCAGACTAAGTATATTGCTCTTGGGAAATTATAAGACTACAAAACGTTAAAAACTGTTAAGACCCCAAGCAAATATATTAGCCAAAAGAACACTCTCATCAAGTGGCTTACCAGAATTAGGCTTAGTTCAAAATTTGGTAATCAGTTTGTCCCGTTTGTTAATTCAAAATAAGTTTTTTGACTGACGTTTATGTTCAAGAAAATGTACATAAAATAAAACAAAAGTCAAGTTAGTGCAGTAGGGGAGAGTTCTCAAGATCAGAAAACCGAATCACTCAATATATTTACATAAAAATATTTGGAGTAAGTTAAAAACAAACTAACAAAAATACAAATGTGGTTTCACAAGAATACATAAAATACAAAAGTTATAGCTTGCTTTAAAAATAAAACTTCAAATGTTGTATTGTAAATTTTTGTGTACTTACTTTTTTAAGAGAATCAATATTTTTAAGTCATTTTAAGTCAAACGTAAAAAGATATTCAAAGTTGACGTGCAGAATTATGAACACAAAGATACATAGGACAGTGTCAGAAAAGCTAAGATAATAAAAAGGCTATGACGTCGTAAAAATTCGGAGGTTGGAAAAACGTCCATAATATACAAACGGTAGTTCTGGGAAACATAAGAAAAGAATGTTTTCAAACTTAATTATTTTCAATTGCCTTGAATTTTTCATATCGTTTAACGATACTATTGCAACGATTAGACATACAGTTTATAGTTTCCAGAACGGAAATCTTATCAGTCTTTATTTTTACATATCTATATAAAAGTAGGTACTTTTATTATATATACGTGTATATAAGTAGCTACTTAATACACAATGTAAGTGTGGCTATAATCAGCCTGGTTACCTAAATACAGATATAGCCTAGTTTGAAATCAGACTACCGTATGATACGTGTGAAATTATTATTACTATTCTCTTTATTTCATAAATATATGTACATATTGATTACATTTACAAGACATAAAAAAGAAAAACAAAAATGTGCATTTAAAAATATAAAAAATAGTAGACCACTAACATCGGGTGCAGGGACCAAGACACCGGTAGTTAGGGCTGCAAAGACAGGAACTTCCTTACTATACGGACCGTGTCAAGGAGGACTGTCTTCTGCGTCAGACCCTTGATCCAACCTTCTAACGTGAGCCTCTTAAGGTGTTAGTCAAGCCTTTTGGCTATCAATCCGTGAACAGATATGATTATCGGAACAATGATCAACAAATCCATATTCCACACATCAGCAATCTCGTGAGACAGACTCAAATACTTCAGTAGTTTATCATTTTCAAATTTGTTGAGATACTCATCATGAGGAACGGCGATTTCGACAATCATTGTGAGGTGCTCTTATCGATCTATCATCACAATATCAGGTTTATTAGCAACAATAGTCCTATCTGTGATAATAGATCGATCAAAATATAACGTAGCACGACCGTTCTCGAGAACTGGACCGGGCACATACCTGTAGTATGGCACTTCAAAATTGACAAGTTAGTATTTAATTGCAAGTTGTT
Organism: Hypercompe scribonia; assembly: GCA_949316085.1. Lineage (NCBI taxonomy): Eukaryota > Metazoa > Arthropoda > Insecta > Lepidoptera > Erebidae > Hypercompe > Hypercompe scribonia. The sequence continues at coordinate 3,081,930 of OX438967.1, read as the reverse complement.
GGTGTACGTTCCTGGCTACTTGGTTGTACCTGTGCAAATACTCACCGTTAGCAAGACGAGAACAATCAGAAATAATATGCCTAATAGATTCCAAAGGACGATGACACGACCGACAGATGTCAACCGTGAAAGATAGTTTTAGGATATATTTCCGAAAGTTATTCGTCATAATAACTTCGTCCGTAATCGCACATACAAAACCTTCGGTTTCTCTGAAAAGATGAGCACACCGTAGTTAAGACGTCGATGCTTTAAAATAGTTTGTAGGGCCCGATAAAATCGACCATGAAATTCTTTACGCTTCCATACTTCCCTGCGATCAGTAGTACTAAGTACTGCAGATTTGCACTAATTCTCTTTAGGCAGAGCGAGCGTAGTAAAACCAGTATCCACTGTAGTTACATTGCGATGCACTTCCACATCAGTCTCGCGATTATGTGGAGTCTTGATATTTAATAGACCACGACTTCCAAACTTTCGTGGAATATACAATCTCATAACCAATGAACGTGGGTGGTGCATGCGGAATGCAATCAGCAATGTACAGACTCTCCTGTCAAGGACATCTAATTCAGTCTGAGCCCATCTAAGCGCACCAAAGGAATACATCAGAACTGGCATGACTCAGCTATCATAGGCTTGCACCTTATTACCCCCTGATAAAAGACTTTTAAGTACTTTTTTCAGGCGGCCAAAGAAGCGTTCTTGTAACGTTTATTTCACGGCAGATTCTGGTATTCCCAAGTTTTCAGTGATATTTAATAATACTGTCAATTGTGATTTTGTGGAGGCCAGTAATTTCTAATCATCCATATAAAGAAGATGAGATCTAACTTGATCATCTTTCTGCAACCGATAGGCTAACCCTGAAACCTCTAACAGAGTGTTGAGAGGGTTCAAAGCTAGACTAAACCACAAAAGACTCAGGCTGTTACCTTGAAATATACCACGTTCAATTTTTTTACTATATCGTTTGTCACAGTCTACTGATAGCCTGGATAGCAAAATGTTGATTTCCACTGATTCATGCACGACCTTAAGAAAGTGCACAGAGTTGTATCAATTTTATAAAACTTTAGCACTTTCAAAAGCCATGCATGTGGAACTGAGTCATAAGCCTTCTTGTAATCTATCCAACCTGTCACCAGACTCTTATGACTACGACATGCCTGTTGGCTAGCGGTCCTGTCTGTGATAAGGAGCTCTTTAGTGCCACAGGACCCACTTCTACATCCATTATGAAAATTATTATTGATGTATGTAATAATTTTGAACTATTACCAAAGTGACTTTACTCTGCCTGATGGAAGACATGAATAGAATCCAAAGGTGGTGGTCTCTATACTCATTGCGAATGCAGATAATTCAGTGTCGCGACCCACAGTATGGCGGACTAGTGAGATACTTTTTCACACCCCGTTTAAAGGACTTGGGATCATAGTGGGAGCGAAATACGTGCGGCGGTAGAGAGTACACCTATCATATATACACCAGTTTTAACCGATTTGCACAGGAAGGAAGAGCCGAACCGTTTAGTTCGGAAGCGTATATCTGTTATCTAAAACGGTGACTTCCTAATACTTTATAAGTAATCAAAGTATACTTCATAGCTTATTTTTCATACTTTTTAAAGTCTAAATTGTTCATTAAATACCAAGTTGTTACAACTATTATATTACATAAAAATAAAAATACGACTTAAATTTTCTACTGAATAAGTAATCCGATGGTTTAGTGTTTTATATAAGGAATTAACTGCGTCGATGGCGCAGTTAATTCCTTACGGTAGCAAAAGCAATTACTGTGCTTGAGGTCTCAGGTTCGATTCCCGGGTTGGACCAATGTTTGTATGATCTGAAAATATTTGTTTGGAGTTTGAGTGTTTACTATGAATAATATGTATATATTTGTAAAAAAGTACACAAGTATTCTATCAATCTGTCTAGTTATTATAGTACAACTTCTGCTTAGTTTTAAACTAGATGACGTTGTGTGCTAAATTGCCGAATTATTTATTTATTTATCTTAAAATAATGTAATCAAGGTCATCCACCTATTTATGCCTAAATCATACTATAACGTGCAAACAGATAGTTCACCTGATGGTAAGCGATCGCCGCCGACATGGAAATCTGCAATGCAAAGGTAGCAAGTGTGTTGCCGGTTCCTAAATCTATTTTACAAAAATTAATAAACTGATCACTCATTGGATCACATTACATCACGTTAACAGCCTTTTATAGACTACTGCTGGACGTAAGCCTCTCCTTAGAAAGGTGGTTTTGCCTGACTGGCCGAAACCTCAACGTTTTTCATGTTTGAAAAAGATCCATCATGAATAAGCTATGTAAGACATAACGCTAACTATCATTTGAGTAATATTTCAACTTATAAAAGAAACACCAATCAAACATTTACTTACACCACTTAATTTTTACAATAGAAAACTGATAAGACCAATTTTATTACCAAGAAGTTTCCGTACTCGAGCCTATTATCAAATTTACTACTTGAGAATTTTTATTTCATTAATAGTTAATAAAAGTAGTTCAACGACTTTAAGTGTTACCAATTTTCAAATTTACGACAATTTTCACTAAGTAGAAAATTAACAAAGAAAAAATTAACCAACGAGGTTAACATAGTGGGTCATCTACACGAAGTTTTACTAGCTCTCATTCAAATCCTTTATATTTTTAAAAGGACTTATCAGCAACGTTTTTTTGCTTTGATAAAATATGCGTTTTATTATTTAAAGAGCTGACTTTAAGTACTTAAGTATAAAAAGCTATTTGAAGACAATAAACTTTTTCTTGACTTGAAAATATCTCGAAGAACTTTGTAAAATTTATCTTAATATTATTCCCATTTTTAATATAAAAAATAACAATATTGTAAAATTATTTAACAATCAAACAAATTTTGAAGTTTTAAATGGACAAAAAATGATAAAAAGTTTAAAATAAAAAAAAAAATATTAATACGACGTTTGAAAATATCCTCTGATATTCTGTTCTTTCTATATTAAATGTTACCAGTTAAAAAAATAAGTCTTTGTAGGGAAGCACTATATTTATTTTTTAAATTTGACAAGAAGAAGGAATTGTGAAAAGACAATATATGATATAGAGCAAGGCACGGTTAATTAACAAAAAGTATTTGTGATCATCCTAATTGTTTTTTTTTTGATGTTCTAAATTCTGTTCTTTTTTTCAAATTCATACCAATCTATATTAAATAAACTTTGTAATTACTACAACATGTGACATAAATACATTTTTATTTAAAAACGACTGCCTTTTAGTAATTTTATAATAGTTGTTTGATTAAAAATATTATAGTCATTAGGGTCGCCAAACGGCAATGTATGTTATAGTAATAACTTAAAAAATAGTACAACATACAAAAAACCTAGCTATATATTTACTACTTAAGCTTGAAAACGTAGCAAAATTACTCCTCATATAAGCATTTTTAAACTTCAAAATATATACATATTAATTTGAAAAACTCAAAAAATAAAATATAGGGAAGCATCAATACATTTTGAGTTAAGACTGATTCATATTGACTAAAGTATATTGCTCTCAAAACGTAAGTTTGAAAGTCTCTGTCTACCTCCTTAGGGATACAGGTGTGATTTATGTAACTGCTACTGTTTTTTATTTCATAAAATTTATGTCACAGAATAAAAAAAGAACCTTCTGTGAAAAAAAGTTACAATCAAAACTATTTTTCTATTTAAAATGACATATTAAGAATAGTATTTAAAATAGAACTCACCAGTAATTTACGAACGCAACAGCGGACGACACCAACTCTAGTTAAACTAAATAGAATTACCGGACCGTGCGTTTACCTCGGGGCTTTACACAGCACTGCGGCGTATCGACCGCCCGGCTCATAAAATAAGCGCATAGCACGCGATGTAACAGACACAAGTAGTTACCCTAAGATATTGTGTCGTCCTACTTCACTTACATTTTCATTGTTACCTGAAGTAATTAAACATATTAGTCGATATAAATATACTTTTCAATTTTTTTTTTTAAAAAAGTACGCTTGATCGCCTCGCTCGATTTAAGAACCTTCAGACATTAATCCTTCTTCTTGACATGCCATTAATCATTTTGTCAAATGAAATAAACTGTTTGTCTATTTGCTATGATTGTCAATAAAGTTTAAGATTGAGTGTTTTTCTTTATATATTTCGTTAGTAATTCATCCACAAATATTGCTCAAAACGTTTTTTAATTCACATAATAGAATTTCAAGAACTGTATTTTCAGCAATTTAACTTTATGGTGGGTGAAGAATCTGTTATACTTGTGATTGCAACTGATAACACACTGCAGAATTCGAAGAAGTTTGTCCTTCCATACATTACCAAATTTTGTATTTGAAATATTTTTATGAGACGATGACTTTTCGTCACTTCACTTATTTTGTGAAAATAAAGAGTTACTTAATAACGATTTTCTTTAAAGTCATAGTGTCACCATAGTCAAGCCAGGCTGGTCCGACCATGGGGATACAACAGCAATAATGCCGGGCCATGGCCGTCTTACGTTTATTTATATTACTTGTTTTGGGTATCGAATCTACGACATCAGTAGCAGTCGAGATCATTAATCTCTAGACAAAATCTATATATACATATGTATAACATGTTAATAGCAAAAAATTCTAGGTAAACTTTTTCTCGTTGCTCCACATAACGTACTTTTTTATAGGTTCCACCTATTTGTCATTTTACGGGTATCCGTCAACTTTAACCTATTATACCGACCCCTAGTTTTGGAAGTACTCTGTACTCGTACTCTTCCAGTTTTAAGGAGACCTTTTCAGGCCTGCTTCCAAAGCAACGAACAGTCTAACACGTTACCTCCATTTTTAAAGAACGATTTGTCCATCTGTACAGAACTTTAACAAAAATCTGAAACCATTAAAGTATATGAACGGATATTGCTTTTACCATATTTTCAAATCAAATTTTTAAGATACATATGTTTTATACTAAACTTAGATTGCCAGAATATTTTTTGGTAAAAAATTTTGTCCTGGTAAATATTTTGAATACTTCTCTAGTTTGATTTTATAAGTCAATTAAAATGATTTACTTTTTTTATGCAGAGACTTCACCTAGAACAGTCCGAAGCTCGGCTACAATAGGAGGAGGGTTGAAGGGAGAAAGGTCCTAATTCCCTCATTAAAAGGTTAATGACTAGCATCAGATGACGCAAACATCCTCTCTCCAACCATGACCACCCGGTGTTGCAAAGTGGCGATTAGTCCAGGGTGACTAATTACCAGTAAAATACCATTTACAATATGGAAGGACCCAGGAGCCCACTATTATTACAATCCTCCGAAAACCTTCATCTTGGACAGCAATAAGTACCAGTGACTGGTAGACGAACTGGTTAACTACCGTGCCTCCGAATATCCAGGTCAAGTAGTGTGAATTATGCTACCAAAGCTTCCAGTATATGATACTGACTGGCAAAAATGCTACTGATGAGCAAACGAACAAAGCCTTACGCCGAACCAACCACGTAATCAGAACATGGAATATTCACGGTCCAATATAAAGTGACAAATTGATCATTGTCAAGAGAGAGATGGGGTTCCTCAATATCACGGTGCTGAGGATTATTAAGACTTACATGCGCTGTAGCGGCAATTTCAAAACTCTACTCGGTTTCAATTTCTACTTTTCTAGCTCTAACTACACAAGTGTTGGTGGAGTGGGGTTGATATTAGCGAAATTCAATCAATACGTCTTAGGTTACAATTTCGTCATAGGTAGATTACCGAAATTAGGCTGGACACCAAACCAATATGCATTTGAATTTTGCCTTTGATTGATGCCTTCGAGTTGTGGTGCAGGAGGAAATGTTTGCAAATACCCCGGACAGCGCTGTGAATATTCGTTGTTCCTATGCCTCCACAAATTCTTCTTCTTTCTTCAGGCGTATTGCGAGGATACGATCGAGGGAAAAGGACCTTCTAGCCTCTTGCGCTGGGCAGACCAGGTTTGCTCTACTCTCGGTAGTACAATCCATGTTGCTCTATATATTAGCCAAGACAGAAACAGGTGGCGAGTTACCATTTTGTGAATGATAACTTGCCACCTGTGTCTGGCTAACTTCATAGGTAACAACCCTCAAAATTAGGGATAACGACACAAAGAGAAGGATCCAGAATCTTAAAAGAATTCCAACTATTAATTATGTTGATGCTGTTATCATGTTAATGTCTCCTCCACATGTCTGAGTGGCAGTGCATTCGTGATTTGAGTTTCTGGAAGTATCCACGGGCGATGGAAGTCACTTAACACTAAACGACTCATTTGCTTGTTTTCCCCCTATTCTCTAAAATAAAAAAAGTTTAAGTACTTTTGTTATAACCAATCAGACGACCAAAAGACATCCAAATCTTTTGGAATTAAGATTGTATTAAAACTTAACTTATGTGGTTTCTTCGTAAGGAAGAAATCTTTTATTCAATTAATTTCTAGTTGCTTGTAAATTTACCTAATACAATTCTGATCTCAAAATAGATTAATTTGGTTGTTGCTAGTCCTAGTAAAATTTAATTATTTTTAATTGATTTAAAGAGTTTTGAAGTTGATGATAAATTCTTAAAAGTTAAACAGATTTAAGAAAAGCAGTTAGTGAAACTAAGAAGGTAAGATAACGTCTAAAGGATGTACATTTTATTGTGAGTTATTTTATTCTCATCTAGCTATCATCCATGGCTCCAGTTGCACGTGGGTCTCACGTCACAGCAAAAAGTAGGTTTTGCCTCAAGAATCTAACTATCTTCATGCTGAATTGCATTTATTTATTAATTTATAGAAAGCTTCAGCTAAAAGTAGATGTATGCTTGTATTTTAAATTACCAAGATTTCATCCTCATATCGTTGTTTAACTCTTAACAATACTGATAAAAAAATATTTGAAAAAATTTGTTGATAAGTTTTACAAATTTTAAATTTCACTACTTTATGTTACATATGTCATTAATACCTTTACTAATATAATAAAAGAAGAAAACATATATTAAAAATGTTACAGAATACTGTTACAGGATTACATGATACAGAAAAACTTAAAATTAAATTACACCTATTTTACAAGTGTTTAGAGTGTTTAATTTATAAATCAATAATATAATAATTAAAACAAAATAATAACCTTTTAATTGTAATGAAATTAACATGATATCAATTTATTTTAAAGTTACAAAAATATGTAAGCATATAAATCCTTTTATAAAAAAATTAACCGACTTCAAACAATACCAACAAAGAACAATAATAATAAAAATGTAATTACAAATGTAATTGAACAAAAAGATAAGTGCAACTCTCTATTTAACAGGTAACATTACAATAGCAATAGAAACCTTCTAGTCTGTTTGAAGTCGGTGCCAAACCCAATGTACTTGATGGGCTAGGTACAAAGTGGTTCGACATCTGCTAAATGAGCCAAATTGGGTTACGTTTTAATGCTGCTAATTGTTACATTTACATAAGTAATTAGATTAGTAAATCTGTATCAATTAAGAAAATCTGCGACGTTTCATTAGAATTATATTGAATTCTTAATTCTTTAGTGATCTGATATAAAGCTGATAAGTCGGTATTATCTACTTATTGTGCATCAGGTTTGGCACCGACTTCAAACACAATAAAAAGTATCTAATGCTGTTATAATGTTGCCTGTTTAATTAAAGGTTGTATTTTTTTTTTAAATTAAATTCATAGCAATTTTCAAGTGTACAGGCTTAATGATATGTTGTGTGATCGTGTGAATAGCACATATTCATGTGATAGCTGCAATCGTGGTTCATTTGCTATCATTTTTTAAGAGTATTGTTGCCTGTCTTCGAAACGCATCATTAGATTTATAAGAAATTTTAAAAAATGATTCGAAAGAAACCCCTATCGAAAAAAAAAAGATTTAGCAAGTTTATCCGAAGACCCACAAAAATATAAATGAACATCCGAATCGAGAATCTTCTCCCTTTTCAAGTTAGTTAAAAATAAGATTATTATTATTTCATCGCAGATTAGATTACGTATGTTTATTTGTATATGTATGAGTTTGTGCGCGTTTGTGTGTATGTATTTGAGTATGTACTGCTATATTTAGAATTATTGAATAGAATGAATTTTTTATTTTTTTTATATTTATAATGTTTCTCGTAAACCTCACACATCCCACATACGGCTGTCTGATGCCAAATTAGTCATAGCTTGTGCTATGGCAACCAGACTGCTGATAAACATATTTTAATATTTTGAAATACACACATGTTATGGATGACTACACCAAGACACGGAACAAATAATATGACTTTAACTTTACGACTCTACGACTTAAATCGATTCAGCGGTTTAACCGTAACAGTGTAAGAGATAGAAAGAGTTACCATACCACAACTATATTCATACTGTTGACCGATGGAACCTGGTAGAAATTGCTTTTTTATAGTTATAATGGAATCGGCGTTTGTCTTCCATCTCACCTGATGGAAGACAACGAAGAGATGAAGACGAAGGTGGTACACGCCCCTCCAAAAGAAACCTGTTCACTCTACACATGTTAAATTCAACCATTTCTACTTTTCCAAAACATTTGTTAACCAAATATCAGCACAAGTGATCTAATTCAATATAGACAGAGTTGCGAGTACTTTGGCATTTATAATATTAAGTAAGGATTAGCTTCTACACGCGTTTACTAGTGTTTACGGCTTCACTCGTGGTAATAACACACACAATATTTACTTTACACACAGTACACACAATTCAATCCGTGAATTCGAACACAGCAACAGCCACACTTACGTTCACTGCTGTTAGTAAAGCTTCACGGCATAAGTGAGGAGCAGTAATGATTGTAAAATTTTACACCGATTAAAAGTAAATATCTATATGTACTCGTATTATATACCATAATACGAGTATACATATATCATCTTGAATGCCAGATAATACTTTATCTTTTTGCCACATTTTTTCTATTATAAATTCATACAGTATCACTACTTCTAGTCTTTTCATGGGTCTTTTCCAAGAAGCGGCTAAGGGAACACAACTTGAAAGACAACAACACTGCATAGACAACGAAAACTTGAAATAAACTCTAAACCAACCCGTCTGGCCAACGTGGTATAATAGACCAAGACCTTCTAGCTAAGGAGAGGCCTAAGTCCAGCAGTGGACTGTTAAAGCCGTTATTTAACCCGTTACAGCTTGATTGAATAATATCCATATGTCCATCCTTACGTTACTAATACTATTGCCATCTGTATGTGATGTTTTTACACTAACAATGGGATAAAGTAATGCATTTAGACAATGACTTCTTTCAGTTTTTCAAATACAAGTATTTGTTATGAACACTATTAGTTAGAAGTTAGAAATAACTGCCTCGGTGGCGTAGCGGTAGTGAATGCGACTGCTGTGCTTGAGGTCTCAGGTTCGATTCCCGGGTCGGACTAATTATTTGTATGATCTGCGAATATTTGTTTCGAAGTTTGGGTGTTTTCTTTGAATAATTTGTATGTATTTACAAAAAAAAAGAATATAAGTATTCTATCAGTCAGTCTAGTTATCATACCACAAGTTCTGCTTAGTTTGAAACTAGATGACGTTGTGTATCAAATGTGCGAAATATTTATTTCTTTATTTATTTATAATTTTCAATTACAAGACCTTTTGTTAGTACAAGTTCAACCTCGGAAACAGACGCCGTGACTAAAGGTTTTGTTTACATTGCACGTATTTCAGTTAATAGAAGGATTTATTTGTTTAGAGCATAATGCCGTGTAGAATTTTCAAAACTTATTATGAATTACAAAATATACAAATGTTGTAAAGAAAATGAATAAATGATTAATCGGTATGTACATCAAACTCGTCTTGATTTGATAGCTCAAAGGCAATATTGGATATAAAAGTTAGACGGGGCTTTTATTGGAAATCCTGCTTTGTTTTGCTGTCCTTATATTTTTTCTATTACTAGACATTTCTGTTAGCTCACAATCTTTTATAATGTAAAGAAAACCGTAGGTTATCTTTCTATTGAAACATATTTGTTGTATTGTGTTTTGATTTTATTCATAGAGTACTATAAGTTTTTAACATACATTAGAACATGTCTATGGTTTCTAGCAATTAGTGTTTTGTGATATGATTGTTAAGCCACAGGCCATGGGATTCGATTTCCAAATTGGATGGTGCCCACATGGATTCCCGGACGGGTGATGTAGTGGTTTAAGAGGTCGTCACTCTCCACTGCGCTAAACGTTGTAGGTTTAAACCTCACACTGGACAACTTTTTGTGTGATCCACGAATTGTTGTTCTGAGTCTGGGTGTTAGTTGAGACAGAATATATTCCTAATGCAGGGGATGCCTTTTAAAAACAGAAAAAAGGTTGATATTCAATTGTATTACAAGCACTATCACTAGTTCTGTATTACCATATTTCGTTTATGGAATGTATAAATTTAGATGTGTATTAGACATGCATTCAACTGAGATAGACCGCCTGTGACAACGGCCAGTGATAATAAAATAATCATTAAAAACTATAATTACTATTCTAATGATTATAAAGTTTCAAAATAATTGAAGTTTTTATTTCAATGACTTTTTAGCTTCCGATTTGGTAACAGGTATTATGAGTTAAACGATGATGACAGTAAATCGAATAAATGAGTTTGGATCCTGAACCTTTTATTTTAAATTCGATAATGTAGGGCTCCGTTTTGCTAGCATATTTATATTTCCCTATGGAGACGCACTAAGAATACTGAGTGTCAAGACCTCCATCACACCTAGTCATTCCGTAGGGGATGTAAGAGCTAACTGCGGGAGTACACTACGTAAAACAACAACACTATAAACAGAGACTTATAGCCGTTAGTAGATTGTCAGAGGCCGTCGATGATGGTATGCTAGTCTGCCTATGACCACGAACATTGTAAAACTTCAGGCAAAAAATGTATTTCATACTTACACCCGAACAATTCTCGTCTTCCTACCACCTGTAAACTACATTAATGATAAAAAGTTGCAGATACATAAGTTTACCTTCACTTTTACAACTGCACCTCTGCCCTTTACCGGTAGGCAACCATCAGATGGCAGTACAATCGCGGCACTTCCATAGTACATGAGTTGCGTGACTTGGCCTGTTTAAACTTTGTTAAGTAATGAATTCGATAGACGTTTCCTAATAGTAATTCCAAATGTTCCAATTGTGTTTTATAAATTAGGCGTAGGAAGCCGGATATTTTTTTGTAGTTTTAGCAATAAGCTTGCCCCATTTCATGTAAATGGGTTTAATTTTATACTAAGCAAAGTGATGGCGATTTTGTTATCTCGTTTGCACCTTTAGGAATAAAAACGTGTATATACTGTGAAATTTATTAATTTCTTCAAAATTGAATGTAGTGGGAACGAGTGGTATGTCCCTCCAACACAAAGCGAGGATCCTCTGACCAGGCGAGGTGATCATGCCTAGCGTCCCACGACCCAACGGTTGACGTTGGAATGTAATATATATGTGCTAATCGCCGCGAGAATCTCTATTTCGCGATACAAGACTAGTAAACGCTTCGTAGTTTATTATTATACTTCGTAGTTCAATGTATCTTCGCTAGATGGTGCTGTTGTATATTTTTGTTTTTATGTCACCACATTTAACTTACAAAACAAGTTGAAGAAATATGTGGGAAAATGAATTTTTTTATATAGCGTAATGTTCCCGTAGCAAATACACAATTGCCACTTGTGACCTTATTTTAACAAATGATGTAATTATGTAATGTAAGGTACTCTAGGAGCTTGCTAAATTTCAGAACAAGCTAAATAAAAGTATTCTATATTCGGATGTTTTCTAGGTTTTATTAAAGTACACACGTTTTTATTCCCGAAATTGTGATTTCCAGGAATTCAAGCGTATATACTTAAATATATACCTATACTTTGTGTGCTGTCACACACATAATAATCGAAAGACGACTACCTGGTTAGAATCAAACTGTATGTTGGATTCTTTAATGACAATAAAGATGTGCAAATCATGAATATATTTAAAGGGAAATGTAAGTAATAGCGAAGAGTAACTTTAAAAAAACGTTTAAGCAAACTTTTATGATACAATATGATGCTTGATGTTATTATCAACTTAAGTATTATTAAAAAACCAATACAATAAAATCATTGTCAAAATACAAAAAGTTTTTCCTAAACATTGCTCGGTAATATTTTTAAGGCGCTCCTCTACTTACATCTTAAGCCTGGTTTTTTGTTAAAATATTTTGAGAATCGAACCAATTGACGTGCAACTGAAGAGGCTCACTCTGTTCATCTCATTTAAGTGATCATTATTGCAAGGTCATTTTCCTGTTAATTTAAAACCCAGACAGCTTAGCCCAGCTCTTCAGTAAAAATATCTTCTATTGATTTCACTCTACTTAAAGTCACGTATACTTGACTCACAGTGAAGAGCTTCGAGCTTAAGTATGTAACGGCATAGTCGATAGTACTACCCTGCACTATGTGTACTGTGTAAGTCCAGTATAATATAATTGGCATAATTCTTCGTTCTATACAACCGATGGACAATATAGTCACATTCTGTCCAATTCATAGAAATCTATTGTAAGAATATAAGGATTTTGGTATAACAGGGTTCGTCCTTATACCTTACGGTGGAATGTTAACTATATCACATACTTGTACACCCTCATACTTACGAGGCGACATTCCATGAGCACTCAGAAATCCAGATCCCTAGTAGACTTACTTTTCTGGGATTATTTGAAGAATTGTGTCTACATCAATAAACCAAATACACTATGACAACTAAAAGAAAAAAATCAGCGAAGAGATATCGGCGATCTCGAGATTTTTTTGCCGACCAGTATCCGCCAATTTCGGTGCTAGCTTACAAAAGTGCAAACGTCGAAACGGTGGTCATTCAGACGATGTAATTCTTAATAAATAAATTCCAACTACTTAGTTTTTTGTAAATAAACAACTTTTATAATCTGTCAAATGGTTTTTTATACCATTTTTTTCAAATGTCAACTAATTCGTGGCCCACTGATGTAAATTACATAACAAAAGATAAACTATTTAAATTAATATTTATTATAAATTATTATATATACTTATTATTGAAAATATAATGCGACACCATCTTGTTATCAACAACGGCAACTTATTTGTGAATACACTTGATGTGATACACTTTGAAAATCCAAAACCAAAGTTTGTTTAACCCGCAGCCCGAACTATACAAAAAATTATACCTATATTTGTTAGCCCTACTGCCAGTAACGATAGCTACTAGGGCTAAAATAAAATTAATCAAATTAAAATTAAATTAAAAAAAATATATGCTAAAATATTCATTATTCTTATTTCTATCAGTAGGGAAAAGTATACATAAAATTATACTTAGCCCTACCAATGAAGGTAACTAGTAGGGCTCCGTGCAATTGTCGGTTTGAAGTCGGTTCAATTTGATCGGTCGATTCAAATTGAAAAAATCAAAATAAAGAAGGAAAAAAGAATTTACTTTAGAATGAATTTACGTAGAACGTAGATAAATACTTGTTTCTTTTCACTTTTTTACTTACTTTTTAAGCTGTATAAATAAGTATGAATTTACTTTTTAAATTTGTAAATATTTTTTCGTGTTGTGTCTGAATCAAAATATAGAGTGTCACTACCCCTTTTTCATCCATGGGTATCATAAGAGGCAACTAAGGGAACAAAATACTGCAAAGAGAAGAAACAATTGAACAAACTCTAATAGTCCAGTAGTATACTGTTGAAAGCTGTTGATTGGATACAATGGATGGATGGTAGACTCAATATATTTCTGATAAATCGTGTCAAAAGGAGCTCCTTTGGGATATTAAAATAATGTGTGTCTTGGAACACGATGGTTACGGAAAATTCAGGCCATATATTGTTATGAAGGGTTAAGTACAGTGACTGTTTATTTTGTAAAAATTAAGAAGGTATATGATAAAATTTTCAACAAAGACACCACTCTTTTTCAGGTCTTTAAGACGACCTATAAATCTTCCTGTTTTCTAAATACGGTAAGATTAAACGTTCTCGGCAATTTTAGTCACATATCTTCTCTCTTTTTTAACTATAATTTCATAAAGTAGCGGGGTGCACTTTCTTCATCTGTTTACTCAACTTAGCTCCATTAAATCTGTATCCATGTCGTCTTCAGAAACCTGACAGTATCTGATGGCTTTCGGCATTAAACTTTCCCACCATCTTCGTCTTGTTTACGATTTGTATTTGGATCTTTGCCTGGAGATCGATAACACTAGCATCGACATATTTAATAGCTTCCAACATAGCCAATGATCCTTTTCTTAATGTGATCGTACCATCGCAGCCTGTTTTCCTGAATTTTAACAGCGAATGACTTCGCTGACCTATGCTTCCTTGTACGTAATCGGTAACTAAACAATAAATATATGATACACGATAGATATATTCGATAATTAACTGTTCAAACTGTGCAATGCATTAGGATAACTTCGTTTATTGAATCTTCCAACAGATTCATACGATATATTAACATTTAAATATGTATATATTTATTACATAACAAAGCTGAAAAATTTTTTTGCTTGAAAGTGCTAATCTCAGGATCTGCTGATCTGATTTGCAAAATTCTTTGAGTGTTGGATAGCCCAGTTACCGAGGAAGGTAAACGGTATCACGCTACAACCTAAAAGAGCTGAGTATCAATGTAAAATGCTACAAAAATGGGGGCAAATTATTCTTTTCGAGAACTTCTATTGCGTGCGCTGCGTAAACAATATTTTTCTAAAATAATGTGTAAAAGAATTGTTCCCCTTTAAAAGGTCTAAAAAAGGTCTACACCATCTATCTTTTAACGTTGATAAAAAAAAAGCAAATAAATTTGTTCACGCTATTACATGACGTTACAGCCAACAGGAGACGAAAACGTGGTTGCACGGGTCAGCTATTTAGTAAATAAATGAAATACAAATGTATTATTATCGATATTTAATCCTGAAAAGAATAAACTATTTAGTTCCAACTACTTAATTTAATATTTACGATACTTACATTGTATTTATTATTTGCGATAATCGTTTATTTTAACTTTACCATTTGAAAAGGATAATTCATTTTTATTACTTTCATAATTATTGTTAAGTTCATTATTGTCATAAATAGTACAGTTTTTATTAATTCTTCTTTGATTTATAGTTTCTTTTACACCGTTACTTTTATTAATTTCATCATTTGTTTTGTCTTGAAGTAAATTACCGTTTCTAGTTCCATTTAACTGTTTTTTCTCATTCAGTTTGTTTGTGGGTTTTTTGATGTACGTTTTGTAGTAAAAATCTGAGAAAAGTATGAGCATAAATATATTTTGTGGGAGGATTACAGCAGAAATCCATCGAGGATATTCACAATCACTTTTAAACACAATTAGTGCCATGTGCAACGCACACCAAAAGAATTGCACCTGAAAAAAGAAAATAACAGTATTTATGTCGCGTTAAAATATTTTCATAAAGACAATTTAAATTATTAAAACATGATATCTAAAAGCTATTATTGCTTGGTAATAAGTTAGATGCCTCAGCTTGACACTAAGGTATCTAACTTATTATTATTTTAGTTATCAATAAATGAAGAAAGTCAGAAAGTAGAATTCTCAGAAGTGGCAATGGATAATTGCTTGGACTGTCGGCTGAGCAGTGAAGCTTCCATGTAGTAGTTGATGCTTTTATATGAACTGTTTAAAAATTGTTTGTAAGAGAATTATTATAATCTCTTTCGAACAGTTTATAAACATCAACTATTATATCAGCATTAACTAGCTTCGATATATGTCTACCTTGTGCAGTGAATTTCAGAGATAAATATATTTGTTAGCAATCTCATAGAAAATACTTCGGGTGTTGATAGTTTACAATTTTAGAAATACTAAAATACTTTAACATTTATAAAATTGTTAACTAAATTTCTTATATATAATACTCTTAAACTTTTAATAAATATGTAGTTACAAATCAAATTCACAGCTATATGAGTGATTTTTAAACTGTAATCGACTAGTAACTACACTAATATTAGAGTCTATATTACTAATACATACTATTTGTATCTGTGTGACAATTTTCTTTATCCAGATCATATTTTTGGAACTCGGCATTGCCACCGTCAGGAGATAGTAGCTATACATCACAACATGGACAAAGCAATTTATTACACCGATTAGCGTTCCATGTCCACCTGAAAATGAATAATGTTACAACTGATGACCAAACTGCGCAAAACAACAGTATTATAAAGAGAAGGGAAACTAGTAACGAACCCAATGCCAATGCTTTTGGCCAGCGTGGTGCAGTAGGCTAAAATCTCCTTTCTAATGAGAGAGACCTACTTCCAGTTGTGGACTATGAAAGACTGTTGATGAGTTGATGCCTGTGTCGTAGAAACTTCTCCAATGGTTGGACACGACATTGTTCTCGAAGTGAAGTCTTAATTCCGTTTACTATTCGAGACTATTTATTTCATTGGAGCTAATTCTTTACTTTTAAAATATCATTATATTCCCTGTTTGTTACATATCCAAAAACTATTATATACCCAAGGAGGATTAGCATTAGGCCAGCAGCTGGCCGCAAAGAAATACTCGTAAGTGAAACTGTTTTTTATTTTGTTCATTTCGCAGACCTCACATTACACTAGCTACTATGATGATTGATTGAACAAAATCTATCAATAAGAGTTCTACTATCAAGTTTAATACTTAATAGTAGAACTCTTATAAAAATTAAAATTGCTTATAATTACCAAAACAAAAAGTAAATATGAATGCGTCACATTGAAATGTTATGTATTGTGTAATAATAAATTTCGTATCTTCCTTCACTGGTATTGAAAAAATTCAGTAAATGTAGCACCTCAAATATTAATCCAGGACCAAAGTACAGTAGGCACTCATGAGTAGCATATCATGTTGATATTGTATGTGCTCCAACAAGCAACCCAACACTAAGAATTTTTCCGGGTATTAAATGAAACTCTTAGTAATGATAAAAAAACATCTTTCGTAGATGATGAAGAAATGATAATCCCAGATGGAGAACTCAAACAGTGGATAGATGCCAACAAGAAAAAAATGATTATAGTGGGAGTCTTATTGCTCGAAACCCCATGGGGAAAATACAATGAATACAATCCTGACAAAAACCAATAGATCCATGTATACAGTTTATGTTACATAATGTTTTTTTTTAAAGTAATATATAACACTGGTAAACAGTATTTTTGTTAAACAAAATCAAGTCGGTATTTTAAACACTACTACCTACCCGCATATAAACTTCATACTTAGTTTTCTTTACCCTCAGTTTTTGTTAAACATAAACTAAATTGATTACGCGAATTTTGCTTACCAACGTATGTTCTCGATAAATTAATATTAAATTATTGAAATTAAAACGGTTTTCTTTGTGATTGTCGTTTCGGTACATGGTAATAAGATGCCCTGAGTGTGTGTAAGCCACACTGATAACTTTTGTTACATTTGCGGTCAACTTACTATTAAAAGTCAACGTCGTAATTTGACACCATTAGTTAAAAACTGTTATTTTAATTATTTTGGCTTTCCGGTGCGAAATTTGGACAAAACCTGGACTCTTAGTGTTTGTTGTGTCCAGCGTGTTAGTTTATTAATTTTTTTGGAAACCACAAGGCCGAAAACTATGAAGAGTTGGTCAACAACCTCTTATCAGCTAACCAGAATATGGAATGCAATATGTCGCTCAAGATACACTTCTAACACTCTCATTTGGATTTTTTTCCTCAAAGTTTGGGAACCGTTAGCAAAGAACACGGCGAGCGATTCCATCAGGATATATCCAACATGGAAAAACGGTACCAAGGCAAGTGGAGTCCGAACATGTTGGCTGATTACTGTTGGACACTCAAAAGAGATGTACCTGACGCTAAATATTCCCGAAAATCCTGAATAAAGGTCAAATGTCAGTTGTTTTTCTTGATTGAATGCAATTTTCAACCATATTTACTTAAAAAAAAGTGCATTGCAGTTGCAAGAAAACTGAGGGTGACTGAAACTTTTTAAAAATGCAGATTATTAACAGGCTATTTGTAGATACAAAATATCCCATTCAAATTAATTTAACTTTCACTAAGGTCATTTTTGTCTATCAGTGTAATTAAAAGCATTAGTAAGTTGTTTACATAAAAACATTTGATTAATAATCAAAAATTATTTTTCAACGATTTTTTTTCAGATATTGTTAAAAATTGTTCGTTCTCGCTATTTAATGTGTAATAATCACTGAAGTTGATATCACAGATAAAATCGTTCAATTATTCAACATACCAAGCTACAACATACGCTCAAAGCTGCACATGACATACGCAGTAGCAGAGTAATGAAAACAATGTTATAAATCATATTCAGTTTACATAATGAACGTTCAAAAACATTACTGGAATCTTCATATAAAACATGAATTCTGATGCAGTTTTTTGAGTAGTTTATGGATCACCACAAATAAAATTTATATTACAAAAAGGATTTTGTAAGGAAATTCAGAAACTACGTTTCTGTTAATTGATTTTACCTGCCATATACGTAGTACATCCCCATGTAACCATGACCATTCCGCTGTGATGGTAGACGTGTAGGAATGATATTTGATTGTTCTTCTTTCTCAAAACGAAGAATATCTGAAAGAAAAAGAATCACAACTAATACATAGTATACACAAAAAACCTATAGGTATATAGAAAATATTAAATATTTTTTAAAATTATTTATACAATAGAATACAAAACATGATACTATTTTCAAGTAATTCGGATATCTTTTGATTGCTTGATTGGATTTATATTGAAAATATATTTTATCTAAAGGTAATATGGTGATATTGACTGATTGGACTATATCTTCAAATAAAAGAACCTCGTCCAAATCAGTCGTATAGACTAATTTAGATGGTTCCGTGGCAGTCGTCGGCTCCACGGTGGCTCATTCCCCATCCTTGTCGCTAAGAGACCAGGACACTGGATATGTTGCTGCTGAGTGGGGGGCATCACTATATATGGGGTCTAATTCTCCCCCAACCGGACTGTGAGCGACTCCGAGGTTTTCCTTAACAACTTGGAAACCTCGATACAGCGGCTAACCTCTGGACACGTCCTAGTGCTGGGGGACTTTAACGCAAAATCTATTGCGTGGGGTTCCCCCAGAACGGACGCTAGGGGCGAGGCCGTAGAGGAGTGGGCGACCTCGGTGGGCCTCTGTTTATTAAACAGAGGCTCCACCATCACGTACGTGCGACAGCAGGGGGGATCGATAGTGGACCTTACGTTCGCTACCCCTGCCCTCGCCGCACGAGTAAGGAACTGGCGTGTCTTGGAAGAGGTTGAGACGCTCTCGGATCACCTCTACATCCAATTTGAGCTCTCCCGGACCCAGGACGCCCTTATCGTGTGGTGCGACAAGAGCTCCGCACGTCGGCTCCCCCTCCCCTTACAGAGTCACTCCAGCCCAACTTCCTGCGGGAAGTGGTCGAGAGCCTTTGCGGGTGGAAAGACCCGACATATGACACATGTCGGACCACCGCCTCAGGAAGGTCCTGGACGCTAGTTTACCGTCCGGACGCTTCCCTGAGTGCTGAAAAAGCGAGAAGCTGGTTCCATTAAAGAAGCTTGGATGGCCTACCGATTCTGTAGCAGCCTATAAGTCCATTGTGTTACTGGACGAGGCGGGCAAACTGTGTGAGAGGATACTCTCTGCCCGCATAGTCCGGCATCTCTGCGAGGTGAGCCCCGATCTGTTGGATGCCCAATTCAGTTTTAGAACGGGACGTTCGACAGTTGATGCTGTGTTGCACCTAAGGGCCATTTCCGAAAAGGCAGTGAGCTGTGGCGACGTGCTGTTGGCAGTGTCGTTAGACGTCGCCAACACATTTAATAGTCTGCCATTTAGCTGCATCAGGGAAGCACTCCACTACCACGGGGTGCCAGAATACCTGAACGTATCCTCATGTACGAGGACCAAGATGGTATACTCAGGGGTCGGCGAATGTCGTGTGGTGTTCCACAGGTTTCGCAGATGACACATTGGTCACAGCCCGGGGGATGAATTTTCAAGAGGCGGCAGGCCTGGCCACCACGGGTGTCTCTCTGGTGGTCGGCCGCTGGGTTTGCGAGTGGCCCTGGACAAGACGGAGGCCCTTTTGTTTCATGGCCGCGTCGTGGTCTACCCTCCGGCGCCTCCATCATAGTCAATTCGGTCCTCGTACTGATTAAGGCCCAGATGAAGTATCTGGGCCTTAATCAGTACTGTTCCGGGCACGGTTGCTTCGGCAAGTATCTGCACTCGGTCGCCAGAAGAGAATTGAACCCCACCTGTCACTACTGCCACTGTAGTGAAGACTCGGCTTAGCATACGCTAGCGGTTTGTTCCGCCTGCACGGCGCAGCGTGGAGTCCTCTCTGCAGCTATTGGAGGAGATCTCTCGCTATCGATTGTTGTACGCTCGGCGCGCGTACCAGCGCCTCATGCCGCCTTGAATTTGGCCACGGGTGGATGGGACGGGTTTTCCCCTCCATCCGCCATAGTAGCCATCCTCGAGGAGGTGACGTGTGCGTGTGCCGTACGTTGCGTAAATAGAGAGTTTATCCGCAGGTAGTGCCCACGTTAACGAGCAGGCGCTAGGAGGGATTTGGATGTCGTAAAAACAGCTTTTCCCGGATCCCCCCTACGTCAGGCACAGAGTGGCACACCGTGTGATTTTAGTCGGTCCGATTCCGACACACCACTCCGCCGTAAGCCCCGGTGGGATGACGGCCCGAGGAGGTTTCCACACGTTAAAAAAAAATTGTGTGTGTCAGCTCCAATATTTGGACAAAATATTTTTAGAATAGTGACAGCTATGAAGTAAGGCCAGTATTATTACAGAGCGTGATAAACAGTCACATTTTAAATTTAATGAATAAGGTACTGAATCATTAATATTACGCTAGATGGTGCTATATTTGAATAACTATCTAAACACGACCATAACACTAAAATAATTGGACTTTTTAAATGTTAAGTAACTATTATTTAAATAAAATTGAAATCAGTTTACTTCTGGGATGGATTGCGTGAATTCTACGCATCGTACCCGTGGAGACAGCTTTGCTTCACGCCAGAAGATCCTGACTCCTGCGCAGCCGCTGTCATTGAGACGATCCTGGTGGGTATGGAGTATTTTATTCCCAACCCATCAGTAGCTGCCGGGGAAAAAAAGCGACCGTGGTTTAACCGGCTTTGCAAGGAAGCCAGGCTAGTCAAGCAGGCCGCCTATAGGGCTTGGACCACGGCCCGTACCAATAAGGATCCGAACATCTCTGATGTGAGACGCAAACTAAATGCTGCCTCGAGGTCCAGCAAAAAGACAATTGCCAGAGCCAAATTCGATTTCATCGGCGGGATTGGTGAGCGACTTACGAGCTATCCCTCTGGGAGTCGTGCGTTTTGGTCTCTTGCTAAGGCTGCCGAGGGAAATTTTTGCCAGTCGTCTTTACCACCATTGCGAAATGCCGATGGTAACTTGGCCCATAGTGCTAAAGAGAAAGCAGACCTACTTGGGCAACTCTTTGCCGCGAACTCGACTATGAACGAGGATGAAAGTGCGGTACCGCCTATTAACCCGCCGTGCCAACACACTTTGCCGGAAATACACATTTCGCAAAGAGAAGTGCGGCGGGAACTAAACTGTCTAGACGTTCATAAGTCGAGTGGGCCAGACGGCATACCTGCAGTGGTGCTCAAAAAGTGTGCCCCTGAGTTGTGCCCTGTACTAACGCGACTTTTCGCGATTTCCTACCGCAAAAGGCAAGTGCCGTCTTCGTGGAAGACTGCCCGTGTGCATCCAGTGCCAAAAAAGGGTGAAAGATCGGACCCATCGAATTACAGGCCTATAGCTATAACCTCCCTTCTCTCTAAGGTGATGGAGCGTGTAATCAACACACGGCTCCTCAGTTACCTGGAAGAGCACGATTTGATCAGCGACCGCCAGTACGGTTTCCGCCGCGGTCGCTCGACTGGTGATCTTCTAGTGTATCTCACTCACCGGTGGGCTTCAGCCATTGAGAGTCAAGGTGAGGCCTTGGCAGTTGGCCTGGATATAGCAAAGGCGTTCGATCGGGTCTGGCACAGGGGCCTTCTATCGAAGTTACCGTCCTACGGCCTGCCTGAGGGTTTGTGCAAATGGGTGGCTAGCTTTTTGTCTGGCAGACGCATAAAAGCCGTCGTCGACGGTAGCTGCTCCGAAAGCATGGACATAAACGCTGGTGTCCCGCAAGGCTCCGTGCTATCTCCAACACTATTCTTGCTGCATATCAATGATATGTTGACCATAGATAGCATTCATTGTTATGCGGATGACAGTACTGGAGATGCGTATTACACGGGCCGGGCTAACATCCCTCGTACCGCTGTAGTAGAAAGTCGCGAACAACTTGTGTCTCAAATCGAGAGCACTTTACACAGAGTCTCCGATTGGGGTCGGGATAACCTGGTCCAATTTAACCCCTCTAAGACACAAGTTTGTGCGTTTACTGCTAAAAAAACCCCATTCACTGTAGTTCCACAATTCCAGAATACACCCCTTACCATCTCACAGAGTATTGGGATCCTCGGTGTCGACATCTCCAGTGACGTCCAATTTCGGACTCATTTGGAGGGAAAGGTGAGGCTGGCATCAAAAAAGCTTGGTGTTCTGAATAGAGCGAAGCGATATTTCACACCGGCCCAAAGGCTACTACTGTACAAAGCACAAGTTCGGCCTCACATGGAGTATTGCTGTCATCTCTGGGCGGGAGCACCGAAGTACCAGCTTGAGCCTTTCGATTCAGTCCAGAGACGTGCTGTGAGAATAGTCGACGATCCTGATCTCACGGACGGTATCGAGCCACTAAGTCTTAGGAGAGACTTTGCTTCCCTGTGTGTACTCTACCGTCTCTACAATGGGTTGTCTTCAGAAGAATTGTTTGATATGATGCCCACAGCCACATTCTACCATCGCACCGCTCGCCATCGTCAGGGAGCTCATCCACATACATTGGAACCTAAATGGTCACGCACAGTGCGGTTTCAGAGAAATTTTCTCCCGCGAACAATCCCGTTATGGAACGAGCTCCCTGCCACGGTTTTCCCTGGGAACTACAGCATGAGGTTCTTCAAGAAGGGGGTTAATAGGTTTTTGAAGGGTCGGCAACGCGCACGTGATGCCCCTGGTGTCGCAGGCGTCCATAGGCTGCGGTAGCCGCTTACCATCAGGCGGGCCGTATGCTTGTTTGCCACCGTCGTGGTATAAAAAAAAAAAATAAAAAAAAAAAAAGAAACTTAATAGTTCCATTTCATGTCAACAGAGGTGTTGCAGTTGGATTAATTAAATACATTACAGTTATTTATTCATTTTTCTTTCTCTCTCATAGTGTTAACGTTCGAGTTGAAAGTAGACATACTCTATACACGTGTGTGAGTGTATTAAACACTCACAACCAGTGCAGTTGTACTAAAAACGTAACGAGATGATTCGTTCAGTAGATTTTACACCTCATATTTTTATCATACCGGGCGCGTTATATCAAAACCGATTCTTAAGGAGTAAACTCGAAAGAAAGGTAGTTGTACAAAATAATAGTCGACTCTAAGAGCAGTGTATTACCTTTTCAAACTACTAGTAATGTGATGTATCGTAAATTGTTAATTTTTTTTTATAATACACAGACAATTGTGAACCATGACTTGTTGTTATTTTTCGCAATATTACTTAAGCATTCAGTTACGTAGGTATTAAATTGGTAAATAATATACGTTTACAAAGACGTCATGTATTCAGTACAATAAAATTTGATGAAATATTCAAACTTATTATCGAAGACATGTGCAACTTTTCAACTTTAGTGTTTCATGGTACATTAATTATTTATACGGAAGAAAATGCGTCGTCGATTCAACGTTTTAATTATTGTATGAATGTTTATTAGTCTTAGTCCAGCATATTTTATGAATAGTTCGATATGTCAAAAGGTTACAAACACCATTGTTTTTCCTAGACAAGACTTAGTACCATATTTAAGAGTAGGAGAAACAAAATCTACACGAATAAGGTTAAATCATCCTTGAAGGCAATAGAAGTGTATGAATTTGAATTATATACATAACTGTACAAAGCGGGATAAATGAATTAGAAATATACTTAATACAACACACGGTACGAAACAGAGGTATAAAATAAATGGTTTACGATTCTTTTCGTTCGGAAGCCATTTTTTATTAAATCGAAAGTTACTTCGAAAAAAAAATTAACACAATATTGTGTGTGTTAATTACATTACAAAAACATTTAAAACTAAATTTATGTATAATGTTTACATATTGTGAACAGCTATAGATCAGTTTTTTTATACCCACAAAAATGTATAAGTTAACTTATAAAACAATATATACATGATTGTGTGATGTTTTATTTAATTTACTGAATATTTGTTCGGGTGCATAGGGACTTCGGGGCCTTTTTTATTTTTAACGTGTACAAACCTTTTCAGGCCGTCACCCCACCGGGGTTTACGGCGGGGTGGTGTGTCGGAATCAGACCTACTTAAACCACACGGTGTGCCATTCTGCGTCTGATATAAGAGGAATCCAGAACAGCCGTTATTACGACATCCGGACCACTCCTAGCGCCTACCCGCTAGCGTGGGCACCACTTGTGGTTAAACTCTCTACTTAGGCAACGTACAGTACACGTGGACGTCGCCTCCTCTCGGCTGGCTACTGTAGCGGATGCAGAGGAAAATCTGCGCCGTCCATCCGCGGCTACATTCAGGGCAGGACTTCGGGAGCCAAACCAACCTCGCCTATAAGTGGTGCGTCTGCTAATCAACCAACGAGGCTCTGGCAAACAAAACATCCCAATTGTCTCCGTCTATCCTTCCGGGGAAAAAGGTGTGATTTTATGTATATATGTATGTATGTTTCTGTGCTATTAAATGAAAGAATAGCAATAGTAAAAATGAGTAACGGTTTCACTCACATGTTACTGGACATGGTTATTTGAATGAGGGTCTGAGTTGGTTCGTACTAAATACCTCACCAATTTTGGACTCAACGAGATCGTTAATATTTACATATAAAATTACTTAAAATTTTGGTTTAAAAAAATCACTCACTACGAAAGATGTTTTGGAAATCTCAGTCATAATGGAGTAAAATAAGGGATGGATACGTATGGTACGGTAGGTTGAAAAATAGCAACAAGAAGTCTATACATGAAAACTATTTTTTTTTTCTATATAGAAACTTACTAAAGTGACTTTATTCTGCCTGATGGAAAGCATGAACAGAATTTAAGAACGGTGGCCGCCATACTCACTGCGAATGAAGACAGTGCAGTATGGTGACCCACGCTATGGCGTACTAGTGAGATGTTTTTTCACGCCCTGCTTAAAAGATCTGGGATCGTAGTAGGAGAAAAACAACAGAAACACGTGCGCTGGTAAAGAGTTCCAGGCTTTAACTGATTTGCGCAAGAAGTGAACATATATCTATCTTTCTGAAACGGTGACTTCTAGGGCCAGCATTAGTTGTGCTGCAGAGGAACACAGAGAATGGAATCAGTTGGCAGAGTTCGTCAGAACACTATCCATGATAAAGGCGATAGAGGACTGCCATAGAGGTGACATCTCTTCGCAACTGCAGAGACTCAAGGGATTCAGTGAATTTGAGGTTATTGATGATTCGGACTACTCGCTGCTGTAATCGATCTAAAGCGTCCAGCAAATACTACGCGGATTCATCGTAAAGATGAGACGCAGGTTGATTTCCCGGCAAATATTCATACCCTGAATGTCCTGAAAAGTGAGAACGGTAAGATATTGAGAATTTTTGGCAGAGAACGCACACGCTTGTGTTTTCTTGACATTGAACCCGACCAGGTTCTTATGACCCCATTGAGAGGTGAGGCTTAGTACCCGGTTGAGGTCAGTGATTCTGTCAGTTTTCCACAACGTCTGCTAACTTGGCTGTAGGGTGACCATAGTATTTTCTATAAACAGTGCTGTCGTCTGCATAGCACTGTATATTGCCAAGGGTCAACATGTCATTGATATGCAGAAGAAACATTGTGGGTGGCTGAACGGAACCTTGAGGTACACCAGCGTTAGCCTGCTGAAAATCGGAGGTGGCACCATCGCAGGACTCCAATGCGGTGCTTGTGTAGAAATGCGGCCACTCAGTTGCACGGTTTGGGGGGCAGGCCGAATATCAGAAGTTTGGAGTGAAGCGAACGGTGCCGGATCATATCGAAAGCCTTGGTCATATCGAAGCTGATAACCAAGAACTCCCCACAGCCTATCTACAGCCTCACCCCAGAGGTGTGTGAGAATGTTATAAGATCACCCGTGGGTCGGTTCAGCCCGAAGCCGTATTGCTGATCATTTAACAGCGAGTGATCCTCCAGGTAACAGGCTAATTGTTTATTGATGACACGTTCGAACACCTTGCAGAGAATGGAAGTGATAGCTATACCTCGTTAGTTGACCGAGTCGGAGCGGTCGCCTTTTTTGGGGTGGGTTGGACATTCGCCCCTCTCCAGATTTTCGGAACAATCCTTGAGGAAAACGGCAGGCGGTATGAGCGTGTCAATAGTAGACAACTCTGGTGCATAGTTTTTAAGAACCACCGCTGGAATACCGTGCGGTACACTATCTTTCCGGACGACGAGTGACTGCAACTCAGTGTGGACGTGACTTTGCCGGATACGAATATCCCACATTGTAATGTCGCTGGTCGAAATGGTGGGCGGCTGCACTCTACGCTAATCGATTTAGGAGTTGAACGCGTTGAACGCAAAAAGGTCAGCAAGCAGATTCACTTTCTTTTGCGGCTGATGGCCGAGCGATCCATCAGGACATTTTAGCGATGGTAGCGAGGATTAGCAGTGATTGGACTGCACGGCTTTGGCGAATTGCAAGAACTAACATCTACCCGTAGGGTGAACGATGAGTTCTTGGCCCAAGCACGATAGACCGCTTGCTTGTGTGCACCAGCATGAGAGTACTCGCGATTGCACCAGGGGCGGAACTTCTTCCCGTTGACCTAGCTGTAGGGAATATAATATTCCATAGTGACAGTGATCTCGCCAGCAACGGCAGACGCACTTTGCCACAGATCCCTATCTTTAAAGCAACGTTGAGCCAATGAGATGGATGCAGAGTTATCGCGCATTCCATCCCAGTCTGCTGACAATTAGTACCATTATCGTCGTCTCGCCGCTGCAGGTCATGGCGGGCAACAAGAGGCACTGTAGTGGACACCAGGCAGTGTTTAGAGCATCCCAGAGGGTCGAGAACCGATACTGTGTACTGCGCTCTGGGAGACTTGTCAGCAGTAGGTCTAACAAAGAGGGCGCTTGACTTGTTATGTCTGGTATCCTCGTGGGCTGGAGTACTAGCTGGGTGAGGTCATGCGTGAGAGCGAATGCGTCAGCAATTCGACCTACATGTTCAGTTCTGAAAGACTCCAACCAACTGACTCGTGGTGGGTGTTAAAATCTCCCAGAAACACCAGTTTAGCGGTCGAAAACTGCTCCTGTGTCTTATCTGCTGCCTGACTGTGATAATCGAAGATGTGAGTTGTCTCAAAGTCTCCTGGAAATTCTTCTCGTAGATTCAAAATCTACGTGAACCAGAGGGTAGAGAATGATGGGTCCTCAAAGCAGCGCAGACGGCAATAACAAACATCCACCCTGACGAAAAAATATATTTATAATGCGAAGAATCACTCTTTAAGTAAGTAGCTGTGATAGTGAAGATAAACTGTGTAATCAGGGCGGTGTATTTGCGTCTCCGTCAGAAAGAGTATGGCCGACCGTACCGTTTCAAGGTGTTGATGGATGGTGCTGAGATTTGCATGGAGTCCACGGATATTCGTGTACTCCACCTCAAAAAGCAAATTGGTGGCCAAGCAGAGTAACACTGTGGTTACAGTATTTATTTTTTATTTCGCTGCCATGGTTGTATGTTAGGGAAAAGGAAAATGAGGACGAAAAAAAGGCATGACAGTCGCCGCAGCAGCGTAATCTGAGACTCGGAGTACTGTGGTTTCATGTTACAGTGTTACAGTGAAGCAGGGCGGTGACCGAACCGTCGGACGGAAGGGCCAACGTTCCCTGCCGGCAGTAGTCACTGGGCCCCACCGTCCGGTCACCAACCGGCACAATGAGCCACTCCGTAGATTACATGTGATCTGACGGGGCCTTCCGGGGAGGTTAGCCGTGGTTGGGCCGCTCTCTATGCCGCGTGCGGCCAGCGGCACCTACGGGTCTCCCTGGCTGTCTGTTCGATCCACGACACCCTCACAATAATTTCACGAGCATTCCACTGCTCAGACACATACTACGACAACTGTCACCCCTGCATCATTGGGCCTCCGGTTTCGCACTCACCAACGAAACACGACTGCACGAATGCTATAGCTTTAGGTTAATCCTCTTTTTGAGGCTAATTCCACCACCATTCCTCATGCTGAGATCAGCGTAGCTCTATTACGTAAGATTTTCTTTAATCATGGTAACATGTGTGAACGGCTGGACTAAGTTTATTGTTGTTTTTTGTGGGATAGCCCAATGAGAGCCGAGTATTAATACAAAAACTTAAAAAAAGGGAAAAATAATATTATTGAACGTTGTTGACGATTGTAACAACGATACATGGTTGTTATTCTTATAACATTATAAAATACTTACTGTATCCAAAAAATCCATGATCTTGAGTATGTAGAAGCCGTAAACAAATCTTGAAATCGCCACAGCCTTTGGATTATTTGAAAAATCAACTGGTTCACATAACCATTTGTAGTCTCGAAACCATGCCAGTTTTAGGCCCTACAAAATGAAACCTATTTAAAATAGTATATGACAAATAGCTGAGTACTATTTTTTTACTTTATTTAAGGAAAAACTTGTGTCATCGACAGATACGTGACATGACAGATTATCGAAAATGTATATATATATGTATATGTAAATTTTACAGTTTTCTTGCCATATCACTTTTTATTATTCAAAGAATTTTTAATGAACTTACATTAAGAAAAATGTATAAGCAAGCTATTACTTGAAATGCATTATATACGATCATAATTTTATCTAAATTAAATGGCCGTCGATTCTGCATCCATTGCGGCCCCCATTTTAACACAAAAAGGAGGTATAAGGCAATAATAGTTGCGATTTTGTACGGCTTAGCTACTAAAGGCAATGATTCTGTTCGAGGATCTGCAAAAAACAGAAAAAGGCGAACTCTGTTATCAAACCTACGATTGTAGTTTATGAAAACATTTAACATAAGGTATAGAGGTCCTTGAATATAATTAGTAAATTGAACTTACCGACTATTTCCTCAAATACGTATACATATCCATACCAAGCTTTATTCAATATTAATGCCATTGCCACAGATATATGTTACTTCTTCCTACTTGTGATGCAACTTTCAAGGTTTGTCACCGTGAATTACTCAATTACATGTCATCCATAGCTTACCATGCGAATGAATGCTGGCCATCGACTAGTATTAAAGTCGATTAATTATGTTTCATTAATTCAATGTATATATTAACATTTTGATTTCACGTAATATCATTCTTTTAGTTGTGTAAATGTACTCTTCAAGAATCATATTAAAGTCCACATTAAACTGCTATTATTTTTTTAATTTTATGGAGGAATGTAATATGTAGACTGGGGCTAAATGGAAGCTACTTTATTAAGTTATTTAATTCATTACAATTACTTCGATTATTTAGACTGCACAGTGGTTGTAGTTGTCACCACACTGTACTTAACTTCGCTAAATATTATGGATTCAAAACCTTTGTGTGATCCACAAATTGACACTCTGGTGCACGGTCTAAGTGTTTCTTGTGAGAGTTTCATGTATGTTTGTAAAGTTCCTCGCAAGACAGGGTATATTCCCACTGCGAACATTGCCTTTTAAATTAAAAGAAATCGACGGACCTGACGGTCTAGTAATTTCTGACTGCTTATCCAGGAGCTGTGAGCTAGATCACCAACAAAGATAAATGTTTGTGTGATGAGCACGACTATAATGTTATTAAATATGGGTGAAATTTATACATATTATGTATGTATTTAGATAAATTTAAGTGTGTTTATCAGCAGTCTGGTTATCATAGCACAGGCTCTGCCTAGCTTTGGATCAAACAACCGTGTATTAGCGAAGTTATTATCTTTATAGCATGGAAGTCCTTTATATTTTTTTCAAAAGATGCTTCATTAATTATGAGATTTCTGGTATACTCGTATGTATGCGCTGTGTATTTGAGTAGTAACAAATGGCAATACTTATGCTTTTATCATTCCTATAAATGCATGGTTCTTTTTTCCAAATATACGTGAATAGTTTTAATAAAATCCTGTACTTAAGTAATCATTTGTTTAAATATTTTTTCAATATGTGCACTGATTTACAGTCAGCATCAAAAGAAGTGTACATGAACAAAGATTTATAATAATTAACATCGGTATTAATTCGGCAAAGCGTTATAAGTAATAACAGGGATAAAATATAGTATTCACGGTGATTTTCCATTGCGAAATATACGCCAGGTTCAAATGTTTGTATATTTGTGTTTTATAGATCAGTGCCAAGTAACTGCACAGTTTACCGAAATGATTGTATTATTTTATGACAACAATGTAAACAAATTTATTAAGTTATATCTGTGTGAACTGTTACACTCCTTTATCAGCGATACATTTGACCAATATTGACTTTTTATTATTAACTATACTATCTGCATTTTAAGATATTTCAAAACCTGCGATATATTAAACTGTTCTGTTCCACATCATAATTTTCTGTATTTTAATATGTCGACCTGCCAGTTAACGAAATTCTTGCACAAAGGATGACTTTTTGGTACATAGCTGCTTTTAAAAGCATAATAACAAAACCATAAAATATTTCACATAGCATATATTTATAAATCTTTTCACTTAAAGTACAAAATATACTTCAAGTAAAGTGATTTAGCTAACTGTCAATAAGCTATCTTTAGTTACAGAGTTATTTAAAGAATATTTTAATGTTTATTAGCAGATATTAAACAATTATTATCCAGATACTATTATTTAAACATAGAATAATGCTTCAGGAAATATGGACCTGTGGGCCAAAGTGATGTCACAACTTTACAGAAAGATTGTGTTGAGCAATATTTTCATTGCTTTTATTTGTTTAATAAATTTATACACAAAATAATATTCTCTACCAGTCTACCGTCGTGTGGTGCAGATACGAAAGGACGTGGTCGAAGATCCCAGTTTAAGTTTATTACACATCAACTCGACCATCACGGTGATTGGCGCTATAATTGGTGAAAAGTTCAGCGTGGACCAGGACAGCGCTGAATGCGCTCACCGTGATAATTGCTGTAAAATTATAGTTAACTTTAGAAGTATATGATGAAGAATTTATATACATACCTACATAATCCATTTACTTACATAACCTGTGGCGCATTTGGTTTCTAGGAATGATTGTGTGATGATAAACACGAAGAAAAGATATCTGACTCTTTGTCTTGCGTAGAACAATGAATACACTATCAGTGACCTCTATGATTTGACCATGCTCCTGCAGTCCACTGAAAAGAAAACAATCCTCCATTTCTTACCCATTACTTTTGAAGATACTATTCTTTTTCTTCAGATTTGAGTGAGATTGAACAAGAAGAACAAGACTTTGCAAGTTATGAGGTTTTTTTTTTACAAATTGGTTCTTTAACGGAAGAATTGTTCCTCAGTAACAAACATAAACAAAATCAAAATAATAATCCTTTTTTTAAGTAGAATTAAAATTTTCGGCCGCTACTTTTTTTCCTATGTGTATCACCCGTGTTTTCACTATCATCAGTTTAAAAATATAGTGTTTGATTAAGTTGTTCTACAATGCGAGATTTGACCTATAAAATATCTACAAAACAAAATAATAGGAATAATTATCAAGTAATTACATTATTTAACCTAAAGTAATACCATTTACTGTGAACAAAATTACGTCACAGGTATTTTCCAGAGGAGAGGCAAAGGCAATTGATCTCTACTTACAACAGTCCTGGCACACTTCTTTTGCTTCGTCCACATTCTTCAATCGCTGCATTTATGCTCTTCGGGATCTAGTGCTTTTTACATAGCCCTTCTTCAAGACATTAACAATTTGATCGGTAAAAGTTCACCGTGGACCTTCGCCTTCCACTGTCACAAATTTACATTATGAAAAAATTTAAAATTGTAAAAAGTATCTTTTGTCGTAACTGTATCATTGAATTATGTTTCGAAATAAATAATATTAACTAAACATTCAATGAAAATTATTCAATTATTCAAAACCTTGATTAGAAAATTCGACTGGTGAATGTGAATGTCACTTGACGGTTAGAATTATATAATTTAATGCTTTAAATTAATTCATTGTATTGACTAGTAATGCAAAGAAATAAAGCAAAGTGGAAAGAATGCAGAACTTTCGCCGGCTGCTGTAGTTGTGTTAGATTGCAAATGCGTGCTGTGTAATAAAAAGTAAAAATAACTCTTTTCAGAGCTTACTACACATTATTTTACACGTTCAGTCTGTGAGCTTAATATACGCATTAGGCATATAATGATCTGTGTATTCAATGCAACCTTAGACATCCTATTAAGTTATTTTCAGAGGGTGCATCTACATCCACAATAAAAAAATATGGAATTACACTATGCCTATGAAATCGACTTATTTTATTAAATAAGTTAGAAATATATGTTTTTCTATGTATTTTCGTTTCTACCAGGAAGGTGTAATAAGGTGACAATCTCAGACTTTGTCAGGTTTTAACTGGTTTGAACCCTCTCAGCACTCTGTTAGAGGATTCAGGGTTAGGCTATCGGTTGCAGAAAGATGATCAAGTTATATCTCACCTTCTTTATATGGGTGATTTGAAATTATTAGTCTCCACAATTGACGGCGTTATTAGGGGTCACTGAAAACTTTTATAAATCTATTAAGATGGAATTTAATGTAGACAAGTGTGTAATCATGTACGTAAAGAAGGGCGTGATTGTAGAATCTGAAGGAGTAGAACTTTCATATTCAATAAAACTTAGATCTCTGTCTGTCACTGAAACCTAAAAGTATCTAGATTTTTATAATCCTTGAGAATACCAGAATTTGGCGTGAAACAAACATTACAGTAACGTTCTTTGGCTGCCTGAAAAAAATACTTAAAAGTCTTATCAGGGGGGAACAAGGAGCGAGCCTATAACGGTTGGGTCATGCTCGTTCTCTCAGGCCGCATTAGATGCCCTTGACAGGAGAGTCTGTATATTGCTGGCTGCATTCTGCATGCACCACCCACGTTCATCGGTTATGAGGTTGTATATTCCGTGAAAGTTTGTGGGTCGTCTATTAAACATCAAGACTTTACACAATTGCGAAATGTGCAGTCTTAGAGAATATTTTCTACAAACTTATGTGGGAGTGCATCACAATGTAGTTGCAGTTACTCTGGCTGAAAAGAATTGACGTAAACCTGTAGTACTAAGTATTCATGATCGTAGAAAAGTAAGGTAGGGTAAAGAACTTCATGGTCGAGTTTATCGAGCCCTACATGGTTCTGAAATGGATTTGAAAGCGTCAACGTATTGGCTACGATTGGTGATCTTTTCGGAGCACTTTGGATCTGTCTCACGAGATTGCCGTTATGTGGAATGTGTATTCGGTGATTATTATTCCGATAATCGTATCTGTTCATGGATTGGTAGCCAAGAGCCTCGACCAACACCAATTCTTGCAATAAAAATTTGTTTAAAATTCAGTTTCGGTTGATACTTGATCTCACAAACCTTATAAAAGGTATTCTCATAGAAAAATAAAACATCCAAATTGTGTTGTAAGCAAAAGTTAAATTATTGTTCTGCTGGTCCTAAAAATATTTCACTGCTTTATTGAAGACAATTGTCAGTTATATCAAAATATAAAAATGAATAACATCTCGTAATATTTAGAGATGTTATTCATTTGTTTCAGTTTGTAAGTATTATAATATAATTATGTACCAATTTTACTAAAGTGGCGCTAATAGCAAAAAGATACAACAGAAAGGCCTTGCTTCATAACCTTTCTAATTTCTAAATGGTTCACACTGTTTACGCTAGATGGCATTTGATTTACTTTTGTTGGGTGCAAGAGAATCAAGAAAGCAAAATGAAACACCAACCTAGCTACCTATATAGTCATCATCATCAAGAGCCTGTAACAGTTCACTACTAGATGTAGGTCTCTCCTTAGTAAGGAGGTTTTGGTCCACCATACCCCGCTAGAGAAATGCGTTTGTCACAATTTTTTCATTCTTTTTGTAGTGTTGTTTTCCTGCATAGTTTTTTCTCTTAACCACCTCTTTCGATACTTACGTTATGAGCAGGGGTAGTGACACTCTTTATTTTTAATCCATCACCACACGGATCACTACAGCTATATACACGAGTGTGTTTAATATAGATTTATGTATTAGCATGGTAACTGATGTGGTTACTTAACAAGTGTTTAAAACAATTAAATTTAAGTTCCCAATTCTTGATTCTTAAAGATCGTCGAAGCAGAAACATACGTACTTTTTGCTGTGCGTCTTAAATAGGTATACACATAGTACATAACACACAGCGTAGAACAGAAATAAACAAAAAACAGTGATACAATGACCTCTTCCTGGCAACGTTTATGTAGTTCGTAGTGCACATTTATAATTTACGTGCAATAGATATTATTACATAGCATTATTACACATACATGTATATGAAAACATTTACATACGTACCTATATACAAATATGAATACATACATAAGCATATATACACAAACCCACGTAGTACATACTTGTTACAGAGGTAAATAGTGATCCTTGACTATTTTTTAAAAGTATTTACTGACCGTGCCAGCCGTATAGCTACCGATAAAGAGTTTCACAGGCGTACAGCTCGTGGCGTACAGTTGCAGCTATCACTGAACGATATGTAGTGTGCTGGTATTTCTAAGGTTATACTTTCCAAGACCTGAATAAAGGCATTTTTTTTCAAGTAGATGGGAGTTATAGGACTAAATAAGATATAACTCTGAATTCTAGTAGTAATACAATTGAGAGCCACTTGAGTTTGATGTGTAATTCGGTTCATATTTGTGTAAACAAAAAATAAATCTGAAACAAGCTCTCAAGTTTATCAAATTGGTCCTCGTTTAAACCTAGATCGCTGACATTGGCGTAGTCGAGAATGGGTCGAGGAATTAATTGTGCAAGGTCTACTTTATTGGCTGTTGAAAGAAAATACCTTAGTATTTTTACACTAGCTGTAGAGGTAAATATTTTACTGTTAACTTTTTATATTTGGTAAATTTGTGCCCAACCGAGGGGTCCCCAGGTGCCCTGGCTGGGAGTGCGCTTGCGACTGAACATTAGCCATGCATCCCCTGGCTACGCATTAGAACACTGGATTCGGTGTAATTTTTTATAAAGGCGTTCTTCATCGCAGTCCAGGCGGCTAAGCCAAGACCCTCACCCCCGAGTAGAGTCGTGAAACATAACCACGACACTTCTCTCGAGATTATGATATGAGGACGGTAGCAGAAAGATTAAATCACCCAATGCTTACTCGACGGTAATGTGAGTGCACGCCGAGCACGTTCTTCTTTCTCCACTACTGATGGTGGAGAAACAGACCCGTAAAAAGGGTCCCACCTCCGTGATTTTTAACGAGGTTTTCCTCCTCCTTGCTCCGAAGAGCGAAGAGGCAACAGAGGAACCGGCAGTTACACCTTCTCTGTTGGACCAAACTTCGATCGAATGGCCGATGAAGTAAGGCCTCCTCTTCGTGCTAGAATATTAGCCGTAGGCGGTGAATTCCTCTTCCAAACGGTACCGGAAGAAACAGTACCGTCGTCAACGTTACCAGGGTGCACCACGTGGAGGTTTTCTAGCTCAGCACTCCGGACGCAAATCCTGTACCAACCTGTTTGGCCAAAACCCCTTTTCAAAGGAAATACCATTGGACATTTAAAAACTGCTGTTGATAAAGATGAAGAGGAGAGTTAACACAAAATAAGTAACAAGTTAATAATGAAATGCTTTCTTGTTTTTAGTGGACATTAGGAGTTCACTGAAATTATTAAATATAAAATTCTATCTTATGTCAGCGCCCAACAACACTACCACGATGACTGTCATGTCTCTAACGTTCCCAAGCGGAGCGTATAAAAGTATCTGACTTGGTCGTCATAGTGTGGGTCACGATACTACTTTGTCTGCATTTGCAGTCATACAGTGAGTATGGTGACCACAAACAACTATTGGATTCTTTTCATGCTTTTAGAGAGAGGTAGGGCATAGCGGGATATTTTCCGCTCAAACATTAGAGCAGCCCGACTGGGGAAGGACCTCCGCCTTACAGAAGACCACAGCCAAATAGCATAGCGTTTTTCGGCAGTGCTGTGTTCCTGTGGTGAGTAAGGTATCCAGAGCTCTAGAGGATTCGCTGTTTTGACAACGGGGGACCAGTGGTGCTTATAATACTGCTACTGGCTCGTGTGGCCGCGGCGGTCAGGAAGACCCGCTGAAACGGTTGTCCGCTGGCCGCCCGCAGGATAGATGGGTTTCCGAACCCAGGGATCACTACAACCTCCACCCTGGGAGGCCGAACCGCCAGCTTGCGAAAAATTCCTGCAGTAGTAGTCGTGCCGGAGGAGGAGACCGGAGTGGAACCCGGTTGCTGCTGCAGAAGGGGAGCGGGGGCCCTTTCGTACGCCGCGGCGACACATCGCACTACCCGCATCAGCCATGTGCGGATTGGCACCGCCCCATTGCCCCCTTAGCTGTCAACACAGTAAATCCTCACAAACCAATTGAACCCCCCCAAAAAAAATGACAAAGAAAAGTAGAAAAAGAATATCTACAGCGGCATCCTCTTCCACGTATATGGACTTCTGCAATATCAGGGGACTTCACTCCAACCTGAACGCAGTCCACCTTCATCTGGAGATTGCGCAGCCGACCCTCTTATTTCTTATGGAGACACAGATATCCTGCCCGGCCGATACATCATACCTACACTACCCCGGCTACAAACTCGAACACAAATTCCTGAGACGTGCCGGTGTATGCATGTACGTCCGGGAGGATATCTGCTGTCGCCGTCTCATAGCGGCGACAGGGAGACTAGAACACTCTTTGAGCACCTGCAAGTGACGACTGACAAAGTTCTTGAGCAGTACCCCCGTGCTGAGTTGGTGATTTTAGGAGACTTTAATGCCCACCACTGTGAGTAGCTAAACTCTCGATCCACCGACTTTGCGGGAAGGTCTACTCATGAATTTGCTCTGGCCTATGGCCTCTCACAACTGGTACATTCCCCAACAAGAATACCTGATATTGAGAGCTATGCGCACTCTTTGCTGGACCTTCTGCTGACGACGCGTCCGGATGACTACACTATCACAGTGGACGCACCTCTCGGCTCATCCGACCACTGAATCGTCCGGACCGAAGTCCCATGCGCGCGGCATATTCCACCTCGCCCAGCCGATTTGCGCCGCATGTGGCAATATAAATCAGCAGACTGGGATAGATTGCGTGAATTCTACGCATCGTACCCATGGAGGCAGCTTTGTTTCGCGTCAGAAGACCCCGACCCCTGCGCAGCCGCTGTCACTGAGACGATCCTGGTGGGTATGGAGTATTTTATTCCTAACTCATCAGTAGCTGCGGGAAAACAAAAGCGACCGTGGTTTAACCGGCTCTGCAAGGAAGCCAGACTAGTCAAGCAGACTGCCTACAGGGCTTGGACCACGGCCCGTGCTAATAAGGATCCGAACATCTCTGATGTGAGACGCAAACTAAATGCTGCCTCGAGATCCTGCAAAAAGACAATTGCCAGAGCCAAATTCGATTTCATCGGCGGGATTGGTGAGCGACTTACGGGCTACCCCTCTGGGAGTCGTGCCTTTTGGTCTCTTGCTAAGGCGGCCGAGGGAAACTTCTACCAGTCGTCTTTACCACCATTGCGAAATGCCGATTGTAACTTGGCCCACAGTGCCAAAGAGAAAGCCGACCTACTTGGGCAACTCTTTGCCTCAAACTCGACCATGAACGAGGATGGAAGTGCGGTACCGTCTACTAACCCGCCGTGCCAACACTCTTTGCCGGCAATACATATTTCGCAAAGAGAAGTGCGGCGGGAACTAAACTGTCTAGATGTTCATAAGTCGGGTGGGCCAGACGGCATACCTGCAGTGGTGCTCAAGCAGTGTGCTCCTGAGTTGTGCCCTTTACTAACGCGACTTTTCACGCTTTCCTACCGCAAAAGGCAAGTGCCGTCTTCGTGGAAGACTGCCCATATGCATCCAGTGCCAAAAAAGGGTGATAGATCGGACCCATCGAATTACAGGCCTATAGCTATAACTTCCCTTCTCTCTAAGGTGATGGAGCGAGTTGCGTGTGTGCGTCTCAGTTACCTAGAGGAGCACGATTTGATCAGCGACCGCCAGTATGGTTTCCGCCACGGTCGCTCGACTGGTGATCTTCTAGTGTATCTCACTCACCGGTGAGCTTCAGCCATTGAGAGTCAAGGTGAGGCTTTGGCAGTTAGCCTGGATATGGCAAAGGTGTTCGATCGGGTCTGGCACAGGGGTCTTCTATCGAAGTTACCATCCTACGGCCTGCCCGAGGGTTTGTGCAAGTGGGTGGCTAGCTTTTTGTCCGACAGACGCATAAAAGCCGTCGTCGATGGTAGCTGTTCCGAAAGCATGGACATAAACGCTGGTGTCCCGCAAGGCTCTGTGCTATCTCCAACGCTGTTCTTGCTGCATATCAATGATATGCTGTCCACGGATGGTATTCATTGTTATGCGGACGACAGTACTGGAGATGCGTATTACACGGGCCGAGCTAACATTCCTCGTACCATTGTAGTAGAAAGTCGCGAACAACTTGTGTCTCAAATCGAGAGCACCTTACACAGAGTCTCCGATTGGGGTCGGGATAACCTGGTCCAATTTAATCCCTCTAAGACACAAGTCTGTGCGTTTACCGCTAAGAAAACCCCGTTCACTGTGGTTCCACAATTCCAGAATACACCCCTTACCATCTCACAGAGCATTGTAATCCTCGGTGTCGACATCTCCAGTGACGTCCAATTTCGAGCTCATTTGGAAGAGAAGGTCAAGCTGGCATCAAAAAAGCTTGGTGTTCTGAATAGAGCGAAGCGATACTTCACACCGGCACAAAGGTTACTACTTTACAAAACACAAATTCGACCTCACATGGAGTATTGCTGTCATCTCTGGGCGGGAGCACCGAAGTGCCAGCTCGAGCCTTTTGATTCAGTTCAGGGACGTGCTGTGAGAATAGTCAACGATCCTGATCTCATAGACAGTATCGAGCCACTAACTCTTAGGAGAGACTTTGCCTCCTTGTGTGTGCTCCATCGTCTCTACAATGGGCTGTGTTCTGAAGAATTGTTTGATATGATGCCCACAGCCACTTTCTACCATCGCACCGCTCGCCATCGTCAGGGAGCTCATCCACATACATTACCTAAATGGTCGCGCACAGTGCGGTTTCAAAGAAATTTTCTCCCGCGAACAATCCCGTTATGGAATGAGCTCCCTGCCGAGGTTTCCCTGGAAACTACAGTATGGGGCTCTTCAAGAAGGGGGTAAATAGGTTTTTAAAGGGTCGGCAACGCACACGTGATGACCCTGGTGCCGCAGGCGTCCACAGGCTGCGGTAGCCGCTTACCATCAGGCGGGCCGTACGCTTGTTTGCCACCGTCGTGGTATAAAAAAAAAATCATATAGAGTCACAATGGAAGGCTCCGAATAACAAAGTACCTGCTTTGTAAGGTGATCATTGCAGCCGTAAGATGTTTATGAGTCAAAGTCATGGCGCACCTAGCACCATGTCTTTGATGAGGTTTTCAATAACCTAGATACCGTGGTGGAGAAAGCTTTCAGAGCCCTAATAGAAAAAAACTTCAGATAGGTGGACTTTGTTACTACTTTGTTGATAATGACTATCGTCGCACGAGACCTCTCCAACAATGTCTCTGGTGATTGAAGGACGGAACATCCTTTCCGATACTTGATCTTAGTCATCGTAGATTCATCATATCCTCCTCAGCTATGACTTCGCCTTACGCACGAGCTCGCCCATTCACCTCCACTTTCTAAAATGCAGAAGCACCTGGAACTGAGATTGTTGTACGTGACCTCAACCTCCCTCTTTGGCTACTAGTCACTTCGAAAGAGAACATGTGTGAGGACATTAGGGTATCATCTTCTCTCGAGATATTGGATATGTTTAAATGATCATTAAGGAACCATCAGACGAAATAACATAAAACTATTATTCAAACATTTATTTACAAACATTTACTTTCAATGTACATGATACATATGAAACATATAACACAGACATAAATAACATTTTATTCAGTAGTTTTATCATTTCTAACAAAAAGTCGCTATCACGTCTAAATTTTTCTGTAATATTTATATATGAGTTGACAGCTAAATGTGAGATTAAGTACAAAACTTGAAAATACATCATAGGTTCATCATCATAGGATTATAGATCATTCGAATAGATTTGAAATCAAGAAAGAATATTGAAGTTGACACATTACTGAAATATTAACAGGAAAAATTCTGTCGGGCAAGATAAAAGTCAAAGATAATTAAAAGTTACTAAAGGCTATTGTTATTTTTACTAAAAGTATATATCATCATAAAGCAGCCATGTAGTAACACAAAATCACTTTATATCCTTATGAATGGTTTGATAAACGCAGAAGAAAAAGATTTATTGCTTTGTATTTGTCAGTACTTAAGTAGAATTTAAAAACATTAACTGAATTCTCAGAATTCAAAATTAAAAC
This sequence comes from Hypercompe scribonia, assembly GCA_949316085.1. Taxonomy (NCBI): domain Eukaryota; kingdom Metazoa; phylum Arthropoda; class Insecta; order Lepidoptera; family Erebidae; genus Hypercompe; species Hypercompe scribonia. The sequence goes on along the minus strand of OX438967.1, from coordinate 3,040,812 downwards.
AGGTCAATATTAAATTTTATAGAGAATTATTACTAATTACAGAATTACGAGGGTAACTTCGAGGATATTTCGGAATGTTCCATAATATTGATAAAATATGGAATTTTAACATACAATACATTTTTCAATTTTTATTAAATATTTCAATAAATTTATATAAAATAAGTTAGAGAAATAAGATCCAACATTTAATATCAAATACGTGTTATACTTACTAACTTAATGTAAATTTATTCAAAAATTTAATTTAAGTTTTCAGAAATATTAACAATATTTTTGTTAATCACGGTTGAGTCAAAAGTCATTCTTTTAAATATATCTTTAATTACAATAGAAAAGTCTCTTTTGTTGTTAGAGATCTTTTTTGCTGATTTTTTCTTTCTTGTTTTTGGCTGTAACGTAGTTTTCATAATAAAACATGCCAAACATAGTAAAGAAGGCAATGCAATTTATCAACACTATGATGATAAGATACTTTGGATAGTTGCAAGACTGCGAAAAGTAGCTATTCACATTCAAGAAGGCTACGATGCAAAATTGGATCTGGAAAAAGAAACACGTTTTTTAAGGTTAAAACTAGGTAAAATCTTTAATATTAGGGCTAGTTTCATTACTTGCAGATATAATAGTTCTTGACAAATTATTTTAAACTTATCTGCCAGATAAACGAATGTTCTTCTCAAAGAATTAAGTTTTATAAATTTTGAATAGACATGTCAGATAAATATATATACCAGTGACCTTTCATAATATAGAATAATAATCATAATAGTATTTCAGACATATAACACACAACGCCATATAGTCCCAAACTACGACCAGGACCGATGCTACTGGAATTTGCTGGTTACAATCATAACACATGATTTCAACAAGATAGCTACTTGTCATACATCCAATGAGTCTCTGCCGGTGGTCAAAGTCATGTTTCTGGAAAAGTTGATTTCCATACGAAGCGATATTCCATGGTCACCCAGAAGTCCAGATGTATCCCCAGCAGATATCTTTTTATGGGATTATTTGAAGAATTGTGTCTTCATCAATAAACCAAATATACTACGTCAACTAAATGAAAAATCCGACGACGACGGAAAAAACGAAAAAGACGACGAGTATTCGAAAATTTTGGTGATCGCTCAGAAGAGTACAATTGTCGAAACGATTGTCATTTAGACGAAGTCATTTTTAAAAAATAAATTCTAACTAATTAATTTTCTTGTAAATAAACAATTTTTATAATATATCATATAGTTTTTAATATGATTTTTGAAATGTTATCTAATGCGTGCACACTGTAAATAGCAATGTCAGAAATCCTTATCGAAGTATAAGGTTTTGTGAGTGTTCAAAAAAATTTTTAAAGAAGTTTCCCTTCAAAAACACCAAAAGATACTAATTATATAATGTTGATAGTCTTACCAATTGCATGCTGGTGAGGTGCTTCTTCCACCACAAGTACTTCTGGTACTGTGGCCCGAGTCCGGCGATCAGGTAGTACGAGTACATTACGACGTGGATAAAGGAATTGATTGCACCCTCGCAAATTGCTTGTCCACCTGAAATAAAACGAATTCTGGTTTTATGAAATGAATAAGACATTAAAAAGTAAAAAGCTCATGCAACTGGCGAGTGATGTGTTTGTTTGGTAACTTAGTTATAAAAAAATCTATAAAATAATCTATTATGAGTATAACTATAAAAAAGGATCAAATTTATTCCCAATTAAACTAAAATGCTTAGAATTCCTACCTACCTTTATAGCTGCACAAAACGAAACAAAACGAACGTCGTATGTCTAATGATTGTATGGGGTTTATGACTGGTAGTAGTCACTTGACATCTGCTCATTGACCCCATATATCATGAAGAAAAGAATGCAAATTGATTGTGTAATTAGAGAGCCTATTTAGATAAATGAATTTGAGAATTTAAATTATTCTTGAGTTTTTCTGTTTATGGAAGCTTAGTAACAGCCCAGGGCTTGGAAGTTGGGGTCTTAATCCCCAACTTCGAAGAGCACGTATTATCGTCCGTCTTGCACCTGGTCTCTCCCCAGTTGTGTCAGATAGCCGTATTGTAAAAGTGAGGGAGCAGAGACTGCACCTGTGTTACCGCACACACATATGCATTATAATATCTTCTGCGTAGATTGCTGGTCTACGTTAAGATTGGCTACCATTGCAAAATTTACTATTAGTTTATCATCATAGTGACTAACCTGCAGCGTACTTGATGCCAATAAAGCCAATAATAGGCATGATAGTATGATGATATAGATGAAGGAACGATATTTGTCTATCTTTTTTGCGTAGCACGAAGAATACGGTGTCGAGGAGCTCTGTGATTTTTCCAAAGTAATACCACCATACTCCTGATGTCCACTAAAAACAAGAAAGTATTTCATTATTAAGTTGTTACTTATTTTGTGTTAACTCTCCTCTTCATCTTTATCAACAGCAGTTTTTAATTGTCCAATGGTATCTCCTTAGAAAGGACTTTTTAGTTCGCTATACCCTGGTCAGACGGGTTAGTACAGGATTTGTGTCAAGATTGTTCCGGCCGAGATGAAGTATCTGGACCTGATCCTTGACGGGAGGTGGCTCTTTGACGAGCACTTTCCCCAGTTTGCTCCAGAGCTTGTCAGTGCTGCTTCTACCCTTCATCGACTTTTGCCCAATTTGAGTTGAGCCAGCATCGCCATGAAACGACTGTATACGGGTTGCCCAGTCAAAGTCAGTGGGTAGCGGCATATGGTCCCCATCTGGAGTGGTATCCGAGTGGCGTGAAGCTACTTGTCGAGCCACGATGGCTTGGTGGTCGTCCCGGCAGGAGGTTCCACGTGCTGGTTTTGCTCCCCAGGAGGATCTCCAGCCGGTCATCGTTAAGTGGGCAGAGCAGCAACACGATACTCTTTCCTTCTGAATACCGTAGATCCTTTCCGAGCACGGTTGCTTCAGGAAGTATCTGCATTCAGTCGCTAGGAGTCCCGCTTGTCACCATTGCAACTGCAGTGGGTTCATCGCCGTCCTATGCCGCTCTGAGTGTGGCCGCAGGTGAACGGGCATCTGAAGCAACCGTACCCGGAAGGAACCTACGTCAGTCGGAAGGAAAGGGTCCCGTGCTGTCACCCTGCCCACTCGGCGATGACCGGCTGAAGAGCCTCCACGGTGGCAAAGCCAGCATGTGGAGCCTCAAGCCGGGCTGACCAACGAGCCATCTTGACTCGAAGAGCAGCCTCGCGACGCTCGCGTATCTCTTCGGGGGGGGGTCCGTATGGCGCTACCCGCCCGGAACTAAGCCGTCCGCCGATAAATTTCGGAGAGCATATCCGCCTCCAAACTCTACGGGCGAGTGCCGGCCAAGACTAGAATATTAGCCGTTGGCGGTGATGTCCTCTTCCACCAGGGTGCACCACGTGGAGGTTTTCTAGCTAAGCACCTCGTCTTGCCTAAGCCTATTTCAACTTTTCAATCCAATTTTTGTTTGTCTGCTCATGACCTTATTTTTAATTAACAACCACGTACTTAAACTTACACTTCTGTAATTATACACACTCAAATATACATTTCTGTTCATAGAACAAATCGTTTAGTTTCATCGACATTAAGAAAATAACATCCTTAAAAGTATTAAGCACTGTAATTGTTTGCTTATAAATTAAATAACACTTATCGTAATAATGGGATTATTTATTTCATACTTCATATCTAAAGGTTATTAATGAATTTCGGCATAAAAATACAATTTTCCTCAAAACATTGTACACATGATTTATGAATAAATATGTTTAATGAGTATTTGTATTCTATTACTTCTGAATGCTAATGATTTTTATAACAATGGATTAGAAAAAAACCCTATCCTAATGAAAGGAAAACGTCCTTGACAAGATTTTATTAGCATCTAATATGTTTTTGCCTACTTCGTAGTAAAATTCCATTTTTTTAACATATTACTATAATATACGGCTGTTAATGTTACGTCTAAAGTCGATATGTGAGAGTATTAATACGCCTCTTTTATAACGCGTGGGAATCCGTTCAGGCATCACCAAAACAAGGGTTTGCCACGGGGCGTTGCGTCTTAATCGGGCCGACTAAAACCAACACAGTGGGCAAGTCCGCCTATCGGCGAGCACTCCCATCTCCAAATTCCACGGGGAAGTTGCAACCAAGAGTATAAATACGAATACGTATCTATATTTATACACATATGTAAATCAAGTCGTCATATAAAAAATCAGGTGACCCGCGCAACCTCGTCTGCGACTTCTATTGTACCGTGTACTGTAACGTGTTTTTATACAACGTGAACTAATTTGATTACTATAAAAAAGGTGAGCAAACCTTTACAGGTAGACACTCGCTATTGTAAACATTTTTTTAAAACTTTTAACGGGAAACAATTTCTTTAAACGGTATTTTTGTAAAACTAACCATTTACGGAAGCTCTCAAAAGGAATAATTTTGAACGATATGATATATAGTCTTCATCGAAAACTGGGCTATCTAACACTAAAATTTTTTTTCTAATCGATTCCGCTCTTGTGAATACCGCGTTCAACCGAACAAACAATTATATATGTATTAATTATTATTATATTTAATTTCTTTTTACTCATTGCAAATGTAGACAAAACAGTATGATGATAAACAGCATGAAGAGCTAGTGACCTAGACCTAAATACCTTTTAACATCCCGCTTGGGAATATAACAAGTATGATAGTCATCATGGCAGTATCAGGTTCACACACTTATGGAGACAACGGTCACCCCTATATGAATAGGCCTCCGGTCTTGTACTCACCAAATAAAGACGACAACAAGGATGCTGTCACTTTATGTTGGTTTCTGTGAGAGTGTACAAACCTTTGAACCGTTACTATTTGAAAATGTCAGGTCATATTCAAAAAACAATTTAATGTCATCAGCAAGAATCTTTTGCGTGCGGCACGGGACCGGCTGTTGTCAAGAACCTTGGGGGAGGCCTATGGCCAAACGTCCGCGTGTGCCGTACGTCGCCTCAAATAGAGAGTTTACCTGTAGATAGTGCTCGCGGTAGCGGGTAGGCGCTAGGATGGATCGGAATGCCGTAATAACAACTGTTCCCAGATCCCTACTATGTCAAGCGCAGAGTGGAATACCGTGTGGTTTTAGTCGGTCCGATCCCCACACACCACCCCGCCCTAAACCCCGGTGGGTGACGGCCCAAGGGGGTTTTCACAAATTAAAAAAAAGGTCTATGCCCAGCAGTGGATGTATTTTGGCTGAGATGATGATGATGATGATGATGATGCATGAACCTTTTGAATGTTACTCCACTTAATCTACTTGGTTGTGAAATGAATATAAGGAACCGACTTTATAATATAATTATAATATAAGGACCCTACTTAGTATGCCATACTAGACCTGATATTGGGGTCAGTTACAATAACTTTTTGGGTGAAATTTCGGCAAAGGTGAAGGTATGTGTCAAACTGAGGAAACAGGAGAAACCTGACGGATTATACTTTTGTTAATGGGATGGAAGATCCTCATTAATGTTCTATGCCCACATACAGAGGACACCCAAAACGGGCCCCATCACCTCTTATGACTCTTGCAACACTCGCAGCCTTCTGACCTATTCAAATATCTACGTTTACTTATTAGTTTAGGTAATATAATTTGAACATGTAGTCAATAACTTTTAATTTATTATAATTAATTCGCTTTGGAATCTTCCGGTTGACAATTACGCCGTATAATACATTAGAAAGTGCGTCACTGGAATACATTAGAAATATAAATTAATTTATTAGGTGAGGAAGGTCCATGAATGAGTAAAATTGTTAATTTTAAATTCAAAAATTAATGATCGTCAATAATAATCATCATGAAATAATAAACAGTAACTTTACCAATCGCACACACGTCTGTCTGACCACCACAACCTAAGCAGAGCCTGATAAACATACGTATTTGTTTCTAAATGATGATAATGTACTCCTAACCAGTATTTTGGTCACGACTGTCAGTCTCAACGAAGAACAACCAACTACACAAGAGATATTATAGCGCATAAGCGCATTCAATTTCACAATCCAATTAAAAGGTTGTCCGACACGACCGGGAAGAGATCAGGTACAGGACCGACGGGTCCAAGTGTGCTCCGAGACAAGAAGTTTAAAAATCTAACTTCCAAACCGCGGGCTCTTATTAAACACTTCTATAATCAGAAAAAGTCAATAACATTTTTTACTCAACAAGAGATTTGAACCCAAGACTTCTTCATTTTCAGCCGCATACACCAATACGTTTTTCGTGTAGTGACGAAGAATACGAAGTATAACCACCTTTATACATTTTGTGGGTGTCGTAAGAGCTGGCTAAGGTAGCAAGCTGCACAGGTTAACAGTGCTGCAAAGACAACGAAAAATTGACGAAAACTTTTTTTAACATTTGAAAATCCCCACAAACCATCACATTATCTAGTCACATGATGACCGGTAGCGAGAAATCATCTCCAATAGCTACAGCGGAACAAACCATTAGCGTGTGCTGCACTGAGTCCTCACTGCAGTCACAATTGTGATAGGCGGGACTCAATTCCTTCCTAGCGATATAGTGCAGATACTTCGTGAGGGATTTGTAAAATAGCTGCGTCAGTAAGAAGGAAAGAGTCTCGTGTTGCCGCTCTGCCTACTCGACGATGACCGGCTGGAAAACCTTCACAGCGACTTAACGTTGAACTGATGTTAATTTGGCTAAGCCTAAAGCTAAGTAAATTGTTTATTAAAAATAATGTGTTAAATGTACTATGCATTTATATTTCATTTTATATATTTTCAGAATTCTTAGAAGAACTAGCAAATAGCTCGTTTGCTTACAAGTTCTTCCCAGTAACGGCCACGTCACCTAACTAGTGGTAAGGAAAAAATATAGGGTTTGGTAAGCACTATGAGAGTTTATACGAAGTAAATGGCATTTGAATTATTTTTTAGTGATATTTTGCTGTGAAATTCAAAAACTGGTAACTCATTGTTTTAAAATATTATCTTGTACACTGTTCACAGTGTACAAGATATTTTATTTTCCTTTAGTTCTCTCCAAACAGTGGGGTAAGAACATATAATTATCATTTAGTCAATATTAATAGGACTGGTGTAACACGAGAGAGTGACCTTACACGACACGACTTAAAACTGAAAGAGACTGTAAGAACGTCAAACAATGAACTCGACGTAAATAAATTAAGGAAAAATGTAATAAGTTGAGCCATGCAAAGAGGTTATATTAAACTAAAAATATTTTAAATTGATTTTATTTTTTATTTATGTTTAATACTAATAAAATGTAAAATAAAATTAATAAATATTGTCGGTAGTATAAACAAGTATAAAAATAAATAGTGCGAATACTTACCGGAACCTTTCAAGTATCCGACCGTGATGAGCACGACCGGTCTAATTCAATCAATTTGTAAAAATTATTAATAGAAACAAAAATATTATTCACTTTTTAAGTATTACCATATTTAATAGGTCCGATTTTGACTGCACCGATGGCGTAGTGGTTTAATCGATAATCTCGCCGTTTCTTACTAAGCTGAGTGCTGTGAGTTTGATCCTTTGCGTGATCCATAAATTTTTGTTTTGAGTCCGGGTGTTTATTGTGGCTATTTTATATATGTTTATGAATACTACAGTGATAAGGAATTATATTTCTAGCGCAGGAATTGTCTTTTTTTCATCATCTACATAACTCAATTTAATCCAATTTAGCAATTATTTTTTTACTGCTAAACGCGCCTCACTGTGTATCCTACGATTTTTGTTGCTTTAAACCGGCAATTGTACACTATTTCGATTGTTTTAATTTTATTTTCGATTGACTCCTTGTTTTTTGAATTAAAATAACTAATGTTATAAAGAGTAAAAGAAAGTCCCGTAAAAATCGGTCCAACCGTTCCAGACGAAAATTTAAAATATTATCTTGTTATATTTTGTTGTTATATTCTTGTTGTTGTCTTGTTGTCCGTTGTTTAGTTCAATGCACAAATACTGCTATTGACATAGATCTATTTATATATTTAAAAAATGTAATATTAAATTATATACTATTATTGTAAAGCTGTTGTTTGTATGCACAAATCTCAGAAGCTACTGGTTCGAGTTAAAAAAATCGTAATTGATTATCTCTCTCACTAGCTGCACCCCGCGGTTACTCGCAGTTGCTGTACCTTACTCATCTTGCGGGCACACTACACTTCTTAGGATAAAAAGTAACTCGTGTTATTCCAGCCTATAATTTATAACTGTGTCAAATTTTATTCAGATCTGTTTAGCCATTATATCATATTTTCTCATTTATAATGTTAAAGTGGGAAAGGATGGATGCCGATCCATACAAATAACAAAGACATACTCAAATGTGTAGACATAGGCAAGTTAAAAACCCTCAGTTTTCTGACTTTAGTGTTGATCGTCGGTTATCTGACACTTCAGGCAATGTATTTTTATCGACAATGATACATTTTCTCCGTAATTAAAATTGTTATTCTTAGAAAATATTAAATATTTTAATATCACAAAATGTCTTCAAAAAGATAACCGTTAGAATAAGCTTAAAATCGAATTAGTCTCTAGTAGGTAAGAAACGTGACGCAAGTGTTTTGCATACAGAAAAAATGTGTTCCTCTGCAACGCCTGTTTTTACAAAAAATCCTGACATAGGAACTAATTTAAAATGTTATTTTATAAAAATGATTATAATACTACGTATAAAAACATTTTATTATTGAGGGAAAATATTTATTTATTTTATTTATTTATTTATAACTTTATGCACAAATACATGCATCGGCGGACTTAATGCCTAAGGCATTTTCTGCCAGTCAACCGATTGGGTGATGCAGAGAAGATATGAGATAGGTGCACTTAAGGATAAGAAGTAATTGCCAGAGAAGTATATATAGACCAGATAGACCATAAATAAGTAAATATACTTACATAAACACATAAATATATAACACATACATATATAATACACATACACACAGCTCATGTACATACGTGCATACATATTACCACTATAAGATATAATAATACCAGGTGTGAACTAAGACTTCACCATTTCAGCCAGCAAAAGCTTCTTCACCCGAACCCTAAACGAGTCGCGACTTTTCGCTATCCTGATAAAAAATATTAAAACCATGTGGAATGTAATACTTTAAAAAATTGAATATGCATATGATTTTTCCTGCTATCTTATATCATATATGTTCTAAAATAACTAATTGGGGTAGTAGTATGTTTTTTGAACTTGCTCACTAGCAAATGAATGGTTTCCTCTCCCTATTATATCCTCTCCAGGCGTTCACACATCGTGACTAATCAAATTAGTATAAAAATTGTCAAAAGAGATGCGTGTGTTTATTTGGCGACCGCTCTGTCGTTATTTTGAAATGTTATTGTAATCTATGTTTTCATTATTAAGTCGTTGCTTGTGACAAACATATTTTATGTACCACTTGACACGCAATTCATAATTAGATGAGTTCTGAGCACCTCAAATACTACCATCTTACACCTCTGCCACGAGAATTGACGGTGTGACGGAGTGATTTAACTTGTGACCAAGTAGAATTTTTTTTATAGATTCGTTTTAATATTTAAAGTATTATTTTTAATAATTAAGATAATAAGAAAAATTAAAGAAACTAAAAAAATCTTGTAATAACTCACCAGCAAAGCTGTTGGACTATTTGAAGTGTCTATCGAGTAACATCCATCGGTGTATTTTTCTGTAAACACGAAGTAGATTCCCTGAAAAAGATGTGATATCTTGAATGATCATACAAACCAAGGAAGCACACCCGAAAAAAAGAATTAATATCCGTTTGCCTGAAATAGTATTTATTACCGATAAAATTGTCTTCGTCACATATAAGCTAAATTGACCAAACTGATATGATACCACCTCACAAAAAAACAAAAGTAAAAAATTCATTTCTTAACCAAACTAAGCGCTTCCCCAGAAACACTTGGGGACAGAGGCACTCTAAGGTTGGCACCACACTTGCATATCTGTTGTTACCACCATAAAAAAATATTACTATAAAAATTATATTCGCCTTTAATTGAACTCATAAAAAACTGACATGATGTGTCATCTTTACCAAAAAAAAAAATATACAAGTCTTTAATTGAATTCAATGAGAACTGATATCATGAGATAGATAGATCATCTTTACCTAAAACAATATAATTTAATGTAAAAATGTACAAGGTTCTGTTCTAAAATTAAGATTGTATCTGAGTTATAATTGATAAAAACTCACCACGTATGTAATATAAACACTAAGAATTATCTGAAATATATTGTATGCAAACACAATATTCTTTAGATCATAGGGTTTCCTAGTTTCCATGTACTTGGGGCCGGCTTTAGTACAGAAATATAGGTATGTTGCTAATATCGTCAGCAACGGACCAGGACCTGATACGAACAACCATTCCTTTGACCGAGGATCTGAAAACATACTAAATTTAATTCAGTAAGACTTTTTATAGTATAAGATATCGCTTAAAAGTATACATTTCGTTTAAAATCAACGCCCGTATTAGAAAAATATCCTATGTCGCTATGTCCGTGTGGTGACGGATTAAGAATACATAGTGTTACCACCCCTATACATCCCGTGGGTACACACAAAGTACACAGGTCAACATCATTACAAACGAAGGAAAACTTGGAACAAACCCTTTTCCAACCCGTCTGGCCAACGTGGTATAGTAGGCCAAAACCTCCTTGCTAAAGAGAGGCCTATGTCCAGTAGTAGATTGTAAAAGGCTGTTAATGATCCTATGTCGCTAAGGATTTAACGAACATATAAGAAATGAATATAAAAACGCACAGACCCAGAACAATAATTTGTCGATTACACAAAAAGTTGTCAAGAGTGGGTGTGAACCCACAATACTCAGTGTAGTAGAGAACGTTGTGACGATCGCTTAAATGACTACGGTATCGGTGCAGTCATTATATCATACCAATATGTCCTTGTACACCTAAAAGTTAACACTACGTTACTTCAAGTAACCCCTCGTTAAGAAATGTACTCGAAAGCAACAAACTTGTGATAAATTTGGACTATCCATATGACAACAAAGTCCGCCCCCATATCTTAGAGAATATATTACACCTCTTAAAATGGAGGAATTAGTTTAAGACATAAATGATTTGAGAAATTACGTGTGCAGCATATCGAACCGCAGTAATCTCAGCATCACAAATCAAAATTTCGGCAAATTTTAGGCAGTAGTTGCAAAAATTTTATTTATTTCTTTTTTTTTAACTTTATTTAAGTTATATATGTATTTTTATTATTTATTTTTATTATTATACTTTTTTGAATATTATTGAAAAGAAAATATTTTACTACTCATATTAAAAAAAACATTTAAATAATATAGTATTTCTATACAGAAAAGGTACGGATTGAATTTAAATGTAAAGAAACTTATTTAATTAAAAAGAAGTTGTTTCCCGGTTATTACTCTTGCGCAGTGGAATCCTGGCATACTATAAAATGACAAAAATGGTTTTCATTGAGCTATTATAATTATTATTGAACTTTAGTTAGGGGAAGCTTTTGTATAAAAAGACATATGCGTTTCTGTCGTAGTTTAATGTCCAGTTTACGTGCCATTTAATACTTTGTACAACCGACCCGGTAGCGACTCTTGGCAAGCACGCGCCTTCTAGATAAAGTAAAAATATCAAGTGCAATTTTGGTGCTTGACGTTTCGTTTCTCATCGAAGCAACACATGCTACTTGCTGTTCGACTTCTGCCGTCCTGTGAATAATGTATGTTAAAACAATTGTATTTTAATTTATTGAGTACTTGAAAGAGTGGAAAAAAAGAATATTGAATGAAGAAATTTATTGTTGTCGTTCACTAAAGTACTATATTGTGCTGTGTAAAATTTTGAATACTTGTATTTGCAACTAATTATTCTCCGTAGCTTCACACGCTTAATCATTTCTTATTTCTAACCTTAAAAATAACGAACTTTCATTTCTTATCTATCCTCCGTTAGGTGTAAAATTTCAGGAAATTATTTTTTAGGGGGGCTCGGAAGGGGGGAGGGAGGGCAGTAAAGAAACCATGAGGTTTCCACACAGGAGGGTGCCACTGCAGCCGTAGTTGGCCCGAGGTACTTTGGGGTTCCAGGGATTTCCTTACTAGGGTGCACCTGGTCCCCTGGCTATTGGTACCTGAGACGGCGTGCGGTTTTTAGTCGGTTCGAGTCCGACATAACCACCCTTCGGTGGTATCTGTGGGGATTTCCGCACAGTATAAAAGAAAGGGGGGCTTGGAAGATAAAATAATCAGCTGTCAAAAATACAAGTTGGGTTTAAAGGGGTCTGCGTTGATAAATCAGTAAGACAGTCACGGTCAGAATTTTCTTAGCGTTTGGAAATATTTTAGGAAATGGTAGTAGTACGAGATTGTATAAGATTGCAATCTGTATACTTTGTAGATTTATATCGCATAATCACCTTTCAAACGTGAAGTTTCCAAGATCCAGCGTGATGATGATGAGTTTGTAGAATATTTAGAAATAAAGCAATCTTTTTTTTTAGCAAGATATCATGAAATGACTACGATTGTGTAAGGATGCGTGGATACTCGTATATACAGCATTAACACATGTTTGAAGTTTTTTTTAATAACCTGTCAAAGTGACTCTACTCTGCTTGATGGAAAGCATGAATAGAATCCAAAAGTTGTAGTCACCATACTCATTGTGAATGCTGACAATGTGGTATGGTGACCCACACTATGACGGCCTATTACGATTTTTTCGCCTCACTTGGGAACGTAAAAGACAGGACAGTCGTCGTAGCATTGTATAGCATACGCTTACCACGACTACTGTCACCCTTGCATCAATACAACCAACAAAACACGACAGCCCAGATGCTGTCGCTTTAGGTTGATCTTCCGTGGGACGGTAATACTGTCCCGGACAAGCCGGCCCGTTCATGCTGAAATCAGCATGGCTCTACTACATGGTACAACTGGTGGTTTTAAAGCACTTTTCTACGATATATGTGATAAGTTTTACAAATTTACAAAAACTTAAAAATGGAGATGTCATATGTTTCTCACAGTTAGTTTTGGCATACAAGCAAAGAATTATCATTAGTCACAACTAACACAGTGGTACAGTCAAATTGATTGATTAGCTAATCTTGACTTCAAACTTTCAAAAATAAAAAAAAACCCTCGACAATACTGAATCTTCACGATGTACAAGTATCGATGTTTTTGCAGTTTTATAAATAACGTTGTGGTCTTTGATCATTGGACTAAATCGATTTCTATCGATTTTTAATCGTATTTTCTTATTGGTTTATGAAAATACAATAAAAAGTTATATCAGGTGAATTACAATTATATAAAAACAATTTGGTATCTTATCACTTATAAAGAAAACCCCGTAACGAAACAAGCATTCTAATGGCAAAGTGACTTAAAAAATAAAACAAAAACTTTTGGAATATTTTCATATCCACGCGTGAAAAAAACCTGTACCGCAAATGAGTATTCTTCTTTGCTGAAATCCAACCTTTTCAAAGAATCTTTTTCTTTTAAAACTTATAACGGGATATAGTAATATTCACAGTTAAGTACAGTGTAGTGTGAACTCAGGCTGAAAGTTCAAGGGTATTGTTTGAAGTTGTTGGTTCTTGTCTCAATTTTGAACTTATTTCGTTAATACACATTGACAATCTTCTTTCCAGATTTTATGATCACCAATAATATTAGGATGCGATAGTATTCAGAAAATTAGCATTTACCTCATTTGTATGGGTCGTCATCTTCAATAGTAACCGATGTACAAAACAAAGTTCAGTTGTCACTTATACATATGTTAAGTCTTGAATTAAAGAGAAAGTAATCCAAAAATACAAGCTACAGTTTTTATTTTAGATATAGCGGAGCTCATTTATCTAGGCTTTTTCTAGCCTAGTCCCGAGTATCTTGCTCACTTATTTTCATTTAAATTTTAGTTTATCATTAGCACGTTATCAGTCGTCATTAAATATTCCTGAATATTAAACTAGTTGCTGCTGAACACTTTAACTGCCATCAGTATCACTTCCTTCCTGAATATTAACCACACATGATTGTGAAGTGGTTCTAGCCGTATACAACTCTGAAGTACCGTATCTTTTAAACATTAAAATACCTAGTACTTCTTGAAATACATGGTACAGATTGGACGTGCAGTCACATACGTACGAAATTGCACTGACAAACCAACCGGCCTCCATTAGGGAACTCGTGGTAAAACACTTTTTATGCAAATAATGCTTATTATTCCACCATGATACATTTTAATTTGTTTTATGAAATTTATTTATGTACGAGGTTTAGAGGAAATGGTTAAAGAATAATACTATTTCTTCAAGGTTATCACTGTTTTAACATCTCGACGTACGTTTAAATAATTACTAGTAACAATTTCATTATCAAAAGATTTTTAAGGGTACCTTATCTTCAAATTGAGGGTACCTTTTTAAATGTCTTCATTGGTCACAATGGATATAAACGAGAAAAAGTATTTATGTGATAACGAAATCTCTGACAAGAAATCTGTAATAATATAATAAACACAGCAAATTATACCAAGTGCTAAGTATATTTAATATAAAAGTAAGCATGTATATTTAAAATGACAATATAACAATGGACTCACCTGATAATTCGTCGAAAATATAGTTATATCCCTGTAGGGCCTTTTGTACAACCGCCATTTTAATAAAAATTTACTACTACAGAGAAATACCGCTCAAGCAAACAATAATATTTTCATAATGTAATAATTTAAAGTTTAAACATTTAGTTTCACTTTTAATTTGAAATTATTAATTGAAAATATATTTACAGTAATGAACTCGGACGCAGTCTGGTTTGGACTAACACGTACAGATGGAATCTCTTAAGTTTTATATCATATTCAACACCTGTTTCGAATATTGAAGTCGTACACGTGCTCTGCAAGCCACTGTTGCTGACGCTTGTGATCAAGGGATAATAGTGTTATGTTCAGACTCAGAGATATATTCATGTAAATATATAGTAATTGTGAAAAAAATAATTTACTTGTCAGTGAACAAGAAGTCCCGATTCCCGTCAATTGAAATATAACAATATCACAGAACGCTAACGAATAATATCGTATTGGTTTTATTTTCCTTAATAACACAAATATGGTACCTATGTTGTACAGGAAGCGGACGGAGAATCTTGATCCTTTTTCCTCGTTATTGACGTCCTTATATGATTTCAAATTTAATACATCCGATGCGGTACAAAAATATTCCTTCGTTACGTCCCATAAATCAAGGTTTCGATGTAGTAAATTTTTTTATAGACGCGTGAATTAATTAATTAAACTAACTTAATTACCTTTTTTTACTAACTATGTCTTTTTAGATTTTTTTTAAGAAGACACTGGCTGTTTTTATTATAACTTATATTATAATGAATATAAATTATTTTATAGTCTTGAATACATTTAAATTTACAGGTACAGCCAGTGTTAAAAATACATGAACAGTAATCTAATACGATGTATAAAATAGTATTTCTGTAACATTCTTAATTTAATCAGTATCGTCGTCATCGTTTAAAAATAGCTTAGATAATTTCTTTAATAACCTGTGTCTGACGCCAATCTTATATGGAAATGTAATCATTTTTTTGCACGGAATAAAGAAAAAGGGAAATTAAGTTAAGAAAACCTGGATAGGGTAAAGGAAACGAACCTGATTTTCGACATTATCTAAAATCTATACTAGTATTATAAAGTTGAATACTTTTTTCATGTTGGTTGAACCCGCTAATATCAGAAACTGCTAGATTAAGTTGAAAAAATCGTTTAGTTCTGTATAATCATATTGTCAAATAAGTGTATATGTTACATAACGTTACGCCGTGCTTAGTAACAGAACATGAATTAATTATTTATTAATATTAAAATATTTCACGTATTTATTCATAAAGAACTTAATAATTCTTCTATTTAAAACAACGTACACACCTTCTCACCCAGTCTGTATATTTACTTCTTTTTAAGGTTGACTCTATTAAAAGTGATAATTGATAATAATGAAGAATAATTAGACTATGTTAATTATTATAACTAATATTAAAAATGCTATTGGGAGTTTGTATATTTTGTCCATTATTACGCTTTCTCAAACCTTATCACACATTACCACCCAAACATTATCGTGTGTTCATTCCGAAGAAGTACAATTTCTGAAAAAAATCTTAAATAGAATGCAGTGAATTCACTTGACAGTTCATTGCCAAGCAGAGAACAAATGTTTATAAGCATTAAACATAGAAATGTCATCGTACACTCAGAAGAACTAAAAAGCATCAAATGAGAGTCGTCTAATCTTAGCTCAAAATTGTGGTTTTTCCCAAAATATTTGGTGAAGGACTTGCGTGGTTAAATTTCACAGAAGCGTTTGAGTCACTGCACTGCTCAAATATCGGTAAGATGTGAACTGCGTGTAATCAGAATCAATAGGTAGTAAATTAGAAAAAGATATTTAAGCTGTCTTTGAGGATGAATAGTTAGAATGCATTAAAATTTCAGATGTGCATGAAAGCCGAGGTCGTTTATCTTACCGATTCTTTAGGAATAATAATTCGCAAATCTAACAAATAAACCTTTATACTGTTTAGTGTTTAAATTATAACCAAGGTGAATGATAATTCTTATTTCTCTGACTATGCTGAGTCGTAAAAAGTGATGACGTATATTTTTATTAAATCAAACAGCGTAGGAAAAAATGGTAAATACCTCCTGGGTAAGGAGAAGCCTATGGCTAGCAGTGAACTGTTAAAGGTCGTTGAGCAAAAAATGGTTTCATAATGAGTTTTCATCAATTGTTGATCAAATTAGCACCTGCAGTATTTCCGGATCAGACGTGAAGATTTGAAAGTCGAATCTCCAAACTAAGAGCATACTCCTACCTCAGAAGCTGGACACACGAGTAAATCCTGAGTTGCAGGCGTTCCTGTCTATTCGCTTGCTGCCTGTAATGAAGAAATATGGTATTTTTGTGTCATTTTTGGCTTATTGGAACACACTTATTATTACCTACAGTCGGCACAACAAGTACCGCGGCCTCACCCTGGACAGTCGCTGGAGCTTCGAGGAGCATTTCGAGCGAATGATCCCACGAATATGGGGGCTGGTGGGCTCCCTAAAGAGGCTTTTGCCAAATTTACTGTGCGGTGCTGCGATCCATGGCCCTCCATGGAGCGCCGATATGAACTTCCTCCTGCTGCCGAGCCAAGCTCAATCAAGCGCAGCGGGTAGCGGCCATTCGGATCGTACGAGGATACCGCACCATCTCGTCGGAGGCGGTAACAGTCCTGGCACGTTTCCCGCCTTTAGATATCCTGGCGGACATGGACGCAAGGGTTTAGGACCAAACTTGCGCTATCCACCGGGGTGAGAGCGGGGAAGACCAGGACTCGCCCTGGTCTCTTGAATCGTATTAAACTTTAGTCTAGTAGTTATGACTAAGGATTGGTTAGATTATGCTACTAATTTCAGCTCATTGTCTTTGCCACAAATATGCATTACTTTTTTACATTTTAATCTTTAATTATAGCAACATTACTATTGTTTTTTTAAGTTACACACTACCAGGATCGTATAATTTAACTCCCTAATCGCCGCCTAAGGGTCGCTGCGGTCACATCTTGGGGCGCTGTGACTGCTGCAAACGACCCGAGTCAGGTGACACTCCGGTGCGGCCGGGAAGTGTCGTCTGGGGCGGGGCGCTGTTCTGCCTCTTACTGCGCAGGGCGATGGGAGGTGCGATAGCGTCTTGATCCTGGGGCATGAGGTGCCCGAGATGTACCTCACTTGTGAGGTACGGCAGGGAGGACTCTAGAAGCCGCTAATGCGTTCCTAGAGCACCTCCCAACTGCCGAGGTAGGCCGCCGCGAGGTTTAGTGGGTAGACCGGTTTGTCGGGAGTCCCACACACGCCCTTCGTCCCTCCGGAGGGTATGGTGCAAAAAGCATTCCCCGCGTTAAAAAAAAAAAAAAAAAAAAAAAAAAAAAAAAAAAAAAAAAAAAAAAAAAAAGGATCGTATAATTTATTTTTTCTAGGATACAAGACGATTCTAGTTAAATTATGAAATATTATATATAATTATGAAATATTATAAAAGTTATATAATATGAAATATTTTGAAAAAAAAAAGAAGAAATAATTGTTTGACCGTGGCTTCATTTTATTAAAATTCACATTTTTGTCTTGCATCCTCATGTAAAATTTATCATACCGAACTCGTAGCTAAATACTCGTAAGTAGTAATAGTTAAAACTTACATAAAATGTAATTTAAAATATTTAAACAGTTCTAATGTACTTAAGTTTAATGTTTTAACTGGAATTGGAGTAGTATTGTAAATCAAACTGTTCAGATACCATGGAATTATGTATTGTTAGCCTGAGGTCCAAAATCTTGAGTCAGATGGTAAACTTAAAATAGTGTTATAACGGCGGTATATTTAAAAAAAAATGGCACCCGATCCAAAAATATAATAGTAAGAATCACGCGAGTTTCGTAACAATGTGTTGAGTACGTTTCAACTGACTGCAAATATATCATCTAATGAGATTGGCATCTCATATCATCATCATCATCATCATCATCTCAGCCAAAATACGTCCATTGCTGGACATAGGCCTCCCTCAAGGTTCTCCACAACAGCCAGTCCCGTGCCACCCGTATCCAGCAGCTTACCGTGACCTTCATCAGGTTGTCAGACCACCCTGTGGGGGGCCTATCAATGCTGCGTTTCCCAGTACGTGGTCACCACTCCAGAACTTTACGGCTCCATCGGTCGCATCTCATGTACATCATACAAAATTTATATTAATGAACAGAAAAAAAAAACATCTACATAAGGTACATCACTTTACATAGCGTGGGCCAGGAATTCGTAAACATTTGCATCTAACATCCCGCGCAAACATGTTACGGGAGTTCATGGGACCGATGCTACTGGAATTTGCTGGTTACAATCATAACACATGTTTTAAAAAAATGACCACTTGTCACACATCTAATGAGTTCCTGCCAGTGGTCAAAGACATGTTTCCAGAAAAGCTGATTTCCAGACGACGTTACATTCCATGGGGACCCTGAAGTTCAGATTTATCTCTAAGCAGACTGTTTTACATATGAGGTTATTTGAAGAATCGTGTGTACATCTGTAAACTAGATACACTACGTCAACTAACAGTAAAATCAGCGAAGAGATGTCGGCAATCTCGCGGTCTATTTGCCAACAAGTATTCAAAAATTTCGGTGCTCGCTTAGAAGTGTCCAAACGTCAAAACGGTGGTCATTTAGACGATATAATTTTTAAGAAATAAATTTTAATTAATTAATTTTTTATTAAATAAACAATTTTTATAATATATCAAATAGTTTTTCTTATATGTTTTTTTCAAATGATAACTAATTCGTGGCCCACCCTATATAGTAAAAACTTATTTTGTGAATGTTACGAGACTGCCCGCAAAAGCAATATTAAATATGCCTGGATCAAGAATGTCACTATTCTTGTTAAGCCACGGACACCTGAAAAACATTTGTTATACGTAGTCACAATGATATTACAAAAAATATTGAGTAAGCATGTGTCAACTACAACGTATTTAACTTATTCAAATGTAACTTCCCATCTCATACAATTACTAGTATTTTGTTGTCTGCTTGGTGTACACTGTGTTTGCCGGTCTCAACGACATCCATATTTATTGTATTTTTTTCTGTAGCCTCTCACCTTTGTATTTGTTTCATTCTTAAGAGGCTGATTCGAATCATGTCACAGCAATATATGACAAGTACAATGCTAAAAGTAAATATTATAGTAAATGATAATAAACTTGTTGGTAATAATTACTTGAGATTGCGTAAAAACTTTGAAAATGTGCGTTTACGGGTTCTCAAATATTTCTGTAACAATAAATAATCAACACTTGTTAACATTACAATTACATAATGAAATTCTTGTGTGTTAATGTGTATATGCGTGCACCTGTATATGTACCTATTTCGTGTGCATTTGCATTGGGTGTGTACCAGTGTGTATCTATGTCTGTATGTGTATACATATTCTTATTTTTGTTTACAGTTTTGTAGGTCCATATTATCAAATGTTGAATGATAGTTTATCTTTTTTCAACCAGAACTGTAGAGGTATTCGCACTAAATTACTCACAATTTTCTACAATATTATTTACCTATCCTTTGACATAATCATACTATCTGAAAAATATACCTCTAATATATTGGATAGCGAATTTATTGACGACAGTTACACAGTTTTTAGAGATTATCGAGACTGTGCGGCTACAAAAAAGGGTGAGGGTGGAGGTGTCTTGATTGCTGTACTGCGCGAGCTGCGGTCCACAAGAATAGTGAAACGTCCTCTCACCGGCATAATGTCATAACAAAGTTGCCTGTATCATGTCGCGACCGGTATCACTCAATTAGCGCTAACTATGTACACCGTCTCGTACGCATGATTATGTACGAGTATATCTTTCCCATTTTTCCAATGTAGAAGTTATTCTCAATTAACCATGCACAGAATCGTTTTATTTGGTGGGTGTTTATAATATCCCCGGCGTTGAATGGCTGGGTACCGGTAGTCACTCATTTACCCAGGCACAAAATGACGTGAACCAGTTTCTAAGTAATCTAATTTCGACGACGGACGTTACTCAATATATCAATACTACAAATAGCTCAGGTCATTCTTTGGACTTATTTATCAGTAATACCGAATATAAATTAGAGTCAGATATTATGTTATCCATCCTGATAATCACCACCCTCCATTTTCTATTTTGACATCACTGGAAACACAGTACACAACTATGAAACATTTCAGTGCAAATAAATACAATTACTGAATTGCTAATTATGAAGATATAATTTTACAACTAAACAAAGTAGACTGGACTGAACTATTTCTTCCTCTTACCAGTAATCAAGTAGATATTTGGAACGAAGTTTCTTATGGCGCGTTACGAAGGAGGCTAGACGGAAAAAAATCAGACAAAAAGTTGTCACAACACTTTTTGCAATACTGTAGTAAGCGGTGCGGCGTGCGCATGTTACTCTGTCTGTCTCTCTCTCTCTCTCATAGAAAGTGTAATGGTCCCCCCTAGAAACCTAGTGCGAGTATAGCAATTTTTCGGCTATTTAATGAAGTATTATTATACAAGCCAGCACCCTCCAATGTGGAGGGAGGTCTAACGCTCCTCCAGAATCCGCGTTAGACTGTAGAACTCGACACCAGACTGGACATTCTCCCACTGGCTTATAACGATTCAAATAAATAATAAGAAACCGCGATAAGAGGGAATCAAAATGAGAGATTATGAAACAATTAAATACATTTCTGTTGGTTGTGCTTATCACTCTTCCATCCGTTGTGCACTTAAGATTTAGGTGAATTAACTGACTTTAACTCGAGGGGGTCAGGAACGCTAAGTCCAAACCTATAACTCGCTTTGACAGGTGTATTCAGCTGTATACGACCGAAGCTAAACGCTTTCGCGCCTCCGCCCCGACGTGGGACTCCAACCCATCGGTTTCCTGTGTACTCAACCCGCTATATGAGTTAACCCGCCTACTGACCCCCGTGCATCCGCCCCTTAAGACTCCTAGAACTCAAGCACACGGCACACACCCTTACACGCTGTAACTACAATATAAACACACCACAGCGACAGATCACCAAGATATAATCGTGTAACGGAACCGCTCCGGCGATCAATCCGGATGGCTCCGTCTCAATCTATACCTTAGTTATCTACACCGCAGCGACTTACAAAGAGTTCTACTCATTATCTCTATCAAAGGTACCGATAAACCAACAGTAATGCTCAGTGAGAAATATAGAGAGACATCATCTAATTATTCAACTATTATTACTATACTCAGACCGGCATATAAATACATATAAATCATTATCCTACGAAATAATAGGCAACAAGGACTTACCTAGCTACTGCAGCGTTATATATGCTAACTTACTCAACGTCATGGTAACCCACACGACCGGCTATGCCCAGCTTTCACGAACGTCCTGCCTTCACCCTGCACCCTCACTGACCCCTCACCGACGACTCTCCCGACTACCTCAAACCCTGTCGTTTTATCTCACCCCGCGCCCCTCTTCCTACCGCTTTTTGTTAACAGTTCTATCAAACTCTAAGGCATTAATCACTCACGTAAATGTATACCAGATGTCGCGGGCACCGAAGTCCAAAAGGGTCTGTTAAGAGCCCTTTCCAAGGAATTCGTGTAAATAGTGCAATAGATCCTTTGTCCATACTTGCACAAGAGTCGCTTAAGAATCTGTTCGTTAAGTTTCGCCCTTTTTATGTTGTCTAAACACATGCACGTGTTGCCAACGGCTAAGAATATATTGTTGCATTGATGTAACAATAATTGTAAATTCTAAATAACGTAATATGATCATACTATCACATTTTCCCCCCTGAAATTCAGACGCGAAGAATGCTTCTAAGCGTATGGGATTTCACTTATTTTTAAATTGAGAACAGTGACTGAATTAGATCTTTGTCTAAACTTGTCAAATCGCATGTATTGTTATAATTGTATAAGTACATGATCCTCTACACATTTGGAAATCGATCTGGCTGTCACGTCCCGTGCTCCACTTCACACCTTAAAACCCAATAATGTCAGGATACTTTCCAAGCAGTCTTTGGTTCTCCAGAACTAACCGCTGTATTGGAATATTTCGTTGATAAGTTTTAGTAGGTGATTACCACTATTGCGTGGCATCAGAATGGGATAGTAAGCGTGGTATTGTAGTATTTGGGTACGTTCGGCACATTGATACCAATGGTAGCTTTTCTTTTATAAGTTCCACACGATTTGACTAGTTATGTATTTCCATTTCAACAGAAGACAATTCGGTAAGTTGATCTGGTAGATTTTTTTTTTTATTATAGATCGTACAAAGTTGGTACATGTAAGTTAGTCCCATAGGCTTATTCCTATAAGGCCTGCTAGATTCGTACAGGGTAGTTATAAATATGTTGGCTTTGGTGACTTATGCCCATAGGACCAGCTAGAGTTTTTATCAAACGACCATCTGCTCATAAGTTGTTTAAGGATGCGAAACCGTCTTAAGTTTGAACATTAATTACAATATTAAGTTCTTCCTTAACTATTTCTACATCTCACTTCTGCCTCATTATCCTGATACTCCTGCCAAGATTCACTAACATAAGTGACCGTGGCAATTTAGTTAAATACATTACAATTATAGTATCACATAAAAGTTACACATAAATATTTGTTTAGCTACTTGTCAGTTCCCTGTCATTAAATTATATGATGTTTACATACCTCGAACAGTCGAGTATTAACTAAAGTTACCAATTAAAATTAGCCTGCACATTCTTTGCCTGAAGCTATCACCACAGCAGTAGAACTTGATTTTCACCCCTTCAATTTCGCTCGGACTTCAATGTTCTGTTTCTATTTAGGTTTCAACGCTGCTCTGTCCTTTCTCACAATACAACTTCATTTATATTATAAGTCGTGATTACATTGAGTAGCAGTCCCCGAAGAGATGTTCACGTCGCATTTGGCAATATCCGCCTTCACTGAAACATGATAATACCACAGCAGAGGATTTGTTTGGTACGGATTGATATCCACGGTATTGACTCGTGACATCAACACAAAAGTGTTTTAAATATATATACACATGTAAACATCTAATTTCAGAATTAGTAATCTAACTAATTCAACAATAAAAATCCTATCATTAGCATTAACTTTCAATATCAATCTCAACTCAAGTTTCCATCATCAACATTATTCATGTGCGTCTGATGAATATAACTTTTACTTAACAAAATCTACATCACCAGCGCCATTTGTATGTATTTTACATACATTAAATTGATTATTATTAGTCTAACGTCAATTTCAATAAAATTTCCATCATCAATATTAACTGCATATACTCATACACATCTAATAATTAAACAACAACCAACCTTACTTTTATTTAACAAAGTCTACATCAATTGTCCCATTTGTATGTACTTTATTCTTATAGTCTAACTTTTAATTTAAAAAAAGTTTCCAACACCAGTGTAATCTATATGTATTCGTACGCATCGAATGAACTAAACGTTGCAAGTCTAATTCTTACCAACAACGTTCACATCATCACCATCTGTATCTTATGCCTCGAGATTGTTATCTCTAGATACTCTTACTAATTTAACTATGAATGTATTATATGTGAGTCTAATCTGCAACAGTCTGCTCTAACCAATATTATGATGGTTATTAGTTAGTTTAAAAGCTCTGCTCGTAACATACTTTTACATATAACACCCGCATCTACTATTAGATCAGTTCAACCAATCGAGAGATCGAACAACTTGTATGTAAAGTTCAAGCTCAGTTTTATTTACAAAATACTTCACTGTTACATTATCTACAACAAGTTCAGTCAATTCCTTGTCTCTCACTTTGCCATTACTCTCTATCACTAATATAAATTTTACGTTAACCAATGTTATTTTGTTGTGAACGTAATTTGAATAACTAACAGTTATTTTACCTGACTTTATAAATAATTTCCAACTCACCTATAAAGCTTATCTGACAACTTCAATCAATTTTATGTTCATTTTGAACATTAAAATATTACCACAAGTGTTTGTTTGTAACAAAACTAAATATGTTTCATTTATTACCTTTCGCAACCGTGTTAATTTCAAACCCGTTGCTGAAAAAGTAAACTAAATGTAGGGACAACCTTACTAGTTTATCTCTATAATTTAGTTCGGGAATCGAACCCATTCTAATTAGTTACAATTAATATCAAATCAATACATATACTTTTCTCATTGCTCATATTCCATTTACGTTTCATTAATGTACATGTGTTCTACACTTGTGATGTACATTTTCTTTTCTTACCAAGGAATCTTAACCTATTTTTGTTAATGTGTACAAATCCCTCGCGCAATGGTTTTGAATTCAACGAAGTCGAAGGAACTCTTAAAAGTAAACCTCATACTACCTCATACTACACTATTCAGTCCAGGAATCGAACCCGGTAAGATCTCAAGAAATTCCAATCCGTAATAAATTACTTCCCTGGATGACATCTGGTTTTTCGAAATAGAAATCAATGACTCTTTTTTTGTCATCATTTGACGTTAGTCGACTCGACATGTTGAAGTGCACAATTCCTCAAATACTTGACTCTAACTTACTTTCACATGGTTTTTTTTCTTATAGAATTTATGAAACACGTGAAATACATTTGATTATAAATTACTTGCAATCCATTTTGTCAAAGTTAGCAAGTTAACATTATATTTATTATCTAATTGAATGATACCGAAGTTGTTGCACTTTAACCATTGTAACACAACTGCATATTTTCGTTACGCAATTCAAACTGATCTATAACTCACACAGATGTATTCAGCTACTTACAATGATTTCCTTGCCCGGATATCGAACCCAGTCAATTTCACAAAGTAATAAAACCACACTCGTGTTACATTACAAACCATTCCCCCCGCAATTTACGATTTATGAGACGTTTAGTTATATCTTATGGCAATACTCGTTACACTATATTAACTATCCGAAATATATGTCATCATCATCACCATAACATGACAAATATCTAATGTTAAATAGTTGGGAATCGAACCCAATAATTGATATACATTAGAGGTACGTAGTGAATAAGATTCCCCCCCTACAAAATGATTACAAAACATTTGTTGATATTGTATCATTATACATATTCAATTAGTCTAAACCCGACAACCCTTAACATTAGGATAACTTAGTGAAATTTGAATTCTTGCACAAACTGCACAAATAGAAAACCAGTTTTTTTTTTTTTGTAGTTAATCGTTAAATATAAAAATGTCCGTCTGGAAGTCTAACCCAGTAATCTTTATAGTTTACGGTTGAACGTATACGAAATCTGGATACGCAGTACACGCGATTGCACACTTATAAATGAGATTAAGATTAACACTCACAAATTTGTCATCATTTCATAACGTAACTTATGTCTTCCTGGCAGATGTATCTCGCCTAATTTTTCTACTAGTAACACATACGAATAATTCTAGTTTTCTAGAACTAGAACTTCGAAATTAACCTAGCCAAACTAACAGTAGTCGTTGGGTAGTTTAGCACAATTAAGTTTAACATGCCATAAACTAAACATGACAGGCAATTCTTATATTGCCCAAAGCAATATAATCAGTGTTTTAAAAATACAATTATAAATACAAATATATCTAAGATATACAATTATTTTATCTAGTATTGATAATAAAAACATAATATCAGCAAAGTCGTGGCCTATGACATAATTTATGTTTACGTTGACGTAATTTAAATATGTTTACGTTGTGTTGTGTATTTAGTAACCCAATAAAGTTCATCCTCGTTGCACTGACGTAATAATTACGGCTCAGTACATTTAATGACGAGGATCCTGGTCACGCGGCACCATATGTAATGGTCCCCCCTAGAAACCTAGTGCGAGTATAGCAATTTTTCGGCTATTTAATGAAGTATTATTATACAAGCCAGCACCCTCCAATGTGGAGGGAGGTCTAACGCTCCTCCAGAATCCGCGTTAGACTGTAGAACTCGACACCAGACTGGACATTCTCCCACTGGCTTATAACGATTCAAATAAATAATAAGAAACCGCGATAAGAGGGAATCAAAATGAGAGATTATGAAACAATTAAATACATTTCTGTTGGTTGTGCTTATCACTCTTCCATCCGTTGTGCACTTAAGATTTAGGTGAATTAACTGACTTTAACTCGAGGGGGTCAGGAACGCTAAGTCCAAACCTATAACTCGCTTTGACAGGTGTATTCAGCTGTATACGACCGAAGCTAAACGCTTTCGCGCCTCCGCCCCGACGTGGGACTCCAACCCATCGGTTTCCTGTGTACTCAACCCGCTATATGAGTTAACCCGCCTACTGACCCCCGTGCATCCGCCCCTTAAGACTCCTAGAACTCAAGCACACGGCACACACCTTTACACGCTGTAACTACAATATAAACACACCACAGCGACAGATCACCAAGATATAATCGTGTAACGGAACCGCTCCGGCGATCAATCCGGATGGCTCCGTCTCAATCTATACCTTAGTTATCTACACCGCAGCGACTTACAAAGAGTTCTACTCATTATCTCTATCAAAGGTACCGATAAACCAACAGTAATGCTCAGTGAGAAATATAGAGAGACATCATCTAATTATTCAACGATTATTACTATACTCAGACCGGCATATAAATACATATAAATCATTATCCTACGAAATAATAGGCAACAAGGACTTACCTAGCTACTGCAGCGTTATATATGCTAACTTATTCAACGTCATGGTAACCCACACGACCGGCTATGCCCAGCTTTCACGAACGTCCTGCCTTCACCCTGCACCCTCACTGACCCCTCACCGACGACTCTCCCGACTACCTCAAACCCTGTCGTTTTATCTCACCCCGCGCCCCTCTTCCTACCGCTTTTTGTTAACAGTTCTATCAAACTCTAAGGCATTAATCACTCACGTAAATGTATACCAGATGTCGCGGGCACCGAAGTCCAAAAGGGTCTGTTAAGAGCCCTTTCCAAGGAATTCGTGTAAATAGTGCAATAGATCCTTTGTCCATACTTGCACAAGAGTCGCTTAAGAATCTGTTCGTTAAGTTTCGCCCTTTTTATGTTGTCTAAACACATGCACGTGTTGCCAACGGCTAAGAATATATTGTTGCATTGATGTAACAATAATTGTAAATTCTAAATAACGTAATATGATCATACTATCACAAAAGCAAGCCAATTATTTTCGTTGTGTCTTTCTGTTTTGCTTTGAACAAAATAAAAAAAAAAATACTATTCCTTCATTAATTAA
This sequence comes from Hypercompe scribonia, assembly GCA_949316085.1. Classification (NCBI taxonomy): domain Eukaryota; kingdom Metazoa; phylum Arthropoda; class Insecta; order Lepidoptera; family Erebidae; genus Hypercompe; species Hypercompe scribonia. The sequence continues at coordinate 3,012,713 of OX438967.1, read as the reverse complement.
TCGAAAGGAACTTCGTTCCATCCGGGTATCCCTTGACACCTCTCATTTCTTGTTTTATTTTTATTAATATTTATACGGAATTATTAGATCTCATGTCTCACCCACACGACACAGATCAACTGCATTTCTTGTTTGGTTTAGACAGATAGATATATTTATCTTATAAAGAGTACGCCTCCATTGATGCATCTATTGATGCGTACTCTTTATTGCACATCATAACTAGAAAACATACAATGTAGAATACGAACAAAATAAACAGTGATACAATGGGCGTCCTTATCACAGTCTGGCAACCGTTACACGGATTATACTGTATAGTATTATGTCGTTTGAAGTGCATATATTATAGCAATTTACGTATATTAGCTACCATTACATAGTATAACTACACATACATAAATACGAATACATATTCATACACTTACATACGAGTATATAACTATGAATACATATATAAACATACATACACACACTCATATAGCAAGTTGTTACAGAGATAAATAGTGATCCTTGACTAGTTTCTTAAAAGCATTCGGCGACTGTGCCCGCCTAAAAATAAGGAGTTCCAAAGGCGTGCAGCTTGCAGCCTCCAAAGACTTATCAGCGAAAGATGTGGTGTGTGTTGAGATTTCCAAAGTTTGATTTTGTAATGTCCTCAAGCATCGTGTATGTGTGTCATGTAAAATGTTTTTTTAAATAGATAGGAGTCGTAGGATTATATAAGATATTATATAATAGCGACAGGGTATGGGTATTCCAGTGAAACCATATTGGGAACCACTTGAGTTTTGTACGAAATTCGGGTATATGATCATATTTGCGTAAACCAAAAATGTCAAGTTGTCAATACCTCTCAAGTTTACCAAATTGGTCCTCTATGATTGGACAAGTTCAATCCTAGTGGCAGTTGGAAGAAAATTCCGTAGTCTTCTCAAATAAGCAGCAGAGGCGTAAATTTTACGGGTAACATTTTGAATTTGAGTATTCCAAGAAAGTGTTTCGTCGATATATAGCCCTAAATTTTGATCTATCACTGATTGTTATTATGACTCCTTCGAAAGACACTTGCGGTAGTGTAAGGCAGTGAATTATTGTGATAAGTCTGGAGCTACCGACGATTGTTACTTACGTCATACTAGAGTTTACTTTGAGCTCATACATTGTTGTCCGTCGATATATGCTACTCACATCTCTATTAGAAATAGATAAGTATCTTGGTAAAACGGGGCAATAAGTTTATTAGTGATGGTATCAATGAAAATAGAAAATAACAAAGGAGATAAAACGTCACCCTGTGGCACACCAGCAGATGTATTCAATCTGATCTGTCTGTCTGATCTGAATCTGATGTCGTTGTTATTAGTACGGCTATATTGCCGGCGACCAAACAGGTAATCACGAAACTAATCAACAGCTGATAGAGATATGTTGATAGAATTTAACATGGCAAGAAGAAAGTCTAAGTCAACTGTATTGAAGGCATTGCTAAAGTCTAATAGACATGGCATAGTGAGCCTTTCATTATCCATATCTGCTCTTATTTCATCAATTATATTAATAACAGCGGTAGTTGATAAGGTTAAAGGATAACGAAACCTGTCAGATTACGAAAAGTTCTCCATCTGCCATAAACACTTCAAACAACTTTCCGAATAATGCTTTAATCATATACACCTTCTGTAGAAGACGGTAGATCACTCTCAATATTAAGCACTTTTGGTCGTACATTTCTAGACGTAGGTAGATCAGTGATCTTCCTGATAACACGTATTATAAAAACATATCTTCTAGCAATCCCAGAGAAATATGCTCATTATTTTCCACCTTCTTTAATTCGGTTTATGGACCCTCTACCTTTGACTCTCGGAATTGATCACCCTCGAATGAACTTGCTGAAACAGCTTCATGTATTTGCGATATTTATTTTGAAAAAAATATAATATTAAAGTCACTGTTATCATTAAATCTAACTAAAGGGTTTCGTACAGACTCTCGCCCACCTATATTCTTTGCACGTACTGTGAAAAGCATTCACTTCCCGTTACATATACTTTATAAAAAATATCTTGGGGATGGAATATTTCTGTGTGTGTGTGCTTTCAATACACCCATTTATAAAAGTGGAGACGAATACAATATAGAAAACTATCAGCCCATAGCCATAGTGTCCATTTTGTCTAAGCTTTATGAGAGACTAGAACACGGTCACTCAAAATGTCGTCGTCGATGGTTATGAGTCCAATGCACTGACCGACGACATTGTCGTCTAATGCGGTGTGCGATGTGTAATCCTTCTCAATACTGTGCTGTTAATAAATTTATCTTAGCCTTCCAAAATGTCACTTCATATCATTTACAAAGAATAAAACTCTTATTATATTTCCGTATACACAAAAAACCACAAATCTAAGGAAAAATGATTGTACTCGGGACCTGGATGTACTACTAGATTCTATATTACCCTTTATTTATTTCGATAACATTATTAGTAAAGCCTTTTGGATCTATGGTTTCGTCATGTGCTCATGCGATGATTCCAGAAAGCCCATCTTTTCTTATACAAAACGTTAGTTCTTATCCATTTATGCGAGCCTGTTTTATGAGAGCCTGTTTTATACGAGCTTGTTTTATGCGAGCCCGTTTTATGCGAGCCCGTTTCATGCGAAATACGAACAGAGGATCGAACAGAAAGACTCTTGAGCTTGGAGCACAGGCGCAGCTTGCTCATGATAATGATGCTGTACTATATTTTCCACAATAAATGTAATCGTATTAAGTTATAATTATCGAACAAGCTATATGGTGCCCAGGACTGTTATTCGGAGGGAGATGCACATACCTCAATTATTCTACACAAAAAAGTGTAGAACTAATGCCGAAGAGTGCGCTCCTCTTCGCCAATTTTTAAAAATGTGCAACACACATTTCACGTCTTTGGATATTTTCGCTCTCACTTATTCTAATTAAAAAAAAATGCTATTAAATGACTCGTTGATCAATTGATTACACTGTATAAAGTGTACCTGAGGAATGAAAAGTTGCCCTTTTATTTTTCATCTTTTTTACTATTACCTTACTTACTCCAGTTGCTACATCGTTTTGGGTTATACATTACAGATACTTAAAATGTTTTTTTTTTGTAAATGTTGTATTGTACAACTGTTTTTCGTCCCAAACAAATAAAATAAAAATCACATAAAATTAATTGCTACCGCATTATTCCCCGACAGTTAGTCGGCATTTGTTGAAAGTTTAACCATAATTCATACACATATTTGTGCCATCGTAAATAAAAGTTATCACATCTATAGTTTTGTCATGACAGTTAGTTAAGATTTTAAAGGGTCTAACACAAGACTCTGATAAAATCCCAACTATAATCTTCTTTCGTTTGGAATCCACTATAGAAAAAATACGTATGCATCGAATACATCAGACTTGTAAAGAGCAATTGAACAAACACAAAATGCTTACTTTAAAATAGACATTCTAAACTTCAAGTAATGTTTCTTTATTAAATATGCCATATTGATTGCATTGAAATTAATAACAAAATATGTACCTGACACATCGCACGGTGCGCGAATTGAGGGCAGGTACGCTCTTTGCTACGAGCGCCTGTAAGACCAATACTGGTGTGTGCGATTCTACGTCATCTTGTTGAATCTTATAATAACCTCTTTACAATAACCTATCAGCTAATAGGTTCAAAAGGTGGGTTATCAGAATACTTGCATCAAATGATTTGTTGTCGCTGCAAGTTCTATAGATATAATTTATCCCGCGATTTTCACGTTACAATTATGTAACGTGAAAATCAATTACCTTTTTTTTCTTTTATTGTTTTGTTTTTGTAAACTTATTTATTATCATTTTCCTTCTGTTATGTATCGTAATATAGCATAATCACTGTGTTGTAGCACCCTCTGTATATTTGTAATGTTTTTTTTAAATTAGTATATGGAAAACTAACTTTTGCCCGCTGCTTCGCTTGCGTGGATTTTGGTCTGCCACATTAAGTCTCTTAACAGTTATACTCTTCTATATCTTTACATATATACATATTTAAAATGATCCTTCTAATATCGTTAAGAATATGTGTATAAAATTTCATGATGATCGGTTGAGTACTTTTCACGTGAAACCGAAAAAAAGAAATTAATATTCGCATATATAATATTAGTAGGAATGTTATTGTTTGTACGAGCATATTTACCTATTCATTGTGAACATAATTTTATCTTGCGTACAGTTTTGTAATATAAAATTGTTTGTTTACCAGTGAATACTTACCTGATCTCATAAGTATTTACTGTTATCCTGTAATCACATTTAACATAAAGTTACATTTAGAGACTAGAATTCTTCATATTTTTTTTTTATTTGAAATAAAATCTACATAGCTTAGTTTATAAATTGGTTTTATTGACCGACATTAAAATTCTTTCTCTTATTTTTAAGAACTTCTTTTGTTATTCTTTTGCCGCTTACTTCCGTTTTCTTAGACTTATCTTTAACGTAACTATTATAGTAGAATTTACCAAACATATATGTTAACAACAGGCCGTTTACTATCAAGAAAACGTGAACCACTTTCGGGTAGTTACAATCGTGGAACAGGGCGTTTGTGTTGTGAATGATGATAATACTGAATTGGATCTGAAACAAATAGTTTAGCTTATAAGTATGATGTAATATTTTTGTCTTGTACATGTAATTTGCAAATTCTAAAGTAAGGGCCAGCGGTTGAGTAGATTATTTTATATAATATATTTTATTTAATTATATTATTAATTTAGGTATATATTTATTTATATAATTTAATTATTTCATTTTGGTTATATATAAAGAAGTTGCAACATGACAATGTGTTTAATAAGTATATAACGGTATGTAAAACATTTTCAAGAACAAGCTCACAGTAATCAATCCTTATCATCAAATCTTCAAAATCAAATAATTTTCGGCGGGTCTAGGAGTGTTATAATTCTAGAGTCAGAAATGCGTTGCCACCTTTTATTTTTTTCCAGAATCAGGGCAATGGGAGTTTAAAGATACGGTGATCTTACTCACTCCAAGAAAAGTAACAAAAGTGCAAGTTTACCAGCCGACGGTAATCCGAGTGTGTTTTGATTTCTTTTTAATTTAAAAATTAATATTATTTTCACATCTATCAGCATTCTAAGCAACACGTGTGTATGTTTATATGGTTTATTTATTAGGTAAAGCTTATTGTGGTTTTGTAAACACAATAAAAAATATAAATAAAAGTGAAAGAAAATATTCGCACAAACACACAATCGGGTATATAGGTACAACGTGTTGGTATGTGTATGCGCGCACACAGGCCGCTATGTATATTAGCATGTTACTGACGTGAATCCACAGGATTTTTCTCGTCTTGCTAACGATGGGTATTTGCATAGGTACAAACAAGTAGCGAGGACCTACACCGACAACTTGCCCTTACCATACCAACTAGTCAATTTAGAGGTGCCATACTAGAGGTATGCACCCGATCCAGTTCTCAAGAACGGTCGTGCTACGTTATGTTAGGATCGATGTATTGGCACAGATGGACTATTGTTGACAATAAGGCTCATATTGTGATGATAAACCGAGAGCACGGCTAAACGATTGTCGATATAACCGTTCTTCATGACGAAAATCTCGTGACAGTTGTAAAAGAAAAGCAAATGAAGTATTTGGATCTGTTTCACGAGATTACCGATATGTGGAATGTAGATTCGGTGATCATGGTTCCAATTATCATATCTGTTCACGGTTTGATAACCAAGAGCTTCGACCAACACCTTAAGAGGCTCTAGTTCGAAAGTTGGATCAAGGATCTGAAGCAGAAGACAGTCCTCCGTGACACGGCACGTATAGTGAGGAGGTTCCTGTCTTTGGAGCCCTAACCACCGGTGTCTTGGTCCCTATACCCGATGTAGGTGGTCTACTATTTTTTATATTTTTAAATATGTTTTTATTTTCTATTTTATCCACATTTTAAATGTAATTAATATCTTGTTTATTGGTATAATAAAGACAACATTAAATATTTCGAACATTCGACACACGACGTCATCTTGTTTCAAACTAAGCAGACCTTATATTACGATAACTAGACTGACTGACAAAAACGTAGATACTTTTTTTTTGTAAATACATACACATTATAAATAGAAAACAGCCAAACTTCGAAACAAATATTTGCAAATCATACAAACATTTGGTTCTACCCGGTTATCGAACTCGAGACCTCAAATACAGCAGTCGCATTCGCTACCGTTGTGCAACCGAGGCAGTCGCATATATGTCTTTACATGCAATTTATACATATTGAAATATAAGCGGTACCCAAGGTTTACGTGATTATATAGACATACTTACAAGCTGAATCAATGTCAAATGTTTTTTCCACCACAAATACTTTTGAAATTGTGGTCCGAGGCCTGCGAGGAAGTAGTAGGTATACATGAGTACGTGGACAAATGAGTTCAGAGTTCCAAGTAAAATAACCGGCCCAACTGGAAAGCAAATAGAGAAGATATATTAGCCTTAAAAAAATACATGTCAGACGACTTATTTGCTAAGTTTTTTTTTTGCTATAGAATTTGCTACATTTGCAGAAAATGAAACTATAGGAAAAGGCCTACCCATCATTTATTACGGTTTTACAGCTTTCGTTATCTATTTTTACGGTTTTTGTTGTATTTAGTTTTCAGTTTAAGAAATTTAATGCTGCGAAGAAAGTTTTAATTCAGTAATATTCAAATTAGTATATAGTTGAATATAATAAGTATAAATAGTTAAACATAAAGACACATCATAATAGGTATATTCGTCTAGATACTACATTGATAAACAGACAAGTCAATCTTATAACACCTCTCTTTTTATATCGGGTTTCGTTAAGAATAAAAGTCAAATTTGACAAATAGCTTTTTATATCATAAATTTTGTTAATTTACTTGCCTTTGACGAAATTTCATAAGATGATTAAACTAGGCTTGCTTCGACAAAAGAAGAAACATAGTTTTTCTTTTTTATTGTTTGAAGTGGCCATTGTCGTGTTATTTTCGTTAATTGTCAGCAGTGACTTCCTCTTTGTGTTTTGTTTCTATTCGTTAGAAAATTGTTTTGATATTAAGTGTGCGCTATTAAAAAAATGTGCTTAGCATACTATCCATGACTTTTAAACCACGATTGTAACCGGTGAATTTTGAATTACAAAAATGTTATGCTTGAACTATAAGATGATTAATAACTTTGTCAACTGTAACAAATAATTTGTTTACTTCTAGAACACATCTTGTCTTACGAAATTCGCCATTTATGAATACATTTATAAATAAAATTAAAGTGTCTGTCTGTGATTTAAAACAAACTGTGTTTTCTCAAGTGCTTATACTCGTAGCGCTTTACGCGATACTGAAATATTTTTTTGTCCGGGATAATCTCTGGAGCCGTTGAACTGATTTTAATCGGTCTTTCACTAGGAGATAGAAGAGGTTACTAGACAACATATAGGCTACTTTCACCACATATTTATTATACCACGGTATCGAGATTTACGGAACAAAAACTACATCTCTAAAGTAAGAATTAAAATTCAAAACCTACGTGAACAATGTCGTGGACACAGCTTGTTTTAACATAAAGTTACTTAATATCAATCTAATATGACGTAATTATGGCAATAATTTTCTCAAAACAACAGTCATTATTCGTAATTTAACACAAAAATGATTGCTCATAAACGCTACTAACATAAAAACATGTGTTTTTGGATTCCATTGTCTGTAATAACTTAACTGCTGTATTCAAAAACTGACTTGAAGCATGCGTTAAACAGTATTCACCGTGTGCTGGTGTGTGTCACCACATCTATACATCCAATAAACGGGCTAAGAGACCACTAAGGGAGCAATCTACACAGAATAACAACACTGTAAAGAAATAGAAAATTCGAATAAAATTCTATTCTAACCAGTCTGGCTAGTATAGTAGACCAAATACTCCTTTCCAAGGAAAAACCTATATCCAGCAATGGAATACTGTTGAAAAACATTGTACTACTGAAAAACATTGTTGATGGGATGATACAAAAACAGCATTTAAAGTTAAATATTCCGTATTTACAAACAATGATAATAACTCATTTGAGAAAACAAAAAAGAGAATCTATAATGACTTCCAAGTGTCATTCAACAGATTTCAGCGCCATCTAGTAGAAATAAGGTGAATTTATACCGAAGTTCGTGATGTATCATTGCCTAGCCAGATCACAATTAAAGCTATACGTTATCATGTTTACCCGAATTTGAGGTTATTATTAAATTTTCAAGTAGGAGTCAAGTAACCTAAGACTTGGATTTTTAAAATAACTTGCGGATACATTTTTTTTTAATTTCCTTTTGAATCATCTCAAATTTGAAAAAAATTTGAGGCACAAATTTTTAAATATTCATAACGATATTATTTTAAGTCGGTCGTTGTCAATGATAATTTAAGTATCATTACGAGTATTTCATGTAGTAGGTATACCTAATCTATCTAAGTATTAATGTGATTTAATTGAATCACTTAAATTTTAAGATATACCTGTCCGTGTGGTGACTGATTAAGAATACATAGTATTACCAGCCCTATTCATCCCGTAGGTGTCGTAAAAGGCGACTAAGGGAACCAAATATGCAAGACAACATCATTACAAAGAGAAGGAAAAATTGAAACAAACCCTATTCCAACCCGTCTGGCCAGCGTGGTATAGTAGGCCAAAACCTTGCTAAGGAGAGGCCTACGTCCAGCAGTGGACTGCAAAAGGCTGTTGATGATGATGACAAGTTACTTATTTATATACCTATCTAAAATTTATGAAATAATAATTGTTTTCACTTCAGGAGCCGCAGCCTTCAAAAATTCACGCGTCGTTGAATCGATCGCACTTGAAATATTTTTGTTCATAACATCTAATACTTTCGGCACAACTCTATCTCGTGTTAATTAGCCTCTTCTAAATTCATTATAAGAAAAGAAACTGTACGTCAACCTTCTACGCATACTCCTTTTCATACAAACAGCCTAGTTACGCACGCGTCGTCGAAAAGATTAGGCACAACCAAGTAAATGCAATTATTTTTCCACTGTTTTGAACTCATTCAGTGTTTTTGCCTGTAAAGTACAATGCTAATATTAAATAGTTTGTAGATCTTTTTGCGACTCTTAAATAATCACGTCATTGCTAGAAGGATAGATAGATTGCTATAGATTTATGGCTAAGTGATAAAAAATCAGAAAATACCGACTATGTTTCTAAAGTAAAAGGTAACGACACAATTCAACCAACAAGAGAAACACAAAACTAAATATTTTCCTAAAATATTTCAATTATTTGGTATTTTAATTTTTTTAAATATGCAATAGGTTTTGTAGATTAAATTGGTAAGCTTAAACGATGCTATCTCAACTTCACGGGGTCGGCGTAGCAGTTCATAGCCTCATCAGACCGTCCTTTTCGTAACCCGATGACTGCTAAGTGTTAACGCTGTTTTAATGTGCAAGGGCGAGCAAACGACGATTGAGCGTTGGTGAATCTTCAGAATTCGATCTCACTCTTGCAGTCCAAACCTCTGGTTACCACTTTACACAAAATCACCACCCACGACGCAGTGTCCGGCGCGGGCCACCGGAATGTAAAAAGAGACTAATCAAGAATTGCTTGCTACCGACCAGAAAAAAGCAGACCATCAACCGAATACATTTATTATACGTTCAAAATGGAGTAGCCCATTAACAACTAAGGCGCAATGCCAAGCCCAAGCACGACCGGAAATATGCAGTATACAAGTATGGCGACTTTTACATACAGCGCTAACAGATAAACATACTACAGCACCATCTACCGAAGTAACTACAAATCCTGTATCGTGAAATAGAGATTCGCATGGCGATTAGCATATACACGCCATCCTAACATCAATCGTTGGGATGCGCCCCGCTAGGCATGATCTCCTCGCCTGGTCGGAGGATCCTCTCTTTATGTTGGAGGGACATGACACCCGTATCTCCATATACCGTACCGTATCTCCAGATACGGGTGTCATGTCCCTCTAACATCTCTTTATGTTGGAAGGACATGACACTCGTATCTCGATACATACATACATATAATGGCAGAGTACTGGCCAACACCCCGCCGCGATGTCAATACCGAAAGCGGCTCGTGCGTCTCATTCTCTGGCCAATATCGATATTTATTATCGAATAATTCACCGCCCCAGAGGATGAACCGAAACAGAAAACCCTATACATCTGGCAGACGGGTGTGTATAGCGACAGCACATTTAAGAGTCTCCCACGTGAGGGGTTCCGTCAGAGCTCAGAAAAAACCAGACGATATTACCTAGATTCCTTTAAGAAGACTAAATCACCGACACGCGGAATGTTATTTTTATTCATCCACCGAACCCACTCCTGCAAGTGATGCAAAAATTGCAAGGATCGTCGACGGTGAAACGATTGTGAAATCTACTAGCGCAACTGGAACCGTATCCACCGATCGACCCGTCAACCAGCAGATACTAAGGTAGGGAGGTTAAAGGACTACCAACCAAGAATAACCCGGGGTCATGAGCTCCAGGCCTTTAGGGTCCGACAAGATCGCATGTGAGTTAAAAACCGGTTTTACATTACAAAAGACCGTTTGTTATTCCTCAAATGTGAACGTCATCTCATCAATTACACAGTGCAGGAAACCTTGGTGATCTTAACGGCAGCTTCACTTATACCATACCACGAAGGATACCCGAGAGGATCAAAGATCCAGGTAAAGCCTCCATTACGCAGATCTGAACCGATAAACGTGTGATTGTCCCACAAAAAGTGAACAACTTCCTTGAAATAATGATCTGCACGCTTAAAGTTTGTTCCACAATCCGAACGAATTATGTGAAGCAGTCCACGTCTGCTGGTGAACCTAGACAGACAGGCGATAAAGGCCTCCGTGGACAAGTCTGAAACGAGCCTGAAATACATGAAATACACAAATGGGCCTTAATTTGGCGAGCATTCCCAACTCTGGATTTCTTCACTAAGCACGTACTAGAAAATCCACGCCAACACTCGAAAATGGTCGTGCGGACTAAAGCCAATCTGGGGCAAATCACTCATTTGCGATTGGATGATAGTAGCCTTGAGACTGTAACAAGGGATACACTTAAAGACGACTGACCGAAATCTTCGTACTCTGACATGAACTTCCAATATTTTCCACGGAAATCAGCGTCCCGAGGCATTCTGTGGTCCATCGCCAGCAATCTCTGCTTAACTTGGAGCTGGTTTCGCCAAGATGTAGATATCAAAATAAAAGTGGCAGTCGAGTGTATGGCCCCTATCAGTCTGCAGTCCGGAAGAGAGGTCGACTTCCAACGGCAAAACTACTTCAGGGTGATGCCCTAAAATATTTTACAACATAACAGAATCAATTCGATAAATCAATGCTGGATAGGGTTGAGTAGAGAAGGAGCAGGAGACAGTACAGACGACATTATTCGTTTCACCTCATACTCCAACAACTAGATTGACTGAAGTGGTTGGCAACACAGTAGCCACAATTTAACGGCCATGAACCTGACCCGAAGGCTTGAACCCAAGTCTCCTGTGCTTCTTCATTCGAAACTCAACCAAAAGTAGTGTCCGACGTGGGCCACTGAAACGCTAAAATAGACAAATCAGATATCAATTGCTACCGATGAGTGCACTAACCAACTGTATTTATAATACGCTAAAAACGGAGCCGCCCATATTGACATTGAGTTTTGTGTTGCAACTATAGTATTAACTAAAGGTGCAATAATAAACCCACGACTGGATGAGTGTATAGGCCAACATCCCACTGCGATGTCAATATCCACTCCTGTCCGACCGACATTAAAATTTATTATCAAACCTTTCCAAGTTACGTGTGTCCACTACCGTTACAAATAACGGCACACTCGCTTGAAGGTTAAATAAAACGTTTTTCTTTTCAACTGTCATTGTTTTTTTTGATCCTCTTTGTATTTAAATACATAAATACTTGATGTGGTTGTCAGTCGTAAATAAGAAAATTAAATGTATATTGCATATATAATGATCAAAGTTTATTCCAAAGGTTATTTTGTTAAAATTTAAAGACTAAAATATTTAAAATGTCGTAAAGCTTTTCTGACTGACGTGTCTATTAGTGTGTTTTTTATTGTTTTTGAAAATGTTCTTATTGTTCTACATAGACTTTTTAACTATTTTTAAAATAATAACGGTGGTGTAGGTAGTGGTGAGAGGTTTACTAAACGCCTACCAAGCATTTCCAAGCCTTCTTACTCATTAAATAGTCTGAACTATTTTAAGAAATTTTGACAGGCGAATGGGATTAAATACGAGTATAACACGATATTAATGCTGTTTTTAAGAAAATCGTTCCAGATTTCGTATTAGGTAAAAATAACATTGTATACATTAATTAATTTCAAAAATACAAAACTGGACTAGTTTGACGTAGTTATTTTATATTTTACTTTGTATACGACTCCACAAAAATCTTTCATAAAAAAACGGATTCAAATTTTCTCATTCATTCAGGAGCTATTATATCATAGACATGTCGGTCAAATTTATAATACCCTTTTGCATCGGGGCTTAACACTAAATAGATACAATAAATAAAATCTTAAATACGTCACATTTAAACTTAATATTTTAGTAAATTTAGTATTTAATTAAATTATTTTTAAGTAGTTCTTAAGTCTTCAGACACCCAAAGAAACAATAAAATCAGTTGTATTAAAACTATCGATTTTGAGTAAATAATTCACGAGAAATTTGTTATTTATCGTTTATCACATAAATGTCGTTTTAGAAATATTGCTAGTGATTTCATGAATAGAAATTACTTATATCACATCATCTCACATCATCATTTCGCCCAAAAAACGTCCTGTTCTGGACATACACCTACTCCAATGTTGTTTACAACAACAGGTCCCATGGCGGCAGCTTCCGCCACCCTCACCAGATCGTCGGGCCACTTTTGGAGGGCCTACCAACGCTGCGTTTTACAGTACACGATCGCCCCTCAAAAAATGTATGGCCCCATCGACCATCATGTCTGCGTGCAATATGTCCCGCCCACTGCTACTTAAGCTTAACAATTTTACGGGCAATATCGGTGACAAGTCGACTGTACATATTTAACAGTAATTTAAAATTACCTGGGAAGAATTTAGCTGCCACCCACGCACTCAAAATAACCACTGTATGATGATACAGGTGAAGAGTAGAGACTTGATTGTTCTTTTTCCTTAACACGAAAAATACTGTTTCTAGTAACTCTGTATTTTTCGCAAAGAAATACCACCAGCAATTTTTGGCTGTCTGTTGAGTATACATGTTACAAATTATAAAAAATATTATACATTTTTCATAATATTATTATTTTATATATTAAAAAATTGTAATGAACAGATTTCTTTTTGAAATGTTTCATGAAACGGTGGTCTCATCTACTGATAATCTAATGAACCTTGAAAGGTAGTACCTTAATTACTCGAAGAGTTAATTCTTCTGAAATAGCGAAACCAAGTTCAAACAAAAGACACTAATAATCGACTATAATAAACTATATAGTCTTATACCTACATGTTCTAGATATTTAATTGATAAAAGACAGAAAAACTCACCAAATATATTCGAGGATCATTTGTGTGTGTAATCGGATCACAAACGAAGCTGTAATCTTTCGAAAGCAAATAGTATAGGCCCTGGAAACATTAAACCATTTTCAAAAATTAATATTTTAATTTTGTCTAAACGAAGGTTCAATGACAGGTTGTACTTTATTTCGCTGTTTGGTCTGCTATAATAAATAGGTTAATTATAAAAAATACATGGCAAACGTCTCTCAATTGAAGACCCCACAATTAACTTTCATTTTAGGTATTTACGGTAATGCGGCCATGTTCCCACATTTGAAATCATCTGCCTCTAAAAAAGTGGTTTACTGATAGACACAGAAGTCAACGCTTGTACTTGGACTTAAAGCTCTTTTATCTTCGGTGGCAGTGAATTTTGAAACTGACTCAGTGGTAACCTGTAACCCTAAATATTCATGCTGGACGTGGCTGATAAATTATATCTTACATTCGAAAATATTTTTAATTTCGTAATACAAATTCTTTAGAATGTATTTCAATTTTTATATGTACGTAGTCACATTTATATTAATTCAATGCTTGTTTTTCCATTTCTTCTCTTTAAAATATTTAACTAAACCTTCTCATTCCTTTACACACTACCCGGCTGCCCAATAATGACGCTTACAAAATTATAATAGCCCCACTATTGTACATTTTGTGCACAGAGAAAGTATTTATTACATGTATATTAGGGTGTCCCTTAAATTTCAAGTTCGATATTTTTTTACGCATACCTTCTTAAAAGTTTCGTAATAACCCTATATTGTCTAGAAAAGAATATTAGTTCGATATATAAACGATAACCCGTGCCGACTTGCTATTTAAACTTGTCGATACAAGTTGCTTAAGTACTGCCCAGTGACCTGTTACGACATGTTTTATTTGCCATTTCGTACGTGATTTTTGAGACTATTAGTGCTTCATTGTTTAGTGCGTAAACATGTCGGTGGAATTATGGAGTGATAAACAAAATTTTTTTCTTATCGGATTGACTAGCTACCAAATAAATGGTGCAAAATTACCATCTAATCGACAAGTTCTCTCAGTCCTATTTTACAATATTCGTGAGGTTAAATTGACTGTTAGTGAAAGTGCAAATCTTGTGATTAGGGAGTGCATCATATATTGGGAAAAAGCAAGAATTCCAACAAGGGCATTTCCTAACTGCGTGAAGAAACTTATTGATTTATATCATGTTTGGAGAGAGTTGCAAAAAAATTGTAAGAAAACTCAGATTACGTTTAAGAGTCGTGAGAACAATTTTATAATTAATCTTGATAATTTGTTTGATATTGCACATGCTGATGCTTTTGAGAGAATGAAAATAGAGGAAGATAAATTATTTTTAATGAAACAGAGGGAGCCAGGTCGACCGGGATGCTTAGGTGGTGTAGATAAAAAATTGGCGGAAAAAGAACAAAGATCTAACAACGACGATTGGAAGAAGAGGAAAGGATTGTAAGACAAAGAGAATCACTAGCTGTTGCATCTACTTCCACCACAAATAACTTAGACAGTGTAGAAGATTCAGACGAAGAACAGATCTTGAATTCTGAACTCAGCTTGCCGGACGTTCCCTGCCATGAACAAAGTTCAAAAAGAAGTAGAAAGAATCTTATAACACCTAAACTAGTTGCAGCTTTAGATCGATGCCAGTTAAGCATTAGAGATACCGTTTACATTCTTAATGCGGTGGTAGAAGCGCTTGGTCTGAGCAGCGATGATTTCTGTATTAACAAATCCTCGATTCAGCGAATTCGTACTGAAACTAGAAAATCAAGGGCAGAAGCAATAAAATCTAACTTCCAAAACAATGTACCCGACATAGTCACAGTCCATTGGGATGGAAAACTATTACCGGGGTTGGATGTACGGAGTTCAAAAGAAGAACGCTTGCCAGTTATAGCTTCATTTGACGATAGAGAGCAGCTTCTTGCAGTGCCGAAACTAGAAAGTTCTTCTGGAAAACATCAAGCGAAGGCTGTATCAGCAGCTCTCTTTGACTGGAACCTTTATGATAAAGTGCAAATAATGTGCTGCGACACAACAGCTTCCAATATGGGCCGTTTCAATGGAGCTTGTGCTATTTTGGAGCAAACTTTAGGAAGAGAATTGTTGCTTTTCGCCTGTCGTCATCATGTTTATGAATTGGTCCTAAAAGCTGTCTTTGAAACCAAGATTAAGCAAATTACTAGTAGCCCAGATATTCCGATGTTCAAAAAGTTCCAAGAAAATTGGAAAAACATTGATTGTACTAAAATTGAACCATCTCTTAATTTCGTAAAAGCACGGGTTGCCGAGACAGACATTCAAGCGTTGTTACTATTTTATAAGGCAGAATTAGATAAAAGTTTTGTAAGAGATGATTACCGCGAATTGATCGAACTGTGCGTAATATTTTTAGGAGGAGACACAGAGGAAAAATTAAAACTAAGGCCCCCCGGAGTTATACATCAGGCACGCTGGATGGCGAGAGCGATCTATTCTTTAAAAATATGTTTACTTCAGTCACAATGCAGAGTAACTGCGAAGGACAAAAAGGCTCTACAAGATGTTTGCTTATTTCTCGTAATATTGTATGTTAAACCTTGGCTCGAATATACAGTGGCGACCAAAGCACCTAATCAAGATTTGCGCTTCTTGAAGATGTTAAAAGAGTATGAAAAAGTTGACGCAACAATTTCTAAAGCTTCTATAAGCAAGTTCAGCCATCACTTGTGGTATTTATGGGAAGAGACAGTCATTCTATCACTATTTGATGATGAAGTTGACAACCAAACTAAGAAGAAGATGATTGCCAACTTCAACAGGGACAAAATCTCGGATTTTAGCAAACGCTATGACCCGTCGAAGGAAGAACTGACTCAAAAGTTGTTTGGTAAGTTAAATTGACTTTTTGTTGGATTTCAATTTCAATGTCCAATACTTATTTATTTATTTTCAAAATTGTTGTTGAGTTTTATTTGTTATTTAACTTATTTTTCTTTTTTTTTAGACAAAGCACTGGATGATTTCGTATCGGAAAAGAGCAAACAATTTTTATCACGACTGCAGATCGACGACAGTTTTCTAAAGGAAGATGTATCTTCTTGGAATAACAATGCTGCTTTTCTGGAGGCTAAAAGAAGAATGGAAGATGTATCTTCTTGGAATAACAATGCTGCTTTTCTGGAGGCTAAAAGAAGAATAAGTTATTTGAGAGTTGTAAATGATACTGCTGAAAGGGCTGTTAAATTAATGCAAGATTTTAACGGACTTATCACGGCTGAAGAAGAACAAAAACAGTTCTTGCTGCGCTGTGTCCAGGAACATCTAAAATTGTATCCAGACTGTAAAAAAACTACTCTAAAAAGAAGTTACCCTGAATGATTCTTATTTCTTTATGTTTTTAATTAAAGATTAATGTTCGTCTAATTTATTATTTAATTTTATTCACTTAATTCATTGCATTTATAGTGAAATTATAGCAGACTGAAATTTTAGGATAAAACACGTTTTTTACTAAACTGAAGCTCGGTCGGCACTGGTTGCAATTATGCTAGATTGATAAAATATTATATTTAAGTATCTTATAGCATTAGTAAAAATTATAGAGGGTATGCATTTCGAAATTCGAAAAAAAATTTTTTTTGTCATATAAGGGACACCCTAATGTATATGATTAAAATAATATCCATTCATCATCATCAGCCGGAAGACGTACACTGCTGAACATAGGCCTTCACCCTAGAACGCCACGCCGTACGGCTGGACACCAACCGCATCCATCGGCTCCCCGCGGCTCGGACTATGTCATCGGTCCATCTAGTAGGGGGCCTACCTACGCTTCATCTTCCGGTACGCGGTCACCACTCAAGAACCTTTCTTCCTCAACGGTTGTCGGTTCTACGAGCGATGTGGCCTGCTCATTGCCACTTCAACTTGCTTATTCGAAGAGCTATGTCGGTAACCTTAATTTTCTTGCGGGTATCCTGGTTCGGGATCCTATCACGCAAGAGAATGCCGAGCATAGCCTTTCCATAGCTCGTTGAGCGACTTTGAGCTTCTGCATGAGGCCAGCAGTATAAGACCATGTCTCAGTTCCATATATCATCACTGGCAACACACACAGGTTGAAGACTTTCATCTTTAGGTTCTGGGGGATCTTGGAGGAATATCCACTAGTCCACATTAACTAAAATTTACTAATCTTTATTTACTTTTATTTTAATTCACTTTACCATAAAACCCAATTTTGCAAGTATTATTTGTTTGTGAAACTTACCTTGTATACCAAAACCGCACTCAATAATACTTGAAATATATTGTATAACATAATAATGGTTTTTAACTCAAATGCAGGTCTATTTTTCATTAAGTTGGGTCCAATTGATGTACAGAATTTAAGATAAACACCTACTAAAATAAGTAAAGGTAGTGGATTTGACATTAAAGGGAGATCTTTTGTCCTTGGATCTGAAACAAAATTTAAAAAAATATAACACAGACCTTTTTTTTTACTGTGTGGAAATTTTCCTGGATACCATCTACTGTTGGTTATATTGGACTCGAACCGACTTAAAGCTACACGCTATCTCAGGCATCAGTCGTCGGGGAACCAGGTTACCCTAAAAAGGAAATCCCTGGAACCCCGATAAACCTCGGGCCATTTACCTACAGCTACAGTCTAATTTACATCTTAATTAGATTGTAATCATTGTTAGTCCAGACAAAGGCAGAAGTCAAATTACTTATACATGTATGCATACTCATATTTCTGTGCAGTATTTTGAGAATCCTCTGAAGTTAATATAGGGTTTATCCAAGCTGTCAATGGCCCTGTATGGTGCACTGGTGTGGGCGACAGCTCTGACCGATCAAAATAGGGCTCACTTTTGATGTCCTTAGAGGATATTGGCGTTTCGAGCCATGCGTGATTACCGCATCGTGTCGACAGAGGCGCTGTGCGCCTTGGCGAGAATTCGGGATTTGGAGGCAGAAGTGCTCGCCGAAGTTTATCGGCGAACAACTGACTTCCGGGCGGGTAGCTGCATACGGCCCCCGCCTGAAGACGAGGCGCTAGGTCGCTCGTCGAGCCACGATGGCTTGTTGGTAGTCCCGGCTGGAGGCTCCACGTGCTTTCATTGCCACCGCAGAGGCTCTCTAGCTGGTCATCGTCAAATGAGCAGGGCCGCAGCACGGGACCCTTTTCTACCAACTGACGCAGGTCCTTTACGGGCACGGTTGCTTCGGAAACTATTTGCATTAGGTCCCTAGGCAGAGATTGAATTTCACCTGTCACCACTGCGACAACAGTGAGGACTCGGTTCAGTACACGCTAACGGTTTGTACCACTTGGGTGGCGCTGCGGGGGGCCCTCATTGTAGTTGTTGGAGGAGATTTCTCGCTACCGCCCGTTATACACTCCATGGCCGGTAGTGACATCTGTTTCACTGTGGTAGCAACCTTCTGCGAAGACGTAATTTCGCAGAAGAACACGGCGGAGAACGCCTAGGAGGACGATCTCCACTCGGACCAAATTCGCTGCTGGCGAACCGGGCGGCGGAGGCACGTTTATCAATGCCTCATGCTGCTCTGAGTGTGGCCGCGGGTGGACGGGACGGGTTTACTTTTCCATCCGCCACGTTGGTCAGCTGCGAGGATGTGGCGTCTGTGTGTGCCACACGTCGCTTGAATAGAGAGTTTCACCAGAAGATGTTACCCTCTCTAGGAGGACACCGGTTGTCGTAATAACAGCTATTACCGGATCCCTCCTGTTGCAGGCTCAGAGTGACATACCGTGTTTTTTTAATCGGTCCGATTCCGACACATTACCCCGCCGCAAACTCTGATGGGGTGACGGCCCGTGGGCGTTTCAACATGTTAAAAAAAGGGTTTATCCAAGTTCTGCTTCTTTTTTTTAATTTCATCCTACGTAGTTTATTTCTTCAGTCGCCTCTTACGTTACTCAAGCTGAATAGGGGTGGTTAGTACTCTGTATCCTTAATCCGTCACCACACAGAATTTGCATACACATGAGTTTTGTTTATTCTGATCTATGTTTACGCTATATAATTTACGGCTCAGTACTTATTCATTTTAATTTTACTATAACCTGATGTTTTTAAATAATAAGAAAGCATATTGATTTACTTGTAATTTAATCCGATGACGTATGTCATACGTATGTATACGTATGTTATACGTATGTTACTAGTTGGTACAAAAGTTGCAAACTCATTCTTCATAGATCGTTTAGTAGATTTTTTTTAAATTTTTTGTAGAATATTTCAGACTTTAAATATTCGTTTGAGTTAACCCAATCCATTGTTCTTTTGTTGAAGTGGTTCTATGGGTGATTGATTGATTGATGAACAACAGAATAATTATATAATACAATATTACGATATTGGTAAATATTCAGTATCCGGAAGCAACCGTACCCGGAGAGGACCTACATCAATCGGAAGGAAAGGGTCCCGTGCTGCCACCCTGCTCCCTCGACGATAACCGGCTGGAGAGCGCCCTCGTCACTCGCGTATCGCTTCGGGCGGAGGCCGTATACCGCTACCCATCCAGAAGTCAGCCCTCCGAAGATAAACTTCGACAAGTACTTCTGCCTCCAAATCCCACGGTTGTATTCCGGCACGTCGCCTCCGTTGACATTGTGTGATAACCGCATATAGCTCTAACCGCCAATATCCTCTGACGACGAGAGGCGAGCCCTATCCTGGACGGTCAGAGCCGCTATTTATACCGATGAACCATGCAGTGCCATTGACCAGCCAAACTCCGTGTACAACCATCTTGTCGCGACGCTGCCACCATCCGAATTGGGCAAAAGTTGCCCAAAAGTAGAGGCAGCGCCGACCAGCTTTGGAGCAAGCTGTCGGAAGTGCTCGTCAAAGAGCTGCCTCTCGTCGAGGATTAGATCCAGATAATTCACCTAGACCTGAACCGGTACGAGGTCCGAATCTCTTTTGTTAGGTTTAAAATACATTGATTTTTAATTAATTCAATTTTATGTCAACAAAATCTCAAATAGATTCACTTTTTGGCCTCTTTTAATGGTCGGAGAGGACCTACATCAATCGGAAGGAAAGGGTCCCGTGCTGCCACCCTGCTCCCTCGACGATAACCGGCTGGAGAGCGCCCTCGTCACTCGCGTATCGCTTCGGGCGGAGGCCGTATACCGCTACCCATCCAGAAGTCAGCCGACTAGATATAGATTTTGAGTCTACTGTGTTAAATCAAGCTAAATATCAGACCTTCTATGAATTCTTAGCTCTAAAATAGGGAACGCATAAATAACAAATTTGTATCACTTGGTAAGTCACCTTGAAAAGAAGTATTTAACATCCATTCAACCATATTTGTTTCTATTATATTAAGTATTTTGATTAAAACTTAAAATAATCTTAGCGATTTGCTAAAAAACAATATTTTGGACTATATTGAGATTTTTCTTGTTTGACTTTTTTAACTTTACGTTCGAGCTGATTATACCTGTTTGTGATGCACAGTAAATAAAGTATAATATTGAAAATAGTTTCTCTAATAACTCTATGATACTATTGCTGACAAAATCGCATAGCTGTACACCGTATTGCAGGACACGTATGACATTATGCTGCTTTAATTGAGAATGGTGTACAATTACCCGTGGTAAACTCTGCAGTGTACGGTATAATTACCGTGATTTTGCCATATAATTCTTCTATGTATGAGTAGATACTTTAAATACAGTAAATAGCTTACCACTCAATTCATCCATAACGTATGTATATGTACCAACGATATTGTTTACAATTTCTCCCATTTTTGTTGACTTTGTGTATTTTTTCCAAAGTAAATTAAACAAACACTATTCCTAATTAAATATAAATACTGGCCACTTACGCCTTTAAGGCGTAACCACCAATTTAGTAATGGACAGTAGTGACTGACAGAATTAGTGTGTAGCATTAAATGTTTATATGTTAATTGAATTTAATTACTGTATAATTCAAAATGAACTACATGTTATAAATGAATATTACATATTACTTCCGTGCTTCAAAACTCTGGGAAATCACATTCCTTGATTCAAATACGTTTGATTCTGAAGCTCAGTTGTACCATATGTAAAAATGATTAAATTAGGAAAAAAGTACTATAGGTAAAATAAAATCATTGAACAAATGCTTGCTACCTAATGAATACATTAGATTTAAATTTAAAACCATACATAAATATTCCTCTATTACAGCCAAGACTTATTTGATGTTATTAACCTATGGTATAAGTTTAATTTATTTCATATCACTTCAGTAAATTCTTACAAATAATATGTTTATATTATTTATAAAAACTGTTTAGTTACGTTGTGTGCTTCAAGAAACTTATGACTTTTAGTCATACACACACTCTTGAAACGATTATGTTTTTATCTGAAATGTTTCAGATAAAAATAAGTAACAAAAGAATTATTGAATAGAATACACATTAATACAGTGAGTCTGCCGGGCGCCCTTTCTTTCATATGAGGACCAGTTTCCCTGTCTTCCACAATTTTGGAACCTGGTCCTGATCGAGCCATTCGCTGAAAAACTCTCTCAGTAGGGGCTCAAGAGCATCATCACTTAGAGTCGCTACTTGTAGGAGCGGAGACTTCAAACCGAATGTATCGAGGATCTGAACCTGTCTCCTTCCTCACAACGACGCACACGGGCACGCGAATGATATGTCAACGATCGAGCTGTCCCTCGCTGTAACGAAAGTCGGTACAACCCCGACTTAGGATAACTAGGCCGAATCTGTCGGCCTAATTTTCCAATGCCCTCCTCCTCAGATTCGTGCGCCGAAAACCCTAGGTCACTGACCAACCGTTGAAATCTCTGAACACAAGAACCGGAAGGGATCGACAGGTATCGACAACAACGGCTAGCTGCGTCATTGCTCGCGAACCATTGTTCGTACTCAGTTATGTCTTGGCTCGGCGTGAAATAAGCGGCCACGACTGCTATATCTCCAACCACCGTCGCTATGCAACCCCGTTCACTAGCAAATCGCAGCAAAGGGAGGGGTACCAGCGGCAGTGCCGTGCGCCAGTGCTGTCGAGCCATCTAAATCGGTCTCCCAGGCAACTCCGAGAAATCGTTGGACATATGGCTTGGCGACAGCGGCAATGTGCATCCGGTGTGGGGGCAACGACTGCCACGGAATCGTCCCGGTCACCCAACCAATTCGGTCGAGGAGGAACATAATAGGACCCCACGACTACAGCCACGCTGATTGACCACTGCACCGTGGTTTGTACAGTGGTGAGGGATTCGAGAACAGTTTTTATTACGGCATTCAGACCCCTTCTAGCGCCTCTCTGCGAGCACGGGCATTGTCTTCGGTTAAACTTTCTATACAGGTGACGTACGGCACACGAGGACGTCGCCTCCTCGCGGCTGGCTTCTCTAGTGGATGGAGGGGTAAACCCGTCCCATCCACCTGCGGCTACACTCAGGGCGGCATGAGGCACTGATAAGCACTTATTCACCGCCCGATTTGCTGGCGGCGAATTGGGTCCCAGTGGAGATCGTCCTCCCGGGCCTTCTCCGCCGCCTCCTTCTGTGAAATGACATCTTCGCAGAAAGTTGCGACCGCGGTAAAACAGCTGTTGCTACCGGCCATGGAGCGTATGACGGCCGGCAGCATGAGATCTCCTTCAATAACTGCAGTGAGGACCCCGCGCTGCGCCGTTCAGGCACAACAAACTGCCAGCGTGTGTTGAGCCGAGTCCTCGCTGCAGTCGCAGTGGTAACAGGTGGGACTCAACTCTCTTCTAGCGACCGAGTGCAGATACTTCCTGAAGCAACCGTGCCCGGAAAGGATCAAGCACCCCTGGGATTAACCTAACCCATCAGATCATTTGAACAACTTGAAAACATACAATAAGGGCCCAAACTTGCATGTGGTATTAAAAGAAATATCCTCTAACTTCTAAACCTTAATAAGTTTTACATTTCACAATCAGCCTATGTGAATAACTTGAAAGTATATGAATTAAGATATATTTATTTATTTATTTATTTATACATCATGCACTTTATGTACATAGGCGGACTTAATGCCTAAGGCATTCTCTACCAGTCAACCTTTGGGTGATGCAGAGAAAATAGGAAGTAGGTGCGTTTCAGGTGTTGAATAGAAGAAGTAGACATATACAAACTTTCATATACTAAAATTAATACAAATACATAAATACGTATATATATACATACTTAAGTTGATGTAAGTCTATATACGTATGTATATAGACTTACTTGTATATAGACTTACACACACAAATAAATATCATAAGAAGTATAAGATGATAATCATGTATTGGTTGATTCTACCAGCTGTTTCAGTAAATACTGCTTCACTTTTTTCTTAAAAGAAAAAGCGTTGGTAGCTATCCTGACTTCGAGGGGAAGCTCATTCCAGAGAAGAACGGACTGGACAAAGAAAGATGAGCCAACAAACTCAGATGTATGGGAGGGGCAACGAAGGAGAAGATTCTTAGAGGACCGAAGCTTTATGTCGTGATTGCTACATAAGAGTTGGAAATAAGATTTTAAATATGTTGGCGAAGATGGGGTATTAAGTTTAGAGAATAGAACAGTGAGCGTGCGTAATTTTCGACGTAGACGAATTGGTAGCCAATTGAGCTGCGAACGGAAAGAGGATACAAGGTCATATTTACGGAGATTATAAATAAATCAAATGCAGTTACTAAGAAGACGGTCTAATTAATCGAGAAGATCTGCATTCAGGTCGTAGCAGCACACATCACCATAGCCGATTAAGGGGAAGATAAGAGTTTGCACAAGCATAGTCTTGGTTTTTACGCTGAGGAAATTTCTCAGACGATTTAGAGCCCGAAGTGTCCCAGTAACCCTCTGGCACTGTTTTGCGATTTGTTTACGCCAGGTTAGTGTACAATCGAGGTGTAAACCTAAATCTTTCACCGATCCGCTCACAGATATGATAGTCCCATCAAAAGTAATAGCCGGGAGAGTCATAGTGTCTACTCTGCTCATCGACCGGTGACTTCCCACTACGATAGCTTGACATTTTGCGGGGTTCACAGATAAACCAAACCTTTGAGACCACGTGTTGATTGTTTCCAGATCGTGGTTGATCATTTGAATTGCTATCGAAATATCTTCCACTTTACTCTATGAATAGAGCTGTAGGTCGTCGGCATACAGATGATACGCACAAAGAAGTTCCAGGGACAGGAGGTCAATATACACAGAAAATAATATAGGAGAAAGAATGCTGCCTTGAGGAACACCAGAATCAAGATCACACCAGCTCGAGGAAGATCCATCGACATGAACAGATTGCTGGCGTTCCCGAAGATATGATGAGAACCAATCCAGTGCTTCAGGTGAGACCGCAAGATAGGAAAGGATAGACAGGAATATATTGTGATTGACTGTGTTGAAGGCATTAGAGAAGTCAATTAGTATCAAAACAGTAACTTCAGTGTCTTGCATACTTGCCTTGATATCGCCAACCACTTTAAGAAGAGCAGAAGTAGTGCTATGACCAGGCCTGAAACCCGATTGAAACGGGCTCAATAGGTTGTTTTTGTAGACAAATACAGAAAACTGTTTGTGCACACAGGATTCTAGGACCTTTGAGAGGAAAAGGAGAACGGATGTTGGCCTGAAATGGTTGGGGTGTGTGGGATTTGGAATTTTAGGTAAAGGGATGACACAAGCTTTGCACCACAGTGATGGTAAAATTCCAGAATATAATGAGTAGTTTATGATATGGGTGATTATAGGTAAAATGTGGTCAATAATTGTTACAATCATACGTCGGCTGATTTTATCACAACCAACAGCGTTGGGTTTGATAGAGAATATGATCTTTTTGATCTCACCCGACGCAACCGGAGAAAATCGGAAGGGATTTATGTTAGGGCTTTTTTAACTTGTCAGGTAGTCAACAGTGCGATACTCGGTTTGGGAATCCAAATGAGCAGATAGAAAAAATGGTGGTTCAAATCCTCCAAACCAACCGTCCCCTGCAGACCACCCGACCGCTGCTTACCAATACCCAGAGTTCCAAGGAACCTCCAAATATTGGCGGGAGAAGAATGGGAGATGTTGTCAAAAATGTGTCGGCGTTTGGCGTTGCGTATCATCTGGTTGCAGCGATTCCTCGTGATTTTGTATAAAGTGCACTTTGCCTCGGTACGGTCCCTTCTGAATTTGAAAAAAGCTCTATCTCTTCGTCGCATAGCCAAAAGTACCTCTTTCGTCATCCAGGGAGCAGGTTGCTTCTTTACTTTAATACTTTTGATGGGTGTATGGTTATCATATAGAGCGAGAAGTTTGTAATTAAAGTTATGAAGCTTCTCATCTATGCTTATATCTGACATTACTGCATCGAGCAAAACAACGCATGTGCATAACTCTTGGTTGGGGTTTAGGTGGTTTAAGGACATAGGAGAGGAAGATTAGATCGAGATTGAAGAATGCCGGTGCTTCAAGTTGACCATGGTTACGGACAAGCATAGGGGCTGACACTAGTATTAAATCTAACCAAGTGTCCACCCCTAGGTTGTTATGATGAGTTGGTTATAGAGGTAAAACATGCATACCGGTCGACTTAACAATCTGAAGGAGTTTGCAGGCACGTGAGGTAGGGCAGGTTAGGTCTGTATTGAAATCTCCCATGATGATGTGATGAGTGTATACAGACCCCAAGGATTCCAGCACTGTTTCTAGACTGGAGAAGTAATCTATCGAGGGAGGAGAATCCACTGCCCCCAGGACCACCTTAATTCCTCTCACAAGGACCTCAAGAAATAAATATTCTACGGCAGCCGAAGAAGAAGAGGGAGAAGAAGCCAGAATTTTAAAAGGAAGAGAACTGTGTATGTAAATGGCAACTCCACCTTCCCTCCTAGTGACTCGATCATTTCGAACAAGGATATAGCCAGTGAGAGGATAAAAAGCAGAAAGAAGATTAAGTTTAAGCCAACTCTCCGATATCAAAGTCAAAGTCAAAGTCAAAGTCAAATTCATTTATTCATTTAGGTCACAAAAGACACTTATGAACGTCATAAAAAAAAACAATAAAAGATGAAAGATGAACAATCTGTCGATTAAAATTACAGCTAGCTGGGTTCGCAGATTGTTCATGGTAGAGTGGTGAGAAAAGAACCCAGGAAAGAAACTCACCACCACTCTTTTAACTCAAAATCTTTTAAATATTAAACTAGCAGTTACATTCACAATCATAGGTCTTAAAAAAAGAGCAATTCATTTCCAAACATCTAAATCTGTGACATAGTCTGAAACTGAGTAATAAGCCTTTTTGGACAACCTCAGCTTAACAAATTTCTTAAATTTACTAATAGATAATAATACTATGTTGTTTGGTAATTTGTTATAAAATTGTATACATTGACCCACAAACGAATTCGATATTTTATGGAGCCTAGTAGTGTGCAAGGCAAGTTTATTTTTATTTCTTAAATTAAATTGATGGAGATCACTATTTTTCTTAAATTTACACAGATTTTTATGCACATACAAAAGATTCTCGTAAATGTATCAGGATGGCATGAACGTTGGTGTTACTAAAAGCCTCTGTCAAATCACTATAATGACTGGGTATGCTCTGTGCATTAAGGTGTCACATGAAGCAGGTGCTCTGACTGACAGTTGAATGTTAATTGTAAGCGTTCACCTAATGTCTCAGTTATAGAGGCAGAACTATCATCTACAGAGGATAAAGTAGACTCGTGAGCAGTGTTGTCAGAATCATAATCATCAGTTATCATATGTATTAAATATAAGCAATAAA
Organism: Hypercompe scribonia; assembly: GCA_949316085.1. NCBI lineage: Eukaryota > Metazoa > Arthropoda > Insecta > Lepidoptera > Erebidae > Hypercompe > Hypercompe scribonia. The sequence continues at coordinate 2,985,153 of OX438967.1, read as the reverse complement.
AATATACTAGAAAATAGTAAATAAATATAAATGTAAAAAAAAATTAGAATTATTTATACGATATCTCAATATATGCAATACCTTACTATGTTGGCACGAAATTACTCCTCTGCACCACCCACCAGCTAACACCACACAAAATTAGATAATAACAACTAAAAATAAAAATAAAAACACAAGTGCAATAAAACGTATCAAATAGTGATAGTGTAAACAGTAACATTAACACGTTACGTTGTCAACCAACGCATTTCCGAACGCAACCCGTCATGCATATGTCACTTTACGAATGTCAAATATGATAAGTTAAATATGTTGTTGATGTTAAATAAACAATTAGACAAGGCCAAGTAGTTATGCATTCCGACCCCATACTCAGAACTGTGTTAGTACACTAAAGGCGCATCACGCCACCAACGCTGTCGATTAGCAATTTGACACCTACACCGATTTAGTATAATCATCATAAAACTAATGTAGACCAAACACATTAAATTAATTACCATGTACCAAGAAGCTACCCGTGGGTCCCATCACACGGACAGCACACACACACACTGTAATCCAGTATGTAAGCTAAGTTTAAGAATTAGATAATTCATTCTGGTCATTCTGTTCATTCTGTTAGTACCATCTTGCCAGTGACATACTGTCCTGCTAAAAACTTGTATTCTTAAATAAAGTATCTTTTTTGTGAACAACAAGTGTTCATATTTGACTGGCGCAGCCGGGTCGGATATTTAAAGTCGCGAAAAGTCTTCGTTTTCGTACACAAAAATCGGTCGTAACTTAGTACTTAACGCCTAGACGACATATCCGCAAGAACCTACCAAATAAATTCGTCAACGAGCACTCGACAAGAAGACAGAATCAGCATAGAACTGAGAAGCGTAATGTGAGTAAACCCTTACCCTACTCCTTTCTATGTCTTACCACCCATAATTATTTACGTTTAATTGGACTAAATCTCGTCAAATAAACGTTCTTGTAAAGTTGGTCAAAATCGCCGAATTACAAGATAATATTAAGCCGCGTATTCTAGACAAACATAGCTAGTTACGTATTAGTTACTTATTTGCCCTAAATTTTAATTATTGTGTAATTGTTAAATAATTCGTTATGAATCAGATCCAGTTGATTCCTAAAGAGATCCAGAATATCATCCCGCGATTCGACGGAGATGAAAAATTACTTAATTTATTTTTTAATAAATGTGAATATGTTATAAATAGTTTTAGGGGGGATAATAATCCCGCTCAACTAACATATCTATACCATTGCATTACGAGTAGATTAATAGGTAAAGCCGCAATTTTAGTCAGCGAAAGAGAAAACGTCACAAGCTGGGAACAATTGAAAGAGTTGTTCGTCCAACATTTCGGTGATCCTAGATCCGAGGCTTGCATAGCCATAGAATTAGAAAATATTAAAATAAAAAACGGCGAATCTTACATTGACTTATGTCATAGGATACAGAATACAAGAAGTTCCTTAATTTCCAAGGTAAACCTTTTAACCGACGAGGGTATCAAAGCAGCTAAATATATAATCTATAATAATACCGCGTTAAATGTTTTCCTATACAATTTACCCGAAGAATTACTGCGTTTTGTAAGGCTAAATAAATGCACTAATTTAGAAGCAGCTTTGAGCGTCGTAACTGAGGAAGTAAACTTCCAAACACGATACAATTTAAAGAATTATAAACCTAAACAAATAACTCCCAATTCACAAGGAGGTATTAATAATAATTTTAAACCTAACGTCCCTTCAACACCATTTAAATTTAACATACCACAAAATAAACCGCAAATAACGCCACAGTTTAGGCCGAACTTTGTACTGAATAATAATAGGTTCACTACACCACAGCCTCAAGGCTATAGACCTAATTTTAATACTTTTAATAATAGGAAGATAGGTAGTAGTCAACCTCAGTTTCCGAGAGCGTTGAACAACTATAAACAGTCAGGATTTTTCCGACCAAACCCGAATCAGCAGTTTAAATTTGGCATTAATCGACCGCCATCTAAACACGATGCAGATGTCTCAATGAGAACCGTAAGAAATAATATGATCCACGATCAAAATGATTTATATATGCTAGAATAAGATGAACTAGATCATCATAATGTGTCCCCAAATTTTCACATAGAAGCCTCCGAGGAAAATCCACCGAAATAATTAATTTAAATTATAATAATTCCTTAAGACTACCTCATATTAAACTACCAGAGATAGACTCTATATTTCTTATTGATACAGGTAGCACTCGTTCGTTTATAAGCCCCGCGAAGGCAAATCAGTTTTTCTCTAAATATAAAATAAGTAAACTATTCGAAGTAATTAGTACTCATGGTCGTAGCAAGCATAATGAAGCGATACACATACCGTTAACTAAAACTTTTAATACTAATATTCAACATACCTTTTTTATTTACGACGTAGACTCAGTACATGATGGTCTTATAGGTACTGATCTATTGAAAGAGTTAGAAGCTAGTGTTGACATGAAGAGTCAAGTGTTAAAAACTAAATATGTAGACATTCCTATATGGTATACTCCATTTTATCAAATAAAAATACCACCACGTTCAGAATCAAGAGTAAAAATCCCAACAATTTTAAAAAACGGTAGTGCTATTTTAAATAAAATCGAATTCTATCCAGGCGTACGCATGCCTGACGCTTTTGTAAATTGTGTAGACTCGTTTGCTCAAACAGTCATACAAAACACAACACAAAAATATATAACCATCACGTTTGATAGGCCTATGGATGCTATTAAATTAAAAAACGAATCTTGTTATATTAATTACACTAATAATACTGATAGTTTAGATTTAAATATAGAAGAAATATTACAAAGTAATCTATCTAAGTTAAGGTTAGATCATTTAAATAATGAAGAAAAATCCTACATAACAAATCTATGTGAGGAATATAAAGATATATTTCACTGTGAGGAGATCCCTCTTTCTTTTACAAATCAAGTTAAACATAAGATTAGGACTAAGAATGAAGATCCTATATATATCCGTCCATATAGACATCCTATAGCTCAAAACGAGGAAATTCAGAAACAAGTAAATAAATTATTAGAAAACAATGTTAATACAGAGTCTCACTCCCCATGGAGCGCCCCTGTACATCTTGTACCAAAAAAAATTGATGCCTCCGGCGAACGAAAGTTTCGTATGGTCATTGACTACAGAAGGCTTAATGAAATAACGATAGACGATAAGTACCCATTACCAAATATTTCAGATTTATTTGATAGATTAGGGAATGCTTCCTATTTTTCTACGATAGATTTAGCTAGTGGTTACCATCAGTTAGAAGTAGATAAAGCCGATCAACCTAAAACCGCGTTTACTACTCAATCAGGTCATTACGAGTTTACTCGAATGCCCTTTGGGTTAAAAACAGCCCCTGCTACATTTCAAAGGGCTATGGACAACGTACTCAGGGGATTGCAAGGAATACATTGCCTCGTGTACTTAGATGATATAATAGTATATTCAACTAGTTTACAAGGCCACATTAATAAACTTAGAAAGATATTTGATAGATTAAGAGAAACTAATTTAAAAGTTACGTTAGACAAATGCGAATTTTTAAGAAAAGAAGTCCTATACTTAGGCCATACAATATCCAAAGACGGATTAAAGCCAAATAATGATAAAATAAAGGCAGTATTAGATTTCCCATTACCGAAAACCCCTACGGAAATAAAAAGTTTCTTAGGACTAGTAGGTTATTATCGTAAGTTTATTAAAGATTTCTCTAAAATAACTCAACCACTTACGAATTGTTTAAAGAAAAAGAATAAAGTTAATCTAACTGAGGAATACATAAATTCATTCGAAAAATGTAAAGAACTATTAACTAATGCCCCATTATTACAGTTTCCAGACTTTAGTAAACCATTCCTTCTAACCACTGACGCATCAAACTTTGTGATCGGTGCAGTACTATCGCAAGGCCCTATAGGTAGTGATAAACCTATTGCTTACGCGAGTAGAACTTTAAATGACGCTGAAACTCGTTATAGTACAATAGAAAAGGAACTTTTAGCCATAGTTTGGGCATGTAAACATTTTAGACCATATCTATATGGGATTAAATTTAAAATATTGAGCGATCATAAACCTCTTGCATGGATTCAATCTTTTAAGGAACCAGGTAGTAGATTAACAAGATGGAGACTTAGATTAGCTGAATACGATTATGAGATAGAGTATAAACCAGGTAAAAAGAATAATAATGCAGATGCACTGTCGCGTATAAACTAATATTTCTCTTGATTTGACAAACTAATCAGCTAGTACTTTTAAAATAAGATTCTCCAACATTACATGTAGCGGGAAACTACGTAACGATTTCTCGTCACAAATACCACAGTGTCTTAAGACAAAAGTCTTTGACCAGTATCTGTTGCCAGTGATGACTTACGGCACAGAGACGTGGCCGCTCACTGTGGACTTGATAAGAAGGCTCAAAGTCATCCAAAGAGCAATGGAGAGAGCAATGCTCGGCATTTCTTTGCGTGATCGAATCAGAATGAAGAGATCCGCAGACAAACCAAGGTCACCGATTTGCCAGTAAAATTGCTAAACTTAAGTGGCAGTGGGCGGAGAACATTACACGCAGAAACGATGGCCGGTGGGGCCTTAAAGTTCTGGAGTCGCCACTCCAGAACTTTAACGCAGCGTTGGTAGGCCCTCCACAAGGTGATTCGACGACTTGGTGAAGGTCACGGGTAGCTACTGGATGTGGGTGGCACGAGACTGTCTGTTGTGGAGAACCTTGGAGGAGGCTTATGTTCAGCAGTGGATGTCTTTTGGCTGAAAAGAAGAAGAAAAAGACATTATATGTGAGATCATCGATGATTTAGAGGAATGTGCTATATAACGATCCAAAGTAGGAAGCGCACTCATCCAGTCAGTTAACATAATAATGTCGAAGGTAAACTTAGTTACCGATAACATTATACGAAATTGGTTAGTTTTTGTTTACACTACTTATATTGATGTAAACAATTTTAAGAGCTTCTTTGAAGTTATTGAAATGGCTTAGACAGTCCTCTGGCTGACAGATATATGATTTTGAGGTCAGGGTAGATTCCAATTCTACATAAATTTCATTTATAGAAATCATTTAAATATATGAGATATCTATGTATATAAAAGCTCTGATAGGGATAATAGAGTGCTGATCTTGAATTTTATAAGAAGCAGAATTATTGCAACATCAATGTTGACAGTGCTTTATGATAGACTAGCTTCCGCCCGCGACTCCGTCCGCGTAGATGTCGGTCTTTGCGTGGATGGTTTATTTCTCCATTTTGAGTAACTCTAACAATGACATCTTATAAATATCTATTGGACCCAAATACGGCTAGGCCTATAATAATTAAGGAGATCCCTCTATTAGGCTACTGCTGTTGAGCTCGCGTTCTGTAGTAACTATTTTTTTCATAGTAATTCCGACCTTGATAAGTAGCATATAGCAGTAAATTACTGACAGTCACGAAAAGTTTACGAAAATAAAAAAGTGATCGTGACAATGCGACAGAATGTTAATTGAGAGCTTCAGCATACACAACATTGTTAGTGAGCTCGTCCGGAGTATGAACATGAAGATTTCTTGGACTGCTCACACGGGAAAGAGCTACGTAAAGTTGCCCGTGTGAAAAACAACTCGCGGTAAGATCTACGCCAGCAACTCCTAGGGTCTGACTTTGAGCCTTATTTATTGTCATGGCGTAACACAAAGCTACAGGAAACTGTATTCTCTTAAATTGAAATGGAAAATTGTCGGGAATCAATGGTATTCGAGGGATTAAAACACTTTCCCCGGCACCACAACCGGTTAAAATTTCAGCTGCAATTACGTTAGGTTGTAAATTAATGACCTTCAATCGAGTGCCGTTACAAAGTTTCGGAGGATTTAAATTACGAAGAAGAATAATAGGAACGCCGATTTTTAACTTAATTATATGTGAAGGAAGTCCAGAAACATGTAACGAATTTAAAAATTCTATGGGGTAATTAGTGGACTCTTCTTGATCCATCATTCTATTAATAGAGATATACTCTCGACTTTCTCCTTGAATATGTGACAGTATTTCATTATTTATTGCAGATGCTTGGTCATTCCGAGGAGGTAGAATGGACCTTTTGCATAACCAAGTATTGTGCTGATGCGTAACGCTGCTTAAGTCTCCGTAAACCGCAAATATTAGCTCTTGCAGGGACGAAACAGTACAACACAACTCATCATTTAAAGCTACTTTTCCTTCATCATTTGGATAAGTTCCCTCACCTATTTTTAATAATAATTTTTAAAATTGTTGTGCATGTGGGTCATCTCCGAGTCTCACCCGCATATTTGTTGTTAAATGCATGGATATAATATGCTGCCATAGACTCGACCTTTTAAGGCAAGCTCTGACTTCATCAGCTCGTGTTCCTCGTGGTATCACCGGTAGAATTTGTCTGAAGTCGCCACAAAAAAGAACAGTTATACCACCCATGGGTTGGTCTATGTGCCTGATGTCCCTTAGAGTCCTGTCCACTGCCTCTATGGCTTTTTTGTGAGCCATAGTGCACTCGTCACAGATGATTAAACTACACTCCCGGATAACCTGCGCTTTGTCACTGTTTCTAGTAGTACCACATACTGGATTTTCCATACGGTCAAGGTCTGTTGGTATTTCGAACATCGTATGCGCTGTTTTGCCTCCTGGTAACAAAGTCGCTGCTATACCCGAGAAAGCAACTGCAAGTGCAATTTTGTTTTGATTCCTTAAGTGGGCTAATATTAATTTAGTGAGAAACGTCTTCCCAGTTCCACCAGGCGCATCGAGAAATAAAATTTGTCCCAAAGTATTGTTTACACTATGGCAAACACGGTCAAATACCTGTTTTTGTTCATGTGTCATACTTGGTTCTCCGTTTCCTAAAGTTTCCAATAGTTCTGCAGCATTATAATTAAGTTCTGCAACGTATTCTCTGTTAATTCGTTTGTTAGCTATAGTATTATAGCAGTAGGCAAACCATATTCTGATAGAGTTTTACCTCCGACAGCTATTAACCCGGCGAGCGTAAGGTTGGGTGAAATTCACCCAGCCTGTAATAAACCGTTTGATATTTTCTATTCCGTACGTCAAAATAAGTTGTGCGTCTGAGTAGCTGCGCGGGGGGAGGTAGGCATTCGTTGTGTTTCATGCCGCAGTTGACCGCCGACTGGCGAGGTGTTTAGATGTTGTCAAAGTTGCGGCCGGGTAAGTTTCACCCACCTTACGCTTCGTGTTACAAATTCGAGTAAATACTTTTTGTTTTATATTCGTTATATTTTAGTTTTTATTTTTTTTTTTCAGCTAAATAATTAATATGTCATACGAAGAAACCCAAAGAAGATTATTGAGGGTTTTCGAAGCAGCTGATCAGGATGATTCCTGTGATGATTCTGGTAGTGACTTCGAAATTGATAATGTTGGCCAAAGAAGCTCTGAAAGTGATTCGGAACAAGAGGTAGGATTACCGAATGAGGAAGAAAACGAAGCTGAGGGATCTGAAGAACGTGAAAGCAATGATAACAGACCATATTTTACTGGAAAGAATGGTACAAAGTGGTTTAGTGTACCAGAAAGGTCTAACGTGCGTACGAGATCAGAAAACATTATAAGGGAAAGGCAGGGCGTAAAAGATATTGGCAAAAATGCAAAGACAGCTGTTGAATGTTGGAAACTCTTTCTTACTGATGAGATTTTGCAAGAAATATTGTTACATACAAATAGTCAAATAAATCTGAAGAGAACTGCTTTTGAAAATAGTCACGTAAAGAAATATATCATGGCAGACTTGTCATCGTCAGAATTAAAGGCTTTTATCGGTCTCTTGTATCTTGCAGGACAGTTCAAAGCAAATAAGCTGAATTTGAAGGATCTGTGGAGAAGTGATGGATCAGGGGTTGAGATTTTTAGGACAACGATGACTTTGAAGAGATTTCAATTTATTCAAAACTGTTTACGGTTTGATGATAAGAATACTCGGAGCGAAAGAAAAGCTACTGATAATTTGGCTGCCATTCGTTCTTTTTTCGAGAAGTTCGTAGCAAATTGCCAAATTGTTTATACACCATCTGAGTATACAACTATAGATGAACAACTTCCATCGTTTCGAGGCCGTTGCAGTTTTCGCCAGTATATGCCCAATAAGCCAAACAAATATGGCTTGAAAATATATGCCTTGGTTGATGCAAAGTCGTTTTACGTCATCAATCTTGAAATTTACCCAGGAAAACAACCAACAGGCCCTTACGCTCTCAGTAACAAAGCTTATGATGTTGTGGACAGACTTGTGGCTCCAATTTCCAAAACCAATCGCAATGTCACCTTTGATAACTGGTTTACCAGTTATCCGTTGATGTTACACTTATTGAAAGAACATCGTTTGACAAGCACAGGCACTGTTCGAAAAAATAAGCCCGAGATTCCAAGTCAGATGCTCCAAACGCGTAACCGAGAGATCCCCAGCACAGTGTTTGGATTTCAAATCGATATATCTTTATTGTCCCATGTGCCAAAAAAAAAACAAGGTTGTTTTGTTGATGTCAACATTACATCACGATGATAGCGTTGTTGCTGATACTAATGGCACACAAAAACCAGAAATGATTATTTTTTATAATCAGACCAAGGGAGGCGTTGATGTTGTAGATGAGCTGTGCACCAACTACGATGTTTCGCGAAATACAAAGCGCTGGCCAATGGTGATTTTCTATGCAGTTTTGAACATGGCTGGTATAAATAGCATAATAGTTTACAAGTCCAATAATAGTAGCAATTTGTCACGCCGAAATTTTCTTAGAGACCTGGGTATTGGATTGGTTTCAGAACATTTACAAAACAGAAAGGAAAATCAGCATTTACCCCGAGAGCTTCGCAAACGAATTCTGGACCAAGTGGGTGAACCCTCACACTCACAACGACCTCCAAATAAAGTTCCTAAGCCTATCAGGAGATGTCAAATATGCCCTACTAAAAAAGATCGCAAGACTAAACACACTTGTTATAAATGCAATCGCTATTTATGTGTGGAACATGCTGTTTTCACGTGTCAAGATTGCGCTCAAACTGAAGATGATTACGAGAACTCTGAATAACTATATAGTAAAAGTTTTGATCTCATATGTTTCCTAATTTTATAAGCTAGAAGTAAAAGCTATTCGTTTTGTTTTTTTAGTTTCTTTTTTTTATAAAATTATAATACTAAGTGTTACACTTTGTTTAAATGAAAGAAAATATTTTTGTTAATTTCATAAATAAAGATTTAAAAATATTTGTTTGCTTTATTTTTCCTTCCCAATCAGTTCTTGGGTTATTACATAATTGTACTAGTAAATAAAAACATATAAAAATATTATGAACACATTAAAATATCTAGCTCAGTATATGGGTTTGTTACACCCAGCTTACGCTCAATGTAATAAATATTAACCTTACGCTCGCCGGGTTAATTCATTTCGAATAGCTAACAAACACTGATTTACAGCTAAATCACGGCAACTGTGATTTATTTCAGTATCTTGATCACGTGAAATGTTCCTGAAAAAGTCCTCAGAGAGTTGCTCCTTATATTTTTCCCATAACTGCGCAGCGTCAGACAAAGCACAAAAAGTCAACAAAACAACAAATAGATTTTGCAAATGACGTGGATTATTACTGACGCATGATTCTGCTAAAGCATCGTCTCAATGCTGATCATTTTCGAGTAAGTGTCGAGCTTGGCAAGCTGCTTGGTAAAAAGGATATAAAATATCGTCAACTTTTCGTAGGTCAGTAAATGATGTTGGTCCATGCACTGTATGTAATAATAGGCGCAAATAAAAACATTCAAAATTGTTTGGATGTACAGTGTAAACTCTTCCTATTACATGTTCCTCGTAAACTCCAGGTGCGCCATCTACTGGGGAGCCTCGTCGACGATGGTTAAATAGTCTACCAGGTTTATAGTATGTGTAATATGCAGGAATCTCATCATACAGTAAAGTTTTGGAAAAGCTGTCAGTGCCACACAATTCAAAAAATGCTATAAGAGTTGTGCGTCTTGGATTTACTAAACGCTCGGCTACATTTTCTGAATTGAAATATATACTTTGACTTCCCTCTGTGTGAATATCGAGATGCATTACAGGTGGATGTCGCTCATGTATTGGAAAACTTAAGATTCGCCACACTGCTTCTGACGAACTAATGTACCGTCCCGATTAATATTTAGCTACCTCATCTCGTTCGTTATTTCTTAGTGCAAATGACGCTTGGTCACTACCTTTGTTAATATATTTACATACATACTTAATAGATTCAATACTATTGCACATTTCAACATTTATATGTGCTCCGAAAGTTCTAGATAATACTGGAGAATATGGCACGACCCAACTGTCAATTTTGAGGTCCCTTTGGATGGCGTCGTTCCTTACGTATCGCGACGCCTGTACGACTTCACGTAGCGCAAGAGATTGTTGCGCGCACAGTCGTCGGCGGCCGGTCTCGCTTATGAGGACGTACCAAGAGGGACTGGCGTAAGTGAGTTGGGTGCGTACGTATAATTTGTACACACCCAGTTTGACGCGGGAGTTTGGGAGCGGAACACTGGGCGCAATAATGCGCGCGTTGTCCTGACTCGCGCGACCGTGTTACGGATTTGCGGCTTCATTGATAGTTGGCGGTCTATTGTGATCCCCAGATATTTTGCGGTTGCCGTCCACGCGATCTCCTGTCCGTTGAGTTGGAGTGGTGGAGGGAGCTTCAGTGAGGATGTAATGGGTATTGCTTGAGCTTTCGGCGCGGAACGCCGTCCTTATGTAGGAGTCGGGGAGGCGTGGCGTCGTGCGGCCCGCGTGTGCCGCAAACGGTTCAAGTCAAATCCGACTTTCGGTGCTACAGGTTACGGCGCTGAATCCACTGCGGGCAACGCAACGTGTGTTCGCGGTTCTACAGAACAACGTCTATGGATGAAACTGAAAAATTAAGATTTATTTTTTTCTACGTATTTTTCCAGAATAAAAAGTATCCCATTTTATGCCCAGGATAATAAGGTATAATTATACCAAGTTTCATTGAAATCGAACCGTTAGTTTTCACGTGATGCCTGAACATACAGAAAGACAGACAGACAGACAAAAATTTTTTTAATCACATATTTGGGTTTAGTATCGATCCAGTAACACCCCCTGCTATTTATTTTTTCAATATTTTCAATGTACAGAATTGACCCTTCTACAGATTTATTATATGTATAGATTTAGTACGGAGTTGTTTATATGTTTTTGTAAGTAATGATATTAATAATAGTATAGCATAAATATTTTGTGTGTGTATATATCTGTTGTTTGTGTGTGAGTTAGTCCTAAATATTTGATTTGAGTATAAATGTTTTTTTGTTTCAAGCGGTAGAATCATGGAACAAATATACACATAGATATATCGAATGAACATAGGATTTGGTTTTGTAGAAGGTTCCGTAGAATGTGTTTGAGTAACCGGCAGTGTTTTTTGTCATAAATTTTTACCCAAATCCATTAGACACTTTTCGTAGGAAATTAAGATTTGTTTCGCCCCATCTATCATGCACTTAACATTTGTCTACACAGGCAAATGTTGCCATTTCAAGTCCAACAATACTCGAAGCTGGTTTGTTTTGCGGATTCGAGTGCTTGATGAAAGAATTTCTTAGAGCTTGCAGAAAGTTAATCAGATACAGCTAGTTATTTATCAAAAATTTTTTTAACTCCACATTTAAATTGCCCTCCCTTTTTTCCTTTATTGAATTCTCTTGCAGCAGTGATTATCTGTAACTTCATTTGTACCGTTCTGTACTAGGAGACGATCAGAGCCGTTGTACCAGGCTTTTCAGGGAGGTAGAATGTCTCTAAAGTCAGAAGAGAAAATAGGGGTACCGATAGCTCACCCTATCGAACAAACTGCGTTTTTAAGGTCTGCAGCATTTTCTTTTTCAGACTGAAGTATATTTCTTATTTCCACATTAATACTTTCTTTTCGAGATTTTCAATACACCTTCTCTGTTCCAGTCGATCTTTTTACAAGCTATCGAGACCATTTTTGATATTTTTGTGTTGTTCGTTTATGAAAGACATGGGCAGTGCCATGTCATCGTTTAACTTTTGTAATTTCATATTTTGAGACTTTAGTTCCATCATTTCCAAAGACAATTTCGTAACAAGTAAGTTTTGTATGCACATTTCTTCAATCTTTACATGAAAGTCGTATTTTTAGGGTATTCAAAAGTTTCTTAATTTCCAGGTTGACATTTTGTGTGATTTCCAGAGGGCTAGGTTGGTTGGAAAGGCGCCTTTTGTTCCGTTTGATGTTAACGAATGATAGATCACTTTTTGCAGAGCTTTCAAGTCAGATTCTGACTGTGTATGCTGATAAGTTGCCGGTGAAAACGTCCTAAGCACCGTGCAAACGTATCACTTACGCGTTCTGTCCGACGTGCAGTTGCCTCGAGAGCTTCTTCATCGTTAAGCACTAATAAGATCAAAATTCAACTTTTTGTTGAAGTTTTGCATAATATCTACCGTTCAAATACTCATTATAGTTAAAAGTATAGAATTTTTAGTTATTTTACTAAATAAATTGCACTATAATGTCAACTGTACACTTATGCTTATATGCAAATCATTATATACTCCATAAGGGCACCTCTAACACCAAATTCACTTTAAAAAAACAGAAAAGCACTTACAGCAGGTCCGTTCATAGTGAAGCCACAGTAAGTAGTCGAATATAGACCATAATTACTTAGTACCATATAAAGTAAGTTCTTGTATTTATTTCAATCAAATATTCACAAATTGTATGCGTCTAGTTAAGAAAATCATCACAATATCCATTCGTCACTGCGGTGCATTTGCGACTGATAGCTCTCGATTTCCTTGGAACTTCATCATCGTATCCATGGTGATAATAGAACTACCTCGAGATTATATCTATTTGAATGTATAAAACATTACAAAATCGGTCCACGATTGAAGAAATGAAGTATGGTGAACATACTTAACATAAAAATATACAGTGGAAGATAGAACCTTCTCCTTCTTAAAGTCGGTTAAAAGTAATTTCGTTTTGAGTTCTGATTTGTAAGGTTAATAACTTTTTAACTTGCTTTAGTCTACAATATTACATTTAAAAATATTTGTTCACAAACAAATACAAAAGTGTATTGAATTCTATTCCGATCTATTGTATTTTAATTTATGTAAAGTAATTATATGAGAATTAATACAATGTTTATGTTACGTAGATGTTTTGTTATCGAATTCCTTGCATTAATGTCCATTTTCTTTAATTGATTTGACAATATCGAAGGAATTTTGCTGTTTATTTACGCTAAACTTCATATATCACTTTAACAAAAACGTAATAGTGTAGATTAAAGTTCTCGGATCTTTGAATTAGACGTGTGACTACACTACGACTAAATTTTTTTTTGGGCCGGTCTCTAGCGGGATTTGCAGCGGGATGGTGTGTCAGAATTGCACCAAGTAAAACCACACGGTGTGCTACTACGCTTGAAATAGGAGTGATCCGGAAACAGCTGCTATTATGACTACCGGAGCCCTTCTAGCGCCTGTCTGCTGCCGCTGACACCATCTTCGTGTACGACTACATGAAACTGCCCTAGAGAACAAAATGGAGATATAATATATCGATGCTCGATTGGAGTAGTATTACGGCCCCACAGACAACCAGTGTTAAGCATTTTGTTCTTCTTGAAGTAGAATAGTAATGAGTATTTAAAAAAGGGCAACACTCACAGGCCTCGGGGTCGATTCCTAGGTCGGACTAACTGTTTGTATGATCTACAAATATTTGTTTCGGAGTTTGGGTATTTTCTATGTTTAATATGTATATAATTACAAAAAAAATAGAATATATACATATATATTTATGTCAGTCGGTCTAGTTATGATAACACAAGCTCTGCTTAGTAATATTATTATTCTATTTGTTGATCTAGATGTCATAATCAGTATTAAGCTAAATGGCGTTGTGTGTCGAATTTCTGATTATTTATTATAAAAATTATAATTACTTTATGTTTCTCGAGATACAAGTGCTCATAACGACAATAAACACTTACCTGGTTTGCTTACCTCCATGGCTCGTGTGTCAACAATGAAAAAAAAACTGTTGTTCATATTCCTACATTACTTACCCACATTATAAATCTGAATATAATATACTACGACAATAATAAATAAACTTCAAACATGACTGACCACTGTGCTATTAAATTTACATTCAATACTTCACCATGTTTATTTATTACAAGTATACCTATCTTTTAAAAATACAAAATAGAAAGAAGTCATTGAGCTTATATACGTAGACCTTTTGATTATCATCTATTTATAACTTAAATAACCGCCACGGTTTTAATAACTGGTGCTGAAGGGTCAAATCAACCTATCGCCGTCCACTGCTGAACGAAGATCTCCCCCAAGGAGTACCAACCATCCCGGTCTTGGGCAATTCACATCCATCCGCTGCCAACCATCTTCTTCAGGTTGTCGGTCCATCGCGTCGCAGGGCGCTCTAGACTGCGTACTCATAATGACATACGGAGCCGAGACGTGGACATTCACTATTGGACTGGCCCACAATTTTAAAGTAGCTCAGCGCGCGATGGAGCGCGCGATGCTGGCTGATAAAATTCGTAACGAGGTTATTCGACAGGGAACGGGAGTAACTGACATCGCACGGAGAATCAGTACGCTGAAATGGAAGCAGGCCGACCATGTCTCCAGAAGAACCGATGGTCGCTGGAGGCGAAGTGTGCAAGAGTGGAGACCACGATTAGGCAAACGTAGAAGGGTCAAGCTAATCTGAATTACCCTAGTAACCAACAATCACGCGGGTACCAGCTCAATGAACAGTGACTGGCCAGCGTGGTATAGTAGGCCAAAACCTCCTTGCTAAGGAGAGGTCTATGTCTAGCAGTGCACTGTAAAAAGTTGTTGATGATAATGATGATGATTTTAGCTTTACACTCTAAATTATCATGGGACTGAACTTTTGCTTAAAACATCTATGGGTTCCAATATTGGTTGTAGATGTTAGGGAAGAGCTCTCACAATTTGAGAGCTCTTCCCTAACAGTGATGGTAAAATGCTATCATCTTGCGTTAAACATGTAAACCTGTTTCTATCATGCAAATTACGGTCTGATTACAGATACTAGTTCTGTTTTACTCTCAAAAATATATATATTTCTATTAATATCATAAAAATCCATTCGAATATATAAAGGATTAGGTATTACAGGGACAATATTTCTCGAAAAAATCTAATTCACAGCTTAATAAATCACATACAGGTGGGCCAAGAAGTGTAAGTTAACATTTGAATCTAACACCCCGCGTAAAAAAAATGAAGTCCAGATCTATCCCCAGCAGATTTCTTTTTATGGGGTTATTTGAAGAATCATATTTACATCAATAAATCAAATACACTACATCAACTAAAAGAAAAAATCAGCGAAGAGATGTCGGCGATCTCGCCGTCTCTTTACCGATGAGTATTCGGATATTTCGGTGTTCGCTTAGGAATAAACAATTTTTATAATATACCAAATGTTTTTTATACGATTTTTTCATATTTTGACTAATTCACGGCTTATCCTGTACATATGGTAGTGATGAATTAAAAATACAAAATGTTGGCACCGCTTTTCATCCTGTCAGTGGCGTAAGAGCTAAATAATCGAGCAAACTGTAAACAATGTGACGTAGTGGAAGAAACAGATTAAGTAATAGTGGACCTCTACCCGTTTTTTCCCACAGCACTTTCATTTGATTATTATGGCCATCTGTGGAAGTAAAGTGTATTTTTTACTAAGATTTGTACAAGTTTCAAGTCTGAACAAAAAAATGTATCAAACGTTGTATAAGTTTAATACTTAAATAAACATTGCCACTTAAGAATAGATTGAGTTTCTATAAAAAAACTCATAAAAATATGATTGGGTGAAAAGATATCTACAAGACTTATTTTGATTGTAAAATATAGTTTAACATACTTATATTTTCGTCAATTTTTTTGTTGGCAGTACATTTGATACTTTTACGTACAAGTGGTGCTGTTATATACTAGGGGTATCTTCTGTTTATATACCTATATGTTTTCTGTTCTGTCTGTTTACACAGGTCTGTTTATTTTACTCTTAACTGATTTCTTGCATCACGCATGAACATCTAAATAAACATTTTAATCTGTTGAAGTAAATTGTCAATTGGGAGCAAGTACAACAGTTTTTACTATTACGCAGGAATAATATTCCTACAAAAGTAATTTACAATATGCTATAGCGAATATTATTAACTACTTTGATGTTAAAACTCTGACAGTGCAAACTTCGTCAAGATCAACACAAATAAAAAAAATGGTTACCAACTGCTAGAGAAATTTCCTGGGAAATTAACCTAGCCTTTGCATTAGCGCAGACATAGAAAAGACAAAAACTGATAAAGGCTTCAGAGAAAGCTGAAATCAAAATAAATCCTGACAACATCATGTATGATATATTTTTTTTTTATTTATTTGTACCCATCACTATCACCATCAGCAACAGTTTTAAATAGTGTGCTACTGGACATAAGGTTCTTTTTAGAAAGAATGTTTTGGTCTCCTATACCATGCTGGCCGGATGGGTTCGTATAGGCTTGATTGGACGAGAATAATGTTCTGCCAGTTAGCGAATTGGAAGTAGGGCAGTTGTTCTACTGATCTGCTTCGTCCGCTCGGACCACCTCAGAGAAGTTTTTGATGCTAATATAACGTCCGGACGCTTTCCTGAGTGCTAGAAGAGCGGGAAACTGGTCCTATTTAAGAAACAGGGACAAACCCACAAATTTGGTCGCGGTCCTTAGACTCATCGTGTTGCAGAACGAGGCGGGTGAATTCTTTGAGAGTATACTATCTGTCCGCATCGTCTTGCACCTCTCCAAGATGAGCCTCGATCTGTTGGATGGCTAATTTTGTTTTCGAGCTAGGCGTTCAACGGTCGGCACCGTGTTGCGCCTGAGGGTCGTGACCGAGAATGTAGTGGGCTGTGGCGGCGCGCTGTTGGTGGTGTTGTTGAAAGTCACCAATGTGCTCAATATATAATCTACCATTCAGCTGTTTCATTCCACTATCACGGTGCCAGAGTACCTGAGGCGGCTAGCAGCAGACTATTTAGAAGAACGTACCGTCATATACCTGAGGCGGCCAGCAGTAGGTTATTTAGAGGAGCGTACCATCATGTATGAGGATCGAAGTTGCATTTTTAGTTGTGGGATCACTCCTGTGTAAAATGATCTATGACTGGGCTCTTCCAAGTCGTCTCTAGCCCGGGCTGGGCGTAATTTGTTACGTCACGCTAATGACACACTGGTTACAACCTAGGATTCGAACTTTTAGAAGACGGTGCACTTGGGCACCATAAAAGTCCCTCTGCCGATTGAGCACATTGGGGTGCTGGGCTTATGGGTGGCCCTAGATGAGAAGGAGAGATAAAATAGAGGCTCTCTTATTCCATGGGCCCCATCATAATCCGTCCCCGACACCTCCATGGAGGTCAATTCGGTTCTCATAACGGCAAACGTCCAGAGAAATAGAAGTATCTGGGTTTAATTCTTGACGGGAGGGGACCTTTCGGCCAGCACTTTCAACAGCTTGCTCCAGAGCTGGTCAAAACTGCTTCTACCTTTGGGCAACTGCTGCCCAATTTGGGTTGAGCCAGCGCCGCCGCAAGATGACTGAACTCAGAGTTATCTGGTCAGTAGTTAAGAAGTAAAAAGGAGTAGAAGAATTATCGGACAATTTCTTCTCATGTTGCCCCGATAGTGATAATTATCTAAATTTATATTTTTGTAGCAATCAAAGTCGTTTGTTGGTTTTATACTATTTAATAAAATGTCCACAAACCCGACTTGAAAATCTGCTGCAAAATCTGACAGAGTGCAGTAATGAGTATTGAGGTTGGTACTGACCCCCAGAATTGAGGATAACGTTACAAGGTAGACTAACCTTAATCCAATAGAAGCTTAAAAATCAATAGCTTAGAACATCAATAGCTTTCAATATTCATTTATAGTAAAAACTTAACGCTCATCTCTGTCATCTGCTTACCAAACAGTGTTTGTATAATTTATTTATTTAACATACAAATCAACTTATCGACAGTAAATTGTAACTCAAAGCATCTGCATACAGCAAAAATAAAGTTATATTACGTGACAAGTAATGGTGATAGACCGTGAAACGTCCACCGTGAGACATGATTGTCCGTGTATAAATATGAAAACAAAAACAAAAACTATATAATGTTTTTTTTGTATCCCTTTACTATTCTAATCGTCTTTTGTTCTTGTTTTCTCACTTTTTTATTTTCGTGTTATATATTGTGTATCCTTCCTCATAGTTTCATTAATTTAAATAACAAAATACATTAAAACAAATCTGGGAAATAATTATTGATCTCCCATTCAAACCTCGATTCCATAATAACTATATTTATAACTAAAATTGTTCAACATGTTGCCTCTTAGCATAAATTCTGTGGAGGTTCATTTACCGCAACTATTCAGTAAACAAAAAGATAAATATAACAAATAATAATTTGAGCTTCGGTATACAATACAGAGGCTTTTTTTTACTAAAGTATTATACAACTAAAATAAATAATACTCTCGTATATAGAGGTCCTGTTACAACCTTCTTATGTGTTGTACCAGTGATTGTTACATTACATAGCATTATTTTTGGTGACAAAATTTTTATTCTAAATTTTATTACGTAAATGCAACGAATAACTAGATAATTTAGTAGAAAGTAGAGCCACACTGATTTCATCATGAACGGGCCGATTTGACCGAGGAAAGTATACAGAAAACATACCTAAAGTGGCAAGCATTCACGCTGTCATGTTTCGGGAGTGAGTTCGAGCCTGGGGCCCATTGAGCCAGGAGTGATAGATATCGTGGTTAGTGTGGCGTGAAAAGATATTTCACTAGGCAGTCTAGTGTGGGTCACCATATTGCATCGTCAACATTCACAATGAGTATAGTGATCACAATCCTTAGATACTATTCATGTTTTCCATCAGATAGTAGAGTCATTTTGGTAAAATCTTATAATAAAAAAGAAATTAAATATAATTATTGAGGGACACACACTGGTTCACCACGAACAAAATGTTACGTTACTGTGTTTGTTAACGAACGCCTCCAAAACAGCTTGACCGATTTCTATGACATTTTTTGTGTCAATTTGGTAGATCTAAAAATTATTTTATACTCTTAGATGAAAAGTGTGGCTTTCTACATATTTTTTTCATGTTTTGGCATCAAAAATGCAACTTAAAATTTTAACGATTCTACAACTCAGCTCCATATTATTGAATAATATTTATTTGGCAAAATAGCGTTTGCCGTGTAATCTACGAGTCTCGTAGTATCAATATATTTTTTGAATTGCTACAAATCTATAATATGATTATTACAAAATATTCAACAAAAAAAAGGATACTGACCAATTATTAATAGTTGTCTTTAAATATTTAATACATTCGTGTCACAATCCAATAGTATCAAAATAGTATACATACATTAAAAATGATTTTCATAAGATGTTTATTTGATTTACGGCAATATAAATAATTATCTTGTCACATAAAAAACTAATGCAGTAGGGAAAACTATTTTTGGGCAAAATGAAAAATATTCTTTGAAAATATTCCGAAAAATTGCATAATGCCATTATTTACAAACTTTTGTTTAAAATTCTTAATTTTTATAGTTCCGCACCTCGAAAGGAAAAAAAGGAATCCTTATACGATCACTTTGTTGTTCGTCCATCCGTCCGTCTGTCAAGACCCTTTTTCTCAGGAATACGTGGAGGTATTAAGCTATAAGTTATATTAAATACTCAAATCTACTGTCCCTTGGAACTGTGAGTCAATCAAAAGATACAGCCGTTTATGCTGCAAATTTCTGCAAACTTCTAAAACTCACAAGGGAATCAAAATCTACAGGGTACTTCCCGTGAACGCAGAATCTTGAAATTTGGTACTAAGCAACATCTTATAGCACAGATAAAACAAAAATTGCAAAAACCGTAAATTTTTAGTTCATTCGTTATCATTATCATCTCTGCCAAAAGACGTCCATTGTTGGACATAGGCCTCCTCCAAGGTTCTCCACAACAGCCGGTCCCGTGCTACCCGTAACAAGCAGCTTTCCGCGATCTTTGCCAGGTCGTCGGACAACCTTGTGGGGGGCCAACTAACGTAGCGTTTCCCACTCTAGAATTTTATTACCTCATTGGCCATCGTTTCTGCGAGTAATGTGCCCTGCCCACTACCACTTAAGTTTAGCAATTTTATTGGCAATATCAGTCACCTTGGTTCGTCTGCGGATCTCCTGATTCCTGATTTGATCATACAAAGAAACTCCGAGCACTGCCCTCTCCATTGCTCTTTGGGTGACTTTGAGCCTTCTTATCAAGCCCATAGTGAGCGACCGCGTCTCTGTACCGTACGTCATCACTGGCAATACACACTGATCAAAGACTTTTGTCTCGAGACACTGCGGTATTTGTAATGATAAAACGTTAAGTAGCTTTCCGAAAGCTGGCCAACCTAGCTGGATTCGATGATTGACCTCTACCTAACTGGATAGTTTGTCCTAGTACATACACGGTAGTTGTCAACCACTTGGAGGGTAGATTCTCCAATTTTCACTTGAGTGGGTGTAGACATGGGCATTCAACATAATTTTTGCCTTATCCATATTCACTTTAAACCCACTCGTTTAGAGACTCTTCTGATTAAGGTCATCAAGCATTGTGCTAAGATCTGCCACGGTTTCATCCATGACAACTATATCATCAGCAAATCGAAGGTAGGTGATATACTCGCCATTGATGTTAATGCCAAATCCATTCTAGTCTAGAAGCTTGAAGACATCCCCCGGTGCTGCGGTGAACAGTTTCGGAGATATCACATTTCTCTGTCTTATACCTCGCTGTAGTTTGATAGGTTTCGAGGTATGATCTTGTAAACGGACTGACATACTGACGTTTTCATATAAACACTGTAATACTTCTATGTACCGATAATCAATTTGGCACCGCTGGAGAGACTGTAGCACAGCCCAAGTTTCGATCGAATCAAAAGCTTTCTCATAGTCCACAAACGCCAAGCATAGTCTAAGGTTATACTCTACGGGCTTCTGTATAACCAGCCGCAGCGTATGAACGTGGTCTATGGTACTGAAGCCTTTTCTGCATCCGGTTTGTTCGAGAGGCTGGAAGTCGTAAAATCTGCGTGCGAGACGGTTCGTGATGACTCTCGAGAACAATTTATAGATATGGATTATAGACATTTTTAGTTAAATCACAAGCTCATAAATAATCGATATGTGTTAATGTAAAATAAAGGATTACTGAAATGATAAAGAGACTTTTGTCTTTAATTTATGCTCCAAATGCTTCACAGAATGCTTGTGCGAGTCATAAAATGTCTTGATTCATTTTCATACAAACAGATGGAAATCATTTTTGAACCCTTCACTCAAAATTATTTGACTGGATTAATTAAACAGATCAACAGCTTTAAAACCAATATCCATAGATTCAGTTTGCTTAAATTGTGGCTTTTAATTATTTTTGACTAAAGTCTATTGTGAATCTTTTTTCTTAAACGTATATGTGACGTATACGTAAAACGTATATGTAAAACGTATACGTGGAACACAGAAAGCTGACCGAAATTAAGTCAATGATATTATATTATATATCAAAGAAGTTACTGAAATGTATGGCTCTGAAGACACATATCTATCAAACAAATATCATTCTCAATGTCAATCGGTATTTTTGGAGGTTTGATTTTTGTGTAAACTTTTACTAACTTCTTATGTACTACAATGACAAAGCAAGTTTTCACCATGTTTTGAATTTACTTCAAATATTTTCAATAAAACGTTATCTGGATTTTTCTGCAATATTTTTTTTGCCCTCATATCTGTGGACTTTAGTTGTAAGCAACGGTTCCTTCTTCGTCTCCGAGTCTTTTTTGCTCTTAGAATTGCGCTTGTAGCTTTCTATGTAAAATTTACCAAACATGTATAAAAAGGCAGCAGCGTTTAACCCACAGAGAAAGTTGAGAAACCTTGGATAGTCACATTCGTAGAAGAATACAGCAGAATTGTGGATAAGAATGATGACAAATTGTACCTTGAACAAGAAAAATTATGTACGTGTAATATAATTTACAAAACAACTTTTTTTTTAAAGACAACGACCGTACTAAGAATAAATTTTATGTCACAGAAGACTTTAAGGTAGTACGGTACGGTAGTAAGGTATGACTAGTACTTCTACTAAGACTATAAAAAGACTCTGTCTGCTTAGTACATTCAGTAAAAGTACATAATTGCTTTTATAGATATTTATGTTACGTAATCTTTTCGACAGATTTACTTATATTTTATTGAACCTAATCTTATTGTGTTTGGATATATTCATTCTAAATTAGACTTATAGCCAAAAAAAAATTACAAAGAAAAAAGAACTTGAAATTTCTAATTAAAATATACGTACTAATTGTATTTTTGTAACGTATTTTTTCCACCACACATACTTTTCATATCCAGGTCCCAAACCAGAAATCAAGTAATAGGTGTACATGATCACGTGAACCATAGAATTTAAAGTTCCCATGACAGCAATATGTCCTCCTGTAAGTAAGGAAAATTAATAAAAACATGCACTGATATCAAATTTGTTAATAGTGGTTACTAAAATAGTATACGATTTTGATAAATTTCAAAAAATAAAACAAAAAGTATAAGCTGGTTTCGATAGTTTTTCCCTTGGATATCTTCGTGTGGATCACCCACACGAAGATATCCAAGGGAAAAACCCTTGGGAGTTATCTCTTCCATAAAACTTTCCTCTAATCATCCGATTTTTCATAAGCCCGTTTCTTTTACAAAGTGTGTAAAAATAATTAGTTTTTTGAGTAAGATTGAATCTAACTAGACCATGTATAGTAGGCCAAAACTTCCTTTTGAAACAGAACTTTATTGTATGCAGTAGGCCATCACAAGTTGCTCATGATGATGATAATGATAATACAGCTAAAATAGTAGATCTACAAACCTGGAAAGTATTTGACTCCCATCCACAACATAACAGCCATTAGTGTGTGATGATATACATGAAGAAATGATACTTGATTGAATTTTTTTCTTAGAACAAAAAATACTGTGTCCAGTAGTTCAGAGAGTTTACCCATAAAATAAAACCACCCACCCGCTGCCACCTGCAAGAATGATAGAATTTTTAAGAAAATCAACTTATTTTACTTGCAATTGTCTTCAAGGTAGTAGAATCTCTGGAAAGTATTTTAATAGATTTAATGTTAGTGTTGGCGAAACAGTCATCATTATCATCATTTCCATTGCAGTCTTGTTTTTTTTTATCCCAAACTATCTTCGATTAAGCTTTGGGAATGTAACCATATCTAGTCTGAACTATGGAAGAAAATAAATTAAGGCGAAGGCAAGGAATAAAGCGAGAGTAAAAATAAGATATACCCCAAGAACGATTTAGGAAACGAGTCTGAGACTGCAACAGTATTAAGAAACCGAATCGATTGAAGCCTCCAGTAGGATAGGAAATCAACTTCAACTATCAAATACACTCTGATTACATGGTTCAGAATAAAATAACTTACTTTGTTAGCAAACGTATGTTAAAATCAGTTTAATTCAACGCAAAACTTGCTCCTCTTTCAAATTCAAATTTTCAAGTAAACTTTGTAGCGCGGTAGAGCTATAATTCAATTATTCGAGAAACGCCATATATTCCCATTAATTTGAACAATGAATGCTCTACAATATATATTATCAGGATAATAAGTATACTTACTCTTACTGCTCTAGGATCGGTTGAGTAATCTACTGGGTCACAAGCAATGTTAAACCTTCTGTCGAATATGTAAACTATACCCTGAAATAAAATTAATTGTAAATAAATCTATAATATACATTTTTAACATAAACAATGTCATTATAAATTTATGTTTTCAATAAAGTTAAGATGTACGTTCAACCAGAAAGTATGCCATAGCATCGCCTATCTATTAATTTAAACATTAGCCTTTTTCAATCCCTTTTCTCCTCTTTAGGCACGTTTTTATTTAGTATATTTCACACAAATATCATATTAACGGTATTTGGATTGCTTCCTATTATTCAAGTAAAACTATAATTATAGTTAATAAAAATTTTAACAAGAAAATATCGACTTCAAACAGAAAATGTTCTAAAACAAACAAAAAATACTGAAAAATTAAAAAACAATTGCATTTTCTTGTGTGTACAATTAATATTATTTTTAGAGTCAGTCTCCGTGTAATGATGGGTAAAGAATACAGATTATCGCCACTTCTGCTCTTCCCAAGATGTTGTAAAAGGTGACTAAGGAAACAAAATATGCAAGAAATCACTGCAAAGGGAGAAATTGAAACAAACCCACTACCAACTCGTCTGGTCAGCGTAGTACAAAAGGAGGCCAAAATTGCCTTTCTAAGGAGAGGCCAGTGTTTGGCAGTAGACTATTTAAGACCGTTGATGATGATGAGCTTACTAGAATACACAGCTTAGATGTTATGTTTTGTTCTAGAATTCTGGTCCCTATTCATTTTCAGATCGAGACTTGTTGCATGCTCCATTGATTTTTACAGGTGCACGAGATCATATACTTTAGTGAAGATCTCCGTCAAAATATCAGTAAATGAGAGACATTTGAAAATAAAAGTTTTCACGTCGAAATCATTTTTGCCAGAAAAGGGTTGCTAGATTTTCAATTATGACACATTTTCTATAAGTGTTTAAGGATCCCTAAATCACTGACTCGTTATAGAATGAACAGCGATATACTTAACGTACATATACGTACCCTTTTCAAGATACTGGCATAATGTTAAATTGTGTGATTGTGTAAACAATCATATACAAATGATTGTAGTAACCACGACAAATTTATTGAAAAGTACCATTGTGTGTCTCCAAAGAACTTCAACAGAATATCACCAAAATGGAAAGGGATCGACTTGAAATACTAAAATACTCTTTTTAAGCCATCGTATAAAGTTCTATTGTTCATTTTATATTGACAAAGTATAAAATAGAAAACATCATCAATGTTGGCTAAATTGATGGTATTTTCTATTAAATACGTATCGTTACGGATAACTTAAAAGCTGCACATGACAAGCACAAGCTTTCGAATATCAAAAGAATTATCAATATTATTGCACCCAGTAACAAGTTATGAGACAAAAAAAAATGAATTGAATTGAGAACCTGCTCTTTTTAAAGTGATTAAAAATTTGGACATGATTGTATGTGATATTCCACAGTGGATTATCAAAGGCTTTTTAAGTGTAGAATCATGTATGTACAAGCAAGCGTCTTCTGTAAGTTTTTCACTTAGTTCTTACCTCGTAACTTAAAAATATACTGTAGCATACTTGAAATATATTGTAAAGCAACAAAACAGTTTTCAATTCGAATGGTTTTCTGTGTTTCATTAATCTTGGACCCATTGATTTACAGAAATATAGATACGTTGACAAAATAGATAATATTATGAAAGGATTTGATATTCCCCACCAGTCTTTTGTTCTGGGATCTGAAAACGTTAAAATCAGTAAAGTTAGTAAAGTTTGTTAGAAATATTCAAATGATGGATGGTGGAACCTTGCAAATAATAATAGATAATTCATATTAAATGGTAGTTTTCAAAATGACAACACTAACTATTACTAGTACTAGTACTAGTAAGAATAACTATTTTGTTCTGTCTTAACTGAAATGTGCTAAACCTTACAACAATTTTCTTCAATTAATTTGGCAAAATGATTTATGAAGATTATGGGTCGTATCCGTTAGCAATTAAATGACTTGCTTTTACAACTTTCATTTATTTCTCCTTAATGAGGTTCACGATGTATGCAATTTGAATGTAAGCAAAAATCGCAATTTTTACTACAATGTCGTACGAGTATTACTGTATTTATTATGTTTAAATGAATTTTAAAAGATTTGTGACCTTTAACACTGACGACTGTTAAATTTTAATTTAATCAAACGCAGAATGTTCGTCATCATCATCAACGCATACTTATATATTAAAACATAAACTTCTTGAAAAATATTCATTAAACCAAATCTATTACATAGTTTGTAATCACTGAAAATTAACTTACGTTAGTATAATATTAACATTTTCAAATCATTTCAAATGTGTCAAAATCTTTCAAATTAAAGGAAGTTGATAATGATCTATGTGTTTATATTCTGTTAAATACAAGTACAATTTTATCTTGTTTAACGTATTTAATATTATTAACACACTGAATAATTATTAACTTCTTGTTGGTGAGGAATTAGAGGAAGCCAGAAGCTATAATAATATCATTGGGGGTCAAGTTTAAGAACTTACCCTAGTACTGATATGAGAAAAATGTAGTGATGAATCTTTTTTTAAGAACCTGGCAAAATAACTATTATTCGCCTGTAGGAAAGTATCAATAAAATCCAAGAGTTGTAGTCACTATACTCTTTTAAAATACAGATAACGCAGTATAACGGCAGTAGATAACCCACACTATAACGGCCTAGAGAGTTGTTTATTCACACCCTCCTTGGGGACGTAAAAGGCATGATAGTCATCGTAGCAGTGTAAAGCTCACACACTTATCACGACAACTGTCGCCACTGCATTTATGGGCCTCCATTCTCACATTTTTATGTGTGTATGTAATGTCAAATTTGTGCACGGAAGTTGACATTTCTTGCACAAAAATGAATTTGAATTTAGAGAAAGAAAAGATAAAGAGATTATGAGATTGGAGAACAGAGAATATGATTGGAAAACTAATACGTGTAAAACTGACTAGAGATAGAAGAAAACAGAATAAAAAAGATACCAAAGAGATTTAGCCAAAAGCTCTTGCTTTAGAGTGGGTAAAAAGATATTTTAATTACTTTAATAGGATCATATAATTATGTAACGGTGATTTTAATCAACTTTTTTTTATTAGTCTTTATATTCTAAACATAAATTTAGATTTAAGGACAAATAAATTAACAAATACACGCTTTTTCACCTTTCTCTGGAAAAGTTTCTCTGTTTATCTAAAAAGTGAATAAGTCATTCTAACATATGTAATTATGTTTAGGATGACAAAGTGTTATTTTACTTACCAGCTAAGTCATGAACGACATAATTATATTTTTCTATAACACTATTTATTATTGCAGACATGATTGAAACTATTATAATAATGTAATAGAAATAAATAAAACTTAAACAAGCGAGAGAGCGACCCGACTCGCTCGCTTCTATTGTAATGACAAATGTCAACTAGTGTGAAAGCGGCGTGGCGTCTTGTATATATTTAAAATATTGAGCACCATGATTTGCACAATTATTATACAAAGGGTCAAAAGGTTTAACATATTTGAATTATAAATACTTTACCTACATCAACTTCTTAGCAATAAACATCTAGACATTTTAACTAACGTGTTTTTTATGTTATTTAAATTATTTACACGTTGTTCCTACATCATGATGAATTGTACGGGTGATGTTTTTTCTCAAAATCAAATGTGTTTAAACTAGAAGTATATTATGTAATATACAAAAATAATTTTAAAATCAGATCATAAAATGACGGTTTTCTAACTTGAAAAATATTAAAAAAATATACAATGAACTGATTTTCCAAATACAGCAAGGCAAGAAATATTTTTCCAAATCAGTCGGAGTCTTCATCTATAGAGCATCTGTATTTACGGTTGCTGTGGAAGCTTCTATAATCTTCAGTGAGATGACAGACACTTAGAGTATCTAATAAAATATAGGGCTTGGAACAAAAAGCACAATGTTTGATCCATGACGATGCACATAGATTTTCAAATATCCGAGCAAAGAGTGATAGCCACCAAACAGTTCACATTGCAATAATTCTGAAAGGATACGATTGGATATGACGAAAGCCGGACTGAAGCCCATTTAGCTAAGAAGCAAGTGTTTCGTGGCGATTCTTTTTCTGTAATCGCAAACGTACATGTTTCTTGTATTATTAAGTAATATTTTAATATGACCACGTCATTTACCTTTGGGAGACGTCATTTCTATATATTTGTTGGTTTTTAATAACGTTTACGTTTGTAGAATGTGGTCTTTGAATGTGTACGCGATTAAATATTGTTTAAATATAAATGAATTTAGTCAAAAACAATATATTTTTGAATTCAACAAAATTGATCGATTAATCGATCAATTTTGTTGAATGACGAAAAGAGAGAAATGACGTCTCCCAAAGGTAAATGACGTGGTCATATTAAAATATTACTTAATAATACAAGAAACATGTACGTTTGCGATTACAGAAAAAGAATCGCCACGAAACACTTGCTTCTTAGCTAAATGGGCTTCAGTCCGGCTTTCGTCATATCCAATCGTATCCTTTCAGAATTATTGCAATGTGAACTGTTTGGTGGCTATCACTCTTTGCTCGGATATTTGAAAATCTATGTGCATCGTCATGGATCAAACATTGTGCTTTTTGTTCCAAGCCCTATATTTTATTAGATACTCTAAGTGTCTGTCATCTCACTGAAGATTATAGAAGCTTCCACAGCAACCGTAAATACAGATGCTCTATAGATGAAGACTCCGACTGATTTGGAAAAATATTTCTTGCCTTGCTGTATTTGGAAAATCAGTTCATTGTATATTTTTTTAATATTTTTCAAGTTAGAAAACCGTCATTTTATGATCTGATTTTAAAATTATTTTTGTATATTACATAATATACTTCTAGTTTAAACACATTTGATTTTGAGAAAAAACATCACCCGTACAATTCATCATGATGTAGGAACAACGTGTAAATAATTTAAATAACATAAAAAACACGTTAGTTAAAATGTCTAGATGTTTATTGCTAAGAAGTTGATGTAGGTAAAGTATTTATAATTCAAATATGTTAAACCTTTTGACCCTTTGTATAATAATTGTGCAAATCATGGTGCTCAATATTTTAAATATATACAAGACGCCACGCCGCTTTCACACTAGTTGACATTTGTCATTACAATAGAAGCGAGCGAGTCGGGTCGCTCTCTCGCTTGTTTAAGTTTTATTTATTTCTATTACATTATTATAATAGTTTCAATCATGTCTGCAATAATAAATAGTGTTATAGAAAAATATAATTATGTCGTTCATGACTTAGCTGGTAAGTAAAATAACACTTTGTCATCCTAAACATAATTACATATGTTAGAATGACTTATTCACTTTTTAGATAAACAGAGAAACTTTTCCAGAGAAAGGTGAAAAAGCGTGTATTTGTTAATTTATTTGTCCTTAAATCTAAATTTATGTTTAGAATATAAAGACTAATAAAAAAAAGTTGATTAAAATCACCGTTACATAATTATATGATCCTATTAAAGTAATTAAAATATCTTTTTACCCACTCTAAAGCAAGAGCTTTTGGCTAAATCTCTTTGGTATCTTTTTTATTCTGTTTTCTTCTATCTCTAGTCAGTTTTACACGTATTAGTTTTCCAATCATATTCTCTGTTCTCCAATCTCATAATCTCTTTATCTTTTCTTTCTCTAAATTCAAATTCATTTTTGTGCAAGAAATGTCAACTTCCGTGCACAAATTTGACATTACATACACACATAAAAATGTGAGAATGGAGGCCCATAAATGCAGTGGCGACAGTTGTCGTGGTAAGTGTGTGAGCTTTACACTGCTACGATGACTATCATGCCTTTTACGTCCCCAAGGAGGGTGTGAATAAACAACTCTCTAGGCCGTTATAGTGTGGGTTATCTACTGCCGTTATACTGCGTTATCTGTATTTTAAAAGAGTATAGTGACTACAACTCTTGGATTTTATTGATACTTTCCTACAGGCGAATAATAGTTATTTTGCCAGGTTCTTAAAAAAAGATTCATCACTACATTTTTCTCATATCAGTACTAGGGTAAGTTCTTAAACTTGACCCCCAATGATATTATTATAGCTTCTGGCTTCCTCTAATTCCTCACCAACAAGAAGTTAATAATTATTCAGTGTGTTAATAATATTAAATACGTTAAACAAGATAAAATTGTACTTGTATTTAACAGAATATAAACACATAGATCATTATCAACTTCCTTTAATTTGAAAGATTTTGACACATTTGAAATGATTTGAAAATGTTAATATTATACTAACGTAAGTTAATTTTCAGTGATTACAAACTATGTAATAGATTTGGTTTAATGAATATTTTTCAAGAAGTTTATGTTTTAATATATAAGTATGCGTTGATGATGATGACGAACATTCTGCGTTTGATTAAATTAAAATTTAACAGTCGTCAGTGTTAAAGGTCACAAATCTTTTAAAATTCATTTAAACATAATAAATACAGTAATACTCGTACGACATTGTAGTAAAAATTGCGATTTTTGCTTACATTCAAATTGCATACATCGTGAACCTCATTAAGGAGAAATAAATGAAAGTTGTAAAAGCAAGTCATTTAATTGCTAACGGATACGACCCATAATCTTCATAAATCATTTTGCCAAATTAATTGAAGAAAATTGTTGTAAGGTTTAGCACATTTCAGTTAAGACAGAACAAAATAGTTATTCTTACTAGTACTAGTACTAGTAATAGTTAGTGTTGTCATTTTGAAAACTACCATTTAATATGAATTATCTATTATTATTTGCAAGGTTCCACCATCCATCATTTGAATATTTCTAACAAACTTTACTAACTTTACTGATTTTAACGTTTTCAGATCCCAGAACAAAAGACTGGTGGGGAATATCAAATCCTTTCATAATATTATCTATTTTGTCAACGTATCTATATTTCTGTAAATCAATGGGTCCAAGATTAATGAAACACAGAAAACCATTCGAATTGAAAACTGTTTTGTTGCTTTACAATATATTTCAAGTATGCTACAGTATATTTTTAAGTTACGAGGTAAGAACTAAGTGAAAAACTTACAGAAGACGCTTGCTTGTACATACATGATTCTACACTTAAAAAGCCTTTGATAATCCACTGTGGAATATCACATACAATCATGTCCAAATTTTTAATCACTTTAAAAAGAGCAGGTTCTCAATTCAATTCATTTTTTTTTGTCTCATAACTTGTTACTGGGTGCAATAATATTGATAATTCTTTTGATATTCGAAAGCTTGTGCTTGTCATGTGCAGCTTTTAAGTTATCCGTAACGATACGTATTTAATAGAAAATACCATCAATTTAGCCAACATTGATGATGTTTTCTATTTTATACTTTGTCAATATAAAATGAACAATAGAACTTTATACGATGGCTTAAAAAGAGTATTTTAGTATTTCAAGTCGATCCCTTTCCATTTTGGTGATATTCTGTTGAAGTTCTTTGGAGACACACAATGGTACTTTTCAATAAATTTGTCGTGGTTACTACAATCATTTGTATATGATTGTTTACACAATCACACAATTTAACATTATGCCAGTATCTTGAAAAGGGTACGTATATGTACGTTAAGTATATCGCTGTTCATTCTATAACGAGTCAGTGATTTAGGGATCCTTAAACACTTATAGAAAATGTGTCATAATTGAAAATCTAGCAACCCTTTTCTGGCAAAAATGATTTCGACGTGAAAACTTTTATTTTCAAATGTCTCTCATTTACTGATATTTTGACGGAGATCTTCACTAAAGTATATGATCTCGTGCACCTGTAAAAATCAATGGAGCATGCAACAAGTCTCGATCTGAAAATGAATAGGGACCAGAATTCTAGAACAAAACATAACATCTAAGCTGTGTATTCTAGTAAGCTCATCATCATCAACGGTCTTAAATAGTCTACTGCCAAACACTGGCCTCTCCTTAGAAAGGCAATTTTGGCCTCCTTTTGTACTACGCTGACCAGACGAGTTGGTAGTGGGTTTGTTTCAATTTCTCCCTTTGCAGTGATTTCTTGCATATTTTGTTTCCTTAGTCACCTTTTACAACATCTTGGGAAGAGCAGAAGTGGCGATAATCTGTATTCTTTACCCATCATTACACGGAGACTGACTCTAAAAATAATATTAATTGTACACACAAGAAAATGCAATTGTTTTTTAATTTTTCAGTATTTTTTGTTTGTTTTAGAACATTTTCTGTTTGAAGTCGATATTTTCTTGTTAAAATTTTTATTAACTATAATTATAGTTTTACTTGAATAATAGGAAGCAATCCAAATACCGTTAATATGATATTTGTGTGAAATATACTAAATAAAAACGTGCCTAAAGAGGAGAAAAGGGATTGAAAAAGGCTAATGTTTAAATTAATAGATAGGCGATGCTATGGCATACTTTCTGGTTGAACGTACATCTTAACTTTATTGAAAACATAAATTTATAATGACATTGTTTATGTTAAAAATGTATATTATAGATTTATTTACAATTAATTTTATTTCAGGGTATAGTTTACATATTCGACAGAAGGTTTAACATTGCTTGTGACCCAGTAGATTACTCAACCGATCCTAGAGCAGTAAGAGTAAGTATACTTATTATCCTGATAATATATATTGTAGAGCATTCATTGTTCAAATTAATGGGAATATATGGCGTTTCTCGAATAATTGAATTATAGCTCTACCGCGCTACAAAGTTTACTTGAAAATTTGAATTTGAAAGAGGAGCAAGTTTTGCGTTGAATTAAACTGATTTTAACATACGTTTGCTAACAAAGTAAGTTATTTTATTCTGAACCATGTAATCAGAGTGTATTTGATAGTTGAAGTTGATTTCCTATCCTACTGGAGGCTTCAATCGATTCGGTTTCTTAATACTGTTGCAGTCTCAGACTCGTTTCCTAAATCGTTCTTGGGGTATATCTTATTTTTACTCTCGCTTTATTCCTTGCCTTCGCCTTAATTTATTTTCTTCCATAGTTCAGACTAGATATGGTTACATTCCCAAAGCTTAATCGAAGATAGTTTGGGATAAAAAAAAACAAGACTGCAATGGAAATGATGATAATGATGACTGTTTCGCCAACACTAACATTAAATCTATTAAAATACTTTCCAGAGATTTTACTACCTTGAAGACAATTGCAAGTAAAATAAGTTGATTTTCTTAAAAATTCTATCATTCTTGCAGGTGGCAGCGGGTGGGTGGTTTTATTTTATGGGTAAACTCTCTGAACTACTGGACACAGTATTTTTTGTTCTAAGAAAAAAATTCAATCAAGTATCATTTCTTCATGTATATCATCACACACTAATGGCTGTTATGTTGTGGATGGGAGTCAAATACTTTCCAGGTTTGTAGATCTACTATTTTAGCTGTATTATCATTATCATCATCATGAGCAACTTGTGATGGCCTACTGCATACAATAAAGTTCTGTTTCAAAAGGAAGTTTTGGCCTACTATACATGGTCTAGTTAGATTCAATCTTACTCAAAAAACTAATTATTTTTACACACTTTGTAAAAGAAACGGGCTTATGAAAAATCGGATGATTAGAGGAAAGTTTTATGGAAGAGATAACTCCCAAGGGTATCACCCACACGAAGATATCCAAGGGAAAAACTATCGAAACCAGCTTATACTTTTTGTTTTATTTTTTGAAATTTATCAAAATCGTATACTATTTTAGTAACCACTATTAACAAATTTGATATCAGTGCATGTTTTTATTAATTTTCCTTACTTACAGGAGGACACATTGCTGTCATGGGAACTTTAAATTCTATGGTTCACGTGATCATGTACACCTATTACTTGATTTCTGGTTTGGGACCTGGATATGAAAAGTATGTGTGGTGGAAAAAATACGTTACAAAAATACAATTGGTACGTATATTTTAATTAGAAATTTCAAGTTCTTTTTTCTTTGTAATTTTTTTTTGGCTATAAGTCTAATTTAGAATGAATATATCCAAACACAATAAGATTAGGTTCAATAAAATATAAGTAAATCTGTCGAAAAGATTACGTAACATAAATATCTATAAAAGCAATTATGTACTTTTACTGAATGTACTAAGCAGACAGAGTCTTTTTATAGTCTTAGTAGAAGTACTAGTCATACCTTACTACCGTACCGTACTACCTTAAAGTCTTCTGTGACATAAAATTTATTCTTAGTACGGTCGTTGTCTTTAAAAAAAAGTTGTTTTGTAAATTATATTACACGTACATAATTTTTCTTGTTCAAGGTACAATTTGTCATCATTCTTATCCACAATTCTGCTGTATTCTTCTACGAATGTGACTATCCAAGGTTTCTCAACTTTCTCTGTGGGTTAAACGCTGCTGCCTTTTTATACATGTTTGGTAAATTTTACATAGAAAGCTACAAGCGCAATTCTAAGAGCAAAAAAGACTCGGAGACGAAGAAAGAACCGTTGCTTACAACTAAAGTCCGCAGATATGAGGGCAAAAAAAATATTGCAGAAAAATCCAGATAACGTTTTATTGAAAATATTTGAAGTAAATTCAAAACATGGTGAAAACTTGCTTTGTCATTGTAGTACATAAGAAGTTAGTAAAAGTTTACACAAAAATCAAACCTCCAAAAATACCGATTGACATTGAGAATGTTATTTGTTTGATAGATATGTGTCTTCAGAGCCATACATTTCAGTAACTTCTTTGATATATAATATAATATCATTGACTTAATTTCGGTCAGCTTTCTGTGTTCCACGTATACGTTTTACATATATGTTTTACATATACGTCACATATACGTTTAAGAAAAAAGATTCACAATAGACTTTAGTCAAAAATAATTAAAAGCCACAATTTAAGCAAACTGAATCTATGGATATTGGTTTTAAAGCTGTTGATCTGTTTAATTAATCCAGTCAAATAATTTTGAGTGAAGGGTTCAAAAATGATTTCCATCTGTTTGTATGAAAATGAATCAAGACATTTTATGACTCGCACAAGCATTCTGTGAAGCATTTGGAGCATAAATTAAAGACAAAAGTCTCTTTATCATTTCAGTAATCCTTTATTTTACATTAACACATATCGATTATTTATGAGCTTGTGATTTAACTAAAAATGTCTATAATCCATATCTATAAATTGTTCTCGAGAGTCATCACGAACCGTCT
This sequence comes from Hypercompe scribonia, assembly GCA_949316085.1. Classification (NCBI taxonomy): domain Eukaryota; kingdom Metazoa; phylum Arthropoda; class Insecta; order Lepidoptera; family Erebidae; genus Hypercompe; species Hypercompe scribonia. The sequence goes on along the minus strand of OX438967.1, from coordinate 2,949,830 downwards.
CGCACGCAGATTTTACGACTTCCAGCCTCTCGAACAAACCGGATGCAGAAAAGGCTTCAGTACCATAGACCACGTTCATACGCTGCGGCTGGTTATACAGAAGCCCGTAGAGTATAACCTTAGACTATGCTTGGCGTTTGTGGACTATGAGAAAGCTTTTGATTCGATCGAAACTTGGGCTGTGCTACAGTCTCTCCAGCGGTGCCAAATTGATTATCGGTACATAGAAGTATTAAAGTGTTTATATGAAAACGTCAGTATGTCAATCCGTTTACAAGATCATACCTCGAAACCTATCAAACTACAGCGAGGTATAAGACAGAGAGATGTGATATCTCCGAAACTGTTCACCGCAGCACTGGGGGATGTCTTCAAGCTTCTAGACTGGAATGGATTTGGCATTAACATCAATGGCGAGTATATCATCAACCTTCGATTTGCTGATGATATAGTTGTCATGGATGAAACCGTGGCAGATCTTAGCACAATGCTTGATGACCTCAATCAGAAGAGTCTCTAAACGAGTGGGTTCAAAGTGAATATGGATAAGGCAAAAATTATGTTGAATGCCCATGTCTACACCCACTCAAGTGAAAATGGGAGAATCTACCCTCCAAGTGGTTGACAACTACCGTGTATGTACTAGGACAAACTATCCAGTTAGGTAGAGGTCAATCGTCGAATCCAGCTAGGTTAGGCAGCTTTCGGAAAGCTACTTAACGTTTTATCATCACAAATACCGCAGTGTCTCGAGACAAAAGTCTTTGACCAGTGTGTGTTGCCAGTGATGACGTACAGAGACGCGGTCGCTCACTATGGGCTTGAAGAGAAGGCTCAAAGCCACCCAAAGAGCAATGGAGAGGGCAGTGCTCGGAGTTTCTTTGCGTGATCAAATCAGGAATCAGGAGATCCGCAGACGAACCAAGGTGACTGATATTGCCAATAAAATTGCTAAACTTAGGTGGTAGTGGGCGGGGCACATTACTCGCAGAAACGATGGCCAATGGGGTAATAAAATTCTAGAGTGGGAAACGCTACGTTAGTAGGCCCCCCCCCACAAGGTTGTCCGACGACCTGGCAAAGATCGCGGCAAGCTGCTGGATACGGGCAGCACGGGACCGGCTGTTGTGGAGAACCTTGGAGGAGGCCTATGTCCAACAATAGACGTCTTTTGGCAGAGATGATAATGATGACGAATGAACTAAAAATTTTTTTTATCTGTGCTATAAGATGTTGCTTACTACCAAATTTCAAGATTCTGCGTTCACGGGAAGTACCCTGTAGATTTTGATTCCCTTGTGAGTTTTAGAAGTTTGCAAAAATTTGCAGCATAAACGGCTGTATCTTTTGATTGACTTACAGTTCCAAGGGACAGTAGATTTGAGTATTTAATATAACTTATAGCTTAATACCTCCACGCATTCCTGAGAAAAAGGGTCTTGACAGACGGACGGATGGACAACAACGTGATCGTATAAGGATTCCTTTTTTTCCTTTTGAGGTACAGAACTATAAAAATTAAGAATTTTAAACAAAAGTTTGTAAATAATGGCATTATGAAATTTTTCGGAATATTTTCAAAGAATATTTTTCATTTTGCCCAAAAATAGTTTTCCCTACTGCATTAGTTTTTTATGTGACAAGATAATTATTTATATTGCCGTAAATCAAATAAACATCTTATGAAAATCATTTTTAATGTATGTATACTATTTTGATACTATTGGATTGTGACACGAATGTATTAAATATTTAAAGACAACTACGAGTATCAATAATTGGTCGGTATCCTTTTTTTTGTTGAATATTTTGTAATAATTATATTATAGATTTGTTGCAATTCAAAAAATATATTGATACTACGAGACTCGTAGATTACACGGCAAACGCTATTTTGCCAAATAAATATTATTCAATAATATGGAGCTGAGTTGTAGAATCGTTAAAATTTTAAGTTGCATTTTTGATGCCAAAACATGAAAAAAATATGTAGAAAGCCACACTTTTCATCTAAGAGTATAAAATAATTTTTAGATCTACCAAATTGACACAAAAAATGTCATAGAAATCGGTCAAGCTGTTTTGGAGGCGTTCGTTAACAAACACAGTAACGTAACATTTTGTTCGTGGTGAACCAGTGTGTGTCCCTCAATAATTATATTTAATTTCTTTTTTATTATAAGATTTTACCAAAATGACTCTACTATCTGATGGAAAACATGAATAGTATCTAAGGATTGTGATCACTATACTCATTGTGAATGTTGACGATGCAATATGGTGACCCACACTAGACTGCCTAGTGAAATATCTTTTCACGCCAAACTAACCACGATATCTATCACTCCTGGCTCAATGGGCCCCAGTACATTCTATTTATAAAAAAAATGATGTAATAATAATAAGTAACGACTATTGCCGCAGAACGAGGGGCTCGGAGTCTTCTTGTCACTCCTGTTGCAGTAGCAGCAGCCTTTTTGGCTTTTTTATCTGCTTTTTTGGTGGCCTACCGTCTTTTCTTCCTGTCACCGGCTGCCATCCAGATCCCTTCCATTGGTTGCTGTGGTACATCAGCCAGGACTAAGACTGGGGTATGAATTTGAGTTGGGTTCGCCCTCCTTTTCCCCTTCCCTTTTCCCTGGGCCTGGCCTCTTGCGATGCTGTTGGGCTGTTGAGCCTGCTTTAGCTGCGGCCGCTTATGTTACCCTTGGTGGAGTCAAAGATGAGATGAAGTGAGCTGAGGTGAGCTGGCAAAGGTGAGATACGCTAGCAAAGTCGCTCCTCCATCTCCGCCATGATTTGAATTATGTCCGGTCCCATTCGGCAGGACGATATCGATGACGTTGGCGTGGCACCAGCGTTACCACGAATGGAGTCTAACGACCTCTCTCTCGCTTCAGCGAGAATCGCTTCAAGGCTGGCTTTCTCCCTCTCGTGGACCCCGTTTTTAGCCACTAGGAGTCTTCCCGTTCCGACGATAATTCGCACGACCGCCGAAAGAGCCTCTTGTTCTGGACTCCCTAGTCCTTGGAACGTCTGAAGAAAGCAGTCGGCTACATCGATTGCCTCCTCAATCTGGTCCACAGGGTTTTTCGCTCTGCGCTTTTTCAGGCTCAAGTCACCGCACATGATATCCGTAGTCTTGTCAGAAGGCTGTAGTGCACCAACACTGTTTTAATATTTTTGCGATCACTGACACGTGTATGCGTCCATGAGAAGATCGATAAGCTCCCATTCTGCCAGGCCACCGACTACCTAATGTACGACGATAGATGAGTATATGCTCTATACCACGATAGGTGAGTATATGCTTAATATGATTTTATCTAAGGTGAGGTTTTAATGTGCGTATACTACGTCTAATACGTCGATTTACATAAATTATAAGGAGGGGACCAGATGTGGTTTACTGTCACGCTGAACGGGCAAAATGTCGCGACACGCACGACATATTGGATTGCTCAACCTGGACTTGTTTCTTGATGCTTCTTCGATTCCTACTCAGGACAAATTGTTGTATGACGAACACTATAATTTGATCTGTTTTTGGGTGTAATTTATCTGTTACATGTAAAGAGAGATTTTTTAAGAGTTAAGCTTTTCAGGTTAGCAGCACTGGTTGTTAATGGCGTCCAAACGTCTACTGCCAGAGTGAAAAGTTTTCAGCATACTCTGCCATTTCATCATGGAAAGAGTTATAAACGAGCAATGACTGTGAAAAATGTGCATCGCTTATTACGATGTCAAATTCAACCTGGGGAATCAACAATCCGTGCAGTTATCACCAAATTTCGCACACAATTTACTTTGTTGGACATTAAACCATCGACTCGCATGCGCACAGTGCGTATCGAAGAGAATATTTCAGTCGTCGCGTGCAGTGTTAATGAGGATCGTGAAATGTCAATTCGTCCCCGTTCTCAGCAACTGGGCATGTGTTACTCAACCACATGGAAAATTTTACGAGTCGATTTGGATTTAAAAGCCTATAAAATTCAACTCCTGCAAGAATTGAAGACGAATGACTTACCAATACATCTAATTTTTGGTGAATGGGCCTTACAACAACTTCATGGAAATCCGCTGTTTTATCGAAACACTGTGTTCAGCGATGACGCCCATTTCTGGCTCAACAAATACGTAAACAAACAAAACTGTCGTATTTGGAGCGATGAACAGCTACATGCCATTCAAAAATTACCGATGCATTCTGAAAAAACGACTGTTTGGTGTGGTTTATGGGCTGGTGGCATCATCGGTCCATTTTTCTTCAAAGACGACCGTGGAAGAAACGTTACCGTCAACGGCGAACGATATCGAGCCATGATACGCGACTTTTTTTACCCCGGTTGTCTGAGTTGAACTTGGTTGACATGTGGTTTCATCAAAATGGCGTCACATGCCACACAGCTCGTGAAGACTGGACATTTTGAAGGATGAATTTGGTGAGCAGCTTATCTCTCGAAATGGCCCTGTGAGTTGGCCGCCAAGATCATGCGATTTAACGAACCTTGATTATTTCTTGTAGGGTTATGTGAAGTCGTTAGTCTATGTGGACAAGCCGAAAACGCTTGATGCTTTGCAGGACAATATAACATGCGTTAATCATGAAATATTGACCGAAAAGCTCGAAAAAGTGACATGAAACTGAAACGGCGCCGCTGACGATATTTACATGAAAAATCTTTAAAAAATAAATATCAAAGGCCAAATAATCGATTTCAATAAAAAGAATGTATGATGCAAATTTGAATCCTTTATTTGATTTTTAAAAAAAACTACGCTTAAAAAATCACCCTATATATACATATTTAGAAATATATTGGTGGTTATCAGCAGTTTGGTTGGCATAGTGTATGTTCGGCCCCGAGTGGGCAGGGCGGCAGCACGGGACCCTTTCCTTCCGACTGACGCAGGTCCTTTCCGGGCATGGTTGCTTCGGGAAGTATCTGCACTCGGTCGCCAGGAGGGAATTGAGTCCCGCCTGTTACCACTGCGACTGCAGTGAGGACTCGGCTCAGCACACGCTAGGGGTTTATTCCGCCTGGGCGGCGCAGCGTGGGGTCCTCACTGCAGTTATTGGAGGAGATCTCTCGCTACCGGCCGTCATACGCTCCATGGCCTGTAGCGACAGTTGTTTTACCGCGGTTGCAACCTTCTGCGAAGATGTAATTTTCCAGAAGGAGGCGGCGGAGAAGGCCCGGGAGGACAATATCCACTCGGACCCAATTCGCCGCCGGCGAGCCGAGCGGCGGAGGCGCGCATACCAGCGCCTCATGCCGCCTTGAGTGTGGCCGCGGGTGGACGGGACGGGTTTTCCCCTCCACCCGCTATAATGGCCAGCCGCGAGGAGGCGACGTCCGCGTGTGCCGTACGTCGCCTAAAATAGAGAGTTTACCCATAGATGGTGCCCGCAGTTTCGGGCAGGCGCTAGGAGGGATCTGGATGTCGTAATAGCAGCGGTTCCCGGATCCCTCCTATCTCAGGCGCAGAGTGGCACACCGTGTGGTTTTAGTCGGTCCGATTCCGACACACCACCCCGCCGTAAACCCCGGTGGGGTGACGGCCCGAGAGGGTTTCCACAGGTTAAAAAAAAAAAAAAAAAAGTGTATGTTCGGCTGTTCAGACTGATCAGAAAGTAAGACATGAAACAGTCACATTTTGATAGCCAAAAAATGAAGTAATTAAATAGTAAGATTGTAAGCCAGTTAAGCTAGAGTGGCTTGGAAAATTTTTATTTTCTTCAATTTTGGCATCTTAAATCACGCTGTAGACTTTTTGTGCTACTGTAGTCTTAGATATTTTATTCATTCAAGATTTATGGTATCAGTCACTATCTCTTCAAGAGAAGAAAAGGGCAACTGCAGTTACAAAAGCACATCCTACAGAGACGAAACAAAAAACTTATAAAATCTTAACATCTTTGAACGTTGAGATGACTACAAATAAAGTTCTGGAATGTGCAAAAAAAAGATTTAAATAGTTATAATGTTGTTTCAAAAAAAAATTCAAATTAACCTATCGCCGTCCACTTCTGAACGAAGGCCCCGTCAAGGAGCGCCAACCATCCCGGTTTTGGGCAATTCGCATCCATGCGCTGCCAGCCACCTTCTTCAAGTCGTCGGTCCATCATGTCGCAGGGCGCTCTACACTACGTCCAACGACCATCGGTTCGTCTGGAGACACTTCCACTTCAGCGTACTGATTTTCTGTGTGATATCAGTTACTCCCGTTCTCTGTCGAATAACCTCGTTACGAATTTTATCAAAAGAAACGCCCAGTATCGCACGTTCCATCACACGCTGAGCTACTTTAAACTTGTGGACCAGTCCAATGGTGAGTGTCCTCATCTCGGTTCCATATGTCACTACGAGTAGGACGTAATGGTTGTTTTTGAAGATTGTGGGATTGGTAACTCGAAGATGTGACGCATTTTTTCATACGCTGCCCAGCCCAGACGAATCCTCGTAACGGCTTCCCGATCGAAATTGTGCCGGCCAAGTTTAATAGTTTGCCCAAAGTACGAGGGTAAGTTTTTAAGTTCGCGGAATGACAGTGAAAAAGGCGGGTAAACGCGCTCTTTTGATGCCTACCGTATTCAGTGACTCATAATTAGTCTGCATAGTAAAATTTGTTGTGATTGGATCATTAGTTATTAAACTATCGTTGACCAAGTATTTTAATCGGGAACGAAGTGAAAAAAATGGAGAAAATTGAATTCCGTGCGGTGATAAAGTTCCTTACTAAGCAAGGAAAGTCTGTTCAAACCATACTCAATGAGATGTCATCGGTTTACGGGGATTCTTGCCCAGGAAAAACAATGGTCTACAAGTGGCATAGTTTATTTAAACAAGGCAGGGAATCACTTGAAGACGACCCGAGGCCGGGGCGCTCCGTTGAGGTGACTACGCCAGAAGTTATTGCAAAAGTAGAAAAAATTGTATTGGAAGATGCTCGACTAAAAAAGAAACAACTCGCAGAAATGGTTGGAGTATCGGATACAACAATTTTTAAAATTTTACACGATCATCTTGGCATGACTAAGGTTAGCGCACGGTGGGTGCCGAGAATGCTCACGCTATTGCAAAAACAACAGCGCGTGGAATGTTCACGTGCGTTTTTGGACCTCTGCAATGAAGACAAGGATGGCGTATTGAATCAAATTGTTACTGGGGATGAAACTTGGGTTCATCATTATGAACCCGAGTCCAAACAAGACTCCATGCAGTGGCACAAAAAGGGCACAGCACCACCCAAGAAATTTAAGGTTTCACAGTCGGCTGGGAAACTCATGGCAACGATTTTTTGGGACTCAGAAGGAATATTATTGATAGATTATAAAGATAAAGGCATTTCTATAACGGGGGAATACTACGCTTCAATCTTAGAACAGTTAAAAGAAGCCATCAAAGAAAAAAGACGGGGAAAATTAACGAAAGGTGTCCTGCTATTGCATGACAATGCTCCCGTTCACAAGAGCCGAGTCGCACTGGCTGCCCTGCATAAGGTGGGCTTCGATATTTTGAATCACCCACCCTACAGTCCAGATTTGGCTCCGAGTGATTATTATCTCTTTCCAAAAATGAAAAAAGAATTACGTGGTAAGAAATTTTCAACTGATGAGGAGGTTAAGGAGGCGGTTTCGGCGTATTTTTCAGACAAAGATAAAACTTTTTTTTACGAGGGAATAAAAAAACTAATTGAAAGATCTGAAAAATGTATTCGTGTTGCAGGGGAATATATAGAAAAAGAAAAATAATTTTGTGTTTTTATTATTACTCAATACCCTCCATTCCGCGAACTTAAAAACGCCCCCTCGTAGTTCTTGCACAACCCGATCGCAGCATCATTTACGGTAGCAGGACTCGGGACATATGCCTATTATGCATGATTTTCATTTTTTCGATGTTTATCCCCAGTCCTTCTCGTTTTGAAGAATCATCCAGACTGCTCAGTATTTCTTCCAGATCATGTAGACTCCGCCAGTATGACTATGTCGTCTGAAAACCGCAGATGTGAGAGGTATCTATCATTGATATTGATTTCGAATTGATTTACAGATCAATTACGGGAAGCTCATCTGTGAAGTGGCGAGTCAGTCTAGAACGCAGGTCATCCGCGCTATTTTCGTGAGGTGTATAGGTCCTCATAAAACTTTGTGACTTCAACGAGAACCTCTGTTTAGTGAGAATGTAATGTTATGTGTGAATCATAATATCTCTAATTTATAGCATTAATAATTAAAAAATTAAAATGAATATCTATTACCTTAACTGTAGTTGTCGGTATAGGAAGGTAACTCTTTTTAGTAGAATATCTTAGCTTATACATAATGAACAAGCATATTTTACTTAGTGACATAAGATTTGACGCACGAGGTGCTTCTTAGGTACTTATAATAGAGAATATTTGTATAACTTACGCTAAATCTAGCGTAGACGTAATATGTTGGATAAATGATAAATGCTATTTGTATGTGCATGTAAATCTTTTACAGATATTTTTACACGTTGGACTTGATCATAAATAAAGTATTTGAAACAGTAAATATTAATTAGTAAGAAATATACGTCTGTGCAACCGAAAACTGTCAATATCAGACTCGTTACGAAGATAAGATGCATTTTCATCCGGCTTATTGCAAATGTAAATACGTCTTCGCTTAATCTATGTATGTAATCTTCTACTCGTGCTGTTAGTAATACAAAAAATGTCGGTGTTTCCTAAAAATCGCTCGAAGGAAGAAATATCACAACAAAATATAGAGGTATTCCTTTTAAATTGTTAACATTGATTAGCCGTTGTGTCACTTAATCAGTATCCAGTTAAGATTAATGAACCTGAACCTCAATCGCGATGCGGCCGCTATCAGAACTTTTGGGTAAGTGGTGAAAAGAATTAGAACGACCAGAACGATACTAAATATGAACTAATATTACAAACTTATACCCATCTTTACGCAAATATAAAAATACAATTCGAATATCGTGTAAGAAAAATAGTTAACAAAATAAAAAATTGAAAATTCGCAATACAACAATAAATTAAATGTCATCATTTTTAAACACAACATGCGTACATGTAGGAGTAAGCAGTATTAATTAAGCAAATTTGTCATTTAAATAATTTAAAACTAAGGTAAGTCTTACGACGTTTTATCTTATCATGTTCTTTGCTTAAATAGATAAATCATAGCTTATACTTTCTAATATAGAACTTTCTCCTAATAAGAAAATAAAGAAAAGAGAGAAGCCAAGGAAGTTAAGATAAGGGATACAGCAAATCTCGGATTGAATAACGAAAGTGAGACAGCTGTAGCCCCAAGAGCTTGATGTCACTTACCTGTTGTCAGTCCAGTGATTGACGATATCACTAACATCCCGGAACATCTGGGCCCGTAAGATACGGTGCCTTAATAACAACAGTTTCTGAATTTTCCCTATTTCAGGCGCAGAGTGATACACTATGTGGATTTCGGTGATCAGGTTTTGACCCAGGAATATTAACTCACCAAATATCAACAGTTAATGAAATTTTCTCCACCCATTGAACACGAAGAAGTAACTGTCATTTATACGCTTATCGACGACATAATACATCGTCTGGGCTGGGCAGCGTATGAAAAAATGCGTCACATCTTCGAGTTACCAATCCCACAATCTTCAAAAACAACCATTACGTCCTACTCGTAGTGACATATGGAACCGAGATGAGGACACTCACCATTGGACTGGTCCACAAGTTTAAAGTAGCTCAGCGTGTGATGGAACGTGCGATACTGGGCGTTTCTTTTGATAAAATTCGTAACGAGGTTATTCGACAGAGAACGGGAGTAACTGATATCACACAGAAAATCAGTACGCTGAAGTGGAAGTGTCTCCAGACGAACCGATGGTCGTTGGACGTAGTGTAGAGCGCCCTGCGACATGATGGACCGACGACTTGAAGAAGGTGGCTGGCAGCGCATGGATGCGAATTGCCCAAAACCGGGATGGTTGGCGCTCCTTGACGGGGCCTTCGTTCAGAAGTGGACGGCGATAGGTTAATTTGAATTTTTTTTTGAAACAACATTATAACTATTTGAATCTTTTTTTTGCACATTCCAGAACTTTATTTGTAGTCATCTCAACGTTCAAAGATGTTAAGATTTTATAAGTTTTTTGTTTCGTCTCTGTAGGATGTGCTTTTGTAACTGCAGTTGCCCTTTTCTTCTCTTGAAGAGATAGTGACTGATACCATAAATCTTGAATGAATAAAATATCTAAGACTACAGTAGCACAAAAAGTCTACAGCGTGATTTAAGATGCCAAAATTGAAGAAAATAAAAATTTTCCAAGCCACTCTAGCTTAACTGGCTTACAATCTTACTATTTAATTACTTCATTTTTTGGCTATCAAAATGTGACTGTTTCATGTCTTACTTTCTGATCAGTCTGAACAGCCGAACATACACTTTTTTTTTTTTTTTTTAACCTGTGGAAACCCTCTCGGGCCGTCACCCCACCGGGGTTTACGGCGGGGTGGTGTGTCGGAATCGGACCGACTAAAACCACACGGTGTGCCACTCTGCGCCTGAGATAGGAGGGATCCGGGAACCGCTGCTATTACGACATCCAGATCCCTCCTAGCGCCTGCCCGAAACTGCGGGCACCATCTATGGGTAAACTCTCTATTTTAGGCGACGTACGGCACACGCGGACGTCGCCTCCTCGCGGCTGGCCATTATAGCGGGTGGAGGGGAAAACCCGTCCCGTCCACCCGCGGCCACACTCAAGGCAGCATGAGGCGCTGGTATGCGCGCCTCCGCCGCTCGGCTCGCCGGCGGCGAATTGGGTCCGAGTGGATATTGTCCTCCCGGGCCTTCTCCGCCGCCTCCTTCTGGAAAATTACATCTTCGCAGAAGGTTGCAACCGCGGTAAAACAACTGTCGCTACAGGCCATGGAGCGTATGACGGCCGGTAGCGAGAGATCTCCTCCAATAACTGCAGTGAGGACCCCACGCTGCGCCGCCCAGGCGGAATAAACCCCTAGCGTGTGCTGAGCCGAGTCCTCACTGCAGTCGCAGTGGTAACAGGCGGGACTCAATTCCCTCCTGGCGACCGAGTGCAGATACTTCCCGAAGCAACCATGCCCGGAAAGGACCTGCGTCAGTCGGAAGGAAAGGGTCCCGTGCTGCCGCCCTGCCCACTCGGGGCCGAACATACACTATGCCAACCAAACTGCTGATAACCACCAATATATTTCTAAATATGTATATATAGGGTGATTTTTTAAGCGTAGTTTTTTTTAAAAATCAAATAAAGGATTCAAATTTGCATCATACATTCTTTTTATTGAAATCGATTATTTGGCCTTTGATATTTATTTTTTAAAGATTTTTCATGTAAATATCGTCAGCGGCGCCGTTTCAGTTTCATGTCACTTTTTCGAGCTTTTCGGTCAATATTTCATGATTAACGCATGTTATATTGTCCTGCAAAGCATCAAGCGTTTTCGGCTTGTCCACATAGACTAACGACTTCACATAACCCTACAAGAAATAATCAAGGTTCGTTAAATCGCATGATCTTGGCGGCCAACTCACAGGGCCATTTCGAGAGATAAGCTGCTCACCAAATTCATCCTTCAAAATGTCCAGTCTTCACGAGCTGTGTGGCATGTGACGCCATTTTGATGAAACCACATGTCAACCAAGTTCAACTCAGACAACCGGGGTAAAAAAAGTCGCGTATCATGGCTCGATATCGTTCGCCGTTGACGGTAACGTTTCTTCCACGGTCGTCTTTGAAGAAAAATGGACCGATGATGCCACCAGCCCATAAACCACACCAAACAGTCGTTTTTTCAGAATGCATCGGTAATTTTTGAATGGCATGTAGCTGTTCATCGCTCCAAATACGACAGTTTTGTTTGTTTACGTATTTGTTGAGCCAGAAATGGGCGTCATCGCTGAACACAGTGTTTCGATAAAACAGCGGATTTCCATGAAGTTGTTGTAAGGCCCATTCACCAAAAATTAGATGTATTGGTAAGTCATTCGTCTTCAATTCTTGCAGGAGTTGAATTTTATAGGCTTTTAAATCCAAATCGACTCGTAAAATTTTCCATGTGGTTGAGTAACACATGCCCAGTTGCTGAGAACGGGGACGAATTGACATTTCACGATCCTCATTAACACTGCACGCGACGACTGAAATATTCTCTTCGATACGCACTGTGCGCATGCGAGTCGATGGTTTAATGTCCAACAAAGTAAATTGTGTGCGAAATTTGGTGATAACTGCACGGATTGTTGATTCCCCAGGTTGAATTTGACATCGTAATAAGCGATGCACATTTTTCACAGTCATTGCTCGTTTATAACTCTTTCCATGATGAAATGGCAGAGTATGCTGAAAACTTTTCACTCTGGCAGTAGACGTTTGGACGCCATTAACAACCAGTGCTGCTAACCTGAAAAGCTTAACTCTTAAAAAATCTCTCTTTACATGTAACAGATAAATTACACCCAAAAACAGATCAAATTATAGTGTTCGTCATACAACAATTTGTCCTGAGTAGGAATCGAAGAAGCATCAAGAAACAAGTCCAGGTTGAGCAATCCAATATGTCGTGCGTGTCGCGACATTTTGCCCGTTCAGCGTGACAGTAAACCACATCTGGTCCCCTCCTTATAATTTATGTAAATCGACGTATTAGACGTAGTATACGCACATTAAAACCTCACCTTAGATAAAATCATATTAAGCATATACTCACCTATCGTGGTATAGAGCATATACTCATCTATCGTCGTACATTAGGTAGTCGGTGGCCTGGCAGAATGGGAGCTTATCGATCTTCTCATGGACGCATACACGTGTCAGTGATCGCAAAAATATTAAAACAGTGTTGGTGCACTACAGCCTTCTGACAAGACTACGGATATCATGTGCGGTGACTTGAGCCTGAAAAAGCGCAGAGCGAAAAACCCTGTGGACCAGATTGAGGAGGCAATCGATGTAGCCGACTGCTTTCTTCAGACGTTCCAAGGACTAGGGAGTCCAGAACAAGAGGCTCTTTCAGCGGTCGTGCGAATTATCGTCGGAACGGGAAGACTCCTAGTGGCTAAAAACGGGGTCCACGAGAGGGAGAAAGCCAGCCTTGAAGCGATTCTCGCTGAAGCGAGAGAGAGGTCGTTAGACTCCATTCGTGGTAACGCTGGTGCCACGCCAACGTCATCGATATCGTCCTGCCGAATGGGACCGGACATAATTCAAATCATGGCGGAGATGGAGGAGCGACTTTGCTAGCGTATCTCACCTTTGCCAGCTCACCTCAGCTCACTTCATCTCATCTTTGACTCCACCAAGGGTAACATAAGCGGCCGCAGCTAAAGCAGGCTCAACAGCCCAACAGCATCGCAAGAGGCCAGGCCCAGGGAAAAGGGAAGGGGAAAAGGAGGGCGAACCCAACTCAAATTCATACCCCAGTCTTAGTCCTGGCTGATGTACCACAGCAACCAATGGAAGGGATCTGGATGGAAACCGGTGACAGGAAGAAAAGACAGTAGGCCACCAAAAAAGCAGATAAAAAAGCCAAAAAGGCTGCTGCTACTGCAATAGGAGTGACAAGAAGACTCCGAGCCCCTCGTTCTGCGGCAATAGTCGTTACTTATTATTATTACATCATTTTTTTTATAAATAGAATGTACCGAATTATTATTTATGTGTAGTAATGTATAGTAAACATCTGGATCGCCGTCTTACCTGGCGAAAACACATCTGAACTAAAAGAAAACAATTAGACCTGAAACTCCGCAACATGTACTGGCTCATTGGACGCAAATCTCAGCTGACAGACGCGGGTAAAATGATCATATACAAATCCATACTGAGGCCCGTATGGACATACGGCATCCAGCTCTGGGGCTCGGCCAGCTGCAGCAATGTAGAAATACTGGAAAGATTTCAGAGTAAAACAATGCGAACTATGTACAAGATACCACAGAACATATGCAATAAATATGTAAACTTAGACTTCAACCTGCGAACAGTTAAACAAGAAATTGAATCTTACAGTAGGAATTATCAAGCAAAATTGGACCGACATATAAACCTGTTGGCTGCTGACTTGCGGAGAGAGGGCAGTTTAAAATATACTCGCCTCAAAAGAAATAGTATCGTGGATCTTGAGCTGAGATTCGCAGACAAATGATGAGACTGCCATCACTGGATGCAGAACTCAGCTAGGGACATTTTGACGAGGGAAACCTGACAAATTATTAGATTATTGTTTGGAAAAAACAGATTGCTAAGTTGCAGGATACAAAGAAAAAAAAAAAAAAAAAAAATGTGTAGTAATTTTGATTCTCAAAATAGATATTAGAAGTTTATATGTAATTGGTAAACAAGTCTATTACTTGTCTAACATTTTTGGAATCCATGACACTACCAGATTAATAGAGCAAATAGGTTACACCAGTTGTTAAAACTTGTGGTAATGAACCAAAATCCAACGTTACTTGGAATGGTGAAGCCAAACACGCATGTGAGCGTCGGCACCACTTAAGCCAAAAGTAGTGCAGTCCGTCTGGACCAGGTGATTTCCAATTCGGTAATGAACAGACTGCACAACTTACATCATCTTTATTAATAAAAATGGGTTCCATAGCTGTTATAGACTCACACGAGCGATTGATATCTTGCAACCAATCACCCTCTGTACCAGTGACAGGCACTGACCAGACGTTACGCCAAAATGAATTAGTGGTGTTTTCATCTGGAAAATATCTATCACTCACACATGGATTCGGTTCTTCCCATTTCCCGTATACCCGTTTCTCATTTGTTTGGAATATTCGATTCTGATCATACCGATCAACTCGTTTTTTATAAGATCGGATCCTATTTGCACATGCATAAACTTTCTGCTTTAGAAAGTCTATGCGCTCTGTGACACAGCATATGTATTGTTGAGAACTGATGGTAGTCTCCATGAATGCCTGTTTCACAAAGCGCATGACTTTTGGTCATGTATCCTCCAAAATTTGGTCACTGGTAGAGTTGCCATCTAATAAAATGGCTTTGCCCTGTAGGTGGTTGTTTACGAGAAAAACCAATGAGAAGGGAGACATTGTTCATTTTTAAGACTAGATTAGTGATTAAGGATTGTGGTCAGAAGAAAGGAAATGTTTAACATGAGGTCTATGCTCCGGTGGTAGGGTATACATCAGTTCGATTCTTGCTTGTTCTGGCTACTAAGTATGACCTAGACATAATTCAGATAGATACTGTAAGTGCATTTCTTCAGGGTGACATAGACACTGAGACATACATGTCACAACTAGAATGTTATAATAAAAATTCTAAAGTATGTCTTCTGCATAAATCTATTTATGGACTCAAGCAAGCTAGCTGTCAATAGAATTTAAAACTGAACAGTATTTTATTCAAAATTGGTTTAGAAAGATAAAAAATGAATTCATGTATTTATTATTTAGCGAATGAATCAATAATGCTTTTTATTGCAGTTTGGGTAGATGGCTACTTGATTTTTACAAATAATCAGAAAACAGTAACCGATGTCAAAGAAAAGTTAAAGAAGCAACTCTGTATGAAAGATATGGGTGAGACACATCAATTTATAGGCATTAATATTAGTGAAAATCGAAAGCTTAATCTACTGTTGGAACGCTTTTACATGTCTGAATGTAAACCAGTACGCACTGCAGTAGATGTAAATACTAAATTTGATAAGGTACCTGAGGATGAAGCCAGTAATTTCTCATACAGAGAAGTCCACCAGCTGTCTTTTATATCTGTCAAAGGTCACAAGACCTAATATTATCTATATGGTGAATAAGTTGAGTCAGTTATGTAATGGTGCAGAAATTCAGGATTGGCTTAGAGTAAAACGAGTCATGAGATATCTCCGAGGAACTAAGAACCTAAAGATATGTTATGTCAAGGAGGCTGCTAAGGATACAACAGGGTACTGCGATGCAAACTGGGCAAGTGGCATACATTACCGGAGATCCTGCACCGGTTACATTTTCATTTTTCAGAATGGTTGTATATCCTGCAATGAATCCTGTAAACAGCAAACTGTGGCACTCTCTACAGCAGAGTGCGAATATGAAGAATGTCGACAACACAGGAGGCCTTGTAGCTTCAACAACTGCAAGCTGAACTCAGTCAAGGCTTGGATAGTGCGTTAAATATTTATAGTGATAATCAGAGTGTAATAAGATTGGCATCAATAGACTATTATAAACCTAAAACTAAGCATGCATAATAGATATTGGATTACATTTTATCAGAGAAAGTATTGTTAATTTTAAAATTATTTTTTTATTATATTTGTAAATAGTTGCAACATGGTTGCTAACGATTTAACAAAGGGTGTAATGTTTTAAAAACATAATAATAAATAATAATAATATGTTGGTAATTAGGAACGCAACCGTATCTGTTATAAGTTGGTATTACTGTATAGTTTGTATTTTGTTATGTTGACTGCTTTAACTGTTATAAAACCTTTCTGATCTCTGTAAAATATGTTATACACGATATATAATCCTTCTGTTTTCCGTGTTCTGAACAGTTTGTTTTATTATAAAAACGCATAAATATTAACACGTTTACTTCAAATCATCCTCATTTAAATACATGTACGTATTCTAAATCCCAAGTTAAATGGAAGAAAATAAAAATAACTTTGTAACATATACAGATAAAATCATACATTATGCAACATCTGACACTATTCAGCATAGCGGTAACATAATGCTAAAATCCTGTACATATATGAAGTAGGTACTTTTAATAACTAGTAATAAGTAGCAAGAAATAATCGCTGTTGTCAAAGTATGTTTGAATGATCATCATCACCATCATCATCATAGTGTTGTCATTATTATTTGTTTGTTCTTTTTTTTGTTTTTCAATTATTTTAAGGGAAAACGTACAAGAAGGTGATGATTTATCAATCTCATGACTATTGATTATACTTACCTAGCTAGGCTATGAACTTCGTTTGCTCACCTTTGTTACGTTACATTTACCAACATAAAAAAGACGTGTGGCACTCGGAGACTGCCGCGGTAAAGTTATTGCATAGCATTTTTTATCAACTTATATAATTATAATTATTTATTTATTTTATTTATGCAGTATTTTTTTTCCTTTGTTATTCTTTGATATTAATGCAACTTTTTAAGCGTGGTGACCGATAAGAAAACATTTTTTTTTCTTATATTAAATAAATGAAAAGTTAATATTGTTCAAAATATTTTTACTATCTTACAATACATGTAGGTTATTCAGGAATATTTATCATTGAAACTATAGGTTTATGGTAACTGAAATAAGAAACATAAGTTTGAGACATGATATCTTCTAAATATCTGGAAAATACCGCGTCAATGGTGGTTCCATATTTTGTTGTGGATTCTTGTGTCTCATTATTCATTTTCAAATTCAATATTTTTTCATGACTTCCTTCATTTATAAATGCACTTTGTTTATTCATATTTAAAACAATTGGTACACAAATTATACGAGTACAGATATTCACTGTTGTACGTGCGAGCTTCATAGAGTCGTACCATGAAGTAAATACAAACAGGAGGTGCCCTAACGCCGAAACTCTAAGCACACAGCACACAGTAACGCTGATATAACCAATGCCACCTAGAGGTGAGTTGCTGAACTAAAGAGACAAGCGTGATATTTCAAAAAGTCATTAAAAGTTCCGCTATTCACCGATAAATGACAAAACTAAAAAGTATCACCGCTGTGCCGGTTGGAGTGCGGGGTGTTAGGTTATTTTCGTTACGGAATTTCTGAATTCGGTCTCCACGCTCAAAGGCCACGATAGAAGCTATGCAATAGCTTAAAAATAGTTTTACTTATGAAAATATAAATTTGTAAATGATATTTACCTATTTTATAAACCCTTTCAAACAACTATCGAGTTGAATCAATACTTTACCATGGTTCACACAGTAATGGTCAGCCTCCTTTATAATAAATACACTTGGTAATACAATTTTTTTATTGAATTTCTAATACTCGTACATCAAATCTTATTTTCAATATTTTTTTACAATAGTTACATATCATTTTTAAACTAGTTTTAACAAAAAATCATTATACGGATACGATCTTCTGCTCAGTTTAATTTTCAATGTTTACTTATATAACTACCAGTCAAAAAACCTTTGTCAACCAAATTGTGAATTTCACTTTTTACTTTGTTGAGTCACTACTTTTTCACGAAAATAAAAATGTACTCAATTTTTAAAGGTTAGCAAAACATTTGTGACTTTTGAGTTGCACACGTTCATAGACAGCAGTAACAACATAGATCCATAAGACCCACGTGCTTGTTTACCCTTTTATCATTTTCATCAGTCTATTGCAGTCCGCTGATGGATATAAACCTCTCTTAATGTCCGCCACTTGATCCGATTCATATACCGATGATTACAATCTCTTTTTAAGATAGTGGTCACTTAACTGTGACAATCGCTGTATAAATATATATTACGAATCAAGAGCGTCAAGGTCACAGCCGTCTTTTGAGTAGTCACAAGGACTAGGAAGAGATATGGCATTTGGTTCTGATTCACTCTTAGAAAAGCAACACAGAAAACACAAAGCAGAAAGAATTACATAGCACCGGTTTGTGTGAGGCTGTAAAATAACTACGGATGTACAAGTCCTTTCATGCCATAGCATGGGTCTGCCAGTATTATATTTGAAACTTGTCTAGCAAACTTTTAGGAAGAACAATTAGCCTGGTAACATATTGGTGTCAGTCTGCCATGATGTGTTATTAGCTATTCAAATAAATATATTATACTTAACATCACTTTACACTTGATTGAATAACAATGAAGACTCGTAGATGACAGGTCGAATGTCAAAAAAATTTCAATAATACGTTATTTACATTTGACGTAATAGTTATTATTACAGAACAAACTATATTACAGAGCAATGTAAATGGAGAAACGTCTTAGGTGAGATTAGGACCGCTATGAAATAATATTGCCCTTATTTTCACCTTCGATGACTATAATCTTTTCTGTATCTTCTAATCGTTTTTTTTTTTAATTATTACTCACACAGTAGCTACAAAGAAGTCACAAAAGACAAGCATTTTTTACAACCGAACTTTTGTAACTAAAAAATGCAGCAGTTCGGTACTACCAACCGATTTACAATTACTTTAAAGTCGATTCTCAACAAATCAATTGCCATTATCATATTTTACGCAATTTACTTAACTGTATATTGTCAATATAATAGAAATCATACAAAAGTCGTACATACAATATTCATGGCATACATTTTATTTATAATGTACACATTTTACTCGCTTATCTATATAGACAGTATTCAAACCTTGTAAAATCAACTTCATTCGTATAAATATTATACAATGATCCATCGAATGTTGTAGCTATTTTACTTTGTCTGTCATAATTGTTTTTTTTTCTAGTACACATGCTTTACTCGTCGTCCCCTTCTTATAAGTTTGGAAGTAAAATCTGCCAAACAAATACATGAAAGCAACAGCGTTGACACAAATCAAAAAGTTTATAATCTTCGAAAACTCACAATCAGAGAATAAAGCGATAGTATGATGGACGAAAACGACAGCAAATTGTATCTAAAAAGAAAAAAAAAACATACTTTTTGTTATTGTTTACAGTTCTCAAGTCGTCCCTTTAATCAATATTAATTATCTCCCATTGTTTCCTTTCTTATCTGTCCATATCAATATTTTTCTAATTTTTTCACATGTGCTCTTAATACTTCACGCTTGCCCTTTATTTATAAATTTCTACTAAAATTATAATCTACATAACTTTGCACTTAATACCTTTTACCTATGAGATATAGTAAACATAACAACACAGGTTCATGGTTGTCTAATTAAATATCAGTTCAATTTCAAATCCACCTATCACCATCCACTGCTGAACGAAGATCGGACCGACCAAAACCACACGGTGTGCCACTCTGCGCTGCAGGTAAGAGGGATCCGGGAACAGCCATTATTACGACATCCAGAGCCCTCCTGGCTGCCGCTAGCGCGAGCACCATTCTCGGTTAAACTCTCTGTTAGCATACGTAGTCATAGTGGTCAGCCGCGAGTTAACTACTCGCGGCTGACCACTGTACCACGGATGGAGTCGCCCAAGGGCAGAAGCAGCGTCGACCAGTTTTGGAGCAAGCTGTTGGAAGTGCTCGTCAAAGAGCCACCAGCCGTCGAGGATCAGGTACAAATATTTCATCTGGCTCTGAACGGGTACGAGGACCAAAGTGACCACGATAGAGGCGCCGGGAGGTGAACTACGACGGGGTTCATGGAACAAAAGGGCTGCCGTCTTATCTAGGACTTCCCGCAAACCCAGCGCTTTGATGCGCCTGACTGCCAGAGGCGTTGGTGTCCAAAGACACTACCAACAGCACACTACCACAGTTCATCGCCGCATACATGGCATGGACCATCGAACGCCCCGTTCGAAAACCGAATTGGGTGTAAGACAGATCAGGCCCACCTCGCAGAGGTACGAGATGATGCGGGCAGAGAGTTACCTTTCTATCAATTTACCTGTTTATTCTAACTAGGACTCGTGGTGGGCATTTATCTGTCTCCAAAATGGGAACGACATAGGTAGATACGTAGATTCGACTCATCTCGATTTCGATCTCGATCTCCCCCGATCCAAGTATTAGTCCTTAAGGCAGTGTTGATGACGATAACACACGCCTTCACGAAAAGATACTGCCTAATCTTCGCTAGGAAGCACTTCACGAGCAAGTAGCCGGGATACGCCGAGTCGGTAAGACGACGTATTTGTCTCTTCGTTAGAAAAAGCATAGCAGGACATACGGTTGTAAGGTGGTGGTAGATGGTACTAAAATTTACACGGAGTCCATGTACATTCATGGATGCCATCTCAAAAAATGTATTTTTAGGATAAGGGGATACTGCTGTTCTTGTGTTGAACTAGTAAACCTTTTCCTTTGTGCTGCCATGATGTAAATTAACGGAAGAGAAAAATTATAGTCATCGTGGCACTAACGAAACGGTGACTGAACCGTCAAACGAAAAGACCTTCGTACTCTCCCGCAAGTGGTCGCCAGGCCCCACCGTCCAGTCACCAACTAACACGAATAGCCACTTAGTGGATTATGTGTGAACTGACAGGGCAGCCTCCCAGGGTCATTCGTCACCGGCTTAATCGTAGTAGGGCCCTTCTATATACTGCGTGTAGGCAGTGGTACAAGCGTTTCAATAGGTCTTTTTGGCTGACTGTTAGAACCACGTCTCTCACACAATGATTCCAGGAGCAATTCACTGCTTACACGCTTACCACGATAACTGACACTCCTGCACCGTTGGGCCTCCTCTCTCTCATTTACAAACGAAAGATGATAACATGAATTCTATTATTTTGGGCTCATCTTCTTCTCATCTCCTTGGTCAAGCCGGTCGGTTCGTACCAAAATCAGCGTGGCTCTACTTTTTTATTAATTACACTTTATAGTTGTGCAGATAGTTTTATACTTTACCTTCTCTCGATTTTATTAAAATGAGACGTAAATTTATTGTATGTGCTGTAATGTTACTTTCAATTGAATAACTTGTAATTGTAACAGTATAATTTAATTCTGGACAATTTAATTTTATTTATTTATGATTAATTTGTGAATTTGTGAAATTTAATTTCTTCTTCTAATTCTTACATTAATTAATATTTTACATTAGATTTTGGTAGAATATTTGAGACTGCTATGGATTATGTTAGATGTCTAATTTTTTTTTTCTTGAACAAGAGACACCACCCGCATTAGAACAAATCCTGTGTCGCGGAAGACTTTACAAATATACAAAAAACGGACACAAAGAACACCCAGACTTAGAACAATAATTTGTGGATCCAATGTAGAATTTTAACCGATAACACACAGCGAAGTGGATAGCGGCGTGGTGACCGCTTAAACCACTAAGCCAATCGTGCATCTATATCTTAAGGTTGTCTGGAGGAAATCGCCTTAAGCGATAAGACCGCTGATTGTTGCATTTGCATATTTTGTAACTTATTTCTTCTTTTGTTTTGTTTTATGTATACAATAAAGAGAAAGAAAAATAAATAAATATCATATTGTTAAAAAAAAATTGCATTCTGCTCTATTTCTTGACAAGCCTGTTGTTGTGTGATGAAGAAAATTATTGTAGTCAAACGTGTGAGCACTCTAACACGTCTCTCTCTCTCTTGCCATGTAAAGTTTTATACTAAACATAAATACTCACCAGTTGCATTATCGTAAGGTGTTTTTTCCACCACACATATTTCTGATACTTCGGACCGAAGCTAGAAATCAAGTAATAAGTGTACATGACGGCGTGAACTATAGAATTCAGAAATCCTATAAGAAGTAAGTGTTCCCCTGCAAACAAAAAACGAGATAATTATTATTTAATAATTTTTATAAAACTTAATCAAAAGCTTTATACTGACTTTGAAAGCATTACATTCTTTTATATGATATAATTATAATACATGTGGGTAGTAATGCGATCACGTAACATTTTTAACATATATTTGAAATACATGATTAAAAAAATGGATCGATATAGAACCTTTTATGTTAGGGATGCAACGAGAAAGTGTGTGTGCTGCTAAACCAGGCTGAGGTGATCACTCCCAGAGGAACACAATCGAAATTTCAAACTCATATGTACATCATAGCAAGCAAAATCAAACTTGAAAAGCATGGGGAAGAGTTCAAAATTGGTAAAGGAGTGAAACAAGGAGACCCTCTCTCACCTAAATTATTTATAGCCGTCCTCGTAGACATCATTCAAGGCATAGAATGGAAAAACAAAGCCATATGGATACTAAATAGAAGGCTTACACATTTAAGATTTGCAGATGACATAGTTCTTTTTAGTGAATCTGCAATTGAACTAGAAAATATGTTGAAAAACTTGAACATCCAAAGCAAATTTTTGTTTTTAATTTATTCATTTCTAGTCCGACCTTTTTGGTCGGACTAGAAATGAATAAATTAAAAATAAAAATTATGACAAACAGTTCTAGAAAACCAATAAAAATAGAAGGAAATTCAATAGAATATGTGAATGATTACATATACTTGGGTAAACTAGTGTCTTTAAAGGAAAACAGTAACGAAAAGGAAATAGATAGAAGAATTAACATAACATGGAATAAATACTGGTCTCAAAAAGAAATTCTTAAGGGTAAATATAGCTTACAGATGAAAAAGGTTATAATGGATTCATGTATCCTCCCAAGTCTAACATATGCAAGTCAAACATGGGTTTATACAGAAAGAGTGAGACAAAAAATTCTATCCTGCCAACACGCCATGGAGAGAAGTATTCTAAGAATAAGGAGAATACAAAAAATAAGAAATATAGATATTCGCAAGAAAACCAATTTTACCGACGCACTCCAGCAAAGTTTATCACAGAGATGGAAATGGGCAGGACACGTAGCTAGATACCAGGATAAAAGATGGACACACCAAGTCACAAAGTGGAAGGGCCCAATGGGCAAAAGGAGTATAGGCCGACCAAGAAAGAGATGGGTCGATGATATTAAGAGAGTGGCAGGAGAGGAGTAGATGGAAACCGCCACAAACCGTGAAAAATGGTTCAAGTTGGGGGAGGCTTTTACCCAAGAGGGACTACATGCAACAACAAATTAAATTTAATGTACACTAAAAAATTATTTCATCTGTTGTGCAGATAATGTAAAGCTTAATAATAATAATGTACATATATATCAATGTTATGTACTTAGTAAATTTTGTATAGTAGATTTAATTTTCGTAAATATTGATAACTTTATAAGCTTGATGCCCTCGCTCTGTGATTATAGCTGGTATTAAAATAAAACTTTCTTAGACATGAATATAATTTTAACGCTTTTTAAGTGGATTCAATGATCCATACATTGATATTTTATTTCCAACTAATGTTTATTTCGAAATATTTTGATAGATGATTCGGGCTTTGTTTGCGTGAGACACTGTTCTCTGAAATCATTCTCAAGTAGTGATTTCTATGATATTTTAGTAGGAGAGAACATGTTTTACGATTATTTGTATCTGTATAATTACGTAATTTCTGTATTATTTACCAAATTCACAAACAATTACTTGTTAGAATTAAACTTTGTCCATCAATTATTCTAGTACCTTAAATTTTAAAAATATAAACTCATGATCTGGTAACTATACGACAAGTATTGATTAATAATTAGAAATTTCCGATCCTGCTCACATCTAGTAATTTTTATTTAATATTTATTATATTTAATTTTATGTGAGCAAGAAACTTGATAATATGTTTAAATTTCTACATTAATTAATATCTACCGTTTTCAAATTCGCAAAAAATAAGTTTATTAAAATTTTTTTTATCGAAATTTGCTGTATGATACTGAACTATAATGTCAATCATACGGAAATTTAACTGAGCGCGGATTGAAGTTAAATCAGTGCTTGAGATTCGTTTCAAGGAGCACTGAGAACTTAAAATGCGTTCAATAAAAGATTGATCCTTAAATTTTGATCTGAACTTTTTTAAATAATGAGAATTTACTTGAAATGTTCTTTAAATCACGGGCATAAATCTATAACTAAAGCAGAAAGCAAATTCTTTGGTGCTAACAACATGTGATGGACAATTGTACGAGTTCTATATCTTATAAAACGAATCATCATCCTAATTTTTTTCATATAATTATTAGATTTAATTTTTAAGAGGGGAATGATATTGATATCAAGTTAGCTGTCCCTCGAGTTCAAGACTTAAACAAAATCTGGTTAAATGTTACAAGACTTAATCTGATAATAAAAAATACAACGGCTAGTAAGGCATTGAAAGAGTCTAGTTCGTTATAACTCAGTTTCCTTTTGTTATGAAATTGTGGGAACGGGTACGAGTACGGGTATGAGTATATTTTAGAGATAATTACGTTGAAATATTTAATATGAATTTTTTCTATAAATATCAACATTTATATTAAATTTAGGAATAGATGTATATGTTTGTCGGATCCTGATCAAATAATCATTTACTAAAAATATTTAAATTATACTAAAATGATTTGATGAAGGAAATAAATAATATGATATTGAGCATGACATTGCTGTTGTTGTTTGTTTACGCGTAGATATTTTATTTTAAAAAGTGATTTTAAAATATAATTCCACACCAGCAAAATCGAAACATTTTTTCGTCGATATATTTACACTGCACTGTGCACTTCAACTGCGGCATTAACCTTAACAATAATTGTTAGATATTACTGACGCTATGGACTATACTTTGGCTACTTGGATCTTACTTATAACGGGTTTCAAAAATATTAAGGTTATCATAGTTCATTTAGCGTGTATTTTTTACATAACATTTTTCAAACACAATATACCATTCAAACTAAGCAAAACTTGTACTATGACAACTTGATTGATTGAAATAATGTATATTTATGTCTTTTTTTGTAAGTACATATATATTATACGCAGAAAACACCCAAACTCCGAATCAAATATTTACAGATCATAAAACATTTGGTCCGACCCTGAAATCGAATCTGAAACCCCTCCGTCACCAAGGCAGTTAATATTATCATCTACGAGGTGGATGTGCGATATTACCAGCGTCGCTATAATAAAGAATGAACACTTACGAGTCAGCCTATATGTATGTGATATTGCTGACAAAATGCGAGAAAGTAGGCTGCGATGGTATGGTCACATAAAGAGAAGGTTTCCTAAGTACGATAGCAACTTGGCGCTATAGTTATCGATCCCCGGTCGAAGCTTCAGAGGCAGACCGAAGACAAAATGGGAAAACTTTGTGCTGAAGGATATGAGAAACTTTCAGATTACTAAAAATGAGGCAATTGATAGAAGGAAGTGGAGCAGACAAACAAGGAAAGATGACGCCATTACCATGTGGGTTAAATAGCTTGACGAGGTGAGAGCGAGAGAATCGTGTACATTATTTTTAAAATAGAATTCAATTTATTTGACAGAGCAACATCTCATTGACGAAACAACGATATCGTAATCGAAGGAGTTTTATTTACAAACATAATATTATCTCGATGACAGTAATGACAACTCATTTGTGACAGACAACTGTCGTGAGTCAATCAACAATCTGAAAAAACTTTTTAACACAAAGTTCGGAAAATCTAATAATTTAGACTGTTATTGCCAATGATATTACCAGTCAAATAAATAGAACTATAATCCCCATAAGAGACATACAAAGCAGTACAAAAGTCCTATATATGCCTTTTGACGCTGACAACCATGACACAAGAAGAAAATGAAAAGACGAAATAAAAGAAAATCATAAAACAAATTGATTAATTGTTTGATTTGATTTGATTTTGTAATATTAAGTTTTTAGTTTAAACCTGCATAGTATTTGATTGCGAACCAAACCACGAGAGTCATCATACTGTGATGGTAGACGTGAAGAATAGACACCTGATTATATTTCTTTCTCAGTACAAAGAACACGGTGTCCATAAGCTCCGAGATCTTTGCTATGTAATAGAACCATACGATCGTAGCCATCTGAAAGAACAATTAGAATTTTGTAGTCTATTAATGTGTTAAAACTTACTTTTTCATTTAGTCCTTAATGTATGAAAACAATTATGTAATCTGATCGAATATTTTCTCAGCTATCATTTATTTTTTATTTTTTTCGTGATAAAATGTTTTTGTAACTGAAGGAATAATTGGTTCACGAGTATTTTATTTGATAATAAATAAATAAGTAAAATAAATTTTAATATAAGATTTTACATACGTGTAGTGCTTTTGGAGTACTTGCGAAGTCTACAGTTTTACAGGCGAAGTTGAAATCATTGTAAATTACATATGCAATTGCCTAAAAGAAAAGTTATCGTAAATTATTGTTTTTTAACAAAGTGAAAGGTCTGAATAGCTATATACAATTATGACAGTTTATAGTAGAATTGAATAAGAGAAGTTAATATTTAAATAAAACCTGTTAAAAGTTAATTTATAAGACTTGAAGTTTATTTGTAGAAAACACAAAATTTTAAATTAGATAACACAATTCGCTTTTTTCACATTAAAAAATGATTTTAAAAATTTATATATTCTTGTCTTGGTCTTTTTCTATGCATGTTTTTGTTACTGTCTTAAATAAACGTACGAAACAAATGTTTAAAAACTGATACCTCATAGTTTTTGACTGTTACTTGGTTTTCATGACTGCATTTGATTTTAGATTTTTCTTCGTTGAGTATGTAACAAAGCACTTCTCCCACCGATTTACATTATGTTTTGTCGTAAATTTAAGTGTATTTCTAGACTTTTATTAAAGAATCATTTAAATAAATAAATATGAAACAAATTTAGACCAAAATCTGTCATCTGTCAGTTGTATTACATTTTGGGATCGAAAACGAAAGTGACCCAAATAGCGTCAAGCTTATTCTACAATGACAAATAAGGTACATTATAAGATTTATTGTAAAGTAATTACTTAGTTTCTTTAGAAACATAATCCTGTAAAAATCTCTAAATAACCATTATTTTAAATTGCGCGATATCTAAACATTTTTTATGTGTGTGCACACAGTGTACTTGCTCCTGCCAATATGAGTGAGAACAACATTTCTTTTTATTAATTTGTAATTATATGAAATATTTACAAAGTTAAGAATAAAATTAAATTAAATAAATTAATGAAATAAAAATAATTAAAAAAATAAATCTTACTTCCTTAACCAGATATAAACTGAAACCTATTTGAAATAAATTGTAAAAGAAGAGAACAGTTTTTAGTTGAAATGGTTTCCTGTTTGTCATTAACCTTGGGCCAAGTGATATGCAGAAATAGAGATATGCCGCCGTGATAGACAAGACGATTAAAGGATTTGATACTCCCCACCAGTCTTTAGTTCTAGGATCTGAAAGTATATGAATAACAAACTTTTAATCAAATAAATCAAATGAAATATATAGAAAAATATAAACTCGATTGTGTATTACATGGAAGATAAAAATGCTCGATTTTTATTTAGTAAAGGTTATTTCTTAATTGAATACGTAATATGCGCTAGATATTAACCTATGTTACTCGCTGATAATATAATTTGCCATTGGGTACTCTTTATTACCCGGTTAGAGGTTTAGGTGTGAAAGCGTAACAAATAAACAAAATCAACATTTGCATGTGTAACATAAATCAGAATACTATTTAAATTAAACTGTACTAACATTGAGTGCCTCAGTTTTGAAACCTCAAAAATAAATCAGCATTGAAGTAGCGCAAAGAACCGTGGCAACAGCAAAATATTAAAACACTTTGTGTGTTTAAAAAATTCCATCAATGCCCGGGAAAAAATCAACGAGGAATATTCTATCCTACCAAAAATCTGATTCATTTGTCATTAACCTTTAGGAGTTAGAGGATAACTCTTATGATATTGATCTTGTTTTATTTATTCAAGATTTTTTTAGAAATTCTTGTTGGGTGCAAGGATATGTGCACAAGAAAGTAATAAATGAGATTTTAACCATTTGTCAAAAAAATTCCAGACAAATAGAAGGTATCTACTGTTGCTATAATGTAACTTACTATGTTTAGGGTTGCAAGCATTTTAGTTTTTCGATTAGATTTTTGCTTTTAGTTTATTATGCGAAACTTACGTAATTCATCAAGAAAGAACCCAAATACTTAAGGTCACGAATATTAAACCATGCATGTTTCCAATAAAATTATTGTACGTAAAGTGTGATCTACTTACAGTAAGGTCATTATATGTTCTTAATCTAATAATTATACAATATTAAACTACAGCGATTACTTACAAAGACAACAAAACTGTATTATTATTAATGTTGGTCAAGACGGCAATACTTATATCTATCTAAACATATGTATAATAAAACAAATGGAACTTTGCTCATTAGCTCACTGATAAAACACTAAGTCAAAGTCAAAACAAAATTATGGCACAAACGTACATACACTCACGTTCACATATACACATACACGTACACACACGCACACACATACGTAATGGTTTAGATCAAATACATTTTGGCTATTCAATTCTATTCGTGTTAATTGCACTTCTTGCTTTAGATAATTCATTCATTCTGTTAGTCTATGTTTTATTATTTAATATTATTCCACTTTGATCGGCATTTCTCTATTCGGTTTAGTTAGATAAATTTGGATATCTTTCCATAAATAACTCTTAAGTTTTTTACGACGTGCAGTCATATTTGGCTCTAGTTCAGTTGCTTCAACATCTTCACGGCATCATCATTCACTCTCACAGCAGAACAACAGCTCTATAAGCGAAAACCTAACACAATGATGAATTACTAAGATTATAACCAGTACCTAATATACGCAATCTTTTTCACTACGCCAAGCTGAATTAATGTTAGTATATAAGTAATTAAGTTAGTTAACATCAAATAAGATCTTCATAGGAAACTTGAAAATTTACAAACGTGATCTTTGACATCTAGCGTCGTACGTAACGATTCCAACTAATGACCCTAGTCACGAGTTATGTGTTGATAGCTTATTGGATAACTGCAGGTGCTTAATTCACCCTAATCCACTACCACACTATCCACTGTGAGAGTTATATTTACAGAAGAATAATCAAAGCTAATTTCGACTAGATCTTAAAAATTATCTAGATGACACTACCAATTCTATGTTGAAGGTAACGGTGTGACATATACACTGCTCTATCCTAATAGAATATTAACCGGTACAGCAAAAGACAAAAGCTTATTCCCTATCCAAATGTACTCACAATAAAGTTGGGTAAATAGTTATTATTTAATTAAACTTACCAGCTAGATCGTGGATTACATAATTATATTTCTGTACAAAGCTATCCATTGCCACAGATATTAATAAAAATTTAATAACAAGGAATTTCAAAGAAACCAATCCAAACGCACACAATGTTACACCTTCCCGTATGCATATGAATTAAAATAAATCGAGTGTTTCATTTACTTTTAAGAAAAAGTGAACATGTATAAAAAATTTTCACACTGACAGAGAGACCGAGACCAATCACTGGTCGCTTAACAGTTAACAGTCTTTCGAAAACGTGGAAAAAATTATGTTGAGTTATTTAATGAATGTACAGAAGTTATATGTCCTTAACAATTTCGACCTTTCAACTGTTAATCCAATTAGAGTTGTTAGAAGTTTCTTTTTTTCACCAAATTAATTTTTATGTTAATGAGTGTGCGGCTATACAAACAATTTGCATGCTTATTAAATATTTTTAATTAATTAATTATGTTTTTCTACTCAATGATAGTAGTACATAGTTAACGACTAAAATAGCTTTTAATTATTTTTTTTTGATATCAATAAATTACATGTATATTTTGGTCGTGTGGTGCCGGCTAAGAATAGTACCACCCCATCTCCTTCCGTGGGTGTCATAAAAGTCGACTAAGGGATAGTACACCAGAGGACAGGTAGCAGTGTCCTACTGAGTACACCAGTTTATTGCCAGGAGCGTGATCGTCAATCCTAAGGCAGTGTCGGGTTCTTGGCACATAAGTCCCGCGTAAATAACGTAGTTAAAATCGAGAGCGTGTCGTCG
Organism: Hypercompe scribonia; assembly: GCA_949316085.1. Classification (NCBI taxonomy): domain Eukaryota; kingdom Metazoa; phylum Arthropoda; class Insecta; order Lepidoptera; family Erebidae; genus Hypercompe; species Hypercompe scribonia. Next base: position 2,919,148 of record OX438967.1, on the reverse strand, counting down.
AGGGTTGCGTACCTTATAATCAGAATAACCAAGAAGTATTGGCTGAAGGTAATACAAGTATACGCGCCGACCGCGGCGCACCTCCATTAATGAGGTAGATAGTATGTATGAGGACATTAGTAGGGCCATTCATACGTGTAAAACCATTGAATTGATAATATATTGTTTATTGTTTTGGCAATTTAGAGTTGGTCAACGAAATCACAGGGGCCAACTACTGATCGATTTCATGCAGAGGGAGGGCCTGATGATGAACTACTTCTTCCAGAAGCGTGAGCGAAGAAAATGGACTTGGATGAGCCCAGATGGTTTTACCAAAAATGAAATCGATTTCATCATGTCGACGAAGAAATAAATATGCAATCATGTATCTGTGGTTAATATAGTTAAAACCGGGACTGGTTAGAGGCACATTGAATATCAACACCAAACTTGAAAGATCGCGGGTGATGAAGTCTACGCTCCAGCTGTTACCTGTTCATATGTAAAACTCCGAAAATTTTCAGCTCGAACTTCAGAATCGCTTCGAAGCCCTCGAGTCCTGCGTTGATACGAACGAACTCAGTAACGGGCTAGTGGAAACTGTTCCTATGGTCGGGTGTTACACAAAACCTGTCCCTCAAATAGAATGAAGAGGTTCTCTGACTACACTCTTAAGCTGTTGCAAGGAAAGTGAAACATGACTCTGTAGTCTACAGTCGATGCATCTAAATTCCGGCAGCTCAACAGACAGATATCTAAGTGTCAGAGAAAAGACCTACGCCAACTTAATATCTTGCGTATTCAATAGGCTGTAGAGCGAAATCTAAACTACTATACTAAATATAAAATACTAAAATTTTCGCTCGGGTACTGTCTGTTGAGCAGAGCTAGTTGACAAAACTGAGAACCGATGATGGCAGAATTTTATCGTCGAGATCCGAGCTTCTAAGAGCGGTGGAGAGATTCTATGAGCAGTTATACACGCCAACACTGGATCCTGTTACTGACTTACCGTAAGATCCAAGGGCTAAGTTTACCCGACTATATACCGAAGACATGCCGGACAAGCAGTGGAAATTACATAAAAGTGGTAATGACTCCAATGAATTGCCTACCTTTAAACAATTCTCTAGTTTTATTGAATCGCGGTTTCACACACTCGAGTGCTTAGAACCAAAAAAGATCTTGGTTCTACAGGTCTACAGTTCACACACTTTCAACATATAAGTAGCTGTGAGTTCAGGCCACATACGTAGCGAATACTTTTCTGGAAACCACAAACTATGTTTTTGTAACAAATTCGCCAAACAATCTGTCAATAACAGACACGATTTCATAGCAAAACATAAAATATGTTTCAATTGTATCGGCAATCATATGGTTACAAATTGTAAAAAACCGATCAGTTGCAAACTGTACCAGCAGCAACACCATTCCTTATTGTATGTCTGTAGATGTGACTCCACACTGAAACGATAGGTATGTCTCTACACAAGATAATGTCGACACAAATTCTTCAATTAGTGTTTCAACGGTTTCTTATTTTCTTGAAAATACGCTTATGTTTCGACAGCTCTTACTAGCCTCAGCGCTAGTAACGACAGACCAAGATAGGTGACTACCACGTAGTAAGAGCGCTGATTGGCCAGGGCTTCCAAGACTGTTTTATAACGTAGTCAAACATAGCTGTTCGCGAAATCGTGTCAGGTTTACATAGTGGTGCAGTCCTTGCAAGGTCTATGGTATGATTAATCGTATAGTTAAGGGTGGATGCTCAGTTCAAATTAACTTTAAACGCCTTCGTACTTAAGAAATTAACATCCAGCTAACCTGATAGATTTTTTAATACAGGTGCATTCGGTTGGGTAAATATAGCATACGCAATGAATTTAGCTAATCCTCATTTTGATCATCCCAATAGGATTGATCTTTTATTGGGAGCTGAATTATACATTATCATTCTGAAAAATGATATGGTAAAGAGTCCATCTAGCACTTTGATTGGCCAAAATACAACTCTAGATTGGATCCTGTCCACAGCTATAGAGAGCTAAAATAATGTCAAGAAAGATAGTACATAGAAAAATATTCAAGTGATGCATGCACAGTTTAGATAAGACGACCTTCTAAAAGAATTTTGGGAGATCGAAGAACAACAAGTAGATAAAGGAAAACTACTCACACCAGAAGAACAGCGTTGTGATATGTTCTACAAAGATATCACTAAAGGAAGAACAGATGGAAAATATGTAGTAACATTACCGATCGATGATCCTCCCCGTAAGGAAGATGTTCACGGATCATTTCTGAAGCAAGATTAAAGGCCTTAGAACAAAGATTAAAAAAGTATCCAAACTTGAAACAGGAATACACTGATGTAATAGACGAAAATATACGGTTAGGTCATATGAAACTTGTGAATGAGAAGTATGGTAAGACAGATATAGCGGTATACGTACCTTGTCATGCAGTAATATAAGAAAACAAAACTACAACTAAGGTACGAGTAGTATTTAATGCATCAGAAAGAAATAGAAACGGATTATCATTGAACGATACTTTCAAAGTGGAGAGTACATCCTAGTGGACTCGTCGTAGGCATAATGAAGATGTATGAACAGGAACACATAGCGGAAGATGATACCATGTTTCAGAGGATTCTCTGGTGTGATGATTCTTTGAAGGAAATAGAGAAGTACGAGTTGGTTACAGCCACATTTGGTACTGTGTCGGCTTCATATTAAGCAGTGAGAACTCTACTTCAGATAGTTTGTATAATGAAGTTAAGAAATATTAATAACGGATAAAACATTAAATGGATTATATATGGATGATTTAATGACCAGTTGTGCCAGTGTTAAGGAAGACGTTGAAATTTATAAGCAAATGAAAAAGTTGTTAGGAAAAGGTGGTTGTATTTTACAAAAATAGAACATTATCAATAAAGAGCACTAAGTAAAATTCATTAAATGGAGGAAAGGGATAAAGACAACAAAACACAGGACAACAATACAAAACGAATAATACAAAAGAAAAAGAAACAAGTAGCAATCGAATACTTGATAACACTATAAAAATTTTAGGATTTACCTGGGACCACAGTGATGACACTTTTCAATACTAGTTAAATCTTCCTCTACTGACCATAGCACCTTTAACGAAAAGGTTGATGATTATATCAGATATAGCAAGATTTTACGACTTATTAGGATGGCTGGTTTCAACGGTTGTTCTATCGAAGATATTTATATAAAAACAGTGTAAAAAATGTAGTACTTACCGTTGAAAACCTTGTTTACTTACCGCAATTCGAGTCCCTCGCTGGCTAGGTAATGTTTCAGACGATGATCTCGAACTCTACCGGTTCTGTAACGCGTCTAAGGTTACTTACTCTGCCTTAATTTATTTATGTACCATGACACAGGTAAGGTACACATTTCACTATTAGTAGCAAAAACTAGAGTGGTACCAATAAAACAAGTTATTATTCCACATTTGGAATTATGTGGCGTACTTTTATTGTACAAACTTCTAACTAAAACGAGTAGAATTTCAAACATAAAGAACGAGAAGATAACAGCATGGACCGATTCTACCGTTGTCCTTGCTTGGCTTAGCAGTCATTAAAGTCGATGGTAACCATTTATGGCGAATCGGACTTCGGCAATATTGATGACAATACAGGCTGCTCTGTGGTTTCATGTGGCCACGAATGATAATCCAAAGGATGCTACCTCAAGGGGCTTGATACCTAGTGTGTTTATGACAATCTTATTTTAAAGAAGGAAATTATAACATACCAAAGGTCAACTGATTCGAAGACTGAATTAGAACATGCCGTAAAGACGCTCATGGTTACGGCTGCAGAACCTTTACTTTTTGAAAAGTTTTCATCATTACAAAATCTATTAAGTGTCATTCATGACTAAAGGACAAGATAAACACTGTTTAAAGAATCAAGAAATGAAAGAAGCGTTAAAATATTGCATAAGAGTGATACAAGGATAAACATTTGAACAGGAATTGAAACAGATTCAAGACCTTGGTTATTTAAAAGTTAAAATTAGTATGCTGACAGCTTTATGCCTCTACATTGATCACAAGGGCATAAAGAGAACGTAAAGTAGGATAGAGAAGGCACCGTTGGAAGAACAACTGAAACACTCAATATTGCTCCCTGAAACAGTACATTTTACAAAACCTACCTAAAAAATAAAAGCCGTAGGTAGCGCGGGGTACGTCGGGGTTCCAGAGTTTTCCTTACTAGGGTACACCTGGTTCATAGGCTACTGGTACCTGAGACAGCGTGCGGTTTTTGGTCGGTTCGAGTCTGACATAACCATCTTGTGGTGGTATCTGTGGGGATTTGGCCACAAAAAAAAGGTACAAATGGGCTACGAAAATGTCCGAACTCAAAATAGGAGATAATGTGTTAGTCAGGAAGGATAACTTGCCTCCAAGTCGTTAGCTATTAGGTCGCGCTGTTACTTGCATGGTCACATTACTTACTATTAAAAGGCCAACGAATAAAATATGCATTTTACCGGTGGCTGACTAATTAATTGTATTTCTATTTTCATTTTTTATATTTCCTTGTGTATTTTATATTTACGTCATTTAAATTGTTTTTATGATTGGTTTAGTATAAATATATCTTGCGGCGTGACAAAAGCTACGCACGTCGCCTCTCACCTCTCTTACAGAGACCCTCCAGCCTTGCTTCTTGATGTAGTGGTCGAGGGCCTTTTCACGCAGCAGGCGGAACACACTCCCCCATCGATGGCCTTCTTGGTCGAAGACGACGGGGAGAACAAAGGCAATGTTCCGCCCGTCAGGGAGTCGGAGGTAGAGGCGGCTGTTCTATGGATCCGCTCTAAGAACACCGCCCCTGGGCCAGATCGAATGCCTGCACGTGTACTGGCCCAAGCCCTCGAACACATCTCGGACCGCCTCAGGAAGATCTTGGATGCTAGCTTGGCATCCGGACGCTTCCCTGAGTGGTGGAAAAGCGGGAAGCTGGTCATATCAATGAAACCAGGACGGCCTGCTGATTTGGTAGCGGCCTATAGGCCCATCGTGTTGCGGGACGAGGCGGGTAAACTGTTTGAGAGAATACTCTCTGCCCGCAACGTTCGGCACCTCTGCGAGGTGGGCAACGATCTGTTTGACGCCCAGTTCGGGTTACTGAAGAGGCGGTGAGCTGTTGTGGCGTGTTGCTGGCGGTGTCGTTGGACATCGCCAACGTATTTAATAGTCAACCATTTAGCTGCATCAGGGAAGCACTCCACTACCACGGATTGCCAAAGTACCTGAGGCGACTTATGACAGGCAATCTACAGGAGCGTACCGTCATGTACGAGGACCGAAGTGGTGTTTTGAGGCGATGGCTTATTTCGTGTGATGTTCCACGAGGACGCCTTCCCCCCGGGCTGGGTGTAATCTGTTACGCAGAAGACACATTGGTCACAGACCGGGCGATGAACTTTCAAGAGGCGGCGCGCCTGGCCACCACGAGTGTTCCTCTTGTGGTCGGGCGTATTGAGGCACTGGGTTTGCGGGTGACCTTGGACAAGACGGAGGCCCTTTTATCCCCGCGCAGGTGCGCCACCGAGGTAGAATGTCCTCTACAAAGCTGTGCTTAAGGTCTCGGGTTCGATGCCCTGTCAGACAAAATTTTTGTACGATCTGCAAATATTGGTATTGCAGTTTGGGTGTTTTCTATGTACAATATGTATCTATTTACAAAAAAAGTATATATGTATTTATATCAGTTGTCTAGTACCCATATTTTTATTTTTTTTTAAACCTGTGGGAACGCCCTCAGACCGTCACCCCACAGGGGTTTACGGCGGGGTGGTGTATCGGAATCGGACCGACTAAAACCACACGGTATGTCACTCTACGCCTGACATAGGAGAGATCTGGGAACAGCTGCTATTACGACATCCAGATCCCTCCTGGCGCCTACCCGGTAACGCGGGCACCATCTGCAAGTAAACTCTCTATTTTAAGTGACATACGGCACACGCGGACGTCGCCTTCTCGCGGCTGGCCATTGTAGCGGATGGAGGGGAAAACCCTTCCTGTTCACCCGCGGCCACACTCAAGGTGGCATGAGACGCTGGTATGTCCGCCTCCGCCGACCGGTTCGCCAGCGGCGAGTTTGGGCCAAGTGGAGATCGTCCTCCCGGGCCTTCTCCGCCGCCTCCTTCCGCGAAATTACGTCTTCGTAGAAGGTTACGACCGCAGTAAATTAATTATCGCTACCGGCCATGGAGCGTATGATGGCCAGTAGCGAGAGATCTAGTCCAATAACCGCAGTGAGGAACCCACGCTGCGCCGCCCAGGTGGAACAAACTGCTAGCGTGTGTTGAGCCGAGTCCTCACTGCAGTCGCAGTGGTGACAAGTAGGACTCAATTTTCTCCTGGTGACCGAGTGCAGATACTTCCCGAAGCACCTGTGGCCGGAAAGGACCTGAGTCAGTCGGAAAGAAAGGATCCCGCTGTCGCCCCGCCCATTCAGCGATGACCAACTGGAGAGCCTCCACGGCGGCAAAGCCAGCACGTGGAGTCCCCAGCCGGGCTGACCAACGAGCCATCGTAGCTCGACGAGCGACCTCGTGCCACTCACGTATCTCGTAGGCCGGGGGCCGTATGCCACTACCCGCCCGGAAGTAAGTCGTACGCCGATAAGCTTCGACGAGTACTTCTACCTCTAAGTCTCATGACACGTGCGTCTCCGTCGACACGGTGCGGCAACCGTGTATGGCTCTAACCGCCAATATCCATTAAGAGTGCCAGAGGCGGTAGGCCGGGGGCCGTATGCCACTACCCGCCCGGAAGTAAGTCGTACGCCGATAAGCTTCGACGAGTACTTCTACCTCTAAGTCTCATGACACGTGCGTCTCCGTCGACACGGTGCGGCAACCGTGTATGGCTCTAACCGCCAATATCCATTAAGAGTGCCAGAGGCGAACCCTATTCTGGACGGTCAGAGCTGCCGCCCACACTACGCACACATACGGCGCTGTATGGTGCAACACCATACAGCGTCATTGACTGGACAACCCCTGTGTACAACTGTCTCATCGCGACGCTGTCTCCACCCAAATTGGGCAAAAGTCGCCTAAGGGCAGAGGCAGTGCTGACCAGCTTTGGAGTAAGCTGTCGGAAGTGCTCGTCGAAGAGCCACCCCCCGTCAAGGATCAGGCCCAGATACTTTATCTATCTATCGGTTCGAGGACCGAATTGACTAAGATAGAGGCGTCAGGAGGCGGAACACGACGAGGCCCATGGAACAAGACAGCCTCCGTCTTATCTAGAGCCACCCGCAAACCCAGCGCCTCAATGCGCCCGACCATCAAAGAGACTCCCATGGTGGCTGGGTACGCCGCCTCCTGAAAGTTTGCCCCCCGGGTTGTGACTAATATGTCATCGGCGTAACAAATTACGCCCAGCCCGGGGGAAGACGACCTCGAAGGGCCCAGTCGTATCCCATGTTCCACAGAAGTGGTCCGAGGACAGACCCTTGCGGAACACCGCACGACACGAGCCGTAGATGACGGTTCGCTCCTGTAAATAGTCTGCCACAAGCCGCCTTAGGTACTCTGGCAACCTAGAGTGCTTCCCTAATGCAGCTAAATGATAGACTATTGAATGTATTGACGATGTCTAACGACACTGCTAACGGCATGCCACCACAGCTCACTGCCTCTTCGGTCACGGCCCTCAGGTGCAACACGGCGTCGATCGTCGAACACTCCGCTCGAAAACTGAATTGGGCGTCCGACAGATCGGGGCCTACCTCGCAGAGATGCTGGACGATGTGGGCAGCGAGTATCCTCTCAAACAGCTTACCCGCCTCGTCGAAGAACACGATGGGCCCATAGGCCGCGACTGAATCGACTGGCCGTCCCGGCTTCCTCAATAGGACCAGATTCCCGCTCTTCCAGCACTCAGGAAAGCGTCTGGATGACAAGATAGCGTCCAATACCTCCTGAGGCGGACTGATAAGTTGTCGAGGGCTCGCGCCAACACACGGGCAGGTATTCCATCTAGCCTAGGGGCGGTGTTCCTGCAGCAGATCCGTAGAACAACTGCCCCTATCTCCGACTCGGAACATTATCGTAGTTGTCCCCGTCGTCGCGGACCATGAAGGTCATCGACGGGGTGTGTGTTCCACCCGCTGCGGGAAAAGGCCCTCAACCACTTCCTGCAGGAAGCTGGGCTGGAGCGTCTCTCTAAGGTGGAGGGGCCTGATGTGAGGAGCTTTTGCCACACCGCACGATAAGGGCGATCCCAGGGGTCACGATTGAGATCCTCCAGCATCTCCTTTCTTTTCACTTTTTTGGCTTGGCTAATGACCAGGTTTGGAGTTTTCTACACCTCTCGGTACTCTTCATGAAGCTGGTCCTCCTCGCTATCTCCACGGCAGTCGCCGGCTGTGGGTGTAGGACCTTCAGGCACGAGTACAGGCCGCACGGAGGTCTATTAGCTCTGGGGACCGCCACTAGATCTCCTTTCGTGAAGGTCGACGACATTGGATGCGGGGCATGGCCGCATCGCAGATCTCCGTAATCGCAGCACGAAAACGACCAGTCCCAGCGTCGATCTCCTCGGTCGGGGCCTGCGGAGACAACCAAGAGAGAATGATGGTTGCCTCCTCTAGTAGGTCCCTGTTCAGTATGGCAACAGCCCACCGCGGAAAGTGAGAATATCGCTGCACCGCGTGATCCCTACTGGGGTCTTGGGTCCAGGAGAGCTCAAATCGGATGAAGAGGTGATTTGAGAGCGTCTCAACCTCTTCTAGGACACACCAGTTTCTTACTTGTGTGGCGAGGGCAGGGGTAGCGAACGAAAGGTCCACTATCGACCATGTTGGTAGAGCCCGTGTTCAATAAACAGAGGCCCACCGAAGCCGCCCACTCCTCTACGGCCTCGTCGCTGGCGTCCGGTTTGGGGGAATCCCACGCAATGGACTTTGCGTTGAAGTCCCGCAGTACTAAGACATGCCCAGACGTTAGACGTCGCATCGGGGTTTCCAAATTATTAAGGAAAACCTCGAAGTCGCTCAAACTCCGGTTGGGAGAGAAGTATACACCGTATACGGTGTTTCCCCCCCACTCAGCAGCAACATATCCATTGCCCTTTTCTCTTACCGACGTCGGCGGGAAATGAGCCGCCGTGGAGCTGACGACTGCCACGACGGGGAGAAACGCCATAGGGCTCCACGACTATGGCAACGCCGATCGACCACTGTGCCATGGTTTGCAGAAAGAGATCCTGCACCACGACACAGTGATTCAGATTCGTCTGGACAAGGAGGTTGGAGATCTGATCCATTATTGGACTATCTCTACAACCTCCTCCATGGGTGACGTTGTTGTCGTACCAGCGACACCGGAGGCAGCCTGGGTTGACTGGCTAGCCCTCGACACTTGCCGAGAATCACGGGGAAGCTTGCATCCCCCCTGCCCAATCTGATGATTGGCGGGCTTATTACCCACCACACACGCACACGCACTGCACCGGGCAGTGAGGAGCGGCAGAGCATTCTGCCGCCTTGTGGCTCGGTCGACCGCAGCAGAAACATAGCCCTCTGCAGTCAAAGCAACTAACACACTTGGCTTGTGTGTGTCCCGATGCTTTTTTGGCAGCGTTCTTACCTCGCTTTCAGGACTTCTCAGACCCCCGGACTAACTGCCAACCATCATTGGATGGGGTCAAGTGTGTAGGGATCAAGTAAAAGTGTTGGAGTGGGAAGTTGCGGGAATTCCGCTCCAGCCTTGGTCGCTGGTTTTCGTGCTTCTGTGTGTCAGACGTCCAAAATATATATTATTATTTATTATTCTGCCAATAAATGTCCTTAGTGGGCGGTATGTTTACGACCACAACTACTTTTAAAACATTTACATTTACATTTTAATATTAATAATTAGAAATATATTTATCCTACATCTCTAAGCCATTAAGGTAGTAGAGCCTTTAAGATCGTAGAACTACGCTGATCTTAGCACGAACGGACTGGCTCAACTGGTATGGGACCACCCTCGCGCAGAAGATCAACCTAAAGTGACAGGATTCGTGCAGTCGTCTTTCGTTTGTAGACCGGAGGCCTAATGATATAGAAATAACAGTTATCGTAGGATGTGTGTGAACAGTGGAGTGCTCGTGGAGTTATTGTGAGGGTGCCGTGGATCGAACCATCACATAGGGAGTCCTGTAGAAACGGTGGTGGTTCTAATTGCTGAGCTGGTGTTTCTGCGAGGTTTTGACGCCCACCATGAGTCCTGGTTGGGATCTTCCAGAACTGACTACGTGGCTCGAACCGCCCACGCATTCGCTCTCACGCATGACCTCACCCAGCTGATACTCCAACCAACCAGGATACTAGACATAACAAGTTAAACGCCCTCTTTACTAGACCTACTGCTGACGAGTCACCTAGCTCGGTACACAGTGTCGGTTGTCGCCCCTCTAGGGTCCTCCGATCACTCACTGGTCTCCATCGCGGTGCCTCTTGTTGCCGCGTCACGACTTAAGGTGGCGAGAGGACGGCTATGGTACTATTCCTCAGCAGACTGAGACTGAGAAATACGAGATTACTTTGTAACCGTTCCATGGGCTCAACGCTGCTTTAAAGATAGAGATCTATCACTAAGTGCGTCAACCGTTGCTGGTGAAATCACTGTCGATATGGCATATTATATTCCCTAGAGTGAGGTCGCTAACACGAAGGCTCTGGTTCAATCACGAGTGCACTCATGTTGTTGCACACAGGTATGCGGACTACCGCGCATAGGCCGGGGCCCGTGTTCAAACCATCCTGACCTTGATCACCTAATAGCAGCGTGCAACAAAGCCACCAGGGTATGCAAGAGGGCTTACATTAGAGTGGATGCCCAACGTATTGCGCGGACTGACCAAGAACTCATCGCAAACCCCAAGAGTAGCCGTAATTTCTGGCAATTGACCAAAACCGTGCAAACTGATCACTGCCAATTTTCGTTACCACCGCTGAAGTGTTCCGACAGATCACTCGCCCATCAGCCGCAAGAGAAAGCGAAACTGCTTGCTGACCTTTTTGGGGTCATCTCCCGAATAAAGGCGACCTGTGACGTTATTATAATGCGGGATATTCAAATTCGGTAAAATGACGTCCATGCGGAGCTACGGTCACTCGACGTCCGGAAAGCCAGTGAACCGGACGGTATTCCAGTGATGGTTCCTAACAACTGCGCACCAGAGTTGTCTCCAGTATTGACGCGCCTATACCGTCTGTCGTATTCCTCAGGAATTGTTACGGAGATCTGGAGAGAAGCAAATGTCCAACCTATCCCGAAAAAGGCAACCGCTCTAACCGACTCTATTATCGACCACTGGCCATCATTTCCATTCTCTGCAAGGTACTCGAACGTGTCATCATTAAATAATTAGTAGGTACATTGCCAGTAGGATCAGTATCATAGGGGGGTGGAGTGGTTCGCGTCCGTAGGAAATTACCAAACCAATACCCTACACGTGCTCCCCGGGTGGTGCAAAACGAACCCCAACGCCGAGCCTCGGGCGGCGGTTAAATAACCCGACAACTCTGGCTTAACAAGCCGGTCAGATGTGGATATTAGGAAATGAATACCCACGCTCGCAACTGCTAAGGAGCAGTCGGGAGTCTTGGCTTAATTGTCTGGACTAAGAGGAAGACAACCTCCATGAAACAATTACCTCAATTCCACGGTGGGATACGTGCCAAAGGAATGCATGGCTGATGGGAGATCAGTCTCAAGCGCCAACCTCGGCGGACCTGGCAAACGTCGTTGAAATTTGCCTTCTTGGAGGAAAGGGCGTCACCCCCCAAGAGACCTTTTATATCGACCCATCTCGTGGGAACAAAATGAATGAGATTAAAAAAAACGAAATTCCAAACTACGTACAGCAAACGCTTCAAGAAAGTATATTTAAACATTCAAGGAGTCACTCACTTGGAAATTTAACAGCTACTAATACTGAAATGAACGCTGAAAGCATGACACTAAACAAAAACAACAAACAAACTCACAAACCGTGGCAAAACGATCAAATACCCGTTAAAAGGAAAGCTGAATTAAGTCCTAGCACAATGAACAAAAATAAATTAATGAAAACAGCATATACTGTTAGAACACAAAATAGATTCCAATTATTGGAAACTGACGATAATAATGAACCTTCTAAGCAGAACATAGAGCCTAAACCACCGAAACCAGAGCCTATATTTGTAACAGGAGTCTTGGACATAAAGAAATTAAAGGAACTCCTTTCAATAATTACTGATGCCAACAAATATACCATGACGACCTTAAGATCCGGTCATATAGTAAAGTTAATGCCACTGGATGTAGATACGTATAAAAGCATAAGAACTAATTTTATAGAGAAAGACATTAGCCACTACACTTACAAACTAAAAAGCGAGAGAGCTTATCGTGTAGTCCTACGTGGTCTTCACTGTTCGGAAGACACTGAACTAATAAAGAAAGAACTTGCCGAACTGGGCCATGTAGTTAGACATATTACAAATGTAAAACATAGAAGCTCAAAGCAACCAATGCCACTTTTTTACGTGGACTTAGAACCAAAACACAACAACAAAGAAATCTTCGACATAAAAAATTTAAACCACACCAAAATTTTATTTGAGGCACCATACAAAAAAATGGACATCTTGCAGTGTAAAAGATGCCAGAGATTTGGACATGCTAAAAACCAATGTAACAGACCTTTCAGATGCGTTAAGTGTGGCGAAGACCATCCTACAACAAGCTGCCTAAAAAAACCGGATACTGATGCAACGTGTGCCAATTGCCAAGAAAAACATCCAGCAAGCTATAAAGGTTGCACAAAATATAAGCAATATAGGGACTTAATCCTGAAAAATAAAACAGAAAGGAAAAAAGAAACAGAAAGAGAAATTAAACAGCAAGCCAGCCATTACTCAGGTATAACTAGACAAAATGACAATCAAAACAAAAAAGACACGCTGACTAAAAACAACTTGACATATGCACAAGCAACAAAAACAAAAACTGACATCAAGGATCCAAACAATTTTGTGGAGGTACTAGATGTTATGTTTGACAAATTCCAGAACATAATGAATATTATGTTGGACAACATGATGGATCGCATGATTCAGCTAGTCACAAGTCTTATTAAACACCCCTAAACTTGAGAATAATTACGTGGAACGCCAACGGCCTGACAGAGCGCAGACAAGAACTTGAACTATTCCTAAGGACTGAACGAGTCGACGTGGCTTTGATCTCAGAAACACGGTTTACAACAAAAACTAATTTTAGACTTCAGAACTACAAAGTTTATAGTACAAATCACCCGTCAGGTAACTCTCATGGAGGAACAGCTGTACTCATTAAGGAAAACCTCAAACATCATCCTTTTGAGGAATACCAAACTGAAAAGATACAGGCTACTTCAGTCAGAATCCAAGACGATAAAGTTGAAACGACACTATCTGCAATCTATTGTCCACCAAAACACGCTACTACAACGAATGATTTCACAACATTCTTTAAATCACTCGGTAATAGATATGTTTGCGGTGGTGATTGGAACGCAAAACATATGTTTTGGGGTTCCAGATTAACGACTTCACGAGGCCGACAGCTATATGTAGCTATGAAAGATTTAAACCTCCACTGTGCTTCACACGGTGCACCCACATACTGGCCGACAGACGCAAATAAAGTACCGGACTTACTGGACTTCTTTATGATAAAAAATATCTCACAAAGTTTCATAAGTATCGAGGAATGTATTGATCTTTCATCTGATCATACACCGGTTATAATCAATGTCCAATGCAATGCTATGCCGATCGAGTATCCCCAGAGACTTTACAACCATAAGACTAACTGGGATAACTATAAGGCTAAAATAACGAAGTCCATTAATCTGAACTCACCATTGGATAGTGTGGTCAACGTTGAATCAGCTATTGAATCATTTAACAAACTTATACACCAAGCGGCCAAGGACTCAACACCACTAGTAAAACCAAAAATAATTTGCAATTCATCCTATTCCAAAATAATTAAAAATAAGGTACACGAAAGACGAAAACTGCGGAAAATATGGCATACCACAAAATACCCTCAGAATAAGAAAGCCTTCAACAAGGCATCAGACGATCTCAAACGCATGATTTGCCAGGCAAACAACGAACGCTTGCAAAATCAGCTGGCTAATCTAACTCCATATGCGGACACTAACTACTGTCTGTGGAAATTAACAAAAAAGCTTAAAAGACCTATAGCACATATTCCACCTATAAAAACAGCTGAAGGTAAGTGGGCCAGAACAGATCTTGAAAAAGCTCAGGTGTACGCGGAGTACTTGCAATCTGTGTTTAAACCGCTCCCTAGTAAGTATCCTGAACATGACAAAAAGGTCAACGAATACCTTAAAGCACCAATGCAAATGTGCTTGCCATTGCAAAGTCCCAGTCCCAGGGAAGTTCAGAGAGAGATATTAAATTTACAGGAAGGTAAAGCGCCCGGATACGATCAAATAGACGCGCGGCTAATAAAACAACTTCCTCAAAAGGGCATAATCCACATTACAGCAATTTTTAATGCTTGTATACGACTTCATGTATATCCCGCTCAATGGAAAATAGCACAAGTTATAATGATACCTAAACCGAGCAAACCACTACAAGAAGCTAGTTCGTACAGACCGATAAGTCTTCTCTGTGTATTGGCTAAATTACTAGAGAAAATATTACTGAATAGGATACGTGCATATTTACCAGCAGTCATACCTCTTCACCAGTTTGGCTTCCGAGAGAAGCATGGAACCATTGAACAGGTCCACCGTGTAACAAACACCATAAGTTTGGCGTTGGAGAATAAACAATTCTGCTCTGCCGTATTTTTAGACATCAGCCAAGCCTTTGACAGAGTGTGGCATGACGGGCTTCTTTTCAAAATCAAACAACTGCTACCTCATTCTTTCTACCAATTGCTGATATCATACCTGAGCGGGAGATGCTTTGAGGTGAAATACAACAATGATACTGCTCCCTTGAAGAAAATACTTTCAGGAGTACCACAAGGAAGCATATTGGGCCCCATCCTTTATCTCCTGTACACTGCTGATTTACCGACACAAGATGACACTATAACTGCCACATACGCAGATGATACAGCCATACTATCAGTTAGTGAGAACCCAGTAATAGCATCAGTGAAACTACAGGCCCACGTCCGCAGGGTAGAGGAGTGGCTGGATAAATGGCGCATTAAGGCAAATCAAAGTAAATCTATCCATGTAACATTCACCCTGAGAAAACCAACCTGTCCGCCTATAAAACTCTGCAACAGAGAGATTCCCCAAGCTGAAGACGCTAAATACCTCGGGATGCATCTTGATCGTCGGTTAACCTGGAGAAAACACATATGGACCAAACGAAAACAGTTGGACATGAGAGTGAGATCTATGTACTGGCTGATAGGTCGTAAGTCAAGCCTGACACCTGAAAGCAAAATAGCAATATATAAGACCATACTGAAACCCATATGGACTTATGGTATTCAATTGTGGGGAACTGCTAGCAATAGTAATATCGAGATTCTCGAGAGATTTCAAAGCAAAACGCTAAGAGCCATGCTAAATATACCGTATTACGTGAGCAACAAACATATACACACAGATTTGAATATCAGAACAGTTAAACAAGAGGTCACTGAGTACAGTAGAAGCTATCAAACCAGAATATCCACTCACGTAAATGAGTTGGCCTCAGGACTGCAAGGTACAGGCAGTGTATCGCACGATCGATTAAAGCGGCATGATGTGCCTAAACTGACCACAAGATTTGGTTGGGGAATCTGAAGGATACTCTTACTGCTGTAGACAATTACTAGATTGAATACCAGATGATTGGCTCATTGTGTTAACACAGATCGCCAAGTGGCAGATAAAATAAAAAAAAAAAAAAAAAAAAAAAAAAGTAGGATCAGTCATATCTATCAGTAATACAGCTACAGACCGAACTGATTCTGAGTGATCTTCCAGCATTCTTCACACATCTTTGGCGTGAGATGCTAGATAGGTATGAAAAGACCTTGACCATTAGCTTTGATATGGCCAAAGCTTTCGATAAGGTCTGGCACCGTTTACTCCTCTCCAAACTTCCAGCATACAGCGTGCCCTCCAAGTTCTGCCACTGAATGGCTGCATTTCCACACAAGTGCCCCATTAGAGTCCTCCTTTGCTTTTCAGCAGATTAACGCTGGTCTAACTGAACGTTCCTTCCTGTCACCCACACTGTTCCTTCTGTATATCAGTGATATTTTGGCTCATGGTAATATACACTACTATGTAGACGATAGCACAGTTCATGAGCCATACTATAGTCACCCCACAGGCAAGTTAGCGGGCGTTGAGGAAAAATGACAAGAGTTTGTCACTGAGCTGGACCTGGTCCTAGGCCTTATTTCTCATTGGAATCATGAGAATCTGATCTAGTTCAATGCCAAGAAAACATAGGCGTGCGCGCTCTCTGCCAAAACGTCTCCATTTCTTCCCCTCACCACTTTTCGGAACAGTTAACTGCCACTGTAGGTCAATCTCAATATCCTGGGTATGAATATTTGTCGGGATCTCAACCCGCTAGAGTATATTGAAAGCGTCACTAAGGCAGGCTCGCGGAATATTTTCAACAGAGTGAGATGGTTCTTCGCGCCTGAGCATCTGTGTCTTCTTTATAGGACCCAGGTACGCTCCTGCTTGGATTACGATGAATCCGTACAGTCCTTGCTGAACGCTTTGGATCACTTACAGCGATGAGCAATTCGAATTATCAACAAAACCAAAGTCACTGAATTCCTTCAATCTCTGCGTTGCGAAGAGATGTCACCTCTATGGCAGTCCTTTACCGCCATTATCATGGAGATTATTCTGACGAATTCTTGCAACTAATCCCATTCTCTGTTCCTGTACAGGACAACACGTGCTGGCCTTAGAAGTCACCGTTCAACAATAGTAGATATACTCTCCTGAACTAAACAATTCGGCTCTTCCTTCGTGTGTAAATCAGTTAAAGTCTGGCGCTCATTACCAGCGCACGTGTTTCCCTCCCACTACGATCCCGGGTCCCTTAACCGGGGCGTGAAGAAGCATCTCACTAGGCCGCCATAGTGAGGAACGCTATACTACATTGTATTCATTCGCAATGAGCATGGCGACCACCGCTCTTGAATTCTATTCATGCTTTCCATCAGACAAAATAGAGTCACTTAGGAAGGCTTCTATAAAAAAAAGGGGGTGTAACTGTATTATGGACACGGCCGTTTATTGTATGTGAATCACATCTCGTAAAGGGTAAATTTTTCATATAAAAAATATTATTTACAGTCTTATAAGGATCTTTTGATGCGTGGATGACATGTGGGTGATCTGTAGGCGACAGAAGCAGTGCCTTATAGTTTGCCTTACCTGTAAGACGCTGTCTCTGTCACCCACACGTCACCCACGCGTCAAAAAATTTTTGGACGACTGTAAGTACCTATGTCATAATATTACACATTTATTGTTTATGGTGGCAACTATTTCATTCTGTATAATTTCAACCATCGTAGCTGCAGATGTACTGCACTGCAATGTACGGCACTGTTGCCGGCAGTGCTTGACTCGATCATATGGTATTTTAATGGTACTGTAGCAAGTCACAGGTTCGTTTCCCGTCCGGGCTGAAATAATTGTATAATGATCCCAATCACTTGTTCTGGGTAAACAAAGCAAACCAGGACACCAGTGGACTCCAAGCATACAAGGACGCACAAAATCATTCGATGTGCGTCATATCGCGTTATGTAGTTGCTGTCAATAGACTACACCTAAACTACCGGCGTGTCTATTATTAAGGCGTCCGAGCAACAGGGATGGAAGTCGCGCCACTATGTTCACTCAATGCTAACTGAGTCCCACTCCGCAAGAGTAGTGTTGGGTGTAATATTTATGACCTGTGCTCATTAATAAAAATCTTCACTTTCTTACTTGCATAGCAACAGCAGTTTACATTTACTTCGCTGCCTCAATAGTTCCTTGAGTACTACTATCTCACATATACTACATAATGGTAAACCCTAATTTCATAATCCTAACCCACATCTATACTACCATTCGATTGCTGTTGAGATGCTCATTCCAACCGTATACAATTTTTACATTTTGAAATGGCTTTGCGACGCGTATAGGCCGACATTATATTATTTATTTTTATTTTAACACATATTATATTTACAGTCAGAATTTGTTACTAACATTATATGCATTAGCGATAGATATTGACAAGAGCTGATGGCTGAAACTTAAATGAATGTCGTAGCTTCACCGAATCGAAAGTTATACTAAATGGAAATCTCGACACGTATCAAAATGGCGTTCAAAATGGCGGTGCTGTCCCCGCCTCCGCGCGCGGCGTGTCACAGTCCTTATCTATCGTAATGAATTCTTTGATTATTTAACCATCCAGTGATAGAATTGAATTTTGGGTAGGGATGATAGATATATAGCTACAACACAAAACTCTATCGTCCGATTTTATTATCATTCGTTTTTTTGGATCGTATCCCTATGGAAGTAATATTAAAGACGTTATTCAAGTCAAAAAAACTCAACAGGGGGCGTTATACTACTTGCCTGAAACGCGCTATAGTTTCGTTGCCAGCAGCAGTACTTTAGATTTAGTAATAAATATAATAGATCAGGTAACAGATGTGGTTTTTATTTTGGACCTAGTTCATCCTTATAGTTCAAAAATGTCATATTTACGTTTAGTCGTAAAATGACTCAATAGAATCTATCGGTAGAATATTGTGTCAAAATATTTATACATGACCATTTTGTCTATGTGTGTCTAAGATATAAATTTTAACTCGATATTTATATTATAATTTTATGGTAAAATATAAAAATAATAGAAACCCTAATAAAGTAGTATCTAAAATTTTTTACTTACACTATATAGGCAGGTTGTAAGAACACTGAAAAACGTTATTCTAGAGTCTCCTCGGAGATGTTTCAAACATTTTGCTATCGTATGCATGAAATTTAGGGTGAGTCAAGGATTTGTTAAGATTTGAATTTAACATCCCGCTGAAACATGTTATGAGAGTTCTTGGGGCTGGTTCTAGCAGAATTTTTATAATGAATCAACTTATTTTTTTAAATGATTTTTTTTAATATTTACTAATTCGTGTACCCCATATAATTATCGAACATCGTATACATACTTGAGGAATTCTTATGAAACACTTTCTTATGGCACATAGCAAGTCAATAATGTGTACAGTGAATGGACTATCGGTTAATTAATATTGTCCTGCGACCTATCAATAACTTACCTTTAGATTTATGTAATATTACGAGTAATTGACATAAAATATAAAATTCAAAGGAAATATATTTATTATAAGCCTAGCAAAATAACAATGAAGACTTGTAGGTGTAGGTGACTGTACAGCTTTAACCCTTAATTACTCGCGCTAAAAAACTTGCATTGATACTCGCATGGGGTCACAGAGACCCCAAACACAAATGGGCAGAAAATTCAAGAAAACAACTATTTTATGAAAATCAACTTTTATTAAACTTTAGGTAGGAACAATATTAATGAGATCAAGATAATTAAACTTTGCTAAATAGCTTTTCTGAAACAAAAAACAGTCTTCCAAAAATATACTTAAAAATCCTAACAATTATCACGACGTTTTTTTATGTGTTCACTGCAAATGTGTTTCTTGCATTTCATGCACACATTCGATGTTTTTCGGTCCTTAGACCTAGGTCAAATTTTACAACGCAAGCGTTTTTTGGAAACGTTGGAAACTCCACTTGGACCAGGCGTTGCAAGATCTGAATTTTTTTGTAGGCGCCTTTTTAGAACTCTTGGTAGTGACGGTATTTGCGCTCTTGTTTGGCGAAAGGGTTTCGTCAAAAACACCACCAATAGCTTCAAATAGTCTCGGCGAATAATTATCGACTGTGTGTTGTGCTAATAAACTATCAAAGAATTTATAGCCGTCACATTTAACAAGTGATGAAATATAACCAGAGGCCAGCGCTTTGTCTTGCGACCAACATTGTAAATGGAACACATCTGATCATTGGTGTCGACGCCACCTTTGGTTTTATTGTAGAATAAAATAATTTCTGGCTTATTCTTAGCCGATTCTACTACGACATTATCGTGATGCATAGTTGATAGCATAAGAACAGTCTTTGATTTTCTGGTCACATATGAACAGAGAGTCATATTTTCTTTGAAGCCAAATAGTACACTTTGTTCTTGGCGTTGTCTGTTTGGTAGAAAATTTGAAGGGATTTTTTTTTTGTTCTTACGAAGTGTACTCACTAGAGTCAATTTTTTTGACAATAAAGTATGTGCCAGTCGAATGCTAGTGTAAAAATTATCTGTGGTGACGTTTCTTCCCGTTCCTTGAATCGGTTCTGTTAAACGAAGTACGATACTTTGAGTGTCCTTTGGAAGTTTGTATTCTTCTTCTGGTTGACTACCTACATATGCCTCAAAACTTTGTAAATAATAGGTTTTAGCGTCTACCATAGAATAAAATTTGATACCATATTTACTGGGCTTATCAGGCATGTAGACGACTCCAGAAAATCTTCCTCGAAAAGCCGGGAGTTGTTCGTCAATTGTGACTAATTCGGAAACTGTATAGTGTTTTTTGAACTGATCACTCATGAGAGTACAAAATTCTCTTATAGGAACTAATTTATCTTTTGGCAGTCTTCCTCCTTTAGTCAATCTATTATCGACAGAAAGACAGCGTAATATAAAGAAGAATCTATTGAAGCTCATAGTATCTGATAAAAAGCCTACTCCAGTTCTATCTTGTGGCCACAAATCTTTATAATTCAAGTGAAAAGATCGCAATACACCAGCCATCATCAGCAGACCAAAGAAAGCTAGAAGTTCGTCATAGTCTATGTCTTTGGCATCTCTTTCCCGGCTGAATATAGTTTTGACACTCTGTACATAGTCATTGCTGTTATTCAAAATCAAATTAGTAACTTCAGTATCAAAAAATATCAAAAATGATTCTAAAATATCAGTCACATCTTTGGCAATTGCTTTGGTAATACCCAGCAAATGAGTAATAATATTATTAGTGCGCGTACGAACTGTTTGGCGCGCTGGCTCTTTTGACTATTTCGTTATTTTTTCTTTACCTATAAAATAACTAGTTGATACCTCTGGTTCTGGTTCAATATCGCTTGTATCGGATGATGACTCACTGCTGCTCGAAGCTTGGACATTTTGTTCAATTTGCTGCAAGTCTACATCTTCATCGGAGCAGCTACAATTGCCAGAGTTGTTACTTTCCTCGTCTTCTAATAATTGAAGAATATCATTATCTTGGAGCCGACTCATTGTCTGTAAGTAAAAGTGAACATGAATGTAATAATATCGAACTGGTAATAATGTAAAACAAATATTTTATTGCGCACGAATTGAAGAATAGCAGTATACAAGACTAATAGGTGATAGTAATACATAGACATTTAAATAAAACTAAAAAAAAATGTGTTTTGAAATAAGGAATCGTTTCAAAAACTTACGTTTACGCTCGCGTGGGGTCAGGTTGACCCCAGCACTATCACAGAGACGCGTCCACTTTCCGGCGCTCCTTGCCGGCAACTGACGTTAAAGGTACCGACAAGTTAGGAAGCTACCTGGACTGTTTTGTTTATAACTTAAAAACTCTAATAGTTATACGCTTTTAAATGCGCTCTGGGGTCAGACTGACCTCGCACGAGTGATTAAGGGTTAAAGAAATCCCGACGCTCGCTCAAATGGGGGTGGTTTGTGTCTTTCAAAAATCAGAGGACTAGATCTATGGGTAGCACCTCATAAGACGGAAGTACTGTGGTTCTGTAAAAAGAGTTATTCATTTCACACTTATTTCATTTTTTAAAAAGACAACTTCTACATTAGAAAAATATCCTGTGTCGCGGGATAATTTACAAACATACAAGAAACGTACACAATCAACACTCAGACCAGTACAACAATGTGGATGACACAAAATATTTGCCCATGTGGGGTTTGAACCCACAACAGTCAGTGCAGTAAAAAGTGCTGTTGCACTAAATTCAAATGATCGAAATTGTTTCTTTCAAAATAATTCTCTCTCTCTTCTCTATTACATAGTCTTCCGTTTGGATCGGTAAATACGAAGAATTCGTGAAAAGATGTGTATCATTTAACTCTTCCTGAAATAAAAATAAACAGGTTATAAGATTTAATTTTTATAATTTTTCACAAAAATATATTTTATATCGAAAATCCCACTTCCGTAATTTATGCAGCAGACAATTAACTTGATTAACTAAATACTACAATTATGACCCTCGTCTAGAAACTTTCAAAAGAACTTCATCAAGACAGGTGATTTTATCTTTTACTGTAATTTTTTTGGTGTAATATTATTTTTACACTTCTTTTATCTATGATTTTGCTATTATTAGTTCATGACAAACAAATCTACGATATATAAGGGTAGAAACTATCTGATAAAAAGAAATAATATATAATAGCAAGTTTAAAATAATAACCATCTAGTTAAGTCTAGAAATCAAAGAAAAGAAAGAAAGAAAGTTGTGTCATTTGATTAGTGATATTTTTATAATTGTTGCCTAGGTACGGCCTTATTAGGGATGCGGGTTGGATAACTTAAAATCGTATATTTAATGACATTATTATCAAATTGTGTGACAACCACGCTCCTATCAGGAGAGTAAAATTAAAACGTGTTCCGGCACCCTGGATGTCGGAGGAGGTCTGAACTGCCATGAGACGGAGGGACCAGTTCTTTTATTGTTCTTAAGAAATATTGATGCGAAGACAATTGGAACCCATATAAATTCACAAGGAATCGGTGTAATCAGTTGATACGCAACCCTAAACGTGGATATATACTTCCAAAACATAGAGTCTTCTTCTTCGTCCAGTTTCTGAAATTTTCTTGGTATTCTAAGAATAAGTAAACGATAACATCTCGTGTTTAATAATAAAATTGATTTGAATGATATCAACCACCAATTCTCGTCCACAACTACGTTAGATCTTCAAACTAAATGTCAAACGCTACATTATTTTACTACGTAATAGAGCCACGTTGATTTAAGCACGAGCGGGCCGGCTTGACCGGGACAGTACTACGCTCCCACAGAAGACCAACCTAAAGCACCAGCATCCGTGTTGTCGTGTTTCGTTGGTGAGTGTAAGACTGGAGGCCCATTGAGGTGAAGTGACAGTTATCGTAGTAACTGTATAAGCCTTAGACTGTCGCAATGACTGTCATGCCTTTTACGTTCCCAAGCGGGGTGTGAAAAAGCATCTCACAAGGCCGCCATAGTGTGGGTCACCATACTGCGTTATCAGCATTTGCAATGAGTATGGTGACCACAACTCTTGGATTCTATTCATACTTTTCATCAGGCAGAGTAGAGTCACATTGGCAAGCTCTTAAGATAGAAAAAAAATATACATATATATATATCTGGTCCTACCAGTCCCACCACAGACTCATTTGAATGTTCTGTGGTGTTCTGTATCCTGAGGATATCAAGAAGATTGTCCTATCTATCCTTTTCAATTCGACTTATTTCCATTCTTGCCTTTCTATCAAAAGTACTCGAAGCCTATGTGTTTAAACAATTCTCATAGTCGTCACAGTCAATCAAGCTTCAGGCCCGGTTACAGTACAATTACCGCTCTAATTAAAGTGACTAGTGATATTGGAAAGGGCATGGAAGACACCAAAGTCACAGTTTTAGTCTTAGTTGACTTCTCTAATGCCTTTAACAACGTCAATCACGAAATCGTGATATCCATCGTTGCATGTTTATTGATCTAAACTTGTTGCACTTGACGTATAAAGGTGGACTTAATACCACGAGACACTCTTTCCCAGTCGACCTTCAGGTGATGTAGAAATAAGATGTGGTAGGTATAAAGTGATTGAGCTTATAAATATACCTTAAATATAAATTAATATAAATGAACTTACTACTAAATAAATAATAAATGCACAATACATGTAAACATACACATACTTAAATTTAATATTGTATGATATACAATCTAGTACTGGGGTTGTGACTTTTCTCCTAACTTATTCCGAAGAAGTTCACGAACTTTCAATTCGAACGTAAGGTGGTTTATGGACATCCTGATTTAGATATTCCAGAGCGCATTTCAGAACACTGAACTCTCATCATCAACTGAAATTCTCATCCTCAGAAGTGTCATTGGTAGAAAAATAAACTTCAATTCCATTATCCTCCATCATAGTACAGCCGTCCACAAATTATATCAAACATAGATAATAATAATTTAAAAAAATAAAAACATACATGTTAATAGTACATTTAAAAATAGATCTACTCTAATATAACATTGAACCAGTTATTATCTAGATCAACGTATGAGCTTACTCGTATTTCTATACCACCTGCCAGCTCACATAGTCAAAATTGACATGGAACAAAAGGTAAACATATACAATACTAATAATATGACACTGAATTGCGAGTATATACCATATTTAAAACCATATCAATGCAAAATATGCAAGTAAACTAGAAAACAGAACTAAAAAAATACAAAAATAAGTACAAAAGACTAACTTTGTGCCTATTTAACATTGCGAAAAACGGAACGCATATAACTGTGAGTGCCGTTTTTCGCAATTTTTATGCGGTTTTTACGCACAGGTAAACAATGTTCGATATTATTGAATTCGTTTGAATTATCGAAATTCATAATAGAATGACTAACGAGAACAACGAAACGTTGATTTGACAGTTGCAACTTCTGTCAAAATTTTAAACATTTTCCTTTCTTTTTTTTTCCGCGTGTATGGGACTCCCGGAAAACCGGCCTGCCTACTAAACTCCGCGGCGGCCTACCTCAGCAATCAGGCGGAGCTCTAGGAACACATGAGCGGCTTCTAGAGTCCTCCAAGACGTACCTCAAAAGTGAGCATCGGGCACCTCATGCCCCAGGAGCAAGACGCTGTCACACCTCTCACCACCCTGCGCAGTAAAAGGTAGAACAACGCCCCGCCCCAGACGACACTCCCCGCCCGCACCAGAGTGTCACCTGTCTCGGATCGTTTGCAGCAGTCACATCGCCCCAAGATGTGACCGCAGCGGCCCTTAGGCGGCGATTAGGGAGCTAGCGACCTCTGCCGCATCCCCTTCGCCGCTTCCAAGAGGGATTGGCCTTTTCCCGATCTCGCTCTGCGGTCTCCTTCTGGAGCATGACATCCTCACAGAAAGTGGCTTCCCATCCCTCACCACTCGCCAGCATTGCCGCGATCAATGCTGACGGTGACAAGTTTCATCCGAGCCGTCCGACCAAGACTCGATGTTCAGACTCCCGCGCAGGGTCGTCCTCTAACGTGTGCTAGGCGTAGTCTCGTTCGAAGCCGCAGTGGTGGCATTGTGCCGCAGCCTCCCGTCTTATTCGATTCAGATACTCATCGAAGCTGCCGTGCTCGGTGAGTATCTGAGTCAATCGATAGGTGACACAGTCGGTCCTCTCTACCCATGCTTCGAAGTTCGGCAGAACGGCTCCGACAGCGCGTTGGCAAGCACAGCCCTGAATTTCAAGCCGTGCCTGCCGACTCACCAGAGCTTGTTTATGCGCGTTCTGCGGTAGGCTCATGATCTGCCGCGGTCTCTTCATCATTCAGAACGACAGAACGAATTTGGTCGTAGACCATCGCGTCCATGTCGATCAGAATGTCGAAGGGCGGAGATCGTGCCAGGATTGTCGCCACCTCATAGGAGATTGTGCGATAGCCTCACACGATCCGTATGGTCATCAACCGCTGCAGGCTCCTGAGTAGGCCGGCGTGCCGGGCGGCGTAGGCGCGCATACCAGCGCCTCATGCCGCCTTGAGTGTGGCCGCGGGTGGACGGGACGGGTTTTGCCCTCCATCCGCTACAATGGCCAGCCGCGAGGAGGCGACGTCCACGTGTGTCGTACGTCGCCTAAAATAGAGAGTTTACCCATGATGGTGCCTGCATTAGCGGGCTGGCGCTACGAGGGATCTGGGTGTCGTAAGAGCAGCGGTTCCCAGATCCCTCCTATCTCAGGCGCAGAGTGGCACACCGTGTGGTTTTAGTCGGTCCGATTCCGACACACCACCCCGCCGTAAACCCCGGTGGGGTGACGGCCCGAGGGGGTTTCCACACGTTAAAAAAAAAAGGTTATCTAAATAATAAGATCTTTATGATACAAACTATTTGGTGATAACGATGATTAGTAATTGTATATTTTTGGCAACGTTGAGTGTGAAAGTTTACTACTTTTATAGTATACTCATAGTATGACGAATGGTTTGCCTAAACAATGTGATGATAAGAAGCAAGGGCGATACTACGTCAAACTAAAAATATATGAATGTGGAGAAATTTAATTTATAACATGTATTAGTCGTTGGAGACAAGTCATTTTAGCAATAATGAATCACATCGATGACTAAACCCTAAATATATAACATTTAAATTTATTTTTAAATAAAACTCGACAAAAACTCCAATACTGTTTTATAGATTTTATCAGAAGTTCTTATTAATTATGCTACAGTTAATGAGTTGGTTTATTATATTTCAAATGTTTAATTAATATAATTATACGTAAGCATGTACCAGTAGGAAATATTTTTATTTTCCAGTATCGCTTACGTCAATTTTTCAGGGGCAACACAAAAATAATTCTGTATTAATAAAATGTGATAATGTTTATTTCAAATATAAAAAAAAAAATTTCATTAACATTTAAAAATGAATATTCCTCAATGTTATGCATTAATTTGAAAATATGCATATCATTTTATCCTGCTTATATTTTATATCTAGTGATATAAAATCCCAATCACTCTGGTAACATTCTTGTGTCAAAATAAAAACGGTATCCTGAAACTGATACAGATGTCTTTATTTAAAATGGATGAACAACAATTGAGATCGTTTAATGCAAATAGGAAATCATTTGTCATAGAATGAATATTAATAATATGTAAACAAGTATAATTGAACGCTTAAAATCTTGAATTTGAACACAAAGGTTGGTTTTAACTTTCACAAAGTCATCTTAAAATTAATGTTAATGCTGTCCGCTGGGAGGAGATGCTTATTTAGATTTACTATTTAAGTTTAAAATAAAAAAGTTATATTAATATACAAAATAGTGTCAATTGCTGCTTCATATGGAGTACTGTAACTTGGTGATACTCGTATATTAGCAAGATAAATGTATTTCGGACAAGCTCATATGTACACAATAGTTCTGTATTCAAAATTGTAAATATCCCCCTATCGCTCCCTCTCATATTAAGATATAAAAACTGCTCTGCAATATTGCCACCCTCAGACCCAGCTCACGAATCTTTTGCACAAACTGCTTGACGAGTCGAAACACCTCCTCGAACCATGACTATAGCCAGTATTAATGTATCCTCTGCATAGCAGACGACACTTGGGTCAGAGGGCACCAAAACCGGTTTTCTACAAAAGTCGCTAATTTTGCAAAGGTAGGTAGTTTGTTACCATCCTCACTTACTCAAAAGCTTAAAAGCCAACCTAAAGAGCCAGCATCCGTGTTGTCGTGTTTCGTTGGTGAGTGTAAGACCGGAGGCTCATTAATGCAGGGGTGACAGTTATCGTGGTAACTGTGTAAGCCTTACACTGTCACGACGACTGTCACGCCTTTTACGTTCCCAAGCGGAATGTGAAAAAACATCTCACTAGGCCGCCATAGTGTGGGTCACCATGCAGCACTGTCTGCATTTACGATAAGTATGGTGATCACAACTCTTGGATTCTGCTCATGCTTTCCATCGGACAGAGTAGAGTCACTTTGGCAGGCTCTTAATATAGAAAAAGTGACGACATGAATGACGATGACATCCCAAGTAGTCACATCTTAAGTTTCTTAATACATTGAGACAATCATTTGTTGCATCTAGCTGACTGGATAATAATAATTTTTTGACCAAAAAAATGTTTTAAAATACAGTTGACTAGATATTTCTTATTTTCGTATCTTCTTTCCAGCTGATTCCAACATTGACTATAATTCGAGTCAGTCACGGGCGTTTGCCTTACAAGTTGTTCAGCTTCTGCGATAAAATGGCTCTTCAAATAGTACATTTTTTGTGCATTATATAAAAAGGTATTATTCTGTACTAGAAATACAAATAGATCGCCACTCAAATTCGACATTAATATTTTTGGCAACTTAACGAATCTGCTTGAATGAGATTTAGAATCATTACTTGATGAATTATCATGTTTCTCGGCGCCTTTCGCAATAATAATTTTGTTAAGCATCGACTTAATCATACGTTTATAAGTCATGTGCCTGTGTCCTCGGCGCTATACGACTCAACGACTTATCTGACCTAACGAGCTTTATAAAATTCGTTCAATTTAGTGTTATTTTCTTTAAATAATGCCCAGTCTTTCTCTAATAAGTTAGATTTTGTTTCTTTGTACTCTAACGTTAATTTATCCTTAGGACTCCTTTTAAAGTTATTCAAACCTCTCTCAATAACTCCTTCATTTCATAACATTAATAAAAAAATAATAAACTTCAAAATACTTGTACATATACAAATCTGGTTGTTACTTGCGGACACATGTGACGTAATGTTACCACCAATATTCAAAGTCAATTTTTTAAAGAAAATTAATTTAAAAATACATTTCAAAACGTTATCGCACTTAACATAAAAGAAAATAATGTACTCACAGTTGCACTTCTTTAAACTCACACCTCAATACGATGCTTGAATTGTCACTATTCAAGTAAGCCCTTAGCGACATCACGTTGAACTGCAATTTCACGATCACTTGTACCAGGCAGCGCTGCCTTCTTCACTACCGTTGTGTGTCGTACTTCGTACCACGTAACTTTGCCACAGTGCTCTACTGTGCGTACAGAGTGCGTACATTGCGTGTACAGGGTTAGTGGTCCGACACGAAACCGCTTATTTCAAAAAGATCCGATTGAATGAACCAAAATGTTAGCTAACAAAGCTAATGTTGAAATCTTACCCTAATGAAATTTACTAGAAGGATTGTTAGATAACAAAAACACCATCTGTCATCTGTTCTAACTCTGATTTATTGATCTTATGTTTTACTAATTTCATGAAATTAAATTCTACTGTATTTAACC
The DNA here is from genome assembly GCA_949316085.1 of Hypercompe scribonia. NCBI lineage: Eukaryota > Metazoa > Arthropoda > Insecta > Lepidoptera > Erebidae > Hypercompe > Hypercompe scribonia. The sequence goes on along the minus strand of OX438967.1, from coordinate 2,889,888 downwards.
AAACTACATCGCGATGTAAGTCAACGTTCACGCTATCTATCGAGTACTTAGTACAGTTTCACATAAATTTAAGAACCACTCGAATACAATGTTTAAATAATGTGTAAACATATAGATTAATTAGTCAAAAAACATACAGATCAAAAAAAAATTTTAAAAGCAAAAATAAGTTCTTAAATTTTACCAGTTTTACAAAACTCGGTTTTCAAAATTCATGAAAGAAAAGAAAAAAAAAATACATTATTCATGCAGAATTCAAAAGTTTAGTTTTAAACCGTAATGAAAGAATTTCTGAAAATACACACATTTTAAAAATATCAATCTTCATATTTTGATTATTACATTTGTTATTCACACGATTCATTTCAGAATAAATATGTTACATATAGAGGTTGTGGTTGTATTAAAGTACTTATTTATTAATGGATTAATAAAAGATGTGAAGAAAATTACTGATGTGCTCGACAGCAATTTTACAAGTAAATAGCAAAATTGGACAAAATAATACTAATTATTCTCAAATTTTTAGCAATTACTATTTGACGACAAAGTACGTACCTAAAACATCAAATAGTAATTGATCGCGTGATCATGATCACATTTCAGGTAAATATAGAGATACTGCACATGCTCTTTGTAACATAATACACAAAGCATGCTCTTTTATATTACTAAGTGTAAGTAGCCCATTCAAATCGAAGTCGTGAATTCATCCCAATTTTTATGCTCTAGTTTAGACGCTTTAAGCAAAAGTTTATCAAACCATAATTTTGTTTATTTGTCAAAGAAATTTGATAATTATGAAGTACATTTACTTAGAAAAGAAGATATTTATCCTCTCGATTGCATGGATTCTTGGTATGGTAACCTTGGGAAGGCCTATGTTCAGCAGTGTACGTATTTTAGCTGGGATGATAATGATGACGGTTTCTGTGATACAATGTAATAAAACACATTTTTGATAAAGAAAATCAACATGCATAAACTGTGTATAATATTTAATGTTAACAGCTGTTGGAGACTATTCTGATTTATATACGAAATGTGATGTTATGATACCACGCGACTTATTCAAAAAATTACGTAATATAAGTTCAAAATATTATAAATTAGATCCTGGAACCTATATAACAGCACCAAGTTTGTTGTGATGCTATGTTACTTTATACACATGTTGAACAAGTCAAATGTAAAGGTTAATAGCATGTATTTACCATAATTTAATGATTCAAAACCATGCAACGATGTCATATATCTTGACTGTAATAATCTGTACGCTTACGTAAAAATTGAAGAGATGCTTATTTCTGAATTAAGGATTTTAATGATATAGAATCAAGTAATTTTACTATATTAAATATATCCGATGATAGTAACTATGGCTTTATATTGACATGACAAATAACAAAACAAATGACAACCTTAAGGGTCAGTTACACCAGTTCGTGATTAAGTTAGATGGTTATTCGTCATGTAATAATATTTAATACATAAAGGTTGCTAATATATATTATTCATACATTATTTAACACATATCTCTTTATCCACAACTTGTGAAACCGAAATATGTGGCTATCTAGCAGATAATTTCAATAATATATCGGGCACTTTATATACAGCTGATGAAACTGTCCTTAAATCAATCAAAATCCTTATTCCTTATATGTTTGATGGGAATATGAGATACACACTCCCACCTAACATTTTCGTTATTACTATGGGTGTAAATTCTTTTCTTTCTACAGTATTCTATATAATTTATTAGACATCAACGTAACTCTGTCTTACATATGAAATACAACTATGATCATTTGTTTCAGCGATTTTATTCTCTGCCTAAAATACAATGGTTGCCGCAGCTGCGGGTGCAATTTCATACTGCCTGAAGAATGATCATTAATATTGATAGAATGCAATAATGCAGATCCTTCCTCTTTTTTTTTTTTTTTAACGTGTCGGAACCCCCTCGGGCCGTCACCCCACCGGGGTTTACGGCGGGGTGGTGTGTCGGAATCGGACCGACTAAAACCACACGGTGTGCCACTCTGCGCCTGAGATAGGAAGGATCCGGGAACCGCTGCTATTACGACATCCAGATCCCTCCTAGCGCCTGCCCGCTGCCTCGGGCACCATCTGCGGATAAACTCTCTATTTTAGGCGACGTACGACACACGCGGACGTCGCCTCCTCGCGGCTGACCATTGTAGCGGATGGAGGGGAAAACCCGTCCCGTCCACCCGCGGCCACACTCAAGGCGGCATGAGGCGCTGGTATGCGCGCCTCCGCCGCCCGGCTAGCCGGCGGCGAATTGGGTCCGAGTGGATATAGTCCTCCCGGGCCTTCTTCGCCGCCTCCTTCCGCGAAATTACGTCTTCGCAGAAGGTTGCGACCGCGGTAAAACACTACTGTCGCTACCGGCCATGGAGCGTATGACGGCCGGTAGCGAGAGATCTCCTCCAATAACTGCAGTAAGGACCCCACGCTGCGCCGCCCAGGCGGAACAAACCGCTAGCGTGTGCTGAGCCGAGTCCTCACTGCAGTCGCAGTGGTGACAGGCGGGACTCAATTCCCTCCTGGCGACCGAGCGCAGATACTTCCCGAAGCAACCGTGCCCGGAAAGGACCCGCGTCAGTCGGAAGGAAAGGGTCCCGTGCTGCCACCGTGCCCACTCGGCGATGACCGGCTGGAGAGCCTCCACGAGGGTAAAGCCAGCACGAGGAGGCTCCAACCGGAACGACCAACGAGCCATCGTGGCTCGACGAGCGGCCTCACGCCACTCGCGTATCTCTTCGGGCGGGGGCCGTATGCTGCTATCCGCCCGGAAGTCAGCCGTCCGCCGATAAACTTCGGCGAGCACTTCCGCCTCCAAATCCCACGGCGGAGTTCCGGCCAAGGCGCACGCCGCCTCCGTCGATACGGTGCGGTAACCGCGTATGGCTCTAACCGCCAATATCCTCTGAGGGCGCCAGAGGCGAGCCCTTTTCTGGGCGGTCAGAGCCGCCGCCCACACCGGCGCACCATACAGCGCCATTGACCGGATAACCCCCGTGTATAGCCGTCTCGTCGCGACGCTGGCTCCACCCAAATTCGGCAAAAGTCGCCCGAGAGCAGAGGCAGCGCCGACCAGCTTTGGAGAAAGCTGTCGGAAGTGCTCGTCGAAGAGCCACCTCCCGTCAAGGATCAGGCCCAGGTACTTCATCTGGGCCTGAACCGGTACGAGGACCGAATTGACTAGGATAGAGGCGCCGGGTGGTGGACCACGACGGGGCCCATGGAACAAAAGGGCCTCCGTCTTATCTAGGGCCACCCGTAATCCCAGCGCCTCAATACGCCCGACCACCAAAGAGACTCTCGTGGTGGCCAGGCGCGCCGCATCTTGAAAGTTCGCTCCCCGGGCTGTGACCAATGTGTCATCTGCGTAACAAATTACACCCAGCCCGGGGGGAAGACGACCTCGAAGGGCCCAATCGTATCCCATGTTCCACAGGAGAGGTCCGAGGACAGACCCCTGTGGAACACCGCACGACATGGGCCGCCGCCTCAGAATACCATCTCGGTCCTCGTACATGACGGTACGCTCCTCAAGATAGTCTGCCACAAGCCGCTCTGGCAGTGGTAGTGGAGGGCTTCCCTGATGCAGCTAAATGGCAGACTATTAAATGTATTGGCGATGTCTAACGACACCACCAACAGCACGCCGCCACAGCTCACTGCCTCTTTGGTAACAGCCCTCAGGCGCAGCACGGCATCGACCGTCGAACGCCCCGCCCAAAAACCAAATTGGGCGTCCGACAGATCGGGGCCCACCTCGCAGAGGTGCCAGACGATGCGGGCAGAGAGTATCCTCTCAAACAGTTTACCCGCCTCGTCCAGCAACACGATAGGCCTATAGGCCGCTACGGATTCGGCTGGCCGTCCCGGCTTCCTTAATAGGACCAGCTTCCCGTTTTTCCAGCACTCAGGGAAGCGTCCGGACGCCAAGCTAGCGTCCAGGACCTCCCTGAGGCGTTCCGACATGTGTTCGAGGACTCGGGCTAGCACTCGGGCAGGTATCCCGTCCGGCCCGGGGGCGGTGTTCTTAGAGCGGATCCGTAGAACAACCGCCCCTACCTCCGATTCCCTGACGGGCGAAACACTGTCTTCGTTCACCCCGTCGTCTTCGACCATGAAGGCCATCGACGGGGGCGTGTGCTCCGCCCGCTGCGGGAAAAGGCCCTCCACCACTTCCCGCAGGAAGCTGGGCTGGAGTGTCTCTGTAAGGGGGGGGCGCGACGTGCGGAGCTTTTGTAGTGCCACGCGATAGGGGCGACCCCAGCGGTCACGATCGAGACCCTCTAGCATTTCCTTTCTCTTAATTTCTTTGGCGCGGCTGATGGCCAGCTTCAGAGTTTTCCGCGTCTCTCGGTACTCCTCATGAAGCCGGTCCTCCCCGCCCTCTTCGCGGTGTCGCCGCCGACTACGGGTGTAGGACCTCCGGGCACGAGTACAGGCCGCACGGAGGTCCGCCAACTCCTGGGACGACCAGTAAACCTCCTTCCGTGGAGGCCGGCAACCTCGGATGCGGGGCATGGCCGCATCACAGATCTGCGCAATGGCATCGCAGAAGCGACCAGCCTCATGTCGACCTCCTCGGTCGGGGCCTGCGGAGACAGCCAAGAGTGAATAATGGCCGCCTCCTCTAGTAGGTCCCTATTTAATTTAGCTACAGCCCACCGCGGAAAACGAGAAGAACGCCGCGCCGCGTGACCCCTACTGGCGTCCTGGGACCGGGAGAGCTCAAATCGGATATAGAGATGGTCCGAGAGCGTCTCAACCTCTTCCAGGACACGTCAGTTCCTTACTCGTGCGGCGAGGACAGGGGTAGCGAACGAAAGGTCCACTATCGACCCTCCCTGCTGTCGCACACACGTGTTGGTGGAGCCCCTGTTTAGTAAACAGAGGCCCACTGAGGCCGCCCACTCCTCTACGGCTTCGCCCCCAGCATCCGTCCTGGGGGAACCCCACGCAATGGACTTTGCGTTGAAGTCCCCCAGCACTAAGACGTGCCCAGACGTTAGACGCCGCATCGAGGTTTCCAAGTTGTTAAGGAAAACCTCGAAGTCGTTCAAACTCCGGTTGGGGGAGAAGTATACACCATATACAGTGATCCCCCCCACTCGGCAGCAACATATCCAGTGCCCTTGTCTCTCAGCGACAAGGGCCGGGAATGAGCCGCCGTGGAGGCGACGACTGCCACGGAACCGTCCCGGTCACCCAACCAGTTTGGACCGGGAGGAACATAACAGGGTTCCGCGGCTACGGCAACACCGATCGACCACTGTGCCATGGTTTGCAGGAAGAGGTCCTGCGCCGCGGCACAGTGGTTCAGGTTCGTCTGGACCAGGAGGTTGGAGACTTGGGCCATTACTCGACCGTCTCTATAACCTCCTCCATGGGCGACGATATCGACGCACGAACGATGTCAGAAGCAGCCTGGGCCGACTGGCTAGCCCCCGACGCCTGCCGAGAGTTGCGGGAAGGTTTACAGCCTCCCTGCCCAATCTGGTGATTGGCAGGCTTGTTGCCCGCCGTACACACCGGGCAGTGAGGGGCGGCAGAGCACTCTGCCGCCTTGTGCCCCGGTCGACCGCAGCGGAAACATAATCCGCTGCAGTCGAAACAACTGACGCACTTGGCACGTGTGTGCTCCGATGCCAGGTATTTGTAACACCTCATCGGTCTCGCCGCCAGGACTGTGATCCTAGCGCTCACGAAACCGATGAGCAGCCTGCCGGCGTCGCCCAACATTTTAGCCGACGCTACGGGACAGCTGACCCATACTGCGCCAAGTCCTCCCGGACCGGGGCGGATGGTGCCGACCCTAATGTTGTCCGCGTTGCAACCCGTCTTCTCGCTAATTGCAACGCGGACATCCTCTGTCGTTACGGAGTCATCCAGGCCCGAAATGCGCAACTCTGCGCACTTGGTAGGCCTGGCGATCTTGACACCATCCGTAGTCGTAAACATTCCTCGTAACTTCTCGGCAAATGTGTCCGCCGTCTTAGCACTTTCGGCTCCAGGGAACTCGAGAACTCGAGCTCCCGTTTGAGCGAGGCGCAACCTGACTCCTACTGTCCCGAAGACATTTGCGAGACTAGCGGGGGCCCTCTGGAAGATGGTTGCGTAGGAGAGTCCGCCGCTAGCCGCCTCCGGCGACACGGCGACTACCACAGCCGCGCTTTTAGGCACCTGCAGTTTGCGCGGCTTTTTCGCGATAGCCACCGCAATCGACGGTGTCTGCGGGGTAGAGGCTGCTGTTTGTGCAGCCTTCTTACCCCGCTTTCGGGACTTCCTAGCCCTCCTGACTATCTGCCAACCATCGGTGGAAGGGGCAGATGTGGAGGTAACACAGGTGGAGGTGCCAGGTACAGCGGTTGGAGTGGGAAGCGGAGGGAACTCCGCTCCAGCCTTGACCGCTGTTTCGGAGCCTAACCTCGGTGCAGGCGTCTTGGTCGCTACCTTCGCTGCCCGTCGTGCCCCTGGAATTGTTGCGGGAGCTGCAGACACCGACGCCGCCGCTGCATAGGTCACGCGACCGCCTCCAACGGGAAGCGCAGACGGTGCCAATGCGGCCTTCGGCTTATGCGCCGCGAGCGGCGGCCGGACAACAGGGGCCGGTGGCAGACTAGCCTCCAGGCCAGCCAGTCGCCCGTCCATCATGCGCCATACTGCATCCGTTATTTGACGCAGATGAGCATCAGAAATACCCCCGTGGTTGGAAGAGGGGGTAGGTAGTGACGGAGGTGAGCCTTCTCTTTCGGGGCGATCTGCCCGGAATTGAGCAAACTGAGCACTAAGCTCAGTCACCTGCCCCGTCAGACGCTCGTTGGCTGCCTGGAGACGAGCCATGTCTCCGATAAGGCTCTCTACGACCCCCGCAATAGCGGAAGAGGAATCTTTAAGGGCCCTCACAAAAGAGCCCTTAAGATTACTAGACTTGGTGGCCACTTTGTGAATGATGGCCACCGCCGCGTTTGCTCTCTTCTGCATGGCCGATGGTGTTTGGAGAACTGAATCCCCCACCATCAGTTCCTTTATTTTCAGCAGGAGACCAGCAATCTCCTCCTCCGCTAGTGCTTCACCGTCCGCCCTAACTCGCCTATAGGCTTCCGCCTTACAAAAGACGGAGCCTGACGGGATCGAGACCGGGGTTCGTGATCTCCCTCTACGGCTGCTGGTGATTTTGGGAGGCAACATCTCCTGGGACGTGTCACTCTCCTCGTCCCTGGAGCGTCCGCGTTTCCTGCTGTCACACAGCTCCGTCTCCATTATGTCCAGTACATCTGTCCTCGTACTGGAGTTACTGCCCGCGGTGGATTTGGAACGCAACCGTTCCGATGTTCTTCGGCTCCCAGCAGCCATAATGGCTTCTGGGAGCCCCACCGAGATAGGCGCTCTAACCAATACTTCCTCCTCGTTGGAAGAGAAGTCGTCCGCTCTTGTACTTTTTCCCTTTCTGTTTTTCTTCTCCTTCTTTGCCATAATATTATTGTTTGTATTTGTAAAGTTTTCCATTTTTAAACCCACGAGATGGGGAGAACTAAATGTCGTCCCGGGCAGAGATCCCCAATACCCGAGCAAGCGTAAATTTGTGCCCAACCGAGGGGTCTGCAGGTGCTCCAGCTGGGAGTGGGCTTGCGACTGAACTACCCATCAGCCATGCATCCCCTGGTCACGCCCCAGAACACGGGATTCGGGGTAATTTTTTAGAGAGGTTTTCTTCCTCGCAGTCCGGGCGGCTAAGCCAAGACCCTCGCCCCCGATTGGAGTCGCGAGACTCCAACTCGGGACTACGATATGTCGACGATGGCAGGAAGACTATGTCTCCTGATGCCTGCACGGTGGCAGTGTAAGTGCACACCGAGCCCGTCCTACCTTTTCCACCGCTGAGCGGAGGAACTCCAACCCTAGAAAGGGTCCCACCATCGTGATTTTTTACCGAGGTTTTCCTCCTCAAAGCTCCGAAGAGCGAAGAACCAACAGAGAATCTGACAGACACGCCCGCTCTGTTGAATCAAGTCTCAGCTGAATTGCCGAATAAAATGGCTTCCTCTTCTTCGTGCTAGAATATTAGCCGTTGGCAGTGATGAATACCATCGCCAACGTTACCAGGGTGCACCACGTGGAGGTTTTCTAGCCAAGCACCCAATGCAGATCCTTCCTATCTCAAGCACAAAGTAGCACATCGTGTGATTTTAATCAGTCCGATTTCGACACATCACTCCGCCGCAAGCTCTGGTGGGGTGACGGCCCGAAAGGGTTCCCACACGTTAAAAAAAGTGAGAATATATATCTTAAGTAGAGAGATCAGTGTAACATATTGTCTCATGTGTCCAGAGTTACTTATTATTGTACAATTATTATCAACTAAAAAATATAATACTAAAAAAGGAGAAACTATCTCATCAACTATTAATGTCTATGAAAATAAATAAAGTACATGCACAAAGAAGTCACTTTTTTATATTATCATCATCAACAGTCTTTAATGGTTCACTACTGGGCGTAGGTCTCTATTTAGAATGGAGGTTCTAGCCTATTATACCACTCTGGTCAGATGGGTTGTTATAGGTTTTAGTCCTGCGTAGTTTGTGCCTTTCATCATCTCTCACGACACCTATGGGGCGAATAGGAGTGCTGACACTCAATATTCTTAAACAAATTCTTTTTCCTTTTGCATCATTTTATATGTTCCTTTTGAAACATATTTTTTTTATCGGTTCAATTTACTTTTTTTCTTAAAATTATAAAATAGTTTGTTTTGTTAAAATTATAAACCGAACGGTTACTAAAACGGTGTAGCAAACGTTGAGTGTTTTTTTTTTGCAACCGATCTAACGACGTTGAGAAGTCATAGCAGTTCGGTCAACTGAACTAATGCCATCAAATCAACCTATCGCCGTCCACTGCTGAACGAAGGTCTTCCCCGAGGAGCACCAACCATCCTGGTATTGTGCAATTCGGGTCCGTCCGCTGCTATCCCCTAATAGTAATGCCATAGAGCCAAACCATAACAATAACCATGCTGATTTCAGCAAGAACGACCGTTCAACCGGTATCCTCTTACAAAAGACTAATCTATAGCCACGGTAGGATGCTCATTGATACAGAGGTGACAATTATTGTGGTTAGTGTGAGAGCCTTCTACTGCCACGATAACTGAAATGCCTTTTACGTCCTGAAACGGGGCGTGAAAAAGCATTTCACTAGGCCACCATAGTAAGGGTCTGCATTAGCAATGAGTATGGTGACCTCTCTCTATAACTCTAACTCAACGCTACTCTACGATTCTAACTCTTGTACTCTACTCATATTTTCAATCAGGTAGAGCAGAGTCACTTAAAACAAGCTTTTATAACAACAAAATAAAATAAAAAAATGTGACAAAAATCGTACGTGATATAGTTATGGCATACATTTTAATCACTATTTTTATCTTATAAAATTAACTTTATATACGAGTAAAGACACATTGGTTTATCGAGGTTTTTAACTGTTTTTCTTTAGATATTTAATTACATATGTCAATTTTTTTTAGTATTTCGCTTTACTCTTCGTCCCTTTCTTATAGCTTTGGAGGTAAAATTTACCAAACATATACATGAAAACAACAGAAGTTAAGCAGCTGCAAACGTTCAAACTCTTCGGAAACTCACAATTGGAAAATAAAGCGACATCGTGATGGACGAAAATGGCAAATTTAATCTGAAAATAGGAAACAAATAAAGTTCAAAATAAGAATTTCAGTCAAAGAGCTTGTAATTTCCACTCCACTATCAATTGTCACAATAATAAATTTAGGTAACAAATTAAGATTTTACAACTTCTATAATCTATGTTAGATTAGACTTAGATTTTATCAACCGTATTTTTGAATATTATTTACATTTTGTCTATGCTTTGACGAACTTTGGTCTATATCCAAAACAAAAAATGAAAAGCCTTGAAATTTTGTAGGCAAGTATTATTTGTTTCACATATTCTCGGAAGTTATTCCAGTATTTGTATCTGGTAGTCATCATCTTAAGTGGTTAACGGTTAAGATTGAGAGTATAATTCTTTAAATATTATAATTAAATTCAAACTCTTCCAAGCTATCCAGCAGTCTAGAAGTGTCTGATAGGCTGCTGACACATGCTATAACGTTAAGGGTAGCTTTTAAAATTTGAATACAATTGCCATTGCACTGTTGAACGCTTTCTCGGTATCAGAAATGTTGCATTTCAATATAATTTTAGAACCTATTCCCAATATCAAAACGTGTTGCAAACCAACACAGCTATTGGTATCACCAGATTAACATTTAAAGGTGGTCTTTTTCCGCAGGTACCTGCCTCTCGTGACTAATATTAAATAGTTTAACTTACAACTTAACTATGATTACTATTTTTGGTGCAAATAGCACCAAAAATGGAAAAGGTATAAAATTTTGGTCAGGTCGGGACGTATGGGTTCTGTGTACTGGTGGACACCGCAACCCGAGTAACTTCACGCAGTGTGCTCGAGAACCCGTCGCCGGTTTCAGAGGGCCCGAAGAAGACGGCGAGCCACAACCGAGGAGATTGCCAAATTGAAGCGGGAGTATGGCACCGCAGCAAAGGCAGTAAACCTTGCAATCGCGGCAGCCAAGGCTCGGTCCTGGAACGAGCTCATAGAGGGAATGGACAGGGATAATACATGAACAAAAAAATTACTTGGGCTGAACTACTATTTATTTATCATCGTTTATAATTGGATAATGGTCACATAAAAGAAAATCGAATAAATTAATTTTAGTATTCTCGAATAATTTTTGTAGTAACCAAGAACACGTTCATATTTTAAGATAAAATTTTTTTTTTTCAAAAGTGCTGAGTTTTAACTTAAATAAATTACATTATGCCATAACATTTATATATTTATCTTAACCAAAAAAATAATTCAATGATAAGTCTTTTTTTGCATTTTTGAAAATTTATTTTTGGTAGATGGGTTTTGATACATACAAAACGTGTGCTTAATAAACTGTGATGCTGCACTGTGCTCGGTACGACCTCACTTTGATTTAGATAACTAAACTTTTTTAATTTGAAGTTTACTTGTTGCCAGTAATTAATAATAATACATCTCTTTATTGTACACCAGATTAAATTCATAAGTAACTTAAAGCTAAAGAAGTACAAGTGGCGGCCTTATCGCCCATTGGCAATCGCTTAATTCTGCATTTGATTTCAAAATTTCCCTTCGTGGAAATCTATTCCTTAATCATTTTAATCTTGTCGTGAAACCAAGTGTACTTAAAGACGTTAAAGAAAAAATATTCAAATAAGTCAACATCAACAACAGCCTCCAACATTCAAGGTTAGGTTATAAATAAATAGATATGAAATAAATATGGATCCGAATCTGTAATCCGTCAGTTACGTTACTTTATTATCTCATTTAATGATTGAAATCAAAAGTGAGCCAAGTACCGACAATGTTTACAAGATTTAAATGTATTGTAAAATAATTTAAAGATAACTGAATCAGTTAATAGATAAACGGAACCTTGGTCAACCTGCAATTCGAGTAAAAAAAAAATATTCATGATCATCATGATATAGTTTATTTTCTCTTCACAAAATAGTTCTTAATAAAATAATACAGTTGAGTCAGGAATCACATTTTGTGAGAGACTGGTGCCTATGATAGGTATAGAATACCTGTGTTACAGGTCACCAGGTCCCCACACCACTTAGTTTACAAGTAAGTTAACATTTTAGACAGCGATAAACAAGCTGGAGAAGGAGAAAATTTAAAATTAAGTATTAACTTGAACATTACAATCGTTAGTGTGTGTGTGTGTGTGTGTGTGCGTGTGTGTGCATGTGTAAGTAAGCGAGAGTGAAGGACTATATATCAACCACTTAATTATTATAATGTTATTACTCATTTATATTTATATTACTTCACTTTTATGTCAAGACGGTGAGTAAATTTTCAGTGCTATCGTAGTCAAGAGTTTTCAACCAATCACAAACCCTGTGTTTGCATTCTGATTTTGTGAGAGGATATATCGATAAGAAAGCGTTCACTTTGTTATATAGATACCCGCCGAGAAAACAGAAAAATCGATGTGACAGACTAGTGCGGAAGGTGACATTATTACATACAGAGCCCTTCCGACGCTTGCCCTTTTTTAAATTTGGATCGTAAACTGTTTCAGTGTGCTTCTTCAAAATAACTGCCAATATAAAATTTTGTCTGACTGTCAGTACATCCCAAAATCCATAAAGCTCTCTTGTCGGGTAACGAAATGGTAGTCCAGCCCCAACCTTCAGTACAGCTCTCTGAGCACTTTCTATTTCCAGAAACTGGACCGTACCCACTCCTCCCCACGAAAGAATGCAATAATTAATGATTGAATGGCATAGAGCATAGTATACCATTTTTATTGTTTTAACATCAGCTACCCGACTTAGTATTTTAAAAATGTAAATTAGTTTGCGTATTCTAGAAACAAGAGTAACTATATGTGGCTTGAAGCACAGGGTTTGGTCTATCTGCACTCCGAGATATTTTATGGATTCCAACCTCTGAAGGGGGGAACAGGAGCAAAGTTCGCTATCCATTCGAGAGCATGTGTGGGCAGTAATGGAGAATGTATGAGGTGGTAGAAGATTCTTTCTATGGGCAAAAGCAATGTATTTAGTTTTGTCAACATTAAGAGATAAAATGTCATATTAATTTTATTACTGTTTTGCGGTTGCATAAAAGTAACAAGGCCAAAACTAAACAAAATAAATCACTGAAATAGAATTAACCAAACTTGGAATAAATAAAAATTAATAAACATAATAAAATAACTAATAAAATATTAATGGATTAAAATATTAATACGGTATGGACCATCGAACGATTCGCTTGAAACCTGTATTAGTCGTCCGATAGTTTAAGGCCCACTTCACAGAGATATCGGACGATGCTAGCAGAGAGTACTCTCCTAAATAATTTATCTGCCTCGTCCAACAACATAATGGGTTTATAGGCTGCGATTGACTCGGCGAGCCGTCCCGGCTTACTCAACAGGATCAGTTTCCCGCTTTTCTAGCACTCAGGAAAGTGTGCAGACTTCAAGTTAGCGTCCAGAACTTCCCTGAGGCGGTCCGACATGTGATCACGTCAACACTCAGGCTAGTACACCGTCCGGTTCAGGGGCGGTGTTCTTGGAGCGAATCTGTAGAAAAACCATCCCTCCCACTAATTCCTGGAAGAACGGAACATTACCTTCATGTTCTCCGCTATCTCCAACCAGGAAGGTCATCGATGGGTGTGTGTGTTCCGCCCGCTCTTCGAAAAGGTCATTGATCGCTTCCTGTAGGAAGCGAAACAGCAGGATTTCTGTAAAGAGACTGAAGTGAAAAGCTTTCGTCACACCACACGCTAAGGGTGCCCCTTACCCTTAGCGTGTGGTGTGTCCTTCAACCCTTCCAACCTTCACGCTAGGAGTAATAATTGAGACCCTTCAGTATATTCTTTGTATGTACTTCTTTGGCGCGACAAATAACCAGCTTCAGAATTTTCTGCACCTCTTGTTACTCCTCATAAAGCTGGTGCTCTTAGCCATCTTCGCGGTGACGTCGTCGGTTCTAGGTATAGGTCTTCCAGATACGAGTAAAGGTTGCACGGAGGTCTGCCAACTCCTGGGACCTCCAGTAAGCCTCCTGATTATCTCGAACGTGGGGCATGATCGCATCCTAAATTTGCGTAATCGCATCTCGAAAGTGATCAGTCCTTATGTCGATCTCCTCGGTCGGAAAGTTTGAAATAAATCCTTTTGTTTTTTTTTAACTTGTGGAAACTCCCCCGGGCCGTCACCATACCGGTGTTTAAGGCAGGGTGGTGTATCGGAATCGAACTCACTAAAACCACACGGTGTGCCACTCTGTGTTTGACATAGAAGTAATCCGGGAACAGCTGCTATTACTACATCCAGATCCCTTTTAACGCCTGCCGCGGGCACCATTTGCGCGTAAACTCTCTATTTTAGGCGACGTACGGTACACGTGGACGTTGCCTCCTCGCGGCTGGCCATTATATCAGATGGAGGGGAAAACCCGTCATATCCACCCGCGACCACACTCAAGCCGGCATGAGGCGCTGGTACGCGCGCTTCTGTCGCCCGGTTCACCGGTAGCGAATTGGGTTCGAGTAGGGATCGTCCTCCTAGGCCTTCTCCGCTGCCTTCTTCTGTGAAATTACGTCTTCGCAGAAGCTTGTGTGCGACCGCGGTTAAACAACTGTCCATGCGTCATGCGCTCCATGGCCGGTAACGCCATGTAAAAATATAAAAATTGTCCACCAATATTTTTAATGTAATTTTTTAACCGAAAACATGATCACGTATCAGAGAAAAGCTGTGCCTCTCAGCCAAAAAAGAGAAGAGCAGAGGTCAGTGCTAGTACTATCTTGATCCTAAAATTATCTAATCAAACCAGTAGTTCAGTCATCGAAAAGAGTGATTTGAGATGAAGACTGCTGCTATCTTAATATTAGCTAGAACGATAAAAGACAAGGGCACATTCGCTGCCCAAAAGCATCTACACATGGAGATTTTTGGTCAAATATATTAAATTATTTAATGAAACTATCAAGCTAAATCGTGAACTATATAATTGGTTTTTATACTAAGTCATTCATTATTGCGGAATATTGAAAAAATAATGTAAACTGTTAGTTAACTACTTAAAACGCACAGTGTTACAACTTTACGTGTTCGTCGATTTAGCGAAAATTACAGACAGAGAAACCGACCTGGTCGATTAACAGTCAATCGAGACTGAATATATAATATATAATTAAGTTGAACGAAAAAATATCGCGTCCTTTGACCTTTTTTCTTTTACTCGAGTTATTGAATGTTTGTTATTTCACTTTTAAACCTTTAAGAAAAGAGAGTGCTTTTCTCTTATAAACCAGCAACTCGTTTGTAACTCCTGAATTGCAGCGAGACATGACGCCCGTTCCCTCCACAAACTGTAAATTGTTAATAAAAGTTTACTACAGAGATCTGAGTTTTGTTGAATCTCCTACTTTACATACATGACTGCACATTTGTCTACACCAAATTCCATCTTAACAGAATTACCTAAGAATAGAGTTTTCAGTGATTTTTACTAACGTTGTCAATTACACTTTAATGGTGGCTAATAGTTTCAAATCACTTATGAAGAGAAGATGAAATATAACTAGATTACCTTTCTTCAAACAGTAGCGTAACCCTGAACTCTATAATAAAGTGCTAAGAGGCATCAAAGCCATACCGAACCACAAGGGACTCAGACTGTCACCTCGAAGTAAACTTTGCCTCGCTTATTTTTTCGAGATCCTGAATAGCGAAATATTGTTCTCTGTTGGCTCAAATATAACTTTAAGAAAATACACAGACTTGCATCAACTTTATACAATTCTAGTACTTTCAAAAATTATGTAAGGGGAAACAAGCCAGCCTTCTTGTAATTTCTCCTACACGTCCCAAACTCTTACGATTACGGCGTACCTGTTGGTTAAAGATCATGTCTATGATAAGCAGCTCTTTGATAAATTATTGACGTGTATGGCAATTTTGAATCTCAAAATAAATGTTAGAAGTTTATAAAAAATTGAAAATAAATAACAAGTCTAAAAGTTTTGAGATTCTTGGCACTACCAAACTTATAAGGTAAGTGGGTTACGTCAGTGAGCTTTGGTACCACTTAAATTATGCAGTCCGTCTGAATCAAGAGATTTCGAATTCAGTACTGAACGAACTGCAAAACTAACATTATCTTTATCAATTGTAATGAATTCCACAGCTGTTATAGACTCACACGTGCGTTTGACATTTCACAATCGATCGCCTTCTGAATGGCTAACAGGCACTGACCAGATATGACGCCATAGTGTATAAGTGATATTTTCATCTTCAAAATGACAACTACTTCAAACCCTATTCCCATTTCCCATTCCACCCACACAAATTTTAAACATATTTAATTTGTTAGTATTGAATTTCGTTATTTTATTTTAAAAATATATTTTAGAAATTTCAACTACTTTTAGTGTTACTAGTTTGTTATTGTTTTATCTATTCAATTTGTTGTTATTGTTGACGTTCCACGAGATCTGCTTTAAGCCAGAAGGAGGATAAGGTGCATTGCACGCAAAAGTGTGGGTGTCTATGGTGGCTAAAGTTTGGCAAAAGTCTTAGTTCAACATCACTTTGTGCCGGGCTCAAGTGAAAAAGACGAAGTGACGACCCGTAGAATCTCTACGGGTCGTTACTTTACACACTTCTACAAATCAATAGAAGAAAAGGTTATCTGTTAATTGTTATTAATAGAAAATTTTGCAGTCTGAAATTGACTTATAAGCTTAATTTAACAGTGTACTCGTATTTTAATGTATTAAGTTGATGATCTTTGTCTAAAATATATGATATTAGTGTTATAGAGAATATTTTAAAAAAAAATTCTTCATTTCTTATTGATATATCCGCAATATGCCACAGGTATTAGCGTTATACATTTTTTGTTCATTGATTATTTTATTACATCGTGAAGAACCATCATCATTATAAGTCCGTTGTAGACCACTGTTGCACATGTCTCTTCTCAAATCACACACAGAACTCGGACAGCTGCCTTTTGCGTCCAGTCATAACTGTGAAGAAACATGCTTCGGCTTAAATATACCAGTACTACCGGAGAGTCACTATAATCACACAGAAAAGTATTATTGAAAAAGTTCTCTCTTTCAAATCTTTCATTGTTTTCTCAGCAAAGTGAGAGAGGTTACTGGAGCCCAAATCTTCTATTAGCGAAAACGTATTTGTAACTCTTGAATTATAAGGGTCCGAGAATCACTTACCATCAAGTGAACTGGGTGCTCGTATATCCCTGTACCGGTTAAAAACTATTACCTATGCCAGTAGACTTCAAAACACCCAGACTGTGTGCAGACTGCACACCCTTGAGCATCGTCGTCGAGTTGCCAGCTTATCAGTTTTTTATAGGATACACTTTGGAGAGTGTTCGAAGGTTCTTTTCGAACTGATTGAGCCATCTCCATTCCTTTATCGGACTACTAAGTGTAGGTAAAAGTTTCATCCATACGTTGTTGACATCCCTAAAAGTCAACTTAAACGGTTTGACAGCTCTTTTTTGGTGAGAGTCGCCAAGATTTGGAACGACCTGCCTGGGTCTATTTTTCCTGATGAGTTGAACTCTGGAGCCTTTAAGAGTAGAGTGAATAGGTTTTTTCTGGATGGGCGTGTACCACCTTCGATTTCATCTACACTTTCCATCAGGTGAGGTGGAAGACAAACGCCTATTTCATTACAAATATAACAAAAAAAAACACATAAAGATATACTTGAGAGATGTAAGAGAATTTATATTTATGTCCATTTTCTCGGTGTATGCTGTGTCTATGAATCGATAAAATTTAGCTAGGCGTAGAGCTATCGCAACAATTATCTTCTATTAGATTTGAAAATATAACCATGCTAATAGTAACTTGACGAGCTGACATACTGGCAGACATATATAATTAGTGTTGTGACGGCTACATTACTTTTTCGTTACCATAATTCTTTGACTGCAAGTGTGGCATAATGGTTTAAGTGGTCGCACGTCACATTTTACTATGATAAAACTTATCACTTATCTTATTGTGTGATAAATCCCACATGAGAAAATACTTTGTGTGATCCATAAATTGTTGGTCTGAGACTGGGTGGTTTTTGGGACCATTTCATGTATGTTTATAAAGTTCCCCGCGACACAAAATATATTGCTAGCCGCGCGATATTTAATCATCGTAATTTTTAGTTTTGTTTTTCAAAGACAGCTCCCACGCTTTAAAAAAAACATATTATGGTAACAAATAGATTTCACAATCTTAATTACAGTGTACTATATGACTGCTGATAAAATCTCACCTACAATCAGTGGGACGAACTCTAGTAATATATTAATTGTACTAACATCTTATTGTATAATGTACTCTAGTCTAAATAAATTTTCTTTCATTTTTTTACAGTACTGTGAAGTTCGTTTCTAAAACAAAGGTGTTTTAGCTCTGTGAGACTTAAACAAGTTATTAAAACTTCAGATAATCTTCAAAATCATAAAAAGTGAAACTGCTGTTACAACTTACGAGTAAGTAGAAAAATAAAACTAATTCAGTAGGCAAATAAATTAACCCTAATGTTATGCATCTTTTTTTTAATACGAATTTATATGCGTTTTAAAAAAAAAACTGATATGCAAATTCTTTTTTTGGAGGACGTCCGTAAATTAATATTTATACACTTCCTTGCGTAGTTGGGTAATAGCTCTTCTTTTTTAGAAATCTTAAAGCCTTGACTTCAGGTTAATATCCACCAAGTGGTTCGAATCGTCATAAATTTTACTATTTTAAACAATATTAAGCGTGTACGTGGTATTTAAAGGTTATATTAAAAGTGTGTCTATTATCGCGTGTCGAGCAACTCGAGCCATTTAGTGGCAACATCCCTTTAGTCAACAATGTCTCAACTTAAATAATCAACTATTTACTGTCTGCATCGTTGGTCTAACGGTGACCGTATATGACTATCAATCAAAAGGTCTCAGGTCTGATTCCCGGGTCGGGTAAGCAAAAGTATTATTGAGTTTTTCTTACTATGGAAATGCTTAGAGCGCCTAGCGGCCACGTACTCGTAATACATGTCTATTTTATTTATGGTTTTAGCTAACAAACGGACAAAATAAAAAATAAATAATATATCATTACAAATTAATATTAATTTAAATGATTCACTTTTTAATTAATTTTATGTATGTATGTACTTGCTTTTTTTTAAATTTAAGTTAATTTATTTCAATTTGATTCACTTCTCATGGTTCTTTAAACCAACCATATTTTTATTTTATTTTTAAAGTAATAATTATTACTCAATAATTCATAACAAATACTCCGGCCTTAAAGCCAAATCTGTTCAGAATTATGGGAACAATATTCAGGTGAAAATATTTGGAGGATCGGCAGAAGTTGTTTGAGCGTGAAATATGGACGTACATAAGTGTGACGAAGAAAACTGATGATAGAACGACGCAGTTCAGAGAGTGGCTAGTGTGTTTGATTTCTTTTTATGTTTCTTAATTAGTTGGAATTAAATAAAACAATAATAAAAAAAATTATCCCATTTAATTTGTCAACTTAATATTACAAGTCTTGTGTATATTGAAAGTAGGTAAATACTTCTTTACCCACCAAGCTAACAGTACATTAGCTTCAGTAATGAGCAAATTCCAGAAAAACGTTTTACAATTTATAATTTCAATGTCTTTGGAGAATAGATCCAGAATAAAAAACTAATTTTACAAACAATTGATTAACAATGCGTAAATTTTAAATAATCTTTATATCTATCACAATGTTTTAACGGATACACGTATGTACTTTTCTCTTTGTTACATTTATACAAAATTAAACATTTATAAATTGTCCCTAAATTTCACCTCATGTGTGCTTAAAATAAAACACATATTAAAAACGAGTTTTCATTTTCAACCTGCTTTTCATACCTTTTAATATGTATAAGTATTGTATCTACTATGAAACTTAATTATTTTTTATAGTTATAACTTAGGATTAATCAGGTCTGGTGTATTGCACAGATATTTTTCATGGCTCAAAGTCACGAAAAGATAGTATGGACACGGCATTAGTATTACAAGAATAATACTGTCAAAAATATTGTCACTTTTGGCTTTTTATTTTGTCTACGACTATTAACTCGTGGGTAGAAAATGCAGGTTTAAAACATAAAATCGCATGATTACTCTTTCGTATTTTACTTAAAAACAAAACAAACAGAAATTAACATTGCTTTTTAGAAATTGTACTCATAAAACTATTATTCTAACATTTGTTACCACGGTTTTGATTACAAGCTTAACATCGTTTAAGGTGTTTTTCGTAAGAAGGAATGGGTTGTTAAATTCTACGGAATTGTTCTTTTTCTAAATACTAATATTTTATTGGCTAATTTTAAAGCCTTACCTGATACAGGTATGGCTTGGTTTATAATGAAAATGATCAAGCAAAAATCTAAACCACTTCAAGTAGACCAGAAGATCAGCATATATATTTAAACACTTTTAGTACAGGTGAATTAAATTATTTCCTCTTTAATATAATACCTTAACCAAAAACCTAAAATATTTGTACAAATATACAGTCATTATTCTAATAAAAAGATTTAAAACTCCAAAATTACGTTCATCATCAATTTGTGATATAAGTTTAGGATTTTGTAGACTTAAAATAGATTTTATAAGAGTTTTGATTCTTTTGGATATAATGCCATTTAGAAAATCCTGTAAGAACAAGACGTTATGATATGTGCAAATAGGGGAGGCCTGCTCCAAAACAGTAAACTGCACAAATTAAAAGTAAAACACACAAAAAAAGTGTTTTTGTCAATTGTCATTTTTAGCTGTCTGCTTACGCAATCATTATACTGAGACATGAATTTATTTAAATTTTATAGCCCATCTAATCTAAAAGATATCGTGTTTCATATTTTTTAACAATAAAATAAAAATATAATAAAATATACGAAAAATCAAATTTATTAATAACTAGTCGTTTTCAGTCAACATATTTCTTAATATTTCTTAATATATAAATTCCAACTGACATCCAGCTATCTATGGAAACCCATAATGATAAAATAAGTGATTTCCTTTATCAATCGTAGAGGGTTTTATTTATATTTTATTAAGAAATTTGTAAATGGAAATAAATGACATCGATAATCAGATATTGCAGTGATCGATTTCTTTGACATCCCCTTTTTTTTTAATCTGTCAGAACTGTCATACAGTACCTCTTAGTTTAGATAGACTATTACTAAATTCAAATCAGTATAATTATAATCCAAGTATTGTAAATACTTATGAAAATAAGCAGAACTTAAAATATTTGCTTTAGAGATAGAGTTAATACTACATGATTTTCAATATTCCAGAAAACCATAGTTTTGTACTCTTTCTTTTTTTATTCAAAACTAAAGACAATCCTCCAAATTATGAGAATCGTTAACAAAATCCTAAACATAAAATCAATCACACACAAATATTGCACGTACACAATCCAATACTTAACTAAAACAATCACAGTTAAGTATACTAGCATTCTTTCATTTTACCATTTGCCTCTGTCGTCACATTACCATGGGCGGTAGGAAATTTGGTATTACCATTGGCGACAGTATTTTGGGTATTACCATTGGCCATAGTATTTTTGGTTGTACCATTGGTCACAATATTTTTGGTACTACCATTGGCGATAGGACTATTTGTAATGCTGTTAGTGACAGTATATGCTACCTTGGTACCTTCATTGAACTGAGTAGATCTCCTACCCTTGACGTAACTGTTGTAATAAAACATACCGAACATATAAAGGAAGAGACTAGCGTTTAGAGTCAGTAAGAAATTAATACCTTTCGGGTAGTTACAGTCGCCGAACATAACAAAGAAGTTATGGTAGAAGATAATGCAGAACTGAATCTGGAATGAAAAGTAATGATATAAATTTTAACTAGTATTGAATTAACGCATAAGTATAGTACATTTTGCCAATTTTCCTTTTCGACAGACTTTACTAAGAGATTTTGGCCTACTATACGACGTTGGCCAAACAGATTGGATAAATAAGGATAGTGACACTATACTCGTATATCCTTAATCCGTCAGGAGCAATCACAATATTTTTGTTATTAAAACTTTCAATTTTTCTGTAAATGTAAAAATTTCATATATTTTCATATATTGACTGCACGGTTGGCCTAGTGGTTTAAGCGGTCGCCACGCCGCTCTCTACTGCGCTGAGTGTTGTGGGTTCAAATCCCACATGGGACAACACTTTGTGCGATCCATAAATTGTTGTTCATGTTTGTAAAGTCCCCCGCGACACAGGATTTATTCCTAGTGCGGGCGTTGTCTTTTTAAAAAAAAAAAACAAAAAAAAAATTTTACCATGCTCTAGACTTAAGGTATTTTTTTACATGTTTTCCTAGGTCATTCGTTGATTAAAATTGCTATAGAGAATGGAAACATACCAGTTGCATGGTGGTGAGGTGCTTTTTCCACCAGAGATATTTTTGGTATTGAGGTCCAAGTCCGGAGATCAGGTAGTACGAGTACATGATGATGTGTATGAAGGAGTTGATGACTCCAAGAAGAGTTCCGTGGCCTCCTAGAATTGTGCATATTTTCATTAAAATTTAAACAATTTGTGCTATTATAACTGGCTGTTTTAATAAGTGTATTAAAAATGTGTTATTGATAAAATTATAAGCTTAATAAGTGATTTTTAAACAGTCCAGTAGTGGATATAGGCCTCACCGAAGAAATAAGGTTTTGACCTTGGAATCCAAATTACTATTCCCTATTTTATGACTTTAGTAACTTCTTTCATTTATAAGACTTTTTCATTAATTGCTCCGAAATAATTGGGCTGCTGACATAAAATTTTACTTACCTGGTAAGAACTTAACACCGATCCAAGCACAGATGGGCATCATGAAATGGTGGTACAGATGCAAGAAACTTATTTGTCTATTTTTTTTCCTTAATACAAAGAAGATAGTATCTAAGAGTTCAATAATCTTCGCTGCAAAGTACCACCATACAGCTGCCGCCATCTATAATAACCAATTGTTAAGTTCAGTATACAATATAAAAACAATTATTCACTTTATAAGTTGCAACATACTAAGACAGAAATATTCTAAAAATAAATCTTTTTTTTTTTGTATAGCAACCTACCAAAGTGACTCTGTTCTGCCTGATGGAAAGCATGAATAGAATCCAAGAACGCTGGTCGCCGTACTCACTGCGAATGAAGACAGTGCAGTATGGCGACCCACGCTGTAGCGACCTAGTAAGATGCTTTTTTACGCCCCGCTTAAAGGACCGAGGATCTTGAAACTTTTCTACCATGTACAAAATTTATCGTTTGGCATATAAACGTATTCCAAATAATAATAGCATACTGAATTAAATGAATTGAGATTATTGTATTCTATTCCAAAAAATACATTTTTTGTTAATGTTTTATGTGTAATAAAAATATTATGTTTCTTTACCCTTCTTGCTTTAGGGCTGTCGGAGTAATCTACTGGTTGGCATGAGAAATTGTAGTCGTTCCACCATCCGGCGACTAGACCCTGAAAATCAAAGAAAAAAATTAAATTAAATCATGTGAAATATGAAACATATTTCATCTTAACTAGCGAATTTATTTACTAATAAAAATAAAAAGTAGTAATTGAGATAAAATTAGGCGATGAGAGTGGAGCAGGTAATTCTGGATTCTCTAATTTGGTCTTCCCCCAAACCTTTTTCCTAAACTATATTAGGTCGGCTGTAAGTCTAGTACGATACGGCTGAACTTATAGTTTTACATGGAACGACCACTACCAGACTACTAGAATCCAAGTACTAGACAACAGAAATACAAGTATATTACCAGGGTTCATGGCCATTTCCTCCCTATTAGTTATGACAAGATAAATCTGATAGTGATAATGCAAATAGCAGTTAAAACTGTGGAAACAGCAACTTACCTCATAAACTAAGTAGATGCTCATCAATATCTGTGATATGTTGTAGACTATCATGACGTTCTTCAGATCGAATGGCTTTCTGTCTCTCATATACCGTGGTCCTACAGAGTTACAGAAGTACAAGTAGGTAACCAGAATTGTAAGCAGCGGACCTGGTCCCGACATGAGCCACCAGTTCTCAGTTCGGGGATCTGGAAAAATGGTAATAAAGTCTTCGTTAAAAGAGGTCATAGTTGATTTTATGTACACTTTATGTTGTTTATATTGCATCTTTATTCAAGTGAATATTTGCTAATTCTGTATATATTAAAAATTTATTATAATAATCGTGAATTTGAAATGTTTGAGAATTTATAAACAGTATGGTTCATAACAGCTATTTAAAGCTCAAGGGTATGACATGTAATTCGATCTTTCCATAACAAAAAGCTATGCAATGATCGGTAGAAGATCGAGGGGTAAATTACCACTGATAATGCACGAACACAAATTCCGTATAGAACACTTGTCGCGGACTGACATTAGGAGGATGTTTACATGGCAAAAATATGCTATACGAGGGAGGTGTTGAGTATCTATATGTAGCTTGCTCCTTCCTGAAGCGATTGCAATAGAGTAAAGTGAGATAGAACTAATAGTCAAAGACTAAAGGACCATAATGTATCGCTCGGTCCCGCGCAAAACAATCGACCGAATTTCGGTTGCTTGCCAAGTAACTAGAACAACCGGATAACGGTCGCGTGCCACTGCAGTGGATAAAACCTATCTTGAGCGAGCAAGTAGCAATGCCCAGTCCGAGGAAACGGACTTTTGGAATCTTCAAACCGACAATTAGCGACAGGCAGCCCAAGACCGAATAAAATAGCGTTCTCAAATGTCAGAGGCCAGTCCCACTAGCCAAGTTGATATTCTACAAACGTTAACTTTATTAGAAACTAATCTAATGTATGAGAATGACGTCATCTCAACACTAAGTCACGTGGTCAAAACAAATAATAAAAGAGTGTAGAAGCATTACGAATGTAACAATAGATTCGACGCGAAGCACTTCTATTTTAGCTAGCCCACCAGATTACACTTTGGAAACTTTAACCAATAGAGGAAGCAAGCATGCTAATTTGTTACACTAAAATTTAGAAACTAAACACTCTAAAGTCGAAGCAGTCAAAATTTAAACGCCTGTTCAAACACCTATCTTTCTCGCGGCTGATAATTGCTCACTCACTTAAACAGGTGTCAAAATTAGTTAGCGCCTTAAAATATATAAATAGCAATAAAAATATTCTAGTATAATAGTCCTTCACTTTTCATTTTATTTTCCTTTATCGATGTTACTCATAGTCTAAGATCAATCCAGTCTGTTAAACAGTAAGGCTAGCAATCACGAGAAGCTAATCGCTTCCTAATAGCCCAAAATAAAAAGAAAAACTTCTTCGCACGTGACTTCTGCTAGGTGGCTTTTGATTGACGTTGTAATAGTGCAACAATAAAATATGTACCTAAAACAACAGACCACATCTATTTTTACTTCATACCTAACCAAAAATTTAAACTACGCAGATATGACGCGTATATTCAACACTTTTTATGATCTGGTATTAGGTCATGATAAATGCAAAATGGAAGAATTATGTTACACCAATTTGCATCCAATGTTTGAGTTTGTAAAGAAAATTTTATGTGAAACAAACGCCCACACCTCGCAGTGGCATGTTGTGGCAAAAATCGAAATATATTATAACCATAAAAATACACTTATAGAAGTGAGAAAAAGCGCCTACTAAATATTAAGTACAAAGTAAATATGTGGAACTCAATGAAATATGTCTGTGAACATACAATGAGCCAATTCCTATTGTTTGACTTCGAAATGTGATTAACATAATCACATTAATTTAGAAAGTAAATAGTTTAAAGTACATATGTGAATGTTACTGTATAATATGTCCTTTTTGCAATTTAAATAGAAAAAAAATACGAAATGGCAATTTTAGGCCTCTAATATATTTAAAGACGAAATTGTAGACATATATTTTCGTAAAGAGAAAACATCTCATCAGTAGACGGATTGTCAGTATATCAAAATAGTTGTTACATTACATATTTTTGGAGAAGAGAATCACTACCACAAGTATTGATGATCATTCCACATCACTACCACATTTTAATCATTCATCGTACTATTTGCGCGCTAATGCAAATACATTCATTATTTGTCATTGGCATCATCATCTCAACCAAAAAACGTACACTGCAGGTCATAGGCCTTCTATACAAGGTTCTCCATAACAGTCGGTTCTCTTCCTTCTCTAGGTTCTCGGATCACCTTCCAACGACGCTACGTTTTGTAGTACATGGTCATAACTCAAGAAATTTATCAGCTTTCATTTCTATGTGTAATATGCTATCCCACTGTCATATATGCTTAGTAATTTTTCAGACATTATCGGTTGGCCGGGTAGACCTTGGTTCGTCAGCGGATCTATTGATTCTTCACTCGACCACACAGAGAAACTCCGAGCATTGCTCGCGTCATTGCTCTTTGCAAATACTCTCTCAAGTTTTACTCAGTATTTCTCGATAAATGAAAATATTGTTGTGGAGTCACTTTAATTTTTTATAATAAGTAAGTCCACAAATTTTCGAAACAAATCTCCAGGTCTCATTGTCTTCTAGTGTGTTGTGTGCACAAATTTGATTACCACAGAAAGTTCATAGTAAACCAACCTTTTAAGTTTAAGAGTTCAATGAATGAGCTCACGTGAAACAAAATTGCAAAATAAAATACGAAGTTTGCCTTGCATACCTAAGAGTAGTATTGTTAAAAGTACAGTCATAGAAAAAATGTTATTAAATAAGACAAAATTGCGCAGTTCATTTAAACTTCCTACATCATTAGACCTACCGCGAAGATCGTAGTTTTAAACCATATCACGTTCAAACGTGCTGTGTAGTAAAACTATTCATTACAAAAAAACGCATAAACTCAATTATTTGTAAAAAACAAGACGATTAAACCATTTATCTTGTTATTATTCAATAAAAAGAAGACTGTTAAATATTCGTACACGCGGTTATAGTAATTGAAAGACTTCGAATACGCTCGGGAAACGAAATATCTTGTTGTTAATACGAAGTACCTATAACTTTAACAAACTATTAATAATAATAAATATCAATAAATACGACTATTAAGCTATGATAATATTAATGTAAAAAAAGGAAGGATTGCAAAAAGTATGAACTATACCGAAATTATTAGGGCAAAATTTGAAAAAAAAAATAATCGAGGGTTTGATACAGCAACACAGTTTTAAGAAACAAAATGTTAAAGGGTTATGAGGATTAAAAAAGTGAAAGCGAGTATCAAATGCTCTCAAGCTGCGGTGTTATCAAATCGGTAACCAGGACAGTTGATAGAACTCGAATCGAATGTTATTTTGAATTCTAAATTTTTGAACAGATCTGCATTCAGATCGAGATAAATAACCTGGTAAGTAAATATTTTTAATAACCAAGTAAAATATTAACATATGTGATAGTTTTTAATATATGACGGCTCAACGGAGAGGCAATTCAAAGATTTGAATAACGAACACAAAGAATACTCTAAATTAAGATAATTGCTCGTAGTTGTGAAAAAACAACTTCTTGTACGTAGAGTTTGCCAAAAAATTGTTTTGTTGTGCAATTATTAGTATATTTTTTTAACTAAACCGACTCTTCATCTACTTTTTTCTAAATCATCAAGCATTAACAGCCTTTAACAGTCCACCGCTGGACATAATTGACATACGGGTTGGTGTAGAGATTGCTTAAAGTTTTCTATCTCTTTGTCACTGCAATACTATCTTGCTTATTTTGTTTCCGATACTCATGGTACGAGTAGGTATGATGACACAAAGATTACACCACGTTTCCCTAAATAGCAGCATGCTAATTATTATATTATATTATGATTTAATTAAAATTATTAAGTAGCTTACCACCCTTATTCATACCTTGGGTGTCGTAAAAGGCGACTAAGGGACCAAGTATACACGACAACATCATCACAAAGAGAAGGAAATCTTGAAACAAACCCTAATCCAACCCGTCTGGCCAACGTGGAATAGTAGGCCAAAACCTACTTGCTAAGGAGAGGCCTATGTCCAGCAGTGGACTGTAAAAGGCTGTTGATGAATACGTAACTTTAAAATAACAGAATCCAGAATGCGACCACCTCAAAGTGCTAAATATTAAAGTCCAATCACGTAATATAACGCTGTCAACAGGTTTATATCGCATCAAAATGACATAATTATTATAATGCAGGCATGCGACCTATTGTTTATAAACAAATAAAATGTAGTATCTGTTCCCAACGAGAGTTGATAAAAATATCAATGTAGTTTTTTTTTTAAGGGAATTATAATACGGCTAGACGAATACTGGGTAACAATGAAATGATTACGCAATTTGTATAGTAATTTTATCTGTCTTTGTGGCTGTTATAAACTGTTCCGGGTCTGGCTAAGTCCTTTGGATCTCTAGCTCCTGGGGGACGAAATCACGGTGATGCAGAAGTCAGGAGTAGTAGTGTATCCACAAAAATCACTTCTATGACCGGCCTAGACCAAGCTAGATCACGTTATACTCTGAGGGGAACTTGGACCGCGCACTTTTAGGTTCCCTCCGATTCAATGTCTGAAGTTGTTTTTTTTGGGGTAAAATGGAACATATATTGGCCATCACACTACGATTATTATGACTGCTGAGTAACAGATATATATGAACGACGCTGACCAGCATCGTAGAGATCGACGTATGACTTGTAGGTATATCACACAAAAGTGGGAACGATTCAGATCTGCATGAATATTTGCATTGATAGCCTTAGAATAAAAAGTTAATTGAAAAGTTATAATAAAAGAAATTAATTCTAAAAAATCATAGTTTTAATGTGTATTAAGTAGCAATTTTGATTACGATAATATATTTTTTAGTTATGTCCTTATATAGAGATTTATATAGGTTATATAGATTATTACTAGAAGAACCTGAAATGAGGCATCCCGATGTTATACTCGATAGCGAATTGAATTTTACACCACACATAGACGGAGTTGCTAGAAAAGCAGCTAAAATGCTACGATTTATTAAAAGGAGTGACAGTAGCTTTCGTCTAAAACAAATAAAAATCCTTCTATACAACACTTTGGTACGAAGCCTTTCGATACCCTTGGTATGCTATACAATCGCAAAGAATCGAAGATATCCAAAGAGCATTTACGAGACACTTAGCATACATATCCTCTGGTATCTCCTATAGGGCTCCCTAAACTGATAGACTCGAATTTCTCAAAATGAAGCCTTAATCATCGACGTAAAAATCGTGATCTCTTATTTCTTCTCAAGCTAATGAACGGTGCAATAGGCTGCGGTCAACTGCTAAGCAACTTAACGGTACCAGATAGAATTCCGCGACAACCAGTAACTAAAGCTTTTTACATTTTTAGATTACATCGTTTTGCAGATCAAACGCTTGCAAACACTTACCTCTGCGTATGCGTCTGGAATACAATCCGTTATGTGGACGCTTAGATGATCTAGACATTTTTCATGAGTCATTTAAGATTTTTAAGCAAAAGATAATGCAGTGCTAAATCTTGTGGTGTCTTGTGAAGCTTCATTATGTTTGTTGTGTTTATTTTGTTTTATTTTTGTTTCTTCATTTTTTTAAATGATATGTATTATTGAAATTACATTGAGAATGTTTAACACTCGAGTTGTATTTTTTTTCTTTCAAGTTTTCTAGACAAAAAAAAATTGTGTACGTCTATAATTGATATACGTTTAAGAGTTTATTATCAGTTTCTAATGTAAACCGATTCTCTTTTTTTATATTCTTGATGTAGTATAATACATAAACAAATAAATAAATAGAGTTCTGTCATGTCTGTTTGTATGGTGACGGATTAGGAATAAGAATTGTCACCACCCTTATTTATCCCACGGGTGTCTTAGGAGGCAACTGTGGGAGCAAGCTAAGCAGGACAACATCACTATTAAAAGAAGAAAACTTGACAAAAACCTATATCAACCCGTCTGGCCAACATAGTACAGTAGGCCAAAACTGCCCTGCTAAAGACAGGCCCAGGTCCAGCAATGGTGATGATGTTAATAATGAGAATTATGATTCTTAATATCCATAAAATTAGCTTTACTGTGCTTCTAGTAAAACCGTATGGCTAACATTGTAAAATTAAATAATAAACATTTGAAATTATGTAATATAAATAATTATAGATTATAAACATTTTATATACATATATCTGTATCCCAGAAATAATACGTAAGTATTATTTAAGTAAGTAAAATTAAATTAATTTAAAATTAATTAAATTTTGGGATACTATATTATTATTTAATTTTACAATGTTAGCCAGACAATGACATGCATCTATGTAAGAAATGGATTTTCTCGGTGATCATTTATTTCAATGATCAGAGAAGCTTTTAAAGTTAACAACAGGTTTAGGGTAAACAAAAGTGAAGGTAAAAAAAATCTAACCACTTGAATGTCGAAACGACATCCGACGAATGTTTCTTAATAAATCCACATAACAAGTCGTGATTCATCGTCTAAGTAGTTTCCTATTACATACAGTGCAATAGTTTACAATGAGTAATGCCGCAAATATATCACTGTCTAAAATGTTAGCTTAACTTTTAAGCTAAGTGGCGTGGGCACCTGAGAACCTTTTCTTTTTGTGCTGTGCGGAAATCCCCACGGATACCACCGAAGGGTGGTTATGTCGGACTCGAACCGACCAAAAACCGCACGCCGTCTCAGGTACCAATAGCCAGGGAACCAGGTGCACCTTAGTAAGGAAATCCCTGAAACCGGGTACCTGGGGACCTGTGATACAGATACCTTTTATCTATCACAAGCGCCAGTCTCTCACAGAATGTGATGTTTGAAATGAAATTTTTAAAAAGTAATTTTTCTCTTCTTTGAAAGTTCTCAAATTTATTGATATAACTCCAAAGGATAAAATTAATTTTGTCATTATTTAATATAATATTATGATGTAGAAGCACATACTTGCTCACAACGTTCAACTCTTAATAAACAGTAACTTTGGACAATTGATGTGATTTGAATCGTAAGAAAATAAGATAATGATGTACTCCTAATCGATTTTAGCATCAGATATTAAAGTGCACAAACATATACACAAATACAGGTGCACCCTTCTTTTCTTCATTCTCACAATCCCGAAGGACGGCTATCTGAAACGATCCGGGAGAGATCAGACGTAAGACCAACAACCTCACGTGCTCTCCGAGGCACGGAGGGCAAATCTCATCTTTTAAACTAAGCTGTCATTAGGCACTTCTATAATTAGAAAATTTCAACAATAATTTTTAGCCTGATCTGGGAATTGAAGACCTCTTGACTGGCAGTCGAAAAAGATCAAGAAAATATATTATACTCGTACTCGTATATGTACTTAAACGTTTTGTTTTAGGATAGCCGATAAACATCCATCCATCCATCCTACATATAAAAAAAATTATAAGAAATCAATGTCTGTATATTAAACATATTGAAGAGAAACTAACGATGGGGCTTTAATTACAGTAACAGAACTCAAAACAATAGTTTTTACAATTTTTGTCTGTACTTATTCGATTTAGGTGTGGCTCTCTCTAGCTCTCTCGCTGGTTCTCATCCGAAAGGAGGGGCGCCCGGCAGACTCACCATCTGCCTACCGGCCTATAGTGTTGCTTGACGAGGTATGCAAACTCTTTGAAAGAGTAATTGCACGACGCCTCGTCAAGCACCTCTTCAGGGTGGGGCCGGATCTGGCGAAGAACCAGTATGGTTTCCGTCAGGGGCGTTCCACCGTAGATGCGATCATGCGCGTGAAGACTCTGACGGAGGAAGCAGTTTCCCGGAGCGAAGTAGTATTGGCGGTGTCTTTGGACATTGCCAATGCGTTCAATACTTTGCCCTGGAGTTGCATCAAGGAGGCACTCGTATATCACCGAGTGCCTCTCTACCTCCGTCAAATAGTCGGGTCATATTTGTCGAAAAGAGCCGTCATCTACCCAAGTAAGACCGGTCTCGGTAGACGTGAAATGTCGTGCGGAGTTCCGCAGGGATCGGTCCTAGAACCGCTCCTGTGGAACATTGGCTACGACTGGGTGCTTCGCGGTGCTTTCTTAGATGGCGTCGTCGTCACGTGTTATGCGGACGACACACTTGTGACGGCGTGCGGCAAGACACATCGTGAGGCAACCCTGAGGGCCACGGCCCCTGTTGCCCAAGTCCTGGAGCGAATCCGGCGGTTGGGTCTTGAGGTAGCTCTACACAAGTCCGAGGCCTTGTTCTTTCATGGGCCTCGGAACAAGCCACCAAATCGATCCAGCCTCATAGTAGGAGATACTCGCATCGGCATTGAGTCCTCCATGAGGTATCTGGGGCTCGTACTCGATAGCCGATGGGACTTCGGAACTCATTTCCGAAGTCAGGTCCCAAAGTTGGTGGGAGCAGCACGGGCGTTGGCGCGGCTGCTGCCTAACATGAGGGGACCCGATGACTCCTGCAGGAGACTCTACGCAGGAGTTGTGTGGTCAATGGCCCTTTACGGGGCCCCAGTGTGGGCGGAGACCCTCAAGGCGAGCAACGTCGCAATACTGCGACGACCACAGCGAGTGCTGGCCATCAGGGTCATAAGAGGATACCGCACAATCTCCTTTGAAGTGGCGAGTCTCCTGGCTGGAACTCCACCATGGGACCTGGAGGCGAGAGCCCTTGCGGCTCTTTATCAGTGGCGCAAGGAGGCACGGGAGTTGGGCCGGAGTCCTGAAACTCGAGAAATCGAGAATCAGAAAACCCAACTCCGCCAGGTCCTTGTGGAGGAGTGGAAGGAACGACTTGGGCAACCAAGCGCCGGGCACGCCGTCATTGCGGCGGTAAGACCCGTTATGGAGGATTGGCTCGAGAGGAATCACGGGACCCTCTCATATTGGCTGACGCAGGTGATCACTGGAAAAGGATGCTTCGGAGATCACCTGTGTCTGATCCGAAAGGAGCCAACGCCTGAGTGCCACCACTGCGATGGCCGGACCGTGGATACGGCGCTCCACACGCTGGCAGAATGCCCAGCGTGGGCGGAGCTGAGGCGTGACCTTGTGACGGCCATCGGAGTGGAAACTCTCTCGCTCGGTAGCATGATCGCCGCCATGTTGCGGAGCGAGAACGCGTGGAACTCCGCCGTCTCCTTTTGCGAGCAAGTTATGCTTGCAAAGGAGATGTCGGAGCGGGACCGGGAGAGGTTGAGAACTCTCCCGGTCCGCCAGGCCCGGGAACGTGTCCGGTATCACAGACGGCTCGGGCACCGGAGATTGCAGAACGATCTCCGTCCTCCATAAGCGCTAGACTGAGGGTGATAGGTAAGGCCATCCGTCACCCGAGCAGGAGTACGCCGGGATGGCAGCGGGACGTGCTACAGAGCACACGCTCTTTTGGAGCAGAGGGGGGGTCATCTGCAAGCCGCAGGTAGATGACCCGAGGTACGTTGCAGTTTCAGGGATTTCCTTTCTAGGGTACACCTGATTCCCCGGCTACTGGTACCAGAGACGGGGTGTGGTTTTTGGTCGGTTCGAGTCCGACATAACCACCAGTAGGTGGTATCCGAGGGATTTCCGCACAGGAAAAAAAAAAAAAAAAAAAAGGTGTGGCTCTCTTTTTCGTGTTGCGGTACCCTTCACTTAACATTTAATTTGATTTAAATCAATCAGTTGGCAAATAGAGAAATAAAATCACTGTACAGATTCACTGACGTATGTATATGTAGGTGTATAATATTATACTATTTGATCACGTACTAAAAAAATCAATATAGTAACGGCGCTTTATTACTATAAAATTAATTTAACTTTTTCAGTTGGGTTTGCACTCAATTACATTTTAAGGTCTTAACGCAATCTTGTGATAAATTACTGCGGAAATATTGCAACAAATATATAATTCAGTTTATAATTGACCTTTAGATATTAGCGGCAAAAAGTCATGTCAGTTACAATTGTTAGTGAGACAGTTACAAATGTCAGTTATTAATAATAAATATTTTAGTCCAATACCACCATATTAAATTGGATTCATAACATTCACGTACATGTGGAAGCCCTCACTGGCTATCATCTCACCAGTACTAATAATAAAGTTAACAAAATTGAATGGATTCAATGTCACGATTTCCATCACAAGTTTTCTATATCTAAGACCTGATTAAGATCGCCTGACAATGCGTGTTTACATAAACAATCCTTTATATGTAATAGATCTAATGACGTAAAAGTTTGCGTATAATCAAATGTATGCAAAACTTCTTAACCGAAGCAACGAGATGACTTCGCACAAACTGATAAATTTTTGTAATATAAACAAGGCAAGCAGCGTGCCTAGTAAGGCCAACCACATTGATATCAGAAGTGTGGCCGTTTGGCGTCCGAAACGGTCAAATTGCATTAATCACCCAATCACATGAGAGTGTAATTTTGCTGGTAATAAAATATCAAATTAAATGGTAACTAAAATTGTTAGCGAATGCAAATTTGCTTGCTTGTTTGTTTGTCAGCTTTGAACTAATCCAAAGATCCATTACGACTTATTACAGGTAAAGTATTACTCAAAAAAGGTACTATTCTCGAGTACTATTCTCTGAATGGAGTGTTAAATGTTAATTCACGCAATCAGAAAATGAGAAAAACTTTGTAATGTTTAGATGTGAATGTATTTTGCATTTTTTATGTGTAACTAGTCGGTCGTTATATCTGGCGTAAAAAAATCAATTGATTTTCATGTTGTCAATGATACATATAGAGAGGGAGATTACTAGATAACCGAAAATGTCCTATTTTCGAGGGTTGGAAACAAATTATGGCGAGAACAGAACCAGGAGAAAAAATTAAAGCATAAATCTACGTTTAACTGAAATTTTAATTATTTTTTTATGTTATCCACATGTTCTTTTAATAGCAGGCATATAATCCTGCACGTTTGAATATCGTATAAGTTTTGAGGTCAATCAGACTCTCACGTTGAAAGTTCGATTGTGTCCCTTATCGGATAAGCATAGTGTCCTTGGCCTTAGAGAGGCCTTGGCCATCGAATATATTATACAGGTGATTGCGTCGGTCGTGTTGTGCAAGGGCCTTGCCCCTCCCTCTTATATGTCTTACAGATCATTCTATCGTTTTACATCTACTTAGTGATACTTTAAGTAAAATTTACGGTATAAATAATTGTTCAAAAGTATTAAATAATTATTAAAAGCAAAATATTTGCCTAAACTTCTTGTAAATTTTTCGTCTTGTGAATTATACATATCATTTTTATAATAGTTTAAAGTAATCTAGAATCTGATTACAAAAATATTTACTTAATTTTTAGATACTCATTTTATTTATCATATTACAACTTCATTGCTCATTCAAAAATTTACAAAAACACTGATCAGAAGATAAGGAACGATAAAAAGATAAGATATTCTATACAAACAGTAATATTTCTTTTTAAATCAAGTACTGTGTTTATTTATTTGCGTTACATTTAAGATCATCATTATATAACATATACAGGTGTATTTATACGTTTACATATTTCGTTATCAACACCAAAGGTTAATGCCACAGCCTTGATTTCACCTTTTGAAAGTAGTTTGCTATTTGATAGCATCATTTCATAACAGCTAGTGGTCAATACGATATTTATGTATGTATGTAGATTACAAAACAGCTTGTGGACGTCTACTTGGACGCTTGTGTCCTTTAGAAGTGAATGTGATAACATGTAAAACTATAACGTCTTTATAATTATTGGTTGGATAAGTTTTAAAATACACTGTTTTACGAGAATTAACGTGTTCGTTTGTGTTATAGTAGGCTAAAACCTCGTTTTAAAGATGAGGTCTACATGGATTGTTAAAAATTTTTATAATATATAACGTTTTTACGTTCACAGGCTGTGTTTCAGCTGTGTTCACAGGTTACTTTCACGTTAGTAAATCCTGTCTTTCACATTCTATATTAAATCAAATCTAATACCGCGATCGGGCACTTTAGAGAATAAATAGGAGTAATTAAAAGGATAGGCAGAATAATAATTAACGATAATGAGGCATATGTGTTGCAATACTTTTTTAGTTATGCGAATTTACAAAAATACTATTTAACTTTTTTGTCATTTGTAAGTAATAAAAAAAATCTTATGCCATTTTCACTAAATAAATACAATTGTATTTAAGGTTGGTCTTTTAGTTCTAAACAATTATTCATTTTTTTTTAATGTTGTATTGCATTAGATACAGAAATATTTAAATTGATTAATGTAATTTATTTACACTCAACAAATCTTTCTTAAGTTCATCAAAATGTAATTTAATATCAAAGAATCTAGTTCACATTGTACTAATATATTTATGAATTGTATCTATAAACATTTAAAAACAAACATCACACTAGTTTAAAATCGATTAATTCGCCAATAAAATGTCATTAGGCTCGATACACTGATTAGTTCGACTAATTGGAAAATAATTTCCATTCCATTATCTGAAAAAAATTAATTACAATACCGTGAACAATGACCTAAGAATATGTATAGCTAATATAATGTTTAATTTAACATCGAAAAAAAAGATTTCCATAAATATTGCTATTATTGATTTATCGGATTACGTTCTACATAAATGCCACGTTTTGCTTATGTGTTTTGTAATATTGATGTTGTTTACCTTTTGACTTTAGTATTAAAATATAATAGTTATTAATCCGGTATGTTTGTTCGTTTAGTGGTGTTTGAAACAAGACTATTTGTTTTTGTCTAAGTCTGTCTATGATGTTACATATAGTTTTTGTACAAAAAACAATGAGAAATATAATAAATAATTAAGTTTAATATATATAGTTATCCAAAAAGTATAATATATTAATGTAGTATTTGTTATATTAATATAATAAAGCAGAAGATATTTTTTTAAGTTTTATTTGTTTTAACGCGGCAATCTTAATCTGTCCATCAAATTTGAATAATTAAATTTGTAATAATGTTTGTACTGTACTGTACTGTACGCGACATTAATCACATTATTATTTTTTATTTTATTTTTCTAAATACCATACTACTGTTATTTTATCCCTTTGGGGATTCTCATGTCCAAAAGTCTGTTCTGTCTAATAAGCAGCAGTGGCCACATTTGTAGCCGCAGTGGTTTAATGCTCTTCGATCTAATTCAGTCAGTCAGCGAGGTCAAATAATTTTACATGTATAATAACAGAATGGCTAGGGTAGCCTAGAATGAGTCCACGCTCATTCAAAGGATATTAGCGGTTAGAACCATATACAGTTACAGCACCGTATCGACGGAGTCGACGTGTGCCTTGACCGGATTTGGAGGAGGAAGTGCTCGGCGAAATTTATCAGCTGACGTCTACTTTTCGGGCGGGTAGTAACAAAGCCACGCCCGAAGATGTACACGAGTAGCGTGAGGCCTTTCGTTGAACCATCCGTCGTCTTAGCTGGAGGTTCCACGTGCTGGTTTTGCCACCGTTAAGGCTCTCCTGCTAATCATCTGCTGGGTGGCAGCAAGGGACCCTTTCCTTCTGAGTGACACAGATCCTTTCTGGGCACGGTTACTTCGAGAAGTATCTACACACGGTAGCTAGGAGGGAATTGAGTCCCGCCTGTCACCTACTACTACAGTGAGGACTCGGCTCAGCACAGGTTTTCGGTTTCTTCTACCTGGGCGGCACAGCATGAGGCCCTCACTGCAGTCATTGAATTAGATCTCTCGCTACCAGCCGTCATATGCTCCATGGCTGGTAGCGACAGCTGTTTTAGCACGGTGGCAGCCTTCTGCGAGGACGTCATTTCGCAGAAAAAGGCCCTAGAGGGCAATTTCTGCTCGGACTCAATCCGCTGCCAGTTAACCAGACAACAGAGGCGCGCTTGCCAACGCATCATACCGCCCTGAGTGTGGCTGCAGGTGGACAGGATGAGTTCCCTCGTTTGCTGCAGTGGACGAGGAAGTGACATCCACGTGTGCCGTACGTCGCCTAAATAGAGAGATTACCCAAAGACGGTGCCCGCACTAACGTGCAGGCGTCAGGAGGGTCTAATTGTCGTTATAAATGCTGTTCCCGGATCCCTCCTTCCTAAGGCACAGAGTGGTACATCGTGTGGTTTTAGTGGGTCCGAATCTGACTCACCACCCCACTGCAAACTCCTGAGAAGTGACGGCCCAGAGGGGAATAGATCTGGACTTCTGGGTAGTCATCATATGTCACCTTGTCTGAAAATCAGCTTGTCCGGCAACATATCTTCGACCACCGGCAGGAACTCATTGGATGTATGATAAGTTGCTCCATCTCGTTGAAACTATGTGTTACGATTGTAGCCAGCAAATTCCAGTAGCATCAGTTCCAAGAACTCCTGTAATATTTTCACATATTCAGCAGAATTAACAGTTATTGAAGAGGCGCGAGAATTTTCGAAAAAGTAAGGTCCAATGATTCCTTTTGCTGAAATTCCAGCCCATACAGTTTCCTTTGGAGAATGAAGTGACCTCTTTTGTCTTTTGATTTGGGATTGTCACTGTTCCAATACCTAGAATTCTGTTTGTTTACATGTCCGTTGAGGTGAAAATGGGGTTCGATAGAAAATAAAATGTTGTCAAAATTACTGAATCATCTAACATTGTTTCGGCATACGACTTGTGCAAATTCAAGTCATTAGGTTTTAGTTCCTGCACTATTTGGATCTTATATTGATGTAATTTCAAATGTAATTTCGAAATACATGCGGGATAATCCTAATTCAACTGAAAATTTGTGAGTCGATAAATCTGGATTAAGTCAAACAGAAACAGTAGTTTGCTGCACGTTTTCTTCGGTCCAAGAATTTCGTGGACCTCCAGTATGCTTTGCATTTGAAGTAGATCCCATATTTTGGAACTCCTCCATCTATTTCTTTATTAAAGGAGCCCTCAGAAACTGGTTTATATAAGTCGTGTAAATCGTATTCAACACGAAATAAGCGTCTCACAGTAATAAGCGAACTATTATTGTTTAAATAAAAATTGTTTTACATTGAGGCTCTGGCAAACAAAACATCCTGATTAGAGGCAATAAGCTCGCCAAATATTACGTGGAACCAAACCATAGGTGAAAAGTAGGCGTTTAATATATCTCTGCCTACTCCTCCAAGGAAAGAGGCATATATAGGTCCTTTTTTATATGGTATGTGCCATAATAACTATTTTTCTTCTTCTTTCATTCTTTGGAACTTGAAAGTTGTGGACTCGGTTCCCACCCAGAATCAATAATTGCTTGAAGAGAATTGTTTGCTAGTGTCGTGTGGTTTAAATAAGTTCAATTCTAACATACCACTTGACCGTGAGCCCCGTTGAGCTGAGAAGACATTCCTTTGAGTTCCCGCAAAAAGTTTGGCAGAAAATAAATATTTGAAAGTTCGACCAATTTATCTAATATACGTCTAATTAGATTGAGTAAAATATCTAAGAGAAATATTTAACTTGGGTATGTAACGTGGCTCATAAAATTGTCAGTAAGTTTTATAAATAATATGCTAAGATTTATCCTACTAATACCGAAATTGATTGTCATAAATTACGAACACGTCATTTACACTATTAACATGACAATGACACTTGTCTCTGAACTCATTAAAGTTCTGTTTCTCATTTGGACAACATTAACATATAATTCGATACAACGTATATTGTAGTCTATAGACTGCCAGGTTGGTCTAGTAGCTCATATGCTATGTGACTGCCAATAGAGACCTCGGGTTCGGGCATTGATGCAGGGGTGACAGTTATCGTAGTAATTGTGTAAGCCGTATATTGTCACGATGACTGTCATGCCTTTTACGTCCCCAAACGGGGTATGAAAAAGCATCTCACTAGGCCGCCATAGTCTGGGTCACCATACTGCATTGTCTGCATTTGCAATGAGTATGGTGACCACAACTCTTGGATTCTATATATATAGAGTCACTTTGGCAGGTTCTTAATATAGAAAAAAAAATCATTGAGTTCGGACAAAAATGTTGCTGGATTTTTCTTACAAGAAGATCTTAATAAAAATAAAGAAGAGAAGAGAAAGTATACGGCATTGTTACACGTTCGTGCCTCAGAGAGCATATTAAGCAGATGGTCTCGGTTGACAGGAACATTAATGGCAATCGTTATTGGGAAGTCATTGCACTCAAACATCTATGAAAATTGTTATTCAGCAGTCATTGCACTTAAAGTCAGATGCCAGTCGCTCCGTGAAAAAACTGATGATCAGAATGAACTGGTACCAAATAGTTTGATTGATATAATTTGAACCATGATATTGAGAATAATAAAGGATAGGAAGATAATGTATGCTGTAGTTATATATTTATTAAATATAAATAAATATTTATTTATTTAACTCATAATTTTTCGAAAAATTAAATAGCAAGTACTTACCGCTGTTGCGTTCCATGAACTTGCGGTATGAGTCGACAAACGACATGGTTGAGTTTGGACCTGTAATAGATTTAATATCTTTAATATAATTTAACATACTTATTATTTACGAAAAACAATTATTATATGAGTTAATTAAATTAGAAAAAAAACACTTGCTTTTTTTTAAATTTAAGTAACTACCAGAATTCCAAGAGTAAAATCTTTAAAAACCCTTAAAATAAAAATATTGAAAGGACCACAAAAGTCTAAACTATACAAAGAATAAACTATTAACGCAGTTAGTAAAGTTCCACAAATTTTTTACCAAAAACAAACACACCCTGATCTTGGTGAAAATATCCAAAGAGGATGGCCCATATAAATTTCACTCTTAATAAGAGCAGTGTTACAAAACAATTAAAAATCGAACGAACGAACGCACAACTCGGTTAAACAACAATCGGAAACTGACATTCACACAAAATTTAATATCAAAAGTAAATTAGTATATTGCGAAATTATAATAATTAGCCTTCGGACGACACTGGCCCACTTGCTTCTACACCTAAAACATTAGTGAACCTTTGTGTACACGCCGAAAAATGTAAGATGCTTGATAGCTATGCGTAAAACGTGTTTTGGGTGTAGTGGCGTTCTTGACTTTGAAAATAAACTGCAATAATTTCGGAAACATTCATATTGTGTAATACTATTAATTCCTGTCTATTTAAATATTGTGAATTAAATTATATTTACCGTTGGAAACTATTATTCATTAACAAAAAAGTATTTATTTATTTTCTGCGTAAATATTTTAAATATTTTATTTGTTGTTCATTTGTTGGAAATAGTAACTTTGGCACGGAACTTTTTTGAACCAAGATTTTATCGTTACTAGTACATTATTTAATTAACGATTATTTTTGTTTTCGTTTGGCAATTTGAGTTTTTTGTCATCCTCTGTTTACTGAATCAAAAATAATCTTCTTCTCAGGCGAATCTCAACTTTGTAAGGTATTTGAAAAGTAAATATCTTGTTCGAGAAGTTAAAAAAATACTGTCCTGATTTGTATTCCACGTGAGTATCTAATTATAATTTTAATTTTTGTATGATCTGCAAATATTTGTTTGGAGTTTGGGTACATATATACTCTTTTGTAAATATATACATTTATACAAGTATTCTATGAATGAATACGGTCTAGGTAAAACTTATACTGTGAAAAAAGTCCAAGCTCTGCATAGTTTTAAACTAGAAGGCATTGTGTGTTAGGTGACCGAAATTATTATTATTCTTCTTATAATTTAATTTTATAGCGCACGTGTTTCCCTCCTACTACGATCCCGGGTCCAGTAAGCGAGGCGTGAAAAAGCATCTCTCTAGGCCGCCATAGCGTGGGTCGCCATACTGCACTGTCTTCATTCCCAGTGAGTAAGGCGACCACCGTTCTTGGATTCTATTCATGCTTTCCATCAGGCAGAATAGAATCATTTTGGTAGGTTGTATATAAAAAAAAATATAGTAACCACTAAATAAAAACATTGTATAAGGTTGGTTGAGTGATTAGTAACCCTTGAGGAGGAATGGGTGTTGTGTCCCTCCAACACAAAAAAAAATCGCTAGTCGCCATAAGAATTAGTCATATCGCGATTTAGGATAAGTAAATACTCCGTACTTCGGTATATCTTTATTAGATGGTGCTGTATAATTTTTTTTCGCGCTGTATATGGAAGTAGTCATAAATGACGTCACATTAGTACACTCTGCCTAGCCTTGGATTAGATGACCGTAAGGGTGATTCGTCAAGTAATTAATAATTTTAAAGTAATTGCTATTTTTTTGTTTTATCGATTATTTTTGCAACATTTTTACTGTAAGTATTTCTTAATTGTTATTATTTTTCTTAGTTTTTACTTTTACGAATTATGATGAAGTAATATCCATGTTTTATGAGCAAAGCAAGTTAATTATAAAGTTAAACATTAATGTATATAAAAATATCAATTGTGCAATTTTATCGTCATGAAGCTATGTCTGGTATTGCAATAACGTGTTAAATAAATGCAATCTATAGTTCATACATTCACAGCTTTTATGAGGTATAATAAATAAGTGTTAAAATTAATTACAAAAAATAAATTTTCAGACATCTCACAATTCTATCTAGTTTTAAATTAAACAGAACTTCTACTGTGACAACTAGGTTGACTCATAAAATACGTAAATACTTTTGTTTTTGTAAATACATACATACTTAATATACAAACACAGATATTTGACCATGTGAACTAATAGCAGAAGATCACACAATTTCATATAATTTGTGTTAATCTTAAACGACAGACATAGATCATTGCTTTAATGTCATATAAAAAATTAATTATTATTTTATTTTTAACCCGGCTCACGCTAATCTATCTTTGAGGACTCTGTTTTTGGACAATTTCCACCATCGTTGCATTTATTTCATCATACTAGCACCAAAATATTATAATTTTTATCTTCAAACACTATCCATTAGGTAACATCATGTGGAAATCTTAACAATATTTTTAAAGTTTTTCACGTTAACATAGAGATTAAAAAACAAGCAGACGCAGAGAGCTCGATGTAATGATATGCAGTGCATGTTCAGTCATATTATTTAAAATATATTTGACGGAAGTTGGAAAGAAGAGTGTTTCATTATAACCTGGAAAGTGTTTGTTGGTGAAACGGTTGGGTAGCAAATTTTTTTTTGAAAAAGTATATCCCCTTTCCAAAGAGATGTATGTCCAGAAGTAGACTATAAAAGATTGTATACGATACATTTACCTCTCTATTCAAAAACGTTGTTTACTTATTTTGATTCTATTAATAAGTATAGTCTTATTATTTTGACAAACAGGAACACTAAAATTCCTGCAAAAAGACTGTTTCTGGCACAAGTGTATCTCATTATCATCATCATCATCAGTCTATTGCAGTCCATTGTTGGACTTGGGGCTGTCTCATTACAAGCTACTCTGATCGATTATGGACTTCTTGCATCCAACTCCTGCCAGCCATCTTACACAAATTACAATTCCACCTGACCTGTAGGCGTCCAACACTACGTTTACCGAGACGCGGTCTCTGCTCTATGTATTTTTACTTCAATGGTTGTCAATTCGGTAGCTAATAAGACCTACTCACTGCCACTATGTTAGGCTTATCCAGTGGGCTACGTTGGTGACCTTCCCGGATCAAGGTGATCCTGGCTCCTGACTCCTGATGTGATCCCTTAGAGACAAGACAAGCATAGTCATTTCCATCGCACGCTGAGCAATTTTGGACTTGTACACCAGCCGTATCGTAAGTGTCTGTGTTATGGCTCCGTAGGTCATGACGGATAGGACGCACTGATCGAAGACTTTTATATATATGTACTGTGGAATCCACGAAAGGAAGATTCGACATAGCATCTCAAATATCGCCCAACTCATCCGAATTCGTTTATTCACCTCTTCCTCGAAG
Source organism: Hypercompe scribonia (assembly GCA_949316085.1). Taxonomy (NCBI): domain Eukaryota; kingdom Metazoa; phylum Arthropoda; class Insecta; order Lepidoptera; family Erebidae; genus Hypercompe; species Hypercompe scribonia. Next base: position 2,846,216 of record OX438967.1, on the reverse strand, counting down.
TTGTTTCTACGCAAGCACAACGTCTGCCTGAATTAAACAAAATTCTGAATAACTTCGAGGGCGGCACTGTGTACCGCAACCGGTTCTGGTAGTACTTGTGAATTAAATATGACCCTGCTTTTGGCTAAGTATATCTAGTTGAGCATTAAAACACATATGATACGTGATTGAGTTGTTGTTTATTTAAATTGCAAAATTCTGGTATTCAAATCTCAAACGAAAGTTGTAAATTTATCATTTAAAGTATCATAGTTTAATAAAAACCACTAAGATTATTACGCTTATAATAGCTTGGATAAATTTCATGGTCGCTTAAGATTGCATCCTAACGTAATTCATTTCGAAACAATCGTTTCTTCGAAACAAATTAACAAAGAAGATTACATACTGTTTAGTAATCATTTCGATTACCATTTACTTGTAATCATATAAGTGAATTGAAACTTAAGAATTTACCTGTCTACCAAGAATCCCTTGTACAAATAAAGATTACATGGTGGGATTTAATTTGACTGTTCCTCTTCTTCTTACACTACGATATTTACGGTATCGTACTTTCTGTGTCATCATTTATATAAAAATGTTTCTTATTCGACATAAAAATTACCAGGATTCGTGATGTTAAACTTCTTGGAGAGCATTATCTATTTATAAACAACACTTGCTTTTTTAAACGAATTAAAAATAAACTAATTCACAACATATTTTTGAATGTAAACAAAGATAGCCGTATTGAAAATATTATATACTCGTATATCAATTGTCTGTCATCTACTAAAGCAGAAATCTATACTCTATAGTTTAAATCTATATTCTGGTAATGTCAGAGAAATTTTAATGAGTTTCTGTATTATTATATTTACTCGTAGAACAGTCATAAAAGTAAAATATGTAACCACTTACGAATTTTAGGAACTGATCAGTCTGAATAAACTCAGATGAAACTGAGGAAAAATCAGAAAGAGAAATTATTCCTAAAAATTCTACTTAAAAAGAACCTATCTAAATATAAAAACGTTAGTTGATATTTTTTTTTTTCCTTTTCATTTTTTAAAAAAGACAACGTTTGCACTGCGATTAAATGTTGTGTCGCGGGGAACTTTAAAAACATACAGGAAACGGACACAAAGAACACCCAGACTCAGAACAACAATTTATGGATCACACAAAGTGTTGTCCCATGTGGGGTTTGAAAGCACAACACTCAGCGTAGTAGAAGGCCAACCGTGTAGTCAAATTATGACAGATTCCTACCGAAAATCTTAATTTGTGGTCAACTTTATAATCAATTAAAAAAATAAAATAAAATACTTGTATGCTGTATGTTTATGTTTTCTTTAAACAAAAATAAATTATTATTATTTTTGATTTACAAACAGTTCTAAAATATGGTCATGCACTTTGCCACGACTTCTTAGCAAGACTTGAAGTCACGACTTAGTTTAGCATAGCTTTTACTTTTGACACGGTTGACTAACAGACCTGTTTAGTTATTGACTAACCGTGTGGTGACGGATTTACAATACGGAGTGTCACCACCCTTTTCATCCTATGGATGTCATGTTGGAGCTGAATAAGGGAGTAACAGGATGACGTCGCGCTAGCGAGCAGGCGCTAGGAGGGATCTGGATGTCGTAATAACAGCTGTTCCTGGATCCCTCCTATCTCAGGCGCAAAGTGGCACACCGTGTGGTTTTAGTCGGTCCGATTCCGACACACCACCCCGCCATAAACCCCGGTGGGGTGACGGCCCGAGGGGGTTTCCACACGTTAAAAAAAAAAGGATAATAGCACTGTTAAGAGAACAAAATCTGGAACAGGAAAGAAATCAAATTAAGTCTAGCCAACGTGATATAATAGGCCATGACCTCCTGGAGAGGCTGATATTAAGGTTTAGACTTTTACAGACTGTTGGTGATGAGGACAATGTGATGAAAAAATTAATTGAGCATTGGAAACTACCCAACTATCACGTCGAACGATACGACGGTAATTATGTAAACAAATTTCCTAATACACACTGCGCGGCGGCATTGAATTTAACTTCAAGGTTTGATTATTGTAATGCTTTCTTAGATTTAAGACAAAATGCTGTGTCACGATGATAATCATTATTATGTATGTGCAATTTTGTAACGAATATCATCCTCATTGCGTGACTTTGTTTGTGTATTTGTTACGCATTGTGTCTTAACAAGAGAAGTGTGTAAAAATGCTGCAATTTGGAGTAAATATTGCCCGAAATCAGAGTGACTTGCAATGGGAGCGGTCTATGTTTGAAGGTAGACTGTGATAAGCTGATGATAATAATGATTATCAGGGGAACAGAAAAAGGTACAGGGTATCCATACTTAAAGATAGATGGGACAAAAATGTTAGTTAGGTGAAAATGTTAGGTGTGGTAGTTGAGAGAAGGATGGAAGAATGAACACTCTGCGCCGATCCCTAATAAAATTATGGTAAGATCAGGCGACTGATAATATTTTTCTTTGTAGATAAATATAACAGGACGAAAGAGCCAGCCTGACTGGAGTAGAACTATACTCTGACAGAACACCAAGCTAAAGCGACAGCATTTGTGCAGTAGTATTTCTCAGGTGAGTGCGAGAACGGTGGTCTATTGATAAAGGGGTGACAATAGTTGTGATAACTGTCTGACTGTCATACCTTTTACGTCCTCAAGCGGAGCATGAAAAAAATCTTCCAAAGCCACCATAGTATTGTTCACCATATTGCATTGCTTGTATTGCAGTAAGTATACTGATCACAAATCTTGTAATTCTTTTTTCTTTTTAAAAAAACAATGCCCGCATTAGACACATGTATATCCTGTGTCACGGGGGACTTTACAAACATAAAAGAAACAGATACAACGAACACTCAGACTCAGAACAATATTTTGTAAATCACATAAAGTGTAGTCCCGTATGTGGTTTGAACCTACAACACTCGGCATAGTTTAGAATACAATTCAGTTCATGCTTTCCATCAGGCAGAGTAGAGTTACTCTGAAAAGCTCTTAAAGTAAAAAAAATAAAAAAGGAAAAGGATATCCTATAGGATATGTCTGTAGGATAATCTATAATCTGCCAAATTTTAGTCTGAATCAATAACTATCATCAATCCCACTGTTTTCTTAAACACAAGCAAACTGGAAACACGTACATTTCTAGCCTTCAATTTCTATATGTATCTATCAAAATCTAATTAAATATTGCAACAGAGACTATAAAACGTCCAAGTGCGTGCCAGTGACAATCAAATAATTAAAGTTTACAAAAATGGCCTGTAATAAGAACAGTGATGGCTTGGCCTCGATATGATAGCTGGTTCTGTATGATTATTAGTATTGTAATACTGACTAAATTATGGTGATCAGTCTCGACTGACGGGTTAATCCTTCAACGGTGTTTTTATTTAATTTCATTTCTAAATTGCGGTTAAGTATAGAAACATTTCAACTCTCTTCACGAGCGATTTAAGAGTTATTTTATTGAAAAGCTACTAATGTAGAATTGCACTATAGTTGTAGTCGTATTAGTAAAATTTGCTCCTTATTAAGTGTCTATACCTCTTTTAAAAGAATTATCACAGTTGATGGCTAAGTACATTTTGGTAACATAGAAAGGAAATCGTAGAACCTAACACGGTCTTATCACCAGACTTAGACAAAAGCATGCGCGCGGTATTGGAGTTGGATATCCGATGACAGATCGTTTGTTTGTGTCCTTAAATAAAAATGAAAACTAACGTAGCTTGTCACGCGTTACTAATATTCCTGTTATCCTGTAGCCAAGTTGTATAAGAAAGTTCTCGATAATTCTTGATCTAACGGTTAGTAACTTCGACTTTATCACTTCGACTCTCGCAAGGTACCAATAACTGTATGAAGGGTAGGACCATTACTTCTGTGTCTGACTATAATTCATCTATAATATATATATATGTCCTAGTCCGTGTGGTGACGGATTAAGAATACATAGTGTTACCATCCCTATTCATCGCGTGGGTGTCGTAAAAGGTAACTTAGGAAACCAAATATGCAAGACAATACCATTACAAAGAGAAAGAAAACTTGAAACAAGTCTGGCCAGCGTTGTATAGTAGGCCAAAACCTCCTTGCTAAGAAGAGGCCTATGTCCAGCAGTGGACTGTAAAAGGCTGTTGATGATGATGATGATGATGATGTATTTATATAATAATACAAATATATGTACGTTTATCAGTAGTCTGACTATCATAGCACAGCTTCTATTGAGCTTGGGAGATTTGTAAAATTATTATTAACTAATTACCAAAAGTAGTTAATAATATGTAAGTATTGAACTTTGTGGTCTATTCTGTTAAGAATTATTTGTCATTGATCAATTCTGTCAGGAATTATTAATTATTAAAATTTTGCACAAATACATATGTCTGAATACACATGCTTTGTATGCAAATATGACTGAACAGTGAGGAAAAGGTTAGAACGTAATTTTCGTTTGGCATTACAGATCAAAACTCACAATGAGTCTGCAGTTTTAGTAAAAGCGACCTTAATCCCAAAGACATTAGTCCAATGATTATATATTGTGTCTTCGATTGTTTGTCCCACACCAATTTAGCATAAATATAAAATTTAATATTTAATGAGTTTGTTAAAATTCTTTTCACTTTGCCTGTGCGTGGGTAATAAATCGTTAACTTTTACGTTTCTTAAACATGTAAATATATTGAAAACTTTAGTTTTTTGTTCAGTACAGCAAAATAAAGTATTGTAAATTGTGAAATTTGATTTAAATGATTCAAATCATTACTTGGACGTGATCCGATTCATTTAAAAGGTGAACTACAAATATAATATAACATAATTATTTTTGTGCCTCATTGTGTGTCAGGCACACCACTTTATCGTCAGCCAGTGACCACATGGACAGCCTAAATGCCACTACACCGCTTCGTCCTGCGCTGAGTATTGTGGATGCAAACCCTACGTAGGATAACACTTTCTGTCTGGATGGATTCTGACAACGTGTTTAGCTATTTGTTGTGTTCATTTCATGTGTGTTAAACCACCCGCGACTCAGGTTAAATTCTTTATTCGGGAATTATCTTTTTAAATTGATTTCTTGGTTTCAACGGGACAAGAGGTGAACGTCAACTAAACAGAACTACAATTACTATAAACCTAATAATTTTCAAACAATAAAGCATTTTAAACGATTGTTTAATTACGCTAAGCAAACAATGACTAATAGCCACTCACAATGTTTTCGAGAAAATTATACCCTTTAATATAAATACTACCTCTCTTCTAACTACAAACTACAGGTTTTGTGCAATACTTGGGAATGAAATATGTTCGCCTTGTTTGCTGGTCTAGGGGTAAGTGGTCTTGACTGTTAAACCAAAGATTATGGATTCGATTTTTTATGGATGGGCATAAAAAATATATATATGACGAACAGGACCATTTGGCCTGTGTCGGGATGTAGTTTATTTACATCTAATATGGATGAATTTAGCAATAAATGTATGGATGTATTTATCAACAGTCTGGTTTCCATGGGCTTTACATATTTTAGGATTAGATGGTCGTGTGTGAGATGTGTGTGGATACCATAGCTATAGTTTAACAGTTACTAAGCATAAGTAGCCAGCAACAATACCAGTAAGAATAAACAAGTACGTAAGTTCTCCGAGCTAATTTTATATGGAGTATCTAGGAGGGCAAACAACCAGACTGGATCACTTGATTTAAGTGGCTAGAGCTGCCCCACAGACACTTGTAAGTCCAGAATCACAAGTGCGTTGCCAACTATTGAGTCTCTAACAGAATCTGGGTAGAAAGGGTTACGGCTCCAGTAACCTCACTCATATTTGTTTATGCGTACAGGAAATTATAAACAGCCAGTTACTGGGCTGTGTGTTTTATTTTGAGCTTCACACGGGATGTTGAATTAGAATGATGACTGGCCTTTCGGATAATGATGATGAATAAAAAGATATAAGCATAAAAAAGCCGTTTTCACTACTTATTTAGCAACCGATAAAGCACGTTAGCTGTCAATGTAATTTTTTTTGGTTTTGAATTTATCGATTTATCATCACAAATTACTTTACTTACCTTCAAATTACTTTGTATCCTAATCATCATTTCCGTATTCACACGGTACCTAATAGGTCAAGGTACTGCTTTAACTTTAACTAAAATTAAAGTAATTGTAAATTAATTTGTATTATTACGAAAAGGTTAAACGCAAAATCATGTTTTTACTTTTCATACAGGAAATAATTAGAGATGATTTATATTGAATATTAAGGTTAGAAGATATGTATTTGACAGACAGCCTTTGTTCCGGGTTCTAAAATATTCGTAATACTTAACTGAAATTCTAATTAAGAATATAGTACAAACACGTTTCTTATGTTACCTTTAAAGCGTCCGTTCAATACAAAGTTTTGAAATGGCTGAAGAGGTGAATAAACAAATGACAAAAATGACAAAACAAAAATGACACCATCGTCAAACTATACGACCTCCATGCTCCAATTAAGTCTGTAAAGGTAAAACGGGCACCGGCGCCTTGGATGACGGAGGAGGCCCGAACAGCTATGAGGCGACGGGATCAGTCATTTCGTCGGTTCAAACAAAATCGTTGCGAAGACAAATGGAACCAATATAAGGCTGCTAGGAATCGGTGCAACCAGGTGATACGCAACGCTAAACGCCGACATATTCTTCAAAACATTGAGTCTTCTTCTTCTTCCAGTATCTGGAAATTTCTTAATACCTTAGGTATTGGTAAAGAACATCAGCTCACTTTCAGTAATACAATTAGTTTGAATGATATAAATCTTCATTTCTCATCTGCAACTATGATGGATCCTCAAACTAAGTGTCAAACACTGAACTACATATCTGGTCTTACCAGTCCTACCACTGACTCATTCGAATTTTCTCCAGTGCCTCCTGAGGATATCAAAAAAATTATCCTATCTATTCATTCTAATGCTGTAGGATGCGATGGCATAAGTCGTCGCATGATTGTTACCATCCTGGACTGTATCCTCTTAGCAATCACTCACATCATCAATTTCTCTCTCGACTCCGGCACCTTTCCCTCTCTATGGCGAAAGGCTTATATCATTCCTCTTCCAAAAATCAATAATCCTTCCCTCCCTGAACACTTCCGTCCTATTTCTATTCTTCCCTTTCTGTCTAAAGTACTCGAGGCCTGTGTTCATAAGCAACTTTCCCAATTTGTTCACAGAAACCAGCTATTAAGCCCTCTACAATCTGGCTTTAGGGCTGGTCACAGCACAGTTACTGCTCTCCTTAAAGTGACTGGTGATATTAGAAAGGGCATGGAGGACACCAAAGTCACAGTACTTCTGCTAGTCGATTTTTCCAATGCCTTTAATACCGTCAGTCATGAAATCCTTTTATCTATCCTTAAATATCTCATGGTTACCTCTGGGGCACTGGAATGGTTCTCCACTTATCTTCAGGGGCGACAACAGAGTGTTCACGTTGCTGACTCGACATCGAGCTGGTGCGATCTCCTCGCTGGCGTCCCTCAAGGCGGCATTCTATCTCCTCTCTTATTCTCAATTTTTATAAATCTAATTACTCAACAACTTCAGAGTGCGTATCACCTATACGCCGACGATCTGCAAGTGTATACACAGTCAAGGGTGGAAGATATAACACAAGCTGTTAACATGGTCAACAGAGACTTGGAGATCATAAACTCATGGTCGACGAATTTCGGATTGACGGTTAACCCAACCAAGTGTCAGGCGATCATAGTGGGTAGCAAACGCATTATGAGCAGACTCGATACTGCCTCAATCTCACCAATCATCTTTAACGGATCAGTCGTACCGTTCAGCCCCGTAGTCAAAGATCTGGGCTTACTCATCGACTCTACCCTTGACTGGCGAGCTCAAGTTACTCATGTCAGCCAGAAAGTAACGAGAAATCTGCGAACATTATATCGTCTAAAGAACTTCCTGCCTTCTAATACCAAAATTACTCTCATGCAGTCCTTAATAATCCCAATAATCGACTATGGTGATGTGTGTTATTACGACCTGAATGCAGACCTTCTTAACAAACTGGACCGACTTCTCAATAGCTGCATTCGATACATTTTTAATCTTCGAAAGTATGATCATGTGTCTGCTTTACGTTCCCAATTAAAATGGTTACCTATTCGCCAGCGCCGCAATCTGCGAGCACTAACTGCGCTATTCTCATTTCTCAACTCACCGTTTTCACCTACATATCTGACTCCGTACCTCCGTTATCTATCCTCTAACCACGACAGAAACCTTCGCTCAGAAAATAATCTGCTTCTCTTATGTCCCTCTCACAACTCTGATTTCGTGAACTCTTCGTTCTTTGTTCAGGCAGTACTACTCTGGAATGCGCTCCCGCTCGAAGTCAGGATGTCCACAAACCGTTTTACATTCAAAAAGAATGTACACAATCTCCTTTTTAACGTGATTGAAGAATCGTCTTATCGATAGTTGGCTCAGCTTACAGTCAAGTTATCATAGTGTACGAATATAATCTAAATGTGTGTGTATGTGTATATTTATGTATATATGTGTATATTTATATGTGTATTCATAACGTATGTATTGTATGTGTTCATGTATGTATACGTACTCATGTATTATATATCTTAATTGTCAATATAACCGCTGTGCACCTCCCTTACAATATTTCTATACCACCTTAAGGTTGACTGGAAGAGAATGCCTTGGGCATTAAGTCCGCCGCTGTACAAAGTGCATAAAGTGTAAATAAATAAATAAATAAATAAATAAACGAACATGAATGTACATATCTCCCAGCGGTAACAAATATTCGTGTGTATGACAAACTGGTATATCAGACTGACTATCCATCACAGGGTCGTAATACAGAATATCCACTACCACTATCAGCACTATAGATAAACTGACTAACTCTTAGAAAAACTGTTTGATGTGAAAGCCTACTGCGTATTGGCTGGTTTATTTCACATGCTCTTATCTGGACTGAGTCTAGAAATAATTTTATTACATCATTCTATAATTTTATATTAAAAATACTCTGAATGTACATGACATTCGAAAGAGATTATTTTTCAAGAATTATTTTTGTGGTAATGCTAAGTACCGGTCATGGTCACGCACGGAGTACTTCTAGGATCCTGTGCACGCCTCAGCCTACGATAATTTTTTAAACAAACTTTGTTTGTTTATTTAAAATACCAGATTATAGTTACCAAACCTATTTGTGTTGAACACCTTGACGCTTACAATGTGATGTGATTCGAGTGCAGAGACAACACGAATCCTATTTGAAAAGGAATATTTGGTTGAACTATTGTTTTGCAATCTGCAAATTGTACTTCTTCATATAGCTTTAATAGTCGGTCGGGTAAGAAGGAATAATCTTACAGTTTTTCTAATTTTTACTACTTAATATGAAATACTCAACATAAAATTTATGTTCAGTAAATGCAAAAGTTTGGGCCGCATTCGTTTTGAGTTTCAAGGGTTTGATATCTTTATTCAAATTATAAAACAAACAATGTTTATTTATTCTTTAATTTTTTTATCAAATGAATTGCTTATTATTATAAGATTTACAGGTATTTGGTCTTAATCTCGTCCCTCGGAGGGCATATAAAGCCGTCGGACCTACGCCTGATCTCTCCCTGGTCGTGTCGGATAATCGTCCAATCGGATTGTCAGAGTTAGGGAACAGAGAGTTCACCTGGGTTTATGTACACACTTATGTACTATAATATGTTTAACGTAGTTGGATGGTCTCAGTTGAGCCTTGGCCGAAATCGGCTAGGAGTAATACATATGATTTATATATTTGTGTGTATTATAAATATTTGATATTGACGAAATGTTTGTACCAGCTCTGCATACCACTGATTTTTACAAGGATTTAGTTTATCCAAAAGAACTATGACATTTGTCGATCCGAGGCCAATTTTTTAACTCTACCTGATGAATTTAAAAAAAATATCGTGACCTACCACAATTATTATTAGTTGATATTTTGTACTCAAGCTTCTCACCAAGACATAAAATACTTTTGTTGCCATTTTAGAACTTTTTCCTCATTTAAATAAAAAAATAAAACAATTGCGTCTATGAATTCAGTTTTGTAGTAGATCTTCAAAAGAATATAATTAAAACTTAAATTTATTTAATTCTGGCTGTATTTATTTTATATTTGTAAATTTCAATTATAGTCTACTAAAAGTTTTGCATAAAATGTTGCATTAAGAAATCAATTGTAGGTCTTCAAGTAACAAATAAAAAAGTAACCACAGCCTAAAATTTAATGGTTTGGATTTTTCCTTACACATTCAAAGTAAATTTGGAAGACTATTGCTAAATTTAATTTTGAAATTTGGATTACCCAGACCAATTTTTTTTTAAATTTATTTAGTTGATAATTATGTTATTTTTAATATATTTTGCATAATTGTTGTAATATGACAAAGTAAAACGTTTATTTATATGCTAAATAAAAAAATAACAGAAATAAATACAAATTGTATGCACGTATGCAAGCATATAATGCTTAGTTTTTGAATATTTATAGTTTGATATTTATTTATCGCAAATATTTGAGTCGTAGTTATTTACCAATTTAAAATTGTGAATTTTAAATTTACATATACAATTCAACCGTCAAATATAAGTAAATATAAAAGTAAAATAGACTGTATTAAGTCAAGAAGGATCTGTTGTTCTACGTGTAGGTGTATGTTGTCTATATATACTTATACAGAATTTTAATCAGTAATGTGGTCATGTCATAGGCCATGCCTAATTTATGCTATATCAAAACTGCTCAACCAAAATGTTTGTAAGTAAATAGAAGTGTATGATGATGAATTAAGAATACGAAATGTCTATAGAACATTTAATTATTTAGTTCTTTAGTATGTAAATATTTGTACTGTACCCAAACAAAATCACACACCAGCAGAAACCAAGTTTGTAGATTATAAATCAAAGCATATTCTTAAATATTTATTTTTCCTTAATTAAAACTTCGTATTTATTAGATGAAAAGCAAGCTGAAGGCCTAAGATATTACACAAGAGAAGAACCAAAAAAAAATAATTTTAAAATATTTGTATAATAATTTGATTAATCGAGTCGCTAGCTAAATGTCAACGTCAACAACGTGTACAGTATAACTATAAGCCATTTATTATTGCATATATTATATATTATCCTACATCAGAAACATCAAGTAACAGAGCCATCAAAAGCTAACTCTATAAATCTGCATTTTACATAAACCTACTTGTATTAGCAACAGTGAATTGTGCCAATTTACTATAGGAAGTGGTTTTTGGCTAAAGTAAAACTTAAAAATGTTAAGTTATGAATTTATATAGCATAAAAAAGAATTATTCAATAGTATGACTACACGATTTTGAGAGGCAAGAAAATCTTTTCATAACTTGCTTGACCGATTTCTTCCACAATACCTACTCGTATTTTTGTCCGTGTGGTGACGTATTAAAAATACATAGTGTTACCACCCCCATTCATCCTGTGGGTGTCGTAAGAGGCGACTAAGGGAACAAAGTATGCAAGACAACATCATTACAAAGAGAAGGAAAACTTGAAACAAACCCTATTCTAACCCGTCTGACCAGCTTGGTATAGTAGGCCAAAACCTCCTTGCTAAGGAGAGGCCTATGTCCAGTAGTAGTCTGTAAAAGGCTGATGTTGATGATGATGATGATTTTTAAGACCGACTTCTATAGATAGATAGAGGCTATAATAAATTATATAATTACGTGTTACGAGTATATTAAGTGGAAACCTTCTTTCTAAGAAGAAGCCTATGTCCAGCAGTGGACGATTATAGCCTATTAATAAACTGCGATGTGTATTATCTATTATCCACTTTTCTCATGACAAAGCAACTTCTTATTGTAAACGGACTTCAAAAGGGTCTCAATTCGACAGTATATAATATTTTTATTTTATTTAGGTATTGGAAAATTATTTTTTTATTGAAACAGTTGTTTACTAAAAGTTAATTTGGTCTCATTCGACTTTGAATTAAAAGTTTTACACATAAGGTTGAAAATTATGAAATGAAGAATAATTTGTTATAATGAAGCGCATTCAAGTCGGTTATAAAAGTTCAATATGTTAATATTTTTATTCAAACGAAGTAACATAAAATCAAGATAATAAATTTCAAATGTAACTTCTATTTCAGATTAGCAAAAATAGCTACCTAGTGCACTGATGAGTTTAACGATCAGAACTCTTAAAACACAATTTTGTTGATAGAACTACATTTTTCTTGTTGCAATAGTAATGTATTTTTAAATTGAACAACAACGTACAAAGCTTACCAAATCTACATTTATGTGAGTTTTTATTTCATAATAGCAGACTCTTGACTAAGGTGTATCTTAAATACCCCCGATGAATCTTTACGCTGTGTTGGGCAAACAAATTAGTGTTGATTCTGTACTGCGCAATTTGCGCTCAACTTGGGGAATCACCTCTGGTACCTTGTTACTACATAAATTAACAATTTCTCAGTAAACTTAGACGTTTATCTATTGTTCAGCATTATTCAAAACTATGCCAAATTTCATATATCATGTCGCTTTATGAAGATGCCATGCCATATTTCTAGGTAGTAGAGCCACGCTGATTTCAGCACGAGCGAGGCGGCTCGACCGGGACAGTACTACCCTGCCACGAAAGACCAACTTAAAGCGCCAGCATCTGTGTTGTCGTGTTTCGTTGGTGAGTGTGAGACCGGAGGCCCATTGATGTAGGGGTGACAGTTATCGTGGTAAATGTGTAAGCCTTCCACTGTCACGATGACTGTCATGCCTTTTACGTCCCCAAGCAGGGTGTGAAAAAGCATCTCACAGGGCCGCCATAGTGTGGATCACCATACTGCATTGTCTGCATTTGCGATGAGTATGGTGACCACATCTCTTGGATTCTATTCATGCTTTCCATTAGGCAGAGTAGAGTCACTTTGGCAGGTTCTTAATATAGAAAAAAAAATGCTAATTTCAGCAAGAACGGGCCTTCTCAACTGGAGCAGTATTACCTTCTCACAGAAGACCAACCTAAAGCGACGGCATCTGTGCTGTTGGGTTTCGTTGGTGAGTGCAAGACCGGAAACCTGTTGAAGCAGGGGTGACAGTTATCGTGGTAAGTTGATAAGTATCTGAGCCTCTGAACTGCCACGATAACTGTCATGCCTTTTACGTTCTCAAGCGGAGTGTCACCATACTGCATTGTGTGCATTTACAATTAATATGATTGTATCCATGCTTTCATCAGGCAGAGTACAGTCACTTTGGCAGGCTTTTAAAATAATTTAAAAAGAACTGAATTATTATAAACTAGCGACCCACTACGACTTTCCATAGGTCAGATAATTTTTAAGGGTCTACCCTGCGTAAGCCCTGATCATTCAGTGACCTATTCACATTTATTTTTCTACTTAATGCAAAAATCATTATGTTGTATTATTTTTCTAAAATATTTTTGTTAAATAATGTAACTAATAGTGAATATGATATCAAGATCTATGCTTAGGAGGAGTATATAAATGTTCAAAGAAATGAGTAAATCTTCTCTTTTCTTTTCTTATTTTTGAGACAACACTCACACTAAGAATATATCCCATGTCACACACAAGTAATTCCTTCAATATACATATGTTAAATTAAATCCTTACCCTCCCTATCAAATTTAAAAAAAAATACATTCTGAAAGACTTATTTGTCAGTATTATCAACGAAAAGCGTGTCATATACATGGTAGGCTGCCGCGTTCTACTGCGCTGAGTGTTGTGGGTTTAAGCCCCAGATGATACACAATTTGTTGTTCCGGGTCTGGGTGTTCTTTGTGTTCGTTTCTTGTATGTTTGTAAAGTCCTCCGCAACACAAGATTTACTCTTAGTGCGGGCGTTGTCTTTTAAAAAAAAATAAAATATATGCGTGATTTTATATACTTTACGCCTTTGCCAACACTGTTTATTAATATGTTTTAATATACACAGCATTGTCCTAGTTCTCTATTTAAAGTTAAATTATGATAAATTGTAATTTTATTCAAAGATACATCTAAATCTATTAATAGAAATATTACATCACATTAATTAGCCTAAAAATATTATTCATGTAATTACTGAATAAATTTATGTATTAAATTCCTAAATACATTATATTTATGTGTAAGATTTCAAAACTGTGTATTTAATCGTCGACAAACGGTATTTTTACCTTGAACCGATGTTTAATAAGTTTACGACAGTTAAATCTTGATTAAAAGTGACTTTTGCATGTTTACTGCAATATACGATGAATATGATGAATAATAGACCTTAACCTTTTCTATATATTCATCATCTTATCACTCTATCACCGTGACCAATGGGAAAGTAACCATGTTGTAACGACACAAATGCGAGTAAATTCACGCATGATGGGAAGTAAAGGGTACAAGAAATCAATATGGCGACTGTGTGGCGTCTGATTAATCTTAAAGGTGCAACAGTAAGTTCCTTTTGAAATTCTGTTTCTGAATAAATTTGATATAAACACGATCAAATATGTATTCGACTAAATGTAGTTTAACGTTGAGGTTTTATGCTCGTTTTTTAACACAAAAAACACGCCTACAAAACTATATTATAAGCAAACAAATAAACATGCAGATAAAGTTAATAAATACATGTTAAAAATAACTTATATGTTATTATTAAATAAAATAATATATATATAGAATAATATTTATTCATTTTTGTAAAGTAACTGTAGTACATAATAAATAACATTTAAAGAATTTAATTCAAGTAGTGTATACTGTCAGAGTCATACAAGTCAGAGTGCTGTCCTCCTAGATAGTTTTTGTAAAAATCTGCGTAAACGAGTAACAATCCCGAATCCCATTCGGTGCTATTTACATATTACATTAAGTAACAATTAAAAAGAAAATGGATACTTCTGTCTACGGCGTGTTATGTGTGACGCATTGAGCATAAACTTTGAAAAATGTATAATTAAACGAGGTCTTTCACAGTTTGAAAAACTAAATACAGCATTTCCTGATATAATGTATCAAATTAATATTAATGAAACATTGTTTTATAGCTCTACAATTCTAATTTATATTTAAATATGCTCATGTCAACTAACTAACCCTATAAAAATGTGACACTGTAACTTTTGATAAAATTTATTTACATTTTTAAACAACACAATGACAAGAATAAATGACTGATGAGGAAAATAGTACCTACAAATTATTATTGAAATGTAAACTCATGTTGATTTTAGTACCACATCGGTGTCTTTAAAATAAACAACTTTAATTAGAATGTAAAACGTAATTTAAATTGGCATGTCATGTCAAAAATACAAAGACTGAATCACAGCGAATCCATATATTATCTTATTCAGGCTTTCTTCCGTCCATTTCCTTTTGCCATCTATTCCCACCGGAGTTTGATATGCCTACAGATAGATTAAGGATTATCACACCACAATATATTAATGAAAAATACATACGTGACTCTACTCTACTTCTATATGAAGGTCGTCGTAGCCAGGTAGAAATTACGACAGATGCAATGCATAATATGTTTCAAAATCAACCTTGAATAAATTTGATTTGAAGTAATAAAGACTTGGAATGTCCGAAATCCTTCACTTTGTTATCTTCATTTTTTTAACAACTATGGCAACACATCTCTTAATGACTCCTGATAATTTTGTTATCAGTGCATCTGCAACTATAAGCTTCGTTGCTTTTTCGAGTAATACAATTCTACGGCCTTTTCTATTTTCTTACAATGACCTAGAAAGAGAAACCTCAAAGTGTGGGTAATGAAAACATAATTATATGCAAGTTTTTAAGACTAGAACTGCAGCTATATCAAAATTTTGTTTAATAAGAAAGTTGTTATTTAGCTTTATTTTACTAGTAATGTTCTAGCCTATTGACCATTCTTAAAAAATTGACATGACCACTTAAGAGCACAAACTTGCCTACACCTTTATCTTTCGTAATAATCCCAACTACAAAACAACAGTTGTGTTCAACTCCGTGTGGTGACGGATTATGAACACAGAGTGTCATCACCCCCACTCTTCCGATAAGTGTTGTAAGAAGTGATTAAGGGAACAAAATATGCCAGACAATATCACTATATAGACAAGGAAAACTTAAAACAAACTCAATCAGCGTGACCAACGTGGTATAGTAGACAAAAACCTCTTTGCTAAGGACAGACCTATGTCTAGGAGTGGACTGTTCAAGGCTGAGTTATTTTTATAAAATATTTAATAACCACGCCTTGATTGTCGGATAAAGCTATCACGTCAGGCATCAAATCTTAAAGTTGACGTTTAGGTGTCCCCTAAAAATGTAGGAGACTCATCTTGTCAATGTTTAAAGTTTTGTTTGACATATATAATATAATGTAGTTAATTAAACACATGAATATTGACACGATGAGGTTCTGACCATACCCATACACGTTACTTTATCTGATTAATTCGCGTAAATATAACTTATAAAAATTTCCATCGTTATTTAATGCTTCGTACACTATTTATGCCGACTACCTACTTTATTAAATAAAATTTAATATTTTTAACCACAAAAACCAAGAAACACAGTGCTCTCAGTTGGATAAAAGATGTGAGTGTATATTTATGTGTGTATTTTAGTAACCGTGCCTTTTGCGTAACCAAACGATGCGTGAAAAAACATCTTACTTGGCCGCCATTGTGTGGGTCACCATTCTGCATTGTCTGCTTTCACAATGAGCATGGTGACCACAACCTATGGATTCTATTCATGCTTTCCATCAGGCAGAGTAGAATCACTTTGGCAGGCTATAAAAAAAACCGTAAAACGTGAAAAAATACAAGTTAATCAAATTAATACAATCAAATAAAATAAGACTGTAGCATATTCGTACAATTTTATAAAAACGTATAGTAACAACGACCTACAACTTTCTATCAATATTATTTTTTTTCCCACACAAAAACACACACATTATTGAAACAAATCAATCCATTTGCAACGGCCACCGTTAATAAACACTACAGCCTTTATTACAACACAAGCATTGACCTTAAATAAACTGCTCTTTGTTGTAAGATCTCCGGCTATCGATGTATTGTGATTCGGTTTTGCTTGCATATATTTGCTGACTTTGTTCTACGTCGCCCCTTCCTGGAATGTGTAATTTTGATATTAACGAAACCCTCCTTTTCTTATATTATGTAAATATCATGAAATATCCCCTAACGTATTACCCTCTCACAGAAGACCAACCTAAAGCGACAGCATCCATGCTGTCGTGTTTCGTTGCTGAGTGCGAGATCAGAGACTCATTAATGCAGGGCTGACAGTCATAGTGGAAACCGTGTGAGGCTTACATTGACACAATGACTGTCATGCCTTTTACGTCCTCAAACGAAGCGTGAAAAAGCGTCTCAGTAGGCTGTCATAATGTGGATCACCATACTGCATTGTCTGCATTTTCAATAAGTATGGTGACCACAACTCTTGGATTCTATTCAAACTTTCCAGCAGGTAAAGTAGACTCAAAAAAAAACGGACAATTGCAGGCACAGTTATGTCGGAGCCGAACTTACAAAAAATCACACGTCGTCTACGCATGCACATAAAGATTTTCACTAATACCGAAGTCCACTCAGGAATGCCAACTATAATTTTATAAATAGTGGTTACTGCTTAACAACCAAATTTCCGAAATAACGTCTAGTTGAACATTTTGAACCATGTAATGCAAGACATAGAACGAATTGACTTATGTGTTGAAAGCATGGATAAATTTCAATTTTTTATTTGCTTTTTATTTCGTAGTCAAATGTCAAGAACTCGTATTAGTACTTTTGATTACGATAGGAATAGCTTAATTCTATCCGAATTAATTCTGTGAGCATTTTATAATTCCCGTTGACATAATTATATATGATGGAACACGATAAGTAGTTTAAAAGTTAGTTTACTAATGAATTGGTAGATATGAATGAATTGGTAGGTAGAAGCCACGCTGATTTCAGCACAAGTAGGCTGGCTCGAGCGAGACAGTACTACTCTCCCACAGAAGACCAACCTAAAGCGCCAGCATTCGTGCTGTCGTGTTTCGTCGGTGAGTGTGAGACCGGAGGCCCATTGATGCAGGGTTATCGTGGTAACTGTGTAAGACGACGACGACTGTCATGCCTTTTACGTCCGCAAGTGGGGTGTGAAAAAGCATCTCACTAGGCCGCCATAGTGTTGGTCACCATACTGCATTGTCTCCATTTGCAATAAGTATGGTGACCACAACTCTTGGATTCTATTCATGCTTTCCATCAGGCAGAGTAGAGTCACTTTGGCACGCTATTAATGTAAAAAAAATAAAATAAAGAACAAAGCAACCTAAAATTTTTTGTGCAAAATAAATGATTTGTTGCAATTGTTTTCTTTATTATTGTACGTTATATGTTAATCACTAAACAAGTGTTGATGTAACAAATACCTCAAAAAGTTTTACTGTTAACTATTTGCAGTTTGGAGTAAAAAATAATCAGTGCAATGTAATCGTGGGAGAATGTTTTTAAAATTTTCTCAGACTTTATGATAAATCTGTTGAACAATGGTCAATATAAGCACATGGATCGAGAAACCAGTTTTTGTGTAGAAGTTGGTAACATAGTTCATATACATAGTATCAATTACATCATACATCATTTTTACACAAGTACTTTCTTAATTTTCTTTTAACTTATATTGCCCAACAGTCAGCAGCAAACTTACAAATCAAAATTACCTATGACTAAAATCTGACAGCTTGAAAATTGTTTCACATTTACATTATATCTTTTTGAGATGTTTATAAAGATCTTTATTTTAATATCCCACTCGTTAAGTCATAAAATCAAGATAAAAACTATCCTTTTAATATTTCTTGCTAATTTAGACACACCTAGTGTCACTAACAATTAACGAAAGCCGAATCTAACGACACATCTCACGCTAACATCCACTAAGTCTTCTTGTAGGTAGTAGAGCCACGCTGAATTCAGCACAAACGGGCTGACCCGACCGGGACTACCTAAAGCGACAGCATCCATGCTGTTATGTTTCGTTGGTGAGTGTAAGTCTGGGGACCTATCGATGCAGGGATGATAGTTATCGTGGTTACTGTGTAAGCCTTACACTGCCACGATGACTGTCATGTCTTTTACGTCAACAAGTGTTTATTAGGCCGCCATAGTGTTGGTCAGCATACTCCATTGTTTGCCTTAACTATTAGTATGATTACCAGAACTCTTGAATCCTATTCATGCTTTCCATCAGGCACAGTAGAGTCACTTTGTCATTAAAAAAAAACACTCATAAATACACTCTGAGTAAATAACCCTACTTCTGCGCAGTCAGGTATAAATACACTTTATACTTCCACACGTTTTCTTGTTTATGGAAATTAGTATGATTAAAAGCTAAATATGTCATACTTTGTTAAATATGTTGTTATTATTGACAACGGAAAACGACAATCATAGGTTCATTTGTTGAATTAATGGAAATCTTCCTTAGAAGTGTGTATTGCATTTCATGAGTAGGTTACATTAGCTTGAAACGGACTTACGATTAATGGCATATACATAATTCTAATTCAACTCATTTGTGCTCACTCTTACTCTTTGTCAACTATATTGAACGGAATAGTAGGTGAAAGTTAAGGAATGAATTTTTTTTAGTTTTGAAGTTACGGAGCCAAGAGAAGTCAAGGAGCGCCAACTATCCCGCTCTCAAGCATTCCCCTTTCATCTTGATATTATTTAAATTCAGTGAATTATATATTTACAAGTATATTTTTTTATTTCGGTCCTACTAAAGTGACTCTGCCTGATGCCAAGCATGAATAGAAGCCAAGAGTGATGGTTGCCATACAGACGATTCAGTATGGCTAATCACACTATGGCAGCGTAGTAAGTTGCTTTATCACGCCCCGCTTAAAAAACCAAGGGTTTTAATGGTAGGAAAACACTAACGCTAACAGTGAGTTTCAAGTTTTAACTAATTTGCATAGGAAGGAAGAGTTAAACCGTTTAGTTAGGGAGCGCAAACAGTGATTTCCAAGGCCAGCACGTGTTGTTCTGTAGAGGAAGGGAGAAGGTGGAACCGGTTGGAAGTGGTCACCAGAACACTGACTATAAAGACGATAGAGAACTACCGTAGAGACCACATCTATTTATATTAATACTAGCTGACCCGGCAAACGTTGCTTTGCCATATAAATTATTTCTAAGTAATTTGAGCAGGATGAAAAATGATTAAATTACTAAAATGGCTATTAAAAAATAAGGGTTGATCGTAGAAGAGTGAAAATTGAGAATTATATGTATTTTTGTATGTTGTATCATAAAAAAATAGAAATTAAAAATTTTGTATAAAAAATAAAAAAAAAAATTTAGGGTTGTACTACCCCTAACATTTAGAGGGATGAAAAATATAATTCTCATAGATACCGGATAAGCACAAAAAATTTCATCAAAATTCCGTTTCGGAGGAGTATGGCAAAGAAAACTGTGACACGAGAATTTTATATATTAGATATATTAGTCGAGGATTGTCCTTTTGAAGGAGACATAGTCCAACAGTCGCCTATTAAAATCAGCTGAATAAATTACCTTAAGTAACAATTACTGTCGCAGACGCAAGTGTTTAGACAATGCTATGACTGTTATGTAACAGTATAAAGTGCAGTATTGTCGTGTTATCTACAATTACATGCAGTTAAATAGACAACAAGTTAAATATTGTTTACAATAGTACTGGAAATTTCGGAACATTGTTAATTTATATTTTTAATATATTCTTTTTTGTTAAATGAAGCAAACGTCCTCGTTTTCTTTATGACTATCCTCAGTCATATTTTACTAGATCAATTAAACCAATGACAGAATTGCTTAGATTAAAGTATGCCGTTGATGGTGAAGAGTGCTTCTTGCAGGGTTATACTCGTATTAACAATGCTAACTATTGTCTTACCGACATTTCGCAAGCAGAAGATCAAAATGAGTCTGCAAAACCACTACAAATATATTGTTTTTTGTCGTAACATTATTCAAGACGGTGCCTTATAATCTGTAAGAGTAATTCTGCGAAATAAAACGGAAGTGTGTAACGACTTTTTGTCGGTGAAGAGCACACTACTCAATTTCATCAATGAATGATTCATAAATAATGATTCAAATGAATTGAGAATCTTCATTTTATTTAAAGTCGACAAAAAAGTAGGTTATTTACTAAAAAGTTATCTTACGTCCGAAAGGGGTTTAATCCTTTGTTTGTCTTCACATACTGTATTCAATACATCTAAATAAGGCGATAAATTAAATTACAACAGGAAACATCAAAGTGCTTTTGTTTAGGCATTTATCACAAATACAACACTATAAAGTAGTGTGAAGAACAAGTATTTATATGCTGCTAAGAACATGTCGCGAACATCGTTATTAATCACGTCACATTATATAATCTTCAATGCCATTATAATTGCACACACTCCTTTTGAACTGTAAATTGATCGAAGAGATCATATCTAGAATCAAACCTAAGATAAAACCAACATACGTATTTTAATGTTAATACTTTCTAGCTTCTTTCGTTGTATTGTCTATTTTGTAGTATTTTTTTTCTTGGGATTTTTATTGGTATTATTAAATAATAGCCTACTCAACACCCAAGTTTCATATAAAGCTATATAGCCGCTCTGGTTTGATTGAATAACAATTCATTCAAAGAACAATTATGAATCTAACTATACTTATAAATGGTACGGAGACAAAACAAATGTAAGTTTGGAATAAGAATGAATATTATAGCAAGACTTTACAGACAAATTTAGTATTTTTTAAAAAAAAATATTCATTCAAAACAATATATTCTTGTTTATTTGTTACTTTTAATATTTAATAGCAAAGTGTTTAAAATCACAATTTAGTATTCAATTTAACATTGAGACATATCGTAAAATTTCGTAACAAATATTGTTAATTTACAAAATGTGGTCATGTTCAAAACACGAACAATAATCGGATCGTAAACAATCGATAACAATCGTATCACGTTATATGATGTTGTCAATGCCATTGCCATTGTAACTGTTATTGAACTTTAAATCTATTATAGTATTGAAATATTTGGTAACATTCAGTACTGAATCACATGTCGTAACTAAATTTTAAATAAATCTTAACAGATTATTTCGAAATTAGACGCGCATGTTTAGTTTAAAAGTCAATAAATATTATCAACAAAAAATTTACATTAACAAATTTATTTTATAAAAATTCTAGCTGCATGTAAATTTACATCTTGCCGTCTTTAACAGTAAAGGAAAGTAACATATATTTTTTTTAAATTTTAAAATCTTTATACACGCGCTGTTACTAATCAAAAAAATTAATTTGATTGAAAATTACCTTTAAATTTAAAATATGTTTTTTTTTATAATATTACTGGTAACTATAAATGTCCTAATAGACATATTTTTTTTCTTCTGGCTATTAAATACAATGCTCAGTTGGTGAAGCCGCGAAAACTTAATAAATATGGCGACAAACGAACTCATAAGTAAAAAGGAAGTTACTAGTACACTTTACACCGTTAACTTGTCACACAATAGACTATATGTACTATACTTTTAAGAACTTTGCAGTATAAATAACTCTTATTTAATACCAGTAAATAGTAATAACTGCAGTAATAACTTTGACTGCACGGTTGGCCTAGTGGTTTAAATCCCATATGGGACAACACTTTGTGTGATTCATACCTTATTGCTCTGAATCTGGGTGTTCTTTGTGTCCGTTTCTTCTATGTTTGTAAAGTCTCCGCGACACAGGATTTATTCCTAGTGCGGGCGTTGCCTTTTTTAAAAAAAAACACTTATGGTGAAGGATTATAAATATGAAATGTCACTACTCCTATTCACGTAAAATAAACCTCCTTGATAAGTCCAATACCGACCTATCCAACCAGCGTGTCATAATTAGCCAAAATTTGCTTTTAAGCAGAGGCCTGTGTCCAGCGCTAGGCTATTATAATCTGTAGATGAGGTATTTAAATTACCTTCAATAATTTATCTTCAGTATACACAATATTCATATGTCCCTTTGTAAGTATGTATAGGTAGTTCTTCTATAGTACCAACACGTAGTAATAATGTAAAATCATTAATCAATCCATACATTGAATAATCAGCATTAGTAAGCAAATGGCTTCTTTGATCATAATCATGACCAATATCACGAGTTTCGTAAAAAAGCTAGTTAAATTATGATGAACATCCGATTTCAACACAATTTGTGTGAATCATGAAATATGATTTAACAAAACCAAACTCATAAACAAGTTTTTTATAAAATTTTCTTCACTATTGTAAATATTTTTTTCTAGAAATATTGTTTTTAATTCGATAATAACAAAAGCCCAGGCAAAGTATTTTGTAAAGAGCAGGATCATCTGTTCAGAACCTTAGCGCAAATTTACAATAATTACCTAGTCTTGCCATAAATATTGTAATAAAGAAAAAAGAAAATTGTTAACTGCAAATAACATTTATTACTTTTACAGTGTGTCAGTTTAATACATAAATATAAAACAATTAAAAATATAAAAAGCTTATTCGAAGTGGTCTCCATTGGCTGCAATACAGTCCTTTAAACGATGAGGCCAGTTATCAATAGAAGCACGCACTCTTTCCATGGGAAAATTCTTCACTGCCAATCGTATAGATTGTTTTAGGGACTCCAAATTATCATGGCGTTTAGAGCAAGCTGTACTCTCTAAAACTGACCACAAATCATAATCCAGCGGATTAAGATCGGGACTAGACGACGGCCAGTCTTCAGCTCTGATGAAGTCCGAAACGTTCGATTCCAACCAAGACTGCGTGGACCGAGCTTTATGACCCGGCGCCGAGTCTTGCTGGAAGGACCATACTTGGTTATTGAACATGGTGATGTTAAGGGGCTTAACTACCTTCTCAAGAATGGTATCTTGATACACTTGTGCCGATGTTTTGATACCTTTTTCACAAAAATATGGCTCAGTCACTCCTTCATAGCTAACACCCCACCAAACCATCACTGAAGTCGGATAATGTCCACGTTGCACTCTGTCGACTAATTGGGAAGCTTCCTTAGAGCTTTGAGCATAAATACGGTCATTTTGTTTGTTAAAATGTTGCTCAATTGTAAAAATTTTCTCATCCGTAAACAAAATTTTTCTGTGACCTCCCTTTGCGTACCGCTTCAGTAGTTGTTTCGATTTTACCACCCTATTCTTCTTTAAATTATCAGTTAAGAAATGGCCAGTGCGTCTCTTATAGGCTGCAAGTCCTAAGTCATCTTTTAAAATACGCGACATGGTTCTAGGTGCTATCTTCATTTCCCGAGATAAAATCTTTTGCTTTCGGACAGGATTTCTTCGAATTCTTTCCCTTACTGCTTTGACCACCTTTTTCGTACGAACACTACGTGGACGGCCAGATCTTTTTCTGTCACAAACAGAGGAGGTCTCATTGTACCTATTAATAGCCCGGTACACAAACATTTTACTAATACCAAGTGTATGGAGAGTTTTAAAAATTGCATTTGGCTCCATACCTACTTTGTGTAATGCTATCACACCGATTCGGTTCTCTTTATCACCCCACACCATTTTAATATCGCAAAATATTTTACAATGTATTGGCGCCAAAATGAGAAAACACAATGAACAATCGTATAAAAATGACAGATTCGAAATTCAAATGTAATATTTTTTTATAATTAAGTGTAACAGTATTTATGGCCAGACTAAGTATATATATGCATTACGCATTTATAAAATTTTAGACTCAGCCCTTCCAGTGCAGCGTCTCATATCCATATTCATAACATATGCAACACACCCATTGCATTTATGGGTAATTTAAAGGAAATAATGTCTGCTTATATCACTTTTCGATGCAACGTTTTGGATCTTGTTTATTGATTTTGTGCTTGGGTAGACTACTGCCACTGTCACAGCAAATTTGTACTTCCACTTTAAAGTTTAATTCACCCATTACAACGTTGTAGTGGGTCGTAGTAGTAAAGTGGAGGGCCCTCGCTGTGTCATCGAACATACCCTCCATCTTGCCATTCAAGTGTGCAGAGGTTATACTTACACAGCCTTGAGGCTATATCTTGAGGTAAGCTTGATAGTGAGGTATATTTGGCAATTCGGCACGCAGAATATTTCCATAACGATTGTTGAAAGGGGCTTATTTACCAGAAACTCAATGCCACCTTGGGATTATTGGTCTACCTTGTGGAGGTATGAGTACATTAGATCCCCAGACACGAGGTTTATGGTGACCTCTCCTTCTTTTCAGGCTATTACACTAAGATATTCCAACTAAGCTGCCCAAGATCTAAATCGAGTTATGCTTATAATGAACGAAGTGAATATAACCATAAGTGTGTAGTGTGAGTCTATTAAAAGATGGCGGTGTCAGTCAGTTGTGGTGGCTCCTTGTAGCCCAGAGATGCTTTACACCCCCTGTACTGGCGCTACCGTAGTCGGCACCACGACCAGGAATAGTGGGGCCACCTAGACTGCAGGCTGTGGCTTTATTTGTTTCTGCATGGAAATTTCTTTTCCTATGATCATCACGCCTGTCAGGCATGTTCGTGTTCTCAGGGCATAGCTTATTACACCGGAGACGCTGCAAACTGTCAAATTTAATTACGCCTGTTGGGATGATTATACCGCCATCGGTTGGTCGCCAAAGTCTCGTTTGTTGTTAAGCGGGAAGCATCGCGTGCAGGTGAGGATGACTTGGAGTAAGAATTGTGGCACTCCCTCTTACATCTCAAAATTTAATTATACATATTTTTACAAATTTCAGTATATTTATATGCCTGGTTTACGGCATTTAAAGTGCATCCTTCCTAAGTACAAAGTACACTTTAGAATGTTAATAACTGTTTCTCGTGTATAGCTATCTGTTGCAAACAATTTCCATTATGCTATATTAAGATCTTAATAGGAATACTACCTTAAGGAATATTGGTATGACAATGTTATCACAGCTGCGTAACAGTAATGGAGTATAATGACATGTAAATGCAATCTATGGTAAAACACCCATTATTTAAATACCAGTAAATCACGTTCATTGTGTAATGATATGATAAATACATATAGGACAGGTTTGACGTAACACATGACAGGGGCTATTCCATTGCATTCTTAGATATTCTAAATATTTATGACATGCAAAATTACTGTTGCAGAATATGTTCGAGATACGATATGCCCTATTCGTCTAATGGATTTGCATCCCACTGAGGACAAATTATTTAAAAACAATTTTACACCTCAGTTTAATGTACCTATATAGTTACCTATGAATGTATTGAGTAAAACTTGCATGTTTATGAGGAATCACACTATCACAGTATACGCATTTTCTTCCAATTTATGATTTACGCCGTGTAGATAAAAATAATTAATATTATTATTCTGTCAGAACATAATATAAAAATTTCGATCAAATTCCTACACAAAAGGAAACACTTAGATCAGGCTAAGTATTTAAGCCTAGTAAGCCACGACCCAATAATTGAAGTTGAAGAGCTGTAGACACTGAATAGAGAAATAATATTGAAGGTGCAATCATCTTTTTTTTATTTACAAACTAGCTTACCCCGCGAACTCTGTTCCGCCCTAGAGGCAATAAATAAGCAGATTTTTGATTTTGGACTGAAACGCGGTCGAACGGAATAAAAAGTATCCTATGACCGTCTCCTGGTTCTAAGCTACCTCCACACCAATTTTCAGCTAAATCCGTTCAGCCGTTCTTGAGTTATAAGTGGTGTAACTAACACCACTTTCTTTTATATATATAGATTACCAAAGTTTTTGTTTTTTGATGAATAGCCTGCCAAAGTGACTCTACTCTGCCTGATGAAAAGCGTGAATAGAATCCAAAGAGTTGTGGTCACCATACTTATTGCAAATACAGACAATACAGTGTGGTGACCCACAATATGGCGGCCTAGTGAGATGCTTTTTCACGTCACGCTTGGGGACGTAAAAGGCATGGCAGTCATCGTGGTAGTGTAAGCCTCACATAGTTATCACGATAACTGTCACCCCTGCATCAATGGGCCTGCGGTCTCACATTCACAAACAAAACACGACAGCACGAATGCTAGCGCTTTAGGTTGGTCTTCTGTGGGAGGGTAATACTGTCCCGGTCGAACCGGCCCGTTCGTACTGAAATCAGCGTGGCTCTACTACCTTAAAAAGTAACTCTATCCTGCCTAATGGAAAGCATAAATAGAATCCAGGAGCGGCGGTCGCCATACTCACCGTCGAATGACGACAGTGTAATATGGCGACACACGCTATGGCGACTTAATGAGATGTTTTATGCTTTTTTTTGCTTCATACTTTTTTTATTAATTTTTTTTTATGAATTTTATAACCTGCTGGAATTTTGAAAATTATAAATTTACATATTTCAGTCTTAAATACAGGACCATTCACCTTATGATCATCTGATATATTAGTTGACCATTGTACCCCAATAACACAAAAGGATCGGAGACCCATTGATGCAGGGGTGACAGTTATCGTGATAACTGTGTAAGCCTAACAGTGTCACGATGACTGTCATGCCTTTTACGTCCCCAAGCGGGGTGTGAAAAAGCATCTCACAAGGCCGCCATAGTGTGGGTCACCACGCTGCATTGTCTGCATTTGCAATGAGGATGGTGAATACCACTCTTGGATTCTATTCATGCCTTCTATCAGGCAGAGTAGAGTCACTTTGGCAGGCTCTTAATATAAAAAAAAATATAAGAAAACTTCAAAACTGCTGAAGTACTGCCATAAAAATACAAACGCATCAAACACTATGTGTATTTATGATCTATTGTAATATTATAAAGCTAAAGGCTGTTTGATTGTATATGCTAATCTCAGGAGTTATTGATGTAATTTTAAAATGTATTTCGGTATTGGATAGCCTATTTATTGAAGTAGGCTATGGGCTATTCTATTAAATTTGCGCGTCGGTAGATGTAGTAGATACATTTGCTATTCCATTTTTTGGTTTCTGCAATATTTTCAACCTTGACTTGAAAAGTTACTTTTACATAGAGAATGCAAATCTGAGCTTCAGGAGGTCGAATTTAGCAGCAATGGATACCGTTATAAACGCAACATGAACTTTTAAATAAGTTTTGAAATAACTAAGTTAATTTCCGAACTTCATGCGTAGTGAATGTCAGTATTCACCAGTTTCAATGATGTTGTCTGTGTAAATTAAAAAAATAGAGTGTAAAAATTTTTATTCAGCCCGTGAGTGTCGTCAGAATTGACTAGAGAAGCATACTACATACAACAAAAGAAGAAACAGTACAGCAAAGAGAAAAAATGGTGTAGTAAGTAAAAATCTTTATTTCACTGCTGCTAGTAATGCTACTAATCAAAGTTTAATAGAAATCTGAAGGAAAAAATTAAAAAACAAGGAAAAAATGAACAATTTTAATTTGTAATATTTGAATAGTTACATATATATTCCGTTTATTTAAGAAGAATATTCCGGCATACGCATATTTCTGTGTCTGTGTTTCTGTATCATATTTTCTTCTATGATATTGAAACAACTTTTTATTTAAACGTACTAAAAAAATAAAATATTTTTTTGCTTGAAAACTTTTAGAATCAACTTATTGTCTCATTACAAAAATTATATGACACTAAAGTTTATCATGAGGCTTAAGTACTCGTCTTCATTTCATTTGAAAATTTAAAAATCAAATGAGTCAAATTTAATTTACTTATTTATCTACGCTTATAAATTCGCGACAAGCTTATTGATCAATCAAATTTGATACTAAAAGTTTAAAAAAAGCCGATTTTTTTCAGACTTTTGGGACATGTTTCTCAGTGTGTTTATTATGGAAATGACATTCATACCTAATGAAATGAACTTATTTTTCCCAAATCTGTTGGACTAAGGGAACTAGGGCTAAGTATTCATCAAGACAACTCAAAAAAGCCTAAACTCGAAGCGATTCTTTTATCACTCAAATCCTATGACCATCTTTCCTTCATGAACCCTGGTTATCATTTAGGTTTAAAGTGTTCGCTAAACATCAAACGAGCTCAAATTTGATGGAATTGTTTCATTTTAAAACAGTCTTGCTATGGTCACTTTCAGTTTCATTATAAGACCCTCGAAACCATTTAGAGACAAAACACACGTTAAGACGAGTCAAGCTATTCCGGAATTTACATTCCGGAATAGCTTATTCGTAATAGTACTAATAACAATTAAATAATAATTCCGGAATAGTAGCAATAGAGTTAAAACTCAATTTTTTTTAGATGTTCACCTTAGTAGATTATTATAACTTGTACGATTATAAAACATCAATATCACATACGTCATTTTTATCTTAAATGATGGTGATAGTGAACGAAATGTGCTCAGGTATTTACTACACAGTAGGTTTGTACCTTGCTCAAAGTCTCTATTACTTACATAGTTCAATATAGTACCTACACTTATCACCATGAGAATTTGTGTGTAATCATGAAATGATAATTTTAACTGATTTGAATAAATTAATTTGAATACAATCATTCGATTATTAATTGTTTAAATACGCTTATTATAATATATTATAATGTAATTTCTCTCATTATATTTGCGTTACGATATACCTACTCTAAAAGCTGTTTTCGAAGAGGATGGTGGATTTACTCCTAATGAGGAGGATAGTTATATTAGAAAACCCCAGTGGGTGATGGTCTAAGAGGATTTCTATTCGTAAAAAAATGATGTATGTATCCGCCGGGCTAGACAGTATGTCAAGGATTTTAATAATTAATCAGACAATCTTTATAAACATCGTCATAACTTAAAGTATTTTCATTACACCCAAATGAACATTTAAATAGTGAACAAAAGGTAAAAAATAAAACTAAACTACATATAGAATTATGTTGTTATATACTAAAGAAGGTTATGAAATTCAAAAGAGAAGATAATTTGTCAATATACAACTGGTTCATTTTTGAACATTTACAAAAGTTTTTTTACAAAATCTTTATTGATATTTAAACGTTTATTATATTATCAACAAAAATTCTATTCTCAGAAAACTGATATCAATCACACCAATCTGGCGTCAGCTGTCTTTATCTAATCTGCTAAATAAGAACAACTTCACACAGGTCATAAGGAAATATTACTTTAGGAGAAGTGGTTCATTATGGTGATGTCGATTTTGTACTAAAAATAATATCATTTTCATTGTATATAGGTAGGGCCATGAATTGGTTAATACTTGAAAAAATCCTATAAAAAAAGCATTTGCTATATTGTTTATTTAAAATACTTTAAAATTTAAACGGTATTTACTTTCAAGAAAGCTAATTAGTTACCATCTAAGAACAATAAGACATCATCAAAAAACCATCGTTACGACTTTTGCACTCTTCTAAGAGAACACCAAATTTTCGAATACTCGTCGGCAAAGAGACCGCAAGATCGCCGACATCTGTTCGCTGATTTTTTGTTTCAATTGAAGTAATGTATTTGGTTTACAGATGCAGACACGATTTTTAAAATAACCCCATAAAAAGAAGTCTTCTGGGTATAGATATGGAATTCTGAGTCGCCGTGGAATGTTGCGTCGTCTGGAAATCAGCTTTACTTGGAAACTTATTGAAACCATGTATTATGATTATATCCAGCAAATTCCAGTAGCATCAGACCCAAGAACTGCCGTAACATGATTCCAATGTTAAAGATTCTTATCTATCCAACACCAACATTGTAGGACTTTTCAGTCCATGATAAATGCCCTCCGTCGAGTCCTAAAGTAGTCGGACATTTCCAAAAACTATAAAAATTAGAAGAGAGCTATATCATTATAATTTTTATCTTTAATATATAGTTTAAATCTTAGAAACAAGAAGATATTTTATGACAAAAATAACACAGCAGGCGAATAAAATACGTAATTACACCGCACTGTAGTTATTTGTCAAAAACTGTGAAAGTCAAAGCGTCGAAATTTAGAAAGAGACAAACATATTTAACAATATAATGTATTCGGGTGTATTTTAGTTTGGCAACCTTGAAAAAACTATCACTTGGGTTCGTTTAATTAAAGTAAGTATTTTAAGGAAAAAATAATAATTTAAATTTCATGTAAGCACCTCAATTGTAGTTTTAGTTTAAATTTTAGCGTTCTTTGATCCACGCAAATCTGATCTAAATGTGTTTATCATATAGTTGATTTTAGTTTGATCCTCTGTCATAAACATTTGCATATATCGAATAAAGTGAGTTTTTATCAGAATTGCATATTAATGACAAAGTTTATTAAAATAAAACCGGCTATAATAATTAAATTTTTTATATTTTGTTCCACATACGAGAAACCATTGATATATGGCACCTTTCTATGATATTAAAAGAAATCATTTATTGGATGACATGCGAGAAGCTGAGGATCGATCGAAGTAAGGTTTGTATCTGACAATAGGGAGACTTAGGGAACTTTCGTAGTCGACTGGACGTACGCCGGGTTATGTCCAGTCGACTGCAAAAGGCTGATGATGATACTAAAGTATATTTCGTGGCATATGACATAAGTCATAACTGTGGTGCTACCTTTGAGCCTCCTCCCATCCAAAATCAAAATCAACCTGACTAAGTCACTAGCTCAATGAAAAATCGTAGTTATGAATGTAACCAAAATTAGATAATTATTGAAACAAAAAAGACTAAGGTTGAGGGAGTCTTGGAATTTCCTTTATAGATTACACCGCTTCGAGTTTTAAGCCACGTGACCTTGCCACCGTACTGAGAATGACTAAACGGTGATCCCACACGTCATAAAAAATATTGAACAGTAATAATTTCAAGATAACAAAAAAACTGTATATAATTGTGAAATAAGTTTATTTTAATAATTTAATAAGTCACTTTTTTGCCGACATGAAAAATATACGACACGTACAAGACCATGACACCATCATTCAGAAGTTCTGGTATATGGGAACCGCACATTAAAACTTCGATAAAGTTGTGGTTTTTTAAAACAAAAACTATTAACTTAAGAAATGGTGCCTGATTGGGTTAACTGGTATCGCTGTCGACTGATGAATATACATAGATCTCGTTCAAGGAGCACCAATAATTCAGATTTTGGGCAGTCCGCATAAATTTGCTGCCAGCCACAGTTCATCGTGCCACAGAACATCTTACATTACGTAAATACTAAAAAAGTGAACTACAATAAAATGTCTACTACATTTTTTTTTAAAAAAAGACTATGACAACTATGGAACAAAGACATGATATTGGAAAATAATGTTTTTTTGTTTCAGAAGCAATCCATAGTTTAAACAATTCTGGCTAGATTGCTCACCTTAATTTACATTTATTAACAATTTGTAAGTTTTTGTGCCTCGAGAATACAATTTCATTTTTTCTTTTTAAGTCCTTTTGGCGATTTTGTTGAAACCATAAAGAGTAAATTTGTAGCATTAGCTTAAATTATGAACTATTTAATAATTGATGCTATATGCTATGAAACTATTTAATATCAATTAATCATATTATTAGTTATATCATATTATTAAATATTTGAAAATGTATAAAAAACTATATTTACAGTTTTAAGTACCATCGTAACACCTTTTGGATTGAAAGTTAGGACTACAATATCAATTTAATAAATAAATTTTCTTTTTGAAAAAAAACTCACTCTCTCATTTGAATTTGGAAAAAACCTGATAAAAATGAAAACAGAAAATAACGACATTTACAGATACTTTTGAATTATACCTAAATTATTATTAAGAATCTGAATTAAAAATAAATATTAACAATAATAATCATTATTGTTATAAATAAGTAATATTTTGATATCGTGCCTGCTTTTGTCGAGCTAATTTTAACTGCGCGTTGCTCAATATTTCGAAATTCGATAAAAGAAAATATTAAATTTACTTTTCCAAATAATAAAATAATGCGTTAAGTAATAACAAAAACTACTAAATATCTCTATCTAAAGCTTCACTTTTATTCACATCTTTAACTAAATTTAACATTACAAAAATTACCTTACCCTTACGGTTGTGAATGGTATGTTGCATATAGCATAAAAAAGTCCATGACGATAAACTCCGTTTAAACAAAATATTCAAAATAAGACCATAATTCGGAACCAAACGCAGAGTTTACCATAATATTACAAAAGAGGTTCAAGTACATTTGTAAATGACTGGTAAAATTTTCATAAAAGTCAGAATTGTTGAACTTGATCCAGTGACTAATATAAATGTTTGTATGATCGGAGACAATTATTGATCTTCACTCACTGGATTGTAATTGTGACCCTATGGCAGAACTTCATCTGCTTCATGTCATGGGTTGCAGATAAATATTTTGTGATGAGAAGGACCATTTGTTTGTGTCCCGGTTATTTAGTTGTTACAGTCGATTCGCAATTTACCAACTTCTTTTTTTCCCATTCCTAATTTTGTCACATAGATAAATGTAAAAAAGAGTCGATTAGATAAACATTTCATTGCTTGAAAACACGGATAAAACAACGTTTGCTAAAAATAAAACCTAGCTAGATCGATTTATCGCCCCTGAAACCCGCAGCGAGATTCAGATTATACATATATAAGAATTGTTCGTTTAAAGGTTACGGTCTGGTTACCATGGTTACACGTATTAATCTGAACACAGTTATTATCAGATATTTTTTTAATTTAGGATTTCAATTAACAGGCTGCAGTTTTAACTACAAAATAACAACCGATTCATATGTACTGAACTGTGATAATATGATCAACTATCATAATTTTATTTCTTTGTGGTAGATGTCCTTATGAACATCGATCTACAATTATTAATTACGAAATTGCCAAAATGTCGAATATTTATTATAAAAAATACACTCAAAAAAAAGAGTGATAGACAGTAATATTTACGTATTTTTGTTACAAAGAGACAAAATATTATTTTTACATTCAAAAGTTTAATCTTAGCATCAGAAAAGCATGAATCAAATTATTGAGTAAGAACTGAAGGTCTCTTGTAGTCTCAGAGAAACAAAAACCGGAGTTAAGTTTGGTAACTGCAATTGCAACGCCTTTTATGGGAGAGTTGTGTAAAGTGTAAACAACATGTATCTATAAAGCGCTACAAAACTGAAATAATATTAATTTAAGCACTAATAAACATAACAATATTTAATATTTTTTTTAAATAATATTTTCTAATTATCCCTCTATTTTTTACAAATTTAAGAGCAATATAACACTAATGTAAGTAATGTACATAATTTAATATTTTTATATTTCCTAATTAACTGATTACTAAAAATTATTTTATTGAGCTTGAGTTATGAAATGATTAATTAATCATTTTGTAACTCAAGCTCAAAAAGATCATTTTTATGATTTATAATTCCTTCAAAAACATATCACAATACTGATTTATTAATATTATTACACACACATTTGCCATTTCGCTTTACACATCGCAACTAGTGTAACTTTCAATTTCTTCCAAGAAAAATATCATCGTTAAGAAATAAATGAATGAATGTTTTGTTCTGTCTATTAACAAAGGAAATAAGAATATTGGACAAGAAGGTGGAATGCATTAACCAGATAATAAGAGCAAGTTAATCAATCACGTTTAACATAAGGTTGCCCAAAAAATACCTAAATGATCAAACGAAAATAGTTATAATAACAATGACTTACCATTCATATTGATGTTTGTCAATTCCAACACAAATTGTCCAAATCACAAAAATTAATAATTCCACTAATGATTAATAATTAAATTTTAGATTTAACACTAATCACATTAAAATTAGCAACACAAGATAACTCTTAAATTTTATTTTTATTAGATATTTTATATCAATTTATTTAAAATAATAATTATTTAAACAAAAATTAATAAAAAAATCGAAAATATCCGTAAGAGTGAGTCCGTGCGGGCAAGCGCGCGTGTTGTAAGATCACAATAAAATGCAAGGGAGCTGCGCTGGCGGTTGATATAACGAACATACGCTGCGTGCGACTGCGATAAAAAATCAATAAGACACACGTACGTGATTATATATATTATGTGCTTAAGTTAAATTAAAAAGTTAAATTTTCATTTGACGAATAAGAATTGGTAATTTGGTGAAAACTTTTCATATTCTAATTTTATTTCAGGTAGTATACTCACTGATTATTATTACTATATTATATACTGATTTATTTAGAAGAAAAAAAAACCAGCCCAGTATGAGTCGTTCTCGAGCACTGAGTGTTCCATACAATCCTGTAGGTACATAAGTAAAACTTCACCCATCATTACAATTGAGTTATGGTATTTTTAATGCAAAATGAAATTTATAACATTAAAAATATTTTATTATATTATGTAACTAAAAATCTACGGTTTTTGTAATTTTTCCTTAATCTGTGCTATGAGATGTTGCTTCGTATTAAGTTTCAAGATCCTGATTTCATGGAAAGTACCCTTTAAATTTTGATTCTCTTGTGAGTTTCCGTAATTTGTGGCAATTTGTAGCATAAACGACTGTATCTTCTGATTACCTTACAAATTCGAACGTTATAGAAATTAAATTTTTTACAGCTCCAAGGGACAGTAGACTTTTTTTATTTTTTTGCTGTCGAGGTGGAAAATCTCTTCGGATCTCCGGCACCCTAGGAGCCAGGAATATGTGGTGATTCCACTAAAAATTACCCCAGCGGCCGGTCTCAGGCATCCTACTCTGAAGAGGACCCGGACCATATTATTTCAGAATCCCTTCCCTTCAGGTCCCTTCTAGAATTAACGCTGCGCTTAGTCAGACCCTATCCTGGGGAGGCCACAAAGGTTTTGCCAGCTATCAGTCCGGTTATCATAGTTTGTTGCGGCCCGATTGCGTTTTTGCGACCAGGCCGCAACAAATTATCCTGTCACCGACCGCAATAACTAATTCACAATCAGAGGTTCCTTTCACTCTCACTCTCTGGTGGCTCAGCGGGAACGGGAGAGGTTTGAAACTCTCCCGGTCCGCCAGGCCTGGGAACGGGTCCAGTATTGCAAACGACTCGGGCGCCGGAGATCGCAGAACGATTTCCGTCCTCCATAAGCGTAAGCCTGGAAGTGACAGGTGAGGCCATCCGTCACCATATCAGAAGCAGGCTAGGATGGCAGCGCGATGTGGTACAGAGCACGCGCTCTTTTGGGGCAGAAAAGGGGGTCACCTGTAAGCCGTAGGTAGATGGCCCGAGGTACGTTGGGGTTCCAGGGATTTCCTATCTAGGGTACACTTGGTTCCCCAGCGACCAGTACCTAAGACGGCGTGAGGTTTTTATTTGGTTTGAGTCCGACATAACCACCAGCAGGTGGTATCCGGAGGAATTATCACACAGGCGAAAAAAAAAGCGAAATTCAATCACAACGAATACTAAAATTGTTGACAGCTTTAAAGTTCTTGAAATTTTCCAATTGTCAGTTTTACTTTTTTCAAGAAATAACTGTGAAACTGTTTCTGTATGGTGTCAGATTAAGAATACAGGGTATCACCGCGCTTATTTATTTCAGACTATTGAAGAAGCGACAAAAAGAGCAAACAACATAGGACAACATCACTACAAAGAGGAGGAAAACTTAAAACAAACCTTATATCAACTCGTCTGATCAGAGGGTTGAAGTCAACTAAAACCTCTTTTGTAAAAAAAAACTATAAAAATATGTAAAATGGAAAACTATAAAATTCGTGAGACGTGAAATGAAAAATGTTTTTTGTTGAAGCAGAACCAAGTCCATAATGTCACGTAACTTCGTGCATGCGATTTACACTCGCTAAGTACAAACACTAGTTTCACACTGTTACTATTATTCAACGAGCCTACCAACCAGCCCCGTGAATATACATTCTTTTGTTGATACCAAGTACGTTTCAATAACCTTTGACATTTTTACTACTGGTACATACTTGTTGTTCATAATCTTATTCTAAGTAAGTATTTTTGTACTTTAGAATCAAATGATTTCTCTTATTTAAAGCACTTATTCGAAACAAGAAAATTAATTATAGTTTCAGCATACCCGTACATCGGTCTATCTTCTTTAAGTAAATAGAAAAACATGACATAAAAATTGTGGTACACATATCTTCCACGCCGATATTAAAGTAAAACTTTAAGATAATTTAAATGTTGTTTCTCCGTATATAAACTAACATCGCACAGAGAATCAGTATGCTGAAGTGGAAGTCTCCAGATGAACCAATGGCCGGTCATGTCTCCAGATGAACTCTGAGGTCGCTGGAGCCGAAATGTACTAGAGGTACTAGGGATACCTCGATTGGGCAAACGTAGTGTAGGGCGCCCTGCGGCGCGTTGGACCGACGACTTGAAGAAGGTGACTGGCAGCGGATGGATGCGAGTTGCCCAAGACCGGGATCGTTGACTTTCCTTAGGAGAGACCTTCGTTCAGCAGTGGACGGCGATAGGTTGATTGAATTGTGTCTCCGTATGGTGATGGATTAAGAACATAGAGTGTTACCATCCCTGTTCACTTCATGGGTGTTCAAGAGGTGACTAAAGGAGTAACTGCGCAGGTGAACTTCACTGCAAAGAGAAAGTATAACTTGAAAGAAACTCTATAGTAACTAATTTTTAATGTTGCCGAACGCTTTGTACTCGAGCAAGCAACATGACAATAATGTCTTTACTGGAAAACTAGAAGACGTTCATAAAGCTCTGAAGCCGATAAATTTGTCAATTTTTTATAATATATGGTATATATATAGGATTATCTGATTATTATTTTGTTATCGGTATCTGTGAGATTATTTGAACTCTCAAGCACACTTCATGCATACTGAAACTATAATATATCTACTCGCATGTGGGTTATACGTCTCAGTTACTTAAATTGTAACTATTTTTTGTCCCAAATCAATAAAATAAAAAAAAAATATGTAAAACTCGTAACGTAAATGAAAGAAATATGAAATATAAATTACATTTTACAATTTATTATTGGAATATGGTAAGGATTAATTCATTCGGTGTCAAATACAAGAGATCATTTAGCACAGTGAGTGGTACTGGCAAGTTTGCTCTGATCATAGCAGGACATAAAAGGACAGTAAAGAATTTGTGTTTTCGCTTAAAATATTAATTATTGGGAACTAAAAGTTGATATAATTCAGTGTATTTTAATAAAGTTACAAAAATCCCATTATATAAGATACCTGGCAGACTAATTATACCCAAATTTTGTCAGATTTTACCCATTCGATCTTTTTACTAAAATGGAAGTGTATGGGACGCTATTAATTACTTCACTATCATAATATGATATCCCTAGCCGATTTCGGCTACGGTGGATAGTCTCAACGGAAATCAGCTAACTACGCAGGCGATATTATAGTGCACTCTCTGTTCCCTCTGTCTTATAATATCATAGGACGGTTAGTCCACACAATTAGTCATAGGACGGACAGCTTTACGTACTCTCCGAGGCATCCCAAGTTCCAAAGGCTCCAGGTTGTTATTAAATATTTCTATACCCAGAGAAACTGAATAACACTAGAGTAGAGTGAACAAGTTTCTGTTGGATGGGTAGGTACCACCTTCGTCTTCATCTACACTTCCCATCAGGTGAGATAAAGGACAAACGCTTATTCCACTACAAAAGTAAAAAAAAACAACACTATTTGACCCGACCCGGGAATCGAAACTGAGACCTTTTGATAATCTGTCTCAAACACTAACCGCTATAGCAACGAGGTAGGCAGCATAAAAATAAGCTACTATTTCTGTCTCTGAGATTTTCTCACAAACTAAGTTGTGACCGGTTTTAACTTTACTACGATACTGTGATTCACTAAAGTAAAAATGGCTTATATTGCATGGGTGTGTATTTTGTAGAATACGAATAAAAGATAAAGTAAAGTGTTAGAATGCAAAGCTTTACAACATTTCTAACAATATAGTCTTTTAATTTAATTATCATCAATGATTTGCACTCGAAGCACAAAAATAAAATAAGTAATTACCTATTTTTTTCTTCTTTTTTCATGTAAAATAATTTTAAATAAATATTTTGACGAAATATGTCGAGGATGTAATCATTGTCAGTCGTAAGTAAATATTTTGTAAATGAACTTTTGTTAATATATTTATCCATATTTATTTTTTCCTAACTAACTGCTGTAAATATTAAACACACTAGTACAAATAATATGTAAATATTCAAAAATATTTATTGCATTGCGTTAAATAATTTTATGTGTTATGAAATTTCAACATTGTTTTTGAAATTATATTCCGATTATATGTTCAGCAAGTTATTATTAAATTACGCTTACAATTATACTCTTTTAAACGTTGAAAATGTAACAATGTAGTTTGGAAAAAAAAATAATGTAGAGTGGAACTTAAAATAATGTATGTACATACATTCATAAAATCAAGTCTATTTTCCCGAACGAAGAGAAAGTACTTACTGATTGTATAATAAAATGACACGTACGAGTACACGTTCAAGGTTTTTTTTTGTACCCTAGCAACACTTCACTAATGTCAACCCGTTTCCAACTTACATCACCTGTCATTAGCTTTGCACGTCATCACTCGTACTGTAACTATGTGTTTACTTTTATATTTTCACCTATTTGATTATATGACTGACTTGACATTAAACTTCTTAAAATTATATTTTCTGATAGGTACAAGCCACTGACAAATCCTAGCCACGTCTAGGTCAAAAGGCTTTATGCAAAACATTTAAGGTTAAATTATCGATATAAATTTATTCAAATTTATTTTTCCTCGTAAATACCAACTATTATATAAAATAATATAATGTGCACATTATATTGAAAATCGCTTTTAAATTCTAAATTAGAGAAGTATTGCTATTATTTCTTTTCAAATGAAAGAAAGAAAGACTGAATAAAATCTGAATAACGAAGGCACTTCTACAGAAAATATTTTAAAGTTTTCTTTTTTATTATAAGTATTCAACTACATTGGCGTACTTTTATTTACATTTGTTATTTGATTAAATAAAAAAAATTCTTGTCCATGTGTAGAGCCTTTTGCTGTTAAACACTCATTATTATTCAAAGTTTGTAAGGACAATATGATGATATGAACGACCATTACGTAATACAAAGTGAACAAGAAAATTCAATTTATTAAATCTCAGGAATTATTAAGAAAATTAGTTATTTTTAAGATCTAGCTGCGATATAAGGCTGGGCAGATTGTGTAGCGACTTATTCGGTCACCTCACCACTTTGTACTGCACTAAATGTTGTAGCTTCATTCTCCATATGGAATAACACTTGGTGGAGACCATAAGTCGTTGTTCTGAGCCTGGGTATATTTTTCGTCCATTTCATTTATATTACTAAAGAGCCCCGCGCTACGTGATGTATTCCTAGCGCAATTTGTAAGTTGTATTTCAGAAATGAAAATGTACATTCTAAAAGTATTCGAAACTGGAATGTTATTTCCATTTCTTCAAACCAAATCTGAATGTCCTTTTTTAAATTAAATGATATTCCTAAGTTAAGCAATCTCTTATCTGGGTGGGCAAACTATTTTTACTTGCATTTTGTTCTAGTTAATTCAAAACAAGTGAACTTGCTAAAAATATTATTACACTCGTAAACTAGCAGGCCCACTCCTACTACAAACGTTTAACTTAGTGGGAGGTGTAAAGATGTATGTGTAATCTTTTCTAATTACTTAAGTAATGTGTGTCAAGACCATTTAATCAATGCTATTTTGGGGTGACAGAATATAATGGAGTCCTATCTGATGTTCTTATCTATAAAACATATTCACTTTTATAAGTTATAATTGATTTATGACCTGAAAAAAATTTTTCTTTAATAGAATAGGCTGAATGACACACAGAATTGACCCTCATCGCGCATATAA
Organism: Hypercompe scribonia; assembly: GCA_949316085.1. Taxonomy (NCBI): domain Eukaryota; kingdom Metazoa; phylum Arthropoda; class Insecta; order Lepidoptera; family Erebidae; genus Hypercompe; species Hypercompe scribonia. The sequence goes on along the minus strand of OX438967.1, from coordinate 2,805,109 downwards.
GATCCTAATGTTACCTACATGTTCACATAGGTTTATGTGACTACGATATCTATAAACCAATTGAAAATAATGTGCAAATATTATAACGCGTATATAATTTGTAATTAATTGCGTAAATTGCCTAATTTTGTAAATAATTAAATATATGTTTCCACATAAGTAACAATTTAATTGTGAAATAAATGACTTATGACAAGTTAGCAAAAACTTGTCAATTTTTATAAAATACTAAACGTTTCACGTTATAATGGTAATGACATTGAACAACAGTAAATTAGTGTATACCGGGTATAAAATAAACAATAAATGATGAACACCAAAACCACCAACATATTATTGATTTGTCAAAATGTTAACCAGTAGATATTTACTTTTACTTCTCTGGTGTTTATTTACTATTTAAAATAAATAATAACATCAAAATAGTAATATTGGATGCTTACTAAAAAAATACGTTCATTGTTAGAAAAGAAAGAATAAAATATATTTCAATTACTGAGGATGTAAACATGCCGCCTAGACTTAAAATATTTATTCTGTCAATGAAAGAAAGTTAAAATTAAAACCTAAAATAACAAATAAATAATTAAAAGTCATGATTTAAAAAAAAAAGTAAAGGTAAAATAATAATTTTAATAAATTTAAATTAAGGATAACATGATTAGCAAAAGCGAGAAAAAGTGAATTTAATTGTGAAAAAATCAGGGCTGTTGTCAATTATTACAAATACAATGAAAAAATTTTTTTTTCTTTTTACACAAACGCTTTTTTTTTGTTTACATTTGGTAAAATATGTTTAACCTTTTACTTTGGTATTCCATAAAACTATGTGATATTTGAACTTACATTTATATTTGTTTCTATATTAGTAATCACTTAATAATCGACTGCTTATTGTTATCATTTATGAAAATTGTCAATCAAATTGTTTTATGAGTTATTTCGTAATCTATTTATTTCATCTAAGGCAATGCCGTTACACGAGATTTCCTATCAATTTCGTGGAAATAAGTTCTTCTAACCGAATACCGTCCAGAGATTTTCCACGAATGAGTGCTACATAACCTTGTCGAGCAGCAAACACTCGAGAACCTAGACAGATACATAATCAACTGTATACCCTTACATTTTGTGGACAGTTAATGATCAACTCAGGGTCAATGGCAACATTTGTCTTTCAGCTGTACCGTAGCTATATTTACAGGAAGCTGTGTCGACCTTGATTTAATTACATATATATCATCTGTCATAAAACTGAAAATCGCGTTCAAAGATGTCGTTACATAGATTCAGACGAAGCTAATAAAAACATATTTAAAATCATTAATCCTGAAGATCCTGGCAAGGATAGTGGGGCAAGCTATACAAATTGTGCAAAGTTTGACACCGATCCATAATTTAAAAGGAGTTAAAATTAGATTCTCATGTTCCTTTACATAGATTCATAGATACGTAAATATATATCAAGCTAATAAAAGTATGTTAGAAAGGACGAAACTAGAAAATAATATAGAGATAGAAATCTGGAAATGTGTAAGGCTAAAATTGGTCAAGGTATGGTCCAATATGATTATGGGAGTGTTAGGAACAATTCCATTAAAAAACATGGTAGGTATACAGTGAGTGCAACAATTGGTCTACCTTGACCAATTTTGGAGATATGCATTTGTGTGTTTCCATCTGAATTAATTTTTTGTTTCGTCGTTTTTGGACCCTTTTTTGTAGTTATCACTTCGATGTTGACATAACTGTATGAGAATAACATAAGTTTTAATTTATAGAATGCCTGTTCTATTCTCGCCGACAGCAAATATTTGGTCGGTGAGCTCATATATTTGTCCTGTGTCTGAGTGTTGTATTTAATGTTTATATATTAATACTTAATAGTTTCCTGGTATCTTTAGCACAGAATTTCTAGTTTGGGACCACTTAACTAAACTTGTATGACATAATTATATCAAATTATCGAGTGCATATTAGAAAAATCGCAAGCAATTACCAATAATACACATATTTGAAATATGCTAATTGAATATTTTAATTTGATACCCTCAAAACATATTAATATGGAAAAATTTGTTAATGACTATATCCTGTAGAGGGCGCCACGTTTTATATAGTATGATATAATATAGCCTATAACCGGAGTACAATTGAAAACAGTTCTAATGATATGTCTTTTGTCTAAACATGACAAGTAGTTTGACAGCTATGATTGAACAGATAAATGAAAAAAATGTGAACCCGCCTTTTGGCTTTGCCGTAATTGGGTAATAAAATAAAAATATTTTACGATCTCATTAAATCTCCTCCCATCTATCGTAGTAGGTAACAATTTAAATAATACCACGATAAGATAGATAAGCGTGTCTAGAATGTACAGACAATATCTTTATTGGAACCGTGTAGCAATCATTTCCCATAAATATACTGTTTTTAATAATTAAACTTGGCTGACATTTGAACGTTGCAGCTAGTGAACGGGTGTAAACAGTAACAATGGCTCAAGGTTCAACTGTCTAGAAATTTCAACATGTGGGCACGCCTCTTAGCTGTGAGTAAATAGACGAAGGTGTAGGGTACGTAAAAACAGGAATTTTGGTATTTTTGAAGATGTAAAATGTACATTGCTCCTATTTTTTTCAATAATTTTCTTTATTAAGTTTGACTTTGACCATTTTGTTTTCTTCATATATTTTTCAAACCCCTCGATCAATAGACCTATCGAATGGCATAATAAGAGTTCTAAGTGTCAATGAGATGTTGAGTTGACGAGATATAGAGAACCAACTTCAAAGAGCAGCCTAATAATTAAAGATTATGAGATTAATTTTAATGAAATTAACTTATTTAAAAAGAAAAAAGTGACATCTTGATGCAACTTGTCAAGGATATTTATTGCTATAAAGTGATCCAACAAACGTTATTTATTGGAGAATAATTAATGTCACCGACCAAGTGATTTAACTTGTAGAATGGCATCAGATTGGATAGTGCATATTTCTCTTGGCTTGAACGTTTCATTGCCTTTTGGGTGAATGCTATTTTTTCAGTGTAAAGGAGAAAGTTTCGACTTCATAGTTTCCATGGTCATAATATTAACTCAACCTTTGAGTGTTTCCAAGGCCTACCCAAATATTTTGTTAACGGTAGTGTCGCGCTTCGGTCATTTATCTTAACAAATACTGGTTAGGTGACATGATGGATGGGGCTCGTATTCTGTCTGTACGGACAGGTCGACTCAAAACTATGGTCCTTTCATACAAAGGTCAACTCCGAGACCGGTCAAAGGCCTGTTCTTTATTTGTTCGTACAACTCGAGCTCAATTTTAGTTTACCGGCTCAGACCCAGAAACACAATTAGTTAGGAGCGAAAAGTAACACAAAGTTGTCGATAATTGTTTGCTACTCTTTTTATCCACTAATGATATCTTCTGAATCTCTCTCTCTTGTCGGTAGAGCAATTGCTACTGTTCCCTATCCTCTGTGATCTGTTTATACCCCTGATAGGTTAAGATGCCTATTTTTTCCTTCACTTGCTATACTTAGTCTGGCCATAAATACTGTTACACTTAATTATAAAAAAATATTACATTTGAATTTCGAATCTGTCATTTTTATACGATTGTTCATTGTGTTTTCTCATTTTGGCGCCAATACATTGTAAAATATTTTGCGATATTAAAATGGTGTGGGGTGATAAAGAGAACCGAATCGCTGTGATAGCATTACACAAAGTAGGTATGGAGCCAAATGCAATTTTTAAAACTCTCCATACACTTGGTATTAGTAAAATGTTTGTGTACCGGGCTATTAATAGGTACAATGAGACCTCCTCTGTTTGTGACAGAAAAAGATCTGGCCGTCCACGTAGTGTTCGTACGAAAAAGGTGGTCAAAGCAGTAAGGGAAAGAATTCGAAGAAATCCTGTCCGAAAGCAAAAGATTTTATCTCGGGAAATGAAGATAGCACCTAGAACCATGTCGCGTATTTTAAAAGATGACTTAGGACTTGCAGCCTATAAGAGACGCACTGGCCATTTCTTAACTGATAATTTAAAGAAGAATAGGGTGGTAAAATCGAAACAACTACTGAAGCGGTACGCAAAGGGAGGTCACAGAAAAATTTTGTTTACGGATGAGAAAATTTTTACAATTGAGCAACATTTTAACAAACAAAATGACCGTATTTATGCTCAAAGCTCTAAGGAAGCTTCCCAATTAGTCGACAGAGTGCAACGTGGACATTATCCGACTTCAGTGATGGTTTGGTGGGGTGTTAGCTATGAAGGAGTGACTGAGCCATATTTTTGTGAAAAAGGTATCAAAACATCGGCACAAGTGTATCAAGATACCATTCTTGAGAAGGTAGTTAAGCCCCTTAACATCACCATGTTCAATAACCAAGTATGGTCCTTCCAGCAAGACTCGGCGCCGGGTCATAAAGCTCGGTCCACGCAGTCTTGGTTGGAATCGAACGTTTCGGACTTCATCAGAGCTGAAGACTGGCCGTCGTCTAGTCCCGATCTTAATCCGCTGGATTATGATTTGTGGTCAGTTTTAGAGAGTACAGCTTGCTCTAAACGCCATGATAATTTGGAGTCCCTAAAACAATCTATACGATTGGCAGTGAAGAATTTTCCCATGGAAAGAGTGCGTGCTTCTATTGATAACTGGCCTCATCGTTTAAAGGACTGTATTGCAGCCAATGGAGACCACTTCGAATAAGCTTTTTATATTTTTAATTGTTTTATATTTATGTATTAAACTGACACACTGTAAAAGTAATAAATGTTATTTGCAGTTAACAATTTTCTTTTTTCTTTATTACAATATTTATGGCAAGACTAGGTATGTATGTTCGTTTTCTATTGCCTTCTATTTTTGCTTCCAGTATTATTCTGAAGAAATTGTCATATCTTATCAAATGGCTAACCATTTTGCCTTTTCTGTTTTCAATAGCATTTAACAATTGCCTCTCTTCATTTACCATCAGTAAGGCTTCCTCATTGAGTCTTCTCTCAATCTAACCGATGTTCACCATTTGCATCCAGCACCACATTTCAAATGCTGCATACCTGTCTCTGTCTCTTTGGGTCAGCATCCATGTTTCACAGTCATTACTAATAACATTATGATATAATTATGTCACTATTTCTTTAAATAAGTCACATTAAATAAACGGTATAGATTGCTTTAGACGTCTCAATAAAATCACTGCATTCGTTTTTATAAGCAACTCAAGTTCAACAACTTTTACTATAAATTTTTTCAAAGTTCATTGACTTTATGTGTGTTAAAATCCTTTTACACTTTACTTCGTCCTTGTATTTGAATTAATTTTATATGAGTATAAAACTAAAGTTCAATAAAACTACTTACGATTTAAAAGTGACCCGTCACCCCAACTTTTACGTAATTAACAAAAAGACAGTTTAACTAAAGGAAATGACTGAACCTTGCATTATTGATGATATTAATGAACTCTGGCCATGGCGACCTGTCTCAACGGAGACCAACCAACTGCACAGGAAATATTAGCGTACAAGTACGAGTATATACGCAAACACAAGTGCACTCTCCATTCCCTCACTCTCAAAATCCGACGGGACGGTGGGACCAAGCGTAGGAGTGATGACTTTACGTGCTCTCCAAGGTACGGAGGTTAAGATTTCAACTGCCAAGCTTCGTTGTTGTTATTAAGCATTTCTGTAAATAGATAAACTCGATAATACTTTTAAACCCAAACCGGGAATCGTAGCCCAGACTTCTTAGTCGGCTTTCAATCATTAGCACATTTAATGCGATACATTTATCGGAGCACAGTTTTCTAAAATTAATGACTTCAGTTTCCAAGTTGCTAACGTTCAATCAGCACCCAAATAAAATTTTATTTGACCTTCGCTAAAAAATGGAAGCTGAACATTCTGCAGTGAAATCAAATTATAGTTCTGATCATCTTAGAGTCTAAAAAGGTCATAATTAAAAATAAAATTAAGCCTAAGCGACTGCACAATTGGTCTAGTGGTTTAAACGGTTGCCACGCGGCTCTCTACTGCGCTGAGTGTTGTGGCTTCAAACCCCACACGGGACAACACTGTGTTCTTTGTGTCGGTTTCTCAAATCTTTGAAAAGATCCTAACAACACAGGATTTATTCCTAATACGACAATAGTCTTTTTCTCTTCTTTAAAAAAATGTTGCTATTGTAAGATTTAGACCCGTACAGCATTTTAAGTATTCTGAAGTGCACCTCTCACAAGAATTACAGTATAGATTCTGAACATCAAATAATTATAATGAGTTCTAGCCCAATATCACCTCCTTGTTTCTTCTGTAAACTAACCTAAATGAATAAAAAATTAATTACCATGTCCAACTAATTGTATCTTCTTGTTATAAAAAGGTAAAACGATATATGACTGAATGATGAATGAATAAATGAGTAGCCATTTAATGATAATATTAATATAATGGTAGATAATGAAACCAATATGTTATAAACGTACCACTTATTACTATAGCTACCTAACATTGCATTAACTTATAATCATATAAACATAAACATTTCGGATATTTGACACATAACGTCATCTAGTTTCAAACTAAGCAGAGCTTGTGCTATGTTAACAACACTGACTGATGGAATACTTTTATACTTTTTTTTGTAAATACATACATATTATACATAGAAAACATCCAAACTTCGAAACAAATATTTGCAGATCACACAAACATTTGGCCCGACCTGGGAATCGAACCCGAGACCTCAAGCACAGCAATTGCATTCACTTCTACTGCGGCACCGAGGCAGTTTGTAATGTGATAACTACACGGATGACCTCACACGACGCACTACGATGCCATGCGGGTAATTTTTTACTTTGGTACGTACCTGTACTCTTCGAAACTTGAAGGGCCGTCGTTTATCAACTTTTAAGATACCATGGATCTTTTTATGCTGAACACCAAATTGAGGCGCAGCCCTACGTAAACTTCAAGAGCAATCGGTGATCGGGGAGCAAACTCAACTTTAGGAGGCACCAAATTTTGATTGTCTCGTAATCTTTGTACCGCCCTTACAAAAATTCGGCTGTCTGTAGGACCTACATGAGTGGTTCCATATCTCTCATGATATGTCCGTAAAGCAAAAGATGCGTTTTGATGATATTCCCCATAAAATTAAAACCATGTCAGTATATTCCACGGCTGTAAAAGTCACTCAAGGCATTATAAATGTCATTTTCGGTAAATCAAAATAATTTAAGGACTTGCAAGTAACCACAAAGTAAACACTCAATTTCATACACACACTGCACAACAAAATCAATATTGTTACTTTTTAATAAAATTAGCGGGACTCGTTACAAATCAAAGTAAAGTCTTACACTAACTGATGCTATTTTCTAGAATCCGGAAGTCTTTGAATATGAAATAATTGAATCAGTGCTGCCAATTGTTAAAGTTAGGAAAAAAATATAATATGTTTGCCGGTAGTAATCATTACTTACTGTAAAAATATTTGGTATAAATGAAAGTGATTCCGTTATGTGCATCCTGTATGTGATACAAGAGCTTCTTCTTCTATATATTCTATGTTAAGAGCCTGCCAAAGTGGCTCTACTCTGCCTGATGGAAAGCATGAATAAAATCTAAGAGTTGTGGTCACCATACTCATTGCAAATGCAGACATGCAGTATGGTGACCCACACTATGGCGCCCTTGTGGGATACTCTTTCATACCCCGCTTGGGGACGTAAAAGGCATGACAGTCATCGTGACAGTGTAACACTTACACAGTTACCACGATAACTGTCACCCCTACAGCAATGGGCCGTCGTGAGATTAACACGTGAGAGATAGAACAACAAATAATAAGGTTTTGTCTTACTTGTTGTGTTTACATGTGTTTGTTTTGTTCTTACTCGTATGTTGTTTATCAGACAAACAAAGTAACATTTTATCATAAAAACGAACAAATTTATTATAATAAGAATACCATTTTGAATTCAAATTAATCCTTAAAGTATAGTTTAATTATTACTTACAAATAAGGAAAATAGAAACAAGTCGTTACGAAACTCTAATTTACTATTGAAACATCCAAATTGTTAATACATACTAATTACAAACCATATTGTCTAAGCAACAAAAACAATCATTTATGCACATACTTTAAGCAACTACGCGTCAGTTTAGTTTTTTGATAACGTAAAACAAAGCGAGTGGAAGGGTCACCTAAAGGACGGTGACTATCATCGTATACAGGCACCTAGAAATAAAGAATCATAAGTGAACCCGTTTCTCAAAGATTTGAAAGCAGAATCATTCTAAAAAAGCGGTGATAATTTGTACAACACACTGGTTGTGTGAGGCCTTTCATAAATTACATTGAAGTCCCAATGCATGCAGTGAAAATAAAATTTCAAATATTTTATTAACATCTTTGTAGTGATACAGCCAAAGTTACTATCTTTGAGTACGAAGGATCTCCAGGAGATTATACTTTTTTTTATGGAAGTCTACCAAAGAGACAGCTCTGGCTAATGCAAAGCATAAATAGAATCCAAGAGTGGTGGTCACCATACTCATTGTGAATGCAGACAATGCAGTATGGTGACCCACGTTATGGCAGCCTAGTCAGAAGCCTCTTCACGACCCGCTTAAAGGACCCGGGCTCGTAGTGGGAGGAAAACAGCTGTACTGGAAATGAGTTCCGGACTTCAAACGCTTTGCACAGAAACGAAGAGCCGAACCGTTTAGTTTGGGAGCATATGTCTACCATTCTAAAACAGTGACTTCTGACGCTAGCACGAGTTGTCCTATAGAGGAAGGAAGACAGTAGGACCAGTTGGAATAATTCAGAAAACTCTCCATGACAAAGACGATAGAGGACTGCCATTGACGCGACATCTCTTCGCTACTGCAGAGACTCAAGAGATTCGAAGACTTTGGGGTTGCTGAAAATTTGGGCTGCTTATCCCTATAATGTAATCCAGAACGTCCAGCAAAAACTGAATGGATTCATTGTCAAGGTTAGAACAGTACTTTGGAGATCATCAGTGTCTGATTTGTAAGGAGCAGTCTGTGTCGACTCTACCACTCTCCGAAACTTGTCTCTCCTTGTGACTTTTGAGTTATAAGTGTGCAAGGAATGGCTCTTTTGCTTATGTTACATAAAGAAAGTCATTTATGAGCGAGTCATTGCTTTTAACCGTATAACCAGCATAACCAGTAAAATACTTGCGAAGACATTTCAAGGTCGTACAATAAATGTATGCTACACGGATTTTGTTTCAGTTCGGGTATTTCAATGTGTTAACAAATACACACATGGTAATACCCTAGTTGAAACTATATCTGTACAGTATATTACTTCACATCGATCTGTACATGCACGGTTGCTGTTATGATAATTTTGTTATATGCCACTTTGATGGCACAGTTCATGAGCAATGTAAGACACAGATGTTGTATTGTATAAAGTATTTGACTAGTGATCAAGGGCTTGCAAGTTCAGACCTCTACAATTCATCACTAAGGTTAATTCAGTTCTAGATTAAGAATTTAAGAGACTACATGATGAACAATTTTTACTTATTTTTCTTTATAAATTGCTTTTCAGAGAAGAAAATGACTATCTGCACCAATATTCTTTAAAAATAATAGAGTGATATTTACACATTTCGCTCTTACTGATATCTTTTGAATTGACTCAATATCGACTGGATTCTTTATGCTGTTTTTCTATACATCTGATAATTATGGTATACTCTAGAGTGGTCAGATATATTTTGAGCACAAATGTGTGCATAAGCACAGGTACTTTCTTTGATACCTCAATCACTCTCACAATCCGATGGAACGACTATTTGACACGACCCGGCATAGATCAAATGCAAGGCCGACAGGTTTACGTACTCTCCGAGGCACGGGGGTTAAAACCACAACTTCCAAACTCCAGGCTGTTATTAAACATTTCTATAATCAGAAACTCTTTTCTGTCCGACTCGGGCATCAAACCTCTAGGTCAACAGTTGCATACGCCACCGCTAGACAAACGAGGCAGTCGTTATCTATACGTGAAAAATATTGAATTTATGAAGGGAACAAAAGTAATATTACTAAAAAACTCAAAACAACAGTTCTTAGAATTTTTATCTGTTTGTCTGTGTGTTTGTGCACGCTAATCTCAAACGTGACTTAAGAGGTTTCAATGTGATTTTCTCTTATCTATTGTGGTAAAGTTCAATTAATATTGTGTGTTTGTTTTATTCCATATGATTGACAAATAAAAAAAATATTTCAGTTTAAAGAACCACCGCGATAACCGACATACATGCAGGCAGCCATTGGCCGACCGGAGGCCCATTGATCCAGGGGTGACAAATACCGTGGAAACTGTGTAAGCGTAACACTGTCACGATGACTGTCATGCCTTTTACGTCCCCAAGCAGGGTGTGAAAAAGCATCTCACAAGGCCGCTATAGTGTGGGTCACCGTACTGCATGGTCTGCATTTACAATGAGTATGGTGACCACAACTCTTGGATTCTATTCATGCTTTCCCTCAGGTAGAGTAGAGTCACTTTGGCAGGCTTTTAAAATAAAAAAAGAAGATGGAGCCACAGGAATAATCTAGTAGCTAAAATTATAATACTAGTAATAATAGGCATAATTTTTGTAATAGATATTTTTTTCTGTGTATATAATTTGATTTCAACACAAAAATATAGATATAGTCGTAATTGTATACAATTCCACTGCCCATAAGTATTACAGTTTTAATGTACAAGTATATATTTAACTTACAATAATCTTAGAAATTTGCATAATTGGAATAAAATCAACATTATTCTTAAAATCACCGTAATATAACACAGAATAAGATTATTTTCAAATCTTAATATGAGTGTGAATTGAGTTTTTGTAGGAGGGTATGTACTCACATGACGCTCGATGGGTATTTAGCAACAAATATACCATTTTCTTTTTTCCATGACATTATTTCAATACCTAAGCGTTCAATATGTGAGCTACATTGTGCAAACAAGCAGACAATTCACCGTATGGAAAGTAACCACCTTGAGTAACTTGTAGTTCCTAAGATTAATATTAATCTAAGGCTCAACATATATTTAATCAAACGATTAAATAAGCTCTTAACCTTCATAAAATTGATATAGCTATAATAGAAGTTTTAAATTAAAAAAAAAACCATAAAGTTTGAATTTCACATGGTTTTTAACATAACAAAAAGGTTATTTCCATCATAACAGATTAAAGACCCATACTAAACGATATCAGATGTACTCAGATAAATTTGACGCTATAACAGTTACGAAACAAATCGTGATGATTCAATTTAAATAGCTTACATGCCTTACATAATATGAATGCAATGTCAAGTTTAAATTACACCATATAGGCGAAGGCGGTGAAAGAGTACCACCACATATTTGATGGTGACCTTCGAGATTACAACACTTGTATCAGAAACTGAGATACTGTTTTATAATAATATTGAGGTATTTTTGTAAGGAGAGGCCTATGTCAATAGTGAACTAATAATTTTTCTCTTAGAACACTTTGAACACGATTCATTTGATACACATATTTATTTTGAGTTCGATAGATCGAATAGTATTCAATAAATTAACAATAGATTTTTTGTCTTGTTTGATCATTTGATACATTTATTTATTTTGAGTTCGATAGATCGATATGGTATTCAATAAAGATGAATAAAGATAAAGATTTTTTGTCAAAGAACTTAAGTATAAATAAATTTCGGCTAATACAATTTTACTTTAATATTTAGTTAGTTTAGTTAGATTAGTTTTGTTTGTTTATTATTCTAAATTATAAATTTAATTATCAATCCATTGTGGTGGTGGTGCTTAATTAAAATTGATATAACATTATTTAAATTAGTTGAGACTTAGATTATATGTACACACGTGTGGGTGTGTGTGTGTGTGTGTGTGTGTGTGTGCGCGTGCACCTATCTGTTGTATAAATTACCACAGATGCAACTTAAAATGTGCTTAATAATTACGTATGCGTTAAAGCATTTTTTGGACTGATTGACAAGCGTGATAACTATCCAGAGAGAAACCAAAAAGGTATTCCTCTAAAAGGGTTTTATTTTAGTAACCACACTATACAATACAGCTAAATACTTATGACATCATTAATCCGATGAGATGGGTATCCGGCACGACCCAGGAGAGATCAGGTGCCGGACTGATGGCTTTATGTATGTAGAGTACAAACATAATATAATAATAATATAGCCTAGGAATGAAAGTTAAGACCCTAACTGCCAAACTCCGACTAGCTTTTAACAATTTCTGTAATCAGAAAAAAAATCAACATTTTTCGGCTTCTTGTTATATCCCTTCCTCATGAGATCTTATCTACAGATTGCATTAAAGGTACCTATCAAAAGTGTAAAAAATATGAGAGTGAAAGAAGAATCTATTATCTCGAAAAATTGACTTTAGCATGGCCGATAAAACGTCAAGCAAATCAAGATGATAATATCTGTTGATAGCGTTAACATTAAAAATTATAATATATAAATATTTTTTACATGGACAGTGATGACCCTCACTTGTCTGTCCGAAAACCGCCAGTACTTTATCTGTTTCTGTTTATTGCAAATCACGATTGTAATCAACATTACATCCTATTGGTTCGCTTAATAAGTCTATTTCATTTAAATAAAAGACGAGTGGATTTCACAATATTTTTTGTCGATTACAAAGAGGAAGAGGTTTTCAAATCGACAGGTTTTTTAAGTTTATGTTCCGTGGTACACTGTAAGTTAAATTTAAGTTTTTGAAGTGAAAACTCCTTTAGCGGTGTGTTTTCACTTTTTGTGATGGGTAAAAAATATTAAACTCGCGTGAGGACACGTGATCAGATCGAAAATTCGTAAGATAGAGGGACAGTAAATCACCAGAGCGGTGGAGGAGAGAAAGCATCCTCCTCTCTTTCTACTGCGCGACGAAAATACAAGTATATGCCTTCGCCTACTGTTTCGTTTACGCGGCGCAGGGCACTTGTGCGTGTGTAATTGTCATGTTTGTGAGCGATAGCGCGATAAATGAATATTGTATTTTATCACATAAATGATGGTACTTTTATGCTGATTAAAGAGAAAGCAATTCGTACAAAATGATTTCCTAACCATTCCAAAACATCAAAGAGCACAACATTAGTATTCCAGTTTTTAATTCTACCGGCACTCCCGGAATGCAACCCGTTGTTTGTTTTTTCATTGGATTATTGTGCCTTATTATTGTCATCAACAGCCTTTAACGGTCTACTGCTGGACATAGGCCTCTCCTTAGCAAGGAGGTTTTGCCCTACTATACACAAGAAGGGTTTGTTTCAAGTTTCCCGACAAAGAAGTCGCCTCTTACAATACCCATGGGAAGAACAGGGGTGATAATACTCCATATTCTTCATCTGTCACGACACAGAGATGTGTGCTTTATAGTGAGATAAAATCACAGCTTTCTATAACTACAGACGGTGAATTTTTTTATAAAAGTTAGAAATATATTGACATACATAATGTCAGTGAGATAGGCAGAGGCAATTGATCTCTACTTACTACGGTCGTGGCGTATCTTCTTTGTTTCGTCCACATGTATTATCTATTTCGTCTCATTTGCATGCATGCTTAAGTAAATTTTTTTTAATCATACAGGATTAAAGAGGCTAATGACCGACTTAAATATTGTTGTTTGTATGTTTATTATTAGGTGATTACCCTAACGTATCTAAATACCATACATGTTTTAATAGCCAACGTGATTTTCAATACAGTTGCCGGTAGTGGAGCGTGCTTTTCGGTTTTATTTTAACAGAAATATGGATATTACAAAAACACGCTTTTAGAATATAATCTTTCTAGTTACTTTACATCGTTCACTTAACATTAAGTGATAAACTGAAATTAAACATTGCCAACAATAAACACAAAAAATCATAAAGACAACGATTCAATAGAAATCACTGTATAATTTAATTTTAAGTAATGTCTATCTTTATGATATAATAATGCCGCATAGTTTTGTAAAAAATATTTGGCGGAAAGGGACAAAAACTTATATACTTATATGTTTTGCCTAGCTGTATACAATATTTTCTTATCATCATAATTGACAGCCTTTTACAATCCACTGCTGGACATAGGCCTCTGTTTACCCAGGAGGTTTTGGACTACTATACCACGCTGGCCAGACGGGTTGGAATAGTGTTTGTTCCAAGTTTTCCTTCTCTTTGTAATGAAGTTGTCTTGTATACTTTGTTCCCTTAGTCGCCTTTTACGACCCCCACGGGATGAATAGAGGTGGTAAAACTATGTATTCTTAATCCGTCACCACACGGACAGTCTTAATATACAATCTAATCTTATCGAGTGATATAAAATATCAATACCTCAAACACTGAATGCTTACTAACACTAAGAAATCCAGTGGAACAACAAATCTTTGTATTGAGGTTTCTCGTGCTTATTGAAGTGTCCTTAAATTTAAGAGTTCATCAGCAAAGTCTCGACTGCACGAGTGGCGCTGAGTTCAAACCCCACATGGAACAGCACTTTGTGAGATCCACAGACTGTTTTTCTGAGTCTAGATGTTCTTTGTATATATTATTGAACCATAACAGCAAAGTAAGGAAGAAAAATATTTATTTATTTATTTAATCAACTGCTCACTGCAATTATGGTTTTCTCAACACTTACAGTGAGCCATTACAACGCTTTAATGTTATATTATTGTTAAAATATTAGTTTCTATATTGTGCCTAATATACTAAGTAACACACTAGTAATAGTTATATAGTCTGTGGTGTAAATTCGCACCTTTTTCAATGTTTGTCTATTCCTTTTTATACTCTGTGGGCATCATTAAAAGACTGTTGTTGTACTATAAAACTTTTCATTGATTTCAAATAAATTCTACATAATCCAATAACTCTAACAGGTTATGGGCCCAGTATAGCCCTGATAATCGAAGTGAAAGTCAGTGAACATAAAATTACAGTGAAAATTGTGAAAATATCGCACGCCGGTAAAACATAACCTCAAAGTGACTGTTGGTTTTACGGATCGAAAACACTGAACATTACAAATATTGTGTCAAAAATATCGTCAAGCAATCCTCTCGTAATGATCGAAAAGCTTACTGGTCGGGAAAACTATTCCACATGGAGATTTGCAGTCAAAACATATCTCCAACACGAAGACTTGTGGGACTGTGTTGAACCCGCGCCCGGTGACTCTGTCGACTCAAAACGCAACATAAAAGCAAAATCTAAGATCATCTTACTGGTGGACTCTGTAAACTACGTTCACATTCAAGATGCAAAGTCTGCAAAAGAAGTGTGGGACTGCTTGGCAAGTGCATTCGACGACTCGGGGCTAACACGCCGTGTGGGATTACTTAGAGATCTGTGTACAACAAATCTTACTGGATGTCTAAATGTCGAAGAATACGTGAGCAAAATTATGACCACGGCTCACAAGCTCCGGAACATCGGCTTTAAAGTAGATGACGAGTGGCTCGGGACACTGCTACTATCCGGTCTACCCGAAACATACAAGCCGATGATTATGGGTATAGAAAGCTCTGGTATGAAAATAACTGCTGACTCAGTTAAGTCAAAAATTCTACAAGATGTCAAAATATGTGAAAATGACTCATCTGCATTTGCTGCCAACCATAACTACAAGAATAAGGGTAACAAGAAACAACCTAGAAGAGGCCCGCGCTGCTACAACTGTAATAGATATGGCCATTTTTCTGCGGAGTGTAAGTCGAAATCTTCTAAAAAGAATCAAGAGAGTTCAAGTTATGCCGCTGCTTTCATAGCTTCAACACATAGCCTGGAACAAGATCCTTGGTATATAGACTCTGGCGCTTCTGTACATATGACCAAACATAGAAATCTATTACAACAGGAAAAGGAGCCACTTATCAAGACTATAAAGGTAGCAAATGACAAGTTATTATCAGTTCACAGTACTGGTCAGTTGACATTAGATGTGTGTAATGATAAAAATCAGTACAACAAAATTCTGTTCCAAAATGTTTTGTATGTACCTGAACTGGCAACAAATCTACTATCAGTCAGTCAGATTATAAAGAATGGAGGTCAGGTAAAATTCAACAGTAAAGGCTGTTTAATATTTAATAAAAACAATGTTGTTGTTGCAAGGGCAAGCTTAATCAATAATATGTACAGGCTAGATATGAAAAGTGAACATGCATACATATCTGAAGTTGACAAGCAAGACATGTACCTCTGGCATCAACGCATGGGCCATCTGAATTTTGAAAGTCTGGAAAAATTAATAGATAACACTGAAGGTGTACAGTTGTCTAAGAAAAATAAGAATATTACATGTGTCACCTGCCTGCAAGGAAAACAAACTCGCTTACCTCTAAAACAAAGTGAAACCAGCACTACTAAAGTACTTCAGTTGGTACACTCCGACATCTGCGGTCCGATGGAGACTAGCTCGCTGAGTGGTGCAAGATACTTTATGACCCTAATTGATGACTACTCAAAGAAAGTTTTTGTTTATTTTCTACACAAGAAATCTGATGCATTTGAGAAATTTAAAGAATTCAAGAGCCAAGTGGAGAAACAACTAGAATGTAGTATAAAGTGTCTTCGCTCTGACAACGGTCTTGAATATATGAATGCAAATTTCTGTGAGTTCTTAAAAGCTGCCGGAATTGTTCATCAAACCACCACTCCATATACTCCAGAGCAAAATGGAGTTGCAGAACGCATGAACAGGACATTGGTTGAAAAAGCTAAGTGCTTGTTAATTGACGCCAAATTATCTAAAGGATACTGGGCTGAATCTATACACACTGCTGCTTATCTCATCAATAGATCTCCAATTAAGTCACTGAACTTCAAGACACCAGAAGAAATGTGGTCCGGAAGCAAACCAAATATCAGTCACTTAAGAATATTTGGGTGTGAAGCAATGATTCATCTTCCAAAAGAAAAAAGAAGAAAGTGGGACCCAAAAGCACAAAAAGCAATATTTATTGGCTATTGTGATAATACTAAAGGATTCAGATTTATTATTCCTGGCACCAAAACAGTAATCAAAAGTAGAGATGCAGTTTTTCTTGAAACAACTGTAGAGAGAAATTATGTTTCAGAGGTTTTGATACAGGACAGCACAATGTGTCACTCATCATCCGAATCAACTGATGATGACACATTTGAGAGCTCTAATGACACATTACAATCTGCCACTGCTGACTCTGATCAAGATCAAGGTACTGACAGTGACTACTCACCAAACCAAAAGGTTGAAATACCGTCTCACTCCAATATAACACTGAGACCAAGAAATAAAGAATTATTTTCAAAACAAAAAGATGATGAAGGAAAAGGTTACCTGTGCTGTAGTGAAGATATTCCTGTACCGCTGAACTATAGTGAGGCGATCTCATCACCTGATTCCGAAAAATGGAAATGTTCAATAGAAAAGGAACTAGAATCACATAAGCAAAATGGAACTTGGGTATTGGTAGAAAAGCCTAAAGATGCGAAGCCAATTGGATGCAAATGGGTTTTTCGAGTCAAAGATGAACCAACAGGCCCTCGTTATAAAGCTCGTCTGTGTGCAAAAGGGTATGCACAAAAAGAGGGCATTGATTATGATGATACTTTTTCGCCAACAGTCAGGTATGACTCCATTAGAGTTTTATTGTCCATTGCAGCTCAAGAAAAGTTAGAAATAAGTCAATTTGATGTTACTACTGCTTTTCTGTATGGGGAGCTAAAGGAAAACATCCTGACGACAGCACCTGAGGGACTAGACTGCAATCCTAATATGGTATGTAAGCTTGTAAAATCATTATATGGGTTAAAACAGGCACCCAGGTGCTGGAACACTAAATTCAGCTCAGTTCTCAATAAGTTTGGTTTTGAGAAAAGCAGTGCAGATCAGTGTGTTTATATAGGAACAATAAATGGCTTCAAATGTTACCTGTGCCTGTATGTTGATGATGGACTTCTGTTCTGTAAAAGTAAATCTGCAATAATGGAAGCAATTAGTGAGTTGCAAAAGAACTTTGAAATAAAAGTATACTCTGTGCCAACTAACTTTGTTGGGATGCAAATTGAAAAGCACAATAATTTTATTT
The DNA here is from genome assembly GCA_949316085.1 of Hypercompe scribonia. NCBI lineage: Eukaryota > Metazoa > Arthropoda > Insecta > Lepidoptera > Erebidae > Hypercompe > Hypercompe scribonia. The sequence goes on along the minus strand of OX438967.1, from coordinate 2,786,918 downwards.
TTATTCATCAGTCCAAATACATTGATCAGTTGCTAAAGAAATTCAACATGCAGGATGCTAACCCTAACTGTGTACCTGCTGATCCAAATGTGAAGTTGCAGAAGCCTGAGAATGTACTGAAGAAAGATTATCCTTACCGAGAAGCTGTAGGATCACTTGTACATGCAGCAACGGTGAGCAGACCTGATATAATGCTTGCTGTAAACCAGGTGAGTCGATACTTACATTCCCATGATGAACCCCACTGGAACGCTGTAAAGAAAATACTAAAATACCTGAAAGAGACAAAAAGTTATGGATTATGCTATACATCTAACTGTGACAGCACGGATTTAACTGGATACAGCGATTCAGATTTTGCTAATGACTTGGAAAACAGACGCTCAACGACTGGCTATGTTTTTTTAAAAAGTGGAGCAGCTGTCACTTGGTCATCACAACGCCAGCCTACTGTGGCCTTATCCACGACAGAAGCCGAATTCATGGCTGCTTGTGCTGCAACTAAAGAGGCTATGTGGCTTAGACAGTTACTCAGTGATTTAGGTGTATTCAGACAAAAATCCGTGTGCATAAACATTGACAATCAGAGTGCAATAAACGTGATTAAAAACAGTGAATTTCATAAGCGATGTAAACACATAGATATTAAGTATAACTTTATAAAAGAAAAATATTATAATAATATAATCAGTCTGAACTATGTACACACTAATAATCAGTATGCTGATATGTTTACTAAAGCCTTGTCTAAAGACAAATTTATATTCATGAGAAATAGTATTGGAATGTCAAAACTAAATTAATTTGTATGTGTGTTGTAGAGTATTAGATAGATTACATTATTTAGAAGTCTAGTAAACTTCTGTTGAACTTTTGTTACTGTATAAAACCGATGAAAGGCTTGAATTTGGTAGGAGTGTTAAAATATTAGTTTCTATATTGTGCCTAATATACTAAGTAACACACTAGTAATAGTTATATAGTCTGTGGTGTAAATTCGCACCTTTTTCAATGTTTGTCTATTCCTTTTTATACTCTGTGGGCATCATTAAAAGACTGTTGTTGTACTATAAAACTTTTCATTAATTTCAAATAAATTCTACATAATCCAATAACTCTAACAATTATGTTATGTAAGTAGATATATTAAGACCTTACACTTAGGCAAAGTATACAAAAATTTTAAAAAATACTTAAATTGGTGTCGAATATGTCGACATCCAGATCCTGAGTAATTAAAGAGTTGAGCAGACTAAATGCCTGACTAGTGGGAACGTACTGTGCCGTACACGTCCGTGCCGTTGGCGCATTTACCCTTATGACCTAAAACATCAGTTTGCAGTAATAACTGACTAGACCAGGTTACATCACATTATTCCTACGAGTTAACGCGATTAATAATTTTCTTTGGTTTTTACATACATAGCGTTAATAACGTAACAGATAATTACAAAACCACTAATATCACCACTTGATAGAATGAGTTAACCTCATAAAAACCACAATCGTTATAGTTGATTGTCAAAAAGACACCGGGCTATTTTTAAAAATGATGCTCTGTGGCGACGGGATTTCCATAAATTTCATAAACAAAATTATTTGCGTATCAAATGGATTATGGTTCATTCTTAACGAATAGTACTTAACAAAAAATGGTAATTTTCCTATGACGTAGTCAACTAGTAATTAGTACTGGGTAGATTTGACACTCAGGTCTAACAATGTTTCGCGTGACTCTTAACTTGTTAACTGTAAGGGTGTATTTTATATCAAATGTGTAAGCTTAAGTCTAAACCATACCTTAGTTTGATAAAATCTATTGCTACTCAGCAATATTTAAAATGCAATTTGTATACGCAATTAGAAATTTTGAAATATTGAATAATGGTACATCAACAGTATACATGCAATACGCTCTTAAACGATATTGTCAAAATAGTAGCAACTGGTATGCTTGCACAACATTTACCATAAAAGACAAAACCTAACAATACAATATTATAAGTTTTTTTTTAAAGACAACGCCCGCCTTAGAATAAATTCTGTGTCGCGGGGTACTTTACAAACCTACAAGAAACGGACGCAAGGTACATCCAGACTCAGAACAACAATTTGTGGATCACACAAAATGTTACCCCATGTAGGATTTGAACCCACAAAACTCAGCGAAGTGGAGAGCGGCGTGGCGACCGCTTAAACCACTAGGCCAATCGTGCAGTGAGTAAAATAATAACTACAAAAAAAAGAATGAAACTGGATACTACATAAATCTAGACTTCACTTACTACTAAAACAATAAAAAATTAAGGACCGAAAATAAAAACTTAACAAAATTATAGAAACCAAACTACTGGTGCATAGGGTTCCAAGAACTTAGAGCCCCAATCTCATCTGTAAGTGGTACACTTGCTGATCGACGAACGAAGTTCTGGTAAACAAAACAGTACGATCAGTGGCAACAGGTTCGCCACCTACATGGAACCAAAATAATGACGGAAAGTGGATGTTTAACAAGCTTCTGCTTATCTCTTCGAGGAAACAGGCATGATTTTAAGTACACACTAAAGTTGAATAAAGTAAAATGTCAAAATTAGTTACAGTTGTTGGTATTCTCCGTTATCATCAACAGCCTTTTACAGTTCACTACTGGACATAGGCCTCTCTTTAGCTATAGAGTTTCTAAATTTATTTAAAGAGACATGATGTCTGTCTGTCAGTGTGTGAGTGCTATAATATTCTCTACATAATTTTACCAGAGATTTTCGGTGGGAAAGTAAATTTTCTGGTGATGTGATATCTCGATGGTTTCGATGGGACAATATGGGATGGGATGCTCTACGTTAGATTACTACATATTATAGACCCATTTACTATTTTGTGAGCAAATGCAAGATCATTGATGCTGTGGCGGTTAGAAAGAGATATCAATGTGAATGAAGCAATATCAAAGCCACTACTGTTTCTTTATCAATGTTAAAAAAAAGGAACACTAAGTCAACCTTCACAAAATTTAGAAAAAGTTATTAAGTCACCAACCAAAGAAACTGAAATCCAATAATAGAGGTGGTCAATTTTACCAAAGATATTTTCTATACCTCTATATAACTCATGTAATATTATTAGCTTTAACTCGACAAATCGTAAAAAGGTAGTCAGCATAAAAAATACACAAAATAAAGCAATGGCTGATAGTAACCAAGCTCAGTAGCTTGTGTACAGCTGAATAGTTACTTGCAACGTACTGTAACGGCAAGTACCTTCAACTTGGGTAGAGAAGTCGTGGACTTAAAAGACGGTGGAACATTTGTGGTCACAATTTCTGAGAAAAAAACCTTAAGAGAATATTATACACAAAAAAAATATACTTCTTAAAAATTAACAATCACAGAGAGGAAGAAGAAAAATTATGTGTGTGGATGAAACCCCTGTAATTTTTTTACAAACAATACCCAAGTGCTGACTGTCTTAAATACACAAAGAAATGAGACACTTAAAAGAATAGTCGCAAAACAACGGTTAATAATTTTAATTGTTCATGCAAGAGGAAAATAAGGATCCGTTAGTGGTAGTCTTCTCATATTTAAGTCTAAAAGCAAATCAGGTGACTATAATGACGATACAGATTTCCAAAATTTCAAGAAATGTACAGTGGAAAAACCAAAACTGATCTTGCCACCATATTTAACAGCAGTGTTAGACGACGCTGCGTATCGTAACATTGACTGTGATAGAAAGCCTTTCAAATCAGCATTGACACGAATAATGCTTGGTAACAAACGTATAATATTAATTATAACCCAAAAATGTATAGATCACAACTTTATCATTTAAATTCGTTCATGCACATCGAAAAAAAAAATTGTAATTGATGAAATTCTAAAAAGTCACGGTCACGAGGTATTGCGGCTGCCGCCATATCATGCGGATTTAAATCCTATTGAGTTGGTACGAGTATGGGGTCACGTAAAAGGCCAATTGGCATTATCAGATTTTATAATCAAGACGCAAAAGTGAGAAAAAACTGGAATATATATTTGCCGCCTACACACATCCTCAATGGGTCCAGTGTTTCAAACATGTGAATAAAATGGAAGATAAATATGTTCAAATGACTTGATGGACAAAAGCCACGACTACACGTATCGACCCATTACCCATTATTGATATATCGAAAGAAAGTTCATCATCGAAATCTTGAGAAGAGAATATTCGAGTGACGAAGGAGATTCAAATCGATTTTCATTTTTCACTAAAATTTTCTTTACCTTTGTTCTGGAAACCACGAACGATCCTTTAAGTTGTACTTGAAGAGATTAACATTACACAACGTAATAGTAAGGAACATTTAAGACTTTACTTTACAACTGAATTGTATCTGTATGCAAAAATATGTTTATGACAAAAATATGGTGACTTTAACAAAATTATTATTATGTTTTAACATTTTATCTTCAGCCGGAAGACGTCCACTGCTGAACATAGGCCTCCCCTCTAGAACCACGCCGTACGACTTGACGCCAACTGCATCCATAGGTTCCCCACGACTCGGACTATAGTGTGCCATCGGTCCATCTAGTGGGGGGCCTACCTACGCTTCGTCTTCCCGTACGCGGTCGCCACTCGAGAACCTTTCTTCCCCAACGGTTGTCGGTTCTACGAGCGATGTAGCCTGCCCATTGCCACTTCAACTTGCTTATTTGAAGAACTATGTCGGTAACCTTAGTTTTCTTGCGGATATCCTCGTTCCGGATCCTATCACGCAAGGAAATGCCAAGCATAGCCCTTTTCATAGCTCGTTGTGCGACTGTGAGCTTCTCCATGAGGCCAGCAGTAAAAGACCACGTTCCAGTTCCATATTTCATCACTGGCAACACACACTGGTTGAAGACTTTCGTCTTTAGGCTCTGGGGGATCTAGGACGAAAAGACATCTCGAAGCTTCCCGAACGCTTCCTTTAACATTTACATAATCAAAATATAGAATCCTTTTAGTTTTGAAGAGTTTTATCTAAGAACTACATAATTTATTTATTTATACTTTCTGCAAATAAGTTACATTGCATAAGGCGTACTTAATGCCGTAGGCATTTTCTACAAGTCGACCTCTGGGTGACTCAGAGATGTGTGTAACAGGTGTAATATTAGAGATAGTAGTGTTAATTTTTTAATTTGCATATAAATATTTTATGTAATACATAATGATATAAATATAAAAGGAAACATATACTTACATACATACACACATCAATACATACATATTCATACAATGATGAATAGGCAAGTAATTATTCTGATGACTCTGTCAACAAGTCTCCGTAAAGTTTGCGTACTTTAACCTGATTAGTAATTTATAGTAATTTATAAGTTAATTTAAATAAATCTCTTTTAAAGAGTTTACTTGTCATTTGGTCTCATTGATATTTAAAAAAGTTAATAATTGCCATTAAAACGCCAAATTGAGAAATGAAGATTAGTTTATTATGATGTAGGTGCATTGAAAACAGTGGCACTCTTTGTTAATTATTTTATTAGTTAACAAGGTGCCAACATTCACTTTAATGATTTACTTATAAGCATAAACATTATGCTTTCTGAAAAATAAACTTCTGATTATAGCGTATTAAAGAAGAAATGATTATTCCAAAATTTGTAAGAAGAATCAATCAAGTCGGTAAACATTCCACAGACTGCAATTCCGTTCAAAAATACCGGTCAAGGGACGACTTTCTCAAGGCTGTTCTGTACACCTTTTAACATCTGCGTACTTTTGTATCACTGCGTAGTAAAAACGAGGATTTAAAATATCAAATGAACAAGTTTGATATATATATAAGAGCCTATATAGAGCAATATGCTTTTTTTAGTTACAATATATCACTGGTTTCAGATTGTACATTTTTATAGTTGTTCTCTATAGTTTTACCAGTGCTTTTGGACACTGCTTAGCACCTGAAGCTTTTGGCATAATATCACGTAGTCTAAAAGCTTCACCAATGGAAATATATTCTAGAGAAAAATGTTCTCCTGATTGACAGTCAGGCATTAATGCTAAGAACAAAATTTCTGCTGGTTGTTCGTTATGAAATATAAGGCTATTGAAATACAGGTTATCTGGCCATTAATGTATACGAAGAAAAAACAAAGGCCTCTTTTTGTAAATTTTGAATACCCTGTCGACTCAGAAATGATACCCAATGGCGAAGTGCCAATCACCTAAGTAATGAAGATGCAACAGATGAACATAAGTATCATTGTACTCAGAAATTAGGCTTTCCTAACCTTGCTTTTCTATTTTCCATGGATGTACATGATATATCTGAACTACCTTTCTCAGGTTTTCAGTCATAGCTGAAGAATTTTCAAATTTTTTTACCTACTCGCTGTCTTCAGTCTAGGTACCGTTAACTTCAACACCTGTTGGTCCCATGGCTACGTGGCCAGCCTACTACCACTTCAGCATACTACTTCTGTGAACTTCGTCAGTAAATGTAACTTTTTTTTATATATCATATCTTTAAACTTGAAGTTAATTTTCTAGAGAACCCTAAAATGAAAAGCGTGCTAATGATGTATGATTTGGATTTTAAAGGTCGGACTTACTCATCTAAATATGTTAAATCATACAGATGGGATCGGTAATGGCATACATATTATATTTCATTATAAAGATGATACAATCATCACTGAAATTGCATGTACACAAGATATGCTTGTTAAGGATAAAATTATGTTAATTTCCAAGCCAATTTTTCTTTAAAGTAGTCGTAGTTACTAAACTATTGACAAATGAAATGTATTTTATACATATGTACTATATAATAGATTGTTTGTGAACACAAAGTGTTGTGCAGGCGATAAATAATACTTATAATTAGAGCAAATAGGTTTAATTTTTTTCTTTGGAGAACACCTTTTCAATTCAGTTACATAATTGCCGTGATATTCTGTTTTTTTTTTATTTTGATGCAGTTTTTGTTTGTTTGCACAACATTTTTGGTGTTAAGTAAGATATTATAGTTTTATTCAACATAACTCTCTTTTACGAGAAATATGAAAAAATAGAGTTGCCTAATATTTTTCATTTTAAAGCAAAAATTATGAATTCCCAATTTATTAGTACTTTCTGATATTTGCGTTGGGGACCGTCAAATAGAAAGACACTTTTCTATAAGATTTTGTTTAGAAATTATTTATACATATATTCAAATGTTTCTTATATTGTGATGTTAAGTATAAGTGTATGTATAAATGCAAAAATGTACTGTATGGAAATTAACTGTGTGGTTGGCGTATTGGTTTTAGCGGTCAACTCGGCGCTTTCTATTGTACTAAATATTGCATGTTTCCACCCCATGTGAGACAACATTTTATGTGATTTACAAATTGTCCTGAGCCTTGGCGTCTTTCGTGTCTGTTTCATATACATTTGTTGAATCCCCGCCACATAGAAATATTTCCTGTGCGAGCGAAAATTGCTTTTTTTTTAAATAAAAATGATTTTATGTAGAAACATTCAATTCAATTTTTGAGGAACTCCTTAGGAATCGTAACTTATGTCTAAATAAGTATACATTTCAACATAGATATATGATGAATTTACTAAGATATTTTTTTCGTAGTGTTTTATAATTATTATACTACGACTTGCCTTAGAATAGTCTGTCCTGGTTAGACAACCGACAGACCGACCAACAGATAAGAGATAGCAGACAGAGATAAAACCGCCTGTTGTACTCTTTCTTAAAATATTTTAGATTAGACTATATTCTAATCTATCTGATCGACCTAACGATTTCTGTATCGGACCAAATGTTTGTATGATCTGCAAATATTTATTTCGGAGTTTTGGGTGTTGTCTATGTATGTATTTTTAAAAGAAAAGTTTGTGAGTGTTCTATCAATCAGTCTAGTTACCATAATGCAAGCTCTGCCTAGTTTGAAACTAGATGATGTTGTGTGTCAAGTAGTAGTAGTAGACCGGAGGCCCATTGATGCAGGGGAGATAGTTATCGTGGTAACTGTGTGAGCCTTAGACAGCCACGACGACTGTCATGCCTTTTACGTCCACAAGCGGGACGTGAAAAAGCATCTCACTAGGCCACCATAGTGTGGGTCACCACACTGCATTGTCTGCATTTGCAATGAGTATGGTGACCACAAATCTTGGATTCTATTCATGTTTCCCATCAGGCAGAGTGAAGTCACTTTGGCAGGCTATTAATATAGAAAAAAAAAATATCCGAAATGTTTATGTATTTATTTTATTTATTTACTTTATCTAAAATGGTACTTTGTTCTGTTCACTAATAAATTAACAAAGAATATTAATAATGTTCTTGAATGTCCAGCTTATGCCAATAATAATGTATTTAAAAACCTAGACTTAGAAAAGATTAAATTGTCTGATTCAAAGTTTAATACCTCGTAAAGTGTAATTTGGAGCCCCCAGGGGATGCCTTGACATACGACCTGTCTGTGTGTCGAGGTTGATTGCTGATATTTTTTGTGATATTACCATATAATTATCGTTTATACTAACGTCTACGAGTACAGCATTATGCTTCGAAGATTACGTTGGTCCGTCGTCAGTCCCGGGTGCTTCGAGATATAAGCACATAAAGATAAAATCTGGTTGTTTTTTTTGGAGATATTGTAGCATTATTTACATTTTAAGGTTTGATTGAAGATTGGTATATAGACGTATTTGCAATGGTACGGGAAAAAAACGGAAGTAATCAGCGTTGAGTTTATTTCATCATGAAAGGTGTAGCTGCACAAATATGCATATCGAAGGTCAACATAACCGTTCAAAGAACTGTGACTAAGGCGGTTTGAGTAGCTAAATAAGTAAATAATGAGTGTCTAACTTGTTTCCGTTATCATTGAAATATGTGATAAATGAATGAACTTTGGCATATACCCAGTAAAAGTTAAAATTATTAAAATTTTATTTATTATCTCAAGAAAATACACAGGTACAGGTTGTATTTGTGAGTGTGTGTTTGATCCCTAGATCCCACACTAGGATTCCCTGTGTCGTGAACTCTAGTGTCCTTTAGTCCATCCGTCATTCGACACGTTTGTAACAATAACGCATGAAACGAAATTTACTCAGCAATTAAGCAAAAGAATAAGATAACAAAATTAAAAACAAAAAATGCTAATAAAAAAAAATATAATAAATATGAATGTGAGTTTCTATCTTTTTTTTTTATAACCAAACCAATAAAATAATTTTAAAAATAATAATAAGGTTCTTATTATTATTTTTAAAATTATTCTTATAAGGTTCTTTTTATCGCTACAGGCAACAGTTGGTAATATTATAAGACCGATACCACCACTGTTTGTTTGTTTGTTGCTTCTTTATACTCAAACGGCTGGATAAATTTGATAAAGCTTGGTATCTAGGTGAGGAGGAGGAGATTACAAGTAGCTAACGTGTTTATTCAAGGATACCTTGTAGGTAATCTCTGAAATATGTGATCAGAAAATAATTGAAATATAATTCCGGTTCAGCAACATGTGTACATACATAGTGAGGTGCTGCTGCTTTTGTATATATTTCATATTCAAAATATATGTTAAATTATAATATCGACCTTTGATCTTATGAATTGGTGAGTGTTTTCAAATAATTTACCAAACAATTAGCAACATATTATATGATAATAATTCTCTGACATATTTTTATTTCCGAATACATTTAAAAGAATTTAATATAATGTGTTTCTTATTTTTTATTTTATTTAAAGAGTCTCCCAAAGTGACTCTAATCTGCTGATGCAAAGAATGAATAGAATCTAGGAATTGTGTTAACCATGCTCATTGCAAATGCAGACAATGCAATATGGAAAAACACACTATGGCGCCCTAGTGAGATGCTTCTTCACGCCCCGCTTGGGGACGTAAAAGGCATGACAGTCATTGTAGCATTGTAACTCATACACTACGATAACTGTCACCCCTGCATCAATGGGCCTCCGGTATCGCACTCACCAACGGAACACGACAGCACAAATGCTGTCGCTTTAGGTTGGGATGTCGCTTTGGGTTGGATAAATTTACCTCATATTACCTAATAATACACAAAAATACTATACACACATATGTACTGTTTAGTAATTTTCATGTAATGTACGTTTATTATAAGTAAAATTATCTTTAATAGATAATTTTTAAAGTAAAACACTAGCAAAATTTATCTTTTAAAAAAAAACTCCTTTAAAAGTTACTTCTATTGATAGTATTTACAGATTCTGAAAATTTAGTATATACATAACATACCTTTAAACAAGAAGAAGAAGCCTAAAGTAAGTTATTGGGTACTGGACCATTTAGAAGGTGTAGGTCCATGTAGGTTGCTCTATAATCTAAACTGGGTGTTTTGGTAGCATATCTTGTAACCTACGTATAAAACATCAAAAAATTTTAAATCTTTCGGTATAATATGTTCTCTTAACATTTCAAACAGATATGAGACTTTGTACGACAATTTGTATTTTAAAATGTTTGGCATTTGAAGATTGATTTTGAACTTCGGTATTTTTATCATAGGAACACGTTTATTTATGAAATCCAAACACTTGCATATATGTAGTTTTAGAAAGACGATTCTAATATTTTAAGTGGGTTTGTTGCTTTGTATCTCTGCTAGTGAAAGAATTCTAACAATGTACGGTATTTCGGGAAATACCGTAACCCTTGAAGCCACTGCTGTCATCACAACTACTATAACAACCTCATCTGTTTCTATACTTCAGATACTTTATGATAAAATTAAACTTACAGCAGAAAGTTCAGTATTGAAATCTCTGACAGTTGAAATTACAAAACTCAGGCAACTTTAAAAGTGCCAGTTCCTAAAAAACTAAGCTACAAGCAAACTAACATACAAAAAAATCAAGTAAGCAGAGAAACTGTGCTTCTTCGTCAGATGTACAATTACCAGTCATATGGTTTATTAACGACCTTCCTACTATTCTCCAGGAAATCCAATGCTTAATGTATGAAAGCAACCAAGGATTTGAGGGTTACGTTTGATCGTAAACAAACGTTCCAAGACCACAACATTACACTAGCAACGAAATTTTTTAAACGTTTGAGGTTCATGCTAAGAAATTCTCAAGACTTTAGTACCCACCACGTCATAAAGTTAATTTACGGGGCACTGGTTCGCTGTGAGCTCGAAACTGCTATGTATGAGTGAAATCAACACGAGAGCACATAAGTTCTTCTGCTCAAAAAAGTGCAAGGAATCTTTGCAAAATGGGTCTATGAGCACCATCTATATATTTATCCCACAAATTTTCTCCTAAGATGTCTAGGCACCAACTTGCAATCGCACCGGACCTTCGCGATGACTTGTATCGATTTTTTGTACCCAATAATTATCCCCGAAACCGGATTCATTTGCTGCTTGCCTTATCATCATATCGCACCGTAGCGTCACCTAAACAGTGAACTCTACCTACACTCAACGTTCTTCTGCATGCCAATTTCGACTGTGATTTATTTTCAGGTGGATGAACATAATGTCAGTATGATTGAAATTCTGGATGGTGGATAATTTTTTGTTTTGTCTTGTATTTGTCTTTATTTTAATTTGTCTTTTTTCATGTTTGTGTATCTTGTTGTTTCCTTTTTCTGTCTTTAATAATTATAATTTATACAAACGTTACAATTAAAATAAAATAAATAAATACATACTCGTACATGGGAGTTCGTTCTTGAGTTAATGTCCTTGAAACTTTCCATAATGTAGAACTAGTAACAATCACCAAATTTAAAAATATTAATCCATTAGGATTAATATTTTTAAATTTTACGACACCCGATATTAATTGGGTGTCGTAAAAGGCGACAAAGGGAAAAAAGTACAGAAGACAACATCATTACAAAGAGAAGGAAAACTTGGAACAAACCCTATTCCAACCTGTCTGGCCAGCGTGGTATAGTAGGCCAAAACCTCCTTGCTAAGGAGAGGCCTATGTCCAGCAGTGGATTGTAAAAGGCTGTTGATGTTTTGAATCCTAATAATATAAAGTAGGCGATTTTGTGTGATTATTTTAGTACACAGCAGCTCATTTATCCAGATAACCTATAAGCTTTGTACATCATGCTCCAATTATTAGAAGCAATACATTCATGAAAAACATAAAGCTAGTACAAGATACGCGACGAGAGGAAAAGATCTTTTCGTAATTTTGTACTTAACTATTTAAAGTTCTATCTTCAGACGTTTGCCTACAGGTTCAAGTTCAATATTAGCTTTTGAAGCTAACATTTTGAAACTTAGTCATTTGCTTTTTATTTGAAAGCAAGTACAGTGGTTAAAATATTAGGTTAAGGTCGAAATAACTTAATATACATACGATAAATGGTTTTACCAGATGAATGAATTGGCGTTTATGTAACTTGAGGATAATTAATGATTTCTTTTGATTTTCAGACATCTGTCGTGTATAATGATAGTTTGTATACTCATGATAGTTATTAATGAGCACTGTGAAATCTATTATTGTTTCCATTAATTTTTTCCCTACTTCATTTTCTCAAGGTGATAAGTAACAGCAAATTAGTGAAATATAATCAATTAAGGAGGTTGTCTGTTGTCTGAACATGTCCGTGTGGTGATGGATTAGGAATATGAAATGTCACAATCTTTATTCATTCCATGGATATCCTAAGAGGCCAAAGATGATGAGAGATCCCCCAAAAACTGCAGTGAGGACCACATGCGGAGTCACTTAGTCAGAATAAACCACCAGCATGTGCTAAACCAAGTCTTCACTGCAGTCACACTGCTGATAGGTGGGACTCAATTCCCTCCTAACGGCCGAATACAGTGGCAAAGTGCTTCTTTGATGCAGGTAAATGGCAGACTTTTGATGATGTTGGCGATGTCCAATGACATCATAAACAGCACGCCACTACAGCTCATAGTCACAAAATTTGAGTAAATCCTATAACAATCCATCTAGTCAGCGTAGTACAGTAGGCCAAAATCTTCTTTCGAAGAAGAGGTTTATGTCCAGCAGTGGACTGTTAAAAGCTGTTGATGTGAAGGAGGAATTGGACTATATTCCATGGGATTCCTTCACCCAAAATTTACAAAACAGAAAATATAACCAAATTTATTTAAAAAAAAGAAAATCATTAAGTTTTTCTACACGGTAATAATTTTCTTAAATGTTGTTATTAACTCCATTTGCTGCCACTCCAGCGCCACACCAAACTTCTCATAGAATGTGAACTGAACACTCGAATCATAATAGGAGGGAAACTTTGTTTGTCACAGGCATTGTTATTTTTTAGTAGAGTAGGCTAGTCACCTAAATCAAAGCTGCTCATGAATGCCTGCATTACAGCAGTCAGAAACGCGCTGCAGGCAGTTGTAGTTTGAGTAAGGAGTACGCTCTCTACTAAAAGGAGTAAGGTCCAATAGGGAATACCGCAGATGGTAAGTTAGTTTATGTGATATTATTTCAACACTCTCTATTTGCTAACATATTTGTGCCATTTTATCTTATGCAAGTTATTTCCACCTGTGTATCAAAGGGCAAGCTTTATAATCAATTAGAAACATTCTGGTGATTTGTTCATACAATATTGTTATAGATATTGTACGTGCTCGTACAATACTTAGATGACATACGACTTGTAATTAAATTGATTTGAAAGGCGAATTTATTGATATTATAACTATTTCTAATCGTGACACTAAAGAACAATATTGACTCTGTGCGAATTTTAATGTCTATTTATACGTTTATTGTTTTCTTTGGAGAGGCATATTTCGGTACATATTTATCTGGCTATCAAAGTTGAATATTTTTAATAAACTACAGAAACTATCACAAGGTTAGGTGGCCTGATCTGAAAGTAAATTATTTTAACTATATACCAAGACCAGTCTTGTAAATTGAAGGGGAAATTAGCTTTTGCCCGTTCTTCCGCTCGCGTGTAATCAGATATTGACGATAAAAGAAGGCTATACTACTCGCTGGTTATTTACCTTACTTGATTAGAAGTTAGAATGAAACGGAAAAAATAAAATATTAGTTTATGAACAACATTGTAATAACGTGACATTGTAAGAACAGCCTCTCCACTCCTGCGCTCTGCTCCTTCGTAAAAGGCGCTTAATGGTTCTTCCTTCGATCAATATCATTTAAATCTGTATAGTAGTGTTTACGTAAAAAAGTAACAAACATTCATACATCCTGAACTATGTGTGAAAGTTATATTAGTACACAGGCAACAGTTTGGCTTCAGAAGATGTAGTCCAACAAGTGATGCTAGTAATGGGAAACGTGTTTAGTGCCTGGGAAGATAAATTGGATTTGTTAGGACTTTTTTGTAATTTGTCTAAGGCATTCGATTATGTTTTTAATGAAACTTTGGTCGAAGAATTGCATCAACATGGGATTCGGAGTACTGTTGTAGATTTTAATTTTCTTTATTTGGGTACTAGGATTCAGAGAATAAAAATTCCACTAGGTCAGAGGTCCTTGAGGTCTCTGGTTACTGTGAAGGTTTCACAAGGCTCGACTCTCGGTTCATTTTTTAGAAAGTTTATGAATGAGCTACCTAATTTTTAAAAACATAATCAGGTCAAAGTGCCATATGCAGATGACATTTCACTTTTATTTAAACTACCACGGCAACAGTCAGTCACTGGTGACGTGAATAGTATTCTCTCCATTGTCGTGAACTGGTTCAATGTTTATAATTTAGTTTAAACGAGGAGAAAACTAAATATTAAACTAATATTAGATTTTTACCCTTAATGTTAAACAATTAAAACCACCAAGGTGTTGGGTAGTTGACCAGTGCGTTCTACCTGTAATGACATACGTAGCCGAGACGTGGACACTTACCATTGGACTGGTGCCTAACTTTAAAGTAGCTCAGCGTGCGATGGAGCGTGCGATGATGGGCATTTCACTGGCTGATAAAATTCGTAGAGAGATTATTCGACAGAGAACTAGAGTAACTGACATCGCACAGAGAATTAGTATGCTGAAGTGGAAGTGCGCCGCCCATGTCTCCAGACGAAACGATGGTCGCTGGAGCCGAAGTGTACCAGAGTGAATACCACGATTGGGTAAACGTAGTGTATTGCCCAAGACCGGAATGGTTGGCGTTCTTTGGGGGAGACCTTCGTTCACTCCGAGGGCTCGATATGCGACGAAGGCAGCAGCCAAGACGGCTAGACCGAGGCCAGGGTCCACGGCGGTAGCAAAGGCTGGAGCGGAGTTCCCTTCGCTTCCCACTCCAACCGCTATACCTGGCACCTTGGGCAACTCTTTGCCTCAAACTCGACCATGAACGAGGATGGAAGTGCGGTACCGCCTACTAACCCGCCGTGCCAACACTCTTTGCCGAAAATACACATTTCGCAAAGAGAAGTGCGGCGGGAACTAAACTGTCTAGACGTTCATAAGTCGAGTGGGCCAGACGGCATACCTGCAGTGGTGCTCAAGCAGTGTGCTCCTGAGTTGTGCCCTGTACTAACGCGACTTTTCGTGCTTTCCTACCGCAAAAGGCAAGTGCCGTCTTCGTGGAAGACTGCCCATGTGAATCCAGTGCCAAAAAGGGGTGATAGATCGGACCCATCGAATTACAGGCCTATAGCTATAACTTCCCTTCTCTCTAAGGTGATGGAGCGTGTAATCAACACACGGCTCCTCAGTTACCTAGAAGAGCACGATTTGATCAGCGACCGCCAGTATGGTTTCCGCCACGGTCGCTCGACTGGTGATCTTCTAGTGTATCTCACTCACCGGTGGGCTTCAGCCATTGAGAGTCAAGGTGAGGCTTTGGCAGTTAGCCTGGATATAGCAAAGGCGTTCGATCGGGTCTGGCACAGGGGTCTTCTATCGAAGTTACCATCTTACGGCCTGCCCGAGGGTTTGTGCAAGTGGGTGTCTAGCTTTTTGTCCGGCAGACGCATAAAAGCCGTCGTCGATGGTAGCTGTTCCGAAAGCATGGACATAAACGCTGGTGCCCCGCAAGGCTCCGTGCTATCTCCAACGCTGTTCTTGCTGCATATCAATGATATGCTGTCCACGGATGGTATCCATTGTTATGCGGACGACAGTACTGGAGATGCGTATTACACGGGCCGAGCTAACATCCCTCGTACCGTTGTAGTAGAAAGTCGCGAACAACTTGTGTCTCAAATCGAGAGCACCTTACACAGAGTCTCCGATTGGGGTCGGGATAACCTGGTCCAATTTAACCCCTCTAAGACACAAGTCTGTGCGTTTACCGCTAAGAAAACCCCGTTCACTGTGGTTCCACAATTCCAGAATACACCCTTTACCATCTCACAGAGTATTGGAATCCTCGGTGTCGACATCTCCAGTGACGTCCAATTTCGAGCTCATTTGGAAGAGAAGGTCAA
This sequence comes from Hypercompe scribonia, assembly GCA_949316085.1. Taxonomy (NCBI): domain Eukaryota; kingdom Metazoa; phylum Arthropoda; class Insecta; order Lepidoptera; family Erebidae; genus Hypercompe; species Hypercompe scribonia. The sequence goes on along the minus strand of OX438967.1, from coordinate 2,770,508 downwards.
GCTGGCATCAAAAAAACTTGGTGTTCTGAATAGAGCGAAGCGATACTTCACACCGGCACAAAGGCTACTACTTTACAAAACACAAGTTCGACCTCACATGGAGTATTGCTGTCATCTCTGGGCGGGAGCACCGAAGTACCAGCTTGAGCCTTTCGATTCAGTTCAGAGACGTGCTGTGAGAATAGTCGACGACCCTGATCTCACAGACGGTATCGAGCCACTAAGTCTTAGGAGAGACTTTGCCTCCTTGTGTGTGCTCTATCGTCTCTACAATGGGCTGTGTTCTGAAGAATTGTTTGATATGATGCCCACAGCCACTTTCTACCACCGCACCGCTCGCCATCGTCAGGGAGCTCATCCACATACATTGGAACCTAAATGGTCGCGCACAGTGCGGTTTCAGAGAAATTTTCTCCCGCGAACAATCCCGTTATGGAATGAGCTCCCTGCCGAGGTTTTCCCTGGAAACTACAGTATGGGGCTCTTCAAGAAGGGGGTAAATAGGTTTTTAAAGGGTCGGCAACGCGCACGTGATGCCCCTGGTGCCGCAGGCGTTCATAGGCTGCGGTAACCGCTTACCATCAGGCGGGCCGTATGCTTGTTTGCCACCGTCGTGGTATAAAAAAAAAAAAAAAAAAAACCTCCAACTGTGCTCCCTCAACGTCTGCCACTTGCACCGATGGTTGGCAGGTAGTCGGGGGGGGTTAAGAAGTCCCGAAAGCGGGGTAAAAAGGCTGCAGGTAAAGCAGCCTCTACCCCGCAGGCGCCGTCGGTTACGGTGGCTACCGCGAAAAAGCCGCACAAACTGCAGGTACCTAAAAGCGCGGCTGTGGTAGTCACCGTAACACCGGAGGCGGCTAGTGGCGGTCTGTCCTATGCAGCCTTATTTAAGAAGGCCCGGGATAGTCTCGCCACTGATTTCGGGACTGAAGGGGTCAGGTTGTGCCTTGCCCAGACGGGAACTCGAGTCCTCGAGTTCCCCGGGGCTGAAGATGAAAAGACGGCGGACAGGTTCGCCGAGAAACTGAGAGGAATCTTTGCAGCCACGGATGGTGTGAAGATCGCCAGGCCTGTCAAGTGCGGAGAGTTACGCATTTCGGGCCTGGATGACTCTGTGACGACCGAGGATGTCCGCGTTGCAATTAGCGAGAAAACGGGCTGCAACACGGACAACATCAGAGTCGGCACCATCTGCCCCGGTCCTGGAAGGCTTGGCGCAGTGTGGATTAGCTGTCCGGTAGCGTCTGCTAAAGTTTTGGGCGACGCAGGCAGGATCCTCGTCGGTTTTGTGAATGCCAGAGTCACTGTTCTGGCGGCAAGACCGATGAGGTGTTTTAAATGCCTAGCATCCGGACACACACGCGCCAAGTGCGTGAGTTGTTTTGACTACAGCGGACTATGCTTCTGCTGCGGTCGACCGGGGCACAAGGCGGCAGAGTGCTCTGCCGCCCCTCACAGCTCGGCTTGTGCGGCGGGTAATAAACCCGCCAATCATCAGATTGGGCAAGGGGGCTGCAAACCTCCCCGCGATTCTCGGCGAACGTTGGGGTCTAGCCAGTTGACCCAGGCTGCCTCCGATGCTGTTCGCGCGTCGACATCGTCGCCCATGGAGGAGGCTGTACAGTCCAATAATGGACCAAGCCTCCAACCTCCTAGTCCAGACGAACCTGAACCAATGTGCTGCGGCGCAGGACCTTTTCATGCAAACCATGGCACAGTGGTCAATCGGTGTTGCCGTAGCCGCGGAGCCCTATTACGTTCCTCCCCGTCCAAACTGGTTGGGTGACCGGGACGGTTCCGTGGCAGACGTCGGCTCCACGGCGGCTCATTCCCCGCCCTTGTCGCTAAGAGACAAGGGCACTGGATATGTTGCTGCCGAGTGGGGGGATCACCATATATGGTGTCTACTTCTCCCCCAACCGGAGTGTGAGCAACTTCGAGGTTTTCCTTAACAACTTGGAAACCTCGATGCGGCGGCTAACGTCTGGGCACGTCCTAGTTCTGGGGGAGTTCAATGCAAAATCCATTGCATGGGGTTCCCCCAGAACGGACGCAAGGGGCGAGGCCGTAGAAGAGTGGGCGGCCTCAGTGGGCCTCTGTTTATTAAACAGAGGCTCCACCAACACGTGCGTGCGACAGCAGGGAGGGTCGATAGTGGACCTTTCGTTTGCTACCCCTGCCCTCGCCGCACGAGTAAGGAACTGGCGTGTCCTGGAGGAGGTTGAGACGCTCTCGGATCACTACATCCAATTTGAGCTCTCTCGGACCCAGGACCCCAGTAGGGGTCACGCAGCGCAGCGTTCTTCTCGCTTTCCGCGGTGGGCTGTAGCTAAACTAAATAGGGACCTACTAGAGGAGGCGGCCATCATTCACTCTTGGCTGTCTCCGCAGACTCCGACCGAGGAGGTTGACATATGCGATTACGCATGTCTGCGATGCGGCCATGCCCCGCATCCGAGGTTGTCGGCCTCCTCGGAAGGAGGTTTACTGGTGGTCCCAGGAGTTGGCGGACCTCCGCGCGGCCTGTACATGTGCCCGGAGGTCCTACACCCGTAGTCGGCGGCGACACCGCGAAGAACCCGGGGAAAACTCTGAAGCTGGCCATCAGCCGCGCCAAAGAAATTAGGAGAAAGGAGATGCTGCAGGATCTCGATCGTAACCCCTGGGGTCGCCCTTATCGTGTGGTGCAACAAAAGCTCCGCACGGTGGGCGCCGGGGGGGCCCTTTTACAGAGACACTCCAGCCCAGCTTCCTGCGGGAAGTGGTCGAGGGCCTTTGCCCGCAACGGGTGGAACACACACCCCCGTCGATGACCTCCATGGTCAGAGACGACAGGGGCAACGAGGACAATGTTCCACCCGTCTGGGAATCCGAGGTTGGGGCGGTTGTTCTACGGATCCGCTCTAAGAACACCGCCCCCGGGCCAGACGGGATACCTGCCCGAGTGCTGGCCCGAGCCCTCGAACACATGTCGGACTGCCTTAGGGAGATTCTGAACGCTAGCTTGGCCTCCGGACGCTTCCCTGAGTGCTGGAAAAGCGGGAAGCTGGTCCTATTAAAGAAGCCGGGACGGCCTGCCGATTTGGTAGCGGCCTATAGGCCCATCGTGTCGCTGGACGAGGCGGGTAAACTGTTTGCGAGGATACTCTCTGCCCGCATCATCTGGCACCTCTGCAAGGTGGGCCCCGATCTGTCGGACGCCCAATTTGGTTTTCGGGCGGGGATTTCGATGGTCGATGCCGTGTTATGCCTCAGGGCCGTTACCGAAGAGGCGGTGAGCTGTGGTGGCGTGCTGTTGGCGGTGTCGTTGGACATCGCCAACGCATTTAATAGTCTGCCATTCAGCTGCATCAGGGAAGCACTCCACTACCACAGGGTGCCAGAGTACCTGAGGTGGCTTGTGGCAGACTATCTTGAAGAGCGTACCGTCGTGTACGAGGACCGAGATGGTATTCTGAGGCGGCGGCCCATGTCGTGCGGTGTTCCACAGGGGTCCGTCCTCGGACCACTCCTGTGGAATATGGGATACGACTGGGCCCTTCGAGGTCGTCTTCCCCCTGGGCTGGGCGTAATTTGTTACGCCGATGACACATTGGTCACAGCCCGGGGGGCGAACTTTCAAGAGGCGGCGCGCCTGGCCACCGTGGGAGTCTCTTTGTTGGTCGGGCGCATTAAGGCGCTGGGTTTACGAGTGGCCCTAGATAAGACGGAAGCTGTTTTGTTTCATGGGCCCCGTCGTGGTCCACCCCCCGGCGCCTTTATCGTAGTCAATTCGGTCCTCGTACCGATTAAGGCCCAGATGAAGTATCTGGGCCTGATCCTCGACGGCAGGTGGCTCTTCGACGAGCACTTCCGACAGCTTACTCCAAAGATGGTCGGCGCTGCTTTTGCTCTTGGGCGACTTTTGCCCAACTTGGGTGGAGCCAGCGTCGCGACGAGACGGCTATACACGGGGGTTGTCCGGTCAATGGCACTGTATGGTGCACTGGTGTGGGCGGCGGCTCTGACCACCCAGAATAGGGCTCGCCTCTGGCGCCCTCAGAGGATATTGGCGGTTAGAGCCATACGCGGTTACCGCACCGTATCGACGGAGGCGCCGTGCGCCTTGGCCGGAACTCCCCCGTGGGATTTGGAGGCGGAAGTTCGCGCCGAAGTTTATGGGCGGACGGCTGACTTCCGGGCGGGTAGCGGCTTACGGCCCCCGCCCGAGGAGATACGCGAGTGGCGAGAGGCCGCTCGTCGAGCCACGATGGTTCGTTGGTCGTTCCGGTTGGAGACTCCACGTGCTGGCTTTGCCCTCGTGGAGGCAGGGCGGCAGCACGGGACCCTTTCCTTCCGACTGACGCAGGTCCTTTCCGGGCACGGTTGCTTCGGGAAGTATCTGCACTCGGTCGTCAGGAGGGAATTGAGTCCCGCCTGTTACCACTGCGACTGCAGTGAGGACTCGGCTCAGCACACGCTAGCGGTTTGTTCCGCCTGGGCGGCGCAGCGTAGAGTCCTTACTGCAGTTATTGGAGGAGATCTCTCGCTACCGGCCGTCATACGCTCCATGGCCGGTAGCGACAGTTGTTTTACCGCGGTCGCAACCTTCTGCGAAGACGTAATTTCACGGAAGGAGGCGGTGGAGAAGGCCCGGGAGGACGATATCCACTCGGACCCGATTCGCCGCCGGCGAACCGCGCGGCGGAGGCGTGCATACCAGCGCCTCATGCCACCTTGAGTGTGGCCGCGGGTGGACGGGACGGGTTTTCCCCTCCACCCGCTATAATGGCCAGCCGCGAGGAGGCGACGTCCGCGTGTGCCGTACGTCGCCTAAAATAGAGAGTTTACCCATAGATGGTGCCCGTGGCACCGGGCAGGCGCTAGGAGGGATCTAGATGTCGTAATAGCAGCGGTTCCCGGATCCCTCCTATCTCAGGCGCAGAGTGGCACACCGTGTGGTTTAAATCGGTCCGATTCCGACACACCACCTCGCCGTAAACCCCGGTGGGGTGACGGCCCGAGGGGGTTTCCACAAGTTAATAAAAAAAAAAAAAAAAGAAAGACTTTCGTTCAGCAGTGGACGGCGATAGGTTGATTGATGATTTGGGTATAACTCTAGACTTTAAATTGCAGTGAGACTCGCACGTTGATAGATTGTCGAATAGACTCAATTAATAGATGTAGAAATAGCGAGACTGGTGTACTTTAGCTATTTTCGTACTGTCATGCATATCCATATGACATATGACATTTCAGTCCAAAAATATACTCACATTTACAAACATCCAAATTGTCTTTGTGTTTTAAACGAGATCTATTCGTCCAATTTACAAACTTAGTTTTAGGCAGTCACTGAGGGAAAAGTTTAAAGAAATTAGTACCAAGACTATCCCATTTCAATACATTTATGAAAGTTTAAAATTTCAAACGAATTTCAAGTTACAAATTTAAATTCTTAATAAAGTAAAAACTGTGTGACAAGACTTATAACACAGTTTGAAATTATTCAAACGACCAATTTGCTTGGGATTGATGCTGATTACTTCCATTTGCTGTGTTTGAAAGTGATAGACGTTTAATTTCTTGTTGTATTTCGTATTTCCGTCTTTTGGATTGTTTGATTTTTTTGTGAATGTAAATGTGAATTTAGTCTAGGTTCGTAATTATATTAATACCAATTATCAGCGTGTCGAAAATGTCGGCTAAGCTGTAAAGTTCGACGTATAAAGAAGACAGAAGGATTCACTTACAAAAATAAACATCATTTATCATGTGTTTTTTGTTTTTCTATGTGAAGAGTTGCCAAAGTAACTCTACTCTGCCTGATGAAAAGCATGAATAGAATCCAAAGAGCTATGGTCACCATACTCATTGCAAATGCATACAATGCAGTGTGGTGACCTATACTATGGCGGCCTAGTGAAATGCTTTTACACGCCACGCTTGGGGACGTAAAAGACATGATCGTCATCGTGGCAGTGTAAGCCTCACATAGTTATCACGATAACTGTCACCCCTTCATCAATGGTTTCTTGAATTAGGGGTCCAAAGGCAAAGGTAGGCAGATAAAATAGTTACCTACTAACTAGTGATCTATTTTTTTCTTTGTATGTTTATTAGTTTCATATCTATTACGTAATAAAAAAACTACTGATCTACTTAACTAATGACAGCGGGAAGGCAAAATTAATACCTTAGTTACGATATCGGTACAATATTACATGTGAACTACATGATATTGTTCCACTGTTCCGCAATTTATTTGTTGCTACACAGTAATGGTGAGGGACCCACTTAAATGCTTACACCAATCGTGTAATCAATGAGTATATCTGTTCTAGCACATTTTCATAGTTTAGTTTAGCACCTTAAAGGTCTTACCGTTAAAAATCTGCTCCAGATCCAGTAATACCGCTAATATTACTGGTTTTGGACGTTTTAATAACAATTGTTTCCGAATTTTCCCTATTTTAGGCGGAGATAGCACACCGTGTGGTTTTCAGTTCAAAATCGACATTTGGGCCCTTCATAAGCCCAAGTTGAGTTACAGCCTTAGGGGTTTTCTAATACTTCTGTTGATACTAGTATTTTTTTTTCATACAGGTGTTCAGGTGAACAATAGTATTGTGCGAATTACTAAATCAAGTCTTTTCATGTTATGAGCCATTGTTGTGTAACATGAAATGTAATTGGCATAGCAGTATTAGGTTTACTTATTACCCACGAAATCCAGTTTAGAAGATAGAGAAAAAATCCATTTTAATATTTAGAAAATTCATTCCGGATTGAAAGCTGTGAACTTCCTTCAGCAATCAGCCTAATAACCCAATCGCCGTTGAAGTTTGTAATATTATTCTCTAGAACGGTACCTGCCGTCACAGTTCAACATTCTCTAAAAACGCAAGTAGTTTCAATTAAAAACAATTTATCCACATAGAATTATACAGATATGTTAAAATTTGAACGCAATCAAATTGATTAATTCTTGTACATGAGTACAAGAATTAATCAATTTGGTTCACACAAAACAAACAATTTTATAATAATGATTAATAAAATTTCCATAAGGCCTTTTTATTTAGTAATTATTTACTCAACTTAATAACGTTTAATGATCCAATAAAAATATTCTAGAATATTCAACACTTTGTACGGCCTCTTTACGGTTTTAGGCGATGTATGGTTGGTACACAATTTTTAGCTGTTTCGACACATAGCCAAGTTAAAGATTTATATATGTTAGACGCAGCTACAAATGTTTATGTATGATTTCTGATTTAAAATTTGCTATATTAAAGAAGTCGGTTACTCACTCATTCATTGTTATAAACTTGGTTTTATATACATATATGTATATATATGGTTTTTAAAAATATCACTGTAAAGACCTTCGTAGCGCGATTGCGCATTAGCACGTTGAGATCTCGGGTATTTTCAATTGGTACAAGTATTTTTATGCACTAAAATATCTATCAATATTATATGTGTGCACATACATGTCTTAAGAATTATTATTAAGCTTACAGCTAAACTGATTGCACAATCTTAAAATCATTCTAGAATATTCTAAATATAAAAATTTGACTAAACACGGCGAAGTATATTCTTAACGTCATCAAAAGATACAGCTGCAGCGTCGTTGTAATTAAGTTTAAGACGTCAAAATATAATTATTAAAGTCGTTATGAATTACGTCAATAGTGATTTAAATTTATACACAAATATGTTAGTTAATTCTGTAAACGATTAAACTCAATTTTTTTTTCCTATCTTAAGAGCCTGCCAAAGTAACTCTACTCTGCCTGATGGAAAGCATGAACAGAATCGAAGAGTTGTGGTCACCATACTCATTGCAAATGCTGACAACGCAGTATAGTGGCCCACACTATGGCAGCCTTGTGAGATGCTTTTTCACACCCCGCTTGGGGACGTAAAAGGCATGACAATCATTGTGACAGTGTAAGGCTTACACAGTTACCACGATAATTGTCACCCCTGCATCGATGGGCATCCGGTCTCACACTCACCAACGAAACACGATAACACAGATACTGGCGCTTTAGGTTGGTCTTCTGTGGGAGGGTGGGAGCCGGCCCGCTCATGCTGAAATCAGCGTGACTCTACTACCTAGTTACTACAATAGTTAAGAAAATATGAAATCTTTATAAAATTTTATTTATATTCTGTTGTTAAATACAGTCTGGTTTTTAGATTTTTATGATTTTTATTCATACACATAGTTTATGTACGATCGCTTGCGCATTACGAAGGTATCGCTAATCTACCCGTAATCACGAGCGGTGTAACTCATTCAAAACATCCAGAAGATATCATAACCTTAATTTTAATAACAAAATAATGTGTACTGTTCAATATTTAAAATGATTTTTCACTATTTTTAATGCCATGAGACTCCCTGTGCGTGAGAGAGGAAGTAAAACCGTCGGATTTAGATACTCTTTACGGTTTATTTGAAACTTAAAAAGTCCTACAGCGGTCTATAAACAGAACTACGATACTTAAGCTATGAAGATTTTTTGACTGCCTCGGTGGCGCAGTGATAGCATCGAGCGATCCACAAATGTTAGTTTTGGAGTTTGGATGTTGTCTAGGCATAAGATGTTTGTTTTCAACGCAAAAAAGTTTATATCAAGCTTTCATAATATAAGCTCTGCTCAATTTGGAAATAAATGGTATTGTGTGTCAGATGTTTGCAATATTTATTTATTTATTACCTGCTGGCAGCGTCTCCTTCGAAAGTCAGGTTCAGAAAAGGTTCAGACAATGATGTTAGTAGTAATGGAATTAAAGAAATACTTCATCTACATCATCACATACTGTTGAAACCTTCATGATCATTGTATGAGTTATTATTTATTTAAAAATATAGAGATTTCTTCGTATTCAGTAAGATAATGTGAGGGATCAATTTTTTTTCTGATTCTATGAAATCATTAATCGTGTCCTGAGTAACTATTCATAATTTACACGAGGCACGACATATAATGACACAAACTTTTTTTACGAGTACTAAATGTTAATTATCAGCAAAAACCTGCAATGCTGTTTGTGTAACTATTAAGAATTTTTTGTTCAAATTAGTCGAACGAATCTCGGGTACAATAGAAAGATGACGACATTCCTACGATGTTAATATTTCTTTATTTTACTAAATTTGTGATTATATTTTATACTTGTTAATTCTTCTTGTGTTACTTTTATCAATCCTTTTTTTTTAACGTGTGGAAACCCTTCGGGCCGTCACCCCAATCGGACCGACTAAAACCACACGGTGTGCCACTTTGCGCCTGATATAGGAGGAATCCGGGAACAGCTGCTATTACGACATCCAGATCTACTTTTATCAACCCTGAAAAGAGTGCCTGTACGCAGGGTACTCCTTGAAACTTGACGTGATTCGAATAAAACCACTTTATTACACTGTACTGTATATATTTACACAAATATAGAAACCTAGTGCCTTAAAAGGTTAATAAACAATAAATATTTGGTCTATTTATGCCACCATGTGAAACAAACTACATCGCGATACAGAAATTAAGAGATACGCCATCTATCGATCGACAAACTAAGTACATGTCGCTTCTAAACAGTTGCAATAAAGTAACGTGAATTAATCTATCCTACTAATGTCACAAATGCGAAATTATGGATATGTACATTATAATAATAATACTATATAATAATAATTAATTATTTCTTAGACACAGTTTACAATTTTAATAATACAATTTATGCAGCAAATATAGCTCATATAGACGTAAGCTAGCATGGGCTGTATTACAGATTACCAGCCACTCCAGACTCTGGACAGTGGACTGTATAGTACAACATAGGAGAAGCAGTGAACGTTGGATTGTATTGCCAAAAATAATGAGTGATGAATTTAATGTGAGCATTAATGTGTGTTCGTGGATGCGCATGTGTGTGTGTATGCGTAGATGCGCATGTGTGTATGTGTGTGCGTAGATCAAGATATTTGTAATCTTTCATTCAAAAGTTACTGAACAGATTTAGATAAAACTTTAAAGCAATATAACTTAAACATCAGTATAACACATAGGCTAATATTTACCGCAATTTAAACATAAGTGGGTGGAGATGCAACCAAAAGTTAGTTCTAAATATAAACTTTTTTAACACATTATAAGTTTTAGTCAATTATAACGATAGTCACTTACCATAATCAGGTGTGCCTGATTTGCAATCTAATTCATAAAAAAGGAAGGAAGGAGAGGTGTAAAGTGCAGGAGTAAACCGCGTGTTAGTACACGCATACACGATAATTCGCCACACAAACGCCGTTCAATTTATCAATGTCATCTTATTGTCACCATTTACACTACGAGATACCTTGTTACTGTATAAGAAATACTATCAGTCGTAAAGTCAACCAAAAAGATTGACAGTACCAACAAAAGTAAACAACTTAGTTAGTTCAAGGATGCACCTTTCACTTAATGGTGTAAATCTTAATTCATCTACACACGTTAACTCTTTTTTCTTCAAAGAAGATTGCTAATTTGACCCTTATTTTTATTCTTTTCCGATGACCCACACAGCTTAGTCTATGTCACTCTGAAGTAACAAATTTGCCCCATTTTTGTTATACTTCCATTGAAGCTCGGCTCGTTGTAGTCGTATGATTTTATGTTAGCCTATAGCCTATCTCGATAAATAGAATCTCCAATGTTAATAGTACTTTTCAATTTGAACAAGTATTTCCTACAATTAGCTAATTCAAAAACTAACTCATCAGCTTTAGCATTGTGTTGTAATAGTTATATTTGCTTATGTTTGCCAACATTTGTTTTTTCACACATACTTAAGAGTTAAAATTTTGATCATCCACATAATTCAGTTTGGAAGGTAGAAAAAAAATCTAATTTGATATTTAGAAAACTCATCCCGGCTTCCTTTCAGCATTCCTTCACCAGTCGGCTTAATAATCCAATCGTGGTTGAAATTTGCAATATCAGTCCCTAGAACAGCATATAATAGGCCGACACAGTTCACCACTCTCTAAAAACGCAAGTAGTTAAAATTAAAAACAATTTATCCGTATAGAATTATACAGATAGGTTAACATTTAAACACAATCCATGTGTACAAGAATTAATCAATTTCGTTTCACACTTCACAAACAATTTTATAATAATGATTAATGAAATTTCCTTAGTCTTTTTATTTAGTAATTATTTACTCGACTTAATAACGTTTGATGATCCAATAAAAATATTCTAGAATATTCATCACTTTGTACGGCTTCTTCACGGTTGTAGGTGATATATGGATGGACACAATTTTTAGTTGTTTCGATTTATATCCAAGTTAAAGATTTATGTATGTTTTAATAATACAATTTATGCAGTAAATACAGCTCATATAGACGTAAGCTAGTATGGGCTGTATTACAGATTACCAGCCACTCCAGACTCTGGACAGTGGACTCTATAGTACAGCATAGCAGAAGGAGCAGTGAAAATTGGGTTGCATTGCCAAAAATAATGAGTGATGAACTTAATGTGACCGTTAATGTATGTCCGTTAAATTTTGATCATTCACACGGGACAGACAATGTTCACTTTACAAATATACCTGTATTGTGGTGTATTTTACAAACACACAAGAAACGGGCGCAAAGAACACTCACACTCAGAACAACAATTTGTGGACCATGTAATGTGTTGTCGCATATGGGGTTTGAAACTTTGAACCCAGAAGCCGGTGTGGCGAGTGCAATTATCAGTGTAGTCGAATTTATGGAATAACTCACGATTGCCCGCGACCTTTCTCCAACAATTATTTATTATTAAATGTTTCCAGCTTCCGAAATCACGAATTTCTACACATCCGTTCATGTTTTGTTTTATCTGTTTAGGAGCGAAATTTCCAAAAATTTTGTCTTAGTGGGTGTTTACAACATAAAAAGGGTACAAGTGGTAGGTATACAACAGTATCTAAGTACGCACTTGAACTTAAACAGTTAAAAGTTGCGGTTAGACAAGCAATTTACAAGTAGATGTTTATACTTGACACACAAAAAGCTATTGCCACATTGAACGGCTTGAACAAAGCCAACCATTATTATTTGTTATAATGAACCTGTTTATGACGTTAAGGGCTTCATCAGTTTCTAATACAGTTTTTGACACTTTTTTGCCATATAAAACTATTTTCTGAAAAATATCATATTGTCCGTGTGGTGATGGATTAAGAATACATAGTGTTACCACCTCCATTCATCCCGTGGGTGTCGTAAAGGTGACTAAGAGAACAAAGTATACAAGACAACATCATTATAAAGAGAAGGAAAACTTGAAAGAAACCTTATTCCAACCCGTCTAGCCAGCGTGGTATAGTAGGCCAAAACTTCCTTGCTGAGGAGAGGCCTATGTCCAGCAGTGGACTGTAACAGGCTTTTGATGATAATGATGATGACGATGATGAAATATTGCATTTATTTGAGGCACATTCAAAGGTTCGTGAAACCGAAATCTTTACTATTTGAAAGATAAGTTCAGTATAGTCTATCAGGGACTTTATCAGCAAGTGGTGAAACTGGTCTTGGATGTAGTACATCATCAGCATAATAATGGAATAGTATATTTGAATGTTAATCTTAAAATGTCAAAGAAGCAAAAAAACACAGTCTACTTGATAACAAAGAATCAGAGCAGAGATAATTTGAGTCGGGAACAGATACCTGTTTTCTTTTATTTCGTTGACGGGGTGAAAACATGTCTGGTTCACATCACTACAGAAATATTTCTTGTCTATAATATACAAATACACCGTGTACTGCTTCGGAGAGTATGTAAAGCCGTCGGTCCGGGGTCTGATCTCTCCCCGATCGTGTCGTATTGCCGTCCCATCGGATTATGAGAGTGAGGGAACAGAAAGCGCACTTTATATGCGCACACTTATGCACATAATATTTTCTGCGTAGTTGAGTGGTCTCCGTTGTACATTAATAAAGGGACTCCTTTACGTTTCCCCTCTGATAATGCACTTCACATCATCAAGATGTCGCAGATGGGTTGATATTTGATAATTTTAAATGCTAAATATTCTAAAACTTTCTTTCATAACATAAATTATTTATAAAAAAAATAATATAAAATATTTAATCTTTCAATAATTTGGTTTATAACTTTAAGTACAACGCACTCTAGCACTATAACTTAAGAATTGAAGGACTACTAGCTCCATCTATTTGAGTTTTATGCCACTTTTCCCATTGTCTCTCCATGAAGTTCTGGCACAGTTTATAAAAAAAAATTATACAGATATATTTTATTAGTATAAAATAATTTTGCATTACTTTGTTTTATATTTATAATGTTTTTAAAAATTGCTGTAAGCGACATCTGTTGCTGCATATGTAAACTAGTAGATGTCGTTAAGGTTGTCATTACATATTAGTATATATCTCAAAACATAGATGGCGCGAATACATTTTTTAACTAACTATTTTTTGTAAATTTTGCTGACACGCGGTTGGATACTTTTACAAGAAATGTGACTCAAGAAAGGAAACCAAGACACTGATTGGGTTGTTTTTCGATAAGAAGACATTCTCGAGACGATCCTAAAATTTTAAGAACTTGGCTAACATTGCTATAATTTCATTTTAATTATTCAGAACAGACTAAAATATAATTATATGCAACTCATACGTTTAATTGGCTCTCGTATTGATTTTTAGTGTATTGTTTTGGTTTACTTATTGTGTACTCGATCTCCACATGGAATCAGATCTTATGTGATTCACAAACAGTTATTGCCTTGGGTCAAGGTGCTCTGTATTGGTACATATGTTTGTAAAGTCACCTGCTACTTAAATAATCCTAGTGCGGGAGTGGTTTCCAAACAAAACTTTTCGTATCAAGTTAACATACATATTGTGTTTAAGTCTCGGTACCTGGAAACAGATCTTTACTCGGTATTTGTTTAAAAACACATTTCAAATAACGTTTTCTAAAAATAAAACCAAGCTGGATCGATTTACCGCCCCCAAAATCTCCGGCATACTAAATTTCATAGAAATGGTTGTAGCTGTTTCCGAGATTCCGATTGTATATATGTAATATATAATAATAACTACCTCGATGACGCAGTGGTAGTAAATGCGACTACTGTGCTTGAGGTCTCGGGTTCGATTGACGGGTCAGACTAAATGTTTGTGTGATCTGTAAATATTAGTTTCGAAGTTTGGGTGTTTTCTAGTTCTAGTGTTCTCAAAAAAAGTATATAAGTATTCTATCAGTCAGTCTAGTTATCATAGCACAAGTTCTGCTTAGTTTCAAACTAGATGACGTTGTGTGTCAAATGTCTGAAATATATATATGAAATACATACAAGAATTACTCGTGTAAAGTTATTAGATACGACACGAGGTCTCCAAATAATTAAAATCTTTAAAAACTTCATTTTATAAACTGAAAATTTTCAACATTTCTTTCTTAAATGTTAGCATGAGCATAGCACGTTACTATCAAAAAGTCGGTATAACATAGTCTTAATAAGAGAACCTTATATTCGTAATATCATACGTATACACTTCATTTTAATTGAGCTCTGTTCTAAAAGTAACTCTTCATCATTATCATTATCATCTAAGCCACAAAACGTCCACTGCTGGACGTAGGCCTCCTCTAAGCTTCCCCAAAACAGCCGGTCCTGTGCCGCCCGCATCCAGAGGCTTCCTGCGACCTTCACCAGGTCGTCGGACCACCTCGTAAGGGACCTACCAACACTGCGTTGCCCAGTACTAAAAAAAGTTATAAGTATTCCTTATTTAAAAAACTTTAATTCAACCCAGTCGAAAGGTATCGACATATGTTAGAATCATTTGGAGTTAACAGATAATTGTGACTGTCAAATAATAACAGACAAATAATTAGCAATAAATTAAAATTGCGACTATACTTTGAGATTTGAACTATCCTATCTCTCAAGTTGGATCGAACTGCACATGGTGTGCGAATTTTATTATAATCGGTTAAGTGGTTTAGGAGTCCATTGAGGACAAACATTGTGACACGAGATTTATATATATTAAGATATGTTGATAGTTTTGACTCTAAATTTATTCGGCGAACTTTCATAGACGAAATTTTCATTTGCGTAATCACTACACTACACTACAAACAAATTGACCAAATGAACCGCTCGAAATAAATCCAACATTCACCAGAATTAACAGGCTGTTTATCAAAACTTGGGATTATATTTTAATAGTACACAATCACAAAAATATATTTCAGCAATTTGTTTCAATATATTTACAATTTGAAACACGATATACGCCAGTTGTGGTTACAAACTTTGTTTACGCAAATGTTATATGGCTTTAGTATTACAGTTAGCAGTCTGGTTTTATTGTTTTTGTGGTTTTATTAACCGTTCTCTACTGCATCTGTAATTAATACTCCACTCTTAATAGCCACAGTATACGCATACAATCTTCTTAAATAAATATTCCAGGCAGCTTAAAAATAATCATTAAAGTCCTAAAAGTAATTGTAATTTTTGAATTCAAATGTTTTTTTTCATACTTTGCTGTTACTGCACTGCAGAAGGTGGACTTAAAATCACATGTATTTTCTTCCAAACACTCTTTGGTTAATGATGAGCTGTAGATACTTACATAAAAGGGAAAATAAAGATAACCTTCGATAATTGCGTCTCCCTTAACAAGTTTGCTGTCATATGAAACGAACTTGTTATTTCATTTACTGTAGAAGAACCAAACTTAGTGGCAAGTAGTTTTTTTCTATTAAAAATTGGTGGCGAGATTTGTATATTAACGGCTTACAGACTGATATATCATATTGATCATTTCCCTAATACAACGGAAAACATAAACAAAATAAGAACAAAATAGGGTTCTAATGGAAGACATCAATATCGAATAAAAACGAGCGAATAGTGCATCTTATTTAAACTTAACTGCAGAACTAGTGTTTCTCTGTCTTGAGCATGTAATATTCAAGATCTACCAGTCCAACAGTTATTGTGACAGATACCGACCTCACTGTATGTATACTGTATGCGTAAAATGTCCGTGTGGTGACGGATTTGTCCGTGTGGTCGCGGATTAAGAATACATAGTGTTACCACCCCTATTCATTTCGTGGGTGTCGTAAAAGGCATTTAAGGGAACAAAGTATGCAAGACAAAATCATTACAAAGAGAAGGAAAACTTGAAACAAACCCTATTCCAACTCTTCTGGCCAGCGTGGTATAGTAGGCCAAAACCTTCCTTGCTAAGGAGAGGCCTATGTCTGGTTGTAGACTGTAAAAGGCTGTTGATGACAATGATGATGATGATGTGTAAAAGGCTCGTATCGAAATTAAAGAATAGAACTGTGACAAAAATTGACTTGGAAGCCATCACTGAACAAATAAAGAAATTGAGATTTCTCTTTTATCGACCAAACTGCAGCTCGGTTTGTTGACACTCTGATTCGTTTTACTAATTACATATTCTCAAAATACTCAAGAGTAACTGGAATACCTAATGACCGAGTAATTTTCAAGCCTTGGCTCACATCAGGTCTTTTGCAGTGTATGCGGAAAGATTCAAACAATATTTTAAAAGAGTTAGTATATAAAAGATACCGTAACCATTATACTTTATTACTTAGAGAACTTTAAAATAATAAAAAAAACATGAAATATATTATACTAAAGTCTATCACAAAACAAAACTGAACAAACTTTTTTTACACGTGGAGGTTGCTATGCTTGCGAGGGCGTGCATGGGACTCCCGGAGAACCGGTTTCGGAACTAAACTCCTACCTTGGCAGTTGGCAAAAGGTCTAGGAACGCTTTAGCGGCTGAATTATACCTATTTGGAACACATTTGCTGCACTTAATTCCTCTTCTAGCTGACTTAATAAGGTACTGGTATCGCCGCTTGCAAAGTTCATTGAATCTGTTCCGTACCAGGAACCTTCCCTAATGTCCTTGGGCAGTACGCCATAACAGCAGTTCACAAGAGTGAAAGTCAGAACATAATGGTGTACCTACTTTTGCAGCTACAATTTAATTTTAAATCGGGGAAGATCACTGAAGGTGCAAGTAATTAGTTCACCGTATTACGGAAAAAGCTGATACTGAATAGAATTACTTCGAGGTTTTCCTAGATCTAGCGAAAATTATAGCCAGAGTGACTTCACGTAGCTCGATAGAAAGTCTGTATACCTACTTTTATGAGTAAAATATAAAATATTGAAATTTGGGATAAAGCACTTAGTACTTACACAGATTTTCTCATGAGCCAAAGCAGCGAATCAAAATGGACGAATCGACACAGTTAGTCAAGAGTTCAGAGTAACGTACGACGTATCACAAGGTGATTGTCCCTTTCTGAGCCTATTTCTGATCTAAGTAAATAATCTATGCCAGCAGCTTCTCAACAGAGGTAAAATATTTGATTGCATGGACGATACTGCTATTTTCTACTATCATCTTTAATGATGGTGTTAAAAAACACTGAATTCAGCCTTCAGAAAATAAATCATTGACCAAGAATAGAACTTACTCACACTTAATGTACTAATAATCTAATAATAAAGTAATAATAAGTACAGTTTACATTCGCCAACACTAAACTTCCAGATACTACGCTTAAAATTTACGCATGTAAGCATCAACAAAACTTTAGCACCAATTGTTCGTCCTTTATTATTCCTGTCCGTGTGGTGACGGATTAAGAATACATAGTGTTAACACCCCTATTCATCCCGTGAATGTTTTAAAAGATGACTAAGAGAACTAATTATACAAGACAACATCATTACAAAGAGAAGGAAAACTTGGAATAAACTCTATTCCAACTCGTCTGACCAGCGTGGTATAGTAGCCTCCTTTCTAAGGAGAAGTTTATGTCCAGCGGTGGATTGTAAAAAGCTGTTGATGATGATTGACTATTTTCAAAAAGTACAACAAGATATTTGGGTGCTCTACTAGAAGTAAACCTGAACTTGCAATCACACATTGAACAAATCACGTTACATGTTAGAAAACTCATTTAAATATGTGTGAGACTTTGGCAAGTAACAATTACATATATATCCTCAACGTAATTATTAGGCAACGTAAAATTACTAGTTAGTAGTTAATTAGTATTATGTAATAACGTTTGTCTACCTTTAAAATGTAGAACTCACCAAACAAGATGGCAATACTTATGGCTATACGCATATATCTTAAAACAAACGAAAATTTTCTCATTATCTCACTAGTAAAACATGAAGTCAAAGTCAAAATAAAATTCATAATTTTATTTTGGTTTTGATTTACACTAGACTACACACAAACTTAAACTTCGTTACAATGTACACACACACACACACACACAAACACACACACACACACACACTCATACACACATACACACACACACACACACACACACACACACACACACACACACACACACACACACACACACACACACACACACACACACAAACACACACACACACACACACATACACACATACACACACACACACACACACACACACACACAAGAAAGAAGCAGGGTTCCAAAGTATTTTCATAATTTCTATGCCAATAAAAACAATTATTCTCTTTATTGCGTTTCAAATAAATTTTAATTAAATTTTTAAATACATAAAAACCGAAAAAGACATATTTAAAATTATTCATTTTGCTATTTATATCAACACTTTATGACACAATACTTTTTGCATCAACATTTTATAGTAAATATTATTATTATTATTAAAAGGTATTTGTACGAAACAAAGACTTGGATTCTTGTTAGCTATAAACACTGAGTATAAGTTATTAACCAAATGACGTGGGGTTCTAAAAGTACCTAAGTAAAAAATATACTTTTAAACATCTCTATTCAGAATTGTCTGAACTAAATATAGCCATTACACAGAATTCGTTAAAGCTGTCAATTTCAGAAGAGCAAATTTATTCACTTGACAAATTAGACCTACAATTCTCACTCTAATACTGACACTTCGTTTCTACCTAAAAAAAATATTTTCTCAACTGTCACACAATTTATATAATCAAATCGGATTCAAATCGTGAAATGATAGTGTACGAGGACTTGATGACTATATGATACACTAACTATTATAGAAAATATACAAAAGTCTACGCACACATACAATTTATTTTGTGAGTTTGCTAGTTAATAACCGTATCTGAAAATAATAAATTATTAAGATGAGAATGTGTGTATGAATAGATAGTGTAGAATGTTTAAAGTTATTACGTGTACGAACTTGCCCTAACTTCTGAATATCACACCGTGGAATTCACACCGAATAACTATATACGACAATGTTTGACGTTTGCTTTAGGAAATGAATTTGGCTAATAAGCAGCTATTTGTCAATTAGTCTAAACACCTATCTAATAACGTTAACTTATCAAATACAAATCTAGTACTTGCCTATTTCTCTTTTTTTTTGTTGACCTTATGGAAAATCTCTTCGGATCTCCGGTTCCTTAGGGACGCAGGAGCCAGAAACCACCCCGGCGGCCTGTCTCAGGCGTCCTACTTTAAAGGGGACCCGTTCCATATTATTTCAGGTCCCTCTATTTCAGGAGCTCCCCTATTTCAGGTGCCTGGTCAGACCCTCTCTTGGGGGACGCTACAAAGTTATCCCCGCTGATCTGGTTGCTATAATTATAGTTATAGATGTGACCCAATCGCGTTTTTGCGGTCAGGCCGCATTGCTGTCGCCGACCGCAGCGATTTATTAACCACTAGAGGTCCCTATTGTTTGGCAGCTTGCGATCCTGTCGGCGGCTGTTGACGCCGCCGACGTCTTCTCCGCTAGGGATCAGCCCTCTGCCGTTCCCGTTCAGCGATCTCTTTCTTGAGCATTAGAGCTTCACAGAAAGAGACCACTTTGCCCCATCCCTCCACCCGCCAGGATGGCAGCAATGATGGCTGTACCTGAATCTAGCACCTAATTAACTAGAATGTGATAACACTAGGATCGGTTCTTTAATAACCTTAGGGGAGGCTAAACATCCAGCAGTGGATATCGGCTAACATAAATGAATGAATAAAACCACTAAGACAACAAAAAGTCTTTGTTAATGATTAATTCCATATCATTTTCTTTCTAAGGGCTTGAAATTTAATCCACTATCACCTCCATACTTACAAACTGTCTGGTTCTATAACAGATTAATAAAGCCCCGAAGACCCTTGAACTGTTCGCCCATTTGTTCGTACAACCATTTATTATCGCCCACCATTATTCACTAAGTAATTTTCGTATTTCTGTTGCTATAATGAACGGTAAAATTTGTTCTGAGTCGCAGATTTTACATTGAAGAAGGAGAAATTTGTTTTCGTGAGGACAATAGGGATTTTTTCTTAGAATGTAAGCCGATTATGTTCGACAAAAAAGGACAAAAAAAAAAGGATTTGTATTCATATATGAAAATACACGTGACATATATTTTTAATATTCGACTATAGGTAATGTCAATATGCGGTGTACGATGGGCCAATGATCAGAAGTGAAATCAATACTTTTAAGTATTTCTATTGAATATTATTTCTCGTTTTTTTTTGTACTCTTCTAAGCAAGACTATGTTGTATTTTTCTAATTAACTTCAGTATCTTTAAAGAGTGAGTAATAAAGTATTAAAAATTTAAATGTTGTTGTTTTATTTAATTGTTGTTACTTACATAAATAAAGTCTTTAATTAGTTTTTCTTGTCATTTTTTTCTCTCGATGTCTTTAATGTATAGACATCGACCTCTTACAATTTTATAACATATATTGATTGTGACTGAGCATTGAATCGTCATTCTACAAATCTTAGTAATGAAAATCTACTTTACCCCAATACGATATTTTGTTTTTTTATATTAAGAGCCTGCCAAAGTGACTCTACTCTGCCTGATGGAAAGCATGAATAGAATCCAAGAGTTGTGGTCACCATACTCATTGCAAATGTACACAATGCAGTATGGTGACCCACACTACGGCGGCCTTGTGAGATGCTTTTTCACACCCCGCTTGGGGACGTAAAAGGCATGACAGTTATTGTGACAGTGTAAGGCTTACACAGTGTAAGGCCTCCGGTCTCACACTCACTAAAGAAACACGACAACACGAATGCTGGCACTTTAGGTTGGTCTTCTGTGGGAGGGTAGTACTGCCCCGGTCGAGCCGGCCCGCTCGTGCTGAAATCAGCGTGGCTCTACTACCTACAAATTTGTGAGATCAAGAGTAAATCGAAAGTAAATTTTGTAAGATATTAATATAATTGACCTTCTGACCACATTCCAAATATTTACCTATAATATACGACTTCAAATTCCAGACAGTAACACAATTTAGTACTAATTTTCTTAGCCTGTATAGTCAAAGAAAAATTCCTCTTTTGATACCTATCCTATGTCCATCGTAAGAGCCATGTTATGGTTATTTTGGCACAGTAGTTTATACAGGAATGTGTTGAAGTTACTTACTATCACATACAGAATATTTAATATATATGCACTTTACCCATACACTTTGGCTGTTACTCATTAAAAAAATATTTAACTTACAAGAGATTAAATGATGACAGATTTAAAAGCTAACTAGAAAGAAAAAAATTGACGTTTTTTTTTTTGACGAAAAAACGAAATTTGGGTATAAAGACCACGTTATTCAAAATATTGACAAGGTCACCATCAACAGTATTGAGTTATAATGCATAGAGCAGCGATTTCAAACGAATGTTAGCGCGCAAATTCACGACGAAAAGAATCGCTGGGTGCGCGCAGGAAATGTTACTTTCTCATAGATTATATACTCGTATTAATACATGTAGATGTGATTTTTTTATTTTATCTACTTGAATTTATGTTAGTAAAGGTCATATTTTTAGGACACCAGATTATCAATTATTTTCTAAAACTGGCTCTAATTTTTTAAGTCTTTTTTTGTAAATAGCAAATATTTCTGACTATTTTCCGTTAAAAAAAAATGTTTTGATAAAAAACACAGTGACAATAAATTTCAAAGTTTCTGTATTTAGTAGCCGTTAAGAGGGTATTGTTGTTTGTTTTATATAGCTTATAGCTTATTTATTATATTATAGCTATATAAATAAAAGTAATTATATATTTTAAATTACCTAAAATTGTTGGAAAACCTTTACTAAATGTGAAATAGCCAATAAATTCGTAAGAATATTTTTTTTACATATGATCCCTATGTTATAAATATAGGACAGGCTGATTCAGACCCTAAAATAAACATTTTATTGGTTTTTGCTTCACACTATTTTTCTAACTGTACTCGTGTTAACAAATATATTTTGAGATTTGAACAGAAAATTCTACATTTTTCGATGGTTGGAAAGTAGTGGGTTAACAGTTACCGTTTAGTTAAATAACTATTAACCTGATCAGTAATCACGTTCACGTTTCAAGCCAATTGTCGTCTATCTATGTATACCAAACCGTATGAGAAGTGTAAACAGTTCCAACATGATATCGTGCTCATACATTTTAAATAAACTTTATGTCCTTTTTAACAAAATTAATTTAGTGACTTTCTGACGCTTAGACAACAGAGCACAGACAACTGACTCATCAGAATATCAATCTCCGGTCTTGGAGGGGAGTGATGTGGCGATTCCACATTATGACACAAACGAAAATATATAACAGCGTCACCTAGCGAAGATACATCTAACTACGAAGTATGAACGAAACGTATGAATGTAATGAACTACAATGCAACTACTAATCCTGTATCGCGATATAGAGATTCGCGTGGCAATTAGCGTATATACAACATCCCAACTTAAACCCTTGGGACCGTGGCCCGCCAGGCATGATCACCTCGCCTGGTCGGAGGATCCTCCCTAGTATTAATAATTATAAAATAATAAGTAATTATATATTTTAAATTACCTAAAATTGTTGGAAAACCTTTTCTAAATGTGAAATAGTCAATAAAGTCGCAATAATATTTTTTTTTACATATGCTCCCTATGTTATAAATATAGGACAGGCTGATTCAGACCCTAGAATAAACATTTTTTAGACGCTTAGGCAAATAATAAAACTAAAAGTGACAGTTACAATGGG
This sequence comes from Hypercompe scribonia, assembly GCA_949316085.1. NCBI lineage: Eukaryota > Metazoa > Arthropoda > Insecta > Lepidoptera > Erebidae > Hypercompe > Hypercompe scribonia. The sequence continues at coordinate 2,747,393 of OX438967.1, read as the reverse complement.
AGACAAAACCCTTCTTGGGTAACATATAACAATCTTTGATAATAAAAACAATTGATTGAAAAAGGTGATTTACACTCCCGCGGCCACGGGCAAGTTGAGGAACATTGGTTGATTTTTAGCTTGTAGAAATCCGACAGATCCCTTAGCTCTCCACCAGCTTTCTTCAGGCTTTCATGAGGATCTTCCACCTAGTCAACAAAAACAGTATACAGTACGTAACCATATCGATTAGCTGTTACGTAAAAGTGATGAGAAAAAGTGTGTTTTATTGCCCACAGTGTTCTGCCCGTCAGTTGTGTCTGTCTAGTATATAGCTTGTTTCTTACCAAACCTCGTTATGCACTAATTAAATTGATATATTCTGAACTATTTCTTTCTTTCTTTCTTTTTTTTTAAAGGGACTACGTCTGCACTAGGAATAAATCCTGTGTCGCGGGAGACTTTACAAACATACAAGAAACGGACACAAAAACATCCAGACTTAGAACAACACTCTGTGGATCACACAAAGTGGCGTTCCGTTCCACAACACTCGACGCAGTAGAGAGCCGCTGGCGACCAGTCAAACTACTAAGCCAACCGTGCAGTCTACTGTACACCATACACCTGTACTAAAACACTCTTTTTGCTCATACACTATGTAGTATAGTCAATATGTACTGATGGAATAATGAGTAAGTTAGGCTATTAATTTGGAACTAGAAAAATATTGTATTTTCTTTTATTATCTCAAGAGCCTGCTATAGTGACTCTCCTCTACCTGTTAAAATGTATAAACAGAATCCAAGATTTTTGGTCATCATACTCATAGCGAATACTGATAATACAGTATGGTGACCCAGAAATTAAAAGCCATAACAGTAAGGCTCACATGCTTACCACGATAATTGGCATTCCAGCATCAGTTTTAGATTTGTCTTCTATTGGAGGGTAGTACTGCCCGGGTCGGTCGAGCCAGTTTGTTCGTGCTGAAATCAGCGTGGTTCTACTACCTTGTGGCTTATAGTAAGAAGAGCCATGCTACGGCACATATGGATTGGCTCGGCTGAAGCAATGTCACAGTTTCACAAAAAACTGGTGTTTCACAATTATTTCATTACTTTTCAGAGAGTAAGTTTACTGGAGCTCTACCCCTTACGTCTTCGTTCTCGTACACAATAAAACGCAAGGTTTAAATTTTCCTTATTCAGCAGGCTAAAAATATCTCTATTCAATAAATTATCAAAGTTAAGGATTTTGGATCCTTGTAATCGTCACAAGTTACAGGTAACTTTCAAACTGTTATAGAATTTTTTATTAGAACTTATGTAAAGTACCCACAAATATTAAGTTTTACATTTATAAAAGTTATCTGGCTACTTTTTAAATTTATTAATAGAACCTTTTTTTAAATTTATTATACAATTTATTATTAGAGCTTATGTAAAGTACACACATATATTAAATTTTACATTTATGAAAGTTATCTGGCTACTTTTTGAATTGGCAACTAAATAAAACATATTGACAAAATTAATGAAAACGACTTCTAAAAGGTATAGTAATCGTGTTAAGCGTGTACAAGCCAACTTATTCTTTGGATTGCCTCGGAGGTGAAGTGAAAGTGTATGTGACTGCTGCTATTGAAGTTTCGGGTTCGATTCCTGGGTCGAACCCAATGTTTGTATGATCTAAAAATATAAATATTTTTCCTCAGTACCGTGAAAAAAGAATAGAATCTATTAAATTATCTAAACAATAAATTAAAAAAGAAAACAAAAATTTGGTAAATATTTTTACATACTTTGCTTTTCGTTACTTTGTTAACGCATAATATATTTTTAATTTTAAAACTGTTCCCATCAGTGTGCCTACATTTAGCTAATACACAATCTTAATTTTTCTTTGATGATTGTTGGACAAGAATCGTGAAACTATGTATATTTTTAAATGAACGAAAACTCGGCATTCGGGTGAGGAATACTAAAAAAGATCTAGGCTCACAAAAGTTTATTACTTTGATCTTTAATTTTGACATTTAGAGATCGTCATTACATTGTCACTATTACATTATGGATTTGTATAGTTAGAGCTACATGTCTAAACATGAACCGGACTTTAGTTTATATTTTATTTGAAACCTTATCAGTAAGAAAATATCTTTGATGAGTGGGACTTGTACTTAAAGAAAATATATAGGATGAATGATTGTGGTGGCCCCACGTACTTACAGTCAAGGTATCATATCGTTCTTTTGTTCCATTCCAGTGGTTGCAAGTGATTCTCAGAGACCACTCTCCTGGATTTCTTGGGATAGGTACTGAAAGCGCCCACTTGTGACTAATGAGTTTCATTCAGTAAATTTAGTACAAAAGTAGTTTTTACCCAATAAAACGCTCACAGAATGTAAGCCTAAGTACTCATAAAGTATTTAATGATAATTGGATTTTAGAAAGATTCTCACCAAGGCTCTATTGAAATTTCTTTGATTTAGATTAACAAATTTTCATTAAAATTTACTAATATATATATATTTTTTCTATTTTAAGAGCCTACCAAAGTGACTCCACTCTACCTGATGGAAAGCATGAATAGAATCCAAGAGTTGTGGTCACCATACTCATTGCAAATGCTGATAACGCAGTATGGTGACCCACACTATGGCGGCCTAGTGAGATGCTTTTTCACACAAACAGCTTAGGGACGTAAAAGACATGACGGTCATTGTGACAGTGTAAGGTTTACACAGTTACCACGATAACTGTCACCCCTGCATCGATGGGCCTCCGGTCTCACACTCACCAACGAAACACGACAACACGGATGCTGTCGCTTTAGGTTGGTCTTCTGTGGTAGGGTAGTACTGCCCCGGTCGAGCCAGCCGGTCGTGCTGAAATCAGCGTGGCTCTACTACCTAGAGAAATAGTGCCTTTGTGAACATATCATGTCTATAAGCTGTAATAGGTATATATTTTTATTTTCGATATAATAAACATTTAACATTAAAAGTTAAAAATATGACTACATCTTAATTTAGTCACGATTATACGTCTACACTCGTATTAGAGAATAATTTTCAAAAGGTAGTAGAGCCACGCTGATTTCAGCATGAACGGGTCGGTTCGACCGGGGCAGTACTACCCTCCCACAGAAGATCAACCTAAAATATTTGTGATGTCGTGTTTCGTTGGTGAAAGCGAGACCATAGGCCTATTGATGCAGGGGTGACAGTTTTCGTCGTTAGTGTGTGAGCCTTATCGCTACGATGACTGTCAAGCCTCTTACGTCACCATAGAAGGCATGAAAAAGCATTTCATTAGGACTCCAAAGTGTGGGTCACCATACTGCATTTGCAATGAGTATGGTGATGACAAGTCTTGGTTTCTATTCATGCTTTCCATCACACAGGGAATCATTTTGGCAAGCTCTTAAATAAATCTTCATCAGTATTTTTTGTTCGTATCGAGAGATGATATATTTGTCAGTGAGGTGTCAAGTTGATAAGGGTCAAGGGACAGCTTTCACTTAGGTTTCTGCCTATGATGGGCTGTGTTTACACATACGCTTAGTATCATCACTTTTAGGAGTTAATTTTTTACGTATTTCGATATTCATAAGTCCATTGCAGCCGACTGATTGGCCGTATGCAACTGGCGACCAAGAGGTCACGGATCCGATTCTCGTGTCAGGTCAAAAAGTGTTATTGAGTTTTCTGGTTACAGAAATACTTTAATAACTGCTTGGAAGTGGGGGTTTTAACCTCGGTGTCTCGGAGAGCACTTATAATAATCGAATCACAACTAACTAGTTTTCGAGACTTTAACAGTCAAAAATATTTTTTATGTTTAAGATATTTGCCTGCCTCGGTGGCGTAGCGGTAGTGAATGCGACTGCTATGCTTGAGGTCTCGGGTTCGATTCCCGGGTCGGACCAAATGTTTGTATGATCTTCAAATATTTGTTTCGAAGTTTGGGTGTTTTCTATGTATAATATGTATGTATTTACAAAAAAAAAGTATATAAGTATTCTATCAGTCAGTCTAGTTATCATAGCACAAGCTCTGCTTAGTTTGAAACTAGATGACGTTGTGTGTCATATGTCCAAAATATTTATTTATTTATATTTATTTCCTTCTAGTTTTTAAATAATCAAAATGACAGTAATACTGGTTAATAGAACATTTTCGTATAATATTCAGTACCGACCAATATTGACCTGCACGTGGACAGCTGCCAACCTAATCTACAAACGTGAACTTTATTAGAAAACTAACAAATGTATAGGAATGATGTCTCTAACCGCTAAGTCACGTGGTAAAAACAAAGTATTATCCAATATCGAAAAGTATAAAGGTGTCAGCGATTATAGAAAGAGTATAAGGAGTGTTTCGTGTCGATTTTTCGTTGGTGCTGAGATTCTGTTGATCATAGTGTAATGTTGTGTAACCTTCCTTGTCAAATGGATTACCCATTGCTAAAATAATGTTTAATTCAAACTAGTCGTTTCTGACATTAGCGTGTTGAAAAAAAAAAACATACTCTTCAGCTTTATAATATTAGTCCAGAAGCCGAAAATCATCCTAAGTGGAGCGCAATGGAAGAAGCCTAAGCCACACAGCCGTGGATTATTATAGGCTGAAGATCCTGGTTCTTTGGCGACTTCCACATTACAGCACAAACAAAAATATACAACAACGCCATCTAACGAAGATACATCAAACTACGAAGTATGAACGAAACGTATGAATGTAATGAACTACGAAGCAACTACTAATCCTGTATCGCGAAATATAGATTCGCGTGGCAATTAGCATATATACCACATCCCAACATCAACCGTTGGGCCGTGGCCCGCCACGAATGATCACCTCACCTGGTCGGAGGATCTTCCCTTTGTGTCGGAGGGATATGAAACCCGTTCCCTCCACATTTCTAATGAGGCGTTATAATCCTCTTATTTAGTTTTAGTAAAACATCTTTAAGATTTTAAGCCTTCTTCTAGCATCCAGTCTACTTTTATATTATAATTGAATAAATTGTTTAAAGTGTTACTAATAAAACTAAAAAGGAACATTATAAAAATGATATTGTGTAAGTTGTTAAACCAGATGGCGCTGATGTCATTTTTACTCTAGTCTTTATTTGATTCCAGACGATTCTACGTTATTAGACAAGTTTTTGAAGTTACCTTTCGGCTTCATTATCACTTTTGACTCAAACTTAGTTGGTTTTGGAATATTTGTGTATACCGTTGTAAAAATATTATTATATTCATGAATAAAAACTGAACTTCTTAATTAATGTAAATGAAGATTATTGAATATAATTCCTTAAAATAAAACTTTAAAATAATGTCCCTGAAGGATCCTTGGTACACCCGCATCTCACACACGTGACACTCTTAGTCTGGTCGCAAATTAGACAGAGCTTGTACTACGATAACCATACTGCTGATAAGCACACTCAAATATGTATAAATAAAATATATCAACCAAAGAACTGGCGAAAAGTGGGTGTTTAATATGCCTCTACCCACCCTTCTGGAGAAACAGGCGTGATTTTATGTATGTACGTATGTAAAATATATCTAATTAGGGATACGTAACGCTGCCCCTGCAAAGGGGCAGGTCCTGGGGTATTGTAGGTAGTCGTTATATTGCGAGTGGTCCCCGGTGGTCAACCCGAGTCAGATGAGACCCCAGACGACACCCGAGGAAGTCCAGCTCCGAGCGACCAGCGACAGGGGCATTGACTTATGTGCGGTTCCCCTCGGTGTCCAGTCCTTTTGATTTCAGCGCCTCACACCGCGCGGTGGTCTGTGAGGCGTCATATCGATGTCTGTGTTTCTTGTTACGGTGGTCACAATATGACAGCACTCGGTGCGCCTACTCGGGCAAGCAGGCACATATGCCCACAAGCCGAAGTGGTGGCCGCAGCAAAAAGAACTGTAACAAAAAAATATAGGGTGTTGAAGGTAAACGAGGCAGATGCGAGCACTCCCGCACGCGATTTACTGCTACTACATTTTTAACAGGCGCTTTGCCTGTTAAAATGTATGAGAACTTCGAGGTTCCCATACCAGCCTCCGGTCCCATTCCCTCGCGGTGCTGCATACTCCCATGCTTCGGTTTAATAGTAATGGTATATATCATGTTAACCAAGAAAAATATATCAAGAAATGAACAGTAAAGCTAACTTATATGGATGATAAGGCCTTCTAAAATGAATATGTCCCAAAATAATAATGTTAGAGGAACCTTTGTAAAGAAAAATATTTTAAAATTTAACCTACTTTGCCAAACATAATTTTAATTAAAATATACATAGTTATGTAAATATGTCGGCTCCTTTAAAAGATAACATTACAACGTTTTACGGAATATTGCTGTTAATATTTTATAAGGCACTTTGTCTTAAAATATTAGGTAAAAGAAATTCATACGTACCTAAAACTTTTGTCCATGTTATAAAAAATTGATATTTTTACATAATAAAAAATTGAAAAATAATTTTATCCTGAATTTGTTTACTTCAGATATAACTGACACAAACGGAATACTTTGATTGAAAGTAGATGTACATATCTATCACAGGGATTACTTGTCTTTTAGTTTTTACTCATGGCTCTGTTCGCGGGTTTTGTTGATTATCGTAGTATAAAGTTACTTACTTCTGTATTTTTTCTCATCTACATCAACAATCAAAGTATATCCATGTCGAATTTCAAATAAAGCTCTTTAGCTGCAAAAGTGTCACAGACTGACAGTTAATAACTAAAATTTTAGTAAATATTGACTGAGCTCTAATTGTCCATGTGGTGACGGATTAAGAATACATGAGTGTTACCACCCCTATTCATCCCGCGGGTATCGTAAAAGGCGACTAAGGGAACGAAGTATACAAGACAACATCGTTGCAAAGAGAAGGAAAACTTGGAATAAACCCTTTTTTTATTTTTTTTTTAACTTGTGGAAACCCCCTCGGGCCTTCAGCCCACCGGGGTTTACGGCGGGGTGGTGTGTCGGAATCGGACCGACTAAAACCACACGGTGTGCCACTCTGCGCCTGAGATAGAAGGGATCCGGGAACCGCTGCTATTACGACATCCAGATCCCTCCTAGCGCCTGCCCAAAACTACGGGCACCATCTATGGGTAAACTCTCTATTTTAGGCGACGTACGGCACACGCGGACGTCGCCTCCTCGCGGCTGGCCATTATAGCGGGTGGAGGGGAAAACCCGTCCCGTCCATCCGCGGCCACACTCAAGGCGGCATGAGGCGCTGGTACGCGCGCCTCCGCCACCCGACGGCGAATTGGGTCCGAGTGGAAATCGTCCTCCCGGGCCTTCTCCGCCGCCTCCTTCCGCGAAATTACGTCTTCGCAGAAGGTTGCGACCGCGGTAAAACAACTGTCGCTACCGGCCATGGAGCGTATGACGGCTGGTAGCGAGAGATCTCCTCCAATAACTGCAGTGAGGACCCCACGCTCTGCGCCGCCCAGGCGGAACAAACCGCTAGCGTGTGCTGAGCCGAGTCCTCACTGCAGTGGTAACAGGCGGGACTCAATTCCCTCCTGGCGACCGAGTGCAGATACTTCCCGAAGCAACCATGCCCGGAAAGGACCTGCGTCAGTCGGAAGGAAAGGGTCCCGTGCTGCTGCCCTGCCCACTCGGCGATGACCGGCTGGAGAGCCTCCACGGCGGCAAAGCCAGCACGTGGAGTCTTCAACCGGAACGACCAACGAGCCATCGTGGCTCGACGAGCGACCTCACGCCACTCGTGTATCTCCTCGGGCGGGGGCCGTATGCCGCTACCCGCCCGGAAGTCAGCCGTCCACCGATAAACTTCGGCGAGCACTTCCGCCTCCAAATCCCACGGGGGAGTGCTGGCCAAGGCGAACGCCGCCTCCGTCGATACGGTGCGGTAACCACGTATGGCTCTAACCGCCAATAACCTCTGAGGGCGCCAGAGGCGAGCCCTATTCTGGGCGGTCAGAGCCGCCGTCCACACCGGTGCACCATATAGGGCCATTGACCGAACAACCCCCGTGTATAGCCGTCTCGTCGCGACGCTGGCTCCACCCAAATTGGGCAAAACTCGCCCAAGAGCAGAAGCAGCGCCGACCAGCTTTGGAGTAAGCTGTCGGAAGTGCTCGTCGAAGAGCCACCTGCCGTCGAGGATTAGGCCCAGATACTTCATCTGGGCCTTAATCGGTACGAGGACCGAATTTACTACGATGGAGGCGCCGTGGGATGGACCACGACGGGGCCCATGAAACAAAAGGGCTTCCGTCTTATCTAGGGCCACCCGTAAACCCAGCGCCTCAATGCGCCCGACCACCGAAGAGACTCCCACGGTGGCCAGGCGCGCCGCCTCTTGAAAGTTCACCCCCCGGGCCGTGACCAATGTGTCATTGGCGTAACAAATTACGCCCAGCCCAGGGGGAAGACGACCTCGAAGGGCCCAGTCGTATCCCATATTCCACAGGGGTGGACCGAGGACGGACCCCTGCGGAACACCGCACGACATGGGTCGCCGCCTTAGAATACCATCTCGGTCCTCGTACACGACGGTACGCTCCTCAAGATAGTCTGCCACAAGCCGCCTCAGGTACTGTACCTGTACCTGGTACCCCGTGGTAGTGGAGTGCTTCCCTGATGCAGCTAAATGACAGACTATTAAATGCGTTGGCGATGTCCAACGACACCGCCAACAGCACGCCGCCACAGCTCACCGCCTCTTCGGTAACGGCCCTCAGGCGCAGCACGGCATCGACCGTCGAACGCCCCGCCCGAAAATTGGAATAAACCCTATTCCAACCCGTCTGGCCAGCGTGGTATAGTAGGCCAAAACCTCCTTGCTAAGAAGAGGTGTATGTCCAGCAGTGGATTGTAAAAGGCTGTTGATGAAGCCCTTAATGTTTTACTCTAGAGAAATGCTGGCTATAAAGAATACAGTACTGTAGCAGTTACAAAGTGCAAGCTCGGCGCAATAATGTTATTGTGAGCTCAGGACTTATTCTGGTTGATATGAAATATTTGAATATTGTTAAAAATACATCGGGAGGGTAGACGCTAAATGTCTTTATAAAAGTTAATACCAAATATCTCTTATATAAGGTGCAGTACTCTGTGTGGGGTCCGTCACCGAAAACTTTGATCGTGATTGATCTTTTTTCAGATGGTGTTTAGAATCTAGAGAAAAGAAGTCATGAAATACGATGTTTTAATTTAAAGGGATGAAATAAATAATATAATTAGTAGCGTAAAGGAGAATTTTACGTTAACCCTATAACGCGAAATAGGGACTACAGGGATTATTTTCTGTCGTCACGAACGCAGTTTCATGCTTCTTCTGTTGTTATTACTTTTTAACCCGTGTTTTTTTTAGAAATAAACACTCTTTTACTGTATTTACTTTACTTTGTATTACTGTTTATTATATTATGGAATCCTTTTGCCAGTCAAGTGACTCGTTGGTTTAGCGGTTAGCGTATACGACTGCCAATCAAGGGGGTCAGAGTATAAAAGTTTGGCGGTGTTTTACACGACTGTGCCTCGGAGAGCACGATACGCCGTCCGTCCTGGTCGTCATAAACATCTTTGACAATCGTTATTGGGATGTCAGTACCCTCAAATATACTTCAGACATGTAGTTCAACAATCGAATTCAGTATGGGAATTCAAAGCCAGTCGGTCCGTGGAAAAATTGAAAGTAAGATAAAACTTGGTGAACTAGTAGCCGAATCGAATAGTTACCTTCACCAGGTCGTCAGACCACCTTGTGGGGGGCCTACAAAGACTGCGTTTCCTAGTACACAGTCGCCACTCCAGAATTTTACTGCCCCACCGACGTTTCTGCGTGTAATGTGGCCCGCCTACTGCCACTTAAGTTTAGTAATTTTACTGGCAATATCGGTGACCTTGGTTCGTCTGTGGATCTCCTCATTTCTGATTCGATCACGCAAAGAAACTTCGAGCATCGCCCTTTCCATTGCTCTTTGGGTGACTTTGAGCCTTCTTGTCCAGTCCATAGTGAGCGACCACGTCTCTGCGCCGTAAGCCATCACTGGCAACACACACTGGTCACAGACTTTTGTCTTGAGACATTGCGGTAGTTACGACGAGAAAACGTTACGTAGCTTCTCGAACGTTGCCCATCGTAGCTGGATTGGCTGGAGTTGTCCCAAAGGCTGGAGTTTGTCTTTTCGTCAGGGCAGATGCTTGTAATCGCCGTTTGCGCTGCCTTGAGGATCCATCCTTCTCTATCCTCTGGTTCCACATAGACTTCGGATCTACAAGCCGAATCTGCGCGTGCCTCTATCGATCCCATTCCGGAGACTCTGAGATAACCCGCATTTTTGACCATCTCAGTCAGGCAGCAGATAAGGCACAGGAGCAGTTTCCGACCGCTGAGCTGGTGCTTCTGGGAGATTTTAACGCCCACCATGAGTTCTGGTTGGGGTCCTCCAGAACTGACCGGGGTCGAACCACCCACACATTCGCTCTCACGTATGACCTTACCCAACTGGTGCTCCAGCCCACCAGGATACCAGACATAACAGGTCAAGCGCCCTCTTTGCTAGACCTACTGCTGACGAGTCACCCAGCGCAGTACGCAGTATCGGTTCTCTCCTCTCTGGGATCCTCTAATCACTGCCTGGTGTCCACCACGGTACCCCTTGTTGCCCCACCACGACCTGTGGCGGCGAGACGACGGTTATGGCACTACCCGTTAGCAGACTGGGATGGAATGCGAGATTATTTTGCATCCATCCCCTGCGCTCAACGCTGCTTTAAAGACAGGGATCTTTCGCAAAGTGCATCTACCGTTGCTGTTGAGATCACTGTCGGTATGGAATATTATATTCCCTACAGTGAGGTCGCCAGCATGAAGGCCCGCCCCTGGTTTGATCGTGTGTGCGCTCACGCTGTTACTCACAAGCAAGCGGCCTACCCGCATCGGCCAGGGGCCGCGTTCAAGACCATCCAGACGTAGATCGCTTAAAAGCAGCGTACAACAAAGCCACCAGGGAATGCAAGAGGGCTTACATCAGAGCGGATGCCCAGCGCATTGCACGGACTGGCCAAGAACTCATCGCACACCCTACGGGTAGCCGTAGTTCTGGCAATTGGCCAAAGCCGTGCAGTCCAATCACTGCCAATCCTCGCTACCACCACTAAAGTATCCCAACGGATCGCTCACCCATCAACCGCAAGAGAAAGCGAATCTGCTTGCTGACCTTTTTGCGGCCAACTCCCGAATTGACGACCGTGGTCTACACACGTCCACCATTCCGACCTGTGACGTTGCAATGCGGGATATTCGTATTCGGCAAAGTGACGTCCGCGCGGAGCTACGGTCACTTGACGTCCGCACTTTTTCTTCTGCATATCAATGATATGTTGACCCTTGGCGATATACATTACTATGCAGACGACAGTACGGTTCATGGAAGTTACTATGGTCACCCTACAGCCAAATCAACGGACGTTGAAGAAAAGCGACAGAAGCTTGTCACTGAGCTCGATCGGGTCCTGGGCCGCATTTCTCAATGGGGTCATGAGAATCTGGTCGAGTTCAACACCAAGAAAACACAGGTGTGCGCGTTCTCTGCCAAAAAGTCTTCATTCCTTCCCGTCCCCACCTTTCAGAACACTCAACTGCCACTGCAGGACAATCTCAGTATCCTGGGTATGAATATTGGCCGGGACCTCAATCCGCGAGAATATATTGAAAGTGTTACTAAGGCAGCCTCGGAAGCTGGGTATACTGAACAGAGTGAGACGGTTCTTTGCACCTGAGCATCTATGTCTTCTGTATAAGACCCAGGTACGCTCCTGCGTGGAGTACTGTTCTCATCTTTACGATGGATCCACGCAGTATTTGTTGGACGCTTTGGATCGGTTACAGCGGCGAGCAGTCCGGATCATCAATAACCCGAAAGTCACTGAATCCCTTGAGTCTCTGCAGTTGCGAAGAGATGTCGCCTCTATGGCAATCCTCTATCGTCTTTATCATGGAGAGTGTTCTGATGAGCTCTTCCTAATCCCATCCTCTCCGTTCCTCTATAGGACAACTCGTGCTGGCCTTGGAAGTCACCTTTAAGCCGGGCGTAAAAAAACATCTCACTAGGCCGCCATAGCGTGGGTCGCCATTTTGCACTGTCGTCATTCGCAATGAGTATGGCGACCACCACTCTTGGATTCTATTTATGCTTGCCATCAGGCAGAATAGAGTCACTTTGGTAAGTTAAATATAGAAAAAAAAAAGATTCGACGATTGAAAAAGAGTTTCGAAATTGGTCCTACCTAACTGGATAGTTTGTCCTAGATACACGTAATTGTCAACCACTTCGAGTGTTGAGGGTAGTAAGTGTTAAGAAGAAGAGAATATATTATGCAGTCTTTTCAGGATTTAATTAGATTGTTTTATTATTTATATTGAATATTTGATGTAAAGACTTCTTTTATGCGTAGCAAACACTGTTTACCTTATACGCTGAGTTTTAATTATTGATTTCAATAATAAGTTTCAAAATAAAATTACCAAACAAAAGTGTGAGTATGAAAAGTAATAAATTTAAAACTAAATTATTTATAAATAGGAAAATAAATAGAAAAAAATAATAATAATAATTTAGCGAAACAATAAATTAACTCAACTACCTAATTAACTATAAAATACGAAATTTAAATAAAACTCTTTAAAAATTATTGCAACAGAACGTAATATTGGATTTAAAACTTAGTCGCTAATTGTGATTTAGTTAGTGTCGACCAATCCTGTTTACTTGTTTGAACACTTTCCAAAGCAATTTATTTAGTTTTTAATTGTGTTATACAAACTAATTGACGGAAGTAACGTTCACTGAAATACAGATATAATTATAAATCTCCTAATCAGTAAACGTAGGTTTATACATAAAATAGTAGCCACTAAGTTTTTTATTCAATTTAATTTGGTGACTAATTAGAATGTTATATCATTTTTCTTACTTTTCTACATTGTGTCTATAACCGTAACCAGGGATTTTGCTTCTTCATTCCTAATAAATTGTTGCATAGTACTTGTGGGGTGCCTTGGCATTAACAGTCTGAAATGTTTAATTGGATTCATAAGGATTAGTTTAAGAGTTAACCACAATACAAATAATAAATAAAAATAAACAGACATTACTTGTATTGACACAATGTCTGTTAAGAAATTAAAAATATCTTTAGATCAAGAGAAATGATAACTAAATTAAAATCAGTTTAAAATTTACTTTCAAAAATTCACGTTCATTTGTTTGGCTAAGAGCAGTAAAGGCTATGTATAGTAATATCAACCGCATACCGTGTAGTGACGCATTAAGAATACAATATGTCATCATACATACTTATCTACTTTAAAGGTAGTAGAGCCACGCTGATTTCAGCACGAACCGGCCGGCTCGACTGGGGCAGTACTACCCTCCCACAGAAGACCAACCTAAAGCGCCAGCAACCGTGCTGTCGTGTTTCGTTGGTGAGTGCGAGACCGGAGGCCCATTAATGCAGGGGTGACAGTTATCATGATAACTATGTGAGGCCTACACTGCCACGATGACTGTCATACCTTTTACGTCCCCAAGCGTGGCGTGAAAGAGCATCTCAGTAGGCCACCATAGTATGAGTCACCACACTGCCTTGTTTGCATTTACAATGAGTATGGTGACCACAACTCTTTGGATTCAATTCATGCTTTCCATCAGGCAGAGTAGAGTCACTTTGGCAGGCTTTTCATATAGGAAAAAAAAATACATACTCATTCGATGGTGACGTAACAGTAGACTAAGGAACAAACTACACGGGATACCATCATAACAAGGACAAGTACAACTTGAAACAAATCCTTTACTAACCCGTCTGGTGAGCGTTGTATAATAGGCCAAAATCCCTTGCTAAGGAAAGACTAATATCCAACTGTGAAGTGTTAAAGCTGTTGTAAATCAAATTTTTTTTTGTATGCATTAGTGGTTGTTACATAAAGTTACCTATTGTTTAGCAACAATCTGAAAAAAAATCAGTACGTCCAGTTATAATTATTTATTCATTAAAAAGTATCAAGACTATATGCAATTTTATAAACTATATAGGAACAACTTCTATTGTTAACCTCACGATAAGGATCAAGTTGTCTCATTAAAGACAGGACAGATCATTTGAAAATAAATGTGACATTTCTACCTGCAATTGATATTATATTATATTATTAATCTTAGGTTTTTCTTCGTGTCCAAAGTCTTACTATTAGAACCCGTTATTTTTATCATTCGACTGGGCCTCGGAAAGCATGCAAAGTCGTCGTTAATGCTCTTGATCTCACCTCGATCGTGTGGGATAGCCGTCTTATCGTATTGCAAGAGTGAGGGAACAAAGAGTACACCTGTGTTTGACTGGTTTTCATTGCGGCTGGCTGCTGTGACCAGAATCGGCTAGAAGTACATCATTAGAACCTGTTAGTTTTTATGCTATTGTATTGATAAACTTGTCATTTTTTCGTTCCATATTTCGTTTGATTGTATTGTGTTACGATAATACGTATTTGTATTTCACTTACTGTGTTGTGTAAAACACTACACGTCGATTTTTGAAAATATTGAATTCCTAGTAACTCTAACTTGAGCGTCTTATATTAGTTAGTATTAATAAAGCAACCAAAGGTGACGAAGTTCGTCTACACACCATAGCGTCTTTGAATCAGAAATAATTCTTTCTTTCATTGTTTTTCTATTTTAATGCAGTCCCATTTACCTATCTCTATTTCCTGCTATTTCACTGTAATGTGTTTGCCTTCTACATAAGTATATAATGATTGACAATGGAGTTAAATCAACCTTAAGATAGGTTGAATACAATATTTTCGGGCGGGGCGTTCGACGGTCGATGCGGTGCTGCGCCTGAGGGCCGTTACCGAGGAGGCGGTGAGCTGTGGCGGCGTGCTGTTGGCGGTGTCGTTGGACATCGCCAACGCATTTAATAGTCTGCCATGTAGCTGCATCAGGGAAGCACTCCACTACCACGGGGTACCAGAGTACTTGAGGCGGCTTGTGGCAGACTATCTTGAGGAGCGTACCGTCGTGTACGAGGACCGAGATGGTATTCTGAGGCGGCGGCCCATGTTGTGCGGTGTCCCACAGGGGTCCGTCCTCGGACCACTCCTGTGGAATATGGGATACGACTGGGCCCTTCGAGGTCGTCTTCCCCCCGGGCTGGGCGTAATTTGTTACGCCGATAACACATTGGTCACGGCCCGGGGGGCCAACTTTCAAGAGGCGGCGCGCCTGGCCACCGTGGGAGTCTCTTTGGTGGTCGGGCGCATTGAGGCGCTGGGCTTACGGGTGGCCCTAGATAAGACGGAAGCCCTTTTGTTTCATGGGCCCCGTCGTGGTCCACCCCCCGGTGCCTCTATCGTAGTCAATTCGGTCCTCGTACCGATTAAGGGCCAGATGAAGTATCTGGGCCTGATCCTCGACGGCAGGTGGCTCTTCGACGAGCACTTCCGACAGCTTACTCCAAAGCTGGTCGGCGCTGCTTCTGCTCTTGGGCTACTTTTGCCCAATTTGGGTGGAGCCAGCGTCGCGACGAGACGGCTATACACGGGGGTTGTTCGGTCAATGGCACTGTATGGTGCACCGGTGTGGGCGGCGGCTCTGACCGCCCAGAATAGGGCTCGCCTCTGGCGCCCTCAGAGGATATTGGCGGTTAGAGCCATACGCGGTTACCGAACCGTATCGACGGAGGCGGCGTGCGCGTTAGCCGGAACTCCCTCGTGGGATTTGGAGGCGGAAGTGCTCGCTGAAATTTATCGGCGAACGGCAGACTTTCGGGTGGGTAGCGGCATTCGGCCCCCGCCCGAAGAGATACGCGAATGGCGAGAGGCCGCTCGTCGAGCCACGATGACTCGTTGGTCGTCCCGGCTGGAGGCTCCACGTGCTTGCTTTGCCGCCGTGGAGGCTCTCCAGCCGGTCATCGCCGAGTGGGCAAGGCGGCAGCACGGGACCCTTTCCTTCCGACTGACGCAGATTCTTTCCGTGCACGGTTGCTTCGGGAAGTATCTGCACTCGGTCGCCAGGAGGGAATTGAGTCCCGCCTGTCACCACTGCCACTGCAGTGAGGACTCGGCTCAGCACACGCTGGCGGTTTGTTCCGCTTGGGCGGCGCAACGTGGGGTCCTCACTGCAGTTATTGGAGGAGATCTCTCGCTACCGGCCGTAATACGCTCCATGGTCGGTAGCGAGAGTTGTTTTACAGCGGTCGCAACCTTCTGCGAAGACGTAATTTCGCGGAAGGAGGCGGCGGAGAAGGCCCGGGAGGACGATATCCACTCGGACCCAATTCGCCGCCGGCGAGCCGGGCGGCGGAGGCGCGCATACCAGCGCCTCATGCCGCCTTGAGTGGACGGGACGGGTTTTCCCCTCCATCCGCTACAATGGCCAGCCGCGAGGAGGCGACGTCCGCGTGTGCCGTACGTCGCCTAAAATAGAGAGTTTACCCATAGATGGTGCCCGCATTAGCGGGCAGGCGCTGGGAGGGATCTGGATGTCGTAATAGCAGTGGTTCACGGATCCCTCCTATCTCAGGCGCAGAGTGGCACACCGTGTGGTTTTAGTCGGTCCGATTCCGACACACCACCCCGCCGTAAACCCCGGTGGGGTGACGGCCCGAGGGGGTTTCCACACGTTAAAAAAAAAAAAAGTTTGAATACAGTATTTCATGAAGAGACACTTCTGCAATATTACTACTCATTGCACAGCATATCTTTTCGATATAACGTTTATATTAAAACTCGATGCATCCAGGAAATTGCTATCGTGCTTGATCTCAAACTGTCACTGCGCCGCAGCTGCGGTGTTAGACGGGCGGAGGGAAATAAAGTAGGCAATATTATTACATGATGATGCAACTGTATGATTCTCACTGAGAATTCACTGTGATTTAATTCCTACTAATATTATTAATGCGAAAGTATCTCTGTCTGTCTGTCTGTCTGTTACGCTTTCATGCCTAAACCATTGAACCGATTTTGTTGAAATTTGCTATGAAGATAGAACTGAACTTGGGAAAGGACATAGGATACTTTTTATCGCAAAAATAAGGGTGGAAGGGGTTGAAATAGAGACGAAGTCGCAGGCACCAGCCATAGATATTGTAAACGCGAAAGTAACTGGGTCTGTTTACACTTTCACACCTATATCACTTTGTTTTAAAAGTACCATAATTCATAAAATGCTGTAAATAAAATAAATACTCGTACATTATATTAGGTTATTGGTGGCTTGTCTGTGCCTGCTTTTTACTTTCAAAGAATTAATTTTTAATATATTTTTATTAGGTTACAATATCATGCACATTGTGAAGTTAAATAATCCTAGCTAGGTTAGTCTATGATGGGTGAACACTCTTAGCACCTTAAGTTGTCGGTCCCGGTTGCATAACATATAATAAGATAAACAAATCGCTACGCTACCCGCTAGATATATTAATAAAACCATACCTTCGTAACTTTGTAGCGCATTCGACTAGCATTTACCGTCAACAGAATTCCAACTTTGCTCGTTGTACATAAGGTTTATTTTATTTAAACAAAATCTATAAGTAAGGATGTTCATAACATAGAAAACGTAAGCCCAGCGACAGATCAGAACATGTTGCAGCTTTGTGTTGCATTGTGGAGTGGTACTATCACTGAAATGTCACGATGGAGTGGTGCAACTGGTCAGTATTAGCAATCGATACAGAATGTGTAAGTATCTAAACCATAAAGGGTATTTTTACTATGAAGGTAGACTGATCTAAAGATGGAGTAGCATAGTATTTAATAAAAACAGTAGCAGTCGTGGGACTGCCGATAGAAGTGAAAACGGAACCATTAAGTTGAGAGTAATTAAAACTATATGCAAAAATTATATGAAGTTTTTTATGTTTCATATATAGCTATATATAATATATAATATCATATATAATATATAATAATAATAAATTTCATATATAATATATAATATCATATTCTCCATAGCTATAGATATACTATTATCATTAGCATGTCGGTGACGCGAACCGAGGATTTTACCCTCTACCAAAACGCTCAACGCGCCTAAAGAAGTTTTCACTTCAAAAAATTTACTCCTAATAAATTATAATAATACCTACTCCTAACCTATTTTGGCCACGGCGGTAAGCCTCAACGGAAAACAGCCGGAGATACCAAGGAGATCTTATAGTATACAAATTTGTGCGCAAACACAGGTGCTCTCTCTGTTCCCTCGCCTCAAAATTCGGTAGGACGGTTATCCGACACGACCGGGGAGTGATCAAGAGCAGGGCCGATGGTTTTATGTACTCTCCGAGGCACGGGGGTTAAATCCCCAACTGTCAAGCATTTCTGTAGCCAGAAAAACTTAATAACAGTAATTAAACCGACTCAGGAATCGAACCCAACACATCTTGATCGGTAGTCACATATGCTAACCGTTACACCAACGAGGCAGTCAAAAAATTAATGTACTACATAATTTTCATGAAAATAATTACGAGCGTTTATAAATCCGCTCGTAATTATTCAGAACTTAAGATTAAATCCTATTATAATCTTTCTCGTTTAAGTACGATAACTATCTATTAACAAAAATCCTAGTAAATTCAAGAAAGGTCACTAAGTTAATATACTTTTGTTAAAATAATAATTGATAGCCAATCTGTTAATAGATTCTATTCTTGTGCAAAATATTGGAAAGTGTATTACACTTATTTACAGTAAATATAAGAACATTACATTAAAGGTGCATCTAATTCTAATATAATTTACCAAAATTCTTCTATACAGTGTTTTTTGAAAGTTCGTGACAAATAAGATGAAGTCAAGAATGATGTCCACATAAGATAAAGGAAAATTTCGAAAAATTTCAAACTAGATTTGCAAGTTCTTTATATAAATCAAGCTTTATTAGCATCGGGAGGGCCATATCATTTTAGTAGATATCTATTCAGAGGCTATGCCAGCCGTACGTGGTTGGAATCCCAACTATTATTGCGCAAGACTATATTTACATTTTTGAAAAAGAAAGTCTGTTGCCACAAGATCATAAACTCGAGGACATAAGGTTCTTTATTGAATGTTGGGATTTTGGATGAGGTTTTGTAGTTGGGTTGGATTTACACAATACACTGAACACTATCTGTCAAAGAATGATATATACAAAGTGAGCATATATCGATGTAGGTATGTATTAAGTTAGAATGTTCTTGGGGACAGATGACTATTTAATGACATATATAATTTTTAATAAGGTAAAAAATAATTAAAGACAATCGTAACTTTAAATACCTTGGTTATATAGTCTCAAACTAGGCAGAGACACAACTAGGCAGAGATGAGACACAACTAGGCAGAGACACTCAAACTAGGCAGAGATACACAGATTTCTGATAAATGTGACTTTGATATTTCTTAATGCATACATTTAGTAGAAAAACTATACTCAAACAAAATCAGACGTCTTACTTATTACACAGTTGTTTTTTCTGAGTAGATTACACTTAGAATCTGTAGATCGGTAGTCAGGGCCGATAATGTTTACAATAACAATCTTTTTCATAAAAAAAAGAAACAGATGTCAAATTTTAAAACACAAAATCTAACATAATAACTTACAAGTAAGATTTTTGGCACATCACACGCAGTAACGATGGCCAATGGGGCTTTAACGCAGCGTTGGTAGGTACCCCACAAGGTGGCCCGACGACCTGGTGAAGGTCGCGGGTAGCTGCTGGATGCGGGCAGTACGAGACCGGCTGTTGTGCAGAGCCTTGGGGGAGGCCTATGTCCAGCAGTGGACATCTTTTGGCTGAGAAGAAGAAGAATATTTTTGGATACTTACGCTCTCGAGATTATCTGTTAATATCGGGTAGATAAGAATAAAAACTTTCTAACAAATGGCATTTGGTAATAACGTTTTGGACAATACTCTAAAGCTTGTTATTGTTACTCATCAACGATAACGATATCCTATAATGGTTGGCAGTTTTCCAAAACTGTTACTGCTAGTTGCAGCATCGTGATAGCATCATCTATAATAAAAAAAACTATGAGTTTCACTTACCTTACGGAAGTAACACACACAATATAAAACACAGCTATAAAATATGTAGGGTGGGCCGAAAATTCGTTACTATTTGAATCTAATACCCGATGCAAAAATTTACTAGCTACAATAGTATCGATAATCGATCAATCCCCAGCAGACTTCTTTTATGAGATTATTTGAAAAATCATGTTTACTTCAATAAACCATATACACTAAGTCAACTAAAAGAAAAAATTTGCGAAGATATGTCGGCGATCTTGCGGTATCTTTGCCGACGAGTATTCGAAAATTTCGGTGCTCGCTTAGAAGAGTGGAAACTGCGA
The DNA here is from genome assembly GCA_949316085.1 of Hypercompe scribonia. Lineage (NCBI taxonomy): Eukaryota > Metazoa > Arthropoda > Insecta > Lepidoptera > Erebidae > Hypercompe > Hypercompe scribonia. Next base: position 2,726,982 of record OX438967.1, on the reverse strand, counting down.
AACGGCGCTCATTTAGACGATGTATATTTTTTATACGATTTTATCACATGTTAATTAAGTCGTGGCCCAACCTATAGATGCCTTTTTCCTTGAACTATAAGTCATTTAGAGTTTGCATTACTGGGGTTGAAATATAACATTTTCATCATCCACAGCATTTACCAGCCTGCTGATGGACATTTTGGCTTTTGGTCTATTATACCACGATGACCGACTCTTTAACCAACACAACGTCCCCATAAAATGAGGTAACAACATTTCACAAGATCATAGATAAAATCATGATCTTCAGCGAAAAAGTGATCCTAACGAAAGCTACCCAGGCCGAGTTGAAATTAAATAAAACTAATGTTATTCAATTTTTGGCCTTTACACTAAAACAAAAACTTCTTCTATGACCTAGATTGGTGATGAATATGTACTTGAATATCATATAGATGTGTATTGAAGATTCAATATGAATATTAATATTATTCAGTGCATCAATAAAGCTCATTCGAATATCAAAGGCGGATGGTGCTTTTACAAAAATTTACAACGTATTTAAAATTTTACTGCAGCTCATTTGTTTTTGTGCCAAAAATACTCCCCAGGGAAAATAACTACGAAATGTATAAGAGACGAATGCATTATACTGCACCATTTATAAAGTTGAATGAAGATGATTTTCTAAGTAATGAGAGTCCAGTAACTAACCAACTAACTAGTAATTTGAGGTGACTTGGATAGATGTAATGAATATGTGTTTCTAGAGTTCCTAAATTTTTTTTTCTAACACACTCGTGTGTTTTTCTTACAAGTTAGAAAAATTGACTCCCGGAGATTTTTGCCAATTTTTCTTAATTTTAGTATACTGGAAAATACTCTACACATTTAGATTAAACATAATCGATGGAATCGATAATCGTTGAATAGTTGAACCGTATTGCATTAACTTAATTGACCACAGGTAGACAGATTCTTATGGATAAAATTGACAAAACAGACTCACTGTTTTGTTTTGTAGAAACAAAATCTGAAAAAAAATGTTTTTATTTTTCTTTTTTTTAAGACCTTAAAATATGTATAACCAACATTATTACAAAATCTGTGCTAGGTAGTAGAGCCACGCTGATTTCAGAACAAGCGGGCCGGCTCGACCAGGGTAGTACTATCCTCCCACAGAAGACCAACCTAAAGCACCAGTTATCGTGTTTCTCTGGTGAGTGTGAGACCGGAGGCCCATTGATGCAGGGGTGACAGGTATCGTGGTAACTGTGTAAGTCTTACACTGTCACGATGACTGTCATGCCTTTTACGTCCCCAAGCGGGGTGTGAAAAAGCATCTTACTAGACCGCCATAGTGTGGGTCACCTGGACCGCCATAGTCTGCATTTGCAATGAGTATGGTGACTACAGCTCTTGGATTCTATTCATGCTTTCCATCAGGCAGAGTAGAGTCAGGCAGGCTCTTAATATAGAAAAAAAAGTCACAATCAAATATACTTTTAATAATACCATAAAACGATTTTGAGGAGTATAAGAACAATAATGTAAATATTATATCTCCGAAAGCCGTCTGAAGTTTGCGTACACATGCATCACAATATATTATGAAATAAGTAAGGTTTGTGAAGGAAACCGCATTCATAACAGTAAATGGTCCGTTTACAAAGGAATACATTAAGAACTTTATCGTCTGGAAATGATTGTAGGCGTTGATGTTCTACCTCCCCAATATATTACGAGTATTTAGCAAAAAATTATAATATTTATGCTAATTTTATTTGATTTGACGTCTGTTTTTGTCATGCCAGATTTCTCAATATGGTGTTTTTCTTAGCGTAATCTGAGTTTTTCCTTATTTTTCTGCGGTTTTGAGTTGGAGTTATTTTTATAACTAATAATTTTAAATTGTGTAAGTACTTACCTGTAAATATTTTTTTTTGCGGGTCACCGTTATTATATACAGTAGGTGCATTAGGACAAAGTACAAAACCGTGAGAGGATCCTGTTGTAATCGTGGGTGTGATTTTTTTTTTTTTATAGCGACCTACCAAAGTGACTCTATTCTGCCTGATGGAAAGCATGAAACAGAATTCAAGAGTTATGGTCGCCGTACACACTGCGAATGAAGACAGTACAGTATGGCGACCCACGCTATGGCGGCCTAGAAAGTTCCGTGAAAAAAACCTGACTGTTGATGAAATAGAAAATATTTAAATTAAAGAGGTTCTGTCCATTTACTATAAGGAACTCGTCTGAGAAAAAATGGCCTCTTGTTAATAGAACTCATCAAACTTCTGTGTGTTCGTCAATTTATAAATATAATATATATTTATAAGTTGATGAACGCATAGAACACAACTATAAAAAAGTTGTGAGAAGTGTGATTGAAGTCTAAATATTTAATCTTTCACACTTGTTATGTGTTTTCTTTGAAAGTTTATTTATAAAGATTGATTTCTCTTAAAAGTAGGGTAACCATTAGTTTAAGCATAATTCTAAGATAAGTACAGACTACGATGTTGAGTATTTATTGATTTTTACAGTAGGTATATTTGATATGGTTGACTGGTCCTAAATCCGATGGTGTCAATTTGGTCAGCCCACGGGCATAAGAAGTTTAATATAAAATGTAGAATTAAAATGACTACCTAAATGATGAAATGGATACATTTATTTTGTATATATTTCTAGATAAAAAACTTGTCGATTACAATTGTAAACTCGTTGTACCTACCTTGGTAGATTTCGACATCCTTAAAAGTTGGCTGGTAGAGAATGCCTAGAAAATTCAGTGTGGCAATGTGTGTTTCCTTTTTGTTTTGTTTTATTTTGTGTGAGTGCAATAATGATAAATAAAGTTTGTAAACATATAAATAATTGAGAAATATACATTTCTTGTCTATTCTATCAATGACTAGGCATATTTTAAATTAAAGACTAGATATAAAACAATAAGTACATAAAACGGTAATAATAAACTGTAAAAGTTAATTTATCACAATGCAATAATATACGAGCCATCAACATCTGTCAAGAGTCCAAACAAATCTAGAAAAATAAAGTCCTCACCCCACAAAATAACATATTCACTCATGCCACATGTTAAATTTTTTTTCAACTTTTTTTTTTTTTTTTTGCAACGACCTCCGAAAGAGCTCACACGTGTCAAGATTATGATTTTGTAGGGATTTATAACTCTCCCGGTTTAAGTTTAACTTAAACTCAAGTTTTTTTTTTCGATCTGACACAGTTTTTGTGACACAGCCTGATTTGTTTTTCGAAAATATGTCCGCCTCTTTAGTTTTAAAAATTTATGATCGTGTTTAGTTCATGAAACATTATTTACTCTTTATAGCATGACACAAATAGACCGTCTTTGAAATATAATGAAAGGAAAAGATCACATATAAATGGAAATAAGAAGTTGTACTTTATTTCTTTAATCTTTTTGTGTATAAGTAGGTTCAAAGGGGGTAAAATTAAAGGGATCCAGAGATGAAAAGGTCAGATGTATTAGTCGGGTATTGAGTAAAGTATACCAATTTAAAACTTGCTGAATCTTTCATAAGTGCTTAAGCTTATTAAAGTTTAATTCTTAGATTAAATTACTAAGTTTCTAGATAAACGTGAACTTCTTAATTGATCGCGCTCTTCAAATAAATGAGAGTCGAAGTCATGTACTCCGGTTTGGCGATCACGATCAGTAATCACTACACCAATAAAGCTGATTAAGTCAGTTTAAACCGGTTTAAATAATCATAGTTTTATACAGTATTGGTGTTGGCAAAATACCATTTAGTACAAAAAATTAGAAACGTGGCAAGAAGAGTAGTCTAAAGATATTTTTAAAAGACTAATTTTAAATATATTGTTTGCAACCTTGGACATCTGTAACTCTAGACTCATAAGTATGTTGTCTTTTGTTAAATCACCCCCCGAGTCAGAAAACAATATTTTCTGTAAGATCGTGGTATTACTCCGTCATGACTGTTGCACTAGTACCGAAATATAGCTCTCCCACTGTCTGTCAGTATATTAATGTTGAAATTACGTAAGCATAATTACGTAAGGCTTTTCTGACCACTCCAATAATATTTTTAAGGAATTATTTGAAAAGCAAAAAAAAATCTAATAAACATTTTATTTAGATTAAAAATCAAATCATTGAAAAATATATTAAAAGTACTTACTTAGGTCTAAGTTTACTTACATTTGTACAAAATTGGAATTTGTTCTAGGTAAAAATAAATATAATTTAGAATCTAGGTAAGTTTTAAGCTTTTGGAAATGTCGTTAGTTAATTACTTCTTTCTAGTTGCTCTAAAAAAATTATATTGAAAACTTAGATTTATCATCAAGTTGGGTAGCGAGGCCATGAATGTAAGGGAAAAAGTTCATAAACGGGTACTATTTATGGTAACTTGTCGACGTTACTGTAGTGGTCTAGTTTTATGAATTTTCGCTTCTAAATTAGTTCCCAAGTTCCACTCGTCTTGAAGAATGTTCCAGACCATGTGGAAATTCAACGGGATCACTATATCGTCTGTAAATTATAAACGTGAAATGTTTTGACTACTAATATTGATTCTACGTTCCTTCTGATCAAGTGTCTTGAAGACGTCTTCCAATGCATTGGTAAACAGTTTCGAAGAAACAATTTCTCTTTGTCTAACCCCCCCGACGCAATTAAATTGGTCTTGTGTCAATTGGTCCCAAGACCATTTGTGGCTCGTATAGACATCTTAGTACTTGGATGTACCGGCAATTCATTGAATATAACAAATAAAAATAAAATAACGTTTTGCGTGCCTACAAAATCACATTGCAAACTTTTAAGGTTGTCGAAAGATTTGAAGTTGAAAATGCCCAGGCATACCACACGATTTACTGACAAATGGTTTTTCCGTGCATACAGTTAGACTGTGTATACATCATCTACCTGAGGCAATTAGACAAGCTAAATCTGTGCAAACCTTTAAGAAAAAAATCACTAATTTCTGTTAATTTGATATTGGAAAGGCCGCTAAAGGAATGTTGTGTGTTGTAAATGTGTAGTATTTTATTTATTTCATTTATTTACAACTTTATACACAAATACATGCATCGGCGGACTTAATGTCTAAGGCATTTTCTGCCATTCAACCGATTGGGCGATGCAGAGAAAATATGAGGTAGAGGTTCACTTAAAGGTAAGAGATAATTGACAGAGTATTTAGTATATAATCTATAGACTAGTTTGACCATAAATAAGCGAATGCACTTACATAAGTACATAATAATATAACACATACATATATTTATTTATTTAAGTATTTTCTATGTTATAATCAATGTGTGTATTTATGGTACTGAACATCGTAGGTTCTTTAACGGAAATGTCTGAATTAAGTGATGATCTATATAAACATGGCATTTTTATTGTCGCATTTACGTATTTGTTATCAGACCTTTGTGAATAACTTTATTTATAACTATTCTTTGGAAAATAAATGAATAAATAACCTCACATACGAGTGTCTGATTTCAAATTAGTCAGAGCCTGTACTATGGTAACTAGACTGCCGTCATCGCCGAATGGGCAGGGCGACACCACGGGACCGTTTCCTTCCGCCTGACGCAGATTCTTTCCGGGCACGGTTGCTTCCCCACCCCGCCGTAAACCCCGGTGGGTTGACGGTCCGAGGGGGTTTTCATACATTAAAAAAAAAAAAGTGGTTTAAGCGGTCGCCACGCCGCTCTCTACTGCGCTGAGTGTTGTGGGTTCAAACCTCACATGGGACAACACTTTTAGTGATCAATAAATTGTTGTTTTGAGTCTGGGTTGTCTTTGTGTCCATTTCTTGTGTGTTTGTAAAGTCTATCACGATACAGAATTTATCAATAGTGCGGGCGTCGTCTTTTAAAAAAAATGAAGAGTCAGTAAAGAGACAAAAATGGACGAAAACATATCGATACTGATTTCAGAACTGAAAGTATATATCTATAAATAGTACAGCTAAAAAATTGTCAATCTCATATCTTCACATAAACAGAAGAAACTTTTAAAATTGAGAAATTAAACATAAGCTCTTCTGTATTTCCTTGAAGCATATTCAAAAAATTCCGTTATCTGGTTATCTCTAAATATTAGTTTTTTCATGCCGAAAACTTGTTAATTAGTTTTTCATCCAACCAAAAACAAGCAACGCACATGACACAAAAATGCCTACTCTTCAACAAACAGTGACCGATGTGACGAACGGATGGAGCGCCTGTGCTTTCCTCGCTCACCGCAAATTTACGCCCGCCAGCACTGACACTTGATAACATCGTGCATTTTTTGCGGAGTTAATGTCATTTCGAACGTTATTCGATTTTATGTTTTGGAAACTAAGTAAAATACGAAAATTGTAAAAACGTACGTCAGTAGAATTTGAATTCCTTATCGCATCTAGCTCTTTAACGCGTTTTTCTCTTTCGATCATATCGCACTTTGTCCTACGGATAAGTCGATTGATACATATAAATTTTGTACAGAGGTAGATAGAGATCTACTATTAGTATACGTACTACTAATATTTATAAATACATCGTCATCATCATCATCATCATTTGAGCCAAAAGACGTCCACTGAGGGACCTATGTCCCTCAGTGGACGTCTTTTGGCTCATTATTATCACTTTTTTTTATTTAAAATCGAAAAGATTAAATTATCAAAATCTAATTCTGATGTTTTCCACTGCACAACAAAGGGTTGATAAAAAATTTTTCTCTACAAAATGATAGTTATGCAATATGCATTCAAAAGCAAAGAAAATTAAGTTCGTAGGGCAATTTAAATTTTTCATTCACATCAAAAATCGTCCACCATCGTGCTGAATTATTCAACGACACTTTAATTGAGGGGGTTGGGTGGCGTCAATAGTGCTGCCAGAGTGTAAAGATCGAATATGTAGAATTTACAGTTTATATTCAAAGATTTTTTAAAAATTGATCCTTTTAGTTATCTCAATATGGATTTTCTTTATAATTTATCTAATAAGTAAGTAATAAGTAATCTCTAGGCTGGTTTCTTACAACTTCAGATCATACAAAGTATAAATGCAAATACAAATGAAAGGTGAAAAAATATGTTACACGCTTAGATAATGTAAACAGTGTACTTAAAAATTGAACTTATATTTTCAACTGTTTCTTCTTTACAAACCTAAAACGGATCCTACAGCAAAACCATTGATATTGTAATCAATATTGTATTGATAAAGGATCAACAGAACAAAATCAATATCAATATCAATTTATATTAAATATAATAATGTCTTGAAATATTATTGCAGAATATTTATTACCAAATGAGTACTATTTTCATGATATTATATTTAAATGAACAAGACATTGACCGTTGGTTGAATTTCAACCTCAAAGAAATTTTTGATTCAAAGTGAATGTACCAAACATATATTATTATCTATCAGATATTAAAACTGAAGAACTACAAAAGTAAAATTTTTCTATTTCATGGCAACACAAACCACATAGTTTAATTGACCGTTGGTTGAATTTCAAACATAAAGAAATTTTTGATTCACAGTGAATGTACCCAAAAAATATTTTCATCTATCAGATATTTAAACTAAAGGACTACCAAAAGTACAATTTTTATGTTTCATGGCAACACAAACCGCATAGTTTAATTTACTTTTATCTGGCAGATGGCCTCAAAGAGAGCTCTATTGGAGTTTTTATTAAAATCAGTCCTAGAAGGTAGGTTATGATTCAAGTGTGATATTATTGAATTGTTCATTCACGGAAAGACTTGATTAAAAAATAGGGAATTGACTTAATAACTTTATGGAAGTATTCATAGTTGCAAGTTAGTTTCATATTATTCACAAACGCATCAGCGAGTCGAAAAATATTCTTAACTACGACTCAATGTCTTTTTAAACAATTTTTTTTCTTTATTTTAAAAAGACAACGCCCGCATTAGGAAGAAATCCTGTGTCGCGGGGAGCTTTACAAACATACAAGAAATGGACACAAAGAACACCCAGACTCAGAACAACAATTTGTGGATCAGACAAAGTGTTGCCCCACGTAGGATTTGAACCCACAACACTCAGTGAAGTGGAGAGCGGCGTGGCGACAGCTTAAACCACTAGGCCAATCGTGCAGTCAAAAAATATTCAACAGCACCCCACCCACCACAAGATGTATCCTCTAATATTTCACAATTTTATTTCACAGTTTTCATATTTTCTTACTTTTATCTAAATCCTCGAAATGGTCTCCTTAAAAACTCTTAAATATTAAAAATGTTCTACATTTTTATTCGTTGTTACTTACATTTTATCATCATTTTATTTGATTTCTCATTCAATACAGATTTTGGAGTTTTTCTACAATACCCTGTATTAATCTTCTCTCTTTATTTGTTCTAAAGTTTTGAGGTGTTTCGCCCTATTTACGGTCTGATGAATAACATATTTGATAACAGGAATTACCACACCCACGAAAGGTATTAAATTCATACCTGTGAATTTAATTCTCGTAAAGAAAATTGTATATATTCGGAAACATGTATTCTAAAACAATGTTATATTGTAATTAATGAATAACTTTATGGAAGACCAATGTCTTCTTTGGTTATGCTTTCAGTCATTCGTAGGAATTTCCTACAAGACGTAATTTTTTTAAAGACAACGCCCTCACTACGACTAAATCCTGTCGTGGAGGACTTTACAAACATACAAGTGCCCGTTACAAAGAACACCCAGACTCAGAACAACAATTTGTGGATTATATAAAGTGTTGTCCCATGAGGGATTTGAACCCACAACACTCAGCGCAGTAGCGACCGCGTAAACAACTTTTTTTTTTTTTAACGTGTGGAAACCCCCTCGGGCCGTCACCCCACCGGGGTTTACGGCGGGGTGGTGTGTCGGAATCGGACCGACTAAAACCACACGGTGTGCCACTCTGCGCCTGACATAGGAGGGATCCGGGAACCGCTGCTATTACAACATCCAGATCCCTCCTAGCGCCTGCCCGCTAATGCGGGCACCATCTATGGGTAAACTCTCTATTTTAGGCGACGTACGGCACACGCGGACATCGCCTCCTCGCGGCTGGCCATTGTAGCGGATGGAGGGGAAAACCCGTCCCGTCCACCCGCGGCCACACTCAAGGTATGCGCGCCTCCGCCGCCCGGCTCGCCGGCGGCGAATTGGGTCCGAGTGAATATCGTCCTCCCGGGCCTTTTACACCACCTCCTTCCGCGAAATTACGTCTTCGCAGAAGGTTGTAACCGCGGTAAAACAACTGTCGGTACCGGCCATGGAGCGTATGACGGCCAGTAGCGGGAGATCTCCTCCAATAACTGCAGTGAGGACCCCACGCTGCGCCACCCAGCGGAACAAACCGCTAGCGTGTGCTGAGCCGAGTCCTCACTGCAGTCGCAGTGGTGATAGGCGGGACTCAATTCTCTCCTGGCGACCGAGTGCAGATACTTCCCGAAGCAACCGTGCCCGGAAAGGACCTGCGTCAGTCGGAAGGAAAGGGTCCCGTGCTGCCGCCCTGCCCACTCGGCGATGACCGGCTGGAGAACCTCCACGAGGGCAAAGCCAGCACGAGGAGTCTCCGACCGGAACGACCAACGAGCCATCGTGGTTCGACGAGCGGCCTCTCGCCACTCGCGTATCTCTTCGGGCGGGGGCCGTATGCCGCTATCAGCCCGAAAGTCAGCCGTCCGCCGATAAACTTCGGCGAGCACCTTCCGCCTCCAAATACCACAGCGGAGTTCCGACCAAGGCGCACGCCGCCTCCGTCGATACGGTGCGGTAACCGCGTATGGCTCTAACCGCCAATATCCTCTGAGGGCGCCAGAGGCGAGTCCTATTCTGGGCGGTCAGAGCCGCCGCCCACACCGGTGCACCAAACAGCGCCATTGACCGGACAACCCCCGTGTATAGCCGTCTTGTCGCAACGCTGGCTCCACCCAAATTCGGCAAAAGTCGCCCGAGGGCAGAGGCAGCGCCGACCAGCTTTGGAGAAAGCTGTCCGAAGTGCTCGTCGAAGAGCCACCTCCCGTCGAGGATCAGGCCCAGGTACTTCATCTGGGCCTGAACCGGTACGAGGACCGAATTGACTACGATAGAGGCGCTGGGTGGTGGACCGCGACGGGGCCCAAGGAACAAAAGGGCCTCCGTCTTATCTAGGGCCACCCGTAAACCCAGCGCCTCAATACGCCCGACCACCAAAGAGACTCCCGTGATGGCCAGGCGTGTCGCACCACGTAAACCACTAGGCCAACCGTGCAGATCTATATTTGTAAGTGTGTGCAAAAGAGATGAAAGTGTATATCAGAAAGTCAAAGATACATGCACTTTTTGATACGACCAATAAGAGTTGTCAGATATTACACATGATAAAAAATTTTTGTTTTCTTGTTTTTTAGGTCTAACTTCATTCATTCATTCATTCATTTTATCTGAAGTTTTAGGACCATAAATTCACACATCATAGTACATATGCATGTAAAGTTAGATACCCGTTACGGGGACATACTCCGAACTGTTTTCAAACTTTCTCTGCTACAAACTTGGACGTGCTCACTTGGCCTACATTTTGTCTCCTTGCCTTCAAATAGGGCCATGAAAATGACGTATGACAACAATCTTAAATATAAGTAGTATTGTCTACTTCGATGTTCACGTCATTATACACTTTAATTATATTATTCAAATTAGTAAATAAATAAAGTAAATTTTCACTTTTGTTTCGTTTTATTACCTACTCTTCATCTGTTTCACACACCTCCACTTGATCTAGACCCGTGCTTATCATCGCAATACCGATTTTAATATCGAGAAAAATTAATGTAATACTACTAAAAGTGTTATAATACTTAAATATAATAGTCACAATAGATGTTTACAATGTTATACGCAAAAAGATTTAGAAGTTACATAAAATTATAATTCTGTAAATAGAGCTTTGTCTCTTAAACTAGTCAGTACCTGTATTTTAATAGACAGCTGTCAGCTGTAAGGTTTTTCAATAGTAATTTTCGTTGAAAATTAAGACACTAAATATACAGTGTTAATTAAACGATTACCGTGTGTACAAGTACAATATGTGTGTTGAGTGTCTGAGACAGACTAATAGAGAATCAGTGTGTGTGAGTGTGGGTATATACTCGTATATATGTTTGCGTGATTGTGTTTGCGCGTATGAATAGCTCCAGAATAGAAATAATTCATTGTAGAATAATCTTTAAAAAAAATTATTCATTTTGTTGATGCTGAATTTTTAATCTTATTAGTTGTAGGACGTGTAAATTTTTGTTAATATTACTATATAAAACACGTTTGTGTGACTATATTTTATTAGTAATGTGTATCAGTACAGTATAAAATATTTTTGAAAATGGAGTGATTATTTACAAAGTGCTTCACAGTACAAGTTGCTTCGGGAAGTATCTGCATTCGATCGCCCGGAGGGAGTTGAGTCCCACCTGTCACCACTGCGACTGCAGTGACGACTCGGCTCAGCACACGCTAGCGGTTTGTTCCGCCTGGGCGGCGCAACGTGGGGTCCTCACTGCAGTTATTGGAGCAGATCTCTCGCTACCGGCCGTTATACGCTCCATGATCGGTAGGGACATTGTTTTACCGTGATCGCAACCTTTTGCGAAGACTTAATTTCGCGGAAGGAGGCGGGAGAGAAGGCCCAGGAGGATGACCTCCACTCGGACCCAATTCGCCGCCGGCGAACTGAGCTGCGGAGGTGCGCGTACCAGCGCCTCATGCCGCCTTGAGTGTGGCCGCGGGTGGACGGGACGGGTTTTCTCCTCTATCCGCTATAGTGGCCAGCCGCAAGGAAGCCGCGTGCGCGTGTGCCGTACGTCGCCTAAATAGAGAGTTTATCCGCAGATGGGTCCCGCGTTAGCGGGCAGGCGCTAGGAGGGGTCTGGATATCGTAATAACAGCTGTTCCCGGATTCCTCCTATGTCAAGCGCAGAGTTCCACACCGACACACCACCCCGCCGTAAACCCCGGTGGGGTGACGACCCGAGGGGGTTTCCACACGATAAAAAAAAAGTGTATTTGGTTTATTGACACGATTCTTCAAGTGACCCCATAAAAAGAAGTCTGCTGGGGATAGATCTAGACTTCTAGGTGACCATGGAATATCACCTCGTCTGTAAATCAGCTTTTTCGGCAAAATGTTATTGACCGACACCAGGGACTAATTCGATGTGAAACAAGTGGCTACATCTTATTAAAACCATGTGTTAAGATTGTAGCCAGTAAATCCCAGTAGCATCGCTCCCAAGAACTTCCGTAATATTTTCACATAATCAGCAGAATCAACAATAACTGGATGGTCGCAATAATCTTTGAAAAAGTAGGGTCTAATGATTCCTTTTACTGAAATTGCAACCCATACAGTTACAGATGTGAAAATAGGCTTCGACAGAAAATAAAATGTTGTCAAAATTACTAAATCGTTCTAACATTGTTTCGGTATACGACTTCCACAAAAAATCATTAGGTTTTAGTTCTTGCACTATCTAGATTTTATATGAATGTAATTTCAAAATATGGCGTAATAATGTGCGAGATAACCCTAATTCAGCTGAACGTTTGCGCGTCGATAAATCTAGATGACGTCGAACTAAAGCAGAAACATCCTGAACGTTCTCTTCGGTCCAAGAAGTCTGTGGGCCTCCAATTTGTTTCAATCAGTAAGAGGTACACCAGAGGTGGTTTCTTCGATGCTTCATACGATTTTTATGAAGCAGTCATTAAATTCCGTATAATGAAACGGGATATTTCTAATTTCGGTACCTGACGACCAAGATTTATACGGCTCGTTTCATATCGTTTTTTCCACGTTCTCAATATTTATATCTTGCTCTATTCATTTTTTTCTTAAAGCTTCAGCTTCTGTTTTCAGTTTCTCAAATTTTTCATAAAAGACAGATTAGAGACGTTGGAGTTACGAATTTTTACATTTGTCGCCTGTATTTGATTGTCTTATTTCTTAATATCTGTCAATTCGAATATTAAGTTATCTATAACAGCAGCCTACTCCGATAGTATGTAGGCTATACATGAATCTCTTTTACTTCATAAGTTGTAATGCCTGCGGAAATAGATGTGAACCCAGCTTTGGTCGAGTTGTCATTGCACCGATGCTTAAACCTATTTATATTGACGTAGTCACTTATAATTAATCAGTTACTTATACTTAGCTTATGTACGGTTCCGATAGGTTTCCAAACGTTAAAAAAAGGGTCTACTTTAGGTTACTTGTAACTTAGAGGCACTGGGAAATGTGCACTGCAGCATTATTATTTCAGCTGATATATACAATTTCATTTTAAATTCTTTTCATTTCATTTCAAAATATTCAAGAATTAATTATAAACGATTCTAAGATAACTCTTCTGAGGGATAACAAATCCTCTAATTATATTACATTGCATTATACAATAATAACAACAATTATATATTCTACGAATCGGGCAAATCCACCTTCTTTAAAGTCTACAATAACTCAAGCATTTATAATGTGTATGTTTATTTTTAACTATTTCCAGAAACATCTTATTTTATGGCCCTACATTTAAAAATATGAGTGCCTACAAAATTTTCATATTTAGTGAACTAGAATATTTTACGTTAGAAAGTGCATAACTCGACATACAGTGATATATAATATACCTCCATATCTATTATTTTAGAAACTAATAGCAACTTCGTCTCTGTCGCTCAAAAATACTAAATTTTCTCCCTTCTCTGTCTTTCTTATTACTTAAGCAGAGCTAAAATGTGTACCTTTGATAAGGCTGTCTATACCTTTTGGGTTGTGGTGGGTTTTGTACAATGTTTATAACAAATTGTTAACCAAACAAAACATAGTTTTAAATTATTGATTTATTTTTCTTTTTATTTACAGAGCTTAGGTATATTTTACAGAGAGCGTAATAATTGGAAGTATTTCGTTGGTTGCCTCGATAGCAAAGCCTGTATCGAAGAAAAATTGATTTTTTTTATTTAATTATTCATAGCAACGGCTTACAATTTTAGTGTCTATAAGCTTGAATAATTTTCAGTGTCTATTTATAGGACAAAGACAAATGTCTTTGAAGCTCTATAATATAGTCTGCATCACACAGAATAACTCCAGCGTGACAATTACCACACACAACTCGAAGTAATCTCACTTTGGAACTTCTTGAACTATAGTCAATATATTGGGCATTCTGATAGCAAGGATTAACATATATGCGTCCAAACTTTTTTTTTATCTATATTAAGAGCCAACACCAAAGTGACTCTACTCTGCCTGATGAAAAGCATGAATAGAATCCAAGAGTTGTGGTCACCATACTCATTGCAAATACAGACAATGCGGTATGGTGACCCACACTATGACGGCCTTATGAGATGCTTTTTCACACCCCGCTTGGGGACTTAAAAGGTATGACAGTCATCGTGACAGTGTAAGGCTTACACAGCTACCACGATAACTGTCACCCCTGCATCGATCGGCCTCCGGTCTGTACCTATGTGCTTTTAATATAGAAGAATTATGCTTTAGCACAAATAAGGCGAGAGACCTGAGCAATATTATAGTCGTACAGAAAACCGATATTTAGTAATTTTTCCATAGCTATTAGCCAACATAAAAAGCCAGAGACAGAACGGGCGTTTGCTGTGATTATATTTTGTTTATGTGCTTCTAGTTGTGAGTCATCAGTTTCATGTATCCCTACAAAAATATCCCCTCTAGTAAGTATACTAATTGATATCACAAATTTTCAGCGGTTTTTTTGATAACAAAATTTAAAAAAAAATATGCAATTAGCCCTACTGACTCAATTAACTGCGATATATGTATGAAGTAGAAGCTCCCGTGTATCCTGGTAGCGATAATTGGAAAAGAACTAAAGGCCAGTACTTTATATATTAGTAGAGAGAGTAGAGTAGAGTGTAGGGTATATTTTAGTAGAGAAACATGGAACAGATGCTTTTCAGGTACAGTAAGGCAGTCTAAAAGTTTCTTCTATTTGTTCTGTCAGTGTTTATCAAATCATAATGTTTAAAAAAATACTAACAAATTTTCATTTTTACAAAACCTTATTACGGCAAGAATTATGAAACTTTGGCGAGAAGTGAGTCATCACAGAAAGGTCAAGCCAAGAAAAGAAATTACGATTACGAACTTATCGCAACTTATGACAGTGACATAGGTATATCAATGTTGGGTTGAATATTTTTAGAATGGTATAGTTAAGTTTGTGAATGAAACTTACTCTTCGAGAATCGATTGCCGTTATTCGATGAATTATCTACATAAAAGTTTTTACAATATATCCTGTACCTTTTTATTCAAAACGTCAAAAATGAAAAAAGATATACAAATACATTAGGAGTGAAAAGTAACGAAGAAAACAACTAACATTCATCTTTGTTACGTTAAAATATTAGAAAGAGAAACTACAATAATAAATTATAATTTTCAGTTTTTTTTACAGTTAAAAGTTATGACAAACGATGTCTACGTTTTCAATGATTTTCCCATGAAATACATACTTTAGTACTACACATACTGAATTACAAAGTAACTACTAATCTTGCATCGCATAATGGAAGTTCACATGCCTGTCAGTATGCGTACAACTGCCCAATACCAATCTGACCGCGAACCACCAGAAATGAGCCAGGTTGGTAGATGTTTTCTTTGTGCTATCACGACACAATACGAGTACACACCACGTTAATTATTATTTAAAAATTAGATTCATTCGTGTTATGTTAATTTTCTCAGTTATTTTTTTTGATGAAAAGGTGTCATGGTTATTCCAGAATATACCAATATTCTTTCAAAACACAACTTTAATCATCACACTAGCTTTCAGTATGGTAATTTGAAAAGTGAGTGCATAGTAGGGAATATCTTACCAACGTGCATACAAACGACTTGGCATGCAAATTCACTTCTCTTATTGCCGCTCTGTTGTCTTGTTCAACAGTTAATTATCTTATAGAATGTTTACTAGACTGTGTTGCAAGACACACATATAACGTTTATATTGAACAGTTTACTGAGAGAGCTATGTTTATATTTACTTTCAGCAAACATCAATGTTTATTAATGATTCAGTAACTAGCTTTATTGAAGAAAATTTTGTTAATAAGTACTTGATATTTCTTTCAATCAAGAATTCAGCTACCTAACAGCTGAATTCTGAAGAAAAACAAATATGACGTCAGGTACTTGAATGCCCTGAAACAAAATTTAACTAATATACGACGCACTGACGGTGAAGATTTTTCTTATAATTAGCTCAATAAAGTTCTACGATAGATCGACCAAAGACCAAAAAAATTAATCATATGAGCCAAATTGTAGCTATAAATTTATATCTATAATAATTATAAACTGTACAGTAAGTCGCAAGATAATATGAAACTTTTTGTATATTTGAACGACTTTCAATTTCTTTTTATAAATAAATGGGTTGCAAAAGACGTGTGCATATGACTCAATTTCGTAAACAATTAATATAGTTATAACACATATTAACACATTTTTTTTTATTTTATTAAATTTAGCTACACTGACTCTATTTTTACTTATCTCTCTATCTTCTCTATTTTACTGTAATAATTCTCTTATTTTTTTTTTTATCCAAGTGGTAACAGGTTAAGGATACGAAGTGACATCACCCCTATTCATCTCATGAGTGTCATGGAAGGTGACTAAAATAGCAATCTACGCAGGACGACATCACTGCAAAGAGAGAGGACAGCTTGAAACAAATCCCTTTTCTTTTATTTTTAACGTGTGGAAACCCCCTCGGGCCGTCACCCACCGCGGCTTACGGTGGGGTATTGTGTCGGAATCGGACCGACTAAAACCACACGGTGTGCTACTCGCGCCTGATATAAGAGGAATCTGGGAACAGCTGTTATTACGACATCTAGATCTCTCCTAGCGCCTCCCCGCTAACGCGGGCACCATCTGCGGGTAAACTCTCTATTTAGGCGACGTACGGCACACGCGCACGTCACCTCGTACTCTGAGGCGGCGGCCCATGTCGTGCGGTGTTCCACAGGAGTCTGTCCTCGGACCACTTCTGTGGAATATGGGATACGACTGGGCCCTTCGAGGTCATCTTCCCTCCGGGCTGAGCGTAATTTGTTACGCAGATGACACATTGGTCACAAACCGGGGGATGAATTTTCAAGAGGCGGCGCGCCTGGCCACCACACATGTCTTTCTGGTGGTCGGGCGTATTGAGGCACTGGGTTTGCGGGTGGCCCTGGACAAGACGGAGGCCCTTTTGTTTCATGGGCTCCGTCGTGGTTCACCCTCTGGCGTCTCCATCATAGTCAATTCGGTCCTCGTACCGGTTCAGGCTCAGATGAAGTATCTGGGCCTGACCCTCGACGGCAGGTGGCTCTTCGACGAGCACTTCCGACAGCTTGTAAATACCAAGAAGAGGCCTACGACCAGCAGTGACCTGTTGATGTGATGTTGATGTGAATGAGATTACTGGAAGCTCAACCTTCTTCCACTTTTTAAGGGCAATCCCTGGGCTTTAACACTTTTATGTCTGCCGAATTTCCAGTATCCATCAGCGTGGTCTGCCTCTATTTCTTTTATTTCATAAAAATCTTCATACATATGTATATAGAAATTCTAAGTAAGAGCAATACGTTAAAAGGCTATATATCATGCGCCCGAAGGTCATAGAATGTCACGTACTGATAAGTGGCCTACCATTGTCCTATACAAGTTAAATAAACTTGAAGAAGGCTGAAGGCCTTGAAGATTGATTACGCTATTGGTGGTTATAATATATTACTGTTTTGGGACAGTCTAATCCAGAGCTCAGATAAATATAGATGTGGCCTAAGCGTACTTTACGAATGAGACGATCAATATTGGCTTTTTTTGTTATAGCTAATTATAACACGGTATTTAGTTACTTTCGTTGTTATTCAGTTAATTATTTACAAGCTTTTGTAATAGTACTGTCATCAGTTTTGCGTTATTTGATATAGAGTAGCAAATACAAAAGATTAACACAAAAATTGCAGCAGCAGGGACTGTTATTTAATACGTTTAATAAATAGAGGTCTCGGATTATCCAGCATCAGCGAGAAAAGCAATGTTTGAAATATTTTAAATCTCTGAGACAACGTTGACTTTACTGGATTTGAAGAGGTCTTTTTGAAATGGTTTTATTATAGTTTTGGGATTAACGTTAAAATTAATATTCTATGCTACATCACATCTAGTTTAAACCCACGTCAGTGTATTCCCAAGATCTGTATGCATTGGCTCACCAACCCTATTTGTTCGGTCCGTGCAGATCGCCATATCTCACGTTGACACGCGATTGATCAAATACTACCTACTTGTACACCATGTTACCCTGGTACTTTTGATGGATAACTTGGACGACAGGTTTTATTAATGAGTTTGTATCTATTTCTAGAGTTTCAAGGCAAATAAGAAATTATATTATAGTCCCAAAACCTCGATAAGTTATTTTTATCCCAGAAACTTTATATGTGAACCAACTTTTAGTAATAACTAGCTTACCCCGCGAACTCTGTTCTGCCTCAGAGGCAATAAATAAGCAGATTTTTTATTTTGGACTAAAACGCAATCGAACGGGATTAAAAGTATCCTATATCTCTCTCCTGGTTCTAAGCTACCTCCCCACCAATTTTCAGCTAAATCCGTTCAGCCGTTCTTGAGTTATAAGTGGTGTAACTAACACCATTTTCTTTTATATATTTACGTAGAGAAGACAGTTAAATGATAATATTATATGGAAGCAAAAAGTGAAATCATATGGCGATACAGAGGCTTCGTTTTGAGTTCAGACGGAAGTTAATATTTACATTATTTATAGATTATTTTGACTTACCGCATGGGATCTTTGCTGTACATTACATTAAAATCGTTCTGTATATGGAAGTCTTTAACTAGAAGATGAACTATCTACACAATGAACTCTCTGGGAGAGAACTTGATTAACAATTTAGTAGCCTATTTTATCACATTCAACTTTTTAAATACCCATATAATACAAACGTGT
Organism: Hypercompe scribonia; assembly: GCA_949316085.1. Taxonomy (NCBI): domain Eukaryota; kingdom Metazoa; phylum Arthropoda; class Insecta; order Lepidoptera; family Erebidae; genus Hypercompe; species Hypercompe scribonia. The sequence continues at coordinate 2,707,885 of OX438967.1, read as the reverse complement.
TACTTGAATTTAAACATTTTCCAATAGCGTAAATATGCACAAATATGTTTTACAAGAGAGGCTTTAAAATATTTTTCAACAATGCTTTTACGGAGGATCTTGCATCACACACTAGTTTTACATACATACGTACATAAAATCCAACCTTTTTCCCCAGAGGGGTAATGATGATGTCCTCCTAGACGTATACGTCGATGGCGACATACTGTTATTAATAATTTTAATTAGTTCAACGTTCGTAGCGCGAGGGGTAAGCAGAGGCAGATTAAACACCCAGTTTTCGCGAGTATTTTGTTTTTTTTTATGTAAATTTTATTCTGAATATTAAGCATGTAAACAAATATAAACATTTTCTATAATACTTCTCCTGTTGCTAAAAACAATACGTCTTGTTTAAGGAGATTTAGAGACGCAATCTTGTAACGACTTAAAAAATGTAAGGTAATTTTTACTGATCAAAGAATTTATCTTCATGTTATTTATTATACGTTTACATTTTTTTTGGTCTATGTAGTTCTATTTAAATAATGGTATCTTTTACCACACTTGTTTTGTATATTCAAGAAGTCTGACAACTTTGAAAATTGTAGACCCATTATTAAGTACAAATGTCTTACAGACTAAAAGTACTGGTAATTATGTGCTAAAATGAATTTAAAACAAAAAAAGATTTACACTAACCCGTTTCGTAACGTTTTCTCGTCACAAATACCGCAGTGTCTCAAGACAAAAGTCTTTGACCAGTGTGTGTTGCCAGTGATGACTTACGGCGCAGAGACGTAATCGCTGACTATGGGCTTGATAAGAAGGCTCAAAGTCACCCAAAGAACAATGGAGAGGGCAATGCCAGGAGTTTCTTTGGGTGATCGAATCAGGAATGAGGAGATCCGCAGACGAACCAAGGTCACCGATATTGCTAGTAAAATTGCTAAACTTAAGTGGCAGTGGGTGGGCCACATTACACGCAGAAACGGTGGCTGATGGGGCTATAAAGTTCTGGAGTGGCGACCGCATACTGGGAAACGCAGCGTTGGTGCTGGTAAAAGGTGGCGGGAAACTGCTGGATGCAGGCGGCACGGGACCGGCTGTTGTAGAAAACCTTGGGGGAGGCCTATGTAGAACAGTGGACGTATTTTTGCTGCGATGAGATGACACTAATCCACTTCAAGCCTAGTAAGGTTTAAGAGAGGTAGGGCATAGCGCGATATTTTCCGCTCAAACATTAGAGCAGCCCGACTGGGGAAGGACCTCCACCTTACAGAAAACTACAGCCAAATAGCACAGCGTTTTTCGGCAGTGTTGTGTTCCTGTGGTGAGTAAGGTATCCAGGGCTCTAGAGGATTCGCTGTTTTGACAACGGGGGACCAGTGGTGCTTATAATACTGCTACTGGCTCGTGTGGGCGTGGGATGTGGGCGCGGCGGTCAGGAAGACCCGCTGAAACGGTTGTCCGATGGCCGCCCGCAGGATAGATGGGTTCCCGAACTCAGGGATCACTACAACCTCCACCCTGGGAGGCTGAACCGCCAGCCTGCGAAAAATCCCTGCAGTAGTAGTCGTGCCGGAGGAGGAGACCGGAGTGGGACCCGGTTGCTGCTGCAGGAGGGGAGCGGGGGCCCTTTCGTACGCCGCACCGACAAATCGCACTACCCGCATCAGCCATGTGCGGATTGGCACCGCCCCATTGCCCCCTTAGCTGTCAACACAGTAAATCCTCACAAACCAATTGAACCCCCCCAAAAAAAATTACAAAGAAAAATAGAAAAGAGTATCTACAGCGGCATCCTCTTCCACGTATATGGACTTCTGCAATATCAGGGGACTTCATTCCAACCTGAACGCAGTCCACCTTCATCTCTTATTTCTTACCGAGACACAGATATCCTGACCGGCCGATACATCATACCTACACTACCCCGGCTACAAACTCGAACACAAATTCCTGAGACGTGCTGGTGTATGCATGTACATCCGGGAGGATATCTGCTGTCGCTGTCTTCATTTTTATGAAGACAGGGACCTGTCAGTAATGTGGGTGCGCGTAGACTACGGAGGTCAGACTCGAATCTATGCGTGCCTATACAGGTCTCATAGCGGCGACAGGGAGACTAGAGCACTCTTTGAGCAACTGCAAATGACGACTGACAAAGTTCTTGAGCAGTACCCTCGTGCTGAGTTGGTGATTTTAGGAGATTTTAATGCCCACCACTGTGAGTGGCTAAATTCTCGATCCACCGACTTTGCGGGAAGGTTTACTCATGAATTTGCTCTGGCCCATGGCCTCTCACAACTGGTACATTCCCCAACAAGAATACCTGATATTGAGAGCCATGCGCACTCTTTGCTGGACCTTCTGCTGACGACGCGTCCGGACGACTACACTATCACAGTGGACGCACCTCTCGGCTCATCCGACCACTGCCTCGTCCGGACCGTAGTCCCATGTGCGCGGCATATTCCACCTCGCCCAGCCGATTTGCGCCGCATGTGGCAATATAAATCAGCAGACTGGGATGAATTGTGTGAATTCTACGCATCGTACCCGTGGAGGCAGTTTTGCTTCGCGTCAGAAGACCCCGACCCCTGCGCAGCCGCTGTCACTGAGACGATCCTGGTGGGTATGGAGTATTTTATTCCTAACTCATCAGTAGCTGCGGGAAAAAAAAAGCGACCGTGGTTTAACCGGCTCTGCAAGGAAGCCAGACTAGTCAAGCAGACTGCCTACAGGGCTTGGACCACGGCCCGTGCTAATAAGGATCCGAACATCTCTGATGTGAGACGCAAACTAAATGCTGCCTCGAGGTCCAGCAAAAAGACAATTGCCAGAGCCAAATTCGATTTCATCGGCGGGATTGGTGAGCGACTTACGGGCTCCCCCTCTGGGAGTCGTGCCTTTTGGTCTCTTGCTAAGGCGGCCGAGGGAAACTTTTGCCAGTCGTCTTTACCACCATTGCGAAATGCTGATGGTAACTTGACCCCCAGTGCCAAAGAGAAAGCCGACCTACTTGGGCAACTCTTTGCCTCAAACTCGACCATGAACGAGGATGGAAGTGCGGTACCGCCTACTAACCCGCCGTGCCAACACTCTTTGCCGGAAATACACATTTTGCAAAGAGAAGTGCGGCGGGAACTAAACTGTCTAGACGTTCATAAGTCGAGTGGACCAGACGGCATACCCGCAGTGGTGCTCAAGCAGTGTGTTCCTATCGCAAAAGGCAAGTGCCGCCTTCGTGGAAGACTGCCCATGTGCATCCAGTGCCAAAAAAGGGTGATAGATCGGACCTATCGAATTACAGGCCTATAGCTATAACTTTCCTTTTCTCTAAGGTGATGGAGCGTGTAATCAACACACGGCTCCTTAGTTACCTAGAGGAGCACGATTTCATCAGCGACCGCCAGTATGGTTTCCGCCGCGGTCGCTCGACTGGTGATCTTCTAGTGTATCTCGCTCACCGGTGGGCTTCAGCCATTGAGAGTCAAGGTGAGGCTTTGGTAGTTAGCCTGGATATAGCAGAGGCGTTCGATCGGGTCTGGCACAGGGGTCTTCTATCGAAGTTACCATTCTACGGCCTGCCCGAGGGCTTGTGCAAGTGGGTGGCTAGCTTTTTGTCCGGCAGACGCATAAAAGCCGTCGTCGACGGTAGCTGTTCCGAAAGCATGGACATAAACGCTGGTGTCCCACAAGGCTCCGTGCTATCTCCAACGCTGTTCTTGCTGCATATCAATGATATGCTGTCCACGGATGGTATCCATTGTTATGCGGACGACAGTACTGGAGATGCGTATTACACGGGCCGAGCTAACATCCCTCGTACCGTTGTAGTAGAAAGTCGCGAACAACTTGTGTCTCAAATCGAGAGCACCTTACACAGAGTCTCCGATTGGGGTCGGGATAACCTGGTCCAATTTAACCCCTCTAAGACACAAGTCTGTGCGTTTCCCGCTAAGAAAACCCCGTTCACTGTGGTTCCACAATTCCAGAATACACCCCTTACCATCTCACAGAGTATTGGAATCCTCGGTGTCGACATCTCCAGTGACGTCCAATTTCGAGCTCATTTGGAAGAGAAGGTCAAGCTGGCCTCAAAAAAGCTTGGTGTTCTGAATAGAGCGAAGCGATACTTCACACCGGCACAAAGGCTACTACTTTACAAAGCACAAGTTCGACCTCATATGGAGTATTGCTGTCATCTCTGGGCGGGAGCACTGAAGTACCAGCTTGAGCCTTTCGATTCAGTTCAGAGACGTGCTGTGAGAATAGTCGACGATCCTGATGTCACAGACGGTTTCGAGCCACTAAGTCTTAGGAGAGACTTTGCCTCCTTGTGTTTGCTCTATCATCTCTACAATGGGCTGTGTTCTGAAGAATTGTTTGATATGATGCCCACAGCCACTTTCTACCATCGCACCGCTCGCCATCGTCAGGGAGCTCATCCACATACATTGGAACCTAAATGGTCGCGCACAGTGCGGTTTCAGAGAAATTTACTCCCGCGAACAATCCCGTTATGGAATGAGCTCCCTGCCGAGGTTTTCCCTGGAAACTACAGTATGGGGCTCTTCAAGAAGGGGGTAAATAGGTCTTTAAAGGGTCAGCAACGCGCAGGTGATGCCCCTGGTGCCGCAGGCGTGCATAGGCTGCGGTAACCGCTTACCATCAGGCGGGCCGTATGCTTGTTTGCCACCGTCGTGGTATAAAAAAAAAAAGTAAAAAGTAACAGCAATAATTTCAAAATTTCCTTATTAAATCGTTTTTAGGGGTACTCATAAATAAAAAAACTATGTAAGAAACATCTTCAAAATATTTTTTAGTAAATTAGAAGGGTGTTTCCAAATTGAAACATTGGTCAATTGTAAGTGAAAAATAATAAATCAAGATCTATTAATCCAAAGAGTTTTTCGTAACTTTTACAGCCTCGTCAGATTCTATTATATCAGACATATCACACCCTTAGCTAGTTTTTCAGTTACTTTTGTAGCGAATGCCTTGAATAAAACCGAGCAACACTGTTGATCCATCTTTTCATCCTTAGCAACCACATGAAATCATCGGACATTTGATGTAGATATGGATGCTAATTATATAATGTGAATAACATCCACTGTCATTTTTTGCTCCCCAACTCCACCCATGTCTTTGCTATATGATTGAAAGAGTATTTTCATGTAATTTTTTTTTGTAATTTTTGCTTGAGAACACTTTTCTACAGTTCCTATATACTCGAGAGAATCGTAATCAGTACTCATTTTATAAATATCTATCGCAGAAGCCTCCAATTAGTTGATTCCTTTTCAGAACGCTTTTCGAATGTTTGGAACTGGTGTCAACTCTTACGGTTTAACTACACACATCTTCTTTCTTTATGGTTTCATTTTATAACCAGCCTTTAATTTCCCCATAAGCTTTTTTAAATGTCAAATATTGACGTTAAGGAATAGACGTTAACTGAATATGTTCAAACAGAAATTAAATTTTGGTAATCGTGTCATTAAAATAAGACAATAGAAAATTAGTTTTGAGAAATTTTAGTATAGTGATGTAACAATAGACTTATGTAGTATCATTATCGTACTTGCAGTTGAGGTGTTCGTGGTTGACAATAGTTAGTTAACATCGGGTAATCCGTCTACTCGTTTGTCCACCTATTTTGGTTAGTTAGTCATGATCACCATACTTATTGTGAATGAAGACAGTGCGGTATGGTGACCCATACTATTACGACCTTGCTTGCTATTGTTTTTTCATGTAGTGTGAAGCTGTCATCCTGCATTAATGGGCCTCCAGTCTCGCACTGATCAACAAAAGACGACAGCACAGATGCTGCCACTGTAGGTTTGGACTTCTGTGATAGGGTAGTACTGCTCCGATCGAGTCGGCCTGTTCGTGCTAAAATCAGCGTGATTTTACTACCTGTTCACCTTTACTATAAAACAGAAACGAAATGCACCTCGGGTTTTCTAAAGTTATTTTTTGTTATAAAATTATTGTATTCCTTATATTTGCTTATAAAAAAAATCAGAATCAAAATACAAATTTATTATACCCTTGTCTTTTACTTTAATAAATCCCCAATCCCTGAGTGCCTGGTTGAACGGTGAACATGATTGACCCTTTTCATATGAATTGACAAAACAATATAAACTCTAATTTGAAGATAAATAAAGTTCAAACAACGAAACAGTATCACCTTCTTCAAGAACGCAAGATAGTTTAATTTTCTATTCGATAGCAAGCACATTACGTATGGAGTGAATTTCGTGCCAACAAATATTCGCGGCCAATGCATACAAAATGCACAAACATCGTAAATATACCAGTTTACGAGCTTTGGGATTTAGCTTTTACATTATAGTATGATATTACATTAAATGGAGGCTGAGTTTAGGTATTGCGTATTCAAAACAAATTTTGAAAAATTAACCTGTTGAAATTTTCAGTCTTTGAATCGTAGAGTACTTTTTTATTTGGATAACTACTAGCTCGATAGTTGATTAGAGATTAGTAATGTTTTCAAGGTTATTCGATGACTTGCAAAGGAAACCATTAGATGCAGCTAGCTCAGGATCTGTAGTTGTGCCAAAAGTTGAATGACGTCTGTCGGCTAAGAAGAAGAAAATAATGTTTTCAAACTTGCACGTGCAACTCGCAATAGGTGAATAGATAATTATTTTGGACATCTGACACACAACGTCATCTAGTTTCAAACTGAGCAGAGCTTGTGCTATGATAACTAGACTTACTGATAGAGTACTTATATACTTTTTTTGTATATACATACATATTATATATAGAAAACATCCAAACTTTGAAACAAACATTTGCAGATCATACAAACACTTGGTCCGACCCGGGAATCGAACCCGAGACCTCAAGCACAGCAGTCACATTCACTACCGCTGCGCCACCGAGGCAGTTATATTATTTATAGATTATATTACTTATTTAAATAATAATCTAAAGCTATAATCTTAACAATTGAATTGTCGTGATAGAGATATTAACAGCAGTTTTAGAAATCTATGCACAAATTAAATGACGCAGGAACTTTAGTTTATCAAACCTTCGCTAGATGATATGGAAGTAAATTATTTTACCCATGGATGTCCTCGAACAAGCTAATCGACATATGCTATTTTTATTTTACTTTATGTTATTACTGAGGACGTGAAACTTCTATAAGTGCAAAGCAAGTAAAACTATACTTTAAGGGAAAGTTTAAACAGTAAAAGAGCGATAAATTTCTTTTCTCATTACAAAAATGACGTTTAATTTAATATTATTGGAGTTTATAGTTAGACGTTCAAAGTCCAGTACACTGTAGGAAACAATTTTATGAGTTTGCAATAACACTGAAGTTGCAATTATATTCGATCAGAAACCTATCAAATGTATGAAGTACAAGTTATAGAATATGTACTTATTTGAAACAAATTAAACTTTTTTTTGATTAGTAATGAAAATGTACAATTCTTTGATCCATATTTTCAATTTTATTTAAGTTGGGTGCAATATGTGACATTGCAAAGAGTTTTAGCTGGTTTCTTTCATGGCTAGCTGCCTGTTGAATGTCACAAGTTGATGTCGGGCAGGCTGTAGGCATTTGGGAGTTTTTCGATTTTCAGATTGGATGAAAAAGAAGTAAGTTTTAGTAAAAAAAAATAATTCAGTTTCAAAATCTACTTTATCAGACTCTTCTACTTGCGTATGATGTTTCATAATAATTTCTTTTGAGGATTCAATAGTTGTTAGTTAAAGTGTTATTTTTAGTCCTTTTTGGTTCATCTGAGATAGTTATGTAAACACTTAATTTATTTTGGTAAATGTAAGGTCATCAGCGGGTCGGATCATTAATAAACCATTGCATTTATCAAGCATATCAAAATTTTCGTTTATGGTTTATTTGTCCATTTCATGAGTGTAGTCTTAAGTTTGCATGATAATGTGTGGGTAATCTTTAGTTGAATGTCCCAGTGTGTTACAAGTAAAATATTTATTCATTATTAAATAATTAATGCCTTCGAACACAATTTGAAATGATTGCGGCAGACGCGCGTAATCTCTTAGACTAATATAATGTAATATTATCTTCTATAACTTAATATTCACCTCTAGTCTCTAACACCTATTTTCATAAATGTTTGTGATGACATAGTTGTTATATTTAATTCATCGAATTTTTTTCAAATCTTGTAATTTGGTATATTAAGAAAGTTATTTTTATACTTATGTTTTTCTTTTTTCAATAAGATTAACAGCTGTTATTTTAGAGTCCAATTAAACATATATTCATGCATTAGATATTCGAGATATGAATCATGTTCGGTAATTTACGGTCGGTGAGTCGTGTAGTGGGGTGCGCGACGACAACGTGTAAAACCACATGGTAACGATCGGTCTACGCTACCATTGCTAGTAGCAGAACGTTTAAACTATAAATCGTATGGACGGTGCAGGTGTAATTGACGACAATGCAATGAGTTACTACACGAGTAATATTCCGACAAAGCAATTTAATACTATGGCTTAGTTTTTCTTGAGAAAAAGGAGATTAAGTGACATTTGCATAACTTGACACATTGGGTATTTCTTTAGATATCGTGGTTAATAGATAGGTTTGGAATTTTCAAACTTTGAGGATACAGGAATTGTTATGCAAAGATGCTCTTGTTGCCTGGTGTAACTCTAGTAAAGGAATTTAACTAAAGTAATTATTTAGATTCAAGTGTCATGTAAATGAATCGGTCGTACTGAGTGAGGTACGTGCGTCCACTGTGACCGCTTATGAGTAACTGATAAAATATTTTGAAATACTGTATTGCCAAGCTATTTCCACTTTACTGAAACTACTTCATGGAAGTTTTTAAAATTTATTCATAAGAAATACTTTGTAATTTATACTGTAAGTCTATTTATAACTCTTATGGTACTTCATAAAGTTTAATATATATACACTTTTAAAACTATTCATAAATTAGAATTTAATATAATTTGGTAAAATGCAGCTACATTTTATTCTGTCAATAAATACTGAGACTGATTACCAAAACAAAGTTTTTTTTGACAAAACTTATTTTTAGTTGATCGATGTATTTTTTTTAATAATTAGTTAAATATTAATTGAAGATAGTCATTGTCTTCAGAATACAATTTATTTCCAAAGCCAAAATGAGCTTTAAGATTTTTAATACAACTAAGTCCATAAATTATATTAACTTTTGGCACTTAACCGTCAAGGGGCAAATTAAGTCGTTCCTAATTTTAATTATTTTAATTAATAAAGTATGTATAATTTTAATGATTTTTACGTAGAAGTAGCAATTATATGACATTCAACAGGTATAAAAAATACATTCTTAATTCAGAAAGTCATTTTTTTTAGTCCTCAACACTTAAGTCTACTGAACAAGGAAACGCACTTATAGTGTCTATGTCAATAGATTTATTACAATATTACGATCTGTCACATGACGAATGAAGGACAGCATTCAATGAACAAAAACCGTCCAAAACATTGTCCGTTTTAGACCCGAAGGCTTCGACCAAATAAGACAAATGTCACGATCCCATCGTACACGTACATTATAGCGTGTGCAAGATGCTACCAGTTTAGTAGATAAGGGAGAAATTTATAGAGGCAAAGGAATATTATGGTTTACCATTAGCTTGTGGTATTCCTTTGATGTTGTTGAAATAGGTAGTAATTATAAAACCCGACCGTTTAGGAAATAGATCGCTTTTTGTATATATACTGGAAAACTTTTGGTATTCAAATTTGGACCTTCGTTCACTAATTTTCAAGTGTTTTTTATTTTGTCATTGGCTAGTATTATTGAAACTAATATTTGATTGAATTAGTCACGTATATATCTCGGTAATGCACGTCTAGTTTCGCAGAATTCGAAGCAACAACGGAGATGCAGATGTAACACAACTAAAATACATTATTTATTAAATATGAATAGCCGTCTCATCGGATTATGAGAGCGAGGGAACAGAGAGTACCTGTGTTTATGCACATACTTGTGCAGTACAATATCTCCTGCGTAAGTAGTTGCTCGTCGTTGAAACTGGCCACGGTTCCTGAAATCACCTAGGAGTAAATAATTATCATCATATATCATCAACAGCCTTTAACAGTCCACTGCTGGACATAGGCCTCTTCGAGCAAGGAGGTTTTGGCCTACTATACTACGCTGGCCAGACGGGTTGGAATAGGGCTTGTTTCAAGTTTTTCTTCTCTTTGTAATGATGTTGTCTTGTACACTTGGTTTCTTAGTCGCCTCTTACGACACCCACGGGATAAATAGGGGTGGTAACACTATGTATTCTTAATCGGTCACCACACGGACATCACATCACATATATTATATTGAATGAAAAAAAGTTGCCACAGTGCTTTGTAGGAGGGTCTAGGTACTAAGACAATATATTCTCTTACTTTCGTTTTTAAGTCAGTGTTGGAGACGTAATTATTGTATGTATGCGTAATGGTAAAAAAAAATAATTAATTTCTAATGAATCGATAAGTAATACGAGTATTGTTACCTGTTTACATAATTTTAATAGGATTTGAATGTGTGAGCAGTTAAAACAAAACCTTAGTAATTTATTGCCAGGCTTCCAAAATTAATCATCTAGAAGTAATACAACAAATAAACGTGAACGACGAGATACTCGACAACCTTGAAGATTCATTAATAAAAAGCAGTTCACTCTTGTGTTGAGTACTGTTCTCATTTGCGATGGTTCTGCGCAGTATTTGCTGGACGTTTACGGCCGATTGTATTGGCGAGCAGTCACCTCTATAGCAGCTATCTATCACCTTTATCATGGAGAGTATTCGAGCGAGCTTTTTCAACTGGTCTCACCTTCTTTCTCCCTTTCTTTATAGAACTATCTGTGCTGACCTTGAAAGTCACGGTTTTAGAATGACAGACAAACGCTGCCGTATTAAACAGTTTGACTCTTCGTTCCTGAGCAAATCAGTTAAAAACTGGCACTCCCAATTCCGAGTTCTTTAAGCAGGGCGTGAGAAGCATTTCATTAGGCCGCCATTGGGTGGGTCACTGTAGTGTATTGCCACTGACCACCACGCTTAAATTCTATTCATGCTTTCCAACGTGAAAATGAATAATTCTATTCAAATTTTTGCGATTCAATATACTACTTACATAAATGTGAATGTGAAAACCCATATTCTATTTATTTTATTATTCTATATTTCAAACACAATGAACTGCAAATCGTAGTCCGGAGTGAATTCGCTATAACGATCGAGAAAAATAAATAGATTCACGCCTCTTTGCTATGTGGGGTAGACGGAGACGATAGAACACTACTTGACACGGTTATGAAAACTACTTGCGCCTCTTCTGCTTACTTTCATCAGATCTTTCAATGTTTCAGGACCTTTTTTTATATATTAATAGCCTGCCAAAGTGACTCTACTCTGCCTGATGGAAAGCATGAATAGAATCCAAGAGTTGTGGTCACCATACTTATTGCAAATGGAGACAATGCACTATAGTGACCAACACTATAGTGGCCTAGTGAGATGCTTTTTCACACCCCGCTTGGGGACGTAAAAGTCATGACAGTCATCGTGACAGTAAAAGGCTTACACAGTTACCACGATCACTGTCACCCCTGCATCAATGGACCTCCGGATCTGTTCGCAGCAGCCTACCTACTAATATATTTAAGGACCTTAAGATCTCTAATGTATAAATTTTTTTAACAATAGGTTCTTACGACGTTTTAGATGTAACGACAGTTTGTTCAAAAGAACATTATTCAAATTCATACCTAGAAATCTACAACAAAGTTTCAGGGCTGGACTCTTAAGGTACTTGTTAACTAATAATTTCCACAAGATTTAAATCTGCTTAAAATATATACTATAAACACTAACAAAGAGGTCGGACGCAGCTGCTATCGATCATGCGATTCGCCGTGACGGTACTCATCAATCATGACGTCACGCCTCCCAATCACGCCAGGATGAGCTTCACGAGGAGCGCTTGAATTAAGATCTCAATGTTGATTTCGAGGATTTTTGTACAATGTGGAGCATTTGACATTGGTGACGTATTGCAAATGGACTATCTTGTCTTTATATTAGAAATGGAAAGTAATGCGCGTCACATATTTTCGATTTATTTGTTTGATAGATTTTATTCAGAGAGTTAGTGCTATTAGAATCAACGTTATTTTTTTATAAGAAAAAGGTTCACTGTATTGCTGTTCTGCTCATAGCTAAGGAAAATATTAAAACCACCTGTGACGATTGTTCTAGATGTTTTTTTTTTAATATTGTCGTTGTTTGTTCCTCGATAATCGAGAAGACCAAGATGGTCTGAAAATAAAAAAAATATGAAGAAATTGAAAGTCTCTTTCATTTATACTGTACCTGACCTAATTGTAACTTAGCCACTTGATTTCTGTCAGACCGTAACTAATTGATCATTTTAGAAATATACTCTTAACGATAACCGTAGGAGCTTAATAATGCTGACACATGCTCTTATAGTAATATTATCATCCATAATAATAACAATGGCCGAGTTTTCTGTCAAGAAAAAATGTTTAAATTAATTTTAATATAAGAGAAACTTTAATTTGAAATTTGCCTACGCTTGTCTCGTGGCGCAGTTGTATCGTATACGGTTACTGTTCTAGAGGTCTCTGGTTCGATTTTTGGGTCTTTCATATATAATATGTATTATATGTTTACAATATGTTGGAACTAGATGGTGTTATGTGACTGTAAAAGAATAATAACAATTAATGTCAATGAAAGGTTATATTTTCAATTGCACACCTGATAGTAAAACTTGTAAACACAGAACTCCAGATGCGTCATTCAATTGTTTTAAATTTGTCTAGTTTTAAAAACAGTGACATTATTTACGTCGACCTTTTTTGTTTGTTTTAAAAACCATTTTTCAAAAATATTTTCGTAAAGGCATTGTATAAAAAAACACAGTCACGAACTATTTCACTGATTGGTCGATCAACGAACAGCTTAAACCGCTAGGTCTAGAAGCAAGATTTACTACAGGAAAAAAATTTTTGAAAATTTCAGGAGCTTGAGAATTTTATCATTAAAAAAAAAGCAAATAGATATAGAAAATTTATGCAAATCTTCGTTATTTATATTAAGTAATAATGTCTAAAATTGACGTTAAATATCTTTGTTAATTCAAAAATAAAGTCGTTATAATTTTACACTGTCGATTCTTTAGTAAGATAAAATTTATTTATGCCTAATGTGTGATCAGAATTAGTAGAATCGAACAGGTGCGCAGCATAAAACTATTGAGCCATATATTTTCATTAAATCACCCTTTAATACCTTATGAGGCTTTAAATTCCATTAGCGTTGGTACCGATTCAGTTTGATAAAACAACTGTTCCATTTAAATAGATCAATTATGTACAAGATACAATGAATTAGTTACATGTAACTGTGTTGCGGTTTTAGATTTGCTGTCGAGGTTTGTAAATAGAGGAAATGTACTGTTCATTTTGGGAAAATTAATGTTAGTAATTTTAGCAATTTGATTGCTTTCCCTTTGAACCTAACTAGTACTACCTAAGTACTACCCTCCCACAGAAGACCAACCTAAAGCGCCAGCTTCCGTGTTGTCGTGTTTCGTTGGTGAGTGTGAGACCGCAGGCCCATTGATGCAGAGGTGACAGTTATCGTGGTAACTGTGTAAGCCTTACACTGTCACAATGACTGTCATGCCTTTTACGTCCCCAAGCGGAGTATGAAAAAGCATCTCACAAGGCCGCCATAGAGTGGGTCACTAGACCGCGTTGTCAACATTTGCAATGAATATGGTGACCACAACTCTTGGATTATATTCATGCTTTCCATCAGAGAGAGTAGAGTCACTTTGGCAGGCTCTAAAGATAGAAGAAAAAACAAAAAATAACTCTTCTGAAATCTTTAAGGAAACACATAAATATTATAATGAATTTACCTTCTCGTATAAGCTATTCAAGACAAATTAATGGAGTTATATTTAGTTCATTAAGAAGCTTTTTTTATTGTTCTGTGTATTTGCATCGCATTTTTTCTATTAGTCCTATTTCTCTTTCTGTGCGAATATTCCCCGGATACAACCTGTTACCAACGGACTCGAGCCGACCAAAAATCGCACACCGTAGCAGGTACCAGTGACCGTCCTGGAGCTCCTCCCGACTGCCGAGGTAGCCCGCCGCGGGGTTTAGTGGGTAGACCGATTTTCCGGGAGTCCTACACATGCCCTTCGTCCCACCGGAGGGTATGGCGCGAAAGGTATTCGCCGCGTACAAAAAAAAGTATCAGTAACCGGGAAATATGTATCATAGAAAAGAAATCCCTGGAACCCCGACGTACCTCGGACTTTCCAACTACGTGTAACTTGCAGATGGCCTCATTAAGGGTGTGCCCTTCTATTAGTCACAGACAATATTCGTAAATGTATGAGTAATCAAATATAGACGTATGTACGTGTAAATTTGTTAGCTTGTAAATTACACACATAATTGATCCACATTAAAATTAAGTCCACAGCACTCGACGTAAAGGTAGTAGGCTACATCCCTATTAATATTATATGTTAATGTGAACATAAGTTTGTTTGTTACGGTTTCACGTGAAACCGATCATCGTAAAATTTTGTACACATGTTCTTGGAGGTATTAGAAGTAATATAGGATACTTGTTATTAACAAAAAATAAATAAATATATAGTTATTTAAAATGATCTATTACGAAATTAAATGCGGCAGACCAAATTCCACTCGAGCGAAGCCGCAGACAAAAGCTGGTTATAATATAAAAAACAATTTAGATCTGGATAGAAAAACTCATCGCTGTGGTATGCCACAGTCTCTTCAAATTGTTTTGTTACGTGTAGCAAACCCCTCAGGCCGTCACCCCATTGGGGCTTGAGGCGTGGCAGTGTGTCGAAATCGAACCGACTAAAACCAGACGGTGTCCCACTTTGCGCCTGAGACATGAGGGATCCAGGAGGGATCCAAGGAACAGCTGTTATTTCGACTTCTGGATCCTTAGAAGTGCCTGCCCGCTGACGCGGGCACCATCTTCGAGTAAAACTCTCAGTCCAGCCCACTCGACGATGACTGGCTGGAGAGCCTCCACGGCAGCAACGCAAGCACGTGGAGCCTCCAGCTGGGCTTACCAACGAGCCATCGTAGCTCGACGAGCGCCCTCGCACACACGCGTATGTCTTCGGGTGGGGACCGCATGTCGCTACCCGTCCGGAGGTAAGCCGTCCACCGATAAACTTCGGCGAACACTTCCGCCTCCAAATTTCACGAAGGAGTTCCGGCCAAGGTGCACGCTGCTTCCATCGACATGGTGTAGTTACTGCGGATAGCACTAACTGTCAATATCCTCTGAGGGCGCCTGAGGCGAGCTCTATTCTGGGCGGTCAAAGACGCTGCTCACACCGGTGAAACATATACATACAGCCATTGACCGGACAACCCCCGTGTATAGCCGTCTCGTCGCGACGCTGGCTCCACCCAAATTGGGCAAAAGTCGCCCAAGCGCAGAAGCAGCGCCAACCAACCTTAAATTAAGCTGTCGGAAGTGCTCGTCGAAAAGTTTTCTCCCGTTCAGGATCAGGCTCAGATGAAGTATTTGTAACCGACACTAGCATCGAATTGACTACGACAGAGGTGACCGAGGGGTGGGCCACGACGGGACCCATGGCACAAAAGGGCCACCGCATATCCTGGGACGTGTCAGTCTTCTCGTCCCTGGAACGTCCGCGTTTTCTGCTATCACTGATCTCTACCTCCGTGGACTCCGTGGACTTAAGTTATTACCGTCTGGTGGATGAGCAGACTTGGAACGTAATCGTTTTGATCTTCTTCTTTGGCTCCCAGCAGCCAAACTGACTACTGGGGGTCTCACCGCGATAGGAGTCCCAAATACTTGTTCATGCTCCTTAGACGAGAAGTCATTTGCAGCACCTGTCTTCCCATTCCTATTCCTCTCTTTTTTTCGTTCTTTTTTATTTTAAATTATTCAGGTTTCCATAGTTACACCCACGAGTGGGGAGAACTTAAAGTGGACCAGGGCAGAGATCTTACAATACCCGAGTAAAAGTAAATTTGTGCCCAACTGAGGGATCCGCAGGTGCCTCAGCTGGCAGTGTGTTTGCGACTGAACCCAGCCATGCATCCCCTGGCCACACACTAGAACACGTGATTTGAGGTAATTTTTTTTGAGAGATTTTCTTCCTCGCTGTCTGGGCGCCAAGCTAAGACCTTTGCCGCCGAGTAGAGTCGCGAGACATAACCACGACACTCTTCGCGAGATTACGATATGATGACGGTGGTAAGAAGATTAAATCTTTCAATGCTCCTCCGACTCTTGAAAGGGTCCCACTTTCGTGATGTTTTAACGAGGTTTTCCTCCTCAATGCTCCGAAAAGCAAGGAGCCAACAAAGAAATCGACAAAGATGCCCACTCTGTTGGACCAAGCCTCGACCGAATGGCCGAAGTAAACGGCCTGCTCTTTGTGCTAGAATATTAGCCATTGGCGGTGATGCCCTCTTCCAAATAGCACAGAAAAAACAATACCATCGCCAACATTACCAGAATGTGCCACGTAGAAGTTTTCTAGCCCAGCTGCTCACAGTTTATTCTATTTGCATTAATGATCAGTGAGGAACAAGATGGACGCGGAGAAAAAACAAAAATTTCAAGCAGAACTAAAACTTTTTTAAAGTGCATACAATTAATCTCAACATTTCATAAATATACTCGTATTGTAGATTTACATGTATAACCAATACAGGTAACAGGTAACTTACACTGTCACAATAACTGTCATGCCTTTTACGTCCCCAAGCTGGGTGTGTGAAAAAGCATCTCACAAGGCAGCCATAGTGTGGGTCACCATACTGCGTTGTCAACATTTGCAATGAGTATGGTGACCACAACTCTTGGATTCTATTCATGCTTTCCATCAGGCAGAATATAGTCACTTTGATAGGCTCTTAAGATAGAAAAAAAAGTGCTAAAAATATTGTCAAAATCTATTTGCTGTTTAAAACCTTGTGTTAGCATTTTTAACAGTTATAACATTAGTTCCCTATGAATTAAAAGTTTTATTTGTGCATATAATAAATTATTACAAATCAAATTGAAATCATTGCCTTGATTGTTTAACTGGGTGAATAAGAGTAGACCGCAACAGTGCGCTCGTTGCAAAGTGTAATATGTAACGAAAAGAAATCAGAAATCAATAGCATTTTTATAAATTGTGTATTTAGTGTTGAAGTGGTAGTGAAAAGAAACTATCAGAATACCTGTGTGGCTTTTACTTGTTGTTCACAAAGTCCTTCGCTCAGTCGTACAATATAAGATCTAGTCCTGATTATACATACCTATATACGCCTTACGTAGGTAAATCCTTCAAAATAATTATTCAAAATTGATTTCCACTCTTTAGTAAACATGAAAAACAATCATGAAAATCTTTATGCTGAAATTTAAATCCTTGCAGCTGAGTTGCTTGAGTCCCCGAAATGATGGATTATACAATAAGGAAAAAACAATGTGCTACGAAAACAACGTTTGTTTACATTGCACTGTGCAAAAGTGAATCATGAATATTTCACTTTGTTAAGAGGTATTACGAAGAAATTCGTAGCAACTGGAATACCGATAATACGTTCATCGTACATTGCTGTTTTGAAGTTAAAACAAAATGAGGATTATGATTTTACTGCAATCGTATTGAATTTGCATTCAATGGACCTTCCTGTTTGTATTATTCCCAAGTTGGAAATTTTATACCCCGCTTTGATTTCATTTCTTTGTTGCTATTATTTTTATTCAAATAATACTTAAATGCTAATTTGAATGTTTTGTTCGTTGTCTCCATTTGAGTCTCTAATATTTTACTAATTTATTTAGAACCTAACGTAAAAATTGTACGCAGGCGAATTCAATGCTAGTCGACATTAAAAGTTTTGTAAAATTGAAAATGAATCATAATCAATCCAAACGGATATATGACATATACAATTTAATATTAATCACACACACATGAATTAAATTTAAGTCTCTATCTGTAATTAAAAAAAACTGTGCTTCCTCAAGCAGTATTACTCTTTACATGATACTAAAACATAAAATATATATATATTTTTATTTTTGTCTGTGTATCTGTTTATTTGTGTAAGCTAATCCATGGAACCGCTGAACCGATTTTGATAAGATTTTCACTAGATGATAGAGGACGTTACTGGGTAACATACAGGCTACTTTTTCTACCGGAATACCCACAGAATCGGGATTTATGCAGCAAAACAACGTCTCTCAGGTAAAAATTCAAAATTGAAATCCTAGGTGAACGAAGTCGCGGGTACAGCTAGTATATAATATAATAAACAATATAATTCAAAATTAAGTTGCTACAGTTATTGCTACATAAAATTTATTTAACTAGATAATACAATACTCGTATAATTAAACTGTTTTTCAAAGTATTAAATACCTTTTTTCTGTTATTGGTGCAGTTTTCTCCACAAACGTGGAATGCGAAGGAAACTATAATAAAACGATTTTTACACGAAAGAAGTACAATTTCTTACATGCGTACATAAGTACACATACACTTTTTTTTTTAATCTAATCTATATTTCTGGATAAAAATTTGTTAGCAAACAGTAAACTTGTGGTTCAAAACGTCTAATGATTGCCTTCGTTTTTCGACACTCGGTAATTCTCACATCAAACTAACATTATCAAAGATGAAAGTCGTGAATGCACATGTTTTCAATGCTAACCAACCATAATTTGATCGTGTTGATTGATCTATTCTCTTCTACGACTCTTTTTTTCCACGATCCCCTTGTGGCCATTCACCCTCCAAATACCAAATTACTATTGCTCTATTGAACGTTTCTTTATGAATGTGCTCTTTTTATTGAGACATATTTTGAAGTAGCTTCGATAATGTTTTCATTCATAGATAAACATTTTATTTATTCAAGGTATAATGTGTAATCTACTCAATTATAAACATGGTTCTCGATTGCAGTTGTGGCGTAGTGGTTTCAGCGGTCACCTCGCCATTTTCTTTTTGTGATCCACAAATTGTTGTTTTAAGCCTGGGTGTTTTTTGTGTCCGTTTCAAGTAGGTATGTTTGTAAATTATTTTGCAGAAAATTTTCCTAGTGTAAGAGTTTTTTTTAATATATACCCTACTTATTCGTTGAAATGTAACGATAGTCTAAAAAGTCTCGAACCTGTCTAATGGAAAGTATGAGTAGAATTTAAGAATTGTGATTACCGTCTTCATTGTGAATGCAGACAATGCAGCATGGTGACCCACGCTATGGCGATTAATGTGAGATGTTCATATTGATGAGATGTGTTTCACGTCCCATTTAAAGTATAGTGAGTTCCAGATTTTGTCTTATGAAGAAAAAAGGAAAGAAGAGCCATCGGTGGCATTTCTTCACAACTGCAAATTCTCAAGGAACTTCCGTACTGTCGATAGTGTGGACTGCTCACCGCTGCACCTGATGAAGAGCGTCCAGCGAATACTGCACGGATCCATCCCAAAGGTGAGAGTAGTATAATCATGTGAAGAGTGAACCGCGATCTTGCATAGAAGACGCAGATGCTCGGGCGATAAGAATCACGTCACTTTGTTTAGTATACCTAACTTGTACGAGGCCACCTTGCCTGCGAGATCCCTGCGAATATCTATACCCGAACTTTTCCTGTAGTGACAGTTGAGTGTTCTGAAAGATACTTACAATTGCTTGGCAATTATTTTTTACGTGGCATCCTGGTAGTACACTTACAAAGCTCGGTCAACTCAACTCACTGCTTTTTATCTTTAGTTTGCTTTTTGTAAAACTCAAGTAATGAAACTGAAATAAGTTTGCTTTAAAATACATTTAATTTTAGCAGCAAAGAATTCGTGATTCACCAAAACATGTTTATTGTTAGTGTCGATCAATCGATTACCATCCCGCCTCATTATATTCCCCTATATTACACGACTCGTCCCCTAACAAATGCCTCATTAGTATAAAAATATATATTTGTATATAGTGCGTACGATTGATAACTAAATTGCTATGGGGAGTAGATCAGTGGTAAGTGGCTCTTATAACAATAAACTTCAAATGATATTTGATACATAGAAGTCATTGACATTTGTATAAAATGGGATTTTTTTCCTACTTAATATTTATGCTTCCGCATAATGAATCAAGTCGATCGAATGACATCAAGCTCTGACACTAACCTAGCGGTAAGCAATTATTGCATTTCTCCGCGTGAAGTTACTGGTGCCTCGTATAGCACCACTTTCCTAATTTTGTTAATTGTTTGTTACGCTTCCATGCATTCATTATTCAACCGATAATACGAAATTGGACATATTATATGTTGTCAGGGATATACCACTGTTTCTGAAAGTTACTTAACAATATTATAAGTAACAAGTGAAACTCATGATCAATGATCAATAAGTAATAATGATATGACATTGCAGGAGTGACGCCAACGTTTAAATTCAAATAATTTATTGCGTACTACACCAATCCGTCTGGTCAGCGTGGTGTAGTAGGTCAAAACCTCCTTACTAAGGAGAGGGCTGTGTCCAGCTGTGGACTGATAGAGGCTGTTGTTGATGATTGATGATTGCTTACTAAATGTCCTTTTTTCATCTTATTGCAATTACATAAGTACTTAGCACTCAGTGATTTTTCCAAGCATTGCAATAGATATTGTAGTATATGTTATGTATAGTTTAAGTTTTACAATGATCACATCTCTCATATTCATGTATAATATTCTTATGTACTAAGGTAAGGTGGGTTTTCTTCAAAAATTTTTTGTGTAAAAATAAATATTTATTAAACATTTTTAATAATATTTAGTAGTTTATCATACATTTTAATTGTCATATAACGTGCGCTTTCACAGACTTTTTGTATTGTGGATGATGGGAGGTGTATTTTACTCTTTATTTTAGGTAGCTATGTTGTGAATGTATTTTTTGGTTTCAAAATATTAATATTTTTAGAAAGAAATACACACATGTCAAGTTTCTGTTGAGGGCAAAGTCAAGATACTATATTTAAGAAAATAGGATTTACAACTTTGTGTGTTATCTATATGAGATAAGAATCTCACACACTTTTTATGTATGATACCCATGTTTAAATTCACATACAAGTCACAGGCACACACACATACACAAAAAAAATACATACACACTCACACTTAAAACATACACACACGCGCGCACACGCACACATTCGTACTCATAGTTAAATTACTCTCACACATGCACTCTAAACTCATAGCCCTAGCAAATACGATTGTCCAATTATTTTTATTTTATTGTTTGATTTTTTAATTTTAATTTTGTTTTTCTATTACTTTTACATAACTTATTTTTATTAATATTGTTTTGTTTTTGGTTTTAGTTTGGTGTACATATTTAACGTTGTTTTCCTAAAATACAAAGATCGAATCACTCAATTGCAATATTTGTATTGTATAACATAAAGTAGATTCAATTGTTAGTTCCTAGTTGAAGACGCTGGCAGCTATAGCACAGTTTTATACTATTATGGCTGCCGACGTTAATCTAGAATTGTAAGGATTTGTTGCAATTGTTACCTTAGTATTTTTGTAATAGCTCTAAGGAGTGAATAAATAAACTAATTATATATATATATATATATATATATATATATATTATATATATTATTATTCTCTTTATTACGTATAAATACACATATTGATTACATTTTTAAATATATAAAAAATAAAAAATACATATTTAAAAATATAAAAAATAGTAGACCACCGACATAGGGTACAGGGACCAAGATACCGGTGGTTAGGGCTCCAGAGACAGGAACCTCCTCACAATACGGGCCGTGTCAAGGAGGACTGCCTTCTGCATCAGACCCTTGATCCAACCTTCTAACGTGAGCCTCTTAAGGTGTTGGTCGAGGCTCTTGGCTATCAATCCGTGAACAGATATGATTATTATTATTACTATTATTATTCTCTTTATTACGTATAAATACACATATTGATTACATTTTTAAATATATAAAAAATAAAAAATACATATTTAAAAATATAAAAAATAGTAGACCACCGACATCGGGTACAGGGACCAAGATACCGGTGGTTAGGGCTCCAGAGACAGGAACCTCCTCACAATACGGGCCGTGTCAAGGAGGACTGCCTTCTGCATCAGACCCTTGATCCAACCTTCTAACGTGAGCCTCTTAAGGTGTTGGTCGAGGCTCTTGGCTATCAATCCGTGAACAGATATGATTATCGGAACAATGATCACCGAATCCACATTCCACATGTCGGCAATCTCGTGAGACAGATCCAAATACTTTAATTGTTTTTCTTTTTCAACTTTCACGAGATTCTCGTCATGAGGAACGGCGATATCGACAATCATTGCGCGGCGCTCTAATCGATCTATCACCACAATATCAGGCTTATTGGCAACAATAGTCCTATCTGTGATAATAGATCGATCCCAATATAACGTAGCACGACCGTTCTCGAGAACTGGGTCGGGCACATACCTGTAGTAAGGCACTTCAAAATTGACAAGTTGGTATTTAAGGGCAAGTTGTTGGTGTACAATCCTGGCTACTTGATTGTGCCTGTGCAAATACTCACCATTAGCAAGACGAGAACAACCAGAAATAATATGCCTAATAGATTCTCCAGGACGGTGGCACGCCCGACAAATGTCAACCGTACTATCTTTCAGGATATATTTCCGGTAGTTATTCGTCATGATAACTTCGTCCATAATTGCACAAACAAAACCTTCGGTTTCTCCGAAGAGATCACCATACCGTAGCCAAGACGTCGACGCTTTAAAGTCTATATCAGACCCGTGTAGGGCCCGATAAAATCGACCATGAAGTTCTTTACCCTTCCATACTTCCTTGCGATCAGTAGTACTAAGTACTACAGGTTTGCGCCAATTCTCTTTAGCCAGAGCGAGCGGGGTAAAATCAGTATCCACTGCAACTACATTACGATGCACTCCCACATTAGTCTGTAGAAAATATTCTCTGAGATTGTATATCTCGCGATTGTGTAGAGTCTTGATATTTAATAGACCACGACCTCCAAACTTTCGCGGGATATACAATCTCATAACCGATGAACGTGGATGGTGCATACGGAATGCAGTCAGCAATGTACGGACTCTCCTGTCAAGGGCATCTAATTCGGTCTGAGTCCATCTAAGTACACCAAAGGAATACATCAGAACCGGCATGACCCAACTGTTATAGGCTCGCACCTTGTTACCGCCCGATAAAAGACTTTTAGGTACTTTTTTTAGGCGACCAAAGAAACGTTCCCGCAACATTTGTTTCACGCCAGATTCTGATATTCCCAAGGACTGTGAAAAACCTAGATACTTGTAAGTTTCGGTGGCAGACAGAGATCTGAGTTTTGTTGAATCTGAAAGTTCTATTCCTTCAGATTCTACAATCACGCCCTTCTTTACATACATGACTGCACACTTGTCTACACCAAATTCCATTTTGATAGAATTACTAAAGTTTTCAGCGACCTTTAATAACGCCATCAATTGTAATTTTGTGGAGGCCAGTAATTTCAAATCATCCATATAAAGAAGGTGAGATATAACTAGATCATCTTTCTGCAACCGATAGCCTAACCCTGAACCCTCTAACAGAGTACTGAGAGGGTTCAAAGCTAGACAAAACCACAAGGGACTCAGACTGTCACCTTGAAATATACCTCGCTCGATCTTTATAAGTACGTCATTTATCGCAGCCTGCCGACATCCTGGATAGCGAAGTGTTGTGCTCCATTGACTCATACACGACTTTAAGAAAGTGCACAGAGTTGCATCAATTTTATACAACTCTAGCACTTTCAAAAGCCATGTGTGTGGAACTGAGTCATAAGCCTTCTTATAATCTATCCAACATGTCGCCAGACTCTTACGATTACGACGTACCTGTTGGCTAATGGTCCTGTCTATGATAAGGAGCTCTTTAGTGCCACGGGCCCCACTTCTACATCCATTTTGAGAAATAGAGAGTACCGAATTATTAATTATATGTGTAGTAATTTTGAGTCTCAAAATAGATGTTAGAAGTTTATATGTAGTTGGTAAACAAGTAATGGGTCTAAAATTTTTGGGATCCATGGCACTACCAGATTTATAGAGTAAATGGGTTACACCAGTGGTTAAAAATTGTGGTAATGAACCAGAATCCAAAGCTGCTTGGAATTGTGATGCCAAACATGCATGTGAGCTTCGGAACCACTTAAGCCAAAAGTTGTGTAGTCCGTCTGGACCAAGTGATTTCCAATTCGGTAATGAACGGACTGCACAACTTACATCATCTTTATTAATAACAATGGGTTCCATAGCTGTTATAGACTCACACGAGCGTTTGACATCCTCCAACCAATCACCCTCTGTATGAGAGACAGGCACTGACCAGATGTTACGCCAAAATGAATTAGTGGTATTTTCATCTGGAAAATGCCCGTCACTCACACATGGATTCGGTTCCTCCCATTTCCGGTAAACCCATTTCTCATTCCTTTGGAACATTCGATTCTGATTATACCGATCAACTCGTTTTCTATAACGTCTTATTCTATTTGCCCATGCATAAACTTTCTGCTTTAGAAAGTCTATGCGCTCTGTGACACAGGACATGTACTGTTGAGGACTAATGGAAGTTCCCAAGAATGCCTGTTTCACAAAGCGCATGACTCTCGGCCGTGTATTACCACTTTTAAAACTAATTAATTTACCGATGAGTGTCCTAGTCTCAGCAATACGACGTTCAATTCTATACTGCCAAGCTGGTACGCCATTTTCGGGTCGAGTAGCACTTACACGTTCAATACATTTAACATCAGCTACTCGACAAACTGCAATAGCCGCACAGTATAGAATAGAATGTGTATCACTAAGATCTTCGCTGTTATCAAAATAGTCTGATAACAGCGAATCCAGGGCACTCACAAGCGCTAAATTACGTTTATGAATGGGCAAACGGCATAACCGTGGTCTAATATTATCATTTACAAATCGGTATTTTTGAATCGCATCCTCCAAAGCACTCCTTATCTTATCGTTACATTGGGTACTTACGGATATAACTTCACTCTCCACTAGTTCATCAACATCTTTAATACCTAATGGCAACTGAGGTGTGCTACTGGTCACCGCAGTGTGTGATGAAGAGGGGATAGTAAAGTTTTTCCTTATGTCAGAGCGTATCCTCTCAAGTACTGTGTCATCCAGCAGGTGACAGCGCTGTATAGCTCGTACTTGATCCGACAACCGTTGTGCTGTAACGTTGATGGCTGGTTCAAGTTCCTGAAACAGAGAGACTAGTCTAACACTATTATTATTATTATTATGTATAAAGAAAAGTTCGTTTATAACGCTATTACCCCAAAGCATGATGCCATATATCAGCCACGAGTATGCACATGCATATATGAAGAGAGCGAAAGTAAATTTAAACAATTTTGATTTGATGTGTTTTCTTTTTGATAGATATAATCTCGTGAGTTAAATGTATGTCTAGGACAAATTTTTTGTAGGAACAAAACTGCATAATTTTAGTTCTATTTAGGTTAATTTCAAAAATGTGATCTGCAAGGTAATGTGTAAATTTACCAGGTAGTAAAGCCACGCTAATTTCAGCAGCGTGAACGGGGCGGCTCGTCCGGGGCAGTACTACCCTCCCACAGAAGATTAACTTAAAGCACCAGCATCGGCACTGTCGTGTTTCGTTGGTGAGTGTAAGACCGGAGGCCCATTAATGCAGGGGTGACAGTTGTCGTGGTAAACGTGTGCAATACAATACTACGATGACTGTCATGTCAAGTGAGGCGTAAAAAAGTCAGCATTTGCAATGAGTATGGTGACCACAACTCTTTGAATTCTATTCATGCTTTCCATTAGGCAGAGTAGCTTCACTTTGGCAGGGTCTTCACATATCAAAAAAGAAAAGAAATCTCCTATTATTTCAGCTTCAGAAAAAATATCTTACTTGTAATTGATTTTATAGTTTATATTCCAATGCAAAAACATTTGTCATAAGCATTATTATTGACACCAATCATTCAATAACCACGTAATTACATATTCAACTAAACATATGAAGTTAACCATAATGGCTTAATTACCCAGTATATGCATGTCCCCATTAATTATTAGCTATTAAAAATTTAAATCTTTACTTTCCAATCCTGTTAAGGGACCAATATTTTTATTCTTGTTATACAAATAGTTGTTACAACTCTGCAACGTGGGCGTTTTTGAAGATCTTTTGTTTTTCTTTACTAATGTATCGGTCTAATAATAGACACAGCCTCGAGGAAGACAAATGCCCTGATACAGCGTCTATAAAAGAAAATTGAAAGACAATTGTATTTTAGTCACAATACCTAATATATTATGTATTATTGTATTGTATTAATATATTATGACTAATAATTATAGATAAAAAGTGAATCATGGAATACTGGTAGTATGGCGTGACTTGCAACGATTTTATTATAGCAGTGTTACCATATGGTAGAAAGTAAATATGAATATTAACACAAATATGAATATTAATAAAATAGAAGTTTGTCAAATCAATTGATTTTATTTTCCCAAAATACTAAGCCACATTTTTATTTATTTTTTTTGTTTATTGAGGTTTACTGACAACTGTTTACATCAATTCCTTAAATCTATACATGTACATATTTTAAAAAAAAACATCAGTTACTTATAGGTAAACACTGCTTATCTTATAAAAATGGATTAAATTTAAAAATTAAAGCAAATTAATTCACATTTTTCACACACACACACACACACACACACGCACACACACACACACACACACAAATGCTCATATAGGTAGAGTTTTAATACATTTTTTATAATTTTATAATTATTGCGTTTCACTCGTAGTAAGCACGAACTGTATCCTCCGGATGGCATCCAAATGCAAATCCATGACATAGATGTAGCGAATTACGATTTTACACATTCTTGCATAGGGAGAATTGGCACCAAGAACTTTCTTAAAGGGGGACAAAGTGGCGTGACAGTGCAGTCCGGAAGGAACGCGGAACTTAAATAGGGTTACCTACGGTTCGGATTAATATTACCTTGCCTGATTCCACTACTTAATTAATAATAATAATTTACTATCTATGCGTAAACTTATTTGCTATTATAAAATTAATTTACACATGATACCTTGAAGATAGTATTAAGGCGGTGTCTGTGCTAGTATAAACTGTATGATAGACATTGACGCTTTCCTCCAACTGACAAACTTATATAATACAATTTTGAAACATTTAGAGAGCAATGTAGTACTTTGTCTATGAAAGTTTAGTAAGCAATTATATAGTAATAGACAAGTGAGACAAGGACAAGTGTGTAGGGTAAAACTGTATGTGTAGGTATAAGTGTATGAGTGTTTCTGTATGGTGTGTTTGTGTGAGCATTGTTGTGCACACCAAAATAACTTTAGGTCCCTTTCATGAACAAGTTTTTCGTCTCTTCATATCTTGTGTTTTTAAGGTCTCTAGCAATTTTACATCTTTACATTTCAGTCTTCATAAAAGGTATAGATTGCATAGCTTATTAAGACCCGTATTCTAAAAAGCGTCTCAAGTATCCGTTGAACTCTGATCATCTGAAACTAGTTTTAAGTTCACATCAATACTCAAACTTCATTCTTGACGTCTTCTTGGTCTACCGTTGACGATACGCTGCCAAATTTCCTTCACGTTACCCTTGACAGATTTATGGATTCTAAACCCGACACCGCCTTGGGATGATCTCCGTGTTAGGAGTAGAGGAGGTGACCGATATCTATGGTTATCATATCCTCACCTTGTCTTCGGACTTCTGATAGCCCCAAACTATGCCAATTTGTATGGTTTGCGTCCGTTTCCAATTCGGAAAGGTGATAATCAAATCCAGCCGCAACGTGCATTTATTATACACCGCCAGGTATAGTTGTCGGTGGCACCCTGCCGTATCACCCACCCCCCACCGCACCGTTATCATGGCCGATAAAGTGACCCGGAAAAGTGCAACTGCCGGGAACTTGAGGCCGTGGAATTTGGTTGTGGTACCTGGAAGGCATTTGCCATAGTCACCACGCTTTTGAAGAGGGTTGAGAATTATTCATCTGATGGCGCTGCTACCCGTCCCCAGGATTGAACTTTAGTGATTCTCGCAGTGGTGTGGTTATACCGCCACGAGTCGGTCGCCAGAGCCTCGTGCGCTGTTTTACAGGGTGCACCGCGTGCAGGCGAGATTGGCTTCATAGAGCCTGTGATGATAGGTGGCCCCACTTGTAACCTAAGTTTAATATAATAAAAATTAAATAGAATAAAATTAAGTATATTGAAACTATGTTTTTGTTTTTATGTCAAATAATAACATTATACTTTTGCCATGAATCAAAAGGTTGTGGTGATTTTTAATTAAAGAAATACTTGAACGTATATTTAAGTGAAGTAAATATCGTATCGTTTGTAATTATATCGAAAATAAAGTACTTGAAGGAAATCTTTTGTAATTATTCAAAAACAAAGCATCGTAAAACACGTTCATTTCTCCTAAGACACTCCTAAGAGACTAGCTGCAGCTTGCCTCACGTAAACAGAGATCACCTCTGCCAAAATCTATACCTAAGTAAGGATTTCGATACAAACATAATAATAAGCTGTCACTCACTTAAGTATGGATCAGTGAATCGCATTTCAAGTGACGTTCGATAGTAAAATCTCTACTTAAAATCTGTTTTAAAACTAGATTCGCGACTGACACACCTTTGAAAATATGGGCTTTAGATTCTGGTACTTTTTGCCTATTAAGGCCGTCCTGACATGAAATCTCGGACCTACAATGTCTTTAAACCTTTTATCTATCTATAGTTGAGGGTTTAAACCTAGTGAAGAAGATTTGCGGAATTATGAGTGTAACAGAATAAGTTACAATAATAGTAATATTTCTAAAATGTTTATAATTGTACCTTGCACAAAGGTATTTCAAGTAATATAAAATATATTTCTTTATAGAGTATTATATTTTTTTTATTTAATAAACAAATATTGTATTTCTGTCAGTATGGGTTAAGTAACGATCATATATACCATTCAGGATGTTCTGTTAACAGTCATTTGTGCGGATGTTAAGGAAAATATCTTTGTAAAGGCAAAAATCTTTATTTTGCCTTTTCATGAGATACTTGCATAAGTTAAATCTGATCTGATCTGATCTGAGTTCTGATGACCCTATAGTGGCCATTAGGGGTGAATTTATTTTGTTGTTGCTAATGAACGAGGGTTAACGAGTTTATAAATAAAATTGTACAAAATCCAAATTTGAAGAATTAATAAAAGTAATATCGGTCGGTTACTGGGTAGAGTCTGGACCTGTTACTACCTATTCCACACTTAATTTTTTTATGTCAAAGGACATTGACTGCAAATCATCATCTTAAACAGTTCTGAGTCTCGTGGTTAACTTCGCTTGTTGTCTTGTCGAAGTTCGTCGCCTTATCTACCACTGGTCGTCACCAGTCCATTTAAATTATTGATCTAAGTAAATCATAGCATTGAGATCATAAAAATATTATAACCTCTCTTACAGACAAAGTTCACAGAAAAATAAAATATTATACGGTTGTGTAATACTTAGTCTAAATGTTTACATTTAACGTTTTATTACGTACACGATCATTAGAATGATTGTGCACGGCATAACGGTCCCAGAGAAATTTCCTCCCATGAACGCTCCTGTTGTGAAATTAACTCCGTGCCAAAGTCTTCTCAAGGGACTACAGTAAGAGGTTCTTTAAGGACAAAGGGTATAATAACAAATCCTCTGAAATTACAAATTTTCATGGGATACAGTAACTGCCTATGCCAAGATTTTCTGTCATGAAAATGACAAAAACTGGGTATTAGTGATTTTCATACTCTTGAAAGTGGTATTTTTATGAGGTTGAACTTTTTCTTATTTAGGTGTTGTGTGTGTTGTCAAAAGTTTTAAGAGCTTTTCAAGTATTTATTAGCTTAACGAATAAAATCATTAATAAAAGCCTCGATAGCAGTCATGAGTAAAAAAAAACCTGGACACATTCATTTCACTTATCATTTCAGTCATTTATTTAACGAATGTGAAAGAATAATCTTTAATGTTTAATATATTTTACTTAATGAGCAAAAAATGGCGCACATCTCACTAACACGGAAAATCATCCCATAAAACTACACACGAATAAAGTTAGAGAAAAAGTGACATTTCATAAAGGAAGATATCCCGTTGACATAATAAATAATATATAAGCATGTCATACAGTAATTTTCTTTAGCATAAGGTTGGGGACAAATGGACTGGCTGTCGGAACACATCAGGGGTTCGTACTATTGAACGATTTTCCTTGTAGGGACTTGCTGTTTGTACCAGTGGTTAGACTATTAGTTTTTTGTTATTTGCGTCATAAATTATTTAGTAGTATTGTTAGTCATTAATATGTTTTAAAAACAATTATAATAGTAAGTATTATATTACATGTATAAATGTACTCATTTGCATTATTACAATTTTTTAATAAAACAGTTAATTTGAGCTGTTGAGCTGTTAAAGTAATTTAAATAGTGAAAAGAAAAACACACACACACACACACACACACGCAAGCACACACGGATGTACGCAAGCACACACGCATACACTCACACTCGCACACACGCAAGCACGCACGCACGCACACACGTACGCACTTACGCACGCACGCACGCACGCACACATCTTCCAAGTAATATTATTGTTGCTTCATACAAATGTACATATTTTCACAATTGTAAGATAAGTTGTTATAAGACATTTAGAGTGGTGAGCTATCAATTTCCAAGATGCGAGTTTTTCTCAGGTTAAGGTCGGTGTGTCACCTTACTGAATTTCTAGATATTTGAATATAATCCATTGTTCAACCATTTTATCTACTTTCTAGAGACTAATATTATCTACTATTATCTAGAAGTGAGTAGATGTGTCGGTATAATATATCGAATATTATCGAATAATAATGTAATATATAGAAATAAACGAACGTTATCACCCAATTGTTTTATATGAATGGGTACTACACCAGTAGGTTTCTGGCAGCAAGCGGCACGTGATTCCAAGTTACTATTCGTTCAATCCTTGATGCATCGTGCTGTTCAGATTGAACGAATAATTGTATATTCCAATAACTTTACCAAAGTGTTATTAAAATCAAATATTAGAAAT
The DNA here is from genome assembly GCA_949316085.1 of Hypercompe scribonia. Classification (NCBI taxonomy): domain Eukaryota; kingdom Metazoa; phylum Arthropoda; class Insecta; order Lepidoptera; family Erebidae; genus Hypercompe; species Hypercompe scribonia. The sequence continues at coordinate 2,676,511 of OX438967.1, read as the reverse complement.
GAAACCGACAGATATTCAAAAACTGATAAGAGTGCGAACTCTTCAAATTATCAGGGATTGTGAACTGGTAATTAAAGAGAAATATTAAGTTCTCCATGTGGTGATAGATTAGCCATCTGAAGTATCACCAGCCCTATTCATCTCGTGGGTGTCGTTGGAGGCAACGACAAAACGTCTAAAGCGCAAACCACGCAGGACAACATCGCTACGAAGAGAAAGAGTAGATAGTAGAGCCACGCTGATTTCAGTACGAACTATCACCTTCGCATCAATGGGCATCCGGTCTCGCGCTCACCCACGAAAGACGACAACACGGTTGTTGTCGCTTTAGGTTGGTCTTCTGTGCAAGGGTAGTATTGCCCCGGTCAAGCCGATCTGGGCTCAAATCAGCTTGGCTCTAGTACCTTGTAGATTGTATATTTACATGTAATAATTAGGTCTTGGATTCAATTTTACAAAGTCAGTTAGACGTTCCACATTTTTTTTTTTTTGGTATTTCTTTAAGAAACTTAGCCACCATCTTTCAGATTCATGTCATAATGTCTTACTACTAACAGTACGTAGGTTCGTTTCTAGTGTGTCTGACAAAGTATGAGTGTAACATATTATAAACCTTTTTTATTTGGAAATGAACAGTCGTGCATTAAAATATATATTTGCTAACATGTAGACGTGAAAAGCCCTGTGCAATAATGATTGGCTATTCCAGTTACGGGTTTAGCGGATTTTGTAGTTAATCTGTTCGTCGAAAATATTGGTAATATTCATGATACATTACACTCGTAAAATTTTCAACAATTTTAGTGATTACTACTGGGTAACCGTATTCATATTTAATGAGATATCAAATTTGTAAAGCTATAAGTATAATTCTGTATAATTTATTTATAGAACAAACATTCATACTAACTTGCGAAGTTTGCGTCACGTTTTGCGTCATATTTGAAAGTTTAGTATTTATTGACTCACAGATCTGAGAACTATCACAAAACATTTTTTAGGTCTAACTTAGTAACTTCTTCATAATTTAAGCTCTCAAAAAGTTCTAAATATTATAAATAGGTATCGTTCTAACACCTAATTGTACGCATACAACATTACCGAACTATATTAGTTAGTTGCCAGATTTTAAAGTATTGATTACAGATTAAGAAATTGTATTTCTTTGTTTTGTTGGACAGAGCAATTTCAAGTTTCAAATAGACCCATTCTCCACTCACTATCTCATTTTCCGTGTATCATAACAGCAAATAAAGTTTAATTAACTAAAATCTGACTACTTGAACGAGGGGTGTTAATAGGCCACGTGACATTTACGTGTTCGTGCACAAAGCTGATTTATATAAGATATTGATTCCTTTCTCATCTCATCTCATCTCATCTCAGCCATAAAAGGTCCATTGCTTGACATAGGTCTCCCTCAAGGTGGGGTGCTTGGCTAGAAAACCTCCACGTGGTGCACCCTGGTAACGTTGGCGATGGTGTTCATCACTGCCAACGGCTAATGTTCTAGCACGAAGAGGAAGCCATTTTCTTCGACAATTCGGCCGAGACTTGGTCAAACAGAGCGGGCGTATCCTCTGATGGTTCTTCGCCCTTCAGGGCAATGAGGAGAAAAACCTCAGTAAAAAATCACGATGACGGGACCCTTTGTAGGGTCGGAGTTCCTCCGCTCAGCGGTGGAAAAGGTAGGACGGGCTCGGTGTGCACTTACACTGTCACCGAGCAGGCATCAGGAGACGTAGTCTCCCTACCGCCGTCGACATATCGTAGTCCCGAGTTGGAGTCTCGCGACTCCAATCGGGGGCGAGGGTCTTGGCTTAGCCGCCCGGACTGCGAGGAAGAAAACCTCTATAAAAAATTACCCCGAATCCCGTGTTCTGGTGCGTGGCCAGGGGATGCATGGCTGATGGGTTGTTCAGTCGCAAGCGCACTCCCAGCCGAGGCACCTGCGGACCCCTCGGTTGGGCATAAATTTACGCTTGCCCAGGTATTGCGGGATCTCTACCCGGGTCGACTTTTAATTCTCCTCCACTCGTGGGTTTTATTATGGAAACTAATACTCAAATCAACAAAATTAATAATAGGAAAGAACAAAAGGAGGATAGTACAAAAACAAATACCCCAGAAGTCAATATGACTCCTGGGAGCGTAAGGAGATCGGAACGCTTGCGTTCCAGGTCTGTCATAGCGTCAGATGGTAATACCGGTCCAACGACTGACACATTAGAGCAAATGTACATGGAGCTCCGCGATAGTCGTAAACGCGGACGCTTCATGGACGAAGATAGCGACGTATCCCAGGAGTGGATTCCTACCAAAGTGACCAGTAGCCGCAGAGGGAGGTCGCGTACTCCAGTCTCTATTCCGTCAGGCTCCGTCTTTTCTAAGGCGGAAGCCTATAGACGGATCAGGGTTGAGGGTGAAAATGTAGTGGAGGAGGAGATCGCCGATCTCCTGCTAATACTTCAGGAGCCGAACCTGGGAAGTTTTGCCTGCCAAACACTAGTGTCTATGCAGGAGAGGGCGAACGTAGCTGTAGCCATCATAAACAAGGCTACAAAATCTAAGAAACCTTAAGAGCCAATTCGTAAAAGCCCTTAACGACTCCTCCTCCACTATTGCTGGAGTTGTTGAGACCCTGATTGGAGATGTAGCTCGCCTCCAAGCTGCCAATGAACGCCTAACAGGACAGGTAGCTGAACTGAGTGCCCAGTTCGCCCAGTTTCGGGTGCAGGCGGATGGATCTGAACCTGGCCCGGCTCCGCGGCAGCCTTCGCCCTATGTCGACTCAAGTGATGCCCACCTTCGCCAAATTCTGGAGGCGGTGGGACGTATGCTGGATGGGCGTCTTGCGGGCCTTGAGGCGAGACTGCCTCCAGCCCCCGTTGTTAGGCCGCCGCTCGCTGCGGATAGATCACGGACCGCATCAGCGCCGACTCTGCCTCCCATTGCGGCTGGTCGCAGATCGTATGCAGCGGCGGTATCGGTATCTGCACCTGTGATCACTCCCAAGTCTGGACGAGCGGTCCATACAGCAACATCGAAGGCTGGGCCTACAGCGAAGGAAACCACGCCAAGGGTATATCCTCGCCTCCCCACTCCAAACCCTGGCGTTTCCGCAACAACTCCCTCTGCGACTGCTCCCTCGAATTGTGAGTGGCAGGTAGTCGGTGGAAGTAAAAAATCCCAAAAGCGCGGTAGGAGGGCTGCCAAGAAGGCAGTCTCGACTCCGCAGTCGCCACCGGCAGCAGTGATCGAAAAGACGAAGCCACGGAAACTACAGCCGCCTAAAACTACGGCTGTAGTAATTACAGTATCGCCGGAGGCGGCAAATAGGGGGCTGTCTTATGCGGCCGTTTTCAAGAGGGCCCGGGACAGTCTCGCCACAAATAACTTTGGGACAATAGGAGTCAGAATGCGCCTCGCCCAGACGGGAGCTCGAGTCCTCGAGTTCCCTGGGGCTGAAGGCGCAAAGACGGCAGACATGTTTGCCGAGAAGCTGCGGGGCATATTTGAGGCCACGGATGGTGTGAAGATCGCCAGGCCTACCAAGTGCGTAGAACTGCGTATTTCGGGCCTGGACGACTCGGTGACGTCCGAGGGTGTCCATGCTGCAATTGAGGAGAAGACGGGATGCAGCGCGGATAGCATCCGGGTCGGCACCATCCGCCCCGGTCCAGGTGGGCTTGGCGCTGTGTGGGTCAAATGTCCAGTAGTGTCGGGCAAAGTCCTGGGCGACGCCGGAAAGCTGCTCATCGGTTTCGTGAACGCTAGGATCACAGTCCTGGCGCCGAGACCGATGAGGTGTTATAAATGTCTGGCGTCGGGACACACACGCGCCAAGTGTGTTATTGTGTGTGTTTTGACTGCAGCGGACTATGTTTCCGCTGCGGTCGACCGGAGCACAAGGCGGCAGAGTGTTCTGCCGCCCCTCACTGCCCAGCGTGTGCGGCTGGTAATAAGCCCGCAAATCACCAGATCGGGCAGATGAGTTGCAAGCCACCTCGCGATTCTCGGCAAGCATCGGGGACTAGCCAGTCGGCCCAGGCTGTCTCCGATGTTGTTCGTCCGTCGACATCATCGCCCATGGAGGAGGTTGTAGAGACGGCCCGGTAATGGACCAAGTCTCCAACCTCCTTGTCCAGACGAACTTGAACCACTGTGCTGCGGCGCAGGACCTCTTCCTGCAAACCATGGCACAGTGGTCGAGTCGATTGGTGTGGCCGTAGCTGCGGAGCCCTATTACATCCCTTCCCGTCCAAACTGGTTGGGTGACTGGGATGGTTCCGTGGCAGTCGTCAGTTCCACGGCGGCTCATTCCCCGCCCTTGTCGCTAAAAGACAAGGGCACTGGATATGTTGCTGCTGAGTGGGGGGGAATAACCGTATACGGTGTATACTTCTCCCCCAATCGGAGTTTCGGCGACTTCGAGGTTTTCTTGAACAGCTTGGAGACCTCGATGCGGCGACTAACGTCTGGGCACGTCCTTGTGCTGGGGGACTTCAACGCAAAGTCTATAGCGTGGGGTTCCCCCAGGACGGACGTCAGGGGCGAGGCCGTAGAAGAGTGGGCGGCCTCGGTGGGCCTCTGTTTACTAAACAGAGGTTCCACCAACACGTGCGTGCGACAGCAGGGGGGGTCGATAGTAGACCTTTCGTTCGCTACCCCTGCCCTCGCCGCACGAGTAAGGAACTGGCGTGTCCTGGAAGAGGTTGAGACGCTCTCGGATCATCTATATATCCGATTTGAGCTCTCCCGAATCCAGGACTCCAGTAGGGGTCACACGGCGCGGCATTCTTCTCGCTTTCCGCGGTGGACTGTTTCGAAGCTGAATAGGGACCTACTAGAGGAGGCGGCTATAATACACTCTTGGCTGTCTCCGCAGGCCCCGACCGAGGAGGTCGACATGGAGGCTGGTCGCTTTCGTGATGCGATTACGCAGATTTGCGATGCAGCCATGCCCCGCATCCAAAGTCGTCGACCTTCACGGAAAGAGGTGTACTGGTGGTCCCAGGAAATGGCGGACCTCTACGCGGCCTGTACTCGTGCCCGTAGGTCCTACACACGTAGTCGGCGGCGACACCACGAAGAAGGCGGGGAGGACTAGCTTTACGAGGAGTACCGAGAGGCGTGGAAAACTCTGAAGCTGGCCATCAGCCGCGCCAAAGAAATTAAGCGAAAGGAAATGCTGGAGGGTCTCGATCGTGACCCCTGGGGTCGCCCTTATCGTGCGGCGCGATGAAAGCTCCGCACGTCGGTTCCCTCCCTTACAGAGACACTCCAGGCCAGCTTCCTGCAGGAAGTGGTAGAGGGCCTCTTCCCTCAGCGGGTGGAGCACACACCCCCGTCAATGGCCTTCATGGTCGGAGACGACGGGGGGAACGAGGGCAATGTTCCGCCCGTCAGGGAATCGGAGGTAGGGGTGGTTGTTCTACGGATCTGCTCTAAGAACACCGCCCCCGGACGGGATACCTGCCCGAGTGCTGGCCCGAGCCCTCGAACACATGTCGGACCGCCTCAGGGAGGTCCTGGACGCCAGCTTGGCATCCGGACGCTTCCCTGAGTGCTGGAAAAGCGGGAAGCTGGTCCTATTGAGGAAGCTGGGACGGCCACCCGAATCGGTAGCGGCCTATAGGCCCATCGTGTTGCTGGACGAGGCGGGTAAACTGTTTGAGAGGATACTCTCTGCCCGCATCGTTCAGCACCTCTGCGAGGTTGGCCCCGATCTGTCGGACGCCCAATTTGGTTTTCGGGCGGGGCGTTCGACGGTCGATGCCGTGCTGCGCCTGAGGGCCGTTACCGAAGAGGCGGTGAGCTGTGGCGGCGTGCTGTTGGCGGTGTCGTTGGACATCACCAACGCATTTAATAGTCTACCATTTAGCTGCATCAGGGAAGCACTCCACTACCATGGGGTGCCAAAGTACCTGAGGCGGCTTGTGGCAGACTATCTTAAGGAGCGTACCGTCATGTACGAGGACCGAGACGGTGTTCTGAGGCGGCGGCTCATGTCGTGCGGTGTTCCACAGGGGTCTGTTCTCGGACCACTTCTGTAGAACATGGGATACGACTGGGCCCTTCGAGGTCGTCTTCCCCCCGGACTGGGCGTAATTTGTTACGCAGATGATACATTGGTCTCGGCCCGGGGCAGGAACTTTCAAGAGGCGGCGCGCCTGGCCACCACGGGTGTCTCTCTGGTGGTCGTGCGAATTGAGGCGCTGGGTTTGCGGGTGGCCCTGGACAAGACGGAGGCCCTTTTATTCCATGGGCCCCGTCGTGGTCCACCCTCCGGCGCTTCCATCGTGGTCAATTCGGTCCTCGTACCGGTTCAGGCCCAGATGAAGTATCTGGGCCTGATTCTCGACGGCAGGTGGCTCTTCGACGAGCACTTCCGACAGCTTTCTCCAAAGCTGGTCGGCGCTGCCCCTGCCCTTGGGCAACTTTTGCCGAATCTGGGTGGAGCCAGCGTCGTGACGAGAAGGCTTTACACGGGGGTTGTCCGGTCAATGGCGCTGTATGGTGCACCGGTTTGGGCGGCGGCTCTGACTGCCCAGAATAGGGCTCGCCTCTGGCGCCCTCAGAGGATATTGGCGGTTAGAGCCATACGCGGGTACCGCACCGTATCGACGGAGGCGGCGTGCGCCTTGGCCGGAACTCCCCCATGGGATTTGGAGGTGGAAGTGCTCGCCGAAGTTTATCGGCGAACGGCTGACTTCCGGGCGGGTTGCGGCGTACGGCCCCGCCCGAAGAGATACGCGAGTGGCGAGAGGCCACTCGTCGAGCCACGATGGCTCGTTGGTCTTCCCGGCTGGAGGCTCCACGTGCTGGCTTTCCCGCCGTGGAGGCTCTCCAGCCGGTCATCGCTGAGTGGGCGGGGCGACAGCACGGGACCCTTTCCTTCCGACTGACGCAGATACTTTCCGGGCACGGTTGCTTCGGGAAGTATTTGCACTCGGTCGCCAGGAGGGAATTGAGTCCCGCCTGTCACCACTGTGACTGCAGTGAGGACTCGGCTCAGCACACGCTAGCAGTTTGTTCCGCCTGGGCGGCGCAGCGTGGGGTTATTGCAGTTATTGGAGGAGATCTCTCGCTACCGGCCGTTATACGCTCCATGGTCTTCGCTCCGCGGTCACAACCTTCTGCGAAGACGTAATTTCGCGGAAGGAGGCGGCGGAGAAGGCCCGGGAGGACGACCTCCACTCGGATCGAACTGGGCGGCGGAGGCGCGCGTAACAGCGCCTCATGCCGCCTTGAGTGTGGCCGCGGGTGGACGGGACGGGTTTTCCTCTCCATCCGCTATAGTGGCCAGCCGCGAGGAGGCGACGTCCGCGTGTGCCGTACGTCGCTTAAATGGAGAGTTTATCCGCAGATGGTGCCCGCGTTAGCGGGCAGGCGCTAGGAGAGATCTGGATGTCGTAATAACAGCGGTTCCCGGGTCCCTTCTATCTCAGGCGCAGAGTGGCACACCGTGTGGTTTTAGTCGGTCCGATTCCGACACACCACCCCGCCTTAAACCCCGGTGGGTTGACGGCCCGAGGGGGTTTCCACACGTTAAAAAAAAAACAAAAAAGGTCTCCCTCAAGGTTTTCGACAAACACCGGTTCCGTGCCGCCCGTATCCGCAGCCAGTACGCAGACAGAATTTTATGGCCCTTTATGCTACTTAATTTCGCAATTCTACTGGTAATATCAGTGACCTCGGTTCGTCTGTGGATCTCCTCATTTCTAATTTGATTAACTAAAAAAACTCCAAGCATTGCCCTCTGCATTGCTCTTTGGGTGACTTTGAGCCTTCTTATCAAGCCTTCAGTGAACGACCACATCTCTGTACCGTAAGTCATCACTGGCAACACACGCTGGTCAAAGACACCGCAGTATTTGTGACGAAAAAACGTTATGTAGCTGTCCGAACGCTTCCTAACCTAACTGGATTCGACGATTGATTCCTTCATAATACCCATTTTAATTTTGCTTTATATGGGTAATACATTACTGTGTTAAAACAATTACTCGTGATTATTTAGATATGTTGATTTTACTTTTTGTTGCGCAATAGATTTTAACAATCTGAATTGTATATCTTATACTTATATATTACATATTATATGTATTGTGTACGTATTGTGTATTTTCAATACAAGTTTTGTAAGTTTTGTAATATATGCAGTTTGCTCAGTATAGCCCGCAAATTTTTTACAGACCTGGTTATATTTGCAGTTAAATCAATTGTCTATTTTAAGTCCAGCATACATATGCTTTTAAACTGTTTCTAATCTAACACATACTGTTGTGTTTGCACATAAAGTTGTTATGCAGACATTTATGATCAAGAGCTTAAATGTACGGCATCTGGCAGCTGTCACTATGTAAGGATTCAATTCACATAAGTTTTGTTCTTTGTTCGTATTATCACTAAATCAATATCGTACAACACATTCTATTTTTTACACAGTTTTATTGTCTTTATCAGTCACCAGAAGACAAGTGTCATCAGCTAACTGGTATACAGAGCCCTGTGCAAATAAATTACTCTTCCACACACGTACTGAATTAGATGGTAATTTTTGAAAAGTTGGGAGGGATCCGGGTACAGTTATTACGATATCCAGAATGCTCCTAGTACCTGCCCGCTGGTGCGGGTATCACTTTTGGGTAAACTCTCTATTTAAGCGACGTACAGCACATGCGGACATCTTCTCATCGCGGCTGGCCACTGTAGTGAATGGAAGGGAAAGCCCGTCCCTTCCATCTGTGGCCACTTTCAAAACAGCATAAGCGCACCACCGCCGCGTTGTTCGCCGACAGCGACTTGGGCTCCGAGTGGAGGTCTTCTTCCCGGATCTTTTCCACTATCTCTGTTTGCAAAATTAAGTGTTATGTTTGGGCCATGGAGCATATGACAACCGGTAGCAAGAGATCCTTTCCAATGACTGCAGTGAGGATAAAATGTAGAGTTGCTCAGAGTAAATAGAAAGTGTATGCTGAATCGAGTCCTTACTGCAGTCGCAGTGGTGACAAGCGGGACATAGCCAGAGGAAAATCGTCCCGTGTCACGACCCTGCTTACTCGTCGATGACTGGTTGGAAAGCTTCAACGACAGCAAGCGTGCACGTGAGTTCCATGGAACGGCTAACGAACCATCGCGGCTCACGATCTCACATCACTTGCATTACTCTTTGAGGGAGGCTAAATACCGGTACCCATCTGGAACTCAGTTTACCTCCAATAAACTTTGGCAAACACTTCTTGGAGTTCTGGCCAAGGCACACTCCCGCCGCCTTCGACATGGTACATATGTATGTACCTCTCAATGATGTCGTCAACATAAGATAGTACAGTGATAGGGCGGTACTTACTACAATTATCATGTTTGCAAGTTTTAAAAGTACAAGGTACAATCCCTAGTCTTAAATCTTCTAAGGAACTGGATATATCTATGTATAAATTTATGAAATGTGAAACCAGTGTTGTTTCTATATTATATTATTTTTTACTCTGCTCATCGCTCATCTGAATGTTACATACTATATGTCACTTCAGCCATTATCATGACAACTCATTAGCCAAAATTGGTTCAGTTCAGGTTTAGACTTTAGGCAGTACAGTGGAACATTTAAACAAATATACATTTACTGCCAAAACTTTTGTCTTCGCCACAGTGGGGTAAAAAATAACAAAATAAAATGCATAATAACATTATTCGAAAACTTTAATACACCACGGTAAGAATTTTATTACCACAACTGAAAATATTAAGATATGTCAGCTGACATATGAGAGTAATACGACTAACACTAAGAATAAAACGTTGTTCTAGTAAGCAGCTTTAGGAAGAGTGGTCGTTATCTTGTTGTTGTAAGAACTATATTTCTACAACTTCAATAATGTTCCTTAAAGTTAAAGTACTACAGTTCAAATTCCAACGAGAAGGAACAACAGTCACGTTTCGCGAAGCACTCTTGATTCGAATATATCAATATTACTCTTACATGTGTTTATATTCGTTAGTGCCAACATGGCTTAGTATGAATTAGCTCCTAATTAAATAGTCGTAGCGTCAATTTAGCTAATAATAAATGCGTAACTAATTCTAAATTTGAATTTATGTTTGTTTGTTATGGTTAACTAAAGTTTATGATATTTATGGCTTTATGAAAATTTGTGTGGTAGCATGTCGGATCTGATGACACTGGGCGTGTACCATTGAACCAGTTAACCTGTGTATCAATGATTGATTGATTCGCAGGCCTGTATGACTGGTCAAAACAATAGTTTTAATGACCTGTAATAAATGTTGTGTGATTTATTGGTTCAATCATAGGACAATTGTAACAACCCTTTTTTTTTCTTTTTTTTTTAAATTTTGAACAACTTGCCTATCTTACCGAAAAATAGACTCGTGAAATATAATGTTCTTGTTTTGTATAAACTCAAGAAATCGTTGAAATTATCACTGTCATTAGATCTTACACGTTTGGTTCACTAACCTTTTACCACAAACAATCGAAATCTATTGAAAGCATTTGCTAAACAAAACAATACTGTTTGAATTTACGGAGGCCAATCGCATCTCGAACATTGTATAAAAAGTTAAATGCTTTAGCACTCTAAAGGAAATCCATTAATCTATGGTGTATTTATTCTTGCTAATGCAGTTGCACTAAAAAATATTGGATTTATACCTGTATTTTGGGAAATTGAAAACTTCTATCTTTGAAGAAACTTTATTTATACTTAGTAGTCACAATCTTTAATGCCACCTACTTTTTTGTTATTTTGTAGAGATATCAACCATCAATCAAAACGAAAAACTGAACTCTAAAAATACAACAAAACCATTTTGTACCATTTTTTGATTTGTGGTTGTGTTGATTTGACTCGCTTTTGTGGCTCAATTTAACTATGATGAACAAATCATTGTTACATATTGGGTAGTTTACGGCCTATTTGTTTTGCTTTAGACATATATTTAAAAATTAAATGTATTTCATTACTCAAATATTGATAATTGAAATCCTTTACAAGTTAGGCGTAAGTATCATAGTTCTTTTCAGACGCAGATCTAATTTGTTATTTACGCAACAAATATTTGTAGCAAGTAATTCACTTCACATATGTCTAAAAACTACAAAATTTATATTTTTAAGGATTTCTCGTTCGTGAAGTACAAAATTAACAAAATTCTGTGCTTTGACTGATATTTCAGGCCTACTACGTAACTACTAACTCAAACTAAGACATTTTTATAACACTATCACTCACCATACCTACACCGACCATGATATACTCATTAAACCGGAACTAATCATAAACAAGATACAAATAATAAATAATAACAAGAAAAGCAATACAAAATACCGTTACAATATTACATTCAGGCTTCCATTCACTCCATATAACACTGGTTTATTGCAAGTGGTACGAGCACAGCGCGAATAAAGTTTTATAATATTAGCACAGATAAAAAACAGAATACAGATTAAAAACTATGTTTTACAGCATGTAGATAAACTTTTGCAGCGAAAATTATTGAATCATATTTCAAGCTCAGATTACTTGAAAATCAGAAATACTTTATTAGAAACAATACCTTTCACAGTTTCGTTCATTGAGCGAAAGGCCAAAAATTGCCCAGATGGGATTCTTCCAATGTTTTTAATCGATTGCGCAGTTTATCTAGCTCTTTCTCAATTGATAATTTAGAACACGCCTCTTACTGCCTTTTTGAGATCTATACAAGAAGGTTAGGGTCGTACCCATTCATAAATCCAATAAAATTGATCAGGTAGCTAGCTACAGTCCCATTTTTGTTTTATTCTCTTTAGTTAAAGTATTTGAATCAATATGCCCATTTACAAAATCCCGCTTGGCGCTATGACTATTCCGGTTTTCGGTGCAAACTCCACCATTCTACAACATTTTCAACTGTTCAGTGATTGCAGCACCCTCATCGATATACGCACTGTCTTACTTACCAAATTCTGCAAGACTCTAATTATATACAAAAGGTACTTTATTTACCAAAACTTGTATTATAGTTTTAGCATAAGCATACACTAATTGTTGTTTACAGTGCACGTGGTGTGTATCTCTAAGTAATTGTAACATTATATCACTTTATTCTTTTGCAAAATGTCTTTTAGCCATTTAACAGTGTTAACAATTGTTGGTGAACGAATAAAAATAATTAATAAATAAATAATAGTCTCAGGTATAGATTTCGAAACAATTTTGCTTCAACAAATACTTTTATGATTGAAAATTGGGCTTAAAATTCTCGCCCAATAAGCGAGAGCTTACTAAATATTGGCACCTAAAAACACCTGACAGCGCTTTCATTTCGACCGACCAACAAAAGAAGTAGATTCTGAGCTGGATTTGATTGATCTTTTTTTATATTCGTACCCTCTCTTACTGTAATTTCTTTATGGTCTAGTTTGAAAAACAACCAACTTAGAACATAAAATTGAGGAATGAAAAATCAACTTACTTACAATTCATCCTGATGTAGGTATTCCGAAAAATGAAAATTTTATAAATACATGCTAACTACCTATCATAATAAAATTAAATAATAACATATGTATGTGTTTACAAAAACAAAGTATGTAAGCATTCTATGAGTCAATCTAGCTTTCGTAATACAAGTTCTATTTATTTTGATTCCAAATGGTGTTGCGTGTAGAAGTCTGAAAATATATATGTGTAAAAACTTAATAAATCATTAAAGTACATGATTTTGTATCTCTGGCTCATAAGAAACTTTGTCAAGTTTTTTCTTTCTGTTTGTACATATTTAATATATTGCTGTAACTACAACGATTGTTGCAACGTCTACGGTTGTTGCAGTAACAGACGCTAAAGTTTTCATATGATCATTAATTTTTAATTTTCTTCTTTCATTTCATGCAATGAATTTCCTTATAAATTTCTTTCGGAATTAGACATTTTGCTTTTCGGTTTTATTGTACCGAAATATTCACCTCAAAAACCATAAAATCATTTTTAAGATACATACATTAAATGACCTCGCAAAGCGAATAAAGACAACGAAAAATATAAAAGCATCCTTCGCCTCTTATCCTAATGGAGGAGCTTTTATCTCCAATACAATAAGTTAAGAACATATACTCGTATGTATATTTTAAATCCAACAAAACCTAACATAAGCTTTTAGCTACAACAAAAAAAACTTTCTATAGCAGAGTGCTTAGAATAATGCTTATCGTAAATAAAAATGAGTTTGCGTTTACTGTGAATACATTCTCTCTGAAACACTGTGTAGAGTTGTACAATTTTTTAGAATTGCAAGGATTATTGATTGTGTGCTGAATAAGTATATGGTGACGCTAGAAAGCACTCCTGTTAATGCAACCGGTGGAACGAATAAATTTCATGTCATTGATTTTTGAACCATACGCCTATGAATATAGATATATTATTCTATTGTGGTTGAAGGCAATTCAGAAAGGCAGTATCATACAAACGTTTCAGGCTTATATATAAATACTTTTGTGACAAACTTAAGTACCTAACAGTTAAAAAAACCTATTCCCGTAACTCTATTAAGGACATTGTAATGTTTTCTTGAAATTATTTTTTATTGATTATTACATATATTATTTTTTATTATTGAATGAAATTTATTAATTAATACATTAATCAATAAATGTTGGTTCCGGCCGTGTACGTGTGTTGGTCACTTTATTATTTAAACGGCGTTGGTATGAACTAAAGAACTTTGGAATCATCACGTTAAGAACTTTTAAAAGACCACTGATGGACATAGGCGTTTTTTTTGACGTTTCGACACCCCCTCGGGCCGTCATCTCACCAAGGTTTACGCACTCTGCGCCTGAGATAGGAGGGATCTGAGAACAGCTTTTGTTATGACATCCAGACCCCTCCTAGTGCTTGCCCGCTAACGCAGGCTCTGTCTATGGGTAAATTCTCTATTAAGGCGAGTACAGTACCCGCCTAGAAGCCAGCCGTCCACCGATGAACATCGGTGAGCACTTCCACTTCCAAATGGAGTGCCAGCCCAGGCACAAACCGCCTCCGTCGACATGGTGCGGTAAGCGCGTATGGTTCTAATCGCCAATATCCTCCGAGGGGCACCTGAGGCAACCGCTGCCGCCTACACCAGTACACCATACAGTGCCATTGACCAGACAACCCCCGTGTACAACCGTCTCGGTGCGACGCTAGCTCCACCTAAATTGGGCAAAAGTCATCAAAGGCAAAAAATCGTCGATAAAAATAAAATGTCCAATGACAGTTTGTTTTCTATTTTGGAAACTTTAATATCCGGTCGCTTAGGCTACGAAATAGATTCAAAATTATTCAATCATTTTAAGCTTGAAAGCAATGTTTACCATTAGCCCCGTTTTAGATAGAGACCTAGGGAAAAAGAAATATGAAAAAAGATAATCTTTTATTGAAAAAAAAATGAACTATGGACCAACAACACAAGAGGAATATTTTATGTTATTTTGTGCTATACTTTGTGTTTAATAAATTTGAATTGTAGGCAGTTGGATATAGAGAGATGAGCTGTGGAAAGATAAATTGTTGATTTACACTTTAAGTTTTTTTTTCGAAGTCTAAATGTACCGATACATTTCTAAATCACTTTATAAGTTGTGTGTTAAAATGTAAATATTTGGCAAATTTATACTTTGGAAGGCATAGAGTTAGACTTGGATACTAAAAATCATGAATTTTCTCTAAACTGCTTTCGAATAGCTTTCCATTGACTATTGAGATGTGTTATTATACTCTAAAACGTAAACCGACCTCTGTAATAATTTAGACTAATCAAATTATTTTCAAATCAATACAGTTTCTAATCATTTAAGAGAAGAACAGACTTCGACCTCAGAACCGACAGCGCTCTTGTGACTTCTGAGTTATAACTTTGAGCGGCGGTAGTCATCCTCTATCAGATAATCTGGACCACAGTTTATCGATCATTATAGGCACCTAATAATAAAAAAAGTATACTAAGTATGTTTTAAGAAGAGTTCCATATTCCCTAATGTTTCGACAAGACCGCTCTTGTGACACTCAGATAGTTTCGATATTTATTTTTAGGAAGTACTGTCAATTACAAAATAAATAGTTTTTCATTCTGTATGTAAACGAGCCAGTCGAAATAAAGAATATTTACTAAGCAAATATCAAAAAAATATATTATCTACATGTACTGAAGTTAACTCTCGTATTTACAAACGTAATTAAATATTACGAGACAATACTTCCAGAAAAGATTTTACTAGCCAATTTAATATCGGACAATCATATTTCAACGAGCCAAACATATTTAGAAAAACTTACAATGTAACATAACTTACAAATCTTACACGCTCTTAAATCCTTAAATCTAGTTGGCAATTCGTAAACGGTTTTTAACCTTTTTTATGACCCATTATATGAAGCCGTTGGGCTATGAGTAGCGCCTCATTGGTTCTGAAGGCTTCATGGTGTGTAAGGCAGAATGAAAGATAGCACAGGCCGAAATATTTCTAAGTTTATTATCCACAGACGTTCTATTGTATAGATTTTCTTTAATAAACCCATAATTATTGGTAGACTGTGTATTAATCAAGTTTCATTAATACACAAACTAATTACTACTACATTGTTATACAATAGTAGTGATGAAGACTAAATATTGGATTTGCTTGTCCTCGAAACTTATAATAGCTTTGAACATATACATACCATATCAAGAGAAATCTATAATTGTAGTTAAATTCCTTGAAATGTATCAATTCTGCTTAACCTACCTTTACAATCAGACACATGGATTAGCGACTCTGGCCTCTTCAAGCTTCTATGTCCTCGATCCGGTTCTTTTTCTTCTTCTTCTTCTTCTCAGCCACAAAACGTCCACTGCTGGACATAGACCTCCCCCAAAGTTTTCTACAACAGCTGGTTTCGTGCGGCCCGTATCCAGCAGCTACCCGCGATCTTCACCAGGTCGTCGGACCACGTTGTGGGGGGCCTACCAACGCCTTCCTCGATCCGGTTACCAGTTCAAAACTTATGATGTCCCTTACCATAGTGCCCTTATTCTGTTTTGCATGCTCAAATTTACCTTATTTCCTTACACTTGACAACCAAGGAGATATAGGGTTAATTAAAGAATCGGTCATAAAAGAAATAAACCAAAATTGGACAATGTTAGATTGTTGTAGGTAGTAGAGCCACGCTGATTTCAGCACGAACGGGCCGGCTCGACCGGGGTAGTACTATCCTCACACAGAAGACCAATCTAAAGCGACAGCATCTGTGCTGTTGTGTTTCGTTGGTGAATGTAAGACCGGAGGCCCATTGATGCAGGGGTGTCAGTTGTCGCGATAAGTGTATGCAATACAATGCTACAATGATTGTCATGCCTTTTATGTTCTCAAGTCAGAGGTAAAAAGCATCTTAATAGGCCGCCATAGTGTGGGTCACCATACTGCATTGTCAGCATTCGCAATTCAAAATTGGTAGCCTTCAAAAATATGTTGACTACTAACATAAACTACATCTGTAGTTTTAGGTATTCTAAAAATTTTATAGCATAATAAAAAAGCTATACTACAATACAAAGTTTTTAAATAACTTCGGTTGAATCTATGCAAATTTTATTACCACATCTTTAGCTTTGTACCAAAAATCGCAAACGCACGATGTTACCTAATAAGGAAACTGTTCAACTTTCTCTACAGTGATAAAGTGAAATACATTAAATTACTGTGACGAACCTGGAACAGCCTCTTGGAAAAGTTTCAGTGGCAAAGTTTCATATCAACATGTTGGGCACTGATGTGTGTATTTGTTGAAATAAATAAACTACTAGGCCTTTTGTCTCGCGAAAAACTTAATATCACTATATTATATATACACTTATGTACATAGCAGTACCCTGTATAGTAGGTCAGTAATTTATATTACTTTTAAGTACAAGTAAAAAGAATATTTATATTACCTGAGATATGTTTTTTTTCAATTCGTAATCAAAGATAATTTACGGCATTATGCTACAAGGGGAGATTCCAGCAGTCCACTGCTTGACATAGACTTCTTTTTTTTCTATATTAAGAACCTGCCAAAGTGACTCTTTTCTGCAATGTGGTGAACAATATTATGGGGACCTAGTGAGATACTTTTTCACACCCCGCTTGGAGACGTAAAAGGCATGACAGTCATCGTGGCAGTGTAAAGTTCGTACAGTTACCGCTATAACTGTTAGTCCTGCATTAATGGGCCTCCGGTCTCGCGTTCACCAACGAACGACGATAGCATGGATGTTGTCGCTTTAGGTTGGTCTTCTGTCAGAGGGTAGTACTGGCCCGATCAAGCCGGCCCGTTCGTGCTAAATCAGTGTGGCTCTACTACCTCTGAAACTACTGACTTCTCCTTAAAAGTGATTCTCCTTAGAAATGGGATGTAACGTAGATATGTTAAATAAATAACATCGTTTTTATTCCATGATGAGTTGTGGATGGGAAACTAATTGACATGGTTCTAACGTTTACAATCATCATACTAAGACTAGACAAAAATTTCTAATATTTCTGATCTTGAGTTTATCTACTTCATATAAGTTACAATTGACAAACTTCAACTTACTTTGAACACACAGAATTTAACTAAGTTATCAGACATAATAAATATTCTAACTGACACTGTAAACTTTGTTTTGCCGTATAAATTACATCTAGTGAACATTTTGATAAAAAATAGGTACTGCTGTACACAATATCATTTCTAAAGAGAGGCCTATGTCCAGCAGTGGACTGCTAAAGGCTCTTGATAATATTGATGATGATGAAGCTACTGTAGGAAACACCAATATCACAGTGACTTATTAATCAAAATTAGTACTCAATTAGGTTTAAAGTGCAAAATGATTTTCCTCTTATCTCTTAGACCATTCAAATCCTCAAACATATTTCATGGGTGCAAGTGAGTTCTAATTGCGGCTATTTGCACATCCGCTCTTTCGAGACATTCTTGTTTATCGATGTGTGAGTGTGTCTACGTCTGTGTGGCCGTTGTAGGTTAATGATCTTTTGTGTTTTAGCTTGTATGGCTGTGATTTAATGTGGTAAAGGGTGTGGTGTAATAAAACAGACGGTTTGAATCAGGTGAAATATGTTCAAGGGCTCTGATGAAGGACTTCCTTTTGAAGTAACTTTACTGAAAGGATGTTGAGAATTTAATTCCAATAGTTGTTAAAGTTGGAAGTATTCCTATACCGCTTTCAGATTATATAGGTCTATAGTATTATACTTGAGAGTAGGTATTGACGTAAAATAATAGAGGATCGCTTTGATGATCAAGTTAGTTTTGTTTGTGGCGCACAAACTTTTTCGTTCATTTTTCATTTCTTGTTTTGCATTATTTTCTTTATCTATTGGGAACACTAATAGCAACCACTCCTTGGGGGATGATTTATATAAACCCAACACCATATACATCGTATGGTTCTCCGTTGTATGATGTCACATCTTAGTGGAGATGTTGAACAACACTTTGTGTGATCCATAAATTATTGTTCTGAGTCTGGGTGTTCTTTGTGTCCGTTTCTTGTATGTTTGTAATATCCCTGTGACACAGGATTTATTTCTAGTCCGAGCATTGTTTTTTTTTTTAAAATAAATCATGTAGTAACTTTAATGCATACATACATAAAATCACGTCTGCTTCCTCAGATGGGTATACAGAAGCATATTAAATGTCTACTTTTTGAAAGTGTTATGGTCTCACGTAGGTGGCGAACCTATTACCGCTAATCGGTATATTTTGTTTGCCAGAGTCGTTCATTAATCAGCACGTGCACCATCTACAGGTGAGGTTGGCCTCGGGCCATAAGTTCTTCTGGATATCGTAATAGCAGCTGTTCACGAATCCCTCCTATGTCAGGCGCAGAGTGGCACAACGTGTAGCTTTAGTCGGTCCGATTCCGATACACCATCGGGCCGTAAACCCCGGTGGGGTGAGGGTGAGGGGGTTTCCACACGTTAAAAAAAAAAGAAAAAAAACGGGCCCTAAGTTCTTGGTTGAAACCCTATGAGCCCGTAACTTTAGTTCCTATGTAACAATTATCTAGTACGCATGCACACATTTTAATAATGAATTAACTAGTTTATAAAATAATAAAAGAAGCCACTTAGTACTTTGGGTTTCCATACAAATTTATAATACATTTATGTTAGAAATAGGAAGTCTACTTAACACACACAACAAAACTCATTAGATAAACCAACACAGCACAGAACACGAGTAAGAAAACTGTTTTCTATAGAATAAAGGGCAAACAAAATAGACGTAGGCCTACCGGGGCGTATCGACACGTACAACTGAAGAGATACACATGTGTGGCCGTCCTTTGAGCGCCCCAAGAATTAGGAAAGGGTCTTAAATAAGTCAGTTATGATATTTAATATATATAACGATTTCGTATACATAGATCATATACTCAAGCTTTGTTCTAGAAGGGGTACAGAAGAAGTTTACGCTCATTTCGTACTTAAAATATCTCTTTCTAACATATTTAGAACAAAATGATCGAAAGTATTGTAATATCAAAAACTACACCATAGTAAGTTTATCAATATACGAAAATGTGTAATTAATTATTTAGCCGAGCACTTTCTTATCCTATTTAACATTAACACCTTATAAAGATATCGTCACTTATTCCCAGTTATAGTTTCTAGCCGTACGTCGTGTTGATAGTACTGGCAGTTCAAAGAGTGCCAATAAGTTCTTGAAACACACACGAAGTGTGGTTTAAAAGTAAGATTTAGAATGCAATTTTAACACCTTTCTCGTATATAGGGTAATTTAAATAATTGATATGATATGTTATTTTTCAAACTATATTTAAATACATTTAAAATCTAACTTAAATGATTTTTGTATGTGACATGTTCTAAAAAATAATTTCTCTTCTATTGAATACGAAATCACAAGTTTATTGAAACTTAAAAATCACTCCTTTATATTTTCGCACAACTTCTAGCTTATAAATACTATGAAAACATGGATTCTACAGCTTCCACTCAATTTAATAATCCATTTAAAAACTTTAAACTTAGCAACACAGATCAAAGTCAAACAATTCATAATAAATCTAAGAGTTAAAACTATAAACGCCATTTTGAAAGTCTCGTTTAAAACGATTAACTAATAAAACAGAATTCATTACGAACGTGTATAAAAAGACCGAGAGTGACAACTGCAAAAAGATGTTCAGATATGATGGCGCAAAAAGACTCTGACACTTGTCATATCACACATGCGTAGCTGAAACTGAAACTAGTCTCGACATAATGGCGCTAGTGATGTGACAGACGAGGCGCGAGAAACACTTTTTGTATATTTATTTTCAAAAAATATTAAATAAAAACTAAAATTAATATTATGAGATTCGTCTTTCACATACGTACATTATAATGAATATAATATTAAACTCTCGCTTTTCACAAGTATTTTATTATCATGTAATAGTGCTGAACTTATTGCTGCTAATTGGGATATTTTGTTTACCAGTGCCTCCTTCGACGAGCGTTTGTGCACCACTTACAGGTGAGGATGGCTTGGGGACCTAAGTTCTTGACGAGAACCTTATGCAGTCAATTATATTTCACTGTCAAGAAAGTATCACTGATTCCAATCGTAATTAATTTTCATAAACTTTCTTCTTCATTATTTAAATTTGAATAAACCAAATGGGAAATATATTCTTTTAAATAACAGAAGAATTTTCCAAATGAGTTCAGAAAAGACATACTCTTCATGTTTCGAACTATTTGTAATATCTATTTTACTGATTGTTTGTTGAAGTATTTTGCAAAGTACTCATGAAACTAAAAACTGTCTCTGGTTGAAGTATATACCAAATAATTAGTTTTAAACGTTCTGTTTTGATATCTTATGAGTAGAACAACTCATAACTAGTGACTAATAAACACTGTAGTTATTGATCCGGCTTCAATTGCAAATTTTTAAGCTAATAACACTTTTTGATTTATAATTATAATGGTCCATAAATTTGGATACTAACTTGAAATATTTAAGTTTTTTAACGTAATCATAAAATCGTAAAGATTGCTTAAAAACAAAAACACGAAGAAATCTTTTCGAAAATAAGTAACAATAGTAGTTTAATACTCTTGTTGACAGTTTTTAATTGCTTCAAACTCCCTTGAAGTATATTTAAACATAGGATGAAAGAATGAAAAAAAATTGCGAGGGGACAGTTGACAATTTTGTGTAGGGGTGCATAAACTTATAAGCGGCATTGTAAATCTACAAAATATATTAATACAAAATAAAATCTTTAAAAAATTAGTTACTCTTAAAAAATAAAAAACCACAGTAGTCACAAATGCCTAAATACGTCCGACACAAAATCTCCAGCTGATAAAAAAATAAACGTTTACGTGACGTCACCCCATTTGAACCGCAACAATCAAATACTATTTACTTTAATCAATACCACAACTACGAAAACGATCCCTAACAAAAATACCCCACTTCATACACACGTGTCGCGTCCCTACTGTAATGCTGACAAATCGGCGGTGGTTTCTGCCGCGCGCGATGATTCATGTATATTGGCGGCCTGCCAGACACTCCCCATCAAACGTTTGGACAAATATTTGACTTGGAGGCCAATGTTTCTTCGTATTTTCGACACTTATGGACAACGTTTGTACACTGTATGTATTTCATTGCTAATTCTGTCGTTTGACCTGCGAAAACATATGTTACGCGATACATTTTTTGCAAAATAATAAAAACATGGAATAATTTGATGAGTTTTATTCTTTTTATTCGGTTGTGTTTACAGTCTCATATGATACATCCCATATATTTTTATACATGTATAAAATGTATGGATTTTTTATGATACTGGATATCTAAATCATTCTCAAGACTTACTGTTTCCCCTAAAACTGCACGAACTTTACTCGGCACTATCTACTCGTATTATTTCATTTTCACAATCCTGTTTACAAGTGGTGATGGATGGTGGTTCATCTTTCATGTTATTTTGTAGTAATAGTTTATGCTTGCAGATTTGATTGCTTAATGTAAATTTTCTAAATTAATTTACCCGGGGAATTTCAGGTTACAATATATATTTGAAAAGTATATCTGTGCAAACTTTTATCCTTACTGATTAAGCAGTTCTGAGCGATTAAGTAACTAGACTAGATAGAGAGAAGAAACCCATGAGCTTGGCTGCCCTTTGAGTCCTCTCTTCTCAAAAATAGAAGGAGGATTTCAGGTCCAATAACCTCGCTTACTCAGTAAGAAGTAAGGTAATTATTATTAACACCGATACTCATCCGACTCATTTATGTATGACGCTTCCAAGGTAAAACTGTCAACATAGTTTTTTTTTCATTTACAACCTACCAAAGTGACTCTATTCCGCCTGATGGAAAGTATGAACAGAATCCAAGAGCGGCGTCGCCACACTCACTGCGAATGACGACAGTGATTTACAATATTGCATATGTTTACAATATTCATCTTACTAAATCTACAAAATTTCAACTATACAACAAAAACTTAACTCCAATAAATTAGACAAAGCTAGTAAAAATAATAATATCCTCGTTTTAAGGTTAAAGTTAAAGAAAATGGGCCATTATGAAGATTTTTGGCTCCAACTTATTGAAGTTATGTATCAAGTTCTTTCTTTGCCTTTGCCGACAGTATCGCCGCGAACACGTCCCGTATTACCGAGGGGCAAGAGACTCGTCGTTACAAAAATAGTTTTCTAAATATACTTCGCGTTTTGTAAGTCATTTCAGTTTCAAGTTCGGCTTCTGTTTCGAGGCGTAATGTTTGCGTGATGTAGTTAATAGAATGGTTTTGTTACGTCGTTTATTTATTTGTAGAACAGTGTCTGTACATTACAGAGAATGTTTAACAAATAAATATGTAACATTTTTATTACATGTTTATCACTAGAAATGTTGAGTGTGTGATAATAAAATAGTATTCTACCACATTCACACAACTCCAGCTAATCTTAACTTAAGTAGAGCTTATGCTATGAGTAAAGAAGTGATGTAAATACATGTTATACATAAAAACACAAAGCTCAAGTCAAACATTAAATAGTGGGCCTGTGGGTCTAACGGTTAGTGACCCTGATTGCTCAGCCAGAGGTCGTGGGTTCGATTCCCACCCAGGACAACTCATTTTATGATGAACACGATCATTTGTTCTATGCCTGGGTGTAATTTATCTACGAGTATGAGTATCATCAATTTGATTACCATTGCACAGGGTTTGAGTAGTTTGGAGTAAGATGGTCGTGTTTGATATTATTATAATTATCTCAAGAAAATCGTTCTGAATTTTGGACTTTAAAGTATCCATAATTTTACTATGTAGTTTGATCTCAAATTCTGTCAAATTTTACTGAATTTGTACAGTAGTTTCGGTGTAATATTCGGTGAAGACAGACAAAAAAGAAACTAATTTTAAATCAAAGTTCTTCCAAAAAAATGTATATCATGTAATACAAACATACCACAAACATAATATGTATATGTTGTTGAACTTTAAAGTCGTATAATTTAACTAAGTTAACTGTGATTAATTGTTTTCATTTGATACAAATGTAATTATTTATCGGAAGGGTTATTCAGACACGGGTGGATTAAAAGGATTTGTAACACAGAACTCGTTATGAGTCATTAACTCTGTTTATTTTCTCTTTTCATCTCTAGAGACGGTTAGAAGTGAGAATTTGTTATTGATTGATTGATGATTGTCATTTTAAAATGACTCAAAGCGTAAGTTTGCCAAGATCCAAGAGTACATTACAATCCATTTATAATTATTATTACCTAAAGTTGTCAACTTATCTCTCTGGATTTTTTAGAAGTTTCAGGAAATATGAGTCAGTTTTTTTTTACTTTGTAGTTTATATGTTGAAGTACCTTTTTGCCTATCATAGACACCAACCTCAGAGATATTAAGAAATGAAGACTTTTACTTAACCAAAAAAAAAATTAAAGACACTGAAAACTATCAGTACACAAGTGAAATTGAGGATATATGCTAGTTGAATTACTTAACGGAAAGAGTAGCTATGCGTTATACACTAATTAAGTAATGAATTTGATTCTCAATGGAGACCAACCAACTACATAAAATAATATAGTGCATTAGAGTGTGCACAAACACAAATGCACGCCTGATTCTCTCACTCTGACAATCTTGTGGGTGGTTACCTGAGACATCAGGCGCAAGACCGACGTCTTTACGTCCTCTCTGAAGCACAGGGATTAAGACCCTAACTGGACAAGTATTTTTGTAGCCAGAATAACTTAATAATACTTTTTCACCCGACCTGGGAATCGAACCCGAGCCCTCTTGATCAGCAATCAGCACACGTTAACTGCTAACTCAACGAAGAAGTTTATTAATTAAAAATTTGTTTAGTAAAAAAAAATTAAAAGTATATTTTGATAAAGTCGTGCTACGGCTGTATAAGCATTTGTATATTAAACCGATACATTTTTAAAGTATGTTGGGTGACAAATGTTAGGTGACACATTAGACATATACCACCTAATTATACATGTATAACTTTTGTACTAGTCATCAATATAACTGATACCTGTAGCTCCATAAATATATTTCAAAACATTTGAAATGTGAACACTGAATAATTAAGTCCACTATAAAAATGACACGAATCTTCGACATACCATAAACAAAAATTTACGATACTGACAGATTGTTTCTGAAAAAGTTTTAATTATATAAATCAAATCAGTGTAAATAAGTCAACACAATTTATAACTAATAATCAATCGAACTCATTGTTTCATTTCGACATTTGTTGTATCTTAGCATCTCTGTATTATTGACCACTTGACATACTCACACACTTTCACAACTTGCTTAGTACAGACACTTGAAGATTACTGTTTATTTTCATCGGTCTGAGATGCCTTGATCGCAAGTCACAGAGAAAAATAATATCATGAAACCATCGTAATACATATGCGTGGAAACGAGGACATTTTGTTACATACATTTATCTTTCTAAATCAGCAATCATCCTGAACATTAATTTAGCAATACAGTAGTTACAAATCATTAGTCGATAGAACACAATGATAGCATATAAAATTTGACGTAAACCTGTAAATTATTTTGACATTTGAAACCTAGACTTGTTGAATCAGAGATATATTCTTCATTATTTCAATATTCAAGAACAGAAGAAGACAGAAACAGCTTTATATTTAACCTGTACCTGTTTTGAACTGGAGCTTACTACTAAGTAAGCTGAAAAGCCAAAACCATCATCTTCCTGCTATCTTATTAAGTTTATTCAAGGTTAGCGATATTTACTAGTAATTTATAGTTTCAAATGAGAAACGAGACTGACTTAGCAGACTGAGGCTGCAGGTTGAAATGGTATGGCATGATGGTTCTATAACAGAGACATTAACTGTCAGCTGCAAACAGCATTTTTTCTGTTATAGAGTTAGCAGATGGAACATTTTTTTTTGTATCTTAAGAGCCTGCCAAAGTAACTCTACTCTGCCTGATGGAAAACATGAATAGTATCCAAGGGTTGTGGTTACCATACTCATTGCAAATGCTGACAACGCAGCATGGTGACCCACACTATGGCGGCCTTGTGAGATGCCTTTTCACACCCCGCTTGGGGACGTAAAAGGTATGACAGTCATTGTGACAGTGTAAGGCTTACACAGTTACCACGATAACTGTCACCCCTACATCAATGGGCCTGCGGTCTCACACTCACCAACGAAACACGACAACACAGATGCTAGCGCTTTAGGTTGGTCTTCTGTAAGAGGGTAGTACTGCTGAAATCAGCGTGCTGAAATCAGCGTGGCTGTATTACCTAGAAGGTCTAATGAAGAACATCCAATAGCAGGGAGCGTCAGAGTGCATTGCCACCCTTTGAGTCCTCTCACAGAAACAGGACAACGACTCTGATAAACTCACTCACTCAGTTGAAAACGACGAAAAAGTTGTTCTACTATGATTTTCTATTAGGCCCTAATATTATTCCGGTCAAATCCGCCCATTTGTGTTGAAGGAAAACTATGATTGTATAAAATACGTGACCACCACGTCAAAATTTTGGCTACAAACGGCTCAAATTGATTAGCATAAAAGGTATATCTACTCATGCAAGTTATGTATATATTCTACTAATGTTATAGATGCGTATCTTAAAAATATTAAAATATATGTTTGTATGTGATGTTTGTTGTCTTTCAAGAAAAAACTACTGGACAGATTTAGATAAAACTTAACAGCAATATACCTATATTCCAAATTGTAACCTAGGTTAGGTAGGTAAAATAGGTTACAATTTGTAATGATTTAATGTAATTTTGGTCGTAAAATAACAGTACATGTTAATTAAGTCGGAAAAAAATCTGGCTTCCGAGTTATCTTGGCGTACGCTGACTAAACCATTGAAGTTACACAAAGATGATATACCGTATGATTATTTTACATTTATTTTTTTAAAATGATCTGCTACGAAACTCAACGTGGTAGATCAAATTCTACGTAAGTGAAGCCGCGGGCAAAATTTAATATAAATGTAAACACACAGCTGTCACTTAAGAATACATGAAAACAATCCAAAGAAATAATTAATAGCATTTAAATATGTCAGATTGTTAATAATCTAGGTTCATCAATCATCATCATCAACAGTCTTTAACAGTCCACTGTTGGCCATACACCTCTCCTTAATAAAGAAGTTTTGGCCTACTCGGTCTTGCATATTTTGTAGCCTTAGTCGCCTTAAACAGTTTTATTGATTTTCGAATCAGATTGGCATCTTCGATGTAATGTAATCTGTGTGCCATTTTAACTGTTGATCGGTAGATTTATTTAAGAATTTTATCTTTTTAAGCAATGAGTTCAGTATGTGAAAAATGTTGCCGTCGTTGGAATGCAGTTTGAAATTTAATTTTAACATTTATTAATATATCTGGCCCTATGAGATTGTTTGTATGTTGATTATTTTCTTAAACCACTTATAATATTATAAATGACAAACCATTCTCTCCTTGAAGCTAATTGTGATTTTTAAACAAAATATTAATGAGTAGTAATTACTTCCTAAATAATCTTGAACATAATCAATGTCGGAAGTTTTTAAAAATAAACGAAAGAGGCTTTCTACTAAAATGAGATTTTTGCCAACCTCAGATTTGTAGATATTGGAGATAAAGTTAACGAGTCAGTCAACTTTGAACGACGCCCTTAGTCCTTCGAAATACGGTTCCTAATTAAATGCCAGATTTCATGAATCTACAATATTGGTCTTTTAAATATTGTAATGAAATCACTAACAGATAACTTAAGCAAAGTTCTAAGCTTTTGAGAATGCTAAAGTTGTAAGGGTAGTGGAGAACCCTTTAAAAGTTGTGATGTAATTGATGGCAGTCATTTCAATTTGAAGTATCGTTTCAATCTGATTGATTTGTTCGCATTCAACTTCACCAGATTATTTTTAAACCATCTATTTCAATATATGTTTGAATGGCACATCTTAATTTTTACAAGTATACTAAATAACTATTAGTTTTATTTGCACTAATTCTATCATCAATCGATATAGCCGATATTTTAAGTCATAAATGTACCCGTATATAAATATTTCTAATGTTTCAATAACAACATGTTTTCTGAAGTCAATAATTTCACAAGACGAAGCTATGAACATTCTTTTTAACTTCATTACAAGACCACAAAACAAACTCCGAGAAGTCAGTCGTTAGAAAAATATTATTCAAACAAACCACTAAGATAGATCAAAGATTGTTTGAATACATACGAGTATACAACCATATGACCAACCTCAGATTTACAGCATTATCCTGTTTATGCTACAGTAAGTTTGCTGCTTGGCTGAACCGACTCGAATCTTTGCCCGTTTTCTGTGAACTGTATGACGAAACAACTCAGTTTGATCCTGACCGCGGTCGGGGTAGGACGCGTGTTCCGCTTCGAAGTTGTGTTTCGAAAATAGTAACGTCTATTTTTCGTTTATTTATATTTGTCTGAAAAGTGAAAGTGACTAGTACATTGTTCAGTGTAACTTTAATTAAGTGAATGAATATTGGGTTTACATTATAATTTGAGTGGATTTTCTGGACAGAAGTGAGTATTCCCAGCTTATCATATTTATTAAATTTAGACAAGGGGTGTCTCAGATGGTCGTAAATATTTATTTCCAACGAGCAGCATATTATTATTATTTGAATAAGTTTATGCTAATACCTACCTTAAATTTTTAATAACTCTAAAAAAATATTTTGATCTTGTTATTTGTCACTGTTTTTTGTTAATGAACACATTTTCTTTTTAATTTGAAATTGATAAACACATTATATTTGAGATTGCCATATTAATCAGATAGTATTTGAAGGTTAATATTACAAAAAAATAAACATTTTTATGATTATTACAATTTACAAGATTATAATAACTAAAATAATGAGATTACTAAAGATATTTTTTGAATTAAAATGTACATGGATGAATATGATACGAGGCTTCAAAGAAGAAATTTGCCAATAAGAATTACAAAGTAAACAAGCTTTATGGGATGCAAATCTAAATGAAAATATTCATGGAAATTTGTCGATCAAAGGCTACGTTTCTGAGGATCAAGGATCGACTGCCAGGAGTTCAAAGGTTATCTGGAACCCACCATGCGCGTATAGTAAAATATAAATGACAGATTAATAAACGAAGCCATATTTTACGATCATGATGTGTTTATTTTCTTTTTATGATTTGATTTTGTGAGGTAAGATAATCATTTTATATTTTCGGTATTTGTAATTTCATGGATGGGCGGTTTTGTGAGTAATAAATAATCGTTGTGTTCTGATTTTATATTTTAGGGTGTTATTGAGTAGATGTCTGCGTATATTTTTTAATTTCATAAAATCTTCTTTATATTGAGCGCTCTTAACTTAGTCACTATGAACAATATGTACTAGCCTCTTTCTTATTTGAAATTTTATTCATTCTATAATGTTTAGTGTTCAGTATATCAATGGATCTGTTTGTAATCAATTGAAGTTTTAGTTCTATGTATATTTTGATATTATAAATATTTCAGTTCTTTATTAATGTATATTATACTAGCTTTTGCCCGCGGCTTCGCTCGCGTGGAATTTGGTCTGCCCACATTAAGTTTCATAACAGATCATTTTAATAAATATACATATTCTTTAATAAAAAATATCTTATGTTACTTCTAATACCTCCAAGAACATGTGTATAAAATTTTATGATGATCGGTTGAGTAGTTTTCGCGTGAAACCGTGACAAACGAACTTACATTCGCATTTTTAATATTAGTAGGATGTACTGATACAGTACAGCATTTTCATCAGATCCTCATTGGCCACCGGTTAGTATTTTTCTCTTCGAAGTAAAAAATTACGAATTTAAGAGAGAGTTGTTGTTGTTGTTGAAGAGATGTTGGTATGTAAATATTACGAAAAATACTATTTTGATGTAAATGTCTTCAATTTCAATTTCTTATCGAACAATGTAATGCTTATTTGAGGATAAACAGGCATTTAGATTAGAGTAAAATTCTGTTCATGATCAGAGTCTTTCTGGACGAAAATTCAAATTATTTGATAATCTTTAATTGCCATAAATAAGATACAAATAAATTACACATAAATGTAGGTAACAAATATGATTTTCAAATATTTATCGCAACATTTCATTCTTAAATCAAAATTATTTTTATTTAATGACCATGGATAGCCAATACAAGTTTTATTTTTAATTGTTAGTAAAAAATAAAATCATACAAAATTGTTAAAAAAATGGAAAAATTTAAAGACGTTTGAGCATAATAGTCTGCTAATATGAAAGTTCCCTTGTTTGAAATCAGTTAAATATATTTAAAAACGTTATTAATAAACTTATCAATTTTATTATACATCGAATACACAGTGGAAATTAGTAAACTTACCCCGTACACTCCTGCGGTAACATGAAATTTGCATATATCTAAAGAATGTGATACACTAACGTTTCAAAAGGATATATTTTTTGAATACCTGCCTCGTGTGCGCAATTTTTTGATAAATTTTCACTTCAAAGGAACGCTTATCTTGAACATCTGAAGAACACATTTTGTTTCAAATATTTTTGTACAATTTTTGTAGGATCAAAGCATTCCATTGAAATATTCTACAGTTGTAGTGTAAGGTTTATACATGTATAAAATATTAATACTACAGTTAAACTTTTAAATAGTGATTAAATAAAATTAGACTGTATAAGAATATGGCGACCGAGGTTTTACTGAAAATCAAATTGTCATAGCTTTTTTTATTGGTGCCATTTCAATTCACTTACCCAGGAGTGTCTGGTGTTGTCACTAAAACTAACTCGGCGGCTGGCCTGAGACACTCTAACCTGGGAAAGACCCCATGTGATTTCAACGTCCACCTCGAATTAACTCCGTGTCTAACGTGACTCTACCCTAAAACAATCATAAACAAAAATTAATTAAATACTTTTCGTTATCATCCTTCAAGTAAATATTCTCTCAGGCAAACATTTATGATAAATTCACGATAAATATATTATCTCATCTCAATCAAAAGATGTCCACTGCTGAACATGAGCCTCCCCCCCTGTTAAATATGAAATTCTCCACCGCATGCAGTCATGTACTGCCCGGCTTCCCTGGACCCTCGCTAGGTCTTCTGACCATCTTGTGGGGTCTATCCATACTACGTTTTCCAGTACGCGCTCGCCATTCAAAAATTTTATGACCTTATCGGTCATCGTTTCTGCGTGCAGTGTACTCCGCCCAATGTCACCAAGTTCAGCAATTTTGCTAGTAATATCAGTGACATTGGTTCCTCTGCGGATCTCTCCATTCCTGATTCGATTACGCAGAGAACCTCCGAGCATTGACCTCTCCATGTTCTTTGTTTCGAAATTTTATGGGATTATTGTACTGTCATTCAGTAGTTATTTGCTTTAATTTGAGCACATCTGAAATACTTAAATTATTTAAAGTATCTTTATCATTTAAATAATTAAAAAAAAAACTGTTTCGTTTACTCTTTGACGTTCATGTTGCTAGTGATTAAAAAATTTCTTTTTTTTTACTTTTAATTTTCGTAATTCGTTTACATCTTAGCAAGCAGTAGTCCTGATATGTCTTGTTCTGCCCCAGTTATACCTGGAATAGCCCTGAGTCGTCCTTTTTCATATATTTTTCGAAATGCAGATTCCAGCAGTCTCAATGTCGAGTTTTGACCAACTTACAATACCTATATAGATATCAAAAGCTTCTATAAAATTCACGCAAGCCATAACAATACCGAAAGAATTATTCGTTGTAATATGTTTGAGAAAACTGTTGAAGTTTTCATTAACTTAAGGCTTCATATTTATAATAGAAGATATCTATTACGCAGTTGTGTATTTTCTATTATTTCATTACTTTTGTTAAATCCGACACTGCCTTCTTTGACCTTTAACACCTACGTAAATATTTGATACCCACCTTTCTTTATATTTTTCGTTTCTCGTTTATAAGATTGTATACTGAATCATGTATTAAGTTATTACTCATTCATCTTACCAGTCATTTATTTGAATTTTGCTGTTCAAAACGACCTCCACTACAGTAATATTTAGGTATTATCTGTATATTTCAATGGGCTTTCCAGCCTATAGGAATAGTTTGAATTAGCAATTCACTGTTGGACATAAATTTCTCCTTAGAAAGGAGATTTTGAGGTTCATTTTAAGTTTTCCTTCTCTTTGTAGTGCTGTTGTGCTGTATGATTTGCTTCCTAAGTTTATTCTTAGGATACCCACGAAATGAATAGTGATAATTCTTAATTCATCACCACATGCCACCAGTTTGAAGTTAAATGTGTAAAAAGAGATTTATTATCTACTGTAATCTAGTATTAAGAGATTAGGTTTCCGGTATCCATCTATAATACAATCTTGACGACAGTAGAAGTTTTTAGTAAGTACAATAATAATTACAAATTATCGAGTAATATACTCACATGTACCTATAATCATCGTTTTATTTCTTACAGGAAAGTTATGACGTCAGGCTGTGATAAGAGTTTTACTTGAAATTTTAGAGAAATCAAAGAAGTTGGTCTGTATCGTTCTTAGAATATCATACAAGATTTCTATAAGATCTATTTCTTTCACTTCAGTATTCCACTGAAAATTTCCTAATACATAGATTTTCATACTAGAAAAACTTACATATCTTCATCGTATTAGAAATATTAAGCGTGTTTATCAACAGTTTGGCTACCACAGCGTGTATTGTGCCTAGTTCAGGATCAGGTGGCCGTCTGTAAAATGAAATTAAAGTTAACAAAAGTTAGATAGAAGACAGAACAAGTTTACTCAGATTTAGAAGACGACTAGAGGAACTTACTACTTGTAAGTAAGCTTTACTGGTGCTTAATTAAAATCAACGAAACGATTACGTCGTATGAACTTTAATTTTTAACTTAATACCTAATTAATATGCTGAGTACATTTAAGCATGAGCTTTTTTTTTCTAAATTAAAAGCCTACCAAAGTGACTCTACTCTGCCTGATGGAAAGCATGAATAGAATCCAAGAGTTGTGGTCACCATACTCATTGCAAATGCAGACAATGCAGTATGGTGACCCACACTATGGCGGCCTAGTTAGATGCTTTTTCACGCCCGCTTGGGAACGTATACTATGGCGGCCTTGTGAGATGGTTTTTTTACACCCCGCTTGGGGACGTAAAACGTATGACAGTCATCGTGACAGTGTAAAGCTTACCCAGTTACCACGATAACTGTCACCCCTGCATCAATGGGCCTCCGGTCTCACACTCTCCAACGAAACACGACAACACAGATGCTGGCGCTTTAGATTGGTCTTCTGTGGGAGGATAGTACTGCCGGTCGAGCCGGCTCGCTCGTGCTGAAATCAGCGTGGCTCTACTACCTACTACATTTGTTTTAATTAAATTACTGGTATTACATGGCTACCACTGATTTAATTCCCATCTATGTTTTATATATCAAGCTGATTTATTACTGGAGTTTTTGCGTTCTAAGTTGGCTTCGATGCACTGGGCTCATTGAATTCTATCTCTGAAGTGAATGCACTCAGACATCATTTTATTTGCACCTTTATCGTGGTGTTTATTGGTTTAGGGAACGACAGCATCAAAAATTTTCCATTACTGATATTTCAAATTTTTTTCTCACTAGAATCTTCCATTGCCTTGGGTGCATCGATCACGGTGAGTCAACGTTTTTTATGAGTTTACTAACTTATTCATGAAAATTTAAATTCCGTTGCGTGTTAGCATATATGATCGGCACATTTGCAGCATTCAATCTGTTGATCGTACACTGTCATGAATAAATTTTTGAAGGTCTTTAGCTAACCTAGTAAATACAGGAAAATTCTATAGGATGTCGGTTGTGAATAAGGAAAGGTGACCTAAAGACTGAATCTGTGACCCTTAGTATGAGTAACTTGATAATCGACATTGAACAAAAGACTAAAGTTATAAGTAGATATCTATTTTCACTTGGTTAGATGCGTCTTTCGCACTCGTAAATACAGTGAGAGAAAGAGTTGCTCAAACACATTAAATGTAGCTACTTATGAAAATGGGTCCTCAGTCATTTTTCAGGAACAATGAAAGTGAAACCTTTCCTCGTAACTGAAGTACTATATAGAGAAAAAAGGAAAGCCGTAGTATGAATACAATGTATTATGCAAATATACGTATATGGAGGTTATTTAAAGCTTTGAATGAAGATTTTTATTATTTACTTTTATCTAAATCAAATAACGTTTGCTGTGCAAATATTTTAAGATTCTTTTTACACTTTCTCGTCAAAAGTTCAAAATTACAATTATGTTTTTGGGAATTAACGTACTCACAATGGCGGCTAAGTATCTCCACAATTAGATATATAGTATTGAACGTGAAAGTTAAAGTTTTACTCGTTATCACATATTTTTTTTATATCTATATATCATACCTTCCGTGTGGTGATGGATTAAGAATACATAGTGTTACCATCCCTTTTCATCCCGTGGGTGTCGTAAAGGCGACTAAGGGAACAAAATATACAAGACAACACCCTACAAAGAGAAGGAAAACTTGAAACAAACCTTATTGCAATCCGTCTGGCCAGCGTGGCAGGCCAAAATCTCCTTATTAGGGAGAGGTCTGTGTCCAGCAGTGGACTGTAAAAGGCTGTTGATTAGATACTCTTACCTTTACTTCGTGTATTTAAAATCGAATAATCCATGCAAAAGTTACTCTTAAGAATTTGATTTTTGACAATAATGCCGCAATTTTTATAATTTCATTATTTTAGTAGTTATAAAACTTATTCAGTTCTATTGATATATTAACATTGGGAGTTTATTTTACAAGACCAATTTGTACCTATATAAAAACGTATCTTAACGATGTCGTATGCTTTATTTAAATATCACTTGCAATTTGTGTTAAGAATTTTGAATGTCTGTATAATTTTAGATAATGCTTTTAAGAAAGAAAGGAAATTAAATATGTCAACTGCTTGTCAGCGCCGGTTAATTATAACGCGGCTAAGGTCTTGTGTTGCAAAATGATGGATGAAGTGACTGTAACATACTGACATATTTTAAATATACTTAAAAGGAAAATTCTTTGCCCTTTTTGCATCGATTACTGTCAAATAATTTGACAAATCTTTATAATTGACATTTTTATAATTATATTTTGGATAATTATAATATTTATGTAATTCGAAATACCCCAATAATAATAAATATTTTGGACATATGACAAACAACGCCGTCTAGTCTCAAACTAAGCAGAGCTTGTACTATGTATATACTGCCTCGGTGGCGCAGCGGTAGTAAATATGACTGCTATACTTGAGGTCTCGAGTGCGATTCCCGGGCAAAAATTTGCATGATCTGCAAATGTTTGTTTCGAAGTTTGGGTGTTTCCTATGTATAATATGTATTCACAAAAAAAGTATATAAGTATTCTATCAGTCAGTCTAGTTATCATAGCACAAGCTCTGCTTAGTTTGAAACTAGATGATATTGTGTGTCAAATGTACGAAATATTTATTTATTACTAGTACGTAGAAACTAATTTATTGTTAGGGCTACATCTATCTTCACTATAAGAGAAGTGCCTTTAGTAGTTAACAGACACAAACAGAGGTATTGACTGTAAAGGTAGATTGGAATTGATAATCGATTTTTCAATGCCATGTGTAAATATTCAGATGGCGGCCGTGTATCAATGGGATATACATAAATCTTTAATAAAAACTTCCATCAACGTTAGAAGTCTATTTATTCATTGAAATATTTCATGTGATTCTTCCAAGAAAAAAAAATCAGCAAAGGAAAGCAAAAATAAGGTTTGATGCAAAAGTAAGCTCTTAAATATACAACAAAGATGACATTTGGCGTTTATCCGGTGTTAAATAATTTAATCTTTGTAAGAACGTAATGTTTTTCAAGAAAAATTTTAAAACCAATTTTTTTTGTATTATTATTGTAAAAATATGTTTTCTTCTTTTCTAGTTCTTTTTGTTTTTATTTTATAGCTTAGTTCTGAGCAATAAAAGCGTTTATTAAGCTTACTTTTTATTAAACACTACACTACACTACACTAATCATCGTTATATCCTAAATTAGTGGCAAATTGAAGTTAAAATTAGTAAATATTAATTTTATTTCATTACTTTAATGATTGTGTAACTGTGTCAGTTATTTTATTAGCTTACGTTATGAAATTGATGATTTTGAAGGTTTCTTTTTATTTTGACATGGATGGCAATCGAGCAGGCGGTTGGTTTAAGTAATGAACTAAATTTGTTTTAGAATTACATAGTAGGTTCTCTTATGTACCAGCAGCTGGCGATCTTGTGGCGACTATAGGATGCTTAATGCTAGGACTATTCCTTACAAGTATCCTGTACACCACATCCACGACTTCGCCCACAATCTGTCAGGTTGCAAGTTCTTTTCTACATTAGACCTGGTGGGCGCGTATAATCAGGTCCCAGTCCATCCTAACGACATCCGCAATCACGTCGGGACTACCAGAAATGTAGGGGCTTAAATGGCGCTAGCTTCGCATCGAGTTTGAAATTCGACCGTCGCGCGCGCACCTCCATTCTTAAGGAATGTATGTCGTCGCGCGGCTGGTTGCCGTGACGTCACGCTTGATCGACGCTGCATCAGTCGTTAGCTATATACAATAGGAATATGTGTGTCCGCCATTATCAAAGTAAATTATAATAACACAACATACAAAACAAGAAACATAATGAACACAACCAAAAGATTACGACACAATTGCTATTGATTTCCTCATAAATTTAATAAGCCTTAGGAGTTACTTCAAACTCGTTTATTTCTTAAATTTGAAAATCATTTTTGTAATTAATAATATGATTAATAGTTAACATCACTCTATGATTCTAGAATTCGTGTAGTAAATGAGGTTGAATCACAGTTTTGAAATATACGAATCGTAAATGCTATGGATTTAATCAGTATACTTATTCAGCTGTGGCGTTACTTAGGGGAATAATGATGAGTAGTTTAATTATGAGTTGGGGCGTTCAAACTGAATTCATAGACGCGCCCAACGTACAGCAGAATTTGGCCAATGCGTAATTCAAAAAGGAGGTATTAAAAAAACAATTTTATTTTCCTTGGTGTTTAGCACCATCTTTAGACTTAATGTAGAAACCACCTTTAAATGTAATAACAAAGGAAATCGTTCAAATCATTTTCTTACTAAATTAACCATATAGCCGTGAGACAGCTATGTTCTTTGAGTTCCTATTTTCAATTGAAAGACACCAACTGCTGAACGTAGGCCTCCCCAAGTGTTGCCACAATAACCGGTCCTTCATTGCTCGCACCTAACGATTTGCCACGACTTCAGGGTGTCAGACCATCTTGTACATATATCGAACGGAGTGACGTCACAACTTATAAGAAAACCGGTACCAGGCAAATTGTAGATTATTCAGAGTGAGAAAGATAACAGAAGAATACCCTCTCTTCTCAATTTTAGGAAGAGCATGCTCAATAGGTCGGCAACGTACCTGGAACTCTTGTTGTGTTAGTTTCCATTATCCATCTCTCGTTCGTCTATTATTAAAAGAAATAAAGTAACGAATCTAAGCAGCTCTTATAACCTCTTTAAGTTCACTTGTATTTCATGATACTACGGCATTGATTTTACCCATTGATGGGTGACAGTTATCGTGGTAACTGTGCAAGTTTTGCACTATCACAATGACTGTCCTGCCTTTTACGTCCCCAAGCGTGGTGTGAAAAAGCATCTCAAAAGGCAGCCATAGTGTGGGTCGCCGTACTGCGTTGTCAGCATTTGCAATGAGTATAGTGATCACAACTTTTGGATTCTATTCATGCTTTCCATCAGGCAGAGTAGTGTCACTTTGGCAGGCTCTTAAGATAGAAAAAAAAACATTTTTGTCTTTTATTATTATCTTATTGCAAATATTTGGAAAAGGAGTATTATTACAATTAAGTTATTGTTTGGAAAGGATCTGTGTTATGGTTAAGTTTGATAGTTATTATTTAACTTGATAATGAAAATTTTTGATTGATGGAATCACTCGTCTCTTCAGAAGGTTGAAGAGTGATTCCTTTATCTAGTATGTCTATTGATGAAGTGTTTAATTTCGCAATTGTTTTAGTGAATTCTGTTGGTGAATAAATATTTTGTAATTTCTATGTTAAATTTTACAATTAATCTTTTACTAAATTGCGTAGCTACTCGTGCTGTTCATGCACCTTACACACCAGGACACTAAAGAAACAGTGGGCATTTCCCCATATTTTTCTTTGTTTTTTTTTTGAAGTGAACGCCTACAATAGGAATATATAATGTGTCGCAGGGGACTTTATAAACATCAAAAAGACATACACAACAAACACCTATACTCAGAACAACAATTTGTGGATCACACAAAGTGTAGTCCTGTATGGGTTTTGAACCTACGACACTCAGCGCAGTATGGAGCTAATGTAAAGATTATACGGAGAATGACGTCATGACACTTGTCAAACTAAAAATTAATCATAAAAAAACCGTTGTATATAAAAGAATATCTCATTTAATTATTGTACACAAGAAAATATATGGACATTACGAACAAATATAGATTAAATCGCCGAACACGTTTCATTAAGTAATTTTATTGAGAAAAATTTGATTGGAAAAATCAACATTGACACGTGCGAAGCGACGAAAAAAAAATATAAGGTCCGATAATCATGTAAAACGAGCTTCCCGTGAATGCGGGTGGCACGAGACCGGCTGTTGTAGAGAACCTTGGACGAGGCCTATGTCCAACAGTGAACGTCTTTTGGCTGAGACGATGATGATGATGATATAATACGAAATAAATAGCGCTAAGTAAGAATTTGAGTTCATTATCACAGCCGTAGATCAAGAATAGAAAATTCAAAAATTTGACAGCATTAAGGAGATTTTAAGATTTGCAACTTACTTCTATTACTTGCTGTAGGTGTAAGAAATAATAGGATTATTTCGTTATAGAAAATATTTAAATAACATTGACAACGCAGAGAGTTCTCTTTCTATAATACATTTGAATTAAATATGTACATGAATAATATAAATCAATATACATAAGGTACACAGGTAGTATGTATAAATAAAATGAATTTGATAATTCTGTACGTATATCGTACGTACGTACGTACACACTCTTCGTAGCCTAATACGGCTTTGAGGTTCTATACATATGTATATAATACTAAAGTTTAATCATCACTACCTTTGATAGCGATTAAACTCGAGTTAAACCTCTAATCCACTCGTAATCTTCCTAATAACGATGTCTCAAAATTTCTTCAACAACCTTTCAGTATCTAAAAGATGCTCTACTAATTTGGTAAAGATGTGGAACTTTTATCAAAGGAGAAAGCGACGTTGAGAGCTGTTTCTCTTTATTACTTAAAAATATTTGAAAGTACAAAGATTCAAATATTCAATAAACATGTGTACTTGGTCAACCCTTATAATAGTTCATCATAATATAATATAGCACAATGTTGTTAAAGTTTGAAAGAGAAATTGCAAAGGTATAGCCATTTTGGTTACGTATGAAAATTTATTCTCTACGAATTTATTTCCGCACCATGTGATATTAAGGATTGGTGAGCGTCCCGTAATAACTGAGTTACATCATTCTTGTTGTCAATATCGCCTCGGATATTGGATTCTGTTTTGTCTTGCGATACATTTATATATATATAAATTTATAAACATTACTTATATGTTGTAATATAAACTTATGTAACATATAAAAATGTTTAAACGAATCTTGTTGAAATGAAGTCGGTGTAAAAAGTTAATGACCAATAAAGGTTTTAAATATATAAACCCGACACGGGACAACACTGTGTGATCCATACATTGTTGTTCTGAGTCTACGTTCTTTGTGTAAGTTTCTGGAATATTTGTAAAGGTATCCACAACACAGAACATATTCCAAACACAAGTGTTAACTTTAGAAAAAAGGAAAAAGACCAATTTTAAAATTATTATTGATTACATTTATCGCAAATATGTCTTTGACTTGAGTCAAAATTTTGTGTTACAATACATTATAGGAAACTCCTTTACGTGTGTGTGTAATTTTGGAAAGTTGTAAATAGATTTAATAAAAAAATATTCAAGAATAACAAAGGGAAAATAATTACTCTTATGAATTTTATTTGGAGCCTATACAAGATCATACCATACGTGAGGTCTCACGTACATTTTTCGCACAGACTCACTGTGTCACAGTCTGTGCGAAAAATGTATTTTCGCACAGACTCACATCATCAGCATAAAAGTTTGTCCCTTGCTAAAGTCATCAAAGAAAACAAAAAGTAAAGAAAATCTTGAAATTTTACTTTTTTATAAAAATTTCAAAAGCTTTTCTAAGAGGAGTCAAAAGAAAACGAAAAGTTTCAACGCATTTAAATCATAATACTTATCATCTGATCCAGTCTACCGGCTTTTGTTCAGTTCAATGGCTGGGAACACAAAAGGCCCGCTAACGTTCCAGCATTCCACTTTAGTAAGATCCCTATTGCTACTGATTTTTGCTTCTTTTTCTTTTAAGTAAAAAATATATGGACATTTCAGAGAAAATTATCGTGTTAGTTTTTACTATATGTCAGTTCAGAAGTAGCTCCTGCGATGTTTTACAAGGAGACTTCTATGTTACTGTTCTATTGTTTGCTAGTGTGTTGTAGTTACTTAAACAAAAATCTAACTGAAAATGGACCCCATGTATTCAAAGACCTCGATTCCTTCTGAGATTGGTAGTATGTGCATAGAGTATCCAACTATATTCACCCATATTCCAAAACATGTAGTTCAATCTATGCTTATTCTGAATAAAATTAATGACACTTTATATATATCGATGAAAAAGGTAGTAGACAGGTCATATTTTAAATAAAAAAAATCTAAAATAGACATTACAGACCGAAAAACACTACGTTAGATGGCCACGAACAAACTAGACAATATATTTATAAATGCTTACAGATCGGTCAGCCACAGTGAGCGTAAGCTGATCGAAGCGTCAGGCATTTTACAAATATGAATCGACAATTATCGTGACTATATTTACTAGAAACGTCCATGTTGGATGCAAGGCGCTTTCAATTGATCTTTTTGAATATAATTCTAAGAGGTATGTGCTCACCCTATGGTCATGGGTACAATGATGATGAATTATTGGATAATATTACTATTAAAGACATCAAAGTGCAATGCCATTATGGCTTTAGTAAAGTCGAGTAGAAAGAAGACGTTTGTTTCGCAGATTGTTTTTAATTAAGAAGTACATATATCGTGAGCTGTTCTTTGGTTAAACTGGAATAAGCTTGCAAGGCAAGTCTGGAATATGTTAGGGTTCAGACAGATTAAACTGAATAACTCAATACATAGAAAGTTCAAATAACTTTATATTAATTTCACGATATATATAGATATTGTTATATTATATTCACATCTTAAGTGGCAGTGGGCGGGCCACATTACACGCAGAAAGGATGGCCTATGGGGCCGTAAAGTTCTGGAGTGGTGACCACGTACTGGGAAACGCAGCGTTGGTAGGCCCCCCACAAGGTGGTCTGACGACCTGGTGAAGGTCGCGCGAAGCTGCTGAATGCGGGCGGCACGGGACCGGCTGTTGTGGAGAACCTTGGGGAGGCCTATGTCCAGCAGTGGACGTATTTGGGCTGAGATGATGATGATGATAATGATAGATATTATTTGTAAATAAAGTAAAGGAATGGTTGTAATATAAATTATTATTCAATAGAATCTTATTATGAAAAGTAATATACAATTAATCAAAACAATGAAAGCACAAAAATTCATTTACAAATAAGAAACTTTGTAATTACGATAATTTAGCTGGAGTAGTTCTTTAGATTTCACACAAAGGCTTTAAGTCAGATAGAAATAGAAGAATAAGATGTATTTAGTTGGTTTTAAAGTGGTAAGGAACTGTGGATTGATTGCTCTGTTTAGAAGTTTTCTCGATATAATTGTAATAATTAAAATAAATTTTAGTAAACTTTATGATGATGACAATTACCGCCTATGTACACCTGTGCATCAAGAGTTAGAAGCACTTTACCAAGTTCTGTGTTCTACCTCACCCCAGAAGGATCAGGGCATGACTCATTCAGGAGGCGGCCATCTACAAGCTATAGGTAGCCCAAAGTATGTCGCAGCTTCAGGCATTTCCTTTCTAGGATGCATGTGATGTCTCAGCTATTAATACCCGAGACGGCGTGCGGTATCCGAAAGAATTTCTGCACCGACAAAAAAAGGGACACTACTCAGTTACAAACAAAGAATTATTTCACGGTTTTACGTTAACCGTAGAATAACTTGGCTAAGCTAACTTAACACTTCTTTCTTTAATGTGTCGTACAAATTCCTTTTACACCTAATATTGTTTCCTTCTACAAAGTATACTTACATGAGAACAAATAACCATAGAGAATAGAGGTTTATATTTCTTAGAATACATTTTTTAAAGAATAAATAATAAAAAGAAAACTCTACTCGTAAATGCATAAATTATGATTATTTTCAGGCCCCTACTTGCTTAATTCTCAATATACTACGAATTAAGAAGACATATTTTAAGAAAAAAAATGACAAAAAGTTACTGTCAAATTTAAACTCTAAATATATATGCGTAAAATAGGAAATTTAGTGAATACGGTACGAGCTAAACAGTCTCAGTAAATAAGTGATTTAATTTCACCATCTTAGTTTTTACGAGCCAATCACGTACTAGATTAATTTCCGAACTGAAGTTTTGGAATCAGGATTATTATACACATTTCATTGTTTTTTTTTATTGTTTCTCAGAGACTAATCACTTACGATTTCACAGGTGGACAGTTTGTCAGCTTAGGATTTAGGTTTATTGACGTCACATTTTATTACTTTAGGAGTATATTAATTTGTTAAGTTTTTCAAGTTTAGTCTGTGTTAGTGTGTGAATTTAATTTGTTATTCCAGTGTATCCAATTGTGCCCAACTATTTTTAGTGGGTGGAGTGTCGTATTGTCAACCCTTGTCAGTTAGTGTTGAGTGGTCAGCAAGTTGTAGACGAGGAGCGAGATTAGAGTTTATTTAAACTGTAATATATATGAAATTAACCCGTGGTATTGTATTTTTTTTTTGAAATAAATAATTTCTTACTTTGTTTATTTGTTGAGATTAGAGTAGACGCTTGATGTAGCTGTTAGAGGGCAGGGCGGCAACACGGGACCGACCCGACTCGGAAGGACCGACTGATGCAAGTCCTTTCCGGGCGACCTTTCTACTGTGACTGCAGTGGGGTTTTGTTTTCTTTTTCTTTTTTTTTTTTGTTGACGGGTTGGAAAATCCCTTCGGGTCTGTGGCTCCTCAGGAACGCCGCAATCAGGAGTATGTGGTGTTTCCACTAAAAACCACCCCGGCGGCCGGTCTCAGGCATTCTACTTTGAAGGGGACCCGGGCCATGTTATTGTAGGTTCCCCCCAGGATCAACGACATGCATGGTCAGACCCTCTCGTGGGGGACGCTACAAAGGTACCCCCCGCTGATCTAGTTGCTATAGTTATAGTTGTGGCCCGATCACTTTGTTGCGACTAGGCCGCACTGCTGTCGCCGACCACAGCGATTTATTCACCGCCAGAGGTCCCTATTCTCTGGCAGCTTGCGGTTTGTCGGTGGCTGCTAACACCGTCGACGTCTTCTCTGCTGGGGATCAGCCCTCTCCCGATCCCGTTCAACATTCTCTTTCTGGAGCATTACAGCTTCACAGAAAGTGACTACTGCGACCCATCCCTCCTCACTAGCCAGCATGGCAGTAATGATGGCTGGCGGGCACAGATCTTGTCAGATTTGCCCAACTAAGACTTCGCTTTCAGACGCCCACGCGAGGCTGTCCTCCAGTGTATGCTGGGCGGAGTCTCAGTCGGCTGCACAGTGGTGGCATTGTACCGTCTCCTCGTGTCTGATCTTATGCAGATACTCACCGAAGCAACCATGCCCGTCGAGTATCTGTGTCAGTCGGTAGGTAATGTGACCTCCCTCCTGGGGTTCTGGGTGGCGTAGTAAGCGCAGCAGACGTTATAAATTACAATATCTACATAATTAGTTTCGTTTTTTCTGTGAAATTGTGAGCTGTCTCAAATAATTACCACTAAGTATTATTTTGACCTCTCGCAACACAGTTGCTTTGGTTCCATTACAATATGTGGGTTTTAAGGTTCCAAATGAAAATATTGCCAATGGGCCCCTTATAGCACTTCAGGTTCAGGAACGTTTCTTCATTTTGAGTTTTATATTAAAATATATCAAATACTATTAGAATTAATTACATACTTTTTAAGATTAAAGATATTAGATATTCACATGCGCGCTTCAGTTACTACTTTGCACCGATAGTTAAGTTTTATTTCGGTCGAAGTAAGGTTGAAGAACAAAAACATTGTGGATAACATTAGAAACCCGAATACTATTACGTAATAAAGGTGTAACTACCTACTAGAGGCATAGTTTGTTTTCTGACCTTCGCCAAGTCTGAGCTCTAGTTGAAGCTACCTCCAGAGAGCAATAGTCATCTTTTTAAATTATTCTTAATGCAAACATAGAATTCAAAGCGAATTTTGTCCTCTTTTCTTCAAGCGAAATATCTTTGTGAGAAAATTCTTGCGACTGCTACTAAATAAATATTTAATTCCAGTCTTATTAGGTCATTTTGTGTGTACTACTTTTAGGTCTTAGGTTTATTACTAACAGTTCGAGGAGTCCACAGAACTTCGAGAGGGATTGAGAAAGGACCGATCCCGCTTGAAGGGGGTGGCGAAGAGGGCGCTGTAGAAGTCGCTAGCTCCTAAATCCCCGTCTAAGGGTCGCTTAACCACTACAAACGACCCGAGATAGGTGACACTC
Organism: Hypercompe scribonia; assembly: GCA_949316085.1. NCBI lineage: Eukaryota > Metazoa > Arthropoda > Insecta > Lepidoptera > Erebidae > Hypercompe > Hypercompe scribonia. Next base: position 2,631,895 of record OX438967.1, on the reverse strand, counting down.
CGGTGCGGCTGGGGGGTGTGGTCTGGGATCGGACGCGTTTCTACCTCTTACTTTAGGATTTAGTGAGTAGATCGGTTCACCAGTTCTCCCACACGTGTCTTTCATCCCCCTACGAAGGGGGCGAAAAGTGTTCCCCGCGTAAAAAAAATGGGTATTGAGAGTAGGTATTTATAAGGTAGTAAAGCACGCTGATTTCAGCACGCATAGGTCGGCTCGACCACGATAGTAATACCTTCTCACAGAAGATCAACCTAAAGCGACAGAATTCGTGCTGTCGTGTTTCGTGGGTCAGATACCCAAGACCGGAGGTCCGTTGATACAGGAGTGACACTTATCGTGATAAATGTGTAAAACTTACATTGCTACGATGACTGTCATGCCTTTTACGTCCCCAAGCGAGGTGACAAAAACCATCTTGCTAGGTCACCATGGTGTGGATCACTATACTACATTGTCTGCATTCGCAATGAGTATGACAACTATAGTTCTTGGGTTCTATTAATGCTATCCATATGACGGAGTAGAATCACTTTCGCAGGCCCTTCAAATACAAAAAAAATATAAAAACATTAATACAAATTTATATTTAAAAAGAATACAAAGATATAGAGTTATGTTAGTCTAATTTAAATATGTACTATTAACGGGACCAGACGCTTAATTAACTTTATTAATTTCTCGTTTTCTCGTTGATCTTATTCCTAACAATTTCTTATACGAGTTCTTCTATTTTGATATATAACTGAGTTTTAATTAATTATTAATTGAAAATATTTAATTTATTTCTATTTCAACTTTATACCTGTTAAAATAGCGAAACTAAAGTCGAAATTAAGTACCGACGCTAACAGACTTCACACTCATACTGATAATTATTAGGGTTATACTTCAAAAATAACAATAGGATGTAAGGTAAATGAATATCATTGTGGCTCTCAGTTATTCAATTACGTCTACACACACCTATATATTATAATAAAAGTGATAATTATATTATTAGTAAATTTTAGGTAAGTTTTTGGATCGAACCAAGTGACATGGAATAGAAGAGCTCTACGGTCAGCATTGCACTGCGGTTGACTGATGACGTTGAAATATTTTTTACTGGTTTAAATGGCAACTGTAATAAGTAAGGGCACACTTATACAATCTCACTTTACTAGCGAACTCGATTCTTATTTGATATTTCTTGAAATGCTTTATTATTTAAGTTTTTTTCTTTTAAGTTTAGAGAACAGATACATAATAGTGGTGAATTAAGAATACGAAGCACCTCCACCTCTATTCATCCCATGGGTGTCGTAAGAGGTGACTAGGGCACCAAACTGCAAAGAGAAGGAAAGCTTGAAATAAGCCTTGCACCAACTCGTCTGGCCAGTGTGGTATAGTAGGCCAAAACCTCCTTTCTAAGTAGAAGGTTACGTCCTCATATACATAATTACGACTGCACGGTTGGCCTAGTAGTTTAAGCGGTCACCACGTCGCTCTCCTCTTCGCTGAGTGTTGTGGGTTCAAACCTCACATTGGACAACACTTTGTGTGATTCATAAATTGTTGTTCTGGGTCTGGGTGTTATTTGTGTCCGTTTCTTGTATGTTTGTAAAGTATCCTGCGACACAGGATTTCTTCCTAATGTGGGTGTTGTCTTTTCAAAAACACAAAAAAAAAATTGATGGATAAATGATGAGGAATAAACACATACGATTTTGCAGCAGATTTTCCTTCATATTACCTCGTGATAATTGTGAATATGTCATCTAGCAAATAACGTGCTCACTTAGCGTTCACAGTTGAAATGTGTCAGTTCAGATCACTGCATCAATTAAATTAAAATCCATAATACATAGTAAAGTGGTATTTTCTGGGCTGTTTAAGAAAAACATTTAATTTGTCAATTACAAGTGAATATCATAATTACAATTAACCAATTACAATTTTACGTTACAATCGTTGCCAAAGACATTGTAATTTCAGTGTGACACCGTACATCGACATGGAAGGTTCGAGATTAAGCTAAGATTATGTACTAAAAATACATATTTAAGTAAAGACTTACTTCTGCTATTAATATGAAAGTAAGATTTAAAGCTAAAAATACTACTCTTCTTGATACAATGTCACCGTTCCTCTACTACAAATAACAGGAAAAATGGCAGTGCTCAGTATTGTCTAGCCACATTGAAAGTCGCGTTCCAACTCAATAATATTGTACACTAAGTTATATTAAATTCTTTTGTTCGCGTCCCACAATGCCCACGAGTGCACACAAACTGTCTAATTTGAATTTTTATTAATTTTATTAACTACTATTACTTTTTAAATACATTTTCTTTTGGTACAGGCTTATATATTGGTTTTAAAAGCATAAAAGTTTTATGTACCGTTCGAACAGTTTTGGTTACGCTCTACTAATGTGGCGCGTAGGATGATGCTACATAACTTCTGGTACTCCTCAATAAGTAACAATTTATCCTATAGCTACTAAATTACTTTTTTTATTTAATTTTTGAAGTTTAGGTTAATAATAGTTTTGAGTTTAATTTTATTGATGATTATCCATCCAATGATACAATTTGAAATGTTGATGCAGATAATAAGTTAATAGTAATAATGCCAGATAAAAAGTTTAAAATGATTGTGAATGCATTTTATCAATATGTTTCAATTAATAGTCTATAGGACTATAAACGTAAATATATAGTCATGAAATACTCACGTGCCCAAAAATTGAAAACATAAATAATCCAAAAGCGTTTTTAAACCTAAACGCAATTATGTTCTCGCCATTATCAAATATATCCTCATCATTAAAAAGAATCGTTGTTTTTACTGAAAGTAAGCGACTAATTTAATACAACAAATACAATAGAACATAGAACCTCTTTCTTTTTTGATAATCAGTAAGATATATAATCAGATAATCTTGCTATTTTACTTTACTTTGAATTTTTGTGAATCGTTTTTCTATATTTGCCAGGTCAAAGACAAACTAAAGACTTAAAATCAGTACTCAAACGTATGGGAATAATACTTGTGTTTAATATTATCATATTTTATTTTATGTTATATTTACTTTTTTAAATATTGTTCAGAGAGTCAGCAGATATTAGATTAAGGATACATTCTTACCTCGTCGAGTGTGAAATTATTATGCTTATCTTGGTTTACTCTTATTTCAAAATATGGTCAGTCTGAATAAATAAATATTAATTTCATAGTTTCCTTTTGTGTAAAAAGAAAGGGAGAGAAGATAATTGTAATAGTATGTTTACGGTTGCACAAATAAATCAGTAACTCGGTCGATCTTAGAGATCAACTGAATTTCTAAGATCAGAATCAAGTAAAAACCTGTGTAATTAAATATTTATATCTGTATGTTCATGTCTCGTCCCTAAAGTTGGTAAACGTAGGCGAATTTAATGCACAAGTTTTCAACTATAGTTTTATTTCCTTTTTAAGAACTCTTTTGGAGTCAATTAGCGATCAAAAATTGAAAGTATTGTGATTACAAAGTTAGATAAGAAGAGAATCAAGTGGTAGGAAATGAATATTGTACATTTGACTGTATTAGGGAGTGTGTGTGTGGGGGGAGGGGGTAATTTTTTAACTTAAGCTCTGAGTAGTAAGTTCACGATCGCTAATTTTGTTATTTTTCTCCCAAATCGGCATCAAAAGCACTTTTAATATAAATGAAATGGTAACCCATAAAAAAATTCGTAGGCACATAAATCAGAACGACTCGATTTAATTAATGGAACATCGAGTGGGCGAACGAAAAAGTTTCAGTGACAAATAAAAGGTTTTCAGTTTGAAATTGTTGAGTGTCGCATCGCTGCAATTGATTGAAATGCACTCACAAGTGTTGGCATACACATCAAACATTTGGCAAATTTTTGTCTTGTGGTACCACTAGCAATATCATCCTCTGTTTCATTACTTAACATATTTCAACATATTTTTTATTAGGTAGTAGAGCCACGCTGATTTCAGCACGAATGGGTTGGCTCAACCGGGGTAGTACTACCCTCCCACAGAAGACCAACCTAAAGTGCCAGCATCTGTGCTGTCGTGTTTCGTTGGCGAATGTGAGACTTGAGGCACATTGATGCAGGAGTGACAGCTATCGTGATAACTGTGTGCGCCTTACACTGCCACGATGACTGTCATGCCTTTCACGTTCCCAAGCGGGCGTGAAAAAGCATCTAACTAGGCCGCCATAGTGTGTGTCACCACACAGCATTGTCTGCACTTGTAATGAGTATGGTGACTACAACTCTCGGATTCTATTCATGCTTTCCATCAGGCAGAGTAGAGTTACTTTGGCAGGTTCTTAATATAGAAAAATATAGAAACACTAATAGTTCAGTGCCCTAGTTTTTCATCGTTTACTCTCCTATTCACCTCCTACGACATCTACGGGATAAATAGGTATAGTGATACTCCTTATTTTTAATCCATCACCACCCGGATATACTAATATTTATTCCTAATCCGATTTCACAAGCAATTTAATATAAAAGGACCTCATAAAAATACTTCAAACTTATGATGGTAAAAAAATGTAAAAAACTGAATTGCGTTTGGGTGTTGACACATCTCCCCTCTATCTATCGTGAACTGAGTTCAAAACAAAAATATATTTTTCTGTTACAGTCCTTGTAATTTTATCATATACGCCAAGGCAATAAAACTGGAATAAAACAATTTAATTTACTATTATAAATGCAAAAGTTAGGTACCTGGTTTTTATTACTCTCTCACGCCAGAACGATTGAACAGATCTAGACCATATTTGGGACAGACATTGATTACAATTTGAATTGATACGTAGAATTTGTGCTGGAAAAGTTGGAAACAATAATTAACAACTTCACATATGCACACACTTCATATATTTCTAAACACATAGTTTATTGATAAATACAACTAGACGGCCTTTTAAGCGGGGCGTGAAAAAATATCTCACGAGACCGCTATGGTATAAATAAATAAATAAATTATTTAGACATTTAACACACAACGCCATCTAGTTTTAAACTAAACGAAGCTTGTACTATGATAACTAGATTCACTGATAGAATACTTATATATCTTTTTTTTGTAAATACATACATATTATGCATAAAAAACACTCAAACTCGGCAACAAATATTTGCAGTCACATTTAGTCCGACCCGAGAATCGAAACCGATACCTTAAGAACAATAGTCGCTTTCGCTACCGCTACGCCATCGAGGCAGTCAAGTATGGATCACCATGCTGCATTGCCTGCATTCACAATGAGTATGGTGACCACCATTCTTGGATTTTACTCATGTTTGCCATCGGGCATGGTACTGCGTGCAGTCATTTTGGTAGGCTCTTTATTAAAAAAGGAAACGAAACAAAACAAATGACACAATATTGATTCTTGGTAGCAATCGATCCATAATTGGCTGTCTGGCTTAGTAGTCACGATCTCTAAGCGCTAGACGAACAGACCCGTCAAATTGATGACACTAAACCTAGCGAAACCATATATGAAAACTAGTTTCTAAAGACTGAGAACTTCCTACTCAAGCAATTTACTCTTAATTTTTATGATATGGTTATCACATCATTGACTCGCACTTCTGCAGCACTATATAAAACACTTAATAGCACGAGTGTGACATTTTCAGCTCAGATCATATACAATGAAATCTTATACAATGGATTCTACGGGCATGAGAGATAATATACACGACTCGTTTAGTATTGAATATTTGATGCCGAACTACTTTAAAGGAATGTACAATACTACTATACTGTAGCGTCGTCCACGGACACTTGCAGATATGCATTGCACCTTTTGCGCATGAGCATGCACGAGCATTGCACCTTTTGTGTGAAAGATCTGAATGTTAAAAGCTTTCGGCCTTACTCACTACGAAACCCATACAAGCTACAAAAGCATTACTTTACACGAACTCCGGAGGCCGGTTGATGCAGGGGTGATAGCTTGATAATCGTGGTAACTGTGTAAACCTTACACTGTCACGATGACTGTCATGCCTTTTACGTCCCCAAGCGGGGTGTGCAAAAGCATTTCACAAGACCGCCATAGTATGGGTCACCATACAGCATTGTCTGCATTTGCAATGAGTATGGTGACCACAACTCTTGGATTCTATTCATGTTTTCCATCAGGTAGAGTAGAGGCACTTTGGCAGGCTACTAATATAAAAAAAACTCCTTGTAACACTGTGATGTTACTCCGGTCCAAAACGCCGTTATATATAAATATTTTATTAGTGAACTACAAAATTTTCTGAACAATCTTTTGCAAAACACTTAAAATGGTTTCCTTCCCTACTTCTAAAAACAATCGCCGTACATATTTATGGTTTAACAAATCTCGAAAATTTATAAATGTGTCTTAAGTATGGTTTCTCAAATAATACAAAAGTAATCCAAGTTTATTTAATCAAAATATTTCATTTGTTTGGTATTTGTTCAAAAACTCCACTTCCTCGAACTGAAGATGCGGGAAGGACGTTGTACAAAAAGTATAACATTTGTGAAATAGGAAAAACATGGTACCGACTCAAGCACTTATTTAATTTAAGTTAGAAGAACTCGTAATAGCTTTTGCGCAGCTAAGTTTTATACTAAAATCGTTGCCGAAAACAAAGTTCTGTTTAGACTACTGAGTAATGTGAAATAATTTTTTTTATATTCTACATCTAAAGTGAATACTACATTATCACTTTTGAAGTGAAACTTCTTTATCGGGGTTGGAAAAAAATTTTGTGTAACATTTTTTCGTTACGCGTCACATTTTTCCGTTACGCGTCACATTTTTCCGTTACGCGCCATCTTTTTCTTATCCCTACCACGCGTGATTCGAAGTATACTTTCTCCAGCGGAGTAGCGATTGGTAAATGTCTCCAATGTATTTTGCGGCCCGTTTTGAGTAGTTACATTTTTGAAATCCAGGTGGCGATTGCATTGACTTCAGATAGGTTTAAATTATTTTTTTGAAAAATAACGTCATAAAGAAGTTCCACTTCTTACGAGTGTACGCTAGTACACGCACACTTTTTTTTATATTAAGAGCCTGCCAAAGTGACGCTTCTCTGCCTGATGAAAAGCATGAATGGAATCCAAAAGTTGAGGTTACCATACTCATTGTGAATGCAGACAATGTAGTATGGTAGCCCGTACTATGGAGGCTTAGTAAGATGCGTTTTCACGGCCCGCCTGGGGACGTTAAAAGCAATGACACTCGTCGTGGCAGTATAAGGTTCATATACTTACCACGATGACTGTCACCCTTGCATCAATGGGCTCGTGGCCAGCTGTGTTTGAGGTCTTGGGTTCGATTCTCGTGTCGGACCAAAAATTTGTATGATCTGTTTATATTTGTTTCTAAGTTTGGATGTTTTCCATGTATAATATGTAAGTATATAAAAAAAGTATATAACTATTATATCAATCAGTCTAGGTATCATAGCATAAGCTCTGCTTAGTTTGAAACAAAATGAGGTTGTGTCAAATATCCGAAATATTTATTTATTTTATCTTTTCCTGGTCATGTTGGATGGCCATCTTATCGGAGTGTAAGAGAGTAGGAGTACAGAGTGCACATGTGTTTGTACATACACTTGTACACTATGACATCTCCTGCGTAGTCGATAGCCGTCACCGAAATGGCCTAGGAACCCATTATTTAATCTATACACATTGTGGCAACTTTCACATTACAGCACGAAGAAAAATATACAACAGCGCCATCTAGCGAAGATACATCGAACTACGAAGTATGAACGAAACGTATGAATGTAATGAACTACAATGCAACTACTAATCCTGTATCGCGATATAGAGATTCACGTGGCAATTATCATATATACAACATCCTAACGTCAACCGTCGGGCCGTGACCCGCCAGGCATGATCACCCCATTGGAGGAGGTGGAGGGATGTGTGTCATGTCCCTCGGACACAAAGGGAGGATCCTCCGACACATAATCAAATGAGTATTGTGTAAGGTAAACCTTATTACAAAACTCATTGAATCTTAAGAGTGTAAATAATATTCATAATTAAAAAAAAACGTGTATGTAATACCCACAACTTCGTCAAGTATATTCCGCAAGCACACAGCTTTGATAGAAGAAATTCTAAGAGTTTGGGAACGTGGTCGGAAAGTTTTTGTGAGATACGTTGCCATCTCTAGTTTAATTTTTAAATGGAACTTCATGTGTGTTGTAAAGAAACTTGACTGTTTCCATACTCTGGTAACGTATGTGCTTATTTGCCTCCTCTTTCATAAAGAAAATCCCAGTAATAATTAGATTTATTTATAAGAAATCACATTTTTCTATCAACCGTTTCTTACCTGTTCTAAAACCTATCACCTATATCAATTTTCTAACTGTTTATAGCATTAGCAACTCAGAAAGTTAGCAAAGTTTAGTAACTTGAGCATTGAAAATAAGTGCATGTCGCTTCAATTTCTCTTCTATACAGAGAATGCAGTTTCGAACTTGGGCGTTGACTATCGATGCCAAAGCGACACATTCACAACAACTCGGAAACATTGGTGAATAGTACGAATTTGCTAGTTGCCGTTTAGTCATGTTTATCGTTTAAATTTTGTATTTATATTTAGTTTTCTTAAATTTACGTCTACGTCTACGTAAGGTTATTACCTTCAGCATATTTATATAAGTTATCAAAGAATTACGTGATTCATTCCAAAATTGGGACATTCGAAAAATGTATCGAACATTTTTCTCCTTATAAAATATTGCACTTCCAAATACACACAACTATTGATTACTTCTCTGGTAAGCGAGTAAATCTGGAATTTGTTGGGTCTTTATAAATTTATTTATCAATGTATTACTAACTGGATTTTGACCATGGTTTCTTCCGCATGTATGTCAGATATCATGGTAACAAGTTAATATTTTATAAAGGTTGTAAAGTAAAATCAAATAACGTCCACCAGTAAGGTTATAAAGTTTTTGCGCCTTACTTGATCGTTATAAGGTTATAAAGTTTTTCCGACTTAACGTTATAATATTACTAAATTACACAACATGGAAATAAACTGTAGCCTATGTGTTTTTTTGATGTATAAGTTATATTACTGTAAAGAATCTAAATCTGTTCAAAAGCTTTCGTGTGTAAGTGTAGCAAACATCAATATATTCATCCTCAGAAGCTTTTATTTCTTTTTTTCTATGTTAAGAGCCTGCCAAAGTGACTCTACTCTGCCTGATGGAATGCATGAATAGAAACCAAGAGTTATGGTCACCATACTCAATGCAAATGATGACAATGCAGTATGGTGACTAACACTATAGTGGCCTTGTGAGATACTTTTTCACACCTCGCTTGGGGACGTAAAAACCATGATAGTTATTTTTTAGTATTTTTAGTAATAATAAATTTAAAAATAAATAATTGATTGTCAGTCATCGAAATATTTGTTGTCTACAAAGTCTAATAATTGGCAGAATAAAATTAATCTTTTATGGAACATATTCAGTATTAACTACAACTGAAACTTAAGCTTACTCAAATGGTTAAAAAGATCCTTGATTCTGAATTAAAAACCTCCAATACAGTTACAAAATTAATTGTTTCTTCAATATTGCAGACCTAAATGTTAGCAACGGTGTTCGTTATTCAGTTGTAGCCCAACCGCTGAACGGATTTGTTTTAAATTCAAAGCTACATTTTACCCTTGATTTATGTAGGTATATCGGAACTACAATACACTTAAGTGTATTGTAGTTCCGATATACCTACATATACAACATAATACATTGTCTAAACAAAAATAAAATATGGGTTTATCCTATAAGCAAACTGCTGATATATATACTTTTTATTAGGTAACAAATAAAATACATACATTTACAATTTGTATGTTGACTTGCTTCCGCAACTTGCAACAGCTTTCAACAGTCTACTAATGGACATAAACCTCTCCTTCGAAAGGTTTTGGTGTACTATACAACGCTAGCCAGACTGGTTGGTTTAATTTTGTTCAAGTTTTCCTTTTTTTTAGCAGTGATGTTGTCCTGCATAGTTTGTTCCTTAAGTCGCATTTTACTTCACTCATGGGATGAATAGGAGTGGGGATAGTCTGTGTTCTTATCATCCCCATACGCTTTTCGTCGTACACCTCGTCCCTCAACAATCACCACACGGCATAATTCTTAAATTTTGATTTTAATCTAAAATTCTTACCTAATTCTTTACTATAGTGTAATTTATTAATTAAACTATTTTCAAAATTGAAATGTCAAGTGCCTGACTCATGTCCTCTGGTTAAGTAAACATGATCTCTCTCTACTAGAAGAGTTAAGAATGTCTAGATTGTAATATAATTCAAAGTCTATTGACGATCTTATTAATAATAAGTTTTAAAGTGAGGTCAAGTTCAATTCATTTCAAACACGTTATTTTAAGTTTAAATTTGTTGAACAGGAAACAGATGAAGGGAACCTGAGAGCACAAATATAAAACCAGAAAACATAATGTTATATATTAATTTTATCATTATTTAAATTAATAGAAAAGATATGAATATAATGAAATATTAGTATAATTTAATTTTTGGTACAAGTTAAAAATGAATTTACAGGCAGCATCTACAAACTTTCAGTGTCTCCAAATTTACTAAATGTTAACATTGCTTCAACGTGATTTTCAGAAATCTAATTTAAAAGGAAAAATATATCGTAAATCTCAAGATTCCCACGCTTAAGTGTCGTTGCGACTTGGAGCGTCAGTACCGTTCCTCTTTCCTCTTGACTCCCTGTTCTAACTAAAAGTTTGAACACGGAATTGCCTTAGCACGTCTGCTAAAAGAGTTGATTCAACATTAAGAAGAGCTTACACTGCCTTCCTTAGTTAAATACTTTAAGGGGCATTACCAATTTAAATAAATGCAAAAAAAGTTATCATCAATCCACATAAGTTGTATTACTTATTAATGTTTTTTTTGTTTTTTCTTTACTCTGTGATTTGCTTGAAAACTGTATAGTTACACTTTGGTTAGTATGCTGTGTTTTCAAACAAAGTTTGTTATTATTTTTTTTAATTAAATAAATAGTTATTAATTCTAAACCTTCTGGAAGCGTATTTGAAAATTTATGTTATGTTAGACCAACAGCTAAAATAATATGTGTATACTATTAAAGCTGTCAAAATACACATTACTTACCTAAACTGCTACAAATATTTCAAGATTAAAATGAGTTGAATTGATCCTGGCTCTAAGTTTTAAGTAAGACTCATGAACAGCAATTTATTTCTAAACATAAAATTATTATTAAAATGATACTTAAATTTAAATGAAATATAAAAACAAAAGAGATTTATTTATTCAAAAGTTCAAGTTTAAACATTTCAAAACCAACAAATGATTGAACAGATTAAGAACTTTAAAATCTATTTCATGTTACCATTACGAGAATATCGAAAAATCTGAAATATAAATATTGATTTTCTATTCAATAGCAACTTTAACCAGATAAGCACTTGGAATATCAAGATTGTTTCGAAATAAACAAGAAGAAAATGTAAGTGTCACCAAATCGTGCTAATATTTTATCCAGAGACAGCGGTGGCATCGACTCTGATTTCGCAAATTTCTTGCCAGAATGTACCACATATGTTTAATTTAAAAATACTGAACGACATACATATTGAAAGTGTACCGTGAGTCCAGTCCTTTATTCAGAATTGTGAGATACATGAAACAGATTTATTTCATTAAGAAAACTCTCTTGTACTAAATATAATACTGCTATTTATCGAGAAAAATTGAACTTAATTTCCAACGTCAAAGGAGAACATTTCTGTATGCGTTCAGATTTATGTAAAGGAGTCTAAAAATACGTTATAATTGTATCCACAATTTCTGTATCCAAATTTTCAGTGCAAAATTTACAAGAAGTTGAGTGAAGTATAAAATTTCACTTTATTATAGCCAATATTATGAATCGACGCAATTAAAATCCAATTAGAAAGTTCAAATGAAATTAAGGGTACAAATTAAGTCAATAAATCAAATTTTGAACCGGACCTCCAGAATAAAATCATGATCTCATTTATGTATTACAATTGAATTCAGTCATCCTGGTACTTATTGAATTTCTGACTAAAATATGAGTTAAGCTTACTTAACAAAGTAATCTTGCGATTTATTGACTATTTCATTTGTTTTTAGATCGGGTGAGGAAACAACCAAATTATATGTGTACATATTAATTTTGTCCTCCATTTCAACTCATTGCAACTTTTAGCCGTAAGAAGAATAAAAATAGCTCTTGCTTTATTTGAATTTAAAAATGTATACTGATTATCCGTTACGTGGCTCGTTAGTATGAAATATCTATCTAAAGCCTTATATTTTGATGACCTACTTAATTGCCCTAAATACTCAACTGCCTCGGTGGCGTAGCGGTAGTGAATGCGACTGCTATGCTTGAGGTCTCGGGTTCGATTCCCGGGTCGGACCAAATGTTTGTATGATCTTCAAATATTTGTTTCGAAGTTTGGGTGTTTTCTATGTATAATATGTATGTATTTACAAAAGAAAAGTATATAAGTATTCTATCAGTCAGTCTAGTTATCATAGCACAAGCTCTGCTTAGTTTGAAACTAGATGACGTTGTGTGTCATATGTCCAAAATATTTATTATTATTTATTAATTAAGTTCTTGGTTTGGTTATCATTTTTTCACAATTTTTTTTCATTTTATCACTAATACTCCATTTATTAGTAAAAAATTGTCGTCTTTAAAAAGAACGGTAAAAAAATATTTATGGTAAATGGTATCACAGTCACTTCTGCTGCATCGATTGTACTCAATACATATACACTTGTTTTTGTTTGTGTTGTTCTAGTGTTACCATTTCCGTTTTAGTCAGATTTCGACTGCAACAGAATACATTTGACACAATCTATTTCTGGTAAATACATGTTTCTACATGACATTATATTTATTACTGTTTACATACAGATATTAGCCTCAAAGATTTTTAAGACAATAAGTATAAACGTGCAAAGTATTTCAAAAGCATCTTTATTCCTTCATACATTCGTAATGCTTGAAGGCCCATTACACTTCAGACGATCACAGTCAGCCAAGTAGAAAAGAAAGAAAAATTCAAGTATTGAAATAGTGACTCAATGTAAAGAGGAAGACGATTCAAGTTTCTTTACTCTTGATGTCAAAACACCTTATTTATATTTCAACTTCTTTCCTTGTTTTTACACATATTGAGTATTATTGAGTTCTTTCAAATTTAATCTTCTAATACCTCGTGTCTGTGGTGTGTAATTTCATAAGTTATACACAAGTTGTATTTGAGATTTTTTTACTGCTATTTTTAACAACTTCAAAAAAAACAAAACTTTCTCTATTTTTTTAATTACCTCTGAACTCTATTAATTAGTAACTTTTTTTTTTTATGTTCTAGTATGTACTTCATATTTCTTTCAATAACCATTCAAATTTGAAAGAAAGGACTCTTAAAGGTGGAAAATAAAGAAATCAAGAATACAATTTATTCAAGTACACACAGCCTTAGTCGTGAAAATTTCAAAATCATTTCAATAATTTTGAATTGAAATGAAAAGATGTTATTGAATTTTTGCTGAAAAGTTTTAGGTTCCAGATTTCTCTATACATATTTTTAACAATCCGGTGACTTCTACAAAGCATAATATTTTGACTTTTATGCTCTACTATCGCATTACTTTTTCTCAATATACCAAGGATCTCCATAATAAAAAAATCAATAAGCATTATTTTTTACGACGTTCCTCTTCGCCAGCTTTCGCGCCCAGCCTCACGATTGAGTCAAGCGATAATGTGTTTGTACTGCCTCTGTCACCGTTCCACGTTTTTACCCCTATACATATTTATCAGGTGGAAAATAGAAAAATGTATCAATGTACAATGACTTGCTGTTCACCTTGTTCATTTTACGTCAGAACATAATTTCTTATATCTCTTAGTTAACTATCAGAAAAGCTTTGTATTCATTTATGACATATCTGTAATAAAACTAGCATTTTCGTATCACAAATACGTGTCGTACCTTTCATCGTTTTTTTTATAATTTAGTATAAAAATAAATTCGTGACTGTCTGACGCTGACGATAGGTATGTTGTGAGCTATGGGTCGCCAAGATACCACGTATTAAATGTTAAACTTATTGTTAATCTTATGTAAAGTATAAATAGTGGGAGTGTCATACTTCGGCTCAGATGGGACAGTTCAATCGAAGTGATAAAGAAGTGATGGTTACAAATGAAATCGGTGTAAAGCAAATCTTGCGGTGCTTCTAACCAAGTGATCATCCAAGCGAAATTCGATGGTACTTGTGAGAGTATTAAAGGGCAGAAATGGACATGTAATTATTGAGTTTCAGATGTAGTTGGACTTCGATGATTTCTGGTTCAGGTCCGTCCTATTCAGGTCATCTGTCTACTTCTTTATCCTTCTTCTTGTTTAAATTATATTTAGTTACTATTCTCGTTTTAAGTATGTCTTTAAAACTATTTTTGTCATTATTTATGTTGATTTAGCGAAAAGTGGGCGTTTAATATGCTTCCACTGCGGAAACAGACGTGTTTTCATCTATGTTTTATTGCTGCACTAATTATTCTTTGGTTACTAATTTAATTTTATCTATAACATATACAAGTACAATTAATTCATTATTATTTTCATTTAAGTAAACAATTACAAGTTCACCTTTAAGTCAACTTGAACAAACACTTGATATCATTTTACTACATTGTTTTATTTTGTCTCAGAAAAATATAACAAAACAAATTTGTACAAAGAAAATATAGCCCAATTATTAGCGTTAACCGCAGAGACGGCGTCTATTAAAATTAATAAGCTTCGTCTGGCCTAACCTTTTCAACTATTCAATAACAGATTGTTTTGAGTTTCGGCTAAGTCTGTGATTTACTACTGCATGTTGTCAAGAGCATCGTTGGGGTTCAATTTAATGTTTAGACCAACTCAATCTTCAAGATTCACTTCAACATAAATCATTTGTAAGATTCAAAATGGATTTAGTAATTTTAGATCAAAATATTTCTATATTAAGAGCCTGCCAAAGTAACTCTACTCTGCCTGATGGGAAGCATGAATAAAATCCAAGAGTTGTGGTCACCATACTCATTGCAAATGCTGACAACGTAGTATGGTGACCCACATTATGGCGGCCTAGTGAGATGTTTTTTCACACCCCGGTTGGGGACGTAAAAGGCATGACAGTCATCGTGACAGTGTAAAGAATACACAGTTACCACGATAACTGTCATCCCTGCATCAATGGGCCACCGGTCTCACACTCACCAACGAAACACCACAACACGGATGCTGGCACTTTGGGTTGGTCTTCTGTGGGAGGGTAGTGCTGCCCCGGTTGAGCCGGCCCGCTCGTGCTGAAATCAGCGTGGCTCTACTACCTAGAAATATCTTAAATGTCAGTAACTTTTTGTGAAGAATCACTGTACTTCAGAATCAGTAATTCTGTCTTTCTCTGTGGTCGGTCCCTCATATATGAGTATTACGGTGAGAATCAGAGTTGCATCTGCAATAAATGATCTCGTTTCACTAGTTCCTGCAGCGCGCAAAGACCTGTACAAATTTTGAAAAATGAGTGTTTTACTTGGTCAATCTATCTTGTTGGTTGGAATGTGTTTTTTTACTGTCAGTGTTCCCAATCATAAGGTGTTTTTCTAAACTTCCCTTGTCTCTGTTCACTGTATGACCGAAACATCTAAAAACATGTTACTGTATATATAGTGGATGAGTAAGTTAACGTGGAAATTTTCAACATTTTTTATCCTGCTTTCACGAAAATGTACAAATCAAAGTATTTTTCCATGAAAACGTAGTGAGATGAAATCTCAGTTGGACGGTAAATCGATTTGTCGAAACTTAAACAAAGTATGTTTATAGAAACAGTAGATATTAAGCCGCAGTACACGTGTCATCTAGAGAGACCTTACAAAAAGAAATTACGATAGTATATTTTATTTTATACCTATTTACAAAAGTCTAAATAATGACAGTACACGATATTGTCGTAGTCAATGATATGGGGCAGTTAAGTTTAATCCGGGGTCACAATTTCGATTCACATAAGTATGAATGCCCTTTTTATTTAGAATTTCATATTAGTTTACATTAAAGTTATAAATCCATATCGATTTAATTTTTTGACGTGATATATAATAAATACCTATCCAGACGGATGTATAAATCCAAACTAAATCAAAAATTGTATGTCAAGCCTTGTCGTGGACTATGTTTGTAATAGTATTATATTTAATATGATATCGATAAAACTACGGAAAAAAATATGTTTTGATGTGAAGATTGTTGTTAAATATTTATGAAAATCTAATAGTAATTTAAGTATGTTTAGAACAGATGTGAAAAAACCCTCCCTAACTAGAGAGCATGACAATACTGTATTATGACAATCAGATTACGTGTTAAAATATTTATATGCTTATTTATTTATGAGTTTTACTTGTACATCGGCGTATTTAATGTCCAGGGTATTCTATTCCAGTCAGCCTTTGGTTGGTGTAGAAATGTTATGAGATGGTGCACAGAGGTAACATAGTGTGTTATCAAAGAAAATATACGCAGTACACTACATAAGTCACACACAACAAAACATCACAAGTACATAAGTAAATATACACATATATTGACTGCACGATTGGCCTAGTGGTTTAAGCGGTCGCCATGCCGCTCTCCATTTCGCTGAGTGTTGTGGGTTCAAATCCTACATGAGACAACACTTTGTGTGATCCATAAATTGTTGTTCTGAGTCTGGATGTTCTTTGTATCCGTTTCATGTATGTTTGTAAAGTCCCCAGCTACACAGGATTTATTCCTGATGCAGGCATTGTCTTTAAAAAAAGAAAATCTATAAACATATTCATCTACTGAATACAAATGCATTTATAGACATATTCATGTACAGATAACGAGTACATTATTGCTTGAAAATAAAAAAAATAAATAAAAAATATTGTCTTGAATTTAATAATTAATAAGAAAACAATATTTCTTCACGCTTTCCCAATATTGTACTGCTTTCATACACCCAATTTACGGCCTTGAGAGGGAATTAAATCGAACTTTAGGTGAGCAGTTAGGGCTATAAGTTACTAGACCAACGATTCGCCAAAAGAATATAAAACTGAAAGAGAGAAAAAAAGAATAGAGAGAGGAAAATCACGTTTATTTAATTCAAAATCCACATAGTCGTGAGTTCAATTAATATTTCTTGTTAAGTAATGGCTCTCAAAGTTGGGCAGCTTGTCACCCGCATAAGTTACAAAGGTCAAAATGTAACTTAAGTAAATAAATCAATTACTTAGTTACAACGGGCAAATAATTTGGTGCCCGACGCTTTTTGCTTAATGTTTGTGAGTATAGATTTTTAAACTTATAACACTATTTTCATATGAGTTCAACTCATGCACCGTTGTGACACTTTGTAGTGGCAAAAATAAAAGAAAATCATGTTCGAAGAGTGTTGTGCGTCGGGTGAAAAGTTTGAGCTAAATTGGTGCAGATCTTTTCCACACACAAACCAGCTTCACATTTTTATAGAAATAAGACATTATATTATAAAATATTGAAACTAAGGCATTATAAAACAAATTGCAAATATTAGAGAGTGATGTTCTCCTTGCCGATGTCGACCATGACAGCCGGCCTGAACGTAGACCAGCTAATTATGTTGTAGATATTATAGTGCACCAGTATTTACGCACACACTTGTGCACTTTCTGTTCCTTCACTTTCATAATCCAATAGAATGACTATCCGATGTGTACATTAGAGAGTAACTATTGAAGATACCTCAATAATTACGATATTTTTACGGCTTAACGTAGGATTTAAGTTGTTATTCAATCTTTCGTATCTATATGCGCCATATGCGTATCTTTAACCGTTTCTTGCCAATATTTTCAATTTCTCAAGCTTGTTTACGATAATACAAATACATCTGTAGCGACTTCTACATACAAACAAAAATATACTACAGCGCCATCTAGCGAAGATACATCGAACTACGAAGTATAATAATGAACTACGAAGCAACTACTAATCCTGTATGCCGAAATAAAGATTTGCGTGGCAATTAGCATATAAACAACATCACAACATCAACTGCTGGGCCGTGGTACGCCAGGTATGATCACCTCACCTGGTCGGAGGATCCTCCCTTTGTGTCGGAGGGACATGAGACCCGTTCCCTCTACAGATCTTTATAAAAATGATATAATCCGGCGTTATATAAAACATATGTATTGCTAATGTTAGAAGTAAAAGATCAGATTAAGTAGATTAAAAAGTGAACTAACTGAAGTCACAGGGGACACTGTGGAGATCAAAAGATAAATTAAAGAATATGGTGGACGTTTACTTTTCTTGCTCACACAAAAATTATTCTTTAGTGTAAGTATAAAGATAGTTTTTTCCTTGAGTTATTTTTTCAAAATCTGTCATTCTTGGCAGTAGTAAACTAGAGCTCTAGCATTCGATACATAAAATAATCTATTTTTGTTCTTAGTGTATATTTTATAGTTAAAGAAATAAGAATGCCTCGATGACGTAGCGGTAGTGCAAGCGACTGCTGTGCTTGAGGTCTTGGGTTCGATTTCCGATTCAAATGTTTGTATGATCTGCAAATATTTTTTTCGGAGTTTGAGTATTTTCTATGTATAATATGTATGCATGTACAAAAAAAAAGTACATAAGTATTCTATCAGTCAGTCTAGTTATCATAGTACAAGCTCTGCTTAGTTTGTTTATTGTTTTATTTATTTAAGTAAAACTCTGTGGCTTCTATTATAAATATTTTTCAATTGGGATTAGTAATAAAAGAATTCCTCAACACTGATTGTCTATGAGACTATTAGTGGTATTCTCCATTGAGCCGGTCAATGTAAAGGATATGCAGGTGCAGTATCCCTCCCAAATTCTAAACGACATGTTTATATGCACAATTCTTTTTATCCTACTACTATTATAAAGGCGAAAGTTTGTAAGTATGGATGTATGGATGTTTGTTACTCTTTCACGTAAAAACTACTGAATGGATTTGAATGAAACTTTACCACAATATAGCTTATACATCAGAATAACACATAGGCTATAGCTTATACATCAGAATAACACATAGGCTACAATTTTTGAGGTTTTTAATGTGAGGTCGTAAAAAAAACACATTTTTTGCGCTTACATTGCAAACGCTGACTGAATCCTACAAGATAGATCAAAACAATTTACTACAGTAATGTACAACTTAAAAAGGTCTACAAAAAAGTCCGTGATGGTATATGTTTATCTCTTAGGAATAACCCACAATAACCATTTTTTATCCTTTACTTTGTACGAGAAATAATGGCTTATTTACGAAGCGATTTTAAGCAATACAGTATTAATCCTTATCCAATTAAGTATCTTAAATACATTGTGCATTTAATAAAGATCAATATGGCTTTTTACAGCATGTAAATTAAATAAATATTTTCGAAGATATCACAGATTTAAAATGCAGAGTCATAGCAATTTCGGCGATAAATACCGTTTCGGTGATAAATACCGACAGCGGCGCCAGGCGAACGGGGCGTGGGGGGAGCGGGGTAGGTGCGGTGGGGAAGAAGTGGCTCATCGCTGAATGCGCGACCCGAACGCGGGCAGACGCGTGAGGGCAGACGTCGTTGACGGTTGTGTCCGTTTTGCGAATTTTTGTTCTACTAAGGTTGTTTGGTAAAAAGTAAGCAAAATTTAGGCAATTTATCAATTTCAAGCGTTGACATACTGACAAGTAATTTAAAATAAAAAAAAAGAAACAAATAAATCTACAGCGAAATAAAAATTTAAAAACTACCAGCTTTTTTTTCAGAAAATTCCACCTAAAATACTTTTTAGAGTTAATTTTAAAGAATAAGTTTTTTTTTTGTAATCTTGATAAAGAATTTATTGTAAAAAACTGCGCTAAGTTTTGTTTGATGATTTTACGAATTACTTCATTGATAATTCAATTACTATATAGATAGGTTATTTACCGTTAATTATAACAAATTATATAAATAGGTTAACTATAACGAATTACTTCATTGATAATTGAATTACTATATAGATAGGTTAATTAAATAGGCAAGGATTGCATTAAAGTACAATCATAACAATAACTACCGTACTGTATTTTTTGGAAGTATAGAAACAACACGTACTTAAGATTTATGCCGCGAAAGCGTAAGTCTAATCTTTCCCAAAGCTCTAATAAAGCTCGAACTATGAAAGTAGCTAGACTTAACGAGACGTTTCCACAAGCCGAACTGCGAAGGCTTAAACAAACAGAGCGTGAGGCAGCTCAAAGAGCTGCTGAGACACCAGAGCAGTCCCAAGATAGACGTCGACAGCATGCTGAGTATCTAGCATCTCAACGGGCTGCAGAGACACCCGAACAGTCTCAAGTTCGACGTCAACAGAACGCTGAATATCTGGCATCTCAACGGGCTTCTGAGACACCCGAACAGTCCCAGGATCGACGTCGACAGCATGCTGAGTATCTAGCATCTCAACGGGCTGCGGAGACACCCGAACAGTCTCAAGCTCGACGTCAACAGAACGCTGAATATCTGGCATCTCAACGGGCTTCTGAGACACCCGAACAGTCTCAAGCTCGGCGTCTTCAGCAAGCGACTTACATAGGGTCCCAAAGAGCTACTGAAACTGTTGAAGCTGCTGAAGCTCGCAGACGCGCTGTTGCTGAAAGGGCACAACAGCGACGATTAATATTTACAAGAAACGCGTGGGGAGTATTCGATAAAGCTGCATTTGAGTACGATGAAACTCTTGATTACGAAAGCCACAAGCTTATAAAAATAGAAGCGATGAATAAAGAATGCAGATTTTGCGGTGCTCTTAAATGGAAAGAGGAAGCTGCAGGCATGTGTTGTTCGGGAGGAAAAGTAGTTCTTCCTTCAATAGACGAGCCTGTTGAACCTCTTAAAGAACTTTTTTCAAATGAAACAGATGAGTCTCGCCGTTTTTTAAAAAACATAAGAAAATACAATACATGCTTCCATATGACATCTTTTGGAGCTGATAACATTGTGTCGATGCCAGGATTTTGCCCGACTTTTACAATCCAAGGGGAAATATACCACACAATTGGCTCTTTGCTTCCTGCTGCTAATACGCAACCAAAATTTTTGCAAGTTTATTTCATGGGTGATGAGGAAGCACAAGTTGATAGGCGTTCTGAGTACGTACCAGGTGTGGAAAGAAACACAGTTCAAAAAATACAAAAAGTTCTACATGATCACAACGTTTTAGTGCATGAATTTAAAATGGCTAAAGATAGAGTAACTAGCGATAATTACAAGGTCGTGATACACCCAGATCGTGTACCACGTGGTGAACACGAAAGACGATTCAATGCCCCGACCACAAACGAAATAGCTGCCGTAGTAGTTAGTACTGAACAAACTGCGTCTCGGGACATTGTTATTCAGGCGCACGATGGCCGGCTTACTAGAGTTCCGGACACTCATAGATTTTATGATGCTCTCGAGTACCCGATAATTTTTTGGAAAGGACAAGAGGGGTACAGTTTTGATATTCCTCAGACAAACCCAGTTACAAAACAGCCTATACCGAACAAAAAAGTGTCGTGCAAAGACTTTTATGCGTATCATATGATGGTACGTCGCAACAATTTTAATTTATTGCTTCGATGTAGGCTTCTCTTTCTTCAGTTTTTGGTGGACATGTATGTCAAAGTGGAGAGTGAGCGCTTAAGGTTTATTGCTTTAAACCAAACAAAACTGCGAGCAGAAAACTATATACATTTACAAGACGCGGTCAGGAATGATGCGGATTTAGATCCAAACAATTTGGGTCAATTGGTAATACTCCCATCGTCATTTGTAAATAGCCCGAGATATCTTCATGAGTACACGCAGGATGCGTTCACATACGTGCGTAACTACGGGAGGCCTGATCTGTTTATTACAATGACATGTAATCCCGCTTGGCCAGAAATTACTAAAGAGCTCATTCCAGGTCAAAATGCAACAGACAGACATGACTTAACAGCCAGGTTATTTAAAATAAAAGTACAAAAATTGGTTGCTCTACTTACAAAAGGTAAAATATTTGGAGATATGAAGTGTTTCATGTACTCGATCGAGTGGCAAAAAAGAGGTCTGCCTCACGTACACTTACTGCTGTGGTTGACGGAAAAATTACGCCCCAACCAAATTGATGAAGTCATAAGTGCGGAGATACCAAATCCAGAAAGTGATCGAAAACTCTACGATACTGTAACCAAAAATATGATTCACGGTCCCTGTGGTGCACTAAATCCGTCATCACCATGCATGAAAGAAGGAAAATGCACCAAAAAGTATCCAAGGGCGCTTTTAAAAGATACTCAAACTAACGACAAAGGCTATCCTTTGTACAGGCGTAGAACACCAGGAGATGGCGGCCGTACGATAACTCTAAAAACCCGAGGTGGAACACAGGAAGTATTGGTTGACAATAGCTGGATTGTCCCATATTCTCCTCTTCTGTCTAAAATTTATAACTGTCACATAAATGTAGAGTTCTGCAATACGGTACAGGCGATAAAATATATTTGTAAATATATAAACAAAGGCAGCGACCAGGCTATTTTTAACATTCGACAGCAAGGGAATGTTAATATTGACCCGAGAGATGAGGTGCAAACGTATCGAGCCGGTAGATATGTTAGTAGTAACGAAGCAGCGTGGCGGATCTTGGGTCTGCCTCTGCATGAAAGACACCCAACAGTCACTCACCTTGCGGTTCATCTGCCTAATGGTCAGCGGATTTACTTCACTGAAAACAATTTTAGAGAGAGAATGGCCGCACCACCTAAGACGACACTAACTGCATTTTTCCTGCTTTGCCAAAATGACGCATTTGCAAAAACATTACTTTATGTTGACGTACCCCGCGACTATACATGGAACGTGTCGTCGAAAGAATGGAAACGTCGTTTACAAGGCACACCTGTCGACGGCTGGCCAGGTGTGAAGGCAGGAGATGCTCTTGGGCGCATTTACACAGTGCATGTTAGTAACTTCGAATGTTACTGTTTGCGAATGCTGCTGAATGTAGTACAGGGCCCCACTAGCTTTTTGGATCTAAAAACAGTTGACGCCCAAGAACTTGAAACTTTTCGACAAGCGTGTGAGGAGTTGGGGTTGTTGGAAGATGACAACCACTGGGATGCCACAATGGAAGAGGCAGTGCTGTGTCGCTCTCCTTCGCAAATAAGAGAACTATTTGCAATATTGATATGCACTTGCGGTTTATCCAATCCTCTTCAACTATGGGATAAGTATAAATCTGCATTATCGGAGGATATCTTGCATAGATTTGAAAGGATGGATCAAGTCAACAATGATCTATGTTTCAATGAAGCACTGAGACATATAGAGGACAAAATAATAACGATTTCCGGTAAGAAATTGTCTGACTTCGGTATGCCTACACCAGAGCGTCGAGGAGAGTTGTCGACCGATTTGATCAAAGAGCTAAGCTACGATATTGCTTTATTAGACGCTCAGGTCAGCGAAACTGAACCACGCCTGCTACCCGAACAAAAAAACATTTATAACAAAATATTACAACGAGTTGAGCTTGACAAAGGCGGCCTTTTCTTTCTTGACGCCCCGGGCGGTACAGGTAAAACATTTTTGCTTAATTTGCTTCTAGCAAAAATTCGTAAGGACCGTAAAGTTGCATTAGCGGTGGCTTCCTCTGGGATCGCTGCAACATTGCTGAGCGGTGGACGAACGGCACATTCGGTTTTTAAATTACCTCTTAATCTGGCGAGCGAAGAAACCCCAACGTGCAACATCAGTAAGAGCAGTGCCCGTGGCGCCCTCTTGCAACAATGTATGCTGATCGTGTGGGACGAGTGCACTATGTCACACAAACGCGCCATTGAGGCGCTTGATCGCTGTCTACAAGATATTCACAGCAATCGAAAGTTGATGGGTGGTGTGGTAGTGTTATTGGCAGGGGATTTTAGACAGACTTTACCTGTTATCGAGAGAGGCACTGCAGCAGATGAAATTAACGCATGTCTAAAAGCCTCATATCTGTGGTCTAAAGTTGAAAAGCTTTATCTTACCACTAACATGCGAGTCCAGTTATTCAGCGATGTCGAATCAGGAGCATATGCTCAAAAACTGCTAGAAATTGGTGAAGGCCACCTAAACACCGACCAAGAAGGTATGGTTCTTTTCACACAGCAATTTTGTCATGCTGTGGAGACAGAAAACGAACTTATTGAACAAGTTTTTCCGAATCTGCAACAAAATATTCTTGACGAAAATTGGTTGTGTGAAAGAACCATATTGGCACCAAAAAATGAGACTGTTGCGAAAATAAATAAAAAAATCTTGGCCGAAATAAACAGCGAAACATCAGTGTATAATTCCATTGACACAGTTATGTCATCCGATGACACTACAAGTTATCCCGTAGAGTTCCTAAACTCTTTAGAGTTGTCCGGGGTGCCATCACACAAGTTGGAATTAAAGGTAGGTGTACCCGTTTTGTTAATGCGTAACCTGGATGCGCCAAGATTATGCAACGGTACTCAGTTGCGAGTTACCGAATTAGGAAGGCATATAGTGAAGGCTACAATTTTAACTGGAGAAGCCAAGGGAGACAATGTTCTTATACCGCGCATCCCAATCATATCCAATAACTTGCCATTCAATTTTAAACGCCTGCAGTTCCCATTAAAAGTCGCATTTTCAATGACGATCAACAAATCGCAAGGTCAAACCTTGAAGGTAGCAGGCCTACATTTGGGCACGCCATGTTTTTCTCACGGTCAGCTCTATGTGGCTTGCTCACGTGTTTCCAAAGCGAAGAATCTGCATGTTTATGCTGAAGGAAAAAGATCGTTAAATGTAGTTTATAGGAGCATACTGCAGTAGCTACCTATAGGCCTATGATTAGGGCTCTGCAGTGCTTAGTTACCGTATTTCTTACTTATTACTAGAAGACGGGACGAACCTGAAGTCCACGCGAACGAAGTCGCGGGCAAAAGCTAGTTTAAGAATAATTATTCTAGAATGAAGAAAAACGAAATAGTTATATTATTATGTCGATCTATCAACAGTTACTCGTTATCTCACATTAAAATGTACATATCATAGACAAAATAGTACTTAGTTTTTTATAGTGATTTTTCATGCTCATCAACATCATTGGGTCCTCGAATATTACTACGAAATAAAATTTATCGTAAATAAGTGTTAATACAATAAAAATATATTTTCTTTCTTTTCTTTTCTGCTTACATCATTGTTTCGTATTCGACCTTAGCTTTCAAAAAGTCCATTCATTTCTTTTTTAAGAAAAAAAATGAATTTATTCTTAAAATGCATTGTTACATTCATTTTTTTTGATTTTACAAGTCTGCTAAAGTGACTCATCTCTGTCTCATGGAAAGCATGAATAGAATCCAAGAGTTGTGGTCACCATACTCATTGCGAATGCAGATAATGCAGTATGGGAACCCATATTATGGCGGTTTAGTAAGACTCTTTTTTATGCCTCGTTTGGGGACGTAAAAGACACGACAGTCATCGTGGCATTGTATTGTACACACTTACCACGACAACTGTCACCCCTGCATCAATGGGCCTTCGGTATCGCACTGACTGACAAAACATGACAGCACGGATGCTGTCGCTTTAGGTTGATCTTCTGAGGGTAGTACTGTCTCGGCCAACCCGACCGTTCGTGCTGAAATCAGCATGGCTCTACTACATATCTTTGTCACATATTTTCTTTATTCGATTTATTCGACTGCACGAATGGCATAGTGGTTGAAGCGGTCGCCACGTCGCTCTCTATTACACCGAGTGCGGTTGGTTTAAACCTCACACGAGACTACACTTTGAGTGATCCACAAATTTTTGTTCTGAGTCTGGGTGTTCTTTGTGTCCGTTTCTTGTTTGTTTCTAAAGTCCCCCGCGATTCAGTATTTATTCCTAATGTGAGTGTTGTCCTTAAAAAAATCAGTACTAATCACGATTAAATTTAACAGCAGAAAATGTTATCATAATACTAAGTGCTAAACTTAATATCACTAATTATACTACATATTTGTCTTTACTATGTATGTAATGAAATGTTATTTCATTAGTTCATTCATAGGCCGCGCTCCGCGCGTTTTTAGGTTGTCTGTGGCGCATAGAGAGATTGACAGGTCATTTTTAATGGTGGATAATATTTTAGATTGTTTCTTGAACATTGGTTGTTATAAAAACTTATTGAGTGATAAACGGAAGGATATAGTTAAGGAATCGAACTTTAAATGTCGTTTCTTTGTATTTTCAGATAAGATAATAATATGATTGTAGTAATTAAACAAAATGGTTGTTATATTGTGAAACGTATCAAATAAAACAAGAACTTTGTATTTTCAGAGAAACAATTTATGGTTTACTTTGATAATCCTCGATAACATACCTTATAATCCTATATAATGCTACTCTTTATAACAATAACGTTTACTTGATTTATTATAAGATGTCATTATTTCAACAAGTCTATAACATTATCTGATGTAAAACAATATACTTATTTGAGATTTCTCGCTTAACCGAATTCAATTTCACTAAGAATTGAAGCATTCATTTTTATAAACAGCCGCGTTGGGCTATAAGAAAATCTGTGGCTTCATTTTATAGGTTTTTTTATTGTTATGGAAAGCTGTTTTGGTTTTATTGTATACTAACTATGCGCTGTTTGTATGTAAGTATAGATTACTTTCATTGCTTATTTATGTTGTGGGTAGAACATTAAATGAAATAACTAGTAATGTTATCTAAAAGGTTCTGAAAGCTTTACCTTTATTTTGAAGTCTAATGTAGAAAGATTAGGATTTAGTAAAAAGTGTACCTTCGGGATAGTATTTGTAAGTCGAAAAGTATTTAGATAAACGAAAATACTTAAGATGTTATTAGTGATACAATTGTATATCTAGATAAGTTTTTTGTCGCCGAAAATACAAAAGGATGAGGTTTCGTAGAATTACGCCATGTGAAAATTAAATTAATCTTAATTTTAGGGTCAGTTTTTTGAGTTTCAGATAGTTATCCGCCAGATAACACTATTTCACAGATAAAGGTTGACGATGTAAATATTTCCCTAATATAATTATATTCAAGACTTCTCAAACTGAAGTATGTACTTAATCTGGCAGATAAAATGCTCATAGTCTATCAGAAGCTTTATAATGTAGAACCTGTGAAAGTAACCCTTAAATTATTATGTTGCATAACACATAATGTTACAGGAATTAACGTACTCACTATAATTCCCTGTAATACACGACACTGAGGTGAGTCAACCTGTGACTATGGCCAGTGCATAAAATATATTTTTAAGAAATAAATATATATCTAACAAGAATAAACATTTTTGTGAACATTATTTAGATGCCTCTATCGATAAAGGAAATGACCACAAGAATATGTACTCGAATACTAAAATAATCTTTTTATTCTACTTTTTGGTTTTATATTTAATCAAACTTACGAATTTCTAATCAATCTAAACGTGATAAAACCAGGGACCAAATAAACGTGTCGAAGCAATTAAAATTCAATCAATCTCTTACCATCCTGCCTGCATGATAATTATGACACGTATCGTGAACGAGGACATGCTATGGTTATAACAATCACCTTTAATTCATGTCATGTTTAGATCAAAAGTGATTTTCATTTTCGCGCATCCAATGTACATTAAAACTTATTTATGAAAAACCTCTTTCATTTACTCACTTATACAATTGTGTCTAGTATCAAATAGGTGCTATGTCATTGTTTGTTACCGACTTTAATGCGTCATAAACAACAAGCTTTAAGAATGATATTTTTTTATTTATTTTAATAGCCTGCCAAAGTGACTCTACTCTGCTTACTGAAAGGCATGAACAGAATCTAAAACTTGTAGTCACCATACTCATTGCGACTGCTGACAATGCAGTATAGTGACCTGGAGGTCACTATACTGCATTGTCAGCAGCATGCAAGCATCATGCAAGCAGCAGCTATGGCGGCCTATTACGATTTTTTACGCCTCACTTGGGGACGTAAAAGAGATGAGAGTCATCGTAGCATTGTATTGCACGCGTTTACCACGACAACTGTCACTCCTGCATCAATGGGCCTTCGTAATTAGAGGTATATTCTTGTTTGTTACCCACTTTAATGAGTTACATACAACAAAAATGGTATGGTTGCTACAGAAGAATGTACAGTGGTTCTGAACATGCTTTATGAGACTGTATTAAACGCAAGTGATTATTATGATAGGTATACTAGTATATCTAGAAATGCCAAAAAATTAAAAAGTTGTTTTGTAACAC
This sequence comes from Hypercompe scribonia, assembly GCA_949316085.1. Taxonomy (NCBI): domain Eukaryota; kingdom Metazoa; phylum Arthropoda; class Insecta; order Lepidoptera; family Erebidae; genus Hypercompe; species Hypercompe scribonia. Next base: position 2,603,400 of record OX438967.1, on the reverse strand, counting down.
ACATTAAAATTTCAGTGAAAAAATATATCTGGTTTTATTTTACAGCGAGACTTATTCGTGATAATTTTTTTTAAATAAGGTAACGGTACCTTCCATATCCCGACGTTTCGAGCGGTATAATCCGTTCATAAATATGTTAGCGTACTCCCGCTGTACAACAAAACTATGGTTAAAAATTGCAAAAGTTTAAAAACAATCAAAGAATGCATCGATTCATTTTTAGTCAACTTCAAAAAGAAGGTTGTATGTTCCACATTATGTATTTTTTTCCTATATAACATGATAGAAAACTGAGTATTTAACATAGCTAGGTAGCTATTGATTTTCAAAAAAAATAGGTTGTATATATGAATCTGGTGACTTCTACACACAGCACAAACAAAAAATATACAACAGCGCTATCTAGCGAAGACACATCGAACTACGGAGTATACTGAACTATGAAGCAACTACTAATCCTGTATCGCGATATAGAGATTCTCGCGTCTATTAACATATGTACAACATCCCAACATTAACCGTTGGGCCGTGGCCCACCAGTTATGATCACCTTACCTGGTCGGAGAGTCCTCCCTTTGTGTCGGAGGAACATGAGACCCCATTGACTCCACATTTAAATGTTTAGCTATTATAGTGAGATTAGTCCGTAAATTTTAGTAAATGTAAGTTTATCATTAAATGTAAAAGTTAAAAAACGTTTTACGTCATAGCCTTTTTTATAGCCTTGTATTGTTCTTACGATCATTTTAACATGTCTTGTGAGATATATTGTTACAATAAACAATAGTATAATATTCATAACGTTAGGTATCTAATTATTATACCTTAAAACCATAGTTACCATTTTAAGTACTCATACTTTACTTATTTATCTAAACAAAAGCATTTAATTTGTGATAATCTAGAGATTTGAAAGACCGAAGAAGAAAGACAGAAGTTCGGTGTTCCTTCTTCATCTTTCAATAAGACATCTCGAACTGAAATAGTTTTAATATAACTTAGTAATGTAATATTAAATGTTAATAAGGTTGACAAGATTTAGTTAGTAGTTAGTGACCTTTCCAAAATATTTTCTCAAATAGTAACTAACTTTGAGATCTCCAATTGAACCCAAGATTGCGTATCTCATTTAGATTCGGGAACAGTTCAAGGTTATTTCAGGCTTTTGTAAAGGGCAATAGGATGGCTCCTTATTTAACTGTTACTGGTAAGTTCAAAGGCAGGCTCTCACCTAAACCTTTTGGGAATTACATTCTTGGGGTAGTATTTATCTCTGACATATACAAACGAAACAAATTTACTTCTGGGCTAGGTTCAATTTTACTTGCTAAACTAAAGTTGAAGATAACGCGATATGGTATGTAATATATTCATTTTATCGTTCATCTTTCTGAGTTGAGGGTGCAAACACACGACGAACTCGAACCCACTTAAATCTTCCGAGTAGTCACAAAAAGAAGACTGTGTCTTCATTCACGAGTAAATCAGAAGTCCTTCATGAAGATCGGATATTAATCTGAGTTATTCAATATTGGTGGCAACCAGACCCCGAAGTACTATATCAATAATCTTAGCCTCTTAAAAATATACCTTTTTTTGATTGATTTAAATAATTAAATTGATTTTGAGTTTAAACCACCA